>JAPDVR010000011.1:38834581-40229581 GCA_026230005.1 Gila orcuttii
ATGCATAACTAGTAGTTCATCCACCAAAGCAGTTCTACAGCCTTAAGGATGATGTAGACAACTTTACAAATAACACATTTTTTGTTCTAAACTAATGCATTCATGTCAGATACGATTGGAAGAGCTTAGCATGTTTTTAAAACTATAAAGCACGTTTTGAGCTATAAAAACTGCAACAAAATATTTCAAACTTCAGGCAGCAAACATTAATCAGTTTGACCAATAAGTACATATAGGCTACTTTTTTAAACATGAAGTTGAGTGGATCAGTGGGTTGCTGTTAATTGGATTAAAACTTTGTATTTCGAGTTTGAACAAGACTCTAGCACTGAGACAAAAGTGCGTTTTGGGAGAACTGTAGGGGTTCAGGCAAATCCCTCTAATGTAGTCCATCTAGCCATTCCTTTATACTTCTTAAGAATCACCTCTTTTAATGGGCTTAGTCAATCCTCTGACAGCCAGCCGTCTGCTGGATCAACACACACTCGAACACACACTAACAGCTTGAAATCACTGTTACGGAGTAATGGGACTGCCCACATACTCTGTGTACACTTTTTCTTAGGAGTGAACTCCTGTGTGGGAACAGGAGATTCTGCCCTCTCGCTGTCGAACAGATGGTCCGTGTGTGTGTGTGTGTTTATCATCATCAGCAAAGGCTCTGCCTCTCAGCAGATTGAGAAGAATGTGTCCGTGTCTGCTATCGATGGAGGGTGGACAAGTGATATATCTGCCCCATGAAGAACGATACAAAAAAAGACAACAAAGATGGAGAGGTGTGGGAGAGGAGTAAAAAAAAAAAGGATTTGTCAATGGAGAAGATAAAAGGGATATCTAGGGTTGGCAGAGAGACCGTTCAGTGTTTAACCCGTGCCATAACAGACCACACAACCCAGTGCCAAATGCCACGTTCGGCAGAGAACCAACAGAAGCCATTCCCAACACATGTCCACTCCACAGGAACTGGGCTGAGTGATGCACTGAATACTCACAATGACCTCATGGTATAAAATAAGAAACATTGAGAGTATTGCAGTGATTTTGATTGGCTTTTTATTTGGTCATCTCTGATTTAAACATACCTGTAGTAGTTTTGATTGCTGAGTGCAGGTGTGGGCGGGAAGATATGTGTGCAAAATCTTGGGTGATGACTTGAAAGACCGCAGCAAAATATAGTTCTTGAAAAATAAAAGTTATATTTTTTTAATGTTTTTAAGGTACAGAATGTTATTTGTACAATTTGTAATCATATTTTTTGTAACTGTTTTTTAAAAGCCAGAACAAGACAGAATCCAACCGGACCGGGACCGGAAAATCCCCATAGACCTTCTCCCGTTGGCTTTTGCAGGCATCAGCGGTACAAAATAATAACATATTTTTTGAGAGGGACAGAATCTTGCAGGAGCCGTATTTTAAAAAATCCAACCTGCACAGACCTCTAGTTTAGTTAATTTACATGAGCGAATCAGTACAAAATGAATCAGTTTTTTCTATTTTTAAATGTAAATTTAATTATTTATTTGTATCACCCAAAAGATTTCACGGGTGACCATATGTTAGTTTTAATGTACTAAAATTATTAGTAAAAATATATGTAGGTATATTTAAAACTGTTAATTTTGTCCGGAAATTACTGACAAAAATATTTAGAAGATGAGACACATGATAATTTAACTGTTAACAATTTTAATTAAAAATACTGTTGACAAAAAACTGACGAAAAAAAAAAAACAAGCCTGATAGTTACAATGCATTAACAATGCTTTTAGTATAGATAAAATATGTGGACATAATTTTATAAAATAATCCAATCGCAATGTATAACAGATGAGCAAATGCTCTAGACACATACATCCGACTCCTAGGTGACTTGTAATATCTGGTTTGTAATTAAAAGTATGGTGCATGTGTGGTAGTGGTGGGTGTACAGAGGTCTTTACAGGAAGTCCTACTTGAGTTCCATAATAAAGGAAGTGCCAGTCTGAACTTCTGCCAGACCCTATTCAATAAATCATTGTAAAGACATGTCCCTGTCAACATACACACGTGCATTTGTGAATGTCTCTCCATTATTCATCTGCTCAGTCCCGTCTTTGTACACGGTGCCACTCCACATACATCACATTACAAACTCATACACACAGTCCCATAATGCAACATACATCTTGTGCTGACTCCTACACTGCATTGCTCATGTAACTATTGCACTACTCTTAATAAGCTGTCAGACAAGCCAAGTCAGAAAAGGTTTGGTGTGTGTGTGTGTGAGTTAAAGAAGGAAGGTAAGCAAAAAAAAAAGTGTGAGAATGGAAGTTGCAGGTCAACAAATGAAACTGGTTACATCATAGTTTTAGCCATTTTCAAAAAAATGGACTGAGATCTATAGCGAAATTGTGTTTATAGTCAATCCCTTTTCAAAAATAGGTTTATGAGACCACAATCGGCATAATATATATATATAGTAATTTATATTAATTACTATATATTTTATTATAATATTATATAACAGTAAAATAGTATTATAACAGTAGCTGTGTTTACATGATGGACCATAATAAACCAATTGTAATCGTACAGTTGGATTAAAAAAGTCACATGCAACCATGCCAATTGGAGACTATTGACAAAACAATGGCACTATTTTAAGATATGTCAGTGCAAGTTGATTTCAGTTAAAACCGCTCAAACATGCATTTTAGTCTTGGACTAGACTTAAGCCTTGTCTGTGAAACCAGGGGATAATGTCATAAATGACTGACGTGTCATTCTAAAGTTATCATAGAGTGGTGCAGGTATGACATCAATTTGTAGGCCAAAAAGTTTTTTTAAATGGGGTTTTGGTTAAATGGCTGAAATAAGGTCTGTGGTGTACACAAGCTCAAGATACTTTCACGTTTTATTCTACAATATACATTTTTTAAAGCCGTTACGTGTCTTGAAAAAGGCGGTTGCTAACAAATGGCTAAATGGGACTAAAGAGGCAGTCGGGGAAATTAAACACCATCATGCCGAACATGTAAGATCAGTCTGCTTTTACAGCCTTGTTATGCTTATAATTGTGCTCTTATAAATTATTCTAAAATGTTTTTTAGATAAAAACTGAAAGAGTTGTCGGAAGCTTAGTGGTGGTGACGTTGAAGTCAAGCGACCTTGGTGTAGTTTATTTATAGCCTACCATTAGCTTTTTAATTCTGGCTACTGCATTTAGGCTTCAAAATTCAAAAAGAGTTGTGTTCATCTGTGAAAATTATTTGAATGGACAAAACGTGTAAGTATCATAAACTTTTGTTAATCACAGAGCTTGTTTTTTTTTTTTTTTTTTTTTTTTTGCGATAATCTAAAAGCCTATGGAAAAATCCTATTGGGTTTTTGTCATGGGGACCAGTGTGATGCTAACTACCGATTGGCCTACAAAGTGACGTCATACCTGCACCACTCTATTCCACTTGTCGTCTGTGATGAACTACAGGAGAATGTCATCCCAGCAGTTTTCTTCGGACTCTCATCCACAGACTCTTTGTTTTAGCCATGACAAGGGGCATATTTACTGCTTAATAAATATGAGCAGCACAGCACAAATCTTCTTTTGCTAATCGTCTCCTAATCAGGACCCAAAATGGATAAATATTAAGTATTTTTAAAAGAAAAGAAGAGATGGCAGGATGGTGGTTAGTATGCGCCAACAGTGGACAAACTCTTTATTTGTAGTGTGCTTGTGTCAAAAATCAAAAGATCAAATCCGATTTGAAGCTTGCACATTAACCCGATCACTTTATTTAGTGTTCATGTAACACTATGTTCGGATACACCAATCGGAATGATTTTCTTCTGATTGAAACAAAAAGTGTCAATGTAAACGTAGCAAATATATAATATTATAAATAAATATTTTAATTAATAATAATATTTTTAAATAAATGAATTTTGATTTGTTTATTAGAATTCCGTTATTAATTAACTACAACAAAACTAATGTTTAAATTACATGTTGTCATATGAACAACCATTCAGTAAGCAGACTGAAGTAAGTCTCATGAAAACAGAAGTATATACTTTTTTAATCATAAATGAAAAATGACTCATGAGATAGTCATTGTGAACTCAGTAATGGCTCTGGGTTCCATTTACCATTGTAAGCCTAAGTATATGGTAAAAACAATTGGCACCAATGATCGACTCGGTTACTAACGTAACCTCGGTTCCCTGAGAGGAGGGAACGAGTATGGCTTAGGTAACTTACGCTATGGGAAAACTCATATTCTCAAAAAGAATATTGAAATCTTTATGTAAAACGCATTGCAGCTGCACAGCTGACAGCAATGAACGAAGGCAGCTCGGTCATTGGCTGTGCTGCGGAAACTTGCTCGAACCAATGACGGGGCGACTCTGAATGCGCGACCAATGAGCTGTGCGTGCTGAACTTCGCCTTATGATAGCCAGAGGCAGGTGCCTGAGCTGAAAAGCAAAGTTATCATCCAACTAGCCGGCAGAGGCGAACTTTATATGTGGGAAAAAATACAGAGCGGCTAGAAGGCACTCAGTGTGACACAAGCACATACATAATCTAGATACGAACTCGTAGTTCAACTAGCATCATGCTGATAGTACATTGGAATGCAATGTCGGGACCTGTAGGTTGTAGAACCTGATAAATGTGGACGGTGAGGCCCAGCCTGCCGCCGCACAAATATCCTCGATCGGTATCCCGCTCGACCATGCCCAGGAAGAAGCCACACTCCTGGTGGAGTGTGCTTTGACTCCCCGGGGGCATTGAAGTCCCTTAGCCAGAGTAGATTAGCGTCGTGTTCGTCTGCTGGAGACGATAGCGCAGTTAGGGAGATAACCTGTGCTCTGAAGGGAGTGGTGAGCACTTTAGGAATATACCCATGTTTCGGTCTAAGGACGACCCTGCAGTCGTTAGGTCCGAATTCTAGGCAGGCAGCGCTTGTCGAAAGCGCGTGCAGGTCGCCCACTCTCTTGACCGAGGCGAGTGCCAGCAAGAGCGCAGTCTTGAGCGAGAGCTGTTTAAGGTGCACGGTTCGGAGTGGTTCGAACGGGGGCCCTTTAAGAGCGTCTAGGACAGTAGCTAGGTCCCAGATCGGCACTGAGGGGGGGCGTGAAGGGTTCATCATCCTAGCGCCCCTTAGGAAACGAATAATTAGGTTGTGCGGGTGCGGCCCGCCTCCAGAAGCCCTTGTAGAAAAGCGAGTACGTTCGTAATGTCGCATGTTTCAGGGTTCAGGCCCTTGGCATTACACCAGTCATTGAACACTTTCCATTTCTGGGCATATAAGCGTCTCGTGGAGGGCGCCCGCACCTCAGCGATGGTTTTTAGTGCTCTGCTCGTGAGGTTCCTTGGAACCCGTTGAGGGGCCATGCATGAAGGGCCCACAAATATCATCCCGCTGGCCTGACTGAGGAGGTCTGGCCTCAGTGGATCGGCCGTGGTGCAGATTGCATTTGCATCAGATCTGGAAACCATGTTTGGTTCTTCCAGAGTGGGGCTATCAGCAGCACTGCGTTTTTCTCCTCTCTGACCCGACTGATGACCTGTGGCAGCATCGCGATCGGGGGAAAGGCATATAAGGGGCGGCTCGGCCAGCTCTGGGCGAGCGCGTCCGTGCTTTTCGTGAAGAAAAGAGAGCAGTGCGCGTTCTCCTTGGAGGCGAAGAGGTCGATCTCCGCTTTGCCAAACGTTTTCTGTAACCACTGAATCGTCAGCGGGTTGAGAGCCCATTCTCCTGGGAGAATCTTGTCTCTGGATAGCATGTCTGCCCCCTGGTTCAGGGCGCCTGGCACATGCGCTGCTCTCAGCGAGCGCAAGTTGTGCTGGGACCATAAAATGAGTCTCCTGGCCATTGAATGCATGGAGCTCGACCTGAGTCCACCCTGGCGATTTATGTACGACACTACCGTCATGTTGTCCGTTCGGACCAGGACGTGTTCGTTTTTTAGATGTGGGAGCAGGGCTCTGACAGCCAAAGCGACCGCTTTCATTTCCAGACAGTTTATGTGTAGGCGCTAGGGGTGTAACGGTACATGTATTCGTATTGAACCGTTTCGGTTCGAGGCTTCCGGTTCGGTACGCATACAAACCGAACGATTCCTTGGACCATTTTTGCTGCCGACAAAATTCGCGCTTGCGCGACCACCACGATGTTGCGCAACATCAAATGGCAAGCGTAATGAAAGCGGAACGAAACTGCCCTACTCATGTGCTTCACGGATCGTTTATTAGTTCGGACCAGCAACATCTGTGCAGCGCGAGCCGATCTCGATCAAGCGACACTGTTACTACACAGCGCTAAGAAATCCAGTAAAGAAAACATTTGAATTCGCCACTGAAGTAATAACATCGCTGCGAGATCTAGTGAGAAGCATTTTCACATTTCTCCGTTATTAACTGTAGATCTCTGTAAGATCAAACAGCGCTGACGTGGAAACCAGGAGAAACATTGTGCCGTGAATGAACTAGTAATACTTTACGTCCACAGTCCAGCAACATTCACCATGGATTTAATATAGTAACACTAACTGTAACCAGTTTGGCTGGAATAGTGAAATGCTTTCAAGTACTTCACACATCTTTTTTCAGCACTTCAAAACTCAAATATTATATAAATAAATATATATTTAAATGTAATTTTTAATGTGATGACCAAAACAATATTTGTTCATCCTTCAAAGATGACCCCCATTTATAAACCTGAAAGTATGTAGGAAAACTAAAAAAAAAAAAAATTTCTTTTAACAAATAGGAAATTTCTCTGGCATTTCTTTCTTTTTGCTGTATCGAAAACATACCGAACCATGACTTTAAAACCGAGGTACGTACCGAACCGTGATTTTTGTGTACCGTTACACCCCTAGTAGGTGCTTCTCCGGGTTTGACCAAAAGCCGGAGACAGGCCTGCCCTCGTAAAGGGCCCCCCAACCTATTTTGGAGGCATCTGTCGTTATTATCTTTCTCCTTGTGTTCACACCCAGACTCACGCCTGACTGGTACCAGTCGGCGGCTTTCCAGTGCGTCAGGGCTTTTATACAGCCGTGGTTCGCTCTGATTAAAAAGTGGCCCGAACGGCACGCGTGAGTAGGGACGCGGCTCTTGAGCCAGCGTTGGAGAGGGCGCATATGCAACAATCCTAGCTGGAGTACGGCCGATGCTGAGGCCATGAGACCGAGCATCCTCTGAAACCGCTTGACGGGGGCGCGCGCGCCCGCCCTGAATGATGTTGCAAGGCGCCGGATGGTGAGCGCGCGCTCTGATGAGAGACGCGCTGTCATTTGCATCGAGTCTAGAACTATTCCCAGGAAAGAAATACTCTGGCTGGGAGATAGTATGCTTTTTTGCAAAATTGATTCTTAGACCCAGGCATTCTAAATGGCTGATAATCCAAGATCTGTGTGTTATTAACTGACTTTCTGATTGTGCTAGAACCAGCCAATCGTCGAGATAATTCAGTATTCGCACTCCCCTTCGCCTTAGGGGGGAAAGTGCTGCATCCATACATTTTGTGAATGTACGGGGAGCTAGGGACAGGCCGAGAGGAAGTACTGTGTACTGGTATGACTGTCCCTCGAAAGCGAATCTCAGAAACGGCCTGTGATGAGGCGCTATTGGAATGTGAAAGTAAGCATCTTTCAGATCCACTGAGAGAAACCAATCTCCTGGGCGTACTTGCGCGAGGATATGCTTGGTTGTTAACATTCTGAACGAGCGAATCATTAGTGCTTTGTTCAGGTGTCTGAGATCTAGGATGGGGTGGAGACCGCCATCCTTTTTCGGGACGAGAAAATAGCATCTGTAAAAACCTGCCTCGCTCAGAGAGGGGGAAACAGTTTCCACAGCGCCCTTTTCTATTAGTTTGCGCACCTCGGTGCGTAGAACATGTGAACACTCCTTTCTCACTTTCGTCTCGACCACAGTCGCAAAACGTGGTGGTCTGCGAGCGAACTGGAGCGAGTATCCGTGCTGTACTATATTCCATACCCATTTCAGCATATCTGGAATGTTTTGCCGCTGCGTGTACAGATATGGGCTGAATACAGGCTAGGGGCGGGCCGCTGTGACGTAGGGACCCGGCCAGCGAATCGCCTGAGCTCGTAGCTCTCAGAGGCGCGGGCGCGCGCTGAGCAGCTGAGTGAATGGGCGCGTGTGTGATTACAACAGCGCGCGCTGTGTCTGTAAAACTTGCAGCCTGAGCTGGGGTTGTGTTTGACACTGTAAGGACAGTGTTTATAAGTGGGGGTGCATAAACAGTGGTAGGCACACGCGTCACTTTTATAATATTTCCCACTTTTACTGGGGATGAATTTATAACTGTGTGAACAGTGCTTGTGTGTAGTGGTGCGTACATGACCGTAGGCACGTGATCTACATTCATGGGGCGCGCAGCCTGAGCTGGGAATGAATTTGGCACTGTTTTGAGAGTATCTGGGAATGCACACTTTATGGACATGTGAACCCTTAGTGACACAGGCAGAAAAAGACTCTTTTTGTGTTTTCTGTGCGTCGCGGTAAAAACGGCGTTTGTTTGCAGGTGAGCGAGCTCTGTGACTGGCCCATTGACTGCTGTATGGACATATCCAGCCGCCTGTATGGGGACTGGGTAATGTTTGAGCTTTTGCAGAGAGAGTGGTCCGGCTTTTGCGAGACACGCACTCTCTCTTCTCATTCCTGTGGCTAGGACGGCTTTCGAGGCTCAGGGTTCAGCACAATCTTGGGCCGAGGACCCCGTCGCTCAGAAGGCGGCTTGCGGTTGTGAGAGCGCGAGCGACGTCGAGCGTCAGCCTGAGGCGTGGGCTGAGAGGCAGTGGGAGCTGTTCTAGCCCGCTGCGGCTGTGGCGGTCTCTGTCTGCTCTGCGATGAGCTGGAGCGCTTGGGCAGGAAATGACGCATAACTTGTGAAGCGTTCTGGGCCTCAGTGAAGCGTTCGGCGAAACCCTTAACCGCCGGTCCAAACAGCCCGCTGGTGGAGATAGGCGCGTCGAGAAATGGCGCCTTATCCGCGTCCTTCATCTCCGTCAGAGTTAACCACAGATGGCGCTCGAGAACAGTCAAATTAGCCATGGCACGGCCAATAGACTGGGCGGTGGCCTTCGTGGCTCGCAGAGCTATATCAGTTGCGCTGCGTAGGTCCCTAAAGGCTTCGGGTTCGGGGCCAGACTCGTCCATAGAGCGGAGAAGCTTGGCTTGGAACACTTGAAGTACCGCCATTGAGTGAAGCGCTGATGCAGCTTGGCCGGCGGCGGCGTAGGCGCGACCGGCGAGAGCAGAAGTAGTGCGGCAGGGCTTCGAGGGGTGGGAAGCTTTGGCTTTCCATCCGGTGGTGGAGGGCGGACAGAGATGATTGGCCACGGCCTCCTCGAGGGGCGGCGTTCCCTCGTAGCCTCTTTCCTTCGCGCCGTCCACAGAGGAGAGCGAAGAAGAAAAAGAAGGCTTTAGGCGCGCCGAGTGGGGGGCTTTCCACGACTTGGGGAGTTCGTCGTGAACTTCCGGGAAGAAGGGAGAAGGCCTTTGCCGAGGGGCCTGCTGGCACCCCTGCAGAAACCACTCATCCAGTCACCTCCGGGTTGGTTCTTCGGGAGAACACCAATCGAGCCCGAGGTCTTCCACGGCCTTAGAGAGGACACGGATAATCTCGGTATCCATGGTTGAGCCCCCGCTCGTGCTAGCTAGCGTCGACGGGGCGGGGTCGAGAGTGGAGCCCGGCCAGTCGTCCGATGCAGCGTCGATGGACAAGCTGTCATCCATTCCCCCGTCGTCCTCGGACGCGCCGAAAGTCACAAGGCCCACCGCTCTGCTAGAGGGGTGTGGGTCCGGCTGGGTGAACTGAGCCGGCGGTGGGGAAGGCAAGAGCGGCGGTGAAGCACGCGGAGACTGGCTCGGCGTGACGTCACTGAGCTCAGGTTCAGGAAGCCTCTGTGAGCGGCGCTTTTTCTTAGTGCGCGGCTCAAACAGAGGGGTGGCGCCGATGGGCTCGCTCGCGGCGAAAGCGGCGAGGCGAGCCCGTAGTGTGGAGAGACCCAGGTCATCACATTCTGGGCATCCGCCCTTGGTCAAAGCAGCTTCTGCGTGGTCCCGACCCAGGCAGCGAGTGCAGAAGATGTGACGATCCCCGTCCGGGAAAAGGTCTCTGCACGACGCGCAGGAAGGCATTTGAAACAACGCCTCAGAAAATTGCTCTTTTACAAGTGTCGCGGGGCGAACAGATGTAAAAATACTTGCGTGTGTAGCACGCCGGATGGCTCAGTAGGATGGCGTTCGAAGGCGGCTCAAGGTGCCGACGTCCTCGTAGCAATCCCGCTGGTATGCTTTTCGACGGCGGCGAAGCTTCAATAATCCGGAGAATCCAGCGAAGAAGGTGTTCGCTGAAGGAGATTAAATCTAAAGAACTCTCATGACGGGGCGCCCAATATATAGCTCTTGGCCACGCCTATCTTGGCGGGCTCTGACGCGCGCGGGCGCGAAGCGCGCTCATTGGTCGCGCATTCAGAGTCGCCCCGTCATTGGTTCGAGCAAGTTGCCGCAGCACAGCCAATGACCGAGCTGCCTTCGTTCATTGCTGTCAGCTGTGCAGCTGCAATGCGTTTTACATAAAGACTTCAATATTCTCGAGAAAAGGAGTTTTCCCATAGCGTAAGCTACTTACGCAATAGGAGAGACCTCTCGAAAGGAAACTACACGATCTACCTTGACTTGTGGCGGCACGGCTCAGTTGTGGCGCTTTTCCACTGCATGGTACGGTACGGCTCGGCACGGCTCACTTGTGGCGCTTTTCCACTGCATGGTACGGTACGGCTCGCTTTAAATGGTACCACCTCTGTTGAGGTTCCAAGCGTACCGTACCGATACTAGAATGTGACGTGGAAGAACTGTAGATCACTGATTGGTCAGACAGACAGAATCGTCACTACCAGCGTCATTGTATTTGCGAGACATCAGACCCGCTAGATTGAAATAGCCTGCCAGTAACAGCCTCCAATGTTTTAAAACTACTTGCTTGACTTGCTTGAAGAAAAAAAACTTCCAAAAAAGAAATGGCTGAATCGTGGTCAGTGGACGAGAAGCGCAGACGTTCCTCTTGTTAGTTGCCGAGGAGCGGATAAACTATAACGATCAGTCATAATCCCACCCACTTTGAAGCGGTACTAACTGCAGTGGAAAAGCAACAGAGCTAAAGCGAACCGAGCCGTGCCGCGCCGAGCCGAGTCGTACCACGCAGTGGAAAAGCGAAGCGAGCCGAACCGTGCCGCGCCGAGCCGAACCGTACTGAGCCGTACCATGCAGTGGAAAAGCGCCATTGCAAACGCAGCCCTGAACGAGTCACTGACTGAATCCAGATGAGTTGTGATTCAAACTGCTAACTGACCAGCTACTTTGAGGCGGTTTCATTAATTTTCTCAACTGACTGTCTCATTAAAAACCAACTGGTTAAAAAGACCCACTCTAATAAATTATTCATGAGAGTCGTGATGTTTGATTAACCAGTTCAGGCAGTCGAAAAGATTCACAAAACAGCTTAAAGTTGCTGGCCAGTTAGCAGTTTGAATCTGACGAAAGCGCATATGGACACAAAGTCCTCCAGACAGCAACTACATTATAAATTATTGTTGCAAATATTGATTTGGTTTATTTTGAGTTTATTTTAGTCACAGTCTGGAGCCATGCTGATGCATTAACTACAGAAATTCCTTGTGTTCAAGGATAGCTAGTAGACAAAATTTATGTAGTGAAATAAGTGAGCATCTGGTACAGACTGCTTTGTAACTGTATGAGACTCCCCTGCGCCAGCACTTCAACTAGGACAGATTGTCACGACAATATTGCGAGCCACTAGGGTGCAAATTTTGGTTGTGCATTCCATGTTGGTTCCCCAATATACACAGCCACCTCAATGCAAATGTGTTGTAGGTGGTTGCCAAGGCATTGGTATCTGGTTGCTAGTGTATATATAGAGCACAAGAAAAGCATTAGCACTAGAAATGTGACACCTACCTATACAATTAACACCTCAAGTTTCACATGTCATTTTGGTTTACAAATGGTAAGTAGCGCATCATCCATCACATTATCTCACAGCACTGAACCGCACTGAACTCACGCTGTTGGACACCAACCAGCAGGCTCACACTAACTGACCTCATTAACAGCCTCTTTCCATCTCTATATCCAGTTATCTGTCCATTCAGAAGTAACAAAGGCCGTTTCTCTCCATTTACATGCGTGTTCCTCGCTATACATTTCACATGCTGTCCTCCATTAGATGTGCCTGATATTGACCACTTGTGATGAGGCATGTAAAGCACTATGGAAATTGCAATGAATAAAGCAGAGCGCTGCACTCTGACCATTTGAAGTTCGGCCAGGTAACGTATATTGCAATTGAGTGGTATATTGTCATAAGATGGACAGATAGACAGACAGACAGACAGACAGATAGACAGATAGACAGATAGACAGATAGATAGATAGATAGATAGATAGATAGATAGATAGATAGATAGATAGATAGATAGATAGATAGATAGATAGATAAAGCATGACTGATACCTTTATATACTGTTGTAGTTCAGGGTAGACTCTATAAGCGCCGCAGACGGGGGACAGAGTGCATCTGTTCGGAAACGAGGAAGTTACGGCACATGTGACTTCTGGGAAGGAGATGACTTTGTAGCCGTATTTCTCATACAGACGCTGTAGCTCTTCATCAGGTTTCTCTTCATTTTCACACAGTATGCTGCCCACTACATACCGACACTGATTTGCTTGAGTCTGAAACACAAAACACAAAGAGAGACAGATTACATCAGATTGTGCTGAATAAGGCACCAGCAAAGAAACAGTACTATTGTGAAATGTTATACAATTTAAATTCTATTTGAATATATTTTTAAATATATTTTATTTTGTGTGCTGGCGATTTTCAGCATCATTACTCCAGTCTTCAGTGTCACATGATCCTTCAGAAATATATATATTACTAACCCCAAACTTTTAAACAGTGCTGTACATAGTAACGCTACATTAAACATTTTCAGGACAGTATTTCTGGTCAGATTACAAAGTCTGCACACATTTCTGCAAAGTATTTCACTGTTTTCTGTACAGCATTTTCTGCCCTACAATATTGTTGTGGTTTCAACAAAGTCAGATAAAACTGCCTCAAAATGCATTATAAGCACAGCGGTCTGCGGTTGGTCAGATGGTTTCTTACCGTCTAAGTTCTTGCAATGTCTCACGGTGCTATCTACCTCTAACATCATAAAACAACCAAGAGGCTTAAGTCTCATGGTAGGACTAACACCTCCCCACAATCACATGACCATTGGAGCTAGCAATCCAATAAAACATTCATGACAAACTAATTAAGGCATTTATAAAGTTGTCACCTCTAATTACTTATCTAGCATGTTTGTCCACTACAGTGAATGATTCAATATGTAGTTAACATCCGTAATTTAGATTGAATGCTTCTCATCGACGATAAGATGATCTTCTCAACAGGTTGACACAGCACCAGAAACCGACACAATGCTATGTATCTTCATCCTTTTCTTAAGCCTATTTGTTTTCCTGTTTCCTGGTTAGTCTTTCTTTTCCACCTCCATTCTTTGACTCACTCATTTCTCTACCCTGCAGTACTTCTTTCCTCTGTGTGCATTTTGTCCCTGTTCCCACCACGAATATCTTGTTTCTCCAAGCCGGGGACTAATGATGGTATTCAGAACTCTCTCCATTGCTGATGTCCTACACAACTGTCAGCAAATAAAGTGGGAATTTCAGGCAGTTCTCCAGACAGCGCACCCAAGAGACAACAGGCAATTACTAGAAGCAAGAATGCCTACACATACACTTCCCTTCACTTGTTGTTTGTCTGTTTATGTCAAATAATTCACCCAAACGATGTGGACGAACAAGAGAATGCAGTACCAATTCAAATAATACCCACAAGCCCTCTCAAACAAACCAACAAATCTTCACACTGCCAATCAAAGATAACCAAGAAGATTTGGTCTCCAGACGTCCATGAAAAGAAAGCGAATTTACAATCAGCGTTCCTGGCAGTCGCCCCAGATTTGACTACGCACACTAATGGACTCGATAAGGCCTTCTTTTACAGCGTAATTGGTTCATGAGTTGTGGCGACCACATGGATGCAGAGAAGAACCAAAATGCCATGTTATGCATCTTCGCCTTCAGGGGTCACTGCGCTGCACACTGAAATACACAGGCTAAAAAATGGCACTGCAGACACATTTTATAAACCGATCTTTTTCCATTCATCTCCTGAATGCATAGAATACTCATTATTGGAACGGGATGATGTAGGAAACCGTCTTTGAATGCACTCTTTGCCTTCGGGAATCCAAGATGACCACTAAAACGCAGTACATTGTCATTTGCTCGGCTTCTTCTCGGTATTCCCTCCAGAGGCCTGCTGCAGGGAAAAGCAATTTTCAAAAGCAATTCTCTGCTCGGCTTTGCAAGGGCCATCGTTTTTTGACAGATGAAGGCTCTGCAACAATAAAAAGGTGGTAATTCTTTATTGGCAGACATGTAACAAGGATTGACTCCTCTCATCTTTCCCAACCCTTATCCTCTCGCTCTGCTCCATCCTCCTGGGGCTAGGACTTCTGGGAATTCCCCCCCCCCAGCCACATTTGGCATTGCTCACGGCTAACACGCGGTTCATGGAGCATGCAGGACGGGGAGTGTTGCTTTTTTTTATCAAGGGTTGGCGGAGAAATGGCAAAAGCTCTCTGCATACCCCAGGAGTCCCTAAGGTGCTCAGATCTGCATAATTGTAGAGAGCGAGGCAGCTCAGCCTTGGCTGAAGAGGAGACTCATAAAAATTCAACAGGGATCTGCCTACTTCATACTGGAAGCTGCAAACCAGATGCAGAATCAACAAGATTTAGCAAAAATTAGCAGCACCAGATCGTTTAGACATTGATAAATAATTCACAGACAGTGAATCATCACACTACGCTCCAAAATTAACACACTTGGTACACTACCAGCTCCACTCAAGCAGCTCAGCCTGATATCTGGAGTTATGTGTAAACCACAATTGAAACATTTTTTAAACATCTAATAAAAATGTCTGCCAAACGCATGTGTGTGTGCAGTCATACATAGCAATATTTATGTACTAGCCTACTGTAAATACGCAAACACACATTGCTCTCAAGGTATTACACATTTTATTAGTTCATGCTAGCAACATGCTCTACTGTTTGAGCTTTTACAGTTTCTCCATATCTTAGGGCTTCACGATGCAGCTGCCAGCTGGTTTTTAGGATACAAAGCCATATGAATGAAACAGATAGTGAATTTAGTGTAAATGTCCTGGTTTTGTTTATTACCCGAGGTTTGAGAACTAGGGTTTTCATGGTGCTACTCAGTATGGAACTGCACTCAATTTAACCTGATGGAGCTCTACACTTGCTACAAACCTCCTCTTCCTCATATTTAATCATATATGCAGCCTTGTTTCATTCAGAGAGCAAAGCTCCTCTTGGAGACCTCCTGTGAAATGTTCTTGAAACCTGTATGGTGTGTAATTACTAAAAGGTTCATTGAGTTTACTTCAGAGAAGATCAGGACAGTATCTGGCATAAAAACTCAACAGTCTAACTCTAATGATTTATCGGTGTAAAGCAAACTCTCTCACGTGGGCAAGTTCTACACAAGTCCTATCTATGTCCTACTACTAAAATTTCTATATGAACTCTGCAAGGCCTGTTTCACACCACATGCATAATAGCAATGCATCAAACTCACAGCATGTCTGCACTGCAACAGAAGTGCCAGAAGATCAAAGCACAACAACACAACCTTAAAAAGCAAAAATCTAAACAATATAACAAATCAAGTAGTGGACATATGACACAGGTACATTGAAGTAAATTTAAGTCCTGAATAAGCATTGGGGAGACCTCTGCTGGCCACCTAGAAGAGCTGAAGGTATAGTATAATTCAGGACAGATAATAAAATGCAGTTTGTCTTTACAAATTTTAGTTGGGCTTAAAATTATATATCAAGCTTCAAAGCATTACCTTAACTTACAGGAGGGAGCATTCTGTGATTCGACAGCAGATACACAGCCAAGCAAAAGGAGGCTGTATGCAACACGTCAAGTAAAAAAACACTATCCAGGTCAACAAACAGCAACCAGCACATTTAACATTAGGTTAACAGCTAGCCTGCATACATTAAATAATAATAGCAATGACACACTTGTGGACCAGCCTTAAGCTACTGTTTTTCAAATAAGCTTAAAAAAAAAGGCCTTCCAGAAAGGTTTGCATAAGACATGACATTTCTTAAACATGGGCATGAATTGCAAAAATGTGTTAGAGATCTCGGTTAATTAGCTAAATTCAGTTATTTTCTGTGAATCAGACAATTTTCAGTCCCTACATTACATTTTATATATTTTAATATAATATAAAAATTGCAGTGTTTAACTGCAAGTATTGGTGCATATAAAGGGAATTTTGCGAAAGAGAGAGTAACTTGCTAGTAAACTTTAGCACAGAACCATGAATATGCATAATCTGCCAGTTCCTCAAGATTATTAGCTGCCCTGAATGTCCTCAAATGTTGCATAGGCTCCAATGCTGAATGAAATTGAAACTGATGGCGTATTTCTGGGGAAGCGTAGGTGCTATGTTTGGTAGGGGCCAATTTGGACAGAATTAATGGGGCAGAAAATAGAGTATGCAAAAGAAAAAGAAAAAAAGCCTAGATCGGATAATACTTGAGTTGGCATTGAAAAGGGCCACAAGAGCAAAGCATTGGTATTCGCATTTAGCAGACAACCCGAAACCCTGCACTGCAAGTCAAAACCTTCACATGAAGCATTTAGGAAAACCATTTGATTCATTTGATTCTTTATAATGCATGCTTCAAATTAAGCTGATGGATAGCTCAGGCCATTATTTAAAGATGGTTAACATCAGCTTGAGACATAAATCAGAGAAATGTGAGGTCCACCTTGCATGCACTCGATTCCGGCTTCATTAGCTGACTGACACTGCTAAACTGAAGTGCCTGGAACTACAATGACTGTCCATCAGTCATGCACTGCTCTCGTAAAACCAGGCTATAACTAATCATAACTCCCAGCTCAAGGCAACATTCACGCCATCAGTCTAATTAAAAAAGGCAGAGGAGGGCGACTAGCATTCAAAAGTCAAGCATGTAGGACATTTTGCTAGTAGCTGGACAAAACACTCATGATTGGTTTATTTTCTTTTGTCATGATGTGAAGAGAAAGTTTAGCACGTCAGGTAATGAATAGGAGAAGAAACCATTAATATGAAGGTTCAGCACTGCAAATGCCTATAAATGTGAAGTCAGTCTTCCTGTTAATTCCTAAACTTTAAACAACAAAGAGCCGTTCTGGAGAAAGCGTTCACCCCTCCATACTTTTGTATTTTTTCCTCATAAAAAAAAACTTTATTCCCTGGTCTGTGTTAATGCATCTTCAGAAGGGTAAACAAGAGATAATAATGTAAAAAAGAAGCTGAACATGAGGGATCAGCTCAGCTCATAGCCCAACAAATGTTTCAGTAAACAGAAATGTATTAGCATGTTTCATAAGCGGATTGTGTATCCAAAACAACACGTCAGACTAGACGGCTTTAAGGAAACACTGTATAATTGGGCTGGTTTAAGGTCATGTCCATCAAAAAACATTTATATTTCTTAGAGAAATATGCATGCACTACCGTTCAAAGGTTTTTGAAGACATTTTTAACACTTTTTTCCAAGTTTGGAATAAATTGTATGAAAGTGACAAAATCTAAAGGTTCTTCTGAACCTTCTATTTATCAAAGAATCTTAAAAAAAAAAAAAATCAAAGTTTTTCTACAAATATATTAACTGTTTTCAACATTGATAACAATAAAGAAAGATTTCTGAAGGATCATGTGAGACTGAAAACAGGAGTAATGATGCTTAAGAATTAAGCTGAGCCATCACAGGAATAAATGACATTTTAAAATATATTTAAGGAGAACACAGTTATTTTAAATTGTAATAATATTTCACAATATAACTGTTTTTATTGGATTTTTGATTGCATAGACGCAGCCTTTGCGGGCATTAGATACTTCGTACAACTGACCCCAAACTTTTTAAAGGTGTAGGCCTACATGTAAAACAGTTCTTCAGTAAAGTAACTGAGAGATATTCAATAAATAAACAGCCTAACTCTAACTCTTTATTGCACAAAACTATCATAGTCCTCAAAACCTGCGGGTTATGGATAAAAATGGGAACAATGCTCACAGCAAGCGATTTGAAGTTTGAAAATAATTGTCTTGAAATTGAGTGAAAGCTGCGCTTTGATGGCTGAAGCAGCAGTGCTTCAAAGGTGATGAACTGAAAGACGCTCACAACTGCTCAGAGAGGGTTGAAGAATCCTGCTGACAGTACTTACTACATTGTGTCCTAACCAGATGTCATAAAGCGATAAATAAAAGCTCTTTTATGTATATTTCTATTCATCTTAGATTTATGAAACTGTATGTACGCCTTATACATACACTATGTTATTTTTAAAATAACTGCTATATATACTGTAGATATATATAGTGGACTAGTTGAATGTTTGACTGTGAAGAATTCTTTGACTTAAAAAACAAAACAGAATTTATCATTGAGAACAATAAGCCCATGTCAGAGTGATTTTAGCTTAGAACATGAAAGTGTAGAACAGAGTATAGGGACTTGATGTGCTGTGAAATAGCTATAAAGGTTTTTTATTCATTCGCTGATATAATTTCTTAACTTTGGACAAAGTAGGCCAGATTTAAATGGCAGCTCTTTGCTTCTACCATAAACTTCCATTATAGATTCAGTGTTTGTAGAGATTCTGTGGAGTGTTAATTAAGTACACAGAAGTAACAACTGATTCGCTTTGACTGCCGTATAAAAACTGAAAGACGTCCTCTCCAGTCAGCCCTGAATGTAGACACCTGGGTTGAATGAACCACCCGGAGAGAATAAGCTTTTCCATTTATAAACGGTTATAAATAAGCTGGTTTCATGCTGGTACATCATAAGGCCAAATGGCATTAATAAAGGTGACTGAATATAAAAACCATTGAGTTCAAACGCAGCATAAAGGATTAAAGTCAAAGTTGTCTCACCTCTGAGGTTCCTCCCCGTCCCATAATACCTTGCATGAGTCACAAACCATCACTTGAGTCCGTATTTCTGATAAAGCACCAAAAACGTTGCTATGACCAAAAACTTCAACCGCAGAAATGGATCACCAAATTAACAACACATTTGTTGATTTAACCGTTTCTGTACTTCCCTAAATCAGATAAAAAATTTGACTGCTGATGCTTTCAAAACTATTGCCATTAGCCTTGTAAAATAAGACCATTCAACATGAAAACTGACCACATTTACTCTCTTAACATTTATGTGTGTTAACTAACTCTGCCTCTGAAATGACTACTTGTCCGCTTTCATCAACTGAAATTACTTTATTCAGTAAGGATGCATTAAATTGATCAAAAGTTACAGTAATGACTTTCACAGTGTTCCAAAAAAATCCCATTTCAAATAAATGCTGTTCTTTTGAACTTACTATCAGTCAAAAAATAATGAAAAATAAATTTACCATGGTTTCCATGTTTTTTTACCAAATCAGCATATTAAAATGATTTCTGAAGGATCATGAGATACTGAAGACTGGAGTAATGGCGGCTGAAAATTCACAGGAATAAAGTACAGTACACTATAAAATATATTAAAATAGAAGACAGTTATTTTAAATTAATAGCATTTCACAATATTACTGTTTTTATTGTAATTTTCATCAAATACATGATGCAGCCTTGGTGAGTTGAACCATATAGCTTTGCTACTTTTAGCAACGCTACTGCCCATCATTAGAAATACTACTGTTTTTTTACTATCACTGATACAGCGGTGCTAAGTTCAGGAGGTAAAGGTGCTGTGTATGAACCACTAAGAAGATAATGCTGAAAATAACTCAGAGGTTTTGCCACTGACAAGCTTGGAACAGTCATGTTTCAAAAGAGTGAATTCCTCTGTTTTACCCTGTCAAGCTCAAACACTTTGGATCCGCTGGTAGCTGACCTTCTGAAACAGACCATATCAACCCCTGCCTCCCGCAGGAGAGCTGAGCATGCTAATAAGCACAGAGCATTATGCCAATTAAAATCGGACAGTGACCTCAGCGAGCGTTAACAACATATCATAGTCAGATCTGAAGCTAATTGGCTTTAGGGGAGACAGTGGCTGGACACTAAAAGGTGAGAGTGCCAATCAAAAACCCCAACCCTGTCACCAAAGACAATAAACACAGCAAATCCCCTCGGATGCCAGACTACATTATACAGCTGGGAGAGAAGCCAAAGTACTGTAGAGCAGCATTACAGACCTTTATCTGGATTTGAGGTGGAATGTAGCTAAGAAAAAAATCACCAACTGCAACCAAGCATTTTACAATTTAAAAGGGTCATGAAATGCAGTTTTAGATTTTAATTTATGTTTCTCAAGGATATGTTTCTCAAAGATTAGTTGTAAAGTTTGCAAAGTTTTAAAAAAAAAAGTTAAAAAGGAGATTATGTTTCCAATCCATTTTCAGTGAAAAAAAAAAACACTCAATTTCAAGGGGCGTTTCCTCTGGAATAAACGGAAGTAAATGCTCACTGCTGTGATTGAAGCCATCGCACTGTATTCGCGCCCTCTATAGAATCTTGTGCGTTTAGATATGGCATACGCTGTGATAGAGCCGTTTATGTTTGATCCCAAGGCAGAAAACATTTAAACAACAGGGTATGTACTGATTTTTCTAGCAACACTCAAACGATGATACACTTGGTGTCTTAATAGTGTTAAACACTGGTTTGACGTTAATCACAAACACACTGTAAAACCGGGTCTACACTGTTCTGTTCTACACAACTCTAGATGGCGCAGGCTGATAGGTCCACAACACAATTTGGTACCGATCACATCATTATCTACATAGTGCAGCTGATTGGTTGCTGTTGCATCACGGCCAATGCGCTGCAGCTCAATATTCAAATACGGTAGTGATTGCTGTTAGCAGTGTGCAGTGTGCTTTCAGAAATCCTCCACCTTCCCCAGCTCCACCTGTATAGAGCTGCTACACAAGTTATTTCATGTTTGTTACATGTGCAGCAGCAGCATGTCTTACTTGCTCACAGCAATGTCTATGAATGTATTGGCAGTAGCAAGTCTCTGTACTTGCTCTGCAGCAGCAGCAGATCTATTATTTCGCCAAGACTAAATACATTAACATTGCCGTACCCATTACCATACTAAATATCTATTATCATGCCAATCTCTTCGAGAGGTGTCATGACAGAAATGTACTTACCTGCGTTGCCTCCAAGGACAAAATTCTTGGCAGGCACTGTCATATTTTTCAATAAAAGATTGATGCAACCAAGCATTTGGAGGCATGATGAGAATAATTAATCTGTTGTAAAATATGAAGAACAAATGAAAACTTTATCTTTCAGTCGCACAGGCACATCATAAAAAAAACTAAACTTCAGCCATGCATTTATAATGTTCAGATCTTTAGAAGGTTATGCAAAGTTTTTGGAAGTAGTTTCTTTACATCCACTGAGTGAACAACGTCTGAGTTTGACGGTCTTACTCAACATCTTTATCCAACAGCAAAGCTGCACGATTCTGGATAAATTGAGATTCACTTTATATATATATTTTGTTTAAATTGAGATCATGATTCTCCTACGATTCTGAATAACTAAACAAAATAACGTAATTTAATTTAGATTCTGACAAAATGTTAATTGCTGCAGTCTATTTAAAAATATTTATTTTTTATTTTATTTAAATTTATGTCATTTAACATAAATGTGTCATGCGTCGCTAATTCATTGTTTCCTTCTCGTCTCGTGTCATTGTTGTTATGCGTGTATGTGTGTGGCCGTGACCCGAGCTTTCCCGCTGATCAGCAGCTCATTATCCTCATTAGCGGTGCCAGCTGCAGCTAATCCACTACTCATCAACTTACCTTTAAATACTCACTGGGTTCTCTTCTCCATTGTCAGATCGTTGTTTGATGTCTCCCGTGCGGTGTGTCTCTCCGAGTTCCTGTCTTGTGCTTCAGTGTTCCTGTTCGGTGTTTCCTTGTGGAGTTCGTTCTGCGTTTTGGATTATCTTCACTTCTCACCAACGCACTGGGTTTCATCCTCAGCAGTTCTGTGTTGACCATTGAAGTCCCTGCGCCACCCATCTTCACTCTTCATCTGGACTTCCATTATTACCATTCAAATAAAAGTGTTAACTTGCTATTGCTTCCTGTCGTGAATCATGACAGAACGATCTGACCCATCAATGGAAGCAGCAAGCAGTCCATCCACGTTGCTGGAAGAGTTCGTCCACAACAGCATCCGTCGTATGGACTCCCAGGAAAGGAATCTCAGCGATACGGATCGCGCAGTTCAGGCCCTGGTGGCGCAGGTGTCCGAGCTCACCCAGCAAATTCAACTCCTGCGAGCTCCCACTGCGCCGCCCACGCCAGCCGTTCCCCCCACACCACCAGAGAACCCCTCACAGTCGGAGCCCCGCCTACCAGTTCCCGAGGCATATTCCGGTGAGCCCAGCTTCTGTAGAGCCTTCTTAACTAGATGCTCCATGCATTTTTCCCTCCAACCCAGAACCTTCAGCACAGAACGAGCCAAGGTCGCATTCACTATGATGTTGCTGACTGGGAGAGCGGCGCTATGGGGAACGGCGGTGTGGGAGAATCAAGATCCATGCTGCACCTCGTTCCAGACACTCTCTACGGAGATGAGACAAGTTTTTGATCGAGCCGTTGCCGGGAGGGAGGCAGCCAGAATACTGGCGGATCTTCGACAGGGTGAGAGATCCGTTTCTGATTTTTCCATCTGAACGCTTGCGGCAGAGTGTCAATGGAACGAGGAGGCGCAGTGGGACATGTTCCTGCATGGGTTGGCTGTCACTCAACGGGCTTATCGAGTTGGCTCTTAGGGTAGATGCTCGACTGTCCCGAGTTTAGCAAAGAGCTCTGCCCAGCCACGTGCCTGGAGGAGCTGAGGGTCAACAGTTTAGCGGCAGGAACTTGGTCAGCCCCGTCTACGACCACGAACCCATGCAGGTAGGGCGAGCTCGGCTTTCCCCGGAGGAGAGGGAAAGGCGGAGATCCCAGGGCCTCTGCCTCTATTGCGGAGGGGCTGGCCATTTTGCTTACAGCTGTCCGGTAAAAGGTCAAGCCCGATATTAAGTATGAGGCTACTATCGGGTGTGATCTCCGCTAATAAGACCTCATCCACATCTACTCTCCTTCCGGTAAGACTGAGATGGTCAACGAACTCCCACGGACTGTCAAGCACTTCTGGACTCCGGGGCTGAAGGTAATTTCATGGACTACACATTTGCGCACAAACTTCAGATTCCCCTCACACCCCTCACACACAAGATTGCCGTACATGCACTAAATGGTCAAGAGCTCCCCACTATTTCTTTTACCACTGGATATATCACCCTCATCACGTCTGGCAACCCCTCCGAGATCATCTCCTTTTACATACTGGACTCACCTCTGGCACCCATCTTTCTCGGACACCCCTGGCTCATCAATCACAACCCTAGAGTGGACTGGCAACGGAGATCTGTCTTTGAGTGGAGCGAGGACTGTCATAAGTCTTGTCTGGTGTCTGCCTGTCCGTCTGTTTCTGTCTCTGTGTTTCAGGAGGAAGCAGTGGATTGGTCTAACGTGCCCGCGGAGTACTTCGACCTGAAGGAAGTGTTTAGTAAGTCTCATGCTGCTTCTCTTCCTCCACATCATCCTTACGACTGTGCCATAGATTTACTGCCAGGTAAGTCTCCGCCTAAGGGCAAATTATATTCGCTTTCTGTTCCAGAAAGGGAGGCTATGGAGAAATATATTTCTGATTCTCTAGCAACTAAATTCATCCACCCTTCCTCTTCTCCAGCGGGGGTGGGGTTCTTTTTTGTGGGGAAGAAAGACGGTTCTCTGCGACCTTGTATTGATTACCGGGGGCTGAACAGAATCACGGTAAAGAATACTTATCCTTTGCTGTCTTCAGCCTTCGAGAGGTTGCAGGGAGCGTCAATCTTCACGAAACTGGATTCACGTAATGCTTATCATTTGGTTCGCATTAGGGAGGGGGATGAATGGAAGGCCGCTTTTAACACCTCCAGGGGGCACTTTGAATACTTGGTCATGCCTTTCGGTTTATCCAACTCCCCAGCGGTTTTCCAGGCCCTCGTCAATGACGTGCTGCGAGATATGGTCGACCAGTTCATATATGTCTACCTGGATGACATATTGATATTTTCTTCTTCTCTCCAGGAACCTGTGCAGCACGTCAGACGAGTGCTTCAGAGGTTGCTAGAGAATGGGCTTTTTGTCAAGGCGGAGGAATGCGTTTTTCATGCACAGTCTGTTCCTTTCCTAGGGTACATCATTTCGTCTGAGGGAGTGCATATGGATCCTGAGAAAGTTAAGGCTGTGGTAGAGTGGCCAAGTCCAGATTCCCGTAAGGCCCTACAGAGGTTTCTAGGGTTCGCCAACTTCTACCGGCATTTTATTCACAACTTCAGCCAACTAGCCGCACATCTGACTGCCTTGACTTCCCCCAAGACTACGTTCCGGTGGTCAGACACAGCCGAGGCTGTGTTTGCTAAACTCAAAGGCTGCTTTGTTTCAGCCCCCATCCTTATAGCCCCTGATCCTTCACGTCAAGTTTGTGGTGGAGGTCGACACGTCAGAGGTGGGGGTAGGCGCAGTGCTATCCCAACGCTCTTCAGCAGACGACAAGATGCATCCCTGCGCATTTTTGTCTCATCGTTTATCCCCAGCCGAACGTAATTATGACATTGGTAACAGAGAGTTGTTGGCGGTCAAGCTAGTGTTGGAGGAATGGCGTCACTGGTTAGAAGGGTCGGGGGTACCTTTTATCGTCTGGACTGATCACAAGAATCTGGAATATATTAGAACTGTCAAAAGATTGAACTCCAGGCAGGCTCGGTGGGCGCTTTTTTTCGGTCGTTATGATTTTTCTCTCTCGTACCGCCCGGGTTCCAAGAACATCAAACCCGACTCTTTATCGCGCATTTTTGACCATTCCCAACGCCCGTCTACTCCCACGTGCATTTTACCCGAGACCCTATTTGTCTCCACAAGACAAATGGGAGGTCGAATCGAAGGTCAAGACGGCCTTAGAAGGGGTAACGCCTCCGACCGGTTTTACTTGTATGGAATGCCAAAGCTGACTTAATTAAAAATAAATAAATAGGGCTGATAAGAGCTTGCGTTTATTGTCGATGAGACTCGCACACCAGCGCAGAACGCGGAGAGAAACCAGCGCACATTTCACTGACTCCTACGCAAGCATATTGATCAATGAGTTTGAAACGCGACTCAATACACGGTTTACATTTGTGTTTCCTAATTTCGTATGCATAACAGGTGACAATTCAAATGCTTAAAACACAACCCATATTTCATAGATGATGCTCTTAGATACTGATTAATCACAAGTCATCAATTTGGAATTATTGGGTTAGGGTTAGAGCCTCAAAGCTTCAGCACTGCCACTCTGAGCTCGATTGCTGATGTCTGAGGTAAAACGCCCCCTCATTAGCATACGGACAAATAAATGTAGAAATAAATAAATGTAGAAATAAATAAATGTGGAAATAAATAAATGTAGAAATAAATAAATGCGAAAATAAATGTAGACAAAAACATATATACATAAATGAATGTGGAAATAAATAAAAGTGGAAATAAGTAAATGAATAAATGTATAAATAAAAAAATAAATAAATATGTGTGAAAAAATACAATTATACTTAAGGAAATAAAAGTATAAATACTCATTTATTTGTACTTTTTTACATTTCTTTGTATATTTATTTATGTATTTTTGCTTTATTACATTTCTTCGTATATTTATTTATTTTTAATTAAGTCAGCTTTGGCATTCCATATACTTGTAGCCAACTACTGGTGTGACGATGTAAATGATACACTCGTTATTTGAAGCGTCAAGCTATTTTGTTCACTGCCGTAGAAATTAGTGTTTATATCTTAAACCAGAGTTGCCCAATCCTGCTCCTGCCGATCGACTGTACTGCACAGTTCACCTCCAACCCTAATCAAACACACCTGAAGCAACCAATTAAGGATATCGGGATCACTTGAAATGAAAGGCAGGTGTGTTTGATTAGGGTTGGAGATGAACTGTGCAGGACAGTCGATCGGCAAGAGCAGGATTGGGCAACCCTGTCTTAAACTATAAACTTTTGTCCCAATACTTATGTGATAATTTGAATTATTGTAACAGAAATAATGATACTGTGTGGCTGAAAAGACCACAGCTTTGTGAAACTGTTTCATACCTATACATGACAACTGATCTCTATGGATCAGTGGCAGAAGCTGAATCATTGTCAGGAATAAGATCGCATGGGTGTTTGAATCGGGATCGTGATATTTTTTAACGATTAATCGTGCATCTCCAGTACATACCACGATTACGCATGTTAAAAGGCATTCACGATTCTCCCGATTTCAAATCCGGGCGTCCAGAAGGGTGTAAAGGAATATTAACATGCAGTGTGTTTTTATTGTAGAGTCACCTCTTATACCATTTTAATTCTTCATTTCACGACCAGTACATCAAACAGCCCTTTTCTGATAAATAAGTAATAGCCTATGTACACAGTGTCATGCACACAAACGCAAAACTTCATTATGGTAACACAAGACACTAAAATAATGCAATAAACATATTTTTACAACATAAGATGTAACAAAACGCTAATGTAGCCTACATAACTGAGAACAAACAAAAAAAATAAGAAAAAATAATTATTAGAATAAAAAAAAAAACATCTAAAACAATCATACATTTTTATGTGGGTGTAGCCTAAGTGTCCAGGTATGATGTGGCGTCACTGTACTCATGAAATGAGTACTAAAAGTAATAGCCCTGCAAATTTTAGACTTCCATACATGTAGGCTTGATCTTGACCATATTTGCTGCAAATTACGTTCTTTACACTGTACCACCATCTAGTGGCTAGGGAAATACTGTACTGATTTCCAGAAGGCATGACCTGCTTTGACAGTTTCCACTGAGACGAGCTTAAGCCAAGTAAGCTAACGTGGCAGTTTATGCAGCACTGAGGAAACACCCTTATGGTCTGCTGAACTTTTATTTTGCATTTGCTTATTGGATTTAGCAGTGGAAGTGCAAACATCCAGATAGTTCATCCTCAAAAATGACAATTCCATCATCATTTTCTCACCCTCAAATCTTTTGAAAGCCATAGGACTTGCTTTTTTAGTGGAACACAACAGGAGATGTCCAAGCTGCTCGATTCCATCTAGTGAATGGTGACTTCGGCTGTCAAGCAAGATTAAGTGTCTGTTTTCCTCACACAAAGCTATCACTTCAGAAGACTTGGAATGCAGCACACAAGTTGCATGGGCTACTTTTATAATGCTATTTTTGTAGCTTGACATCCCCTGGTTCTCATTCACTTGGATTATATGGAAGAGTGTAGCTCAGACATTCTGTTAACTTTCTCCTTTTGTGTTCCATGTTCATTTTGGGCGAAGCAGCCCGTTAATCTAGCTCTCTGGAAAAGAAACATATCATTTAATTTATAATTTTCAGGTCAGGTCTCATTTTCCCCTAACAAAAATACTATGGCAGAACCACAAAAAAGTGAAGTCCCAGATGGTAAAAGCATTGCACTTAATGATTTTTTTGTTTTGTTTGTTTTTTTGTTAATGTCACAAATCATCAGTTTTTTTTTCTTGATACTGGTCATGGTATAATATATTCCTAACTTACTTCAGCGAATATCATGGTCATTAATACGGTCTATAACACCATCCTGCCAGCCTGGCATTCACTTCATAATTTGTGTCCCTTTTTACCCACATTACTCACAGACACATCACCATAGGTTTCAATTGGCCCTGTGTTTAATGCAGAAGCATAAGAAAATGTGTTTCATATTTTCCTTTTTCTATTCTAAGATGCATGACAAATATCCGAGTGTCTGTCCAATAAGGTCTAAAGCCACCATAAAATCAAAATGGACAATTTTAGTTGTTTTTTTTTAAGGAATATTGCAGTATTTATTATAAAGGATTTATACTTCCACTTTTTTTTCTTTTTTTTTTATGTAGGTGCCCTCGTAAACTTTAATCAAAATATCTTAATGATGCATAATGAGATTGCTTTTTTATAAATGTTCTTGGTTTGTTTAATTACTGGTATTTGAGGGCAAAAAGATTCAATGCATGCTCTTCAGTTGGCATATGCATAAGAGTCAGTTTCTACCTTTATAAGTCCTAATTTGTTCCTCACTTTTGATGTGGGATAAAATCCATTGATTTTTGGATCAAATCTGATCGTATGTGCATTTTATAAATGAGGCCCCGGTTCATGCAGTTGGGTCAGGAAAGAGACAAATGCATCCAAAACAGAACATGATCGGGTGAATCCTAATGCTACTCCTACCAGCAAGTAACATTATGCAATAACTCCACCTTGTCCAAGTTATTTATAAAAGAAGAATAAATAAGCAGAACATTGGTATGATTCAAAATATGGGACCAGTGGGACGTTCCCAGTCATTCTTGCATGCCAGTGAGTCCATTTGGCAATGACTGTCATGCTTCACAAAATAAAACAGAGCGATTACCTCAGCACTCAACTTTAATTTCCAATGCCCAACCTTATAATACTGATGCACATTTACTGCATAAATGCTGCGATGACTGTGCAGCCTTAGATCAGTGTAGTAATATTAATGACACCCATTCAGGGAGTCTACTAGCATGACCTGTTTGGATATAAATAATATATGCTGAGACATCTGACATATTTTACATGCTGTAGTTCTTCCACTTTCTGCTGAGAAGGCCAAATTCAATTCATTCTCTTTTCAGAGTATAAGGATGTGTATCAAGAGTGTCTCAAATCTCTTTATCCTCCAATTTGTTCCTCCATGAGTTCCATGTTCACCTTCAGAGCCATGCACGGCATGTTATAATTTATTCTTTAGATACACCGAAAACTAGGATATAATGATAGGTTTAAGACGTAATGTTAGGGAATGACCAGACGTTTAGTGTTAAAGCAGATTTTGCTTTGCATTGTGGCCATGAAGCCGACTGAAGAAAACACCTCAGTGAGTCAGTCA
The DNA here is from genome assembly GCA_026230005.1 of Gila orcuttii. Lineage (NCBI taxonomy): Eukaryota > Metazoa > Chordata > Actinopteri > Cypriniformes > Leuciscidae > Gila > Gila orcuttii. The sequence continues at coordinate 38,863,849 of JAPDVR010000011.1, forward strand.
TAAAAATATTACGATGTTTACTGAAGTGAATCATATAGCCTATTTAAAATGTGAATAGAATAACATCCTTGAGGCTTTATTCTCATGAGCCTGTATGTCAAACCAAGTGTGAGAAATGTTTAATGGGCTTTAAGTTCTGGACCAAAACCAGTCCATGTTAATAAAGACTTAATAAATAAAGAAACAAACCAAGCCAAACACCTTTCTAAAACTGCTGTTTTGCAAAGTTAACAATAATACATGTAACACTATCACTCAAATAATTAAATGCATCATGGTAATATTATGGTAAGTTTTGAATAACCTTGGAGCATTATATTAATCATTCAGTATCAATTCACCATGGTATTAATATTGTATACCATTCCTGTACAATGACAGGTGTTTTTTTTTGTATTATTATTTATTATTAAACAACATTAAAACAGGCACCACAGTCAGCAACTCAAAAAAGGGATTAAAAAAGTAACAAAACGCCTTTTTACAGCCTTAAGTAACGTCATTAAAGTACCAAGTGCGCTACAGAGAGGAGTTTTGGATCTGATGACAGGTAGGGGTTGTAAGCGATGAAGTGACGTCATCGGGGTTTTTATTGAAAATATAAAATGATATTAAATTATTTATTTGTATTGAGAACATTCCATAAATCATCACATATTCATTTTAAAGTGGAAATGTTGTTGTTTTAAAAAAACACGGCAGATGAAGTTGCCTCAAGAATCAGAGACAAGAGAAGTGAGCAACAGACCTGACTGGGGTCATCGTAAAAAACACCGACAGAAGACAGCTTCGGTCCGATACTGCAGCTCTCAGTAAAAGCAGATCCGCTGTCCTTGTACGATCCCTTTCTGAACTTGTATGCAATCGTGATGTTTTTCACCGGAGGAGATCCAGTCCGAATCACGACTTCAGAAAAAAGTCCGGTGTAAAAAACGAAGCCCACCAGAGTTGAGATGAGACAAACGAACAAAAAAAGAATCAGCAGTAAAATGACAAAGTCAGACATTTTTGCCCGGCTGTCAGAAAATCAAACAGAAACGCTCAATGTGTACGAATAATTCTGTTACTGTGATGGCACTCGATAAAACAATCCTTCAGTTTCCCTGTTTGTTTGCGCGCGTGCCGCTCTGCAGATGTTACAGTATCGATACTTCACTGCGAAGTCTGTTTACACCCGTCTATTAGTTTTGTATTGACACAGCTGAGCGTTTGTTTATCCTCTGCACAGAAACATTGAACGCATTGCTTCCTGGTTGCATCATGTGACTGTGTATCAGAGGGATGTCTTGGAACGAGCCAACCAAAAAGTCTGAGTCAATCTCACGAATCGGTTCTTTAGAACAGTTCGATTTTTAAAAAGACTCAAGTGATTCTTTTAAGGCTATGACGTGATCAGCTGACACATATTTGTTGTTTATAGCATTTAAAGTTTATTATTAAGGGTGTTTATTGAAATTTGACTGATTAGAATTGTCAATATTTCTCACATACCTTCAAATATCTTCATGTTGGACAATAACATACATAAAACACAAAAATACTGTTACGGTCAAAATTAAGCTAATTGACATGAATTTATTATTAATATTTGTGTTCAAATATGAAAAAGAAACAAATTAGCATCTTAAAACATGCAAACACACTTAGAGAGCTGCTCAAGAAAACCACTTGATTAGTGTTAAGTGAACATTACACAACAGCTTAAATCAAAGTACTTTTTATTTATCTTTTTTTCCCCATTTAATATAAGAGAATATCAATCCCCAAAATAATTTGAAGGAATAATAAAGCAACAATAGTGTACTGATGTACTGATGATGTGCAGCAATTCTTGCTTATTTCAGTCCGATTCATCAGATTCCTCCACTTCTTCCTGTCCATTGTTTCTCTCCTCAGAGTCACTCTCCTGAGTCAAAACAGATTGAATTAAGCATAAAGAAATGAAAGACATCACAAAATTAAACTCCCAAATCAAGTGACACAAAATTACAGGCTATTAAAGGTAATTATAGACCTCCAGGTGACATGTTGTACTGTATATTTGCTTTTGTAAATTACATGACAACATATTATAACACAATACTGCGGCTGGGCAGGTGATGACTATGTTATTGTGGTATGAGAAATTAGTTTAATTATAAAAGAATAACAACTATTTATCAAAATTAACTGAACAGATCTGTCATATCTGTATTTATTTGAACACAATTTGCTCGGTGAGGCCACAGTAACATGCATAGTAATAAGAAATCATAATATGTTATAATGACAAAAGTAAGATACTCAGATAACACACTATTTCTGAAGTATTTTTGAAGTGTACTGTCCATCCTCTTTGCATGCTTTTTCAGTTACTATTACCCCAAACCCCTTGTGCAACAGAGGTATTATCAACAACATTGATAATAAAAAGAAATGTTTGTTGAACACCAACTCAGTATATTGGAATGATTTCAGAAGGATCATGTGACACTGAAGACTGGAGTAATGATGCTGAAAATACAGCTTTGCCATCACAGGAAATTGTCAATTTAAATTGTAATATTTCACAATATTACTGTTTTCACTGTATTTTTCTTTTAAAAAATGCTTTAAAAAAAACGAACTTTTGAAAGGTAGTGTATGCCCCTAAAAAATTTAAGTCAAGTTATTATCATTTTAGCTAGATGCCAATACTTGCATGTAAAGGCAAACAGAATATGAAAGGGGGTTAGTGGTATCAAGATGCAATTTTGAATGCAGTACACTGGCATCAAGTCTTATTACTTTGTCGTCAGCACTCAGCAGGCAAGTACACGTTTTAGTGTGTACTAGAAGTATTAAAATTGGCATAGAGCATATCCTGTCAGAATAAATGGTTTATTTTCAAGGAGTACAGGTGATTAGACTACATTTCCATGCATTATACAGGATAATGCAAGTCAGCCAGTCATTATACTGTACCTCCACTTCACTCTGCAACTGAGAGGACTCTTCCTCCTCCTCTTCATCAGCTGCCTGTGACCTTTGTGAGAGAATCTCTTCACCCTCCAAAAAAAAAAAAGGTTTGAATCTCTGTAATATCTATACATGGTACACTGTGCCCTGTATGAACTTACATTATAGCTTTATAATTTAAAGCTATTATGCAAATTATAAACATTAATATAATGTCATTTTTAATATAAGCTTGAAATGTATCTTGTAAATAAAAAAATCTATTATTAATAAACATTCTAACACTTCATTTGAATATATGGGTTTAAAGGCTTTATTTTCACCATAAATCGAAAAACCCCATGGGAAAATCTTGAAGGAACCAGCGGCGAATGAGACTTCCAGGTTGTGACGTCATACCTGCAGCACTCTATTAATCCTGGGTATTCATAAACTGTTGTTTCACACTGTACATTCCTAAACCCTGGGTTAACATCAATATTTGCATATTTGCGGTGTCAGTTTCATTGATTGGACGAACGACACACTCGACCTGTTTACATAAAGGCTCTAACAGTGCGAGTCCTCATTTTACACATTGCTGACTGTACTATCAAGTTGTTGTTTTTTCTGAATGGACTTTTCGGACTATATAAAGGTAAAAATGAAATGGTCTCTGTACTCCAACTGATGCGTTGTCTATTCAAACTCTGAAATAACTGTAGGCCTATATATACACAATGCGCTGTGTTCCCGAAACTGTCCAAAGCATGTGAATATGAGGCATGCTATTGGCTGTCAGTTGCTGAGCATTTAGCCGTAACTTTCTAATACCACATCTTTTCACACTTGCTAAAAAGCAGTGTTAACCCCACTCTAAATTACAAGTTTGAAACCCGGGAATAAAAGCGGGGTTTAGAACAACGATAATCCAGGGTTAAGAACGGTGTAAAAAGCCCTAATGTCACCAGGGTAAGTAAAAACTAGTGCAGAAAAAAATCCTTATAGTTAAAAGTCGGCATCACACGGATATTGAGATACTTTTTTCGTCCCTATTGTGACGGCTTCTCAAACAAGAAAAAAAAAACGTAGGGCAGGACTTGATTTTGTCCAATGGGAATTGATTGCTGCGATCTCATGTAAGTGACAGGTTGTCCTCGTGCCAGTAAACATCATCAGGAAAGAGACGTCATTCCAAGAGGGAGGAGAAGTTATTTTGATTAAAGATTACAAGGACACATGAATAAAAAAATAAAAATAATGATTTGCAGGAATAAATCATTTATAACAAATACTGCAATATTCCATAAAAAAAATTAAGAATTGTCCATTTTGATTTATGGTGACTTTGAGCCCTGATGTGCCTTTTCTCTTTTCACCTGAGTTTAAAATCTCACCTTTAAATCTCTGTTCTTCAGGTTTCCTAGCCAGAAGGCTTCCTGGCAGTGGTTAAGAGTGAGCATGGCTTTCACGCGATACACAAACTGCTCCAGACATTTTTTCAAGGCTGGAACATGATTGGTCAGACCCGTATCTTGCCTAATCTGAGAACAGTAAAGCAGTGATTATAATTACAGATGACATATGCTTTAACGCCTTCAAAATTAAATGTATTATAAGATTTTTGTCTGTTTTAATCTTTAATCCCAGTCAAGCTCCACAGACCACCATGCACAGAAGAAGCAGCTGTTCACCTTTGAGTGGCCACACATGTGGTGGAGTTGTCTAGTACTGAGCTGGAAGGTCTTCAGTAGACTCTGTACATCCTCCTGAGAAGATCCATCAGGGCAATGATTATTTTTGTGTTTGAAAGCTCTTGATTCTGAGCAAGATGCAACATTATGCATAAGTTTAAATGAATGAGACAGAAATACCTTGTGTTTTTTAAAACTGTAGTCAAGCAGAGGCATTCCAAGCTTAAGGAATGACTCCAGAAAAAGACGACCGTACTGAAAGACAAAGTGAAAACAATGCGGTGATGAATGACATTATCGTCGTAAACATACCTTTGTGTGTGCAAATATTTCTCACCTTTAAACACACAGTGAGTACAGGTCTACTGTCAAAGATCTGTTGCAAAAAAAAAAGAGAACATCCTATAGATTACCATCACACAGCTGTGTAACAGAGGCTTTCAGAGCCATAAATGTGAAGGGTGCACACTGTGAGCACAAGAAAGATGTGAAAGTCTCTACCTTGACCAGGTTTATGAGGATGTGGAAGTCACGCACAGCCAGATTCCATGTTAAGAGCTTCTCACTCTGCACCTGAATAGATTTAGGGCATTAGCTTGAGAGAGACACTACACACTTGCTCTACATGTTATCTAAAAAAATAATTAAAATACCCCATTACGCTATTTTAGTTTTTCTCATAATATACATTGCAGCATCACTGCTTTTCTCAGTGTCTGAAACAGTTTGATCAAAGATTTGGTCTTTCTAAACCCCTCATTCTGAGAGCCTACTCTACTCTGAATGGTCAGATGGTCCAATCTGTTGTGACAGTAACAAATGCTATAGTTTTGCTAATAATAGAGCCCGACCGATATATCGGCGAGCCAATATTATCGGCCGATATTAGGCATTTTCATAACTATCGGTATCGGCAGTTATAATGGCCGATAAATGAATATTAAAAAAAAATGCGGCGTGCTGTGATTCATGTAAGGGTGGCGCTGCCAATAAAGCACCTAAAAGCTGTCACAATGAACTGGCAAAAGAAATGATATGAATACATCAAATATAGCAAAGAGACATTTTAATTGTTTATTAATAACAAGTGTTTTCAGTCATTGTGGGCTGCAAAGAAGAAGTTGAGGATGCGGACTCGCGATCTTTGAACGCGCCAGAGAGAAATGTACATTTCAGAAGGATTAGGCCTACATAAGCAGAGAGCAGTTTGTCTTTCGTTTTGATTTGTTCTGTTTAAAAGTAGACCTTTCAATAGATATATTTCTCAGGTCTATACGCTGAGTTTCGGTTCATTTATGAGACGAGTTGCAGTTCACTCGCCAGCGCCTCCGTTTCGAGATTATCTATTGTCTGTTATATTTACCTCTTATTTATTAAATCCAGGCATTTGGTTGATGAAACATTGATTAAAATGAAGATATAAGTAATACAAAACGAAATTGACTTTAATGAAAGGTTTTTTGCTTCATGTTCGAGGTCTATGTGAAAGTTTTAAAGCACTTTAGTGCCGCTTGCGGAGCTTGTCACGTCCGTTTTTTCCTCATAAATGCGAACACGAAAAATAAAATAAAATGAATATTATATGTTCTGTTGAGAGCCAACCCTTCTTCATCCAGTGGGTAGTAGACTATTACTTTTGATTTGCGCAGTGTAATTTCTCTGCTGCCAGCCTCTGTCACGTATTGAGTGAGCTTGTGACTATTGCAAGCGTGCAGCTGAGAAGTCCTGATTATATTGTCTGCTATATTTACTTCTTATTTATTAAATCCAGGGAATTGATTGATTAAACATTGATTAAAATGCGTGGCGCGAGCGAAAAATCTCCGACAGTAAACGGATGGCCCATTCTGCTTTGTAACTGGTGCTTTTCCGCGTCTCGGGTAAACAGCTGTTGCGACTCACGCGAGCAATAACGGCCGCGTCCGGTGTGTAGACACAGTGTTAAAGCTCATTCTGCCTATAACCCTACGTTACAACATCAAGCAATATTCTAATAATTTATATAATTATAACACTTTATATAGGGCCATTTTGCATAAGAGTAGCCTAGTTTCACGTTTAGTAGGTACATTTTGCTTACTACTTATTTAAAATAGTATAAAAGTCTGTACATTATGTAATTAAAAACGTTTTCATTATGATATTAGATCTTTTTACTAAAGTAAAATTTATGAGTTATTCCTCCACTTGTAGAGATTAAAGGAATTAAGACTAAAAATAGAAGATAATGTCAGTGACACTTTTGATATATTTATTGATACAAGTTGTTTTATATAACGTGACTAAATTAAAAGACAAAGTCGTTAGTGAAGATTATGCAACAGTATTTAGAATATAATATAATATAACATGCAATGCAAACTAGTTTGGTTACAGCTCAAATGTATCATTCTCATTCTATCATTCCCCCTGCCTCCACATATCTTTGTCACACAAGTGTTTGATCACCACATTTGAGTGATCATTGCAAAATGTTTATATATTTATTCTGTTTAAATACTTTGTATTCTATATACAGTACCCATCAAAAGTTTGTACACACCAATAGGAAAGTGTGTCCAAACCTTTGACTGGTACTGTACTATAATACACATAAATAATATTGCTACTGTACACATAAATAATATCGGCCAATATATCGGTATCAGGCTTTTTTTATCCGTATCGGCCCCCAAAAATCCATATCGGTCGGGCTCTAGCTAATAATGACAGATATTAGGATAAACCTGGCCTTCAGATATTCCATGAGATGACAGGAAAATCATTTTTTTAATAGGCCAATAAGAAAATTTTAAAATATCAAAAATATCATTTTTTATATTGTGTTCCCCTTCTGGAGCACCCACACTTTTGTTTCTGAGAACCAGATACACCCCTGGTTGAGATATTTTCTAAAATAAAGATAGTTCGACTTCCCATGGCACTTTGTAAACAAGTGATTGTTAACTAGGCTATTACTTTATTGCAGTTATGTTGTCAACCAACTTTGCATGCCTGGATGATACAACAAAAGACCATTTTGCAAAAACAAACAAACAAACAAACAAGTAAGTTAGTAAACCTCACGAGGGAGAATGCACTGGGACCCCATTAAAAGGTTCACACTTCATCCCCCCAATGTTCAAACCAAAACTAAGCCCTTGCAACCGAGGGGGAACTATTTTTTCCCCCACTTCAAGCACTGCGTGGAAGGTAATATCTGAAAAAAGCATAATGGGGCACTTTAAAATAATATCTACATCCACACAACAAACACACACCTCTTGAGTATCTGTCTGTTTGCTGGGAGGAATCTTGCGCACAGCTCTCTCTAGCTCTGCCATCATGCTCTTGTAGTACACCAGGAACGTCAGCCTGCAGCATCACCAAACAAAGCATAGATTTGCATTTATTAAACGTCTATATGAAATATGATTGGTCTAACATTAAATGGTCATATTCTATATTTAAATCAATTCTTCATATATTTATGTTTTATATTCATCCCTTACAATTACACAGCTACTATTTTTTTTAAGCTGCCATACCTGTTGAGTGTTGGCCAACTGCGTGAGTTAGCGTCTTTAGCAGCATTCATCAGCTCTGGAACCCCCTCACCTGCTATTTCCTCCACCGCCTTCAAAACATCATCAGTGTGCTCCAGATATATACTAGAGAGGGGGGAAAAATTATAGAAACATGATCAGAAATATTTTATAAATGTTATTAATATTTGACATATTAATTAGTAAAAGAATATCTTATTATAACAATTACATCACATTTGTAAGATTACATGAATATTTTATGTAATTAATTTTGTCTTCTTGTATAATGCAGGAATTAAAATGAGGGGAAGATAAATGACTCATGAAGCAAGTAAATAATTTTACTGACTCCTTCTCTCTCCCCTACCTATTACAGTCTAATATCCATGTGTCTTAATACTCTAATTTCTTCAATGGCTTTTGGAACTGAATGAGAACTTGTGTGTAATACACAACGTACCTGAGGAGAGTTTGAAGAGCCTCGTTGTATTTGTTCCCTCGCTCTTTCTCTCCACTCGCTGTAACCCACTCCTGACAGAGAAAATTCCTTGACAGGGATGCTGGGTGGAAATTGTATCATTCAAAATGAATGTATTACAGAGAGTAACCACTATTATACAGCATATACAACCAGAAACATACTGATCTGTTCTCTGTAGTTCCTGTGGTTTGATCCTCCATACTGGGACAGCACAATGAGCAGCTGGGTCAGACATAGGGCTGTGTGCAGGCTGGGCACTGTGCTTCGGAAGTTCTGCAGGTACTCAAAAGCATGCCTGAGCATATAAAACACCACGTACAGATGGTTACATTGCAAATCCTCCACTAACAGCAAACAGGAAGTACGTGCACTGACGTTCCCACCTGCTGAGCTGATCTAAAGTCAAATCTGTCTCTTCTTCTTTTAGCCGGCTGGCCAGGACCCCCAGAGCCCTCTTCAGCAGCGCACGATGCTCCAGACCAGAAAAGCCGGCCCTGAATATGAACAGCAGGTGATTGAGGATAGTCAGAAAGGTTTGTAGTTGTCAGCAAATTCAACTAACAGCTAACAGGTCTGGGCTCACCAGCTGAACGTGGTGTGTAGCACTTGCAGTAGCAGCTGATAGGCTGAACACATTAGCTGCTGTTCCTTCACATCCACACCAGGAGCATCAACAACACCCTGATGCTCAGAGAGAATAGTCTGTGTGGACAAACATGTTCAAACAGAGTAAAAAAAAAACATAATTCTTACATATGGTACATGTTTACAAGGCTGTGAATGGAAATGTGTGTGTACCTGAAAATGATTGTGGCAGTTCTCCAGGTGTGTGCAGAGTGTGGGCAGCAGATCAATGCAGCATGTGGCGATTTCTTTGGCATTTTTCTGTTGCAAGTGAGCAAAGCCCATTGCTCTGTCTGTCTTACTCTATAGAAAATATTTGGGAGGCACAATATTTCATTACCATATTGATTATCAGCCAATATTGGAGATGTTTTTTAATTTCTCAGTATTAGTCAATATTGAATATTTAATTGTTCTTTTTTATATTCAATTGTGTATTTTTATATTGCTCATTTATATTGTTTTACATTTAGATTACTTTAAAATGCATTAAATGCTCATTAAAGTTAATCTTTAAAAACACTAATAATTTCATTTAACACAAAAAAATTAAATCAATCCGTTTAAATAATACTGTCAAATGTCACATTTAGCAGATCTCTAAAAAATAATTTTTATTCTGTTCATATTATGATGCCACAATTCACTTAATTTAGCCATCATTATAATGTACAGTATGAAAAATAAATATTTTAAGATTTCTTAAAGACTACATTTTACAGTGTTATTTAAAATAGCTGATTTTAGTTTTTAGTGTTTTTTATTATTATTAAGACAATATCTGAGACTGATAGGTTGATTAGAATTTTGTTTCAAAGTTGTGCATGAACATGTTCTACTACGTAAATCAAGTTAAATTGTTGTCAAGTTGATGTCTGTGTTCATACTTTGAGAAATGGAGCCTTTTTAGCTGGAGCAGAAGCCAAACCAAAGTCCAGTTTACGCCACATATCCTCCAGCAGGAAAAGCAACTCAGCAGGGCCCAACTGCACCTCCTCCTTCAACTACACATAAAGCAATGATATTTCTTACTCTATAATTAAAGTATGTATTTGTACTGAGAATCACCCAGTAAACTGACTTGTTTTACCTTACTATGTAGCTCAGTGTCCAGTAGTGTCCGGGACAGAAGGCCACACTGCAGAACGCTCAGAGCTTCAACATCCAACTCTCTGAAGAATGGCCAGTACGAAGACAGACTGACCCCTGATTTGGCATCCTTTTCTTTCTCCTTCTCGCTCTCTTTCTCTGGATGGTCCTGCCATATCAAAAAATTTACAGGTTTGGTATGTAAAAAGAAATCAAAGCTTTAATATTTTAATATTCAGGTGACACCATAGTAAAATCTCAATGTACTGGATTAAAATAAAATGAAAGAGTAACATTCTCCATTTCCATCTCAAACATGATGGTTTTATGGTCTACTATACCAGATGTTCATGCCAATGTCTATAAACCAAAAGACAGAAAGTATATCTTGTCTTTACCTGCTGGGACTCCTCTGCCTCTGCAGCCCCCTCCAGCTGTGACTTGTCACCTGCGGAGTTCTTACTCGCTGAGGCCTTCCTCTTCCTCCCAGATGACTCTAAACACACACAAACAGTGACGGACTGACCCCAATAAACAAAACGTACAAAAAGTAAAGTTTGGTGATTTCTCCAGCAGCCTTGCCTTTCTTTCCTTTCTTCGGCGGAGCGATTAAAGAAGAGGGTATCATCCCCTCAGGAGTCTCTCCATCAAAGTTAGCCTGAGGAGGAGTGTAGCCTGGTGTAGCTAACACAATATACAATAAAACAATGTTAACCTTTACAGAGAAAATATAGTACATTAATTAAAAGATATATATACACACTTCTAAAAAATTACTATAATGCTGGGTTCAGACTACCCAATATTTTTGTCTGTTATGACAGCCACTTTTGACTCCTAAATACTTGTGTTGCTGACAAGAAATATTTCAGACTACAAGTTGCTTCCTGACCAATCATCACTTCCCGTCTTTAACGACGTGCGTGATGTCACGAGAAGGCGAAACTAGCGACTGACTTTCAGAAACAAGAGCGTAAACAAACAATGGCTACCGAAGCGGTGTGGTATGTACTGGCTGTCTTGATGTCAGAAAAGCCCCAAAAAAGAAAGAAAACCCGACAGTGGGCAATTGCATGAAGAGCACAGTATGTGCGGCCAATCCTCCAAAGAGAACTTGAGGTAATATATCCACGAAACTTTCCTCCATAGCATAATTCGCTTCTGTGCTCCTATTGGTCAACTTAAAAGATGTGAAGGAAACCTGGCGTGAATGACCGTAAAAAAAAAATGAAACATGCTAGTCTTTCTGACGGGAATTCACGAAACATCACAGACGCAACTTCGGTTGTTGTCCACTATAACAAACTATACGAGATAAAACAACCGATTCTTATTCACCACGACACCCTACGTCAAATGGACTGTGCCAAAATCGGGCTGGTATTGTGTAGTCTGAACCTGGCATAAGACATACTGAGAAATCCACAAGTTAAATTGAAAGAGAAATATGAAGATTTGTTCATTTATATTTACTTTATTAAAGTACTGACAGACTACAGTATATCTAAGACAGTGACTTAAAGTAAAAAGAGATTATGTGTCTCTCTGGTACCTGCTAAGCACGTCTGCAGTAAACTCTGAAGGAAAGTGATATTATGAATACGAGTTACAACCTTCATTTTCATCTCAGGATCGTTCTGCCTGCAAAACGCATTCACCACCTACGCTCATAAAAACATGCATAATATACATGTTAGAATCCATTCGGTAATATATAACATAAAAACTGTACAGTCGGTCCAAATTGTAGTTCCAGAATATTCAAAGTAAATGGTTGCCATAAAATCAATTAAAGTAGTCCATACGATTTATCCACTATATTCCAAGTCTTCTGACGGTTTGTGTGAGGAACAAACCAAATTTAAGATATTTAGTATCAAGACATCCATTGATTTTTGACGTTACTTACACTAGTTTGAGAACTACAACGAAGGAAATCATTCAGTCAACTACTATGTTGTACTGAAGAGGTGTACTAACCTCCCTGAGCCAGTTGATGGTGTGAAAGAGCAGAGAACAGAGGAACTCTCTCTCAGCCTTAGACAGACTCTCCACCTTCTCCACCACCTCCATATCAGTCAGGATCAGAGGACAGCCTACAACAGTACAAAACTCCCTTAGATAACCTGCTGAATCAAACTCAAGATCTCTGACATCTCTTGAGAAGTTAACATAAATAATCATCATCATTATTATGATGAAAAGAGAAAAGCATCTAATAAATTCCTTCTGTGCAGTGATCATGACAAACCACAATCTAGAACAGAATGATGAAAATGTAAATGTTATCACTGACCTAGCAGAGCATCGATCTCCTCCAGATCCCCCTGGTGCTGCACCTCTTCACACAACCTCAAAAGGCGGAAAAACGGGGACAGACACAGAGGAGACACGCGCCTAGAATGAGAGAGAGGCATTCAAATTGTAAAATTGTGTTGGAGCCAAAGCCTTGTGGGCAGCGCTCCGACATGTGGTGCAACATAGCTTCGGGTGACACAAGAGCGAGTCCCGGCTCATGCTTGGTTCCCGATGCAGTTTCCCTCTCTCCAACCACTTCTTGTAATTGCTTCAACTGTCCAATTCATAATACATGCAAAAAATTTAATATGCATTAAAATGGAAGGGATTATTAATGATTCAACTACCAACCTGATAAATAACATAAAAAGTGTGCGTCAAGCGGCAGCCAATGATAAGTCGATATACAGTATGGATTATTGGCATCAACTAATAATAATGCATGCTTCTAACTGAAGTCTGTGGAATTATGGAGTACATAATTTTCTTTTCAAATATTTTAAAATAAATTTTGTGTAAATATTGGGTAAAATAATTTTTTCAGTTTCATTTAATTTCAACAATTTTGCATACTTATCATATGATCAAACCACATATGTATGTAGTAATGTAGATATCAGCACTGGCTACTAAAAACTCATACTGATCAAGCACTACTATCTATATCAAGGAATGTCAAACTTCTTTTCAGCTGAAAACCTTTTTACTTGAAGTACCCTATGGGAGTTATAGCCTACTATTTGCACACATTGGGAGTTAACACATTTGCATTATCACAGTTCTCTTATGTTGATTAAAGGTTGGATAAAATATAAAATATTGGTTAAAATAGTTTTTTTTTTAGTGTTTCATTTTTGTTGTTTTTAATTTTAAATTTTACAAATATATATTTATGTAATATCTTTAACATTTTTATGATTTAATTATCAGCTTTTTAATCATTTTTATGATTTACGTGATTTAATTATTAGCTTTTTAATCATTTTACAGCCTACAGTAACAGAAGCGTTAATCTGTTCCACTTAATTCCGCATACAGTATTCAGTAGTGACCTCTCTCTCTTGACTCCAGCTGGTTGGGTTGTGTCTGTTTTGTGCTGCTGGTCTTGAGTCATAAGAGGCAGTAGATTGATGGCGATTCCTCCCTGACTCTCATCCTCGTCCAAATTATACATCACAGAGGCAGGAAACACGAACGGGCTGAGAGACACGCGCACACACACAAAGGGTGATTTATTTCATAAAAAATAAATAAAACAGCTGATTGCTTTCATTTGATCATACAACAATAAAAAATAGGTGTCTTTATGAGCCCTGAAAGTGTCACTCACCCTGATATATCTGGTCCAAGGTCTACAATAAAGTCTTCCTGAAAATCCTCTAACACACTCTTCCCGATCCATGCCTGAGGGTGACAGCCAACACAGAGAGCATAATGTAATAATGTACTATAAAGACATTTTTGTCATGTAGAGATGGATATGTATTGTATTACTTAATTGAAGTATATAACCAACACACACACACACACACACACAAACACACACACACACACACACACACACACACACACACACACACACACACACACACACACCAGCACTAGAGGGTCCAGTTTGCAGGTCTGTAGCAGGTTGGCCATTTCATCAAAACAGAGAGCAGCAGCTTCAGGGGAACTCTCACTGCACGAGCGCACCAGCTCCAACAGAGCCATCACCTACACACAACACAACACTCAAAAGATTATGTGGTACAGTAACAACTGACAGTAAAAGTAAGCAAGACATTTAGAATGTTACAAAGGATTTATTTTCAGCTAGTTCTTTTGAACTTTCTATTCATCAAAGAATCCTGAAAAATATTAGCATCACGGTTCCAAAAAAATATTAAGCAGAATAATTGTTTTTAACATTGATAAGAAGAAATGTTTCAAGCACCAAATCAGCACATTAGAATGATTTCTGAAGGATCACGTGACTGCTGAAAATACAGCTTTGCCATAACAGGATTTAAATTACAATTTAAAATATATAGAAAATAGAATTTTTTAAAAATTGAAATAATATTTAAAAACATTACTGTGTTTACTGATCAAATAAATGACAGCTTTAGTGAGTATAAGATACTTATTTCAAAAACATTAAGTAAAATCTTAGTTACCCCAAACTTTTGAACGGTAGTGTAAATACAAACTTAAAGGTGCAGTAAGCAATTTCTGAGAAACACTGTTGTTGTTTGAAATCAACCCAAACAAACACACCCCTTCCATCATTGATCCGCCCCCAAAATGCATGAACACCCTTTTTTCCCAGTGATATTCCTCTGAGCTTTTGTCTTTTGTAATGTCTCTCAGCAATCTCTCTTTCTACAGTCTTTCTTCAAATCTCCCTCTTGCTCACTCTCTCTCCTCCCCCATCATGAGTGTGTTGTGGTGCTTGGTCTGATCCACTTTCAACAGCGCTTCTCAGAAATCGCTTACTGCACCGTTAAACCATCAGATCATCTCACTCACCTGTCTGTGCGTCTCATTGGGCAGTGTACCACCTTGAGAGCCATCAGGTTTATTTCTAAACATCACAAAATGAAAAAGAGTGAAGATCAAAGATTACAACTAAAGGATGTGTATAAGTGAAACATCATAATGTAAAGAGTGTACCTGCAGGCCCCCATACTGCCCACCATCATGACTGCCCCAATAATACCAATGCGCTTGTACTTGGGCACCGTGCTAGACAGCTGCTTACGGATGACGATATGCATGTCATCCTGGTGGTGGTCACAGATATTTGACAGAATTTACATTTTGGATCAACTATCTCTTAATTGAAAACATGACATACTATACCTTTAAGATGCAATGTGTTTCTCACCTGGATGTGTCCCCCATGCTGCTCCTGTCCGAACGCCAGACAGCTAAGCAGGTGGAAGAGTTGTCTGATCTGCTGTGAGGTCAGGTTGTCCATGTAGTCCAGAATACCCTGCCAGAATACCCACAATTCACACCAACAATAGGTTAAATATCATTTCAAACTTGAAAACACCCAAACGATTTCCCCAAAACATTTTGAATAAAATAAATGTAACAAATTACTACAATTGAATAAAATATTAAATATTAATTTTATAAAATTAATATTTTATATATATATATATATATATATATATATATATTATATATATATATATATATATATATATATATATATATAATATTTTATATAATATATATATATATATATATATATATATATATATATATATATATATATATTATAACTTTGATTATATAAAATATAAATGTATATTGAAAAACAGTTTCCTTCCAAAATAGACATACAGTACATAAATATAAATAGTTTTCTAGCTTTTATATTTACTCTAAATAATTCTTGACAAAATATTGGTCTTGTGCAGACTAAAACTTGATTCTGACCTTGATAAACCATGATGTATATATATATATATATATTTACTATATATTATATAAAATATAAATACAAGTCAAGTAAGTTTTATTGGAAGACAATTTAAAAAGAAAAAAGATGAATTTACAATCTTACAGATGTCTATATTTAATATTTTTAATAGTCTGTTAATATTTTGTAAAGAAATATTTAGACTAAATATAAAGGCTAGAAATCACTATAAAATTTTCATGACTTTTAAGATTTTAATAATTTTCATGACTTCTTCATACATGAAAAATACAAATGCTTCCATGGGTGGCATAACTGTGGTAATCCTGTATTAAACTGACGAAAGAAAGGGATTAAGGTCATAAACCGGGCAGGCAATCATACCTTCACAAAAACTGTGAACTGGCTCATCTCTGCAGGTCTCTGAGATACCAGCTCACAGAGCAGCTCAAGAGCCACATCCACCTCACCACTAACACCACTGCATGCGTGTGTGACCAGAGAGCCCACCACCTCCTACACAACAAACACACATGTACTGGACATCAATGCACGTCTATGAATGAATGTTGGTGTCTTGCAGTGTACAAGGCGGCGAGAGGTTTTTTTACCTGCCGACAGTAGGAGTCAAAGGCAGTGAAGGATTGTTTGTACATGTGACCTCCGAAAGGCACCACACAGCTGTCTGAAGAACGCAAGAGTCCTTGAGCTAGAGCCAGGATGGATGGGAAATAACCCCGCATCACCTGTATGAAACAGTTACACCATACTTGATATGAGGAGCCTTCAGGGATCATATTTAGGGCTATTCTTTTAGTCATAATCGTGTGAACGAAAGCAGACCTGAGCATGGCCCTTAAACGTCTTCTGCAAAAGGCTTTCCGGAATCAGACCCTTGCGAACTTTGACCTTAAGCACTCTCTCTGCCCCACGTCGGCTGTGGTTTGCATTAGTGGAGTGAAGGATGAGCAGCACCAACAGATCAACCACCTGAGAGACACAACAAGTAGGGTTGATTTATACATTTGTATGTTCAGGTGTGAAATGTGTCAATCTAATGGCAATCGCATAAAATTTTAACTTAAAATTTCAATCACACCTTATGGTCCTCTGACTCATCAACATTCTCTATGGCCTGAAAATCGAAAATATAAACAGTATTTAAATCACTTCAGTTGGATGGAAATATGATCTAGTGTCTGAAGACAGAATAGAACTCTCAGCTCACCTTTAGCCAAGCCTCTGAGATGGTTTTCTGAAAGCGGATAGCTGACTTTATGACCTCCAGAATCAAAGCCACACTGTCTTGACCAGTGCTGCATGATGGGACACTGGAGGGCCTGAGAAGTGCCAATCAAGAACAAGTCAGAACACTGTCAACAGAACTGGAGATATACTTATTTGTCTTCCATGGACGAAAGCAAGTCATTTGGGTTTGGGAAGGGAGTAAATGACGAAAGAATTTTCATTCAAGAGAAAGCAAACTGCTGAGACCATCACATCTTTTAAGAGTTTAACCTCTACAAAAAGCACTTGACCACCCCTCACCCCAAACCAATGCACTTACGCATGTACACACACACAAAAGAAATCTATTCTTCTCTGCATTTTTCCTCTTCTCTAGCTTGCTTCCTAATCTAGTTGTCACATAAACCTGGTATTGTATATTACAAAAATTATTGGCTCCTTGACGAATTGCTTTTGTTCCTCTTTTATAAGTCACTTTGGATAAAAGTGTCTGTTAAATGCATAAATGTAAGTGGGAAAATGTCTCACCTCGAAGCGTTTTTGCTTTTCAAACGACTCTGGGAAGCCTGCAGAACTGCTGGCAAAACACATTGCTCCAACTCCAGCTTTTTACGCAGGTCACACACCACCTGAGGAGCATGAAAGGGACATGAGCAAAACTACAGCTTTACAGAAATAGAAAAATTATTTAATTGTCAACCAGAGAAAATAAATGTTCATAATCAGAAATGAAAAAAAGGTCAGTTTAGAGACCTTGACTTCATTAGCATCAGATGCAGAGATGGAGTGTAAGACGAACTTCACTACGACAGGAAGATCCTCTAACTGCACAGCAGAGAGAGTTCCCATTACTGCCTCACGCACCTAATAGAGAGAGAGAGGATTTTGAGTATACACAACCGTTTAAAAGTCTAAATGAATGAATATTTTTATTCTGCATGGATGCATTAAATTGAAAAACTGATAAGATGTTTACATTGATACAAAAAAATCAATTTCAAATAAATGCTGTTTTTTGAATGTTCTATTCATTAAAAAATCCTGAAAAAAACTATCACGGTTTCCACAAAAATATTTAGCAGAAACTGTTTTCAACATTGATAATTGATAATTAAGCATAATATATCAGAATGATATCTGAAGGATCATGTGACGATGAAGACTGGAGTAATGGCTGCTGAAAATTCAGCTTTGCCATCACATGAATAAATTATATTTTAATTTTTTTTTTTAATAACAGAAAATTGTTATTTTAAATTT
Organism: Gila orcuttii; assembly: GCA_026230005.1. Taxonomy (NCBI): domain Eukaryota; kingdom Metazoa; phylum Chordata; class Actinopteri; order Cypriniformes; family Leuciscidae; genus Gila; species Gila orcuttii. The sequence goes on from JAPDVR010000011.1 coordinate 38,882,401, forward strand.
TAATATTTCCTTTTTTTATTGTTTTAAATAAATGCAGCCTTATTACTTCTATTTTTTTGTAAGAAGTGTGCTCGTGTTGCCTTTCTTTAACAAAATAATCATCAAAGCATTTTATTTAATTTAAAGCAATGACACTGCATTTTAAGGAACATATTTGCATGTTTTAGATTACCTCTGACAACAACGCAGAGCTCAGATTCAAGCTGGATAAAGCATCCAATATAGGCACAGTGAGCTGAGTGTTCTGCTCAAGTAAACCGCTGCACAGGGAAGTAGACACAAACACAGACTCACATAAACACAATATACACAATGATAATAAGCATCTACATAACAGACGCACTCATCATTACCATCACAGCCATAATTACTAAACCAAACAACACAACTGAGCATGAATCAACTTTAACAGACACTTCTACCCCTTCTCATGGATTGGGACACTGCTGACGTACTTCAGCTCTTTGGCCATGTCGCCATGCTGGGAATCCTCCAGGATTTCTGGCAGGCTGGTAATAATGTCCCGCTGGATCTCTACTGGAGCCACAGACACCATCTGCATCAGCTTACTGCTCAAATCCTACACACACACAGCAGTTCTGGTAGTCAGACATCTGTCACAGCAATGCCTCAATTTGGCGATGACAAATATTTATGTCTGCTACAAAGGAATTGTTGGCAATTATGACGTTCACAGGAACATATTCAACACTGGGCTAGGAATGTGTACCTTGCCATCTACAATTCGGTCCAGCCACTTTAACTGGTTTATTATGAGACGGGGAACGTTGAGGCCATCCTCACTAACTCTGTAACAGAGCACATTACAATCACTGATAAGCGAATGATACTGGACTTTGTCTGTAATTGAAGTTATGTGTACAAAAAGTGGAAATTTACCCCTCAAACATGAATTCTGGAAGCTTTTCAAACAAAGTGTTTATGATCAGAATCTAAATGTAGGAAAATTAAAAATATATATGACTTATATTCCTTACAAAATATTTAGAACAAAATAAACGTAATAATTAACTACAGCATCAATTAATTCACTAAATCAATATTAATAAATATTCAACAGAACAAGTAAAAAGACTAAAAAAAAAGTACCAATTAATTTCCATGATCTTTTTAGTCATTTAAGATTATATATATATATATATATATATATATACACACAGTATATAAAACAATAATCAAAAAAGTATTTTATATTATAAAAATAATTTAAATTCAGACTGACGTGCCGAGACAAATTGTAAGTAAAGGAAAATATATATTTATAAATATACTTAGTTTTCTCTTGCTTTGAGGTAAATTGAGCTGACTTATTTACCTGTAGCATATCTATTCCAAGCAACAAGCGTACCAGACTTTCCTGATAGGAGCCAGAACTGTTATCAGAGGAAAAATGAACAAATAAGTCTATATAAGCGTAAAAAAAAACAATCGCATTAACATTTGAATTAAATCGTGTAATGTTTTCAGTTGGAAAAACAAGAAGTGCATTACGTGGCATCCTGCTGTGAAGTGGATGATGGCACACAAGGCAGCAGACAGTTCCTCAATCTCTCTGGGTCTTCAATGTAGGTTTCCAGCGCAGATATAAACTCCTGAATTATCTACAAAACAGCCATTGAACAATGTAAATATACATAGTGTAAACTACTTCTGTAAAAAGAAAAAAGTGATATAATGATGATGTGTTTCTCACATTGGGGAATCTTGGACTCTTTCGTAGATTCTGCTGGAGTCGCTTTTGAAATATAACTTGGTCTACAGCTGTTATAATAAATAAAGGATTGTGTGACAGAAGTCAATGAAATCTGTTGTTATGAAAATGTATGTTTTTCTTGTGTGTTCAGTGTTCACCTTTATTGCATGCATACTTGATCATCTGTAATCTTACCAATTTCATTAGCCGTATTGCCAGGTGTTAAAATGACACCTGATTCCTTCAGAAACTGAACAAAAACTGAGTCCGGGTAGGAGTCCTGTATTGAAGGCTTTGTGGGTCTCCCAATGCTCTTGGTCTTTTTTGACTCTGTACAAATGAAGACACATCAATACAGTCCTTTTTAATTACACCACACGTAGAAGGATTTTAGCTATTCACGATTTATTTGAGATGTGACGTCATCAGGAACTTACTTGGAATGTCAAGTGTGGAATCTTCGTCCACTGTGATGGATGATGAGCGCTTCTTCTTACGCATCATCTTTAACTCAGATCGGGTCAGATGAAAGTGTTCAAATAACAGATGTTACCTGTTAGGAGTAACACAAATAACCGTTTTCACATGGGCTAGATTAAATCTGAAGCACTCTGACAGTTTAAAAATGACAGTCCTGGTTCAAACAATCCCAGCACCTATTTCGGGAGAATGTAAACAATCATTACAAGACAGACTGAAATGGCAAGAGCTAACAGTTAACGTTAAATTACACAGTCGACGAACTCGACGAAATTACCGCATTTGAGTTAAAGTGTCGTCAGAAGTGTTTACCTTAAGGTTAACGTTACTCCCCGCGATGCTGATCTTAAACGTTTGTCGTTTAGATGTTATGTTAATAAATTGAGACTTAGCATAAAATGTATGTTTTCGTAACCAGGCTAATGTCACGGTCACAAAGCGCGCCAGTGGTTTGTAAAATTTAGGGGTCGTGGTAAAATTCTCAATTCTGTATTGATAATTATTTTTAGGCGTTAATGTATGTTTTGTGTCTTAACTAGATATCTATCTTTATAAGTCTAAAAATACATCAAATAACACCTCATCGGGTCCACAGATAATAAGATAAACATTTTCAACCTTTGAAATATTAAACTGAACACTTTGGTGACACTCCCTACTGTTCTATGGGCGTGTATTAAAGGTGGGCGTGGAGAGTCTTGCAATGATTGGTCACTGCATATCAGACCGCCCTCTCAGTTTACAGTTTTATATCGTGTCATTTTCCTAGATCTATACCTGTGTGTGTGTGTGTGTACCAGTTAGTTAGTTGCAAGGCATCGGGGTAGGAATAAACATGGCTGGAATAAAATCGTTTTACGACATCACAGCAAAAACCCTCACAGGAGAGGAGTTCAAGTTTTCTTCTTTACAGGGTAAGGTGGTCCTGATCGAGAATGTCGCTTCTCTTTGAGGAACGACCACCAGGGATTACACCCAGATGAACGAGCTCCACGAGCGCTTCTCAGATAAAGGGCTTGTGATTCTGGGAGTCCCCTGCAATCAGTTCGGGTATCAGGTAAGAATAGATGACAACACCATGTCTGATTCATTCAATAGCCCTTCACTGCAGTGAACAGGTGCCTGTGGCGCATTTGACCCACCTCTTTTATGTATGTTGATTTATCTGTATAAACTAAGGGCAGCCTACGTTTAAAAATAAAAGAAATAAAACGTCAATGGTAGTAACACTTATTTATTTGTAAATTATATAATGCTTAAAATTCCATTAGTTACTTTACATTAAAATAGTTTGAAATATCAATAAATTTGGATTTACATATTTTTTATTTTTTTATTTTATTTGGATGATAACTACTGATCTGTGAAATATTATTAAAAAAAATAGTCTTGGTCTTGGATGCAGATCCTAAAGCCATATTTTTTAAATGAAAAATTAAAGAACAATGATAATGCAGACAGCTGTCGTACAAAGAGAAACAATAAGTTAGTTTAAGATATAATAATAACAACAAAAATAATAATGATAATTTATTTTTATAAATACTCAAACAAAAAAAATATTTAGCAAATTAAATAATTGACTTAGATTTTAATTGGATAATTTTGAAAATTTGCATTTACTAATATATTATTAAAATGAAAAGTTGTATCTGTTAATGTTATTTAATGCTCCTGCGATAACATAAACTCACAGTGAACAGTTGTATTTTTTTTATTTCCTTGAGTTTAACAGGCATTTTACTTTAGAGATTTTCTACTGTTTATTTGTATAATTTTTACTCCTATCCTAATATATGAATACTTAACCGTTTACCCTTGATTATAATCTCACTATGTTGTTGTAAAGTATTTCCAAAATAGCTTGTGATTCTATTGCCTTTTCATTTTTTTTTATTTTAGGAAAACTGTCAAAATGAAGAGATCCTTTTGTCCTTGAAGTATGTCCGTCCAGGCAATGGCTTTGAACCTAAATTTCAGCTCTTGGAGAAGGTCGACGTGAACGGGAAAGGTGCTCACCCTCTCTTCGTCTTCCTCAAGGAGAAACTTCCATTCCCACGCGATGACCCAATGACCTTCATGAACGACCCCAAATTCATCGTGTGGAGTCCCATATGCAGAAATGACATCACTTGGAATTTCGAGAAGTTTCTTATCGGATCTGATGGAGTGCCATTCAAACGCTTCAGCAGGAGATACCTGACCAGCAACATCGAGGGAGACATCAAGAAACTTCTCAGCATAGCCAATTAAAATGCCTTTTAAGGTTTTGGGGGTCAAACGGGTGTCAAAATAAATCAATAATAATCCTGCTTTCATACCTGAACCTATATGGGTCTCCAATAGGTTTTCAAGGTAGGTTGTGCTCTCATGTGCATGATGTTGCTGAGTTTGGACTTTTACTTCATGAAGATGCTCCTGTAAACATGCTAGTCTGTGGGGAGCAGCTGATGCCCTGCAAAAGTCCTAACTGAACAGTTTCATTTAGCTCTTGTATGGCACAATATGCATTTTGGACCAATAAATGTGTGTTTTCTACTCATGTCTCAAGATTTCCTTCTTTCGATTCACCTTCAGTTAGCTTGGGAGAACTGGAAAGACAGACTTTTAGGGTTTTGTCCGTTGTGTAATACGGTACTGATCAGCAGGTGCATTGAAGAGGTTCATTCTGTATTAATGAGTTCCAGTGGAAACTTATCTCTAGTGTGGGTGTGAGAGCTGGGAGTAGAATTTCCCACTGCAGTTACTAGACCTGTTTACACTCAAAAATTCTCTTTTTTAAAAAAAATTCATTTAGATAAACTAAAATATAAGAATTGAGTACCAAATCAGTATATTGGAAAAATTTCTGAAGGATCATGTGACTCTGGAGACTGGAGTAATGATGCTTTGCCATCACAGGAATAAGTTACATTTTAACATAGAAAACAGCTTTTTAAATAGTAATAATATATTTCACAATATTACTGTTTTTAATGTATTTTTTATCAAATAAATGCAGCCTTGGTGAACACAAGAGACTTCTTTCAAAAACATTTAAAAAAATCTTAATTATTCCAAACTTAAAAAGTGTAATTAAGACATGTTTATGTCCTGACATTAGTCAATAAACACAAATACGAAAATACCTAAATGCACACATTAAATAACCATTGCAAACATTCATATACACCCATTTCTATTTACATCAGCCAAAATCAATACCATTTCCCCAATGTACTCTCAAAACTGTTGGCTCTAGATGTGTAAGTCTTTCCTGCCAATCATTTTGCAATTAAATTTATGCATTATTAAGATGTTTTATTCAAATCAACTTGAATTGCATTCGAGGTTTACAAATTTCTAGCAGTTTTTGCATTCCATGGGAATCAAACCTTGGCATTGCTAGTGCAACACTACTGTTTGAGTTATAGGAATGCAAGTATTATTCAAAATAATGTAAAACAAAAATAATAGGTATAGGTAAGTGGAAACTTGCTGAGTGAGACTGATGCTGTAGATTAGGATTCATAATTAATCTGAAACAAATTGATTGGCTTAAACTAAACTTGTAAAAGAAAAAAAAAAACAAAGCCATTATCTATAATCAGGCTTCCACATTTTATTATATTTTCAATTCAAATAGGCTTAATCAATATCTGGTGTTGCACATCTTGGCATGATAAATAGAACACAAAAGCAGCTATGTACTGTGCCCCAGATTATGATAATGTACATCTATGCAAGAAAGGTCTATGAAATTACAAAACAAACAAAAATGTTTAAATGGGTGTTTTACTGATGTAGGAGCCGCGGGGGGATATCTTGAGTCAATGATCAGTTCAAGTCCTGCATTTTATAGCTCTTTTTCCATAACAAGAGTGGCTTTACCAGTCAGTGACTGCTAATACCATAGAAAGGTAAACACCAGGAACAACCATCTAGTTATCATTTAGCAAATTTCAAAATTTGCATGCTGTTTTGTCACACAGAAAAAAGAATATGCTTTGTGTATCATGTTCTTAGCAGCATGAAGCACTTGTCTCGAGTTGTCATCCGACACACATGATGCCACATCTAAACACAGGGTAGATGTCCCAATGTACACCTTCATGTAATAATGACAGCTGCATCTTTAAGGTTGTTCTGAATTAAAACAATGGCCATTCTTAGTGTTCCTCTTTGTTGTGTACATATACCTGTTCAAGTGTTACAAGCAGACTCCATATTTCTCTGGACTGAAGCCATTTAGAGAGAAACATCCACCATAAAGAGAGAAAAAAAGGAGTATTATTAAAGCACAAACCATCAGATCAGAAATGAGATGCTTTGAAACTGTTTTGGGGCACGGCCGTGACTTACGTTCACTTGTTCCACTGATTCTTAAGCTTCCTTTTGCACAGTTTTTGGGGTGTGAAGGCTGTGTGTGAATATATTAGAGATCAGCCTCGCCCTAAATAAACATGATAATAAACCTAACATTGTGATAAAGTTAAGCAGCTCTGAAATATTTCAAGACAACACTCTCCGGCATGGCATATTTAACAAAACTTGTGGCTTGTGATAGGATAAAGGAAACCTGGAGACAATATTTAATATAAGAGCGCAAGCTTCTCTGAGAGAATCTCTGTGCTTGTCACCACACGCTTAAGTTATTAAACACAGAGAGTCTATTCTTCACAGGAGGCACATGTTACAAGATGCTGATAGCTAGAGTCCAACGTGAGTGGGAGTAGAGGCATAATTTAACATTTCAGAGAAGCGTAATGTTGCATACATAGTCTATTTTTAGGCATTTCCCCTCTCCTGATCTATTTCACCTAACATTCATGTCGTCCAAAGAGAGGTTTATATTGCCGTTTCACCCTCATTCTCATTTCAGACTAAAAGAAACAACCTTCTATAATCAGCAGGCATCGAGGTCCAAGAATAAAGTCTTTCATGTCACGCTTCAAACTAAAATTCTCTTTATTTATTATTAATATTCTTTTTTGGCTCTTGATAAAGACGCAAGTGTGAAATAAAATAAAATAAAATAAAGCTAAAAACAGAGGGCCTGTTTGTGAGCCTTTAATAGTCACTGAAGTAGCCAGGGATGTGCGTCGATGCATTGTTGATTTCATCTTTATGTAGTTTTTGTTTCAGTGCCAGTCCTTGAAAGACTAAAAGAAAATCAGTTGGTGTCCATGTGATCGTCCGGGGTCTCTGAAGCTCCGCCTAGTGATGCGGAGGGGGTGGATTTGGACGGTGTGTCTGCGTCTCTACGTTGGTAAAAAAGCACGTAGGCTGCTTTAGTCTGTGGAGAACAAAAAGAGACAATTTTGAGTCAGTGTGCAAACTGAAAACCGCAAATCGCCAATTCCTTTATGGGACGACAATGTCTCTTTGAGATTCATTAACCACAGGAATGCTTTGTGAGTCTGGAAAGGGTGGCAAAGTATATATTTTAATAAAAGGGAAAGAGTAGAAGTTTAAAGAGTCTCACCACAATCTGATCCTCAGTAGCAGCAGACACACTGCTGTCGTCAAAGTAATACCATTTTCCATCCATCTTGTTCTTGCCGTATGCCGTGTCTGCAAGATGAATGAAACGTATTGCTCAACCGCTGAACTTGCATAATCCAAAACAAACTAAATAAATGATTGTTTCCAGGCAGCAATACAATGACAAAGATGTAAATGATCAACTCGGTGTTAAAGTTTGTTTCTGTAGAAATCTATCAAACATGAGATATCTGAGTTGAAAGGAATAAGTGATAAAGGGCAAATAAAAGGCTGCTGACACAACCTGTGAGTTAGCCAGTTATGTATCGATATGATTGCAAAAGAAAGAATAAAAAGATAAAAGGATAATAGATAGCATGTGATTTCACTACAAGGGAATTACAGAGTTATGAAATAATGGGAGACAAGCAGTAAGAGTGACTTACAGTGGCCTCCACCCATTCCTCCATAATGGTTGGAAACAGCAATGAGGTCATAGACATATGGGTCAGCTTTGGGGTCGCAAACAAACTCTGACATGTTCAAGTCCCTGTGTAAGAAAGTTAACATTCATTTAAAAACATGAAGATATTAAAATTCCAGCAGTTTAAGTAAAAAAATAAAAAAGCTATTCTCAAAACACTCAAAGTAAAAACTACCAAATATGAAATCGCAAACAGAAAGCGTGTCAGTTGGAAATTATTATTTTATATTTTAACCACTTTTTTTTTTTTTATCAATACATATATGTACTAGACTACCAGTACTGTCTACTCCATTTACCACAATGAACAATGGATGGGTTTGTCTGTCCAGGCAAGCATGACTCAGCTTCCCAGAAACTGACACCTGATGCAATGCACCTGAATTCTGTGCACTCTTTCCTGCTTCCTGTTCAGTGAGATGACCAAGAGCACCCAAATGGGATGAATGCCAAATGCTCAAGGCAAATATCATGGCGAGAAAATCAAGTTGCCCAAAGGTGTGGCATTGTTCGTATCTGAAGTGTCAATATTCTGTATGCAACATTATAACTAAAATTAACTTATAATGTAAAAAAAAAAAAAAAGTACTAATACAAATGTTCACCTGAAGTCAGATGCCATCCCGACACTGGCCTAAGACAATGAAAACCTATTTCTGTGTGGGTAAGGAGATAATTTGGCGCCATCTGGTGGGAAATTAACAGAAGCGCTTTACATGAAGAGGGCACACACACTGGAGTCGTAATTTAAGGGACAAATCGCAATCTCTTTGGAGAATGATTACACGCATTAAATGTGATGTCTGTAAGAATGACAGTCCAATGCAGTCCAAATGTAAAAAAAAAATCAGAGACCGCTGTTTCCCCGCTCCCTCCTCCTCAGACTCAACGCTCACGCGGTTTGCCAGTTTGAGGACACGCAACAGGAGCGAGCGCAATTGACGACGAAAACAGAGGAGACTTACAGACTGAATTAACTTTAAGTTAATGAGTTGATTTATCCGCGTTTTAATATGCTCTCGTTCATAGAGATTTTTAGATGGATACCGAGGCTTTTTAGGTTGTGTGGAATCTGCCATCTCTGACCAGTTTGTTTGCTCATTTCCAAGGCTGTGATACACTGCGTTTCCTACCAACTGGCATCCCGGGGTGTCGAAATACTATTGGGTGAACAGGCAGTGGACAAGATCACACTGACCAAAACAAAACCCGACGACAACACGGAACGTGTAAAATAATAAGTAAAATAACTGGCTGTAGAACTGTTTTTCAGAGAAACGAGTATGTTAACTTAGCATGTTTCCTAAATATCTGCAAACATATTATGGTATTTTTATGCTTTAGTAGAGTAAAAAAGTTACATACAGAACCTTTAAGCTATTATATAATTTAGAATGAACACCATTAAGAGGAGTTAAATAAATAGCAATAATAACAATTATAATAATACATATATTACATAAATATTTATTTAAATTAAAATATCTCTCTCTCCATCCATCACTTAATTGATCCATCCATCCATCATGATTGTAATCTGCGGCTGTTGTCTCACAAGTGATTTACCTAATTGGAAAGTCCACGACCGTGTCGAGCTTGTCTCTCCAGCAGCGGTTGTAAGAGAAACGCTTCAGATGGACAACCAGAATGCGTGGGAGAGACCACAGGTCAAACTTCTTTGTGGCCTGCTGGTGTTTCTTACACGTGGGGCAGTACCTACAGAGCAGCACAGCAAACATATACATCATTACATCTCCACTAAATGCGGTTAAACTTTGGTAACACATTTGACCTTGGAAAGCAGGGGCTCCTCACCAGGGGTCATGTTCTCCTAGGGTCTCCATTGTAGTAAAGAGCTCAATGCATTCTCGTAAAGCTACTGTGGTCTTCTTCTTCTGAGCATGTAGCATACTCTCATGTTTATCATAGGCCTGGGGAGAGACTTTAATGTCACATTAATGTCCAAAGACACTTAGGTAGCTAAAAGGAAAGATGGCCGACTAGTCCATTTTTGTGAGGATTATGACAAGAAATCTTTGACCAGATGACCACTGTCACATCTTACTAGATGACAAATACACAGGACTTGCTCAACATTGATTAATCAACTAGTCATTTAAACAACCCATCAACTAGCCGATTTGAGGATGAAAAAGGGTCTGCAAATTTCCACTCTAAAGGCAGTTATTCTCTTTATCAGTAGCACTGTTTCTATTGCACACCCGGGACACCCCTAATGCACAGTATTAATTTTGATTTCTTCGGGTCTTAAAAAGACAAAAATTTTACTTTAAAAAGTGTGCAGAAACATTAAAGCCGCCTCACAAACAGCTCACGAGTAACTTTTAAGTAACTTTAAGTTCTTTTGATGGATTATATCGCTTTAACGGGAAAAAACACGCAAAATTGTGTCAAAATTCCGGTCTTGGTTAGTGAACTCGTAAACAGTCGGTTAAGTCATAAATAAGCAGAAAACGAATGTGACAGTGTGACAGCCAGTGTAATGAAAACAGTAATGGATCTGTGCAATAGCTCTAAAAGTGACAGCAGCCATGTGTGTCTGTCCTTAATGTTGTCGTCAAAACAACAAAAGAAATCAGAATTAATAACCTATGTATTTAATTTAGTCAGGACTCAGGACTAAAAGACTATCAGTTTTATTTTACATATGATAACTTAAACACTATTCAGAAATACTACAGAAAATGAATAGTGTTATACCTACCCAAAAAATTTCTTTATTTGTATCTTTATTATTTTGTATACATTTTTGCTACTTTTTTTCAATTTAATTCAAAGATTGAAATCAAGCCTCCTTTTGTGTAAACCCTCAACAAAATTGCCCAATTGTAAAAACGCAATGAGTGAGCAAACATTTAGGTGAGATAAATGTAATAAAAAATGGTCTACATTTTTTTTGTATATCGTCATAAATATCATTATCGCAAATATTCTTGAAATATCGTGCTATCATTTTGAGACTATATCACCCACCCCTAACGGCTAGTAGTGACAGGAGCGGCACTCCACCTGTCACTCAAGAGGCCATGCCCTTAATTATGCAGAACTTTCAGGCTTAATATATTTAAAACGGATGAGTTATAAAACAATTCACCCCCCTCACAGTTGTCATGAAGGGCAAAATTAGCTATATAGAACAAAACCACTTTTTGCACCAGGCTGTAAAAAAAAAATTTTGCTGACAAGTAAGGCATTTTAACATGGGATGGGGGGATGGGGGGGGGGGTCGTCTATGGCCGGGCTATTCAATTGGCGGCCCGCGGGCCAAGTCCGGCCCGCCAATCATCTCCATATGGCCCGAGGGCACCCCAACCTCCCTCCTCCTCTTTTCCTGGCGGTGCGGCTAAATTTGGTTAGATATGCGCGCGGCCGCAGTGGCGCCTGCAGCTGTACGGCTATAAGCACTGTGTGTGTACCATGAGCGTTCCGACTGACCTGAGAAACGTTTTCAGTCCGAATATTTCAGCAGTTATTATGTGTGTCCCGTATTTCTGTCGACTGAACCAGCGATATCAATCATTCGTGAATTAATCATTCTTTGGTTCGATTATTTCCTTTCCATGAATTGGGCAAACGCGCTTGCATAACGGCCTGAAACGATTCGGATTCGTTCGGACCGTTCTGTCACTGAATCTCTTAACAAACTAAAATAATGTAATTAAATTTGTATGCATTCGAAATAAAAGATATAGATTGTACTGAATGTCAGCTCGCTTATTTGGCTCAAGATAAGGATTTATTGAGTCCACATGTCATGCAAACAAGAAACTATGCTTCTAACCACAGGTTGAGTGCTGTCGATCAAACCACAAAACTTTGCGATGCTGTTTGCGAATGTACATTGGAACGATGGTTTCGGGAAACACTGCCTTGTTGAACTATGCTGATAACGACGAAACTTGCCACCATAGTTGGCTAACGATGCTTTTGGGAAGTGCACCCCAGAGCGTTACTGACAGACTGGGAAGAATAATGTGTTTTTTTAACTTTCAAGCATGAAATCCTGTTCTAGCAGACCCCAAAAACAAAATCACACATTTTGTTTTAAAGCATAATAGGTTATTTAAACTGTAATATTAACAATATTACTATTTATATTTTTCTCAAATAAATGCAGCCTTGGTCAAGTCAAGTCAAATATATTTATATAGCGCTTTTCACAATACAGATTGTATCAAAGCTGCTTCACAGTATCAATCAAAACAACTTAACAATGTTTGTTTATTACTGGAAAAAAGACATCCAAATTTGGTAGAGCTGATCAATGGTATGATTGGTTAATTAATTTGAATATCCCCAACTGAGCAAGCCAAAGGCAACAGTGGCAAGGAACCGAAAAACTCCATCCAGTGACCTAATGGTGTCCTAACACACCATCAGATGACCCAATGGAGAAAAAAAACCTTGGGAGAATCCAGGCTCAGTCGGGGGCCAGTTCTCCTCTGGCGTTTATGAACTAGAGGCCGAATTTACAGTAATTGTAAGATAAAAAATGTATACTGGGAGAGCGAGTCTGAGCTACGAACAATATCAGGAAGGCTATTCCAGAGCTTCGGAGCTAAATGTGAAAATGCTCTGCCTCCTTTGGTGGATCTGGATATCCTAGGAATGACCAGAAGCCTCGAATTTAGTGATCTTAAAGAGCGCGATGGATTGTAAGGCGATAGAAGATCCATTAAATAGACTGGAGCTAAACCATTTAGAGCTTTATAAGTCAAAAGCAATACCTTGTATTTAATACGGAACTTTATAGGTAACCAATGAAGTGATGATAAAATCGGTGTTATATGATCATATTTTCTTGATCTAGTAAGAACTCTAGCGGCTGCATTTTGGACTAACTGTAGCTTGTTTATTGAAGATGCAGGACAACCAGCTAATAAAGCATTACAGTAATCTAGTCTCGAGGTCATGAATGCATGAACTAACTTTTCTGCATCAGAGACTGATAGCATATTACGTAGCTTAGCAATGTTTCTAAGGTGGAAAAAGGCAGTTTTTGTAACATATGAAATATGCTTTTCAAAAGACAGGTTGCAGTCTAATGTAACACCCAGGTCTTTTACTGTAGCGGATAAAGTAACAGGGCATCCTACTATGTTAAAGTCGTGCTGTGAAAGGTTTTGTGGACGGTTTTTAGAACCGATAAGTATTACCTCTGTCTTGTCTGGATTTAATAAAAGAAAATTACGCATCATCTAATCTTTTATATCTTTAACACAATCTGTCAATTTGGATAATTTAGCGTATTCATCTGGCCGTGATGAAATATATATTTGAGTGTCATCAGCATAACAATGGAAAGTAATTCCATGATTCCTTAGAATATTACCAAGTGGCAGCATATATATTGAGAATAATAAAGGGCCTAACACAGATCCCTGCGGCACTCCATAGTTTGCCGAAGTTATAATCGATTTTTCTCCATTTAAGTAGACGAAATGGAAGCGGTCAGATAAGTATGACCTGAACCAGTTTAATGCTTGTCCTTGAACACCAGTGTAATTTTGTAGTCGATCTAAGAGTATTGTGTGATCTATAGTATCGAACGCAGCACTAAGATCAAGTAAAACTAGTACTGAGATACAGCCTTGGTCTGAAGCTAAAAGTAAATAATTTGTGATTCTAACAAGCGCAGTTTCAGTGCTATGATGTGGCCTGAATCCAGACTGAAACTTTTCATAGATGTCGTTTTCTTGCAAGAAAGAGCCGAGTTGAGCGGACACAACTTTTTCTAATATTTTTGACATAAATGGAAGATTCGAAATGGGTCTGTAATTTGCTAGGTTATTTGGATCTAATTGTGGTTTCTTAATAAGAGGTTTTATAACTGCCAGCTTGAACGTTCTTGGAACATGACCTAAAGATAAAGATGAGTTAATAATATTGAGAAGAGGCTCTTCCACTATAGGTAACACTTCTTTCAGTAGTTCAGTTGGTATAGGATCTAATAACGTGTTGTTGTTTTAGATGAAGTGATAAGTTTATTTAACTCTTTTTGTTCTATGGTTGTAAAGCATTGTAATTGTTCTTGCGGGGTGATACATTGGTGATACCTTGGTGAACAAAAGAAATCTTACTGACCCCGAACATTTAAAAAGTTGTGTAGTTTTGAACAGTTAGTGGAATGGAGATCATTACCTCAGCTTCCTGGTCATCGTAACATAGTTTCTTCGTGTCTGAGTCCCAATCAATGGCTACTGTTGAGTGAGCTGTAGAAAGGCATATCTATCAGTTTTGACTTAAGGATATAATGCAAGTGATCCTAAAGAGTTCACAGACAAAAATGTTTCACATTTAATAATTCACCCGATTATTTTTTTGTATTAAATGTAAAAAATGTGATAGTTACTTGTGAGCTTTAAGAGATTGCCATCAAACGGGAGAGAACTGATGTTGGCTGTGCCGTAGGAATTGACCATGCTGAAAGAAAAGAGTTTTGGCCGAGAAGTAAAAGATTTTCCAACGCTGCAATTGGGCCCATTCTCTGGTTCAGAATCCTCCTCTCCCTCCACAGTGTCTGAGTGGCTGTTTTCTGGTTCTGGACTCTCCTGGTGGTCCATGGCTTCCTCGTCGCCTAAAAGACATGCATACAACAAAATCAGACCTGTGTCAGATGTCTGGGGGGGTAAAAAACTAATCTAAAATGGATGACTATGAATACAGCATTTGGGAGCTCTATAACAAGTTGGAGCGTCCTACCATCACAGACTTCATTGGGGCCGTTGCTGGAGTGGTTGCTGCTGTTGGATCCAGCGCTGCAGGAAGCTCCATCTGAAACTGGGCTGCTGCAGCTACTCAGCCCTGTGCTCTGATTGGACACTGAAGCGAGGCATTCTGGTGATTGGCTGCTGCTAGATGATGTGGCTGAGGCAGATGCTCTGCTGTCTGTAATGGTTCCCTGTGAACGTTTAACGTAACGCCTAAAACAAAAGAGAATAAAATGTCAAGTGTGAAATGACAGAATCAGTGTAACATTAGAATAGACCGATAAAGCAGAATACCAACCCGATCCTCTCCAGCACGCGCTCATAGAGGGTATCCACGGTGAGGTTGTGGCGCGGGACGGTTATGAGGAGAGGCTGGCCAAAGAGCATTGTGCCTGAAGAGCCTCCACTGTGCTTAGCATGCCTCTCTCTGAAGTACACTGGCAGGTTCATCCTCTCACTATCTTCCTCTAACACCTCATAACTAAACCACAAAGACACAATCAGTGAAAGACCACTAACTAAAACATACTCAGCTAAACTGGCAAAACCTACAGTATGTAATACAACTCAATGAACAAACATAAGCATTCAAAAGTTTAGGGTCAGTAAGATTTTATTAATCAGCAAGTAAGATGTTATAAAAACATCCAAAAAAACACCATCTCTAATAAATGCTGTTCTTTTGAACTTAATGGCTGCTGAAAATTCAGCTTTGCCATCACAGGAATAAATGACATTTTAAAATGTATTCAATTAAACAATAAAGTTATGTAAAACGAATAAAATTTCAACAATATTACGCTTTTTTACTTTATGATCAAATAAATGCAGCCTTGGTGAGCATAAGAGACTTATTTCAAAAACACTGAAAATCTTACCGACCCCAAACTTTTGAACGGTATTGGTAAGTAGAATTTAAGAGATGGCTTACACAAAAATGTCATCCTTCTCCATTATTTGATTGAGACCATCATCCCGTTTGTAGATTTTGTGGAATCTGTGATTGTAAACATCTGCCACAACCATCTAGAAGAGTCAAAGCAGGAATACTAAGTCTCAGACTGTCCACTATAACTTTAAAGGTGCCATATGTAAAAATTGAGGTAAAAATATCCAAAAAATGAGCTACACGTATCAAAAGAATGAGAAGAAATAAGTGCAATGATGTCATTAAAAAAATTACAAGTTATAGTGCTGCCGAGATATAAACCTGAATTAGCATCTTAAATTACTAGCCCCGGCCGGTGTCTAATACCAGTTTCGGCCATGGGAGGCGGTATGCGGGCAACATACATAACCACCAGCCAAACTGCAACACACGAATAACTCGCACAGCTTGTATCTCTTTAACCTCTAAAAATCTCCAAATGCTCCACGTGAAACTGCGGTCTTACTATAGTGTCAATTGATTTGATTAATATGCGTGAGGGAGAGAGAGCAGGACCGCGCTCGTGTTGTTTGTAGACGTGAGAGTGCGCACGCTCGTCTCTCTCTCTCTCTCTCTCTCTCTCTCTCTCTCTCTCTCTCTCTCTCTCTCTCTCTCTCTCTCTCTCTCTCTCTCTCTCTCTCTCTCTCTCTCCTCTCTCTCTCTCTCTCTCTCTCTCTCTCTCTCTCTCTCTCTCTCTCTCTCTCTCTCTCTCTCTCTCTCCCTCCCTCCCTCTCTCCTCGTAATGCGCCCTGTCAAGCGCAGCGGCAGCAGTCATTCTATTCTACATCCCTCACCGATCAAAATAGGCTTTGGCGGGACAAAGCGGACTATTTGACGGTTTTAGAAGATTAACAACCTGAAACTAAAAAACCGACTAGAGTAGGCCAACTTTCTGGAGGTATACTGCCCCCATCTGGTATGGAATATGTGGAGTATGAATTGATTTTTTGACATAAGGCACCTTTAAGCCAATGTTATGAAGACACGTAGAAATTTTATCCAAAAAGTGAAAACAGCCATCATTTACTCAACCTCATTTTGCCTCAAATTCATATGACTTTTTTTTAATGGAACACAAAATGAAATGCTCTTTTCCAATTAAATGCAAGAATACAGTGACCTAGTCCTCTCAAACTCCAAAAGAAAAAAGACCCTAAAATGAACA
The DNA here is from genome assembly GCA_026230005.1 of Gila orcuttii. Taxonomy (NCBI): domain Eukaryota; kingdom Metazoa; phylum Chordata; class Actinopteri; order Cypriniformes; family Leuciscidae; genus Gila; species Gila orcuttii. The sequence goes on from JAPDVR010000011.1 coordinate 38,899,366, forward strand.
TGCTTTATTTCAAGAAAGCTATATGGGTTTGGAACAGCAGACCAATTTTTCTATTTTTGAGAGAACTATCTCTTTAAGAATCATAAATAATGGAAAGGTGATTAATAATAATGGAAAGGCTGAAATGCTAGTAACAGAAAAAGTCTTACATTCTCTGAAGGAAGTCCAGATAGCTTGGCCAAAGCACTGCACAGGTCTGCTACAACACCCATTTTGGGAACCACTACACGGTACTGGAAGATAACAAATGGATCTTTTAGATCACATCTTGAACTAAAACCTGTGCCTGAGTGTTTTCAGGAAAACAGATCTTACTTGCATGGGTCTGAACTGCGGGTCAGTGCGGACCAGGAACACCTCCATAGTGCGATCCTTTTTCATGGGCAGGGGCAGCGTGAGGTAGCAGAAGGGGTCAAAGGTAACGGAAACTTTGGAGCATTCTGGGCAGACCAGCGTAGATTTGAACAAGCCATGAAAGATGTCCACGATAATGGAATCATTCCGCAACCGGTGATTCGCCCATGCTTCCTTAGCTACAATCTACAAACAAATGAGATACCCACAAGTCAAGCAACATTCTTCAGTTTAAGGGCCTTCATGTTACATCCCGTTTTTACAGCATCAAATAACTAACTTAAACCAAACTTATTGGAACAATGAACACTTGAACTTAAATCTGCGTGATTAGACCTTAAAAAATGACTAAATATCTTTGTAAAATAATTATTATAAGTGTTAATTGGATTTAGTTTGTCTCTTGTCACATTCGATTACATGGAGAGGGTGGGGTTTATGGCCTATACTGCAGCCAGCCACCAGGGGGCCATCAAAATGCTTTGGCTTCACTTTTCAGGACTTGTGCAGCATTATAGCTTTATCCTGGTTGTTTTGACTACTTCTGAATTTGTTTTTTAACTAAAATGCATGTCTTCCTGTGGTTTACCTCATCAGGCCGTCCCTCAGCATCTCTCAGGGCCAGGTAAGGCTTCTTCTTAACACGGTTAAGGTCCTCATGAAGGCCGTCTAGCAGAAAGGCCAGCAGCTCCTGAGAGTCTTGTTGCTGGTACCCTGAGAACTGCGGGGCAAACCGACCCACCTGGGTCTGAACAGAGAGATTCAGATTGTTTTATTTAGTGCCATGTCACCATCCAAGGCTATTTTCATGGCAAAAATTCAATTACAAAAATACAGATATCATAAAAAAAAATACAATAAAAACCAAACAAACAAAAATAGCAAGTCATATTTTACAAGACTTTTTAAAATTAATATATGATAAAAAATCCAAAATCTTTTCAGGAATAATCTTACTAAATAAGTTCTGAACAGAGAGAGGAGAAACTTGTGTGTTGGAAATGTAAATTGACTTCCAGAGTAACTTATCAAACACAGATTCACTCACTTTAAAAGTGCGTGGAGCCACGTAACTGCTCCGACTAAGCCACTTCTGTTTGACCAGATCTGCGTAGGCCTCTGCAATCTCCCCTCGCATCCCTAATGGATTTTCCCGGTTGATCTCAGCTTCATACCGGTCCTCCAGGAAATATTCCGTCAGAGGGGGAGTATTGCTCAGGCACTGGAATTAAAAGGAAAATTGGCTGTTTAGCAGGATCAAGCTAACTGCTAGATGTCATAACTACACCATCTGGGCCCATCTTTTTCTATCGACAGTCATCAGCTGAAACAAGTGCCCATGAGCAAAGAAAGCAAATTTCACATTTCAAAACATGCAATGCATATGCACTTGAGTACCTGGAGGGCAGAGTTCATGAAGCAGGTGTTGCCCAGGTTGCTCAGACCACAGAGGCCTGGTTGAGCGGCAGATTCTCTGTAACTGTAAGAGGAGCTGTAGGAGTTATAACTTCCCAATCTGCAACAAATATGGTTGGTTAGTAAAGACATTCACTGAGTTAAGAGCACAATTTAAACCCATTTAGACCACCACAATCGGTCAACCAAATGCTGAATACAGGAAACCTGACCTTGAACTGAAACCTTGTTTCAGTTCCCCGTTTAAATCCTCTCAGTAAGGAACTAAACTAACTGTGGAGTAATTTGAGATAGTTTTATGTTATATAATGTTCAAGCTGACCTGTTACCAGAAGTGCTGTTGTTCAGCATGTAGCCAGAGTTGCTATTGCTATCCCCATTTGTTATTGTGGAGGATATGGTAGCAGATGAGTTTGAAGAGAGTTTTGGGGAGGTTGTATAATTCCGAGAGGTGGAAGTACTGGACCTAAGCATAAATCAAAGAATTCTGTTTGGGTTATTCAAAGCAATTTTAGAATAACGAATTACTGGCAAGACAAAGTAACTGATTTAAAACAAAACTTCCAATAATTAACTGATAAAACTACTCCAGTTCTGAAACTAGCAGCTTTTTAACATTAACCCTCTGAGGTCTAAGGGCTTTTTGGGGTCCTTGAGGTGTTCTGACATGCTCTGACATTTGTGCTTTTTTCAGTTATTTATAAACATGTTAATGGCAAAGGTGTAAATTCACTCTATATAGCACAAACGGGGCTACCGTAATATGTGAGCAACATGTATGTACATGTTTGTATTTTTGAGAGAATATTGCTTATGCATGGTTATTGAAAAAACTAAAACTTAAAGTGTCTGAAATAAGGCCACAAAACACATACTAAATATGTGTCCACAAGACTTTTGACTAATGAGTGTTGTTGCCTAGAATTTTTGCTTCAAAATGATCTGAAAATCATCCTGCCTAATCATTTACACAAAACAGTACATTGATTTAAATTTTATAAGACACCTTTTGTTTGGAAAGGCAATATGCGTGGAGGCGTGTTCACACCTGAGAAGACAAAGGCCGGATAATGATCCCTATAATGAGCTGCATATTAATTAGCCCTTTCACACAGGTGTGTCACAGGATTCCAAAGAATGCAAGGACAAAAGAAATTATCTATATATACATATTTTACAATTAGAAATTGTAACAAATTACAAATAGGTTACAATTACCACAATTACAATTTTAACAATATTTCAAGTGTATTTCTTTGTAAATGGTATACATTTTATCATACGTATTAAAAAAGGTAAGGATTCATTAGTTTGAATATTGGAACAAACACTATAATAACATCTTAGTCGATAATTCATTATACCTACTTTATTTTTGACAAAACATCATACTATAGTATATTTAACTATGAGCAGAAATTGGTGAACAAAAGCTTAACTATTTAATGTGACAGTAGTCTTTTTTTTAGTCAAAACTTTATAATCTATCCAAAATTAATCACAAAATCTTGTCTAAACATTCATATTTAGTCTGTAACATATTGTGTATGATATATTAGTATATACATGTGAATTTGCAGCTTGTTGCTTATACAGACATTTTATTTCAAAAAATTTCAGTCTATTTTTACTCATCTTAGTAGGCTATAGCAATATAGTTTGGATGTGTTGATGTAAACATAACGTTTACTAATGTAGATGCGAGAGTGAATGAACGGCACAGACACGCGCTGTATAACTATAGTAAACAAAGCGCGCACGCCTGCATGCCGTTCATTCATCATTTAGCCTACACACAGACACGCAATTCATATTTAAACAGTCTTTTTGTGGTTTAGTCAGACACTATTCAATATCGCGATTAGAACAAAGCACTTAAGAAAAAAATGACTTACTACATCAGCTGGATCCGTTGCTCCTCGAAATGAAACTACCAGAACTTCTTTTAGCCTACATTTTCCAGGGTTATTAGATAGTATTATTCCTCACAGCGAAAGGATACGCTGTGTACTAGGTTGTACAAGATACTTACTAAACACGATGTGTTTTATAATCCAGCTGGTGGGCGTTGGCATGTTTGAATGGCTTGCCTTAGATCATTTGCGTTTGAATACCGGCGCGCTCTCCGTGGGCGTGGCACATTAACGCGTAATTAGGTATAATGAGCTGGAAAGAAAAATACTGACATCTCTCTCTTTTCATACAGATTACATAAACTGAGAATATTTGTTTTTTATATAAATTAATTCATTTAAAAGAAGAGAGTTCAAGCTTCATTATGGAAAAACACTCGTGCCTGTATGACAAGTATTCGCGGAATTACAGTTAATTTTCGGACGCGTTTCAGAATGGACTTAACTGACAAAGAGAAGGCAGAACGCGCATCATGTTTGTTTTTCTTTATTTGGCGAAAAGCACAACACTTTGTTTTTATTGTGAGTATCCACAAAAAAAATAGACACTTAACAGGATCTAATGATGTACAACACTTAATATGTAAGATCAAAATCAACAGAGTATTTTGAGTTTCTTTTGCACTGATAAGAAAAAAAGCGAGACTATCGCGCGCCGACCTCAGAGGGTTAAGCTGCTTAAGTGTGAGAACAACCTAAACTGCATGTACATACTTGGAATGACAGGTCTGTCTGGGCCATGTGCCATCCTCATTCTTCTTCTCTATAACAAGCACCTGAGGAATAAATGAGACTGATGATGTCAATTCATGAACCCTCTGAAAATGTCAATCAGCCTCAAACCAACCACAACTGGAATGGAATAAAGCACAATGGTTTACCTGCCCCTGAAAAAGCCCTGCGTCCTGTACAGTGCTGTCAAGCTTGTTAAGTTGTTCATAAGTGTTACTCATATATTTATTCCAAAGACGAGTTTCCTTTTCAGATGGGATGTCGAATAAAGTCCTCATTACCTTCTCAATAGTATCTAGACAAAAAAAAAAAAATTAATGTACAGACAATTTTTATAAGAGCAATTTTGAGCTGGAACTGAAAGGAAAAACGCATGCAGAGCTGCTAATAATAGCTGTAAACAATTCAAATGAATGAACAGTTTTAGTTTTCATTAACTGTGATAATGGATCAAATCAGTGATGCAAATATTACTGAGGAGGAAAACTGATATTTTCTTATGAATCTCATACCTATAGTGTCTGCTTTGCTGAAATGGCGGGTGACAACTTTTTCCATGTTGTCATTTTCGCATAAGTTCAGCTCAAGCAAATACACTTCCACTTTACAGTGCTTCACAAACATTCCATGTTCAACAACCTGGAAAACACGTTTTCAAAAACAATTAAAGACATAGCAAAAGAAAAGCATTCAAAGCATTTCAATTCAACACAAAATTAAATCATTAACTTTTTCAATGCAATTACCACATGAAAATAATATAAACACAGGCAGGGTTACATGGTTATTTACCCATGTCTGATATACATGAGTGATTAAGGCATCAAAAAGGAAAATAAAAAAACAAAGAGACTGACTACCACAATCTGAAAAAGATAAAATTTTAAATAGCAAGCAAATTTTTTAATTAATGCTACATTATGAGCATCACACATAAAGAAAGAGACAAAGCAACAGAGCAAAACAAAGAAATAGGGGGAACCTTTCTGATGATGGGTTTCTGACCCTCCAGACAGCCATACCAGCTGACCAGCTTATTCCAGGCCTCTGTAGGCACTAAAACATAGTCTAACTCATCTATGAGATGCTCTTTCAATGTCTGGGACTCATGATCTATGATACAGAGAGAAAAGGGGAAATCGTTAGAAAAACACGTTTGAACCCTTTAACACACTACACTGTATTATCAAACAGAATAAGCCATGCTAGGCTCAGAAAATTGTGGTGAAAATGTACTTCCTTCAATAAAACACAAAGGATAGATTTTGGAAAATGTACTTGTCGCTTTGGAAGGAGATTTCAAGCTTCAAAAAGAATGAAAAGCACCAATAAAAATACCTAGACAACTATATTCCAAGTCTTCCAAAGTCACATGATAGCTTTGGGTGATAAACATCAATTTAAGTAATTGACCCTTCGCTAAGCCCCGCCCTCCTTAGTTACTGTTGCTACGCCTGTCAAGCTTTTGTGTCTAGCACGTCTATTACAGTGTGTTTGCACCGGTGTCAGACATTCCCAATGAGATAATTAGTAAGTTTTGGCGAACATGTGAAATATCTGAGAGAGCAAGACAAAAGGGACTGCAGTATGCATTCGAGGGATATATCCACGACATAATATGCAACCGATTAGAGAATAATTTAATAAAAATTTAAGTTAAAGCCTAAAGTCGCAGCAGCCGCCGCCTCATACGCTGACCATTCAAATGGGAAACACACAAATTGAGGAACAGCTATGTTCGTGCACAGCAGGGTAAGTGCAATGTGAAACTAATCTAATAATTATAAATCAAACAGTTTATCCATAAATCTTGTGGAATAACACTAACACCGGGAGAGCCGCGATCGGATTGGGTTAAAGTTACTCAGTCAGGGGTAACTTAGTAGGCCGTCGATAACAAAATGCTGAAATATATTTTAAAGTATGTCAGTGAGCCTCCGTCTTGTCTTTAAACGTCTTATTTTACGTTAAAACGTGCATTATGAACAAAGAACCGTAATTATTTCCAACTTCCAAGCAATAGGTGTTTTTGTTAATCCTGTAGACATTTAGTTGCGAATGGGGTCTCCCACACTGCTTGATCCACGCCCGTCATTTCTCCCCTTGGCTTTTAGATTTTCGGGAAGGAAAAAAATTCCACTCCCCGTCCACACTTTTAGGATACCGGGTATCAGAATTGCATAATCCATACGCACAACGCTTCAGCATGTTTCCCTCGCTCGAAAGCTTGCCAGACCTCCCGCACCAAGCTACGGTTGCTAAGACACGATTGGCCAGTGGCGGTTTTAGGGCATGGCTTAGGGAAGGGTCAATTAGTCAATGACAATCTTCCCCTCCACTGTGCTGTTAACTCAAGAAATGTGTCAGTATATCTGAGTATAATTGAGTCAGTGAACTAAACTCAAGAATCAGATCAATCCGATTTATGAAGATATGAATTATCTGGTTAATAGTGATTTATGGAAAAGAAAGGAAACACATTTCCTTTGGTGTTCTACTGAAGAAATAAAGTTGAGTTTGGGATGACATGAGGGTGAAAATTAAAGATTTTGGGGTGAACTATCCCTTTAAGACTGAAAAGTCAAAACTATATACTCTGTAAGCAGGGGTGGACTGGCCATCTGGAGCACTGGGAGTTTTCCCAGCGGTTTTAGTTTACGATTTCATTTTATTCCCCACAATTTCATTTAAAAAAATATTGTTACATTTATGCATTTGTAAACAGTATGGGTAAATGCTACTTCAGATGCAGCTTCTGTGCCACTTCTGCAGTGCAAAGATGGATTTTTTCTGATTGGTAACAACCCTATAATGTCTTGTTATTCTAATTCTATTTATTTATTTATTATTCATTTATTAATTTTAAGAAGCACAAATTATTTTATTTTATATTATTATTTAATTTGTATTTATTTATTGTTATATATTTAAGTTCTATATTTATATTTATGTTTACATGGCTCAACACTAAGGATTTTCTTTCTACTTGCGAGGTTAGCCCAGTGGTTCAAATTTTTACTTGCCCTGACAAAGTTTTCACTGGCCCCACCACAAAAAAATTATAAATAAAATGAAATAGGCCTAGTTATTGTTTTAGTTGTTTTTGATCCACGTAACCTTAATAAATAAGGTTATGACACCAACTACTAACCTAATTCGTATAAATTTCAAATATGGTTACAGTCAGTAATAAAATAAGAACAAATAGTCAAATTACGAGCGATAGCACAAATAAATAAAACAGAATAAACATATACAAATGAAATAAACAGTTTTTTGCAGGTTTTTCATGTAGGTCTCAACTAGATTTTCAGGTAGGGTACAGAAATAGTAATCAAATGTAAAATATCACTGCATAATCTTTACTGTATAAACAGATTAACCCTTATTACAGTTATTCGGTCAAGAGCAACGAGAGATTTTTTTTCTGTCTTATGTTTGATTAACATATAAAAACAGACAGAAGCAAGAATATTAGGATGCTCTCACTTTAAGAGTTGCACGGATCCAGTATACTGTTACATATGCATATTATCTCACACGTTAATGTTTAATGTTTAACTGGTTATGTTTAAATTGATACTCGACAAGACGGGCAATTTGACATAATTTTGTGCGAATATGTCCGTGCAAGCTCAGAGAGATGTGAAAGAGTATTCGTCCGCGAGACGCGGAGTTCTGGGCGTGCGCTTTGGATGTGTGTTGCTGCGCAAAAAACTTTTCATAAAGCGTTATAAATTGCTCTGCGCAAAATGAGCAGTTGTGTTATGTTTGGTGTGTTGCGGACAGGGTACCGTGGGCCGCTCTGTGCCAGAAATTGCAGAGCCACTTTTTAGTCCCAGTCCAGCACTGTCTGTAAGCACCTTAAAATTAAATTACCCACACAGCTTTGAATCAGATATTCACATATATAATGGAATAAGCATTCATATTTTAAAAGCTGATAAAAATGTCTCCAGTATTATAATAACAAAACAAAAAAGAACGTTTCACTGCTGGCAAAATAAACCCATTTTTCACAACACCCATCTATATGAGTGTGGCAAAGCAAAGATAGGCACAACACTCAACATTCATTACCTGAAAAGAGTCCAGAGTTGTCAATGGGTCCCGGGTACAGGTTGTGCTCTCCAACATTGTACAAATCCCAGCTGTCAAAGCCTACATATTTCTTCCACTGTTTGAACCACCGACTGTCAATCAAATACCTAAACAAGTAGAACAATAGAATGAGATCTGTAAAAGTCAGGGGGAAAAGGACAACAAATATGTTTGTCTCCTAAAATGTAAGGCCTAGGCCTAAACTGATTTAAAAAGCAAATATCTATTGTGTTGTTACACATCTACCAATATAGAGCAGTCAATAAGGATATTCAATAAGGTCAATAAGGTCTGTCTTAATCTCATCCAAAGTAGGAACTTGTTCCACTACATAAGCTTGTTAGCACTTGATTCCACTCCACCAAGGGACAGACATTATAGTTTGATAAGAAACGTCAAAAGTCCACATGAAAAGGGATGGGTCACCCAATAGTCAAAATTGTCATTGCTTACTAACATATGACTTTCTTCTGTGAAACAGAAAATGAGAAGTTTATTGTCGTTGTAGTGGAAAATTCATAACCATTAATTTATTGTAACAGTAGCTGTCAGTTTCATAACTTTCCATCTAACATCTTTTAAATTAAATGAAAAGACAGAGCGTTAGAGAGAGAAAAAACTAGCCTTTATTTAGAAATGTTCATTAATTAATTAAACTATGAAGCTCTATCTAAAAATAGAGTAAAGTGACATTACCTAACAACAGAAGTTACCTGCTTGATTAAATTAATTAGTTTTAGTAAAAGTCTATATACTGAAAGTACTTTTAATCCTACTGAAACTTAAATGTCCATTCGAGTGAGTCACTAGTCTCTTCTTACACAGTTTTCAAAATAAAAGTGGACAGGTTATCCAAATACTTTCACACACTAACGGGTTTACAGGCTAAACATTGTATATATGTGTTTGCCATTTAAGCTCCATTAATTCCAGATGTATTTTGAGTGTGTGTTTAATATCAGTGTCATAAACTCTTCTATTGGCAAACAACATTGTGAGTGACTGGGTGTTATCCAGAGGCCATGACAAAGCACTGCCTTACTGTAATACTCGTTTAGGTAGCTTAGTCTTCCCCACAACTTCACAGCAAGAAGTTGGACAGTCATTTCAATCTAGTTTGACAGTTCCTCTAAAATAAGGTTGACGTCTGACAGAAAATAACACTTAACTCGGCAAAGAATCACAAACTAGCCTGGCTAACTAGCTTTGGCTAATGAAGTGCCTTACATGCCTGACGCTGTTATCAGAGAACTGATAACCAACAACGGGCTGGTTGCGTTTATTTACCAACTCTTAAACTACTAACGTGTCTGAAAACGTCTTATTATTACATAAAGGAGACATTTAAGCAGAAGAACTTGGACAGTTGTGGTGAAATATAGAAGGTACGGCTGGTTAATCTGTGCTAACTAGCTACAAGACAGCTTCCTCGTTTTCTAACCAACATAAATAGTACCAAGTCTTTATTATATTAAAACGCACGCTTGCTGTGTACACCGCCTTGATAATAATGGGACCCTGCTAGTTTATGGGTATTAGCGAAGCAGGTGGTTGTCCACAGCCCAGCTAGTGAAGGGATTTCCGGCAGCCGGTGTCTCCGTCAGTAGGCCTGAGCTGATGCCGACAAGCGTGCCTTGATTTCGGCTTTATTTAAAAACCTCTTACCACTCGTCTCCCTTTCGAAGTGGCGTTTTCAGCAGTGTACCGATGCTCTGTTTTTGACTCTCGGTGGACGGTACTGTTGTCTGTGTGATCACCGGCTTCTCGTCAGGGTCCGAAGCGGTACCCGACTCGGGTCCGCCTCCCTCCGCCATCGTGTAGCGAGTGAACCCGCAGTAATCGCGACCGCGCTGAAGTATACAGGGGACGCGCAGCGCTATAGGGAGCGCGCGTACTATGCTGCCGAACTCGATTAGTACGTTACATGAACGAGGTGCGGTGAATAATTAAAACAAATTGTACCGTCCTTCATTAAAAGTTGGGGCTCTGGGAAGATGAACAGATTGATGTCCGCATCCCTGACAGCTTATTTATTCCTGTCAGCCGCTATAAGAAGTTTTGACCGAGAGGATCTTTTTGTCACATTGTTCCTGAAATTATTTTCTATTATATTGAGCTTTAAATTGAATGGCCGGATCTTTTCGATGCCATCAGTTGAACCGGTTCACAAAACCAGTCTGAACGGGATAGTTAACCCAAAAATTAAACTTTTGTCATCACTTACTCAGAGCCGCACTTACTCACCCTCAAGTTGTTTTACCTGTATGAGTTCCTTTCAATATTTTGATCAGAAAATAAGATATTTTAAAGAATGTTTTTAACCAGACAGTTGACGGACGGCAACCATCGACTTCCATAGTAGGGGGGGGGGGGGGGGGGATGGATACGGTGCCATCAACTGTCTGGTTACAAACATTCTTTAAAATATCTTCTTTTCTGTTCAATAGTCTGATTCGCATGGAAGCTTGTTTCAGCCACTAAATAAAAAAGGTCTTCTTGCAATTGCAAGTACATCTTTATAACTCACAATCGAGTATATATCATCTCACAATTCTGAGTAAAATCCAGAATTGCGAGAAAAAAATAGTTCGAATTGTGAGATAAAAAGTCGCAAGTACCTTTTTGGGCAGAAAACAAGCGTCCATATAGATTCATAAACCATATACTGAAAATATGCTCGAGACTTAATTGTATAACGGCTCTATTAACATGAAAATGAAATGGAATTGGTTTTAATAAATAGCTTTTAATGAAAATGTTTAAAAAACGCTAAGTAAACAAATGTCAGCATTTTTAATGTAGATGCAAATTATATTTAGGCTATTGTCTTGTTTTTTTAACTAAATCATAATTATATTATGAAGAGTGGCAGCAGTTGAATCTGAGGAATTGGAAAGTTTGGAAACATCAGCCCTAAGAGGCAGAGCAAATTGTAACATTTCAACAAAAATAGAAGACAAATAGCATGTCCTTTTCTTTGGAACATCATGCTGTATAGAAATAGCACAATCAGACCAGAAACATAATTTTTAAAAAGTAAATGGGGTCAAATAAGACTTTATCTCAGCTTTAATGGTGGATCCGCTTTTCTTCAGAAAAATAAATTAAATCATAAAATAAATACAGAATACAGAACAGTGCGTCACGGTTTAGTAAAACAGGCTGTATTAAGAATCTACACATCCAGTAAATGTAGTTAGGAAAATTTATTTTATAAAACCAAAGATGTTTAATAGAAGTCAAATAAATCTATTAAACATGCCAATAAATCTTAATCTCCAATCTTAATTAGCTGAATGGCAAAAAAAGTATTTTTACTACATATTCAGTGCATGGTGTATTATTGACACCATAAGTAACCATCTAAAATGCTAGCAATATACTATTCATGTAACTGAATCTAAGTAATGGACTTTTAAATCACATTACTTTCTAAAACTTCCTGTTTGCCTACTTGGTCCAAACAATCAAATGGTCCTAGTAAAACAAGGGGCTCTTAAAACAAATAAAGTTAATGAAAAGTTAAACAACAGCAATAATCATTAGGGAATGTTTGCAAGAAAACCAGGCCACATGCTACACTATGGGGTGCACTGTAATGTCTATGTTGCGTTGTATGAATGTAAGAGATAATTTAAAAAGCTTAAAGCTTTGTCACACTATGACACTTAAGTCTGATCAAAAATGAATGATGGGGGAATGGTGCATGCAAATAACACAAAATGATGTCTGCAATGAGCTTTATGACACTTTCTAGAAATCTGAATGGAAGCGTTGCGTCACTCCCACAACCAGTCCGACAATTCACTCTTGTATTTTCGTGAGGTCCTCCAAAACCTCTCAGTAGTAGACAGGCACTTAGAAGATGCCTGTTGGCAAGTCTTTGCTGAACATCCCAGACATGTCCAAGTCCTTACTCATCAGATCCTCCTCAACATTCTCCAAGGCCCACTGGTGATCGGTCAACTCCAGTGCCTCCCATTCAGCCTAGGAAGAACAGAAAGTACAGAACATTTATACACATAAATCTTAAATAAATAAAAATAAAAAAATGTAAAAATAGGAAGATTTAGTTTCCAGCTTCAAAATAATATATAAAATAAACAAAAAAATAACAGAATAAATGTATTAACGTTAGCGTTCAGCTGATACCTTGAATGCCTTGTTTGTGTCCGCAGGCATTGCCATTGCAGCACCACTCATCTGTTCCTGCATGATGCGAGACTGATCTGCACCTGTTGCAAATGTATGAAAATGAATTCATATACAGCAAAGACTTTAGGTATACGAAGACAGTGCACTCATAATAGGTGACCCAAATTACACCTTGTAAATAAAAAAAGAGACAAACACCAATTGATAAACAATTGCCCATCTGAAATGTAAGCTTTTAATGACGGAAATTGTCGTTGCAAATATGGCCACCAACTTGAAAGGGACTTTGATATATAGGGCCTACCATAAGTAAATGATTCAAAGCTCAAAAATATGCTTATAATTCTAAAATTAATTTTAATTTTACGGCACAAATTTAAGGTAAAAGCTATTGCTACAGTACAAATTTTATTAAATTGGCAAAATTACATTTTAAAACATTATTTCATTGCAGACAACTGACAAATTTTAGATCAATTTTACAATATGGCATCACCGTTGGACATCAGTAAAGTTATTTACCATTGTCCTGTCCGAGAATAAGAGAATACATGCTCCTGAGACCAAAGACATTCAGGAAATACCAAGATGCTGAACTCACCCTGTGGAGGCATACAGCAAGAGGTTATTTAAATATACAGCTTTGAAATAAAATAAGAACATGAAAAACACTCAAGGTTGTGAGAGCTCTAACCAGGAGGCATCTAGAGAGAGCAACTCAATTCCCTGCTGCAGCATCGGCTTGAAGCGGAGAGTGAGAGGGAACGGTACCTTTGCTTGGGAGAGAACAGAGTTATAAATGCGTTAGGATGAATTCTTTGAGAATGGACAACAAGAAGCCATATTTGCTAACAAAAAACGTATCTCTTACTTGTGACAAACCCAGAGAAGGTCCAGTTGATCCAACCACCAATAAGGATCATAGGCAGGACATTTGTCACATTGCCTTTCATCATGTCCGTCAACATGCTGGGATCTAATTGAGTAAAAATCATCACATTAACCTTGTCGCTCAATTCTGACTGTCATTTTATGATGTAACATATGCATAAAAGAATGTCAGTTTAGAACGACTCACCAGTCATTGGAGAGGGTGGGACTACCTTTCTTTTGGTTTTTTTGAAAAAGCCATCTTCTTGATTATTGAAGTAGAATTTTCTCATCAAGAAAGACTGTTTTAGCAAGAGATAACATTTCAGTGCTCCGGTAACGCCTCAATCAAAAGACACAAAAAAGATAAGAAGGGCTCACTTGTTTGGGGATGTATTTTCCATTTTCCCGTAAAACTCTGCTCCGGATGAGAACCTGGCTGTGTAGAGAACATGAAGCACAAATCTTTAATGTTCTGTAATGCACGGTGCAAAACACATGAGGATGGATAATGAAACAGTCCAATAAAAGTTACCTGTCTGAGACCTGCTCTAACGTGAGCTTCTTGTCACTTTGTAACAGAATTGAGACATAATGGCGGATCACTCCAACCAGAAACGTAATAAACACAATAGGCAGCACAACCCAAAGGCGAATGTTGGAGTCCAGGAGGAGCTCGGGCTCAGCCATGCTTCTGTAAAGGGATGTTGATGGGAAATGACCAACCTAAAACAGACAAACAATAAGTTTAAATATAATAATCTCTTCCTCTTGAATTACTAATACTTAAGTAATAGTTAAAATAACTAGCAGATCATTGTGAATTAATAGTTAGTAGTACCATGAATATAAAAAGACAGCACTATGATCATAATAGTTTTTTTTTTTACTATGATCATAATAAGTTAGTATTCGATTCTTTCAAGCCCATAAAAAATAAGTTAACGTTACATCTGTTAGTAAAATATGGGAGTCTTTAGAGGATGCAGTTACATTTTGCCGAACGTTTGACAATTGATTTATTCATATTCATGTCAAGCTCATACATGTGTATGATGTCTCTACCTGTTTTATCATACAAAACACACAAGAGCTTCGTATTGCTATTATCCACCCATTGTAACGATGAGTCAAGGGCTAGCTTGTTGCTAACAACCTTCTTTCAGCCTTAGGGAGGCGAATCGATACACCATTTATTGGCATGCACACACCAACACCAACCATATACTGTATTTCCGACGCTACCTGTTGCGACAACTTTATCATAATGCATTTATTGTACCTGCTGTCTTATTCAAATGATGGTATATCTCAGCGAAGCCCGACAACGACTCAAGACAGGATGCGACACTATCGAGGCGCTGCAGCTGCAAAGATAAGCACACACGAACAGCTTTTCAGAATAAAAGCCATTTTCATAATTAAATTTCAAAATCAAAGAAATATGGCATATAAATGTCATTCTAGTGGATAATTATAAAATAATGTTATTTTATTATAATTTTATAATTACATTAATGTAATAATGTAAATTTTAAATGTATGTATTTATTACATTTTCAATTCATCACTGTCTTTATCTATTTTCGTGTTTTGGTATCAAAAGATTCAAAATATTTTTGATAAAACAATCATTTTGGTATATATATATATATATATATATATATATATATATATATATATATATATATAAATAAATATATATAAATGCAGCTTTTCCCATTTATCTAAATGGACCCCAAATTTTTAGGATAATAGGGTGATCGTTTAAAAAAACATAATACATGAGTATAATTTACCTAATTCTAAGATTTCAGTGTATTGTTAAATACTACAACATTTCATTAAATATATATATATATATATATATATATTTTTATTGTATTCTTTGTCACTCAACATTCAGCCTTCTAAGTGGATTTGACATTGCATCTGACAGGACACTATGAACATTTTTATTTTATTATCAGGATGAGGCCATGCAAAAGAAAGCATATGACAAACACAAAAAAATGACAAATTATTTAGAAGTTTTTTATATTTATTTATGGAATGGGGTAGCCATGTGGATTATGCACAGAAATCATTTGTTTCACTCTGAAGTAAGTCTTTTGCCAACAAATAACATCTTTGAGAATAGTAAAAATGTAAAATTAAAATGTGAAAATTAAAAGAACAAAACTCCAAAAGTATTCCCAACAAATTTTAATACTGTGGTCTGTATAAGAAAACAACAAATGAAACACTATTACAAACCACATCCTCTCATATCAACACTGGCATATTCATAAACAGGCAGTTTCTGCTGCATTTGGTCCACTAAAAGAAACCAAAGCTAATTAGATCTAAAAGGGGGGCGATAATAGAAACATTAAGTAGTGTTCCTGAAATGCACAGAACTATTTTACAATAGCTTGTAGATACAAGAAAAACAACAAACATAAATATAATGAAAAAAATGTTGGCAAAACCTCAACAAATCCAATGCAGTAATCTCAAAGAAATGGCACTGATAAACCTGGGCAAATTTTAACAACCAATCCAACGTTTTCACACTCAGTGGGCATACCAACCGTAAAAATCTATTTTTATTTATACCATATCAACTGTTGCCATGATATAACATTGCGCTTACCTCATCACACATACAGAGAGACAACTGCAGGGCGTATCAAATGTGGATCAGGTTTGGACACGTTTCTTCTATTATGCATAATTGAAATGGAATTACATAGAATCCGAAACATCTATAGATAGATTCTGGCTTGGAAGATTTTACAACAAAAAAAAAAAAAAAAAAAAAAAAAAAAACAGAAAGAGTGGATGGTTACATTCCCATTCTTAATACGGAGATATCAAGCTGCCATATTTTCCCCTAGAGAGCAAAACAAAATTCAGTCTGCAACTCTGGTGCAAAGCCAGCCACTACAGGTCAGGATCAGACGCACGGTGGGAACACATCCTTGATGTAGAACATTGAATTTGTGCATTTAATAAAACAAAAATCATATAAAAGAACTTAACCTTATAAATTCAGACAGTCTGATGTGGTCACAGAGGGCGGTACTAAAAAAGGAGAGCACCCATGCTGCCCACTTCACTCTGTTCTTTCACAAAGATCTCAAAGTATTGGTAGATGATTGTGACGGCCAACAAAATTCCAGTTCCTGAACCGATGGCTCCCAGGAAGTCAGCCATGACTGACAGACCACCTATGCACAAGCCTCCAAAAGCTGCAGCAGTGGGTATGTACCTAAATGAAGATTTAAAAAAAAAAAAGAAGAAGAAGAAGAAAAGTTTTAGTTATTCCATATTTGACTCATTGAGTCTAATTAAATTTGAGTGCTCTGCATGTTTTACCTGTTGAGTTCATGGACCATAGAAGTTTCTCTGTGTCCTCTCATAACCATCTGCTGTTCTTTCAGCTGTTTGGCAACCTAAGTAATGCAAAATGAACATATAAAGCCCTCTTAAATCAACTGTGCAGTGTAGCTCTGTGTGATCAGGAAGCAGGAATAGCCTAACGCTCTTACATCTTTAGCAGAGGATCCAGACACCTCAATCCAGGTCTTAGAAAAGAAGGCACAGGATCCCAGCATGAAGATGATATAAATGATGGCATGAACTGGATCATCCAGAACTGTACCAAAAGACTCTGGGGGAGAGAGGTAGTAGCACAGACCTCCTACTGGGTAAGCACGAGCTGGCCCTCCACTTGAGCTATCCTGTTGACAGAAACAAAACACACATACATTATAGGTGCACCAAGTATTTTTTAAATAATTTGTTATACAACCCAAAGAGTCTGATAAGCAGGGCTTGACATTAACAGCCGCCAACCCGCCAAATGCGGGTGGATTTTGCTCGTGGCGGGCAACACAGAGACTCCAACTAGCCACCTTGGCGGTTTGAATAATTGTAGTCTTTTCAAAAGGCATCTGAAATAAGCCATATTGCAGTGTGACACTATGACACTACAACTCCCATGAGTATTACATGCACACAGTGTTGCCTTGCGCTTGCACGCTAGTGACCGGCGACGACACAGAAACGAAGAGACAGCTAACGTTAGCTGCCCTGCTGGAGTTACGTCGTTGAACGCCGTGGGAGCTCTTCACAGTCTTCGCTCCTTTTATGCTCCCGCTACTCCGTGAGAGATACGAGACCGGTGCGTCGGGCAGGTGTCGTTCATCATTAATCACGCCACCGGCCTCGTGCCGCTCTCTCACGTCCCTCGGCCTGCTCACTACAATCACTCTCACATTCAAGTATTTTTTCATTGATGAGCCAAATATTATTTGTTCTTTGCTCGTTGTTCTAAAGCAGAGATGTTTTTTCGACTCTATTATTTACTGCTGTTGTTGATAAGGAGTGTTTACATTTACTTGTACATTTCTATCCATTTCTTGTCAACCTTACCAGTAGTCATTATTAGGGCCTGAGCACAAAAATGACACAAACTGAAATGTGTTCTTTATGATGAGACGAACGTCCCCCTCAAATTTTAATGAAAATAAAAGCAACTTTGTCCAAACCATGGCATGCATTTTTCGTGAGGTTTCGAGACTGACCTACTTTCCATTGCAACTTGTAACAGAGAATTTCCCATCGGGGCTCGATAAAGTAATTCTGAGTCCGATTCTGATATTTAAACAGACAGTGTTTCTAATGCTAAAGGTTTTTTCAGTTTAGTTTTTTTTTATCTTTTTTATTAATCTTCTACATCCATGCACCACTTTTATTATGCAATAAGAAGCTACTTTTTTATGTCTTTATCTTAATACATAGTTTTATTTTTAAAAAGTAGCTTTACACACAACCTTATCAGAGCTAATGAAAATGACCTGTATTGTTATACATTTATGTAGTCTTGATTTGGGTGTGTACAGTGGTTTTACATTTAAAATGGTTGTAAACCTAGTTCAAGTCAATTTTAGCACGCCATAAGCCCTATTTGCAAGGGATAAGTATTACCTGGTGACCTCTAGTCATTTGTAATAATTGCGGAGGTTGTCTGTGATCTTAATCCCGTGCGAATCGGCCATGTCTTTAATTTGTAAAGTAAAAATTCCCCCCGTGAATGACCAACCATATTTCGCCGAACACCAAGGTCCTGTGATAATATTAGTCCTGTGTGAATCGCCATCTTACTAGCCACATTGGCTAGTAAGCAAAAAAGTTAATGTCAAGCCCTGCTGATAAGCAAGCTAAAATGAGCAGAATTCGTCTGGTCATGTGATTTCGAAATGGTAGCCTCCATGATGGCAGACCAAACAGGTGCAGATTAATTAGTTTTCTAGAGCAGGTAAAGTTTGATCGTGTGTGAGTGTGCATAATTTAAAACAGTGGTTCCCAACTAGGGCCCACTAGAGGTGCTTCAGCAAATATAAAAGTGGCCACAGAATGACTGACAAGTACTTAAAATTATTAAATTAAATGATTATTACGATTAGCATATTCTAACTCTAATCTAAATCAAAATGCTAAATTAAAAACACTTAACAAGGATGAAAACAAATCATATAGAATAATTTTAAAAACGAAAAAAAAACTTTTCAGACAACGCAAATATTTTAAAGTAACAAATAACTTATACATGGTCACTTACCGACCAAGTCCCCAGCAGATTGACCAAGAAGTTCCCACTGAAGCGAGTGGAGAGCATTTGAGAGATGACGTAAAGGTTGGACACCAGTGCAGACTGCAGGATGATGGGAATGTTGGAGGTGTAGAAGAGTTTGATGGGATATGTGTTGTACTGGCCACGGTAACGTGCCGATTTAATAGGGAGGTCGACTCTGAAGCCCTGTGGAACAAGAAAAAATATATACGTACTTAGACTCTAATAAATGTTGTCGGCTAATTCGGATTAGGATTTGAACAACAGTGAAACCTTAGCAAACACCTCTGTTAAACAATAATCCACTAACCTGGAAGTATATGACTACAGCAAAGACGAAGACTGTAGAGATGAGGTTCATGAGGTTGGGCAGGTTCTGTCTGTAGAAGGCCTCTCTCAGAGCCCGTACTTTATCAGTACGAGTGGCCAACAGGTGGAACAGAGCAATAATGGCTCCCTCAAACTCAGTACCTGAATGTACACAAACAAAATTCAGTCAGCATTTCTTATGACACCACAGAATGGTTCAAAACAAGATACTTCATCCTGAACACAAACCTCTTCCTGTGTTGACTGTGGTTGGGCTGAACGCTTTCCATACGATTGTCTCACAGATGTTTGTGGCAATGAAGAGAGAGATACCAGAGCCCAAACCATAACCCTTTTGCAGCAACTCATCCAGCAGCAACACGATCAGACCGGCCACAAACAGCTACAGAGAACAGATCATCAACATCATTAAGTGATCAA
The DNA here is from genome assembly GCA_026230005.1 of Gila orcuttii. Classification (NCBI taxonomy): domain Eukaryota; kingdom Metazoa; phylum Chordata; class Actinopteri; order Cypriniformes; family Leuciscidae; genus Gila; species Gila orcuttii. The sequence goes on from JAPDVR010000011.1 coordinate 38,919,277, forward strand.
CTCTATACAGAGCATGCAGACCACCACTAAAGCAAGGTGTTTTCAACAGAAAGGATGATGTTCTTCACAAAATGGAGCACAAGATAAGACTGACAAGATACAATATGTTGATCAATCAGTTTGTTTATATGCGCTCATTTGCATAGATTGGGTTAGATCCGAATGCAAACAGATGAGATTATTTACACAATGCCTACATAGGTCACTGCATTAGCTAGAGCGAAGTCTTGTGATTTTACAGACAATTTAACAACCAGCAGTGTCATCTAATAACTTGATGTGAAATAAAAAAAAAATTTAAATCCACAATAAGGTAAAAATAGATCCAATGTTATTTTAAAGGTTGTTGTCAACGATAGTATCTAGAATGAGGATTACGATAAATTAAAATGCACACGATACACAATATGAAATGACTGAAACAGAAAATGTGCATTATCCATTCACAATCTTATCAGGAGATTCAGTCAGAACCAAATGCTTCTATAGAAAAGGTTATCAGCTGAAAAATATACTTACCAATATATCAGTTTATGATTCCTAAAACGTCTAATTATTTCAAGCACAAGTCGATATAATAGAGAATAGAGAGAATGTGAATTAACCTGGATGATGATGAGGAGGCAGACTCCCGCACCCATCTCTGAAGGGTCTCCATACATGCCAGTCATAACATACACAATAGCCTGGCCAATGGTGATGATCATGCCAAAGACTGGTGGAAAGATCTCAGTTAGATATCTTACAGAAACAATCTTACAAACATTAAGATGGGTTTTCCACATGCATTACTGCAATGGGAGCTGCATTAGACCTTTCTATTAGTTTCAAGCAGTGAAGTAACTTAGCTAAGTATATCAAAGACCAAAGGAAAGATGTGCAACTGGTAAATGATAATGCATTATTATAATCTTGCATTGTTGCAAAATGGAAGAGCCTGAAGGGGTTTATTTTACAATCAAAACTGGCCGACTGTAAATGATCAAATTAATAGAATAAATGAAATAACTAAATATAACATTTTAAGTATAACTTTGGCCCATCATTCAAATATAATAATAGAATTAAATGTTGAGTTCCACAAATGACCAATCAGAATCAAGGACAAGACTCATATAGTGTAAAAGAGAAAGGGTTGCCTTACGTTTCTGAGCTCCGTTGAAGAGCGCTCTGTCTTTAGGTGTGTCTCCAACTTCAATGATTTTAGCTCCAGCCAGCAGCTGCATGATTAGACCAGACGTCACAATAGGAGAGATACCCAACTCCATCAGAGTTCCTGAAACACACATTTTTTAAGCTTGAATTCAACTTTTACCAAACTAAATCTAATGGTTGGCCAATTTGGGATTTTGCAAACGCAGGAGACCAATATAAAAATAAAAATTATGTGTAACAAATATTAGATAATATTTACTCCAAATACACTATTTGGGATAATTTTGTATAATTCATTGACAATTAAACAAATCACAGTAATTGGCAGATGTTGATGGACTTAAAATTAGCATGGGTGCTTTAACCAGCCAACGATATTTGATTAAATCATTTATCTGATTCAATCACTGTCTGACATTGCTGATTCAGGTATACGCACCTCTGTTGGATGCAAGAATCACTCTCATCCAGTAAAAGGGATCTGCTGAGTCTGAAGACATGATTCCAAAGAGGGGAATCTGGAGTACGGAGATTATATGAGATCATTTAAACCAATAAAAACATCTAAAGATGGTAATGTTTGGTTTGAGATGTTTATAAATGCACAAGAATGATTTGTTGATCATCAACAGTTTACAGCACTAACAGCTTAGGGGTTGACAGAGTAAACATACCTGGCAGCACACCAGAAAGATGAACAGGGTAATTGCGGTCCATAACACTTTTTCTCTGAACTGAATCTGTGGTGAAGAGATTCAAAGAGTTAGTATCACTGAAGTGCCACAAGAACTATTAAAGCAAGATGTTGAGATGAGATCTAACTGCATACCCTCCTTTCTGGTTTCTGGATCTCAGGTAAAACCGCACAGAATGGCTTTATCACCTCCAGGAATTTAACTGAAAAAGAAAAGAAGCGCACTTGTGATTACAGTTATTTGACCTAACATGAGAAAACAAGACAACGATACTATCCCAGGAGCTCTTGGGAATTCAGGCGACGTGGCTTTAGAGTTTTTGGAGGTCAAACAAGTTGCTTGAATATCTATCTTGCAACGTCATCATTCAGTCCAAGAAGAAAACCCTGACCCAAATAACACGATCAAAAACCATCTGTCCACCAAATGCATGCATTAAACAAATCACGCTACCATACACAACAATGATTATTATCATAGTTGGCAGATTTTTATGTGAAGTTAGCGTTATATTTTTACACACCATGGTTCTAACGAAATTACTTAAGTGCAATATTACAGGTTTACAAAACAATCAACTTCTAAGCAATGAAATAAACAACAAATGCATTTGTGACAAGGCTAGTTTACGGAGCTAACGTTAGTACTAGCTGGCCATAGTCGCTTTTAAAACCAGTGGAATTACAAATTAAACCATTAAAGTCACATTTTAAACGACCAAATAAAGTTAAACAATGCGTTTCTGTGAACCTAATTATAAAACAATAAACAACATTAGATTCTGACAGCAAAATACAGTTGCTAATCTTTAATGAACAAATAAACACTGCGGCTAACCAGTTATTGTTAAAATACCAGTTGTTTATAACTACAGAATGCATTGCACTACTTGTTAATAGACTGAAAGTACAGTAAAAACGATGAAGACTCACTGGCCATGGTGTTCCTCTGATGACGGTCCCAAACTAGCGGTTAGCAATCACCGGTCAGTAGCTCTACGAGAGGAGCGTGTTCAGGACACGTCATCACCCAGAGCACAGAGATACACGTCAGTGTCTGAGCAACAGAAATAGTGGGTTGAATGGAAAATGAATAAACTGGAAAGGGTGGGATTAGTGGCCCGGAAGTCGTCTCTGATGCTGCGTGATAAATACGTAGGCATGATATGATCGTTTGCCGTTTTATCTTTTCACGCAGTACATCAGTGGATATTTAGGTTCCTCTAAGTGTGTGATTTGTTTACACGTGTATTATTGCTCGAACAGGCTTGAGGTAGTCACGTGATAAATGTGACTTTTCTCACAGTTATATAATCTTTGACATAATGGCATAACATACTGTTCTAAAGTAGCCTAGAGATTGCTGGGATAAATTTCTGTATGCATTCCCGGAATAAACATTTGGTATTAACAGACTTACAATTTAATGTAGGCTACCTGAGATTTCAATTATTTTAAAGGAGATTCGGCTTCGTGAGCCTCCATGCGTCCCCTGGCGGAAGAATATCTCAAATCACTTGATTAGAACTGTTGAATTATGGCATACTGCAATCAGTGTTGGGGAAAGTTACTTTTAAAAGTAATGCGTTACAATATCGCGTTACTCCTTAAAAAGTAACTAATTGCATCACTTAGTTACTTTTTATGGGAAATAATGTGTTACGTTACTTTGGCGTTACTTGGGCTGTGCTCTCATGTTTGTTTTTTAATAACGAAAAAATGCTAAAATTCTTTTTTTTGGCAATTGTATAGCCCCTTTCACACCAAAAGTGAAACAAATAATCCTCAGGCGGAAGGAAGAGCAAATTTACATCTGTACTGTACGTATAATTAAGTGAGATTAAATTAATTCAGTAGGCTATATGTGTTATATTTTATTATTACAGGTTTGTGTAATATTCTGAGTTTGCATTTCACTGTTTTTATTCATTTTTAGGAATACTGAATCTGTTTTTGTGCAAGTGAGATGAGTAAATTCATGCTCACTTTTAGTAGAACTATACAATGCATCATGATTAAACAGTGCATACAACACCTCTGTACCTCACAAACGATTTGGGGGACAGGAGAGCTCAGGTGTCAGTCAATAAATGGGAAATCAAAGTACCTTGTGTTACTTATTTTAAATAAGTAACGTTATCTCAGATATTTTGTTGTAAATATAAAAGTAATGCATTACTTTACTAGTTACTTGAAAAAAGTAATCTGATTACCTAACTTACGTTACTTGTAATGCGTTACCCCAACACTGATAGCAATAGTTGCATGTTTTATTTCTTTTAGCCTTTTAATTGACTGCGCTGAGACTGACGAACGTTTTGATGCATTAGCCAAAGTTACTCAAAACTCAAACTCAAACTACTTTCAAAGAAAACATTTAATTCCAACGTAATATAATTGGTAGTTGACATGAAGCCAACAATTAAGAAGCACACAATATTAATGCTTACATTTGTGGTGAATAGTTTGTGTCTGAGCAACGTAACTGAAATCACCGCCAGGGGGCGTCCCTGCACTATTGATTCATGAAAAAACCTGTTGCGACAAGCACTCTACTGTTGAATCATATAGGTGAGAGTCCTTGAACAAATAGTATTATGAACTATGGTAGCCTACTAATATGTTTTTTTACAAACATACCACTTATATAATGATGTTTATTTGGACATTTAGGCCTACAATGATAATACCATTATTTTTTTATATTATATAATACTATGATTCATTTTTAATATAGGCTACATATTTCAAGTTATATTTTTGTAATTTATAAGATGGTGTAATTCACCACAGCAACATTTAAAACTTGATAATTAATTATTTAACTGACGATTTTTCATTATTAAAAACCAATTCTAGTTCATCAAAACATATTTGTTGAATGATTATATGATAATGACAGCAGATTCTCCCTGGTGTCTGTCTGCAGCTGATCCAGGCCATTCTGATCTGACACACATTATCACTGAGTCGTACTAACATTCACACCAACCGGGGAAAGTACAAATGAGCGAGCAGAGAGAACACATGGCCTTTTGCTCAGTACTTTATACAGATTTATGCACACAGGGGCTGATTCTCTGGTGTGCTTGTTGGTTAGAGATGAGCAGTTGTCTGCGCTTTAATAAAGAGATACTTGTTCAGACTGGTTATATAATGGTCAGTGAACTGTGAGATAACACAGAGGTGAGGCCAAGCAAATACCACGCAAATCACACATTCTTTTCTCCCACAAACTGTTTTGTTTTCTTTTACATCTCAGTGTCGTATAAGGGGAAAAATGTCATTTAGCACTTGATTTAGCAATTTTTTTGTTTCTATGTGTATATACCTCTTGTACATTTCTAATAAATGAATAATATTTCAGCCATGAGGAAGGATGTGGAATCTGGACTGAGAAGAAAGCAGCGTGATACATAAGCAAAACGTTTGTTTTTTACGTAGGCCTTCCGCTTCATTTATTTTTGTGGTGTTTGCATTTCTCAGTGAGATATGGTCAATTTGAGCTGCTATTTTCATATGCTGTTGACATAACGCAGGATCAAAATTCTTCAGTTGCTAACTGTGCTGAGAGTTATATGATTTATTTTATGGTTTATGTGACATTTCCGTTGGCTCATGCGACCCACTTGGGTTTGCTGGGCTCCATCCGTTTTTGTATGCCTTACATAATTTGGCAAAGTTCATCTCTTTTATTAAATGCTCAGGAAGTGAACTGCCTCAATACTGTTCACATCAGTTCTTGAAAAGTGTTCTTAAAAGCACTCAGTACAATAATAAGCATATGTACGTACATAGCTGGACATTATTACTTAAATCTTTCCTAATACTTTTCAATCTTAATGAGCTGACAAGCAAATTGCAAAATGCCAATGAAATCTATTTCAGATATAACTGCCACAATTAGTCATCTGTCCTTTAGAACTGACATTAATAAAACACATTCTTTGATCTATCTATCTATCTATCTATCTATCTATCTATCTATCTATCTATCTATCTATCTATCTATCTATCTATCTATCTATCTATCTATCTATCTATCTATCTATCTATCTATCTATCTATCTATCTATCTATCTATCTATCTATCTATCTATCTATCTATCTATCTATCTATCTATCTATCTATCTATCTATCTATTGAGGTAGATTTTCCCCTACGCACCTGACTTAAGTTTACCTGGGGCGTCTCCAGTCCACACCCAAGCAGTTGACATTTGCAAAATTATACTCAGGAGAATTGACCTCTGACCTAAAGAGTAGCTATTCTGACCTCATAAAATGCCTAGAATTATAGTTACCTGACAGCAATATAACCCCACCTAAGAGTCTCACACGGAGTCGAATCTCGCACATCTCGTTCATTTTTACACTAGTACTTGGGAATAAGGTCTCTAGCGTTCCACTAACCTGCTGCACATGTGCATTACAGACTCCAGACCTTGTCTGGCGAACGAACGAACGAATGAATGAATGAATGAATGATTGAATGAATGAACAAACGAACGACTGAATGAATGAATGAATGAATGAATGAATGAATGAATTGCCACGTCAGAGATATGATCCCTAAGCCTTTGATGAGGCATGACAAATTTGTTTAGAGAGAGTAAACATATGGTTAGTTCCACATATGCTCAGACTCACACACATAATCACGAAACACTCATTCTCTCTGTATTGCCTATAAACTACTGTAGTAAATTAATGCATTGTCATCAAATGTCCGAGCTGTTCTGCGAATTTCTGTGTGTTTCAGATTAGTGGGTTTTTTTTTCTTTCTTATATTTAGATGCTTCTATAAATACTGTCAGTGAGTTAGAGAGGCGTATAATGAGTCAGAATGTGACAATACATGTGCAAACACACATCAGGACAGCAGAGGAAAGAATGCTTCAGTAGACAGAGCACTTTACAACTCAACAGAAACCAAAGAGGGCAATATTAGAATCACTTGGGAAGTCAATACATCTTTAAAATTAGTTCTAGTCCTATTTTATTCCTTCTTAAAATGGAAGGACGCCCTGTGCACCAGCACCCAAACTACTTTCCGCTGAACTATTATTCGCAGCCTCTGAATACCTTGCACCGGACGCCAGAACACTTTACAATTGCTTGAGACATTGTTACATCATCCTTGTTACATCAAGGCTACAGGATTCAGTGCACCACTGCCATTTCACTTGATTTTAAAGGCATAGTTCACATAAAATGAATAGTTGTGTAATAGTTTAGTACAAATGTACTAAATTTACAGTCTTCTGAAGGCATAATATAGCTTTGTGCGAAGAACAGGAGACATTGAAGTTTATTGTATTTTCCCCTCGTATCAGGTTTAATAAAAACAATTATTAAAATAAAAATTAAATAAGTTAATAATGCTTAAACGAAAAAATAAATACAGAAAAAAATTAATTAAACAGAAAAAAAAACCTTTGTCTGAAAACTTCTTCATACCATACCCTTTCCATTTTCTTCAACTAGGTGAAAAACAAAGAGGATCGGTTACGTAAAAACAACGCTTATTCAACCCTGCCATTTCTCTCTGTCTGCTGCTGCTGGACTGAGTTGCTTTGACAGAATATTCACATTACATACAATAGAGAAGTAGAACTAAATTAAATTGATTCATCAATCATTTTTTTCTTCATAGACTTCTCACTTAGTCTTTTTACCTAGCAACAGAGCATTTTCAGAGTCTTTTTCTTGAATCACCTGAGCATTTGCAGTTATGTTAATGAAATAATAAGCCAAGTCAATAGGCCTATAGCTGATCAAGAATACGTTGGTGGATAGATGTAGTTGATCTTGTTAGTGTAATTGGCGGGCCTGATTAAACACATGTTGACAGCGCAGTCAGTGAATGAAGTCAACACAACAGCCTACAGCTAATGCTAATGCTATATGGGAGTGGCATTCTAATCCTTTCTTAGCCTGGATTTCTCTCTCTGTCTCTCTCTGACTGTGGTCATAACCAAGGGGCATTCACGACCTATACGGCTGGCCCTATCAGGGTGTGTTTATGACTTAGTTTCCCTAAATTCTCTTTTTTTTCCACAATTGTTTGTCCTCTGTAAGTTACTACAGTGTTAACCTGTATCACGTGATGTTGGCTATATGGATGAGCAGTGCTAGTGTCTTTTTTTCCACCTGTTTGAATGTATCATATGAAGAACAAACCACACAAACACATGCTTTTGATGGGACTGGAATGGGATGAAATGTTGATTTGCATCAAGGGTAAAGTCGATGAAGTGACCTCTATAAATGACCCTGCTGATTATGGCATACAGGATCACTGATGGCCTTGAATTTGAATAAATGTTTATTCAGTTTTTAGACTTTATATTTATTTATAAATGTCTTATTTATTAGTTATTTAGAAAATGTATTTTTGCACATTTTATTTAAAAAATGTTATAATGAAAATGATTCCAATTTTAATAAAATTTTGTTCTTGTAAATTATATTTTCAATTTGGGTGAATTAGATTTCTTTTTATTTATAAACTTTTTATTTACTTATAAATGTCTTATTTATAAACATTATTTTATGAATTTTCCAAAGTATTTTTTAAATAAAATGTACACTGTAAAAAAAAATGTAAATTTACAGGTAATGGTCTGTATTTTTTTACAGAATTTTGCCGTTTTGTCATTATACAGTGAATATCTGTTATTTTACAGATATTTGCTGTAATTTAAAGGTCCACTATTGAATTTACAGGTAATTGCTTGTATTTTGGTTTTAGATCAATTTTACGTTTTTTTAAAGTAAATTGTCTGTATTTTTACAGGGTTGTGTGTAATTCTACATAAAATATTCCGTAATATTTTACAGATTTTTTCTGTTAAATTAGAAAACACAGAAAAGAAGGTATAACTGCAGAAATCAGCAGTCATTTAACATGTTTTCCTTGAAGATCATTAAGTATGTGGGTGTTAAAGTGAGTTTTAAGGTTAAATAATAGTATTTCCGTACTAAATACCATTAAATTTACAGTTTTTGAAAGTGAAAAAGAACAACTCATTGTATAATTTACAGTGAAAAACCGTAAATTGACATTCCCACAATTCCCTGCGTGACACTTCACATTTGATGTGTTTTTGTTGAAATAACTATGTTTCTTCAAAGTTTTCTTATTTTTTTCGAATCAGTTATGTATATTAGGGTTTTATGTTACATTTAATGTTGTTAAACTAATGTTTATTGCATTTTTAAAATTTCATGTGTAACCATGATGGTGTTTAATGTTTCTGCGAATGAAACTGTGCAGTTTCTATATATTAGTATTAATTCTCCTGTGGAAAAGATGCTTGTAATGAGCTTTGAATAATCATGTGACTCTCATCACCACTGTGGTTGTCAGTGTTACAATGATACAAAACAGATATTAATACTTCAATAGGTCAGTAAATTAACATTATATCAGATAATGAAAGATATTTTTGTGTAGAATAACAGTAATAAACCATAATTATAGAATAAGAAATTACCATTTTTTACAGTTTTTTTCCTGACAGTATTTTTCTGTTTTTTAACAGACATTTTCTGGCGCCCCTGCTGCCAGAAAATTACCGTTTTTTTTACAGTTTTTTTTTTTACAGTGTATATAATGAAAATGATTCTAATTTGATTTTTAAATTTAATAAAAAATTATATTTAAAATATATTTCAAACTATGTGAGTTTAAATAAACTTTTCTTTATTTTATTATATATTTATTTATTTTATAAATGTCTTTTATTTTTTACTATGTGAGTTTAAATAAACTTTTCTTTATTTTATTATATATTTATTTATTTTATAAATGTCTTTTATTTTATTTTCTGTATTTTTATTCAAGCTAGAGAATTTTCCCAGTTTTGTCTTTATCAAAAGCATCTCACACTGGCACTTGGGAAGTTAAATATAACAGGATGATGCCTGACAAATTAAATATTTACTAATGTGTGTGCGACCTCAAAAGGTATGACTCAGTTTGCAAAAAAAGACAAAAGAAACCGAGCAATGCTTTGCCCTCACAATGGTCTATTCTTAGGAACACAGAAAGAACAAAGGAAGAATAGAATGAATTGAACTAAAATTGAGCACGGCTGAGTACCTTTAATGAGCATGCAAATGTAAACTCTTCGATTGAGCCAGCTGCGTACTTGAAAACGGTAATTATGTAAGGTGAACATATCACATATCCCCCATATGTTTAAGATTGGGGATGAATTAATTTGATATTTGCCTGACATTTTAAAGGAGGTGTAATAAGCGTAAGTAGGCCAACACATGATCCCCAGTGCAAAAGAAAAGAACTAAAAATATGCTACTGTTCTGTTGCCATAGCGATTTCAGTATTACCAAACAGGTCCGTTACCATGGCAACCCCCACACTGGATAAAGGGTGACGCTGAAATATTCATCAAAGAACCATTCAGACAGGAAAACAATCCCAAATCATATACACCCACTGACCCATTAGCATTTACATTGGCACTGACACACTGCTGGAAAAGACACACTGGCCCTCATCCACAAGGTTACATCAAATCACTCCACTAAGACGGAGGATAAAGCAGATAAAACAACCATACAGAACAAATGATTAAACACTCACTGTCCTCAAAGCCTATAAAGCCCATCATTTGGCATCGGAAGCCATGTTTTGGGCCAGCTGGACCACAATTCACCAAATCTAGCACAATAATATGAGACATTTACTATAAATGTAGTCCAGTTGAGTGTGTGAAATATTACTATTCAATATACTAAATTATTCCTTTGATGGCAAAGCTGAATTTTCAGCATCATTACTCCAGTCTTCAGTGTCACATTATTCTTCAGAAATCATTATAATATTCTGATTTGGTGCTCAAGAAACATTTATTACTTTTATCAATGTTGAAAACTGCTTAAAACCCTGATACACTACCATTCAAAAGTTTGGTGTTTTTTTCAAAAGTTTTTTTTTTTTTAAAGAAGAAATGTACAGGTCCTTCTCAAAAAATTAGCATATTGTGATAAAGTTAATTATTTTCCATAATGTAATGATAAAAATTAAACTTTCATATATTTTAGATTCATTGCACACCAACTGAAATATTTCAGGTCTTTTATTGTTTTAATACTGATGATTTTGGCATACAGCTCATGAAAACCCAAAATTCCTATCTCAAAAAATAAGCATATCATGAAAAGGTTCTCTAAACGAGCTATTAACCTAATCATCTGAATCAACTAATTAACTCTAAACACCTGCAAAAGATTCCTGAGGCTTTTAAAAACTCCCAGCCTGTTTCATTACTCAAAACCGCAATCATGGGTAAGACTGCCGACCTGACTGCTGTCCAGAAGGCCATCATTGACACCCTCAAGCAAGAGGGTAAGACACAGAAAGAAATTTCTGAACAAATAGGCTGTTCCCAGAGTGCTGTATCAAGGCCCCTCAGTGGGAAGTCTGTGGGAAGGAAAAAGTGTGGCAAAAAACGCTGCACAACGAGAAGAGGTGACCGGACCCTGAGGAAGATTGTGGAGAAGGAACGATTCCAGACCTTGGGGGACCTGCGGAAGCAGTGGACTGAGTCTGGAGTAGAAACATCCAGAGCCACCGTGCACAGGCGTGTGCAGGAAATGGGCTACAGGTGCCGCATTCCCCAGGTCAAGCCACTTTTGAACCAGAAAGAGCGGCAGAAGCGCCTGACCTGGGCTACAGAGAAGCAGCACTGGAGTACCCACAGTCAGTGATGGTCTGGGGTGCCATGTCTGCTGCTGGTGTTGGTCCACTGTGTTTTATCAAGGGCAGGGTCAATGCAGCTAGCTATCAGGAGATTTTGAAGCACTTCATGCTTCCATCTGCTGAAAAGCTTTATGGAGATGAAGATTTCATTTTTCAGCACGACCTGGCACCTGCTCACAGTGCCAAAACCACTGGTAAATGGTTTACTGACCATGGTATTACTGTGCTCAATTGGCCTGCCAACCCTCCTGACCTGAACCCTATAGAGAATCTGTGGGATATTGTGAAGAGAAAGTTGAGAGACGCAAGACCCAACACTCTGGATGAGCTTAAGGCCGCTATCGAAGCATCCTGGGCCTCCATAACACCTCAGCAGTGCCACAGGCTGATTGTCTCCATTCCACGCCGCAATTTCTTTCTGTGTCTTACCCTCTTGCTTGAGGGTGTCAATGATGGCCTTCTGGACAGCAGTCAGGTCGGCAGTCTTGCCCATGATTGCGGTTTTGAGTAATGAAACAGGCTGGGAGTTTTTAAAAGCCTCAGGAATCTTTTGCAGGTGTTTAGAGTTAATTAGTTGATTCAGATGATTAGGTTAATAGCTCGTTTAGAGAACCTTTTCATGATATGCTTATTTTTTGAGATAGGAATTTTGGGTTTTCATGAGCTGTATGCCAAAATCATCAGTATTAAAACAATAAAAGACCTGAAATATTTCAGTTGGTGTGCAATGAATCTAAAATATATGAAAGTTTAATTTTTATCATTACATTATGGAAAATAATTAACTTTATCACAATATGCTAATTTTTTGAGAAGGACCTGTATACTTTTATTCAACAAGAATGTATTAAATTGTGTCATTAAGGACATTTCTAATGTTACAAAAATGTGTTAATTGAAATTAATAATTGAGCACCAAATCAGCATAAGGATTATGTGACATTGAAGACTGGAGTAATGATGCTGAATATTCAGCTTTTCCTTCACAGGAATAAATTGCATTTTAAAATATATTAATCTAGAAAACAAAATGTAGTTTAATATGTAATAATATTTCACAAAATTCCTGTTTTTACTGTATTTTTGATCAAATAAGTGCAGCCTTAGTTACCATAAAAGACTTCTTTCAAAAACATAAAAAAACAAACTTAATTATTCCACATTTTTGACCAGTAGTGTACGTATATGTACTCTTCAATAAACCCTCCCTGAGAAATATTCACTGGAGTAAAAAGTGTGACAACATACTCCTGTCTTTTGAAGAGTGTGGTTGATAATGCATGTCTGTTTAACATGTTCGTCATAGTGCAACAGTGATCCACGTAACACGTCTATTTGTAACTGAGACGAGCGTCTCAAACAGCCAGTAAAGAGGATAAGGTCAGCCCACTGTGTCAGGACACCTTGCTTTAAAAGTTTTACACAGGGCAAAACATTAGCATTCTTAAAACTCGTGATAATGCAGTGATGTGGTTATATCTCTGTCGGCTATGAAAACTACATGACTCAATATCAATCAACAGATTACTATGGGTAATCACAATAATGCTATAGAACTGCCTTCAATTGATTTTAAGCTAGTTCAATTTTAATAACATTCTTAGTAAAGACCTTAAACATTTCAACCAACTTCATTCTTTTTATTTCACTATTCTTAAGCATAAACAATTAAAGATCAAAACTGGCATGATTTACTATAACCGCACACCTTGCTAGAGAACATAATAATAATAATAAAAGAAAAACAGTACAAGACCAGAATTTAACACAAACAAGTTTTATTTTTCCTCCAACATACCGTGTACAACAGATATAAGATAGAGGTATCTGAACATGTCAAATAATAATATTTATTAATATCATTATTGTAACAAAAACATGGAATGTAGTTTTGAAACTTCTTTTCTTTATCTTCTTTTTTGAATTTTCTTTTTAGTTTATTTAGGAAATATGACAAATAAATAAAGCTTTATCATAGTCTCTGTTTGTCACCTAACTATCTGAATATAGTTCTCTCTTCACAATGGGTAAAGGTGCAACGGGACGGTGCTGTAGAGCGACAGTTAACAGTCTTCCTCTTCGCCACCTACTGTTCCTTCATTCAATAAGGAGTGTTCGGAAGCTAATCAAAGTTCTGGAACCTTCTCAAGGAAAGAATACGGGAACAAAATCAGGTCCTTCTTTTGTAAATAACCATTTTATATTCTCAATAAATAGAACGAAAAGGGGAACCAAAAAACACACCAGGGGAAGGGAGTAAAGCTACTGAACACAGAGGAAGCCGATCATGTGACGTTTCAATGTTAGCCTCTCGACCCTTTTGTAATCCTCTACGCACACAAAAATCAGAAAAAAGACACCAAAAACAACTGAACAGGTGGAGTTTTCGAGAATTTAAGGGACTGAAAGAATGAGGAATAGAAAGAGAAAGAAGCATTTCCCCCATTCGAACTGTTTCATAGTGCTGGTTTAATCTGTGCCGTGATCCTCTAGTTGGGAAATGATGGTGATGAGGTTCTCCAATCCGAAGATGTAACCGCTATCCTGGCCCTCGTGGACAACACTATCCTCCCCGTAGTGCCTGCAAGTGGTGTGGGCAAAGTCAATCATGCGTACATCTACGGCCGGGCCGCTGTCTGACCTGGCCACGTGTCGCACCCCTGCAGAGCCGCTGGTGCCGCTTCCACCACCGCAAGCACCGCTGATGCTACTGCTGCTAGCCGCACCTGCACCGTGAGGGAATCCAAAAGCACCTCCCTCCTCTTCTTCTTCCTCCTCCTCTTCTTCTTCCTCTTCCTCATCTTCCTCCTCCTCTTCCGAAAGTCCATCCTCCGGGGAATGGCGTGATCGCGGAGGGTCTCCGTCGTAGATTATCAAGAGCGAGCTGGAGTAAAAGCGGTAGCTTTCGCAGGCCTCCAGGGCCGCCTGCATGTCTCGCAGCCTCCGAAGCACCGGAGACAGGAGCTCGCGCCTCAGCCGTCTCCCGTCGTGGAAGAACTGAAAGATGGCCTCTTTGAAGCCAGGCAGGGTTAGCTTGCGGCCGTGGTACTTGTTCATGAACATGAGCTGCCCTGTGTCTGAATGGTACACCTGGAGGAAAGCAGAGGAGTGTGTAAATGAAATATCGCCTTTCTAATATTTTCCTTATGGAATCACGTTTGAGAGCTACGCTAACCTGCATGCCACATAGGCGCACTCCGATGCTGGCGGATGTACTTTGCTGACACTTGCGAATCTGCATGGCCTTCTTCTCCTCAGAGGCGTCGTCCCCGTGCTGCCTCGTGCCCATCTTCAGATCGAGCACGCATGGAACCGTGTAGCGCCACGTCAGGTTCTCTAACAGGATGAATTCTGATGGGAGGTGCTGGGTTAAGGGAAACACAGATTCTCCTTTCTTTTCTATAAATTGTGCTGTACAATAACCTTTGTTTTTGTTGCATGATAAAATGCTTTTGCTTTTATTTTCCTTAAAATTGTTCTCACTAATTGTTTGCAGACAAAAGAAGCTGTATAATGATTTCCAGCTTTATAATGTAAATAGTTGTGCAGTGAATATCTATATTTTTTGTGATTTTGAAGTAAACATTGGGTAAAATAGGTGTTTAAACTATGATGTAATATTTAAAATATTATATGATACTTTTAGTGATTTTTAAGGAAAAACTGAAAACTAATAAAACTATTTAAAATAAGATGAAATTATTAATTTAAAGCCATTTTTGTATAATTATAATTCTTATTTGGCATCATTAATTTGTATTACACATTTTATTTTTAAAATTATATAATCATAATTTAGAATTATATATTACCATCTAGGGATGGCTCGATACCACAATTTTGGCTTCGGTACGATACCAGAACCTAATACCTCATAAACCTCAAAATAAAAATAAAAATTCTCAAAATTTAAGTGACACTTAAAAAACACTGCTTGAAACTCTCCACTACCAAATGTGCTAAGAAAAGGTATCAAAATGTAAAATAAAATAATAATAATAATAATAATTCAGTCAGGGAACATACAGTAGGTTAAATTTTGATTTAGAAAAAAACCCTGAAATTATACAATTAAAATAGGTTAATATCTATAATAACAGATTAACATATAATAATAATAGAATAATGAAATGACATGTAAACCATTAGCTGTCATGCATCAACAGAGAATTATCAACATTTATTGCATTTATTCATCTTGGTTTGGTTACTGTTCATATTAGTTTAATGCATTGCTAAACATGTATTAGTATATTTAATTTTCTAGGTCATTTAATTACTGATTGATATAGATGAATAAATGCTATAATACTGTTAGGTCAGGTTACCTAATGAATGTTGACAAATGTAGCTTAAATGTAATATTAGTAATATTCATATTACTACTATTACTCTCTCTCTCGGCTTATTCCTCTAGGGGTCGCCACAGCGGCACTAATATACCATTAATTTTACGATGACTAATACTAAAATTAATATTATTCAAATTTTTATTATTTATTCATTCAAATTAAATTAATATATGTTTGTTTGAAAGTGCAAAAATGATGAGACCTAAACTTCATTGGTTCTTGCGTGTCATGCAAGCAGATTTGAGCTTTCCTGTTTATCATATCATATATAATTGATAAGCTCTTACGTATGTGCGCTGTTCAGTGTTCAATAAAAGTCTAAATTAAATCAGTTGAATGATGGACTAACCTGTCGATCTCTGAACTCTTTGAACAAGTCAGGATGAGCAACTGACGAGTCAAGTGCTTAGGAAGATTTGATGTGTTGCCTCCCCGTTTGCAGAGTGGTGCATTGAGATCTGTTTCTTTACTTGTCTCATTACTTTTATAGGCAAAGTAATGCCTTATTTCACTCATACTGCTCTCTCTATTTATTAATTTCGGGCGTGTAGAAATTCGAATAAGCTTCGTTTGATCCATCGTGTTCCTCTTTTGTCACCGTTTGCCGGTTTCGCATGACCCGAGTCAGTTTAGGTAGCGCACTGCCGCCTAGCGGTAAACTTCGAAACAGCAGCGCATCAAATACCGAATTGAACAAAATTATGATATTGTACCGTTTGAAATATAATATATACCGGTATTTTTGCAGTACCGCTATACCGCGCATCCCTATTACCATCATTTACTTTTCATTGGCAATTATATATATATATATATATATATAAACTCGCACTACTGTTCAAAATATTTAATGTTTTTCGAAAGAAGACTCTTTGCTCACTAAGACTCGATTTATTTGGTCAAAAATACAGTAAAAACAGTAATATTGTGAAATAAATATATTATTTGATTGATTTTTTTGTATTTAGATATATTTCAAAATGAAATTTATTCCGGTGATGGTGAAGCTGAATTTTTAGCATCATTACTCCAGTCTTCAGTGTCACATGATCCTTCAGAAATCATTTTAATGATTTTTCAGTGATCAAGAAAGATTTCTTATTATTATTATTATTGTCGACAGTTATACATTTTTGTGGAAACCATGATTTTTCTTTTTAGGATTCTTAAATGAATAGAAAGTTCAAAAGACCAGCATTAATTTGAAATAGAAATTTGTTGTAACATTATGGATGTCTTTACTGTTATTTTTGATCAATTTAATGTGTAAAAATAACTAATAAAAAATATCTCACTGGTCCCAAACATTTGAACGGTTATATACAAGTGAAACTCGAAAAATTTGAATATCGTGCAACAGTTCATGTATTTCAGTAATTCAAATTAATAGGTGAAACTAATATATTTTGTATATATAACTATATACATATGCATCACTATACTTTTCAGAGAGCTGACATTTCTGTATTTAAAATCCTTTTTTTATCGATTTCATGTAATATTCTAATTTTCTGAGATTTTGAATTTGGGGTTTTCATAAGCCATAATCATTAAAATTATAACTTTTGCACGATATTCAAATTTTTAGAGGTTCACCTGTGTGTGTGTGTGTGTGTGTATATATATATATATATATATATATATATATGTGTGTGTGTGTGTATATAATATTCTAACTAACATCAGTAAACTACAGAAGACCAATCCACCTTTGTTGTTTGTGGCAGCACTTAAGGATACTGTATTGGTTGCGGTGTTTTGCGTTCTCCTTCATCCTCTGCAGATGTTGTTGGTGGCACTTGAGGCTCCAGGGGTTGTGCTTGAGCTGAGGGCCGGCAGCATTGCTCCCCTCCAGACTGTAGTAGAACACATCGGCCTGCTTGAGCCACTCCTCCTCGCGTTTCACACTGCAGGGGTGAAGACAGAGGAAGGTCAGCCAGACAGACAGATTAGGGCTAACATGCTGGATCAAGACTACTTGTTTGGATGAACTCAACATGTTTTTTTATAGATCTGAACAAACACCCTAGGACCCAGAACACCCAAATAAGCTTGAAGCAATATGCAAAAAACATTCAGAACAACTTAACCACATAGCAAAATCCTGGATTCACGGCGGCTTAGGCCAAGAGTTCATACACTGCAAATATGTTTGACCTTGAATATTATGATGTTGTTATCTGATTATGTTATTATCTGAATAGGATAATGAAAATTATTCAATGCTACTGCGACATGCACGTTTGCTACAGCTCCAATAAGTGCATTTCCTTCCGGTTTTACAGTAGAGTGCTGTTTGGAGGGTTATTACTTATGATTCGTAAAATCCTAAATCCCGCACGGAGAACAAATGCCCCTAATGTGCTCTTTCACCCCTTCCCCAGACACACAGAGGTCACTTCTAATAAGTCACAAAGCTACACTGGTTACATAACCCCTTGCTAAACTTTGGCTCAAAACGCACATTTGCACCAGTCCGGCTGCCAGGAGCTGAGAGTGCATCTGCTCTGCCCAGCTGGGTGTCCTGTGGGTCAGTGCGCTCATGACGACAACGACATTACGATCGGTCACATTCTCACTGAGACAGACAAGTACTGAGCAGGGCCATTATTACAGGAGAACACAGGCTAGTATTATTCCAGAGATGTGGGGTGGTGTGGTCTAAGTATTAAAACTTCTGCTAACTGTAAAGCTGCTGGTTCGATCCGCAAGGAACAGCACATGATTTGTCAGCATTGTGCCCTTGAGAAAGATTCTGAACCTCAGCGTCTGGTAAAAGCCTACTAATATTTCAGCAAGGGTTTAGCACACATCACATTGCTTTATTTCAGGGGTTCAAAATTGAATAGCCACAAAAATACAAATCTATATAAAAGAAGAAATTTAAAGATTTCATCTTGGATTTGAAACAATCTAATGATGCAGTGATAATGCAAAACTGCTACAATGTAGTAGGTGGTTTTCAGGTTAGTGCTATACGGTTGATAAGGTGATATGAGTGGTTTTTAGACATTGTTAAACAGCTGTTAGGGTGTTCTGGGTAATTGCTAGAAGGGCTGAACAATTAAGGGGGAAAAAATTCAATTGTGATTTTTCTCATAAACATTGGGATTTCGAATTAATGCATATTTTTAGGACTAAACATTTTGGCCAAAAAAATATCAGTATAAAATATATCAATATAACTAAAAAACTATAATAAATATTATTATAATTTTATTATAATGATTACTATTATTAAATAAAAATATTAAACAAAATAAGTATAACTACTGTTATAATTTCACTGTAAAAAATAAAATCACGCAAAAAAAAAAAAAAAAAAAGTACACTGTAAAATTACAATACTTATAAATATACAAGTAGTGTTCCCAAATGCATGACATAAGTGACCCAAAAACCAGAGCAGATGTAGAGATGGATTTATTTTAGATAGAGCAGCATTTACTATGAACCAAGCCGCTATATTTAATTAACTTGCAGCCTTTGTGATTTAATAGCACTAAGGCATATCAGCCCTACTTGCCAGGTGGTTTAATGATATCTTCCGCTAGCGTGGACGTTAATATTGTTATAGTTTTCAATCTTGGTGTGAATGGGCCTTAACTCGTCAATCCTATTTTCTATGCATCTATTATGCATATTAACAAGCCTATTGCACAATCAACGGTTACCGTCCCCTTACCTCTTGTCCTTATCCTTCCGAGTGTGTCTGGACCGGTCCTTGCTGTAGCCCTCATTGTCCAGCAGCATCTTACTGACCCATTTTATTTTGTTATTGGGATCCAGGTCGGCCGAGGGGACCACATTCTCCAGGTCCCCAAGATCACTGTGCAGAGGGTACGCAATAAGACACAAATTCCCTTCCTCGTCCTCCTCGAAACTCACCGATACCACACCTGCAGAGAGAGGGGGGAGAGAGAGAGATAGAATAGAAGACAGAGAGGGAGAGAGAGAAAAAAGAATGAGGTCAGAGGTGAAACCATAATAACTTCACTTTAGCAAAGAAGTAGTAGTCAGAGTTCCGAGCTTAAAGTTAACTGTCTGGGAAATCTTTAACATCTCTTACCCACTTCTCTTTTTTGCTCTTAAAAGCTCCCGAGTCTTTAACAAAAGCTACTGAGCCGACAGCACGGGCTGGTCCTAACCTGATTGGAATCACACAATCCATAACAAACAAACAAGACAGAAATACTTAGAACAGAAAGAAGGGGGGGGAGAGAGAACAGAAAGAGGGGGGCCGGAGAGAAAGAGAGAGAGAGAGAGAGAGAGAGAGAGAGAGAGAGAGAGAGAGAGAGAGAGAGAGAGAGAGAGAGAGAGAAAATAGGGCTGATGGCTTGGAAGAGAGAGAAGTCTAGGAAACAACAACAGCCAAGGAACAGGAGCTGTGACTTCACTGGATTGGTTCTCTCAATCTGTCATGGCAAACCATAAGAAACGTTTACGTTCAATCAGTTGCCACACAAGGATGAAACCAGCCCACAAACAAATGACAAGAGGCTTAAGATATGATGAAACCAATACTATTTATTGTCAAATATCAAATCATATCACTTCATGACTCAAATTCAAAACTGATATCATCAAAGCATCAGATAAAACACAATGGACCAAAACCTGGGAAAATCACAGAAGAAAAAGGTGGACATTACAAGAATGACAAGAATGTATTATGAACCCGAAAGGCAGTCCAAAATAGTCTAAAATGTACTAAGAGACATACATGAGGCATTTGCATAGACAAATCAACAAATAAAATATATATTCTGAAAGAAAGAAATTACTACCAGGATGAATCTCATGAAAAAACATAAATTCTAATCGATTTTTGCGTAGATTTTATGCCCATTATTTTCAATGATGATTCCCATTGACCTCCTATTACTCTAGTATTTTAATGCATCAAAGTAAAAATATGCAATACTTTTAATTTAATCTGATTTAAATAAAAAATTATTAAAGTCAGATCAAAAATCCTACCATGTATACATTTTAATCATGCAAGTTTCATCAGCTTTTTTGCATTATAATAAACAAATGTACAGTATTGTAATGACAACAATGCAAAAAAACACCCAAAGTTTCATCCAGATGTTTAATTCAGAACAATTAAACAGGAAACAATTCAGAGAAGTGATAAATGCACTGATGCAGTAATTTCCTACAGTCCAAAAAAATAAATGCATTTCAAGACACCCAAAACAACCACAAAGATTAGGTCCAAGATTCTGTTTTGACATCACACCCATCCCTCAACCTCACCCAATAAAAACAACAGATGCCCTGCACACTTATCACACTGGAAACCAGGGCATTTAAAGCACAGTGTGCATCTGCACTGCAGTGTGCATCAAAACAAGGCTGTAAATATTTTTGAAAAAAGAGACCAATGGACAGATGCGAACATTTAAGCTGGTTGAACTTGTCTTTCCAGGTTCTTCCTCAGGAATGACAGCAAAATCTTGATTCCACAAGTGTGTGGGAGGCAGTCAATGATGTCATATCAGCCGTCTTTTGGTCCAGGTAGAAACATTTGCGCTTATTTTTCAAGTCTGGATGGGTAGCATTCCAAATTCAGGCATTTCATTATCAAGCAAAACCCTGATACCTAGGTGTTCGCGTTGACAAAGTACAGCCTCGCCAGCATGTACTAACTTACCTTATAGGGGCCCTACCCGAAAGGGATCTTTACAAGGATAGTAATACACCCAAACATTTCGATACATTTAAACATGACTTTCTTACTTCGATAGAATGATAGTAACTATTCACGTTAATTATAATAATAAAAAAAATACAATTAATGTGACTGAAAGGGCGTCTCTTTTTCTGTTCCACGAAATAGAAAGTCATAGTGGTAAGGAACAACATGAGGGTGAGTAAATTATGACAATTTTTATTTTTGGGTGACCTGTCCCTTTAAGAATTGATGATATTACAACAGCGCCCTCGTGAGAAAACAGCGTTAAGACGGAAATACAGCAGAACTGCTGGCCTTCATTTTGCATGAAGCTGTTTTTTTACACTCTAACAAAACGAAAGATATTATATTGTACCCCAAAGACACTTGTGAAAGAGAAAGGAATAGCCTGTATAGACATAAAACCAGAATAATACGTCGCATTATTGCTTACCTCTATATTGCGGTGTAAACTTCCGCATAGCCGCAGGGAGGCTCTTGTAAAACTGGTGCTCCCGGGGGATGAGGGGCTTGCATATCGTCTGCTCCCCGAAGCGAAGCACACACGAGTGTCCCCCCACCTGGTGCACAAAGGGCTCAAGGAGCACCCCTTTCCCCATATACCCCTGCGGCTCTGTCTGCATCCCCTCGATGGCTGGGCTCATCCTCCGGGGGCATTAGACTCTCACTCCTGGTCCAGTTGGACACCACAAGACGTGTAACGTTAGACGGTTAAAATGACGAGATGGTCTCTCTATATTTCTCTCTGCCTTTCGTTTTTTTCTCGATTCACTCTATCGTTTACTCACGATCAGCGATGTAATCTCAACCGTGCAGTAGAACACTGCAGGACATAAACAAAAGAAGCCAGAATGAGGAAGAAAGACGACACGACAGAAAAAAGAGCTCTATGTTTTGATTCAAATCCTTTCTTTTATGACACGAGTCATCTAGTTTGTATCTTTCTTGTTTAGTAAAGTGCTCTATATTTGTTCAACTGGTGAAATATAAGGGATTACACCGAGAAAGAGCAGTTTAATCGCCTAAGTGTCAACCACCTTCTCTCAAACTCTTCTTCTACTGACACCGTAATCTCTCACCGAACTGAGAAAATGTCAGCGCTGCATCACAAACCCCGCCTCTAATATCAAACTGGCCAATCAGAGCGCCGGAAACGGTGTTGGGTGGCAACCAGTGGAGAGGACAAAGAGTGAGGAAGGGTGGGGGAGGGGAGGAAGTAGATGGAAAACAGTCTGGGGTGGAGGGGGTGAAGCTCGACAGCAGCTCAGCCTCAGCTGTGTTTTTCTCTCTGTGTGACATGTCTTAGGGAAGCTGGTAAGTGCATACGTTAAGGCACTCGCTAGGGTCACAACACGAAAATGCAGAAAATGCAGCTTTACGAGTACGGGGAAACGAAAGCTGAATTGAAAAGGAACTATAATAAACTAGCAGATAACATTGACATGGTCACATATTCTATAAAGAAAAACAATCATTTTAACAATATAAACAATAGTTTTTATGCGTATATCGCTTTTCACTATACACATGAGATTTGCAATAGGCTATACAGTATCGCTTTACTTGAGTAGGCTAAATGCTGAAAAAGTTAGATAGACCTACTTATAGTTTAAATATTTTGGATTGTCTAAAAAAAATAAAGCAGTTGAGATTTGCAATAGCATCAATATAGTCAGTCATTTCATATATGTTCATATTATGTTCACATATTATGTTCATATTATGTTCACTTGCTCACACAGCGATGTCTGTAAATCTATTGGCAGTAGCAAGTCTCTGTATTTGCTCTGCAGCAGCAGCACGTAGTAGATCTATTCAGCCAGGACCAAATTACAATGCCACATCCATTACCATGCTAGTTTACATTTTGTAATGATAAACAGTCATGCGGTCGGAAATTGCTATAAATATTATATTATATATCCAACATTAAATATATCTATTGCTGGGCGATAATAGGCCTATAGTTTAAATTTTGCATAGGTATAAGCAATCAAGAAGTTGTGATTTGCAACATTATGCATGTAAGTGAATAAGGATGTATACTTACAGATGTAATTGAAAGTCATGGCATAACTTTTACCACATTGTACAGTAATACATTTAGTCCCCTATAGTGTTGTAAGCAAAAGGCAACTGCATGTGGCTTGCACATTAAAAATAATATTATTTAATATAGAACGTACAAAATGCTATTATAGCCTAGCAATAGTATGATATAATTTGTGAAAAACGTTTGGTAGAAATACAGGCAAATGAGAGGAAAAACAGGTGACATGATACCAATGGACCACATGGTAAGGGATTTTACTGTGTAATTTGGTGTCAGTCGTTTAGCAGACAAAATTAAATAGGGTGTCAGTGAACAGATGTTTGTTTTCTAAGGAACTGAGAGTGCTCAGTTTCAGACATATCTGTGTTTTTAAAAGAAATGTGTATAAAATGCTGTTATATGATATTCAGTGCAAAAAAAAATTGGTTGGTGATGAGAGGAAATGGGCAATATAGTTCTGAAGACATCAGAAAAAGTTAATGGAATGTACTGGCCACATGATTTTCTCAGGGAAAGAGAATCTTAGTTTAAAGGAGGATAGATGCACATATCATAAACAGTAGGAGATCTGCAGTAGTGTTTGACCACAGGCAGAGGGTTTGACTTTAATCCCTCTCTCTAATCCTGCCTGCTGGAACCCAAGAGTGGAAAAATGGGCCATGGAAAAGGTGTGAGAGAAGAATGAAAAGCATGAATTACAAAAAAAAAATTACAGAAAAACTACAGGGCAGGGAACCCCTTTTATAAGTTACCAAAGGAGATGGATATTATTATTATTGAATATGACTAGTCAGAGACCATCTATTAAGTTTAACATTGTCTAATATGGAAAATTTAAAGGATTTAAAGTCCAACTGCAGTCAATAATTGTATCCCTTAAAACTCATCTTTGATCACCAAAATTACATATTTAAAAGATTTTTCCTGGGAAAAAAAAATCTTCATGCATTAAAATAGCTTGAATGTAACTGTACACCATTTCATATACGCAAAACCATGAATATGGAAATATGCAGCCTCCACTCACACACACCAGGTTAAGTGAAAACAAACTCTGGGTTTTCCGTTTCAGAATTGGGGGTATGTCAAACCTGAGAAAGCAGAGTTAGTCAAGCCCATTTCTGAAAGAGGGGTAACTTATACTCAGAGTCAGTTACCATGGTAACTTACTCTGTGAACCTAACCATGGTCAGGAGCAGGTTTTCTTATATAAACCCAGAGTTTTTCTTTTAGTAAATGCATTTTGATTTAATAATCTTTAGATATTTTGACTGGAAACAACAAGACAAAAATGCTAAGTAAGAAAAGCATTTTTTTGCAGTGCAGTACATTCATTCATTCATTGCACATTTTTCTATATAACATCGGAGAGAGCACATTAGTAAAGCTGCTGTATCGGACCGGGAATAGACCTTTCTGAGAGTTTTTGTGTTGTTGGACACAAAAACTTGAGATCCATCAAAGAGGAGTTTCACAGGATTGCAGGACAGTGGTGGAGAAATCAGTTTAAATGAGGCTAATCTGATAAATGACGTTCATTTGATAACATCTTGCTGTGACTTCTGAAAGTAACCTAATAATTAGATTTTCCTTTAGTATTTCCAATGTGGTTGGATGCATTGATGACATGCATATTCCCATCATCGCACCTTCCGAAAATGTAAGAGATTACTGTATGGAATAGAAGGATAGTCTGAGATATATGCCGTAACCACCACAGCTGTTAAATACACACAAATTATTCACAATTTATTTGGTCATCTTTATTTCCTACAAATACAAAAGCAACAGTTATTCTTTTTCCTGTTGGATTTTAATATTCTTCCAGTATTGTGTATCTCCTCTTCATCTATCAGTGATGGTGCAGGTCCGGCATATGCCTTCTTGCTGTTGGCCCAGTAAGTCAAATGTTAATTTCATTAGCCTAATTAAAAAAATGTAACAGGTTGGATTAGAGAACATTTAATTATGTGAAAAGAGCATTATACTATGTGGAAACAGCTGCTGCACATTGAAATAGACACTGAATTATATTTAATATGTCAAATGTTTGTAAAGTCATGTAGCCTACAGCCATGAATCTTTTATGCTTAAAGGACAAGTTCGGTATTTTACACTTAAAGCCCTGTTTTAAGATCGTTTCTGATGAAATAGAATGGTTAAGATTGAAATTTGGACAAATGCTGCTGTCCCGAGAATTTTCGGTTTATGTGGTAGCACCCCCCCACCTCCACAATGGTTTCATAGGGGCACTGGAACAATCATTCATAAAACGCATTAAACTTTAGTTTACAAAGAAGTGAAACTCACCGAGTGCACTGATATGCTCACACAAAAATCGCTGCAAAAGATGCTTTCCAACAGGTTTTATCATAGTTTTTGTCCAACTCCATTGACTTGTATTGGATGTTCTGTGAGGTACGGTACATCTTTTGCAGCGATTTTTGTGTGAGCATATCAGTGAACACCCCAACTATCAACTGGCAAATTCAAACCGCGTTTTTGAGACTGTCTTTTTTCACTGCAATTTTAAGGAGAAAATACTCTGCAATGGTGCTGATTTATGAATTTGCACATGGTTTGTCTTAAAGCATATTAAAAACACCACATAAACAACATTAAAAACTTGATTTTTACCACAGTGGGTCTTTAAATATCATTTACTCATCTGCATGTTTTTCCAAAATTTGTATTTCTTACATGGAACATATAAGCAAAATATTTTGTCCAATCATTTGCATAAACAAGATTTTAACTGTTGGCTGTCAAGCTAAAAGGGGCAAAAAAGCTACCAAGTAGTCCGTAAATTATATTCTAAAAGCCCAACAATAGCTTAGAGTGAGAAAAAGACAAATTTAAGTTGTTTTTCGCTGAAATCTATTTTGCATTAGCAGCATTTTCTGTGATTCAGAGCTTTAAACATTAAAACATCATTACCGTGTTTCATGTGTGAGCATGGCAGGGTCAAAGGGGCACACAATTCATTTATTCATTAAAGGAACAAATGCAACTTGATGGGTGGTATATCAGCGGTTAAAGGCCAGTGATACAAAAGCCTGACACTTTGATCTCAGAGACCTGTGAACTTGAGAATCCCTGAGAGAACCATTGTGCCTTTAAATAGATTGCTCTTTGTGGAGGGCCGTCACTGATATTTTTATACCGTATGTTACGCTACGTAAACAGCATCTGCTAAATGACTAGTAATGGATTACAAAACTAACCAAAATAACCAAATATACTTCTATTAAGAACTGTGCAATTTGTGTCTTTACAAATGTTTAAACAATACTGACCTCCAGTCAAGTAATGAAACGAGGAGAGGAGCCGATTCAAACTGCTGACAGAGTGAAACACCAGCGTAATTACTGATCTAAGACTGATCTGTTGCAATAGATTCTGAGATATGAAACATTCTGATCTTTGGCAGTGTAAATCTGAGATCGGAACGAGAATGAGAGAACCGAATAATACAATTAGTGATAGGTTAGCTGGGGCATTTTTGTTCGAGTCCTAACAAGGGCATTAAAACCTCACCCAGTGCCAAGGCAGTGCTCAGCTTCTCTTCATTCAATCCCAGACTTGGTACACTGTGATCCAGCCCAAACAAAGTCTGCAGGAGCATGGTCTGCTCTGTAACCTAATAAGAACTGCAGGTCAAAGCCAAGGCCAAGACTGGGCTTCATGAATGGAGGCAGGGGAGAATGTGAGACAGTAATGCGATTAGGGCAATGCTAATCTCTTAATGTGGCAATGGGTTAAAGACACTGAGATTGATGCACAGACTGGCATCATCAAACCTGGACAAAGTGTTCTTGTTAGAATGTTCTGTGCAAATATAAACAACATAGCTGGGTATTTGGTGTTGTGAGATAGAGATTTCTTAAAATGTTAATAAAAATCATAAGTGATCCTATTTACTTTTTAGGCTATTCTAATGTTTCCCCGATATAGCCTATGTGACCCTGGACCACAAAACCAGTCACGTGGGTAATTTAAAAAAAAATTGAGATCTATACATCGTCTGAAAGCTGAATAAATAAGCTTTCCATTGATGTATGGTTTGTTATGATATGACAATATTTGCCCAAGATACAACTATTTGAAATGGAATCGGAGGGTGCAAAAAAATCGAAACATTGAGAAAATCGCCTTTAAAGTTGTCCATTTATATTCGCGATTGTGCTGCATTCACTCACAAAAATAAATCTTTTGTATATTTATGGTAGGAAATTTACAAAATATCTTCATGGAACATGATCTTTACTTAATATCCTAATTATTTTTAGCATAAAAGAAAAATCAATAATTTTGACCCATACAATGTATTGTTGGCTATTGCCACAAAATACCTGTGCGACTTGTGACTAGTTTTGTAAAACAGGGTCACATATCTGTCAATTCTTATACCATCAATTGTCTTTTCCATTGCATTGAATACTAGTAATTAAGTAAGTAAGTATTTCAGAAATATGTCACATTATGGAAGATAATGGATTGTGTTGTTTTTAAGTCTGTAAATTTTATGCATTAAGAATAATGCAATCTATAATAAGCTATTAAAACAGAAAATAAGGTTGGTTAGCTCTAAAAAGAAGGACAATGGCTTAATTTAAATATTCACCATGACAATTTTAATATTATTTTTTAGCATTCTTTACTTGTGGTTAGTGAAAAATATGGAGGTTTTCATACTGAAATATCACATACTAAAGTGATACAAATTTTAAATGAATTCGCCCCTGTTTGTTTTGAATCAATTAGAGAGCGATGAAAGAATATTGAGTTTGTTTGTGTATGAGAGAGAAATTAAGAGAGGACAACCAAAGATGACCTTGAGGGACCAAGGGAGGGCCGAATCTCCTGATTTTGCCCACGTGATGACAGTGCACAAGCAGTCAGAATGGATTAGTATGGAGTAAATGTGAATGTGATGACTGACATACCTGAACCAACATAGAGGACAGCTTACAAGTTAGCAGGAAAGGAAAGCAATAGAAAAAATTGCAGCATATAAACACGATAAAGTCCTCATGGGAAACATGAGAAGGCCTCTTCAAATGAGTACTTTGACCTATACACAAATGTTTCTGCTCAGGAGTGAGATCAGACTCTAAGTATGAATCTAACTGACCAGCCAAAACTGACAACAATACAGGCCCATGGCCAAAGATCCCTAAACAGCCACGTCCTGCACTGGGTGGAAAATAGTGTGGCTCAAGGTAAGTCTATTTACCAGACAGCTCAGAGCAAATCCACACAGGTCACTGAATAATACCTGCACAGTATTCACACATAATGTCTAAAAATAGCACTGTTTCTCTGCAGTCTTTTAGAGGTGGATATATATATTCATAGATATACCTCTCTACTAAAGCTATTTGCTCTATAGTGCACACGTATTTCATTAATATAGAGTAAACTAAACCATATATTATTTACTAAAGCTTTCATTTTCTGTTATAAATACGATCCCATTTTAGAAAAATTGCCATAAAACTGTCCAAATGGACATGTAAATGAGATAATAAAACAATCATTTTAACAAATTACCTATAACATGCTCCAAAAGTGTGCAGTAGCATATACGAATAGCTGAAGAATCAAAATAAAATACTCTCTGGATTTCTAATTTTAATAAACACATGTAAAACATGTTGAGCATTTCTTGAAGACCTCTTGACTGGCGACTTTAAAACATCTTAAATGATTGCTTGGATGCCAAAGTTCTCTGCAGTTTTGACTTTGGACATCACGTGCAATAAACACATATATGTGACTCTGAGATAATCCATCTTCAATGTCAACGCATTTAGAATATCCCTTACATCTGTCTATTTATGAAGCTCTTCCTGAGCTGGTGAGATCATAACACACATAACGATTGATTTAAAATAAGCCCCATGCCGGATACAATGAGAGTGTGGACTGATGTCTTTATGAAGGGTCATCGCTGTCCTGAACACACACTTCCTCTCCAAGACAAAGCCTGTCTGAAACTTCCTGAGTGCTCTCCACCCTACCTTAGAGAATAGCATATCCTGCTGAGATGAACATGCTGTCCTAATGTGCATGGGTCAGGTTTTGCCCAGTGCCTACATTGTGGGAGCCAAATGCCCTGCTCCCAGTGCAGTTTTCGACTCTGTTATGCAAATGATGATGTTTTGTTGTATTTAGTATAAATTAGTTCAGATTTTATACAATGCTTGTAGACCATAGGTCATTGGTGTTTGTTATAGTCTAGAGTTTAAGGAATTTAGAATGTGGGAGAGAAGTGTGTTAGGTAACATAGTGGTTGCCACACAGGAGGACCTTGTTAATTTGAACTTTCCTTCATTTAAGATAGCAAACTCACACACCTGCTCATAAAGGGCAGCTGAGCAACCGTTATGCTCACACAAATGTGCATCATCAATACTTCTGATACTATGTACAGAGCTGGGAAGTGGATTCCTCAGACACTGGGAGTCATTTTCTGGTCTCCATGGTAACCCGTTGCTGTGTCACATTTGACCATGTCTGAATAGATTTTGTATTATACAATAGCATGATGCTCATGCAGCACATTTGAGAAAAATACCTGTATCTAAAGAGTAAAATAACAAAAATATAGATTTATATAAATAAATAAAATGTGATGTCTGTTCTTATGTGTGCATGTGACTGATTTTTATGCACAAATACAAGTTAATATATTTGGCTTAAATTTTTAAATTTCATCGGCTGTCAAATTTTTGGCTGTCATTGTGTCCTAAATCTACTAATGACAGCTCTAGTTTTTAACAGTATGAAATCAAAACATACGGTATGTGTTACCCTCTCCTTCTTTGTGGTGTAAATACATTAAACAATAGTTTGTATTTTATATTGCATTTTGTGCACTATTTTCTGTACAGATGTTTTGAAAAAATAATAATTGTAAAAATTATTTTAAAAATGATAAGTAAATATTTCCCATTTAACATTTCAAGTATTTGTTTTGGCTTAATGACAACATAAAACACCAATTATTTAATTTATTCAAATTTATATTTATATAATTAATTTTCCTCTGGAACAAAGGATTTTGATGCAAATATTTAAAAGGACTTTTAAAAGTGTCTGCAGCAGCTATATTAAAAATAAAGTTTCCAAATAGGGATTTTCACAGTGATGCCATTAAAGCATTTTGTGGCCATTTTTGGTTACCCATAGAACCTTTCATGGAACAGTTCTTAAAAGAACCAATTTTTCTTAGTGTGACTGTGAAGCACTTTTTAATAATCTGAAGAACCTTTAAAGAACCTTCTGTGCAATTGTAAGGTTCCGTTGATGTTTAAAG
Source organism: Gila orcuttii (assembly GCA_026230005.1). Lineage (NCBI taxonomy): Eukaryota > Metazoa > Chordata > Actinopteri > Cypriniformes > Leuciscidae > Gila > Gila orcuttii. The sequence goes on from JAPDVR010000011.1 coordinate 38,950,283, forward strand.
TTCTTCATAAAACTAGATGCCAATAAAGAACCTTTATTTTTAAGAGTGTACTACCTAAACTCGTAGTACTCCATGGTTCAGTGTCTATGTGTGTGGATTGTGGCCTCCGTAACACAATCCAGAGAATGTCAATAAGGAGAAAGATTATAAGCAGGCACCTGGTGTCATTTCCTCAACTAGAATTTAGCACTCAAGGGTGAGAGATACACAGAGACAATCAGAGAGTCTAGAGTTGGATGGTGTCAGTGATATGGAGAAAAGAGGGTGAATTCCAGAGCCTTGACACTCGACTCTCACGTGAGGGATAACATGAGTAAACTTCACCATATGACCCACTCACCATAACCTGTACTATGCATGCTAAAAGCAAAGTGTGCATGCCTTTCTTACACCTTTCTTCGCGGACACTCATCCAAAACAATTAGTTCACTCAAGATATACATTTGATCACACTATATCTTCCCATAATGATGACCTTGGCATCATTATGTAATTTTTTTTTTACTTCATATTATTGTAATGTTCATTCTGACCTAAACCTCTTCAAGACATGTTTTTGTGCGCACCAGAAAATGTTTAATTGTAAAGGAAGATGTTTGAAGAATGTAAGTTTTCCTAAGATTAAGAAAAGTCATGAAGTATTAACCCAATACTTCAATGGCACATCTTTGTGTTTTATGTTTTGAATCAGTTTTTATTTGTGCATTGGTTTTTATACGTCATATGGATATTTAACAACTCATTTGTACGTAAAGTTGGTTATATGTGTATAGTGCTTTTCACAATACTTCCTGTTTCATAATCAGCTTTGCAGAAAACTGTTACAAATCCCTCCAATATCAAGTCATAAGCAATGTGGCATGGAAAAAAACTGTCAAGTAAAATTAGATCATTTATATTTAATAGGTAATTAGCAGCCATCAACTGCCAGCGTCCGCCATTGCAGACGTGATGCTGTGCTGAAGAAAAACAAGAAGGAGGGGAAAAGGTGAAAGTGTGAAACCAGAGTGACTCCGGAGTAAATTAAAGTATAGTCTCAGGTGCGGTTAGGAAGAGATATCTTTGCATGAGTTTAAGAGACTGACTGTAACCTAAGATAAGCTGTTAAATTTTTACATGGAAATCTGATCATATTAAAATGGCTACACCAATTATTCATGCTTCAAAAGCAACTGCATTATCATCTTACAGTTAATATACTTTAATAGCCCTCATTACAGGTGCACACATACACGCACACACACACACACACACCCACACCATGCAGTGTGTGCTTTTTATACTTTACAGCATGTTTGTTTGTTGCTGTGTTTTGGGTGTGATATAATGCTTAGTACCAAGTGTACCATAGAGTTTAATTGCATGGACAATAATTTAGGAAAACATCCTGTGACTGCATCTGTGTACTTCTTTGATTTAAGGGAGCTTAGAAAGTGTGTTTGTGTGATTTCTAAGCATGTATAGTGTGTAATTGCGTTGCTATAACACATAGATAATTTCACTGATCTGATGATAAATAATAATAATTATTAGATTATATGATTAAGTGAAAAAGAGCAGTATTGAGGCTATCTAGCACAAACGCAATAAGGATATCAGGGGATATAGCATCAAACTTAATAGGCTATATAAAGACATAGCCTACATAATATATATAAAAAACATAGGCTATTAAAAATGACATTAAACTAATTAATTTAATCAAACCTTTATTTGCATATACATGAATCAAAAGCATATGGTAAAACAGGAGTATTTAACTACATATTGCTTCCCCCCCCCCCCCCCACAAAATAAAAGTCATAAAATGCCATGCTGTATGGTGAATCAACTGATTCAAATCAATCGACAAATTGTTTTTTGAACCAGTTCATTACAAAATAACCGTTCGAAGTTCGAACCAGGTTCGAACGAACGAAAAGATTCACTGAAATGAATCGAGAATACCAGCGCGAGATTCGAGAAACCCTAGTTTGAACGTTACATTATTTCATTATTTCAAGCATTATTTCGAAAACAACTGAGTTTCTGTCGCACTTTTGGGAAATTTTTAGGCTATTGTTACTTTTAGTGAGTTCCTCCCAGACCCAGAGACTTCCAAACGCTTGTTTTTTCTCCACTGTGTTTTACCTTCATCTACTTCTGAATAAATAGGTAACCACCAGACACGAACAAAGTGATAGAAGTAGTACATTTACATGGACATGTCTCAATTGAATTGGTGGGTCTATTTTGCATTATTTATATTAGCAACCATTGGCTTATATTAAAGGAATCATGAATTGAGAAATACAATTTGCCTTGAGCTTTTGACATATAAGAGGTCATCATACTATAGTCAAGTCAAGTCAAGTCAAATATATTTATATAGCGCTTTTCACAATACAGATTGTATCAAAGCTGCTTCACAGTATCAATCAAAACAACTTAACAATGTTTGTTTATTACTGGAAAAAAGACATCCAAGTTTGGTAGAGCTGATCAATGGTATGATTGGTTAATTAATTTGAATATCCCCTATAGGAATATCCTGTTAGTTTCAGGGCGGAAACCTTCCTTGTTCGTCCAAAAACAGCTTTTATTGAAACCAAGCCCAGAAAAGACTAATTTAGGAATGTCCCAATTTATAACGTCATCTGCCGCCTCTGCACAAGTAGCCTACAAGATCACACAAGTATAGCCTATACAAGCCTCTGCACAAGAGCCTACTTGGGCTAAAGGAAAACCCAACTTTTTCTTTTTTCAGATAGATATGAAAAATTATATTGAGTTACTACCTGGGTTGTAAAATAGGAAAGCAAAATGCACTGGGTCTCTATGAGAGAAAAAAAAAGAAAAAAAGATCAACTCATTACCACTGTAGCCCCGCCCACTGATTCGCGCATGGCAAATAGTAGGGAAATAACTGGATCAAGCAACTAAGCGATTAACATGCATTTGAAGAGTGCAAAATGATGTGCAGTGCCAGGTTGTGGAAAAACACAGTGCTTACTTCTGACACTGGATTTGCAGAGAGACTGCAATTAAAAAACAATGCTGTGTGTGCTTTCTATATTGGATCCGCCAGGAACTCCGCAACACACTTATGTGAGTAAAAAAGTTTTTACTGTGTCACTATTGCTTTGTTACAGATCGTTTGATATTTACTGATTATGTGTACGTGTCTAACCAAAATCAAAAGTGACCATGATTTCTGATAAGTAATGATTCATGTACAGTCATATGTTTTTTTGTCTCAAAATCGTTTATTGCTATATGTGTCAGTAAATCAAACCAGTGACTAAATGGTCAACTTCACATTGTTTCTCTTAAGTGTTTCTCTTGTTTCATATTGTTTCTCTTCACATTTTCATCTCTTAGGATGAAAATAATCTGTTTAAACTGTGATTAAATTATAAAGCAAACTGGACTCTCACCAAAACGACTCGGTTACTAACGTAACCTCGGTTCCCTGAGAGGAGGGAACGAGTATTGCGTAAGTAGCTTACCCTATGGGAAAACTCCTTTTCTCGAGAATATTGAAGTCTTTATGTAAAACTCATTGCAGCTGCACAGCTGACAGCAATGAGCGAAGGCAGCTCGGTCATTGGCTGTGCTGCGGCAACTTGCTCGAACCAATGACGGGGCGACTCTGAATGCGCGACCAATGAGCGCGCTTCGCGCCCGCGCGCGTCAGAGCCCGCCAAGATGGGCGTGGCCAAGAGCTATATACTGGGCGCCCCGTCATGAGAGTTCTTTAGGTTAAAACGACTGAAGCAAACTAACCAAGCGCAAGCACGGCAGCTTACGCAATACTCGTTCCCTCCTCTCAGGGAACCGAGGTTACGTTAGTAACCGAGTCGTTCCCTTTCGAGAGGTCTCTCCTATTGCTTAAGTAGCTTACGCTATGGGAACACCATGCAAAACGCCGTGCGTGTTGAACTTCGCCTTATGACAGCCAGAGGCAGGTGCCTGAGCTGAAAAGCAAAGTTATCATCCAACTAGCCGGCAGAGGCGAGCTTTATATGTGGGAGAAAAATACAGAGCGGCTAGAAGGCGCTCAGTGTGACACAAGCACATACATAATCTAGATACGAACTCGTAGTTCAACTAGCATCATGCTGATAGTACATTGGAATGCAATGTCGGGACCTGTAGGTTGTAAAACCTGATAAATGTGGACGGTGAGGCCCAGCCTGCCGCCGCACAAATATCCTCGATCGGTATCCCGCTCGACCATGCCCAGGAAGAAGCCACACTCCTGGTGGAGTGTGCTTTGACTCCCCAGGGGCATTGAAGTCCCTTAGCTTCATAAGCCAGCGCTATAGCCTCAACTATCCAGTGAGAGATTCTCTGCTTTGAAACAGCGGAACCTTTCGTACGGCCGCCGAAGCATACAAACAGTTGTTCTGTCTGTCTGAATAGGGCAGAACGCTCCAAATACACTCTGAGAGCCCTAACGGGGCAGAGTAGATTAGCGTCGTGTTCGTCTGCTGGAGACGATAGCGCAGTTAGGGAGATAACCTGTGCTCTGAAGGGAGTGGTGAGCACTTTAGGAATATACCCATGTTTTGGCCTAAGGACGACCCTGCAGTCGTTAGGTCCGAATTCTAGGCAGGCAGCGCTTGTCGAAAGCACGTGCAGGTCGCCCACTCTCTTGACCGAGGCGAGTGCCAGCAAGAGCGCAGTCTTGAGCGAGAGCTGTTTAAGGTGCACGGTTCGAACGGGGGCCCTTTAAGAGCTTTTAGGACAGTAGCTAGGTCCCAGATCGGCACTGAGGGGGGGGCGTGAAGGGTTCATCCTCCTAGCGCCCCTTAGGAAACGAATAATTAGGTTGTTTCTTCCCAATGGACGTTCCATTACAGGGTCGTGTGACACTGTGATGGCCGCCACATATACTTTGAGCGTGGAGGGGGTGCGGCCCGCCTCCAGAAGCCCTTGTACGTTCGTAATCTCGCATGTTTCAGGGTTCAGGCCCTTGGCATTACACCAGTCACTGAACACTTTCCATTTCTGGGCATATAAGCGTCTTGTGGAGGGCGCCCGCGCCTCAGCGATGGTTTTTAGCGCTCCGCTCGTGAGGTTCCTGGGAACCCGTTGAGGGGCCATGCATGAAGGGCCCACAGAACTGAGGAGGTCTGGTCTCAGTGGAATCGGCCGTGGTGCAGATTGCATTTGCATCAGATCTGGAAACCATGTTTGGTTCTTCCAGAGTGGGGCTATCAGAAGCACTGTGTTTTTCTCCTCTCTGACCCGACTGATGACCTGTGGCAGCATCGCGATCGGGGGAAAGGCATATAAGGGGCGGCTCGGCCAGCTCTGGGCGAGCGCGTCCGTGCTTTTCGTGAAGAAAAGAGAGCAGTGCGCGTTCTCCTTGGAGGCGAAGAGGTCGATCTCCGCTTTGCCAAAGGTTTTCCATATCCACTGAATCGTCAGCGGGTTGAGAGCCCATTCTCCTGGGAGAATCTTGTCTCTGGATAGCATGTCTGCCCCCTGGTTCAGGGCGCCTGGCACATGCGCTGCTCTCAGCGAGCGCAAGTTGTGCTGGGACCATAAAATGAGTCTCCTGGCCATTGAATGCATGGAGCTCGACCTGAGTCCACCCTGGCGATTTATGTACGACACTACCGTCATGTTGTCCGTTCGGACCAGGACGTGTTCGTTTTTTAAATGTGGAGGCAGGGCTCTGAGAGCCAAAGCGACCGCTTTCATCTCCAGACAGTTTATGTGTAGGCGCTTCTCCGGGTTTGACCAAAAGCCGGAGACAGGCCTGCCCTCGTAAAGGGCCCCCCAACCTATTTTGGAGGCATCTGTCGTGATCATCTTTCTCCTTGTGTTCACACCCAGACTCACGCCTTACTGGTACCAGTCGGCAGCTTTCCAGTGCGTCAGGGCTTTTATACAGCCGTGGTTCGCTCTGATTAAAAAGTGGCCCGAACGCCACGCGTGAGTAGGGACACGGCTCTTGAGCCAGCGTTGGAGAGGGCGCATATGCAACAATCCTAGCTGGAGTACGGCCGATGCTGAGGCCATGAGACCGAGTATCCTCTGAAACCGCTTGACGGGGGCGCCCGCCCTGAATGATGTTGCAAGGCGCCGGATGGTGAGCGCGCGCTCTGATGAGAGACGAGCTGTCATTTGCATTGAGTCTAGAACTATTCCCAGGAAAGAAATCCTCTGGCTGGGAGATAGTATGCTTTTTGCAAAATTTATTCTTAGACCCAGACATTCTAAATGGCTGATAATCCAAGATCTGTGTGTTATAAAACTGACTCTCTGATTGTGCTAGGACCAGCCAATCGTCGAGATAATTCAGTATTCGCACTTCCCTTTGCCTCAAGGGGGAAAGTGCTGCATCCATACATTTCGTGAATGTACGGGGAGCCAGGGACAGGCCGAACGGAAGGACTGTGTACTGGTAAGACTGTCCCTCGAAAGCGAATCTCAGAAACGGCCTGTGATGAGGCGCTATTGGAATGTGAAAGTAAGCATCTTTCATATCCACTGAGAGAAACCAATCTCCTGGGCGTACTTGCGCGAGGATATGCTTGGTTGTTAACATTCTGAACGAGCGAATCATTAGTGCTTTGTTCAGGTGTGTGAGATCTAGGATGGGGCGGAGACCGCCATCCTTTTTCGGGAGGAGAAAATAGCGGCTGTAAAAACCTGCCTCGCTCATGGAGGGGGGAACAGTTTCCACAGCGCCCTTTTCTATTAGTTTGCGCACCTCGGTGTGTAGAACATGTGAACACTCCTTTCTCACTTTCGTCTCGACCACAGTCGTAAAACTTGGTGGTCTGCGAGCGAACTGGAGCGAGTACCCGTGATTTACTATATTCAACACCCATTTCGGCATATCTGGAATGTTTTCCCATGCCACTGCGTGTACAGATATGGGCTGAATACAGGCTAGGGGCGGGCCGCTGTGACGTAGGGACCCGGCCAGCGAATCGCCTGAGCTCGTAGCTCTCAGAGGTGCGGGCGCGCGCTGAGCAGCTGAGTGAATGGGCGCTTGTGTGATTACAACAGCGCGCGCTATGTCTGTAAAACTGGCAGCCTGAGCTGGGGTTGTGTTTGACACTGTAAGGACAGTGTTTATAAGTGGGGGTGCATAAACAGTGGTAGGCACACGCGTCACTTTTATAATGTTTCCCGCTTTTACTGGGGATGAATTCATAACTGTGTGAACAGTGCTTGTGTGTAGTGGTGCGTACATGACCGTAGGCTTTTGCGAGACACGCACTCTCTCTTCTCATTCCTGTGGCTAGGAAGGCTTTCGAGGCTCAGGGTTCAGCACAATCTTGGGCCGAGGACCCCGTCGCTCAGGAGGCGGCTTGCGGTTGTGGGAGCGCGAGCGGCGTCGAGCGTCAGCCTGAGGCGCGGGCTGAGAGGCGGTGGGAGCTGCTCTAGCCCGCTGCGGCTGTGGCGGTCTCTGTCTGCTCTGCGATGAGCTGGAGCGCTTGGGCAGGAAATGGCGCATACCTTGTGAAGCGTTCTGGGCCTCAGTGAAGCGTTCGGCGAAACCTTTAACCGCCGGTCCAAACAGCCCGCTGGTGGAGATAGGCGCGTCGAGAAACGGCGCCTTATCTCCGGCGTCCTTCATCTCCGTCAGAGTCAGCCACAGATGGCGCTCGAGAACAGTCAAATTAGCCATGGCGCGGCCAATAGACTGGGCGGTGGCCTTCGTGGCTCGCAGAGCTATGTCAGTTGCGCTGCGTAGGTCCTTAAAGGCTTCGGGTTCGGGGCCAGACTCGTCCATAGAGCGGAGAAGCTTGGCTTGGAACACTTGAAGTACTGCCATTGAGTGAAGCGCTGATGCAGCTTGGCCGGCGGCGGCGTAGGCGCGACCGGCGAGAGCAGAAGTAGTGCGGCAGGGCTTCGAGGGGTGGGAAGCTTTGGGTTTCCATCCGGTTTTGGAGGGCGGGCAGAGATGATTGGCCATGGCCTCCTCGAGGGGCGGCGTTCCCTCGTAGCCTCTTTCCTTCGCGCCGTCCACAGAGGAGAGCGACGAAGAAAAAGAAGGCTTCAGACGCGCAGAGTGGGGGGCTTTCCATGACTTGGTGAGTTCGTCATGAACTTCCGGGAAGAAGGGAGAAGGCCTTTGCCGAGGGGCCTGCTGGAGCCCCTGCAGAAACCACTCATCCAGCCGGCTTCGGGTTGGTTCTTCGGGAGAAGACCAATCGAGCCCGAGGTCCTCCACGGGCTTCGAGAGGACGCGGATAATCTCTGTATCCATGGTGGAGCCCCCACTCGTGCTAGCTAGCGTCGACGGGGCGGGGTCGAAAGTGGAGCCCGGCCAGTCGTCAGATGCAGCATCGATGGACAAGCTGTCATCCACTCCCCCGTCGTCCTCGGACGCGCCGAAAGTCACAAGGCCCACCGCTCTGCTAGAGGGGTGTGGGTCCAGCTGAGTGAACTGAACCGGCGGTGGGGAAGGCAAGAGCGGCGGTGAAGCACGCGGAGACTGGCTCGGCGTGACGTCACTGAGCTCAGGTTCAGGAAGCCTCTGTGAGCGGCGCTTTTTCTTAACACGCGGCTCAAACAGAGGGGTGGCGGCGATGGGCTCGACGCTTTTGTGCTTTTGTGCTTTTCGTCGGCGGCGAAGGCTTTCAATAATCCGGAGGATCCAGCGAAGAAGGTGTTCGCTGAAGGAGATTAAATCTAAGGAACTCTCATGACGGGGCGCCCAGTATATAGCTCTTGGCCACGCCCATCTTGGCGGGCTCTGACGCGCGCGGGCGCGAAGCGCGCTCATTGGTCGCGCATTCAGAGTCGCCCCGTCATTGGTTCGAGCAAGTTGCCGCAGCACAGCCAATGACCGAGCTGCCTTCGCTCATTGCTGTCAGCTGTGCAGCTGCAATGCGTTTTACATAAAGACTTCAATATTCTCGAGAAAAGGAGTTTTCCCATAGCGTAAGCTACTTACGCAATAGGAGAGACCTCTCGAAAGGGAACTCCTGTTATAATAAACAAGTCTCTTATTTACATTGTGTTTGCATTGTTAGTTATGATGAGAGCATTTGTTAGAGTGCTGAAATCGAGTTGCAATGACGAGATCACTGCATTAATGCGCTCAGCATGTTTGTGATCGGCTACAATGCTCATTACTGCAACCTTTAATGCCACAATCTAAATATAATGCTATATATCTAAATATAATGATAATCAACACATTTCACAATTAGTTAACCTTGAGAGCTGTAATAGTAAAAATGTGCTAAAAGTTTTCGAGAGAGTTCCACATGTAATACTTATTTCATATGCAAAGATGTAGTCAATCACAGCAGTGGACGTTTACAATGAAGTCTCACTGCAGACACAGAGCGTTTAAATCAGAAGGCTAAAATCAGGTTAGGAAAAATGCCTTTTATTTCAAAATTTTTGATGTAAAAATCATACTAACAGTATAAGTGCACCCCAGGAAAAATTATAAAATAATGCAGTTCATGACCCCTTTAAACCATACTAGTAACTCTCTTTCCCTTTGTGAAAGTGTGGATGTGTGATAGAGCGAGGTATCAGTGATGCGATGGATATCAAGAAGGTGATATGAGGCCTCGTACAGCAGCCAAGTAGCTGTTTGAGAGTGTGGATGTTCTGATTGGCTGTTGATTGTTTTGTGGAAGGGTGATGATGTCCTGATTGGGTGTTGAATGTCTTGAGGCAGGGTGCTGCTGTTCTGATTGGCTGGGTCCCAGCAGGCACGGCACACCTGAGACTGAATGTTGAGTGTCTGTGGGCTGCAGCTGGCACAGTGGAAAAATACAGAATCTGACTCTGCCAACTGTGAATAGGTTCACTAGGAGATGTGCATAAACACAGGCACACAAACACACCAAAATTTGCACTGGGCATAGAACACAAAAATGTATTTAGAATCCATCCAACAACTTTGAAGTATAACATGTGTGTGTTTTCGCTTGAGAGCAATTAGAGCAGCAATTGTTATTGTTATTTTGATCACACAGTGCCTCACTTTTTTCTGTCATTTACATGCGCACGTCTGAAAAGACATGATCACGATCAAGTATTAGCAAGTGAAATGCCCTGGGCCTGACAAAAAGGACCGCAATTTCAATACCAAAAACAAAACCCATAATTATATTCTATGTAGTCACTGTTGTGCCCTTTCCTAGGATGAAAATACATTTGAAAAACAATGATACATTGATTACTGAGATTTATATGTTCAGCAGCACATTTGTAAATATGAAATCTACAGACCTATGCAGCTTTAAAACACTTTTTTTTTTTTTTTTTTTTTTTTACAGTTTCTGAAGAAAATATGTTTGGTGTTTGCCCATGAAAAACTGTTAGGGCATTGTGGGTGGTTGCCAGGGTGTTACTATGCAGGAGTTAAGGTATTCTAATGTTATTTTCAATGGTATTTTGAGTTAGTTATTTTTATTTCATTGACATGCGATTGATAGGTGTTTTGGATGGTTGCTATTGTGTTCTGAGTTTTGTTTTTTTTGTAGCTAATTGCTGTGTGGTTGCCAGGGTGTTGCTTAGCATTTGCTGTCTGGTCACTAGGGTTTTCTGGGTGGTTGCTATGATATTATTTTTCCTAGTTATACTGAGGCCCCTCTTTCAATGTCTATGTGATATTTGTTTGCCCATTTTATCATCCACTATGCTAAAATTGTTATTACTTCTAAAAGTAATTGTAAAACTCAACTCAAAGGGCTGCACTATTTTAGGTCTGTTGCACAGACAATGCGTATTATGCACTAAAGTGTAGGGTTAGTGGTTTAGAACAATCCCCTAACTCTAAGTAAGTATGAGCTTGCATAACTCATCCTTAGTACCAATCTGGTTGAAGAAGGAACCAGAGGTCATGAACCTTTGGTTAGGTCATTGCATGCCTAAAGATAGATGATGCAACATGTCAGCAATGAAAACATAGAATTTTAAGAATTACCACAAGCCACTATGTGCTAAGAACTTGGTAAACCTACTAAGAACTTGGTAAACACCCTGCAATCTTTTTATATTTTTCATTCAAATCCTGTTCCATCCATCTCCTCACACAGTTTCAGTCAACAATTTCTCATACACCCAATATCAAATTACTTTGAATCTGACAACAGTGGCCCATTAAAACCTACTTTATGACTGTCTGATACTAATAATACATGACCGGTTCATCTGTCCTGTGCGGTTATGCAACAAACTTGATTGTCCCAATAAGAAATGACCCACCAGAAGAGACAAAAAGGGACCAAACTAAAGATGTGAAATGAAAATGAAATATAGAGGGAAAGGTATGTAAGTTGAATAGGAATGTGTGATAATACATCATTTAAATGAATGGTGACAGCAGGGAAGGCCACAGAGGATGGTGGCGGCACAGCTGTGGGCAAAAGAAAGGCTGTATCAAAGTACAGTATATCAGAGAAAAGAAACTGTAGGAGAGAGATAAACTGGAGCGGAGAGGTCAGGGTGACATAACAGACAGACTGAATTCTGCAGGGAGTCACGTTTTCATGGAAGGACAGAACAGAGAAGATCTCAAGCACAGAGAATAGACCTACCAGTTGTGTGTGTGAGATGGTTAAAACAGGTGATCCTCAGAGAACCATGGTGAGAGTGGCTGGCCCTCTAGAGGCTGATTTGGCCGTGTTTTGTTGTACATGTTGCACATAGACACACATATGCATGCAGAATTTTGCTTATAGAAGCTTACATAACTTCAACAAAAACAGACGAACAAACAAAAAACAGCAACAACAGAATGTCATGATATCTGAATATATCATGCACAAAACTCATTTAAATTTACTGCAGCACATTCTCACACTATGTACTGCCTTGTACAATGAATTCAGCTTGTTCATATATTTGTTAAAGTGTTTATGTTATGACTGAGGTGCCCTTCAGCATGGCACCTGTCGCCTGAATTTCTCCCCGGGCACCGTAGTGAATGGCTGCCCACTGCTCTGGGTGTGTGTGTCCACGGTTTGCAGTGCGTGTGTGTGTGTGTTCACTACTCACTGCTCCTAGCGTGCACTAACTTGGATGGGTTAAATGCAGAGGCCAAATTCTGAGTATGGGTCACCGTACTTGGTCTTCACATCACTTCACTATTTTTTGCTCTAAAGCTCTAAATTTGTCTTTATAAAATAAAAATTATTTCTAAAATATTTTCTATCTAGAAATTTCTATCTAATGCAAATATATAGCTAAAAAACTCTAAATTTTCTTTTTATAAAGAAAAAAGTTCTGTGGTAATGCCTGGATAGCATTGTCTTACATTGTACTGTTAATCGTGTCGATAAATTATATTGTTGGTTTTGATATAATTTATTTAACACTTAACATTAACATTTAGAAATGGCAAAAAAGACAAGAATAGAATAACAAAGTTTTCCTTTTATCAATAATTATTCTCTCCCTCTGTGTTTCTGGAGGTTTGAAAATGTGGTCTATTCTCAAACATTACCAGTTGGGAACACAGTGTACTAGACAAGAGCTTCCCATGTGAGTAATCAACACTGCGCATTTCTTCATTTCAAAACTGATGACAAAACCAGGCAAAACATTGCATTGCTCTCAGGTTTCAAAACAGACAAGGGGGGACTGGTTTATTGAGCCGCCGACCAATGGAAAAGAGTTAGAGATAGACAAACAGATAACATAACACACAGAAGGGAAGACTGCCTATGCTCTTTGCCAGAGATGGCCTTTAGTGTGCCTGTCCGTGTTGTTTAGATATAAACATGGTGAACCCCTGTGAAAGGGCACGCAAAATACAGAGCAATTTAGCAGTGCTGCAGTCATGCTCACACAAAGGGAATAAACCCCGTGATTTATCCAACAGCCCACACAGACATCCAGCCTCCACATTCATCCACACATCACTCACCCATAACCACCCACACATCAAACATCCAACACAAATGCCATCCACCCCTCTCGTCCCTCCAAGCACACCTGTCTGTTCTTCTCTGTTTTCCCTGACGGCCAGTGAACTCGAGGCATTAGTTGCTCACTTAGTCACTTAAAAAATAAATATATATATATATATATATATATATATAAAATTTTATTACAAATGTTCTGTGTTCAGAAAAGCTACTTTTAAAAGTGATGCATTACAATATAATTGTGTTGCTCCTTAAAAAAGTAACTTTTACTTAGTTACTTTTTATGGAAAGTAATGTGTTAAGTTACTTTTTTGTTACTTGGGCTGGGCTCACTTGTTTTTTTTTTTTTTTTATTCTATTTTTGGCAGATGTAATGGCCCTTTCACACCAAAAGTGAAATGAATAAGACTCCAGCTGAAGGCAAATTTACGTCTGTACGGTTAATAGTGAGATTAAATATATAAAGTATATGTGTTATATTTTATTATTACAGATTTGTGTAATATGAATTTGCATTTCACTGTTTTTATTCATTTTGAGGAATACTGAATCTGTTTTTGTGCAAGTGAGATGAGTAAATATATACTCACATTTAGTGTAGAACTACAATAACCATCATACACAACCATCATTAAACTGCACACACAATGCCTCACACACGATTTGGGGGACAGGAGAGGTGTCAGTCAATAAATGGGAATACAAAGTAACTTGTGTTGCTTATTTTTAAAAGTATCTGAGAGATATGTTGTTGTAAATGTAAAAGTATTGCATTACTTTAGTAGTTTAGTAGAAAAAGTAATCTGATTACATAACTTGCGTTAATTGTAATGCGTTACCCCCAACACTGCAAATGTTCAACTAAATGGTTCTGTATATCACCAAAAAAGTTAGCTTGGTATTAAATGATAAAACATTCATTTATACCATGCAAAGTGAAACAAAAAAAGCACTGGGCACTTTCTGGGTGTCTAGCTACTAAAATGATTAGTTCGTTAAAAGTCATGACAAAAATATTGTATTTGTATTTGAAAATCTGTTTGCATATGCCACTTAGTTTGATATTTTGTTCTCTGATGCAGTGAAATGTATTATATCCAAGTGTTTTTTTTAAATATTCAAATACTTTTGGGGGCCAATGTATATTTAAAAACATCATAGACAGAAGGACAGTGATCTCATTGCATTTTGGCAGAGCAGAGGCAGAGATGATTTCATGCATTGCTAGGATTGTTGAAGGCAAGCATTGGCTGAGATGTGATTTCATGAATTGTTATTCTGAGATATTAGGTTTGTTTATCTTCCATGTAGAATGTTATAGGTTATATGAGATTATGTCTTGTGAGTAAATAAAGGAGGGAGATGTGTAAGAGCGAAGTAGAAATAAAAAGGGACATGGAAACAGTAAACCTCTCTTCAACTTAAGTGGGATCCCCCCAAAGTTCCCTCCCCTTTTCATTCAGTCTTTCAGTCTCCCCGTTCATCCCCCCGTAGGTGCAGCGTGTATCTATGAAAATAATAAATGGCTCTCTATGTATGTGTGTGTGCAGGGCTGCAGGCTTATGAGAGTGTCCGTGCCGGTGTCCATGCCGGTGTCCTTGCCAGTGTCCGTGTTCGTGCCTGTGTCTTTGCCGGTGTCCGTGCCAGTACTGGTGTTGGTGTCCGTGCCGGTGTCTGTGCCGGTGTCCATGCCGGTGTCCTTGCCAGTGTCCATGTTCGTGCCTGTGTCTTTGCCGGTGTCCGTGCCAGTACTGGTGTCGGTGTCCGTGCCGGTGTCCTTGCCGGTGTGCGTGCTGGTGCCGGTGTCCATGCCGGTGTCCTTGCCAGTGTCCGTGTTCGTGCCTGTGTCTTTGCCGGTGTCTGTGCCAGTACTGGTGTCGGTGTCCGTGGCGGTGTCCATGCCGGTGTCCTTGCCAGTGTCCGTGTTCGTGCCTGTGTCTTTGCCGGTGTCTGTGCCAGTACTGGTGTCGATGTCCGTGGCGGTGTCCGTGGCGGTGTCCGTGCTGGTGTCCATGCCGGTGTCCTTGTTCGTGCCTGTGTCTTTGCCGGTGTCTGTGCCGGTGTCCTTGTTCGTGCCTGTGTCTTTGCCGGTGTCCGTGCCGGTGTCTGTGCCAGTGTCCGTGTTCGTGCCTGTGTCTTTGCCGGTATCCGTGCCAGTACTGGTGTTGGTGTCCGTGGCGGTGTCCGTGCCGGTGTCCGTGTTCGTGCCTGTGTCTTTGCCGGTGTCCGTGCCGGTGTCCGTGCCGGTGTCCGTGCCTGTGTCTTTGCCGGTGTCCGTGCCAGTACTGGTGTCGGTGTCCGTGGCGGTGTCCGTGCCGGTGTCCATGCCGGTGTCCTTGTTCGTGCCTGTGTCTTTGCCGGTGTCCGTGCCGGTGTCCTTGTTCGTGCCTGTGTCTTTGCCGGTGTCCGTGCCAGTACTGGTGTCGGTGTCCGTGCCGGTGTCTGTGCCGGGCGTCCGTGCCGGGTGTCCGTGTCTGTGTTTTATTTTTATATTTGTTCGTTTCATTTCTTTCTTGAATGCATCAATTAAATACACCTACTGTTTTCCTGAAAAAAAATTGTGATATGAAATGTTTGCCATATCGCCCACCCCTAGGTTACAGTCAGTTGAGGAGGGTGCTTGAAATATATTCAGTGTCCAACTGATTATCAGCCGATATCAGAGATATAGATATATTGGATATTTAATTGTGCATGCTCAATTTCCCTATTTTTACATTTATCACATTTGCATTTTCTAATGCTAAAACTTTAAATACACTGGTAATGTATTAACGGTTGAATGTAAATTTTTAGCAGACTTAATTTTTAATTTTTTAATCTGAATTTTTAGCAAATTTAGCAGAATTTAAATTTTTCAGACTGTAAATTATATACTGAAATAATAAAGAATATTCCTATTTCGAACTCTAATAATAACTTACAATATTTACTTTTATTGATTCCAAACTTTTGAGCATTACTGTACTTTCACTGGCTCTCTCTCTTTCTCGTTCACTCGCACACGTCTCTACCATATTTCTTTTTATCTTGTTTATCCTGTAGCTAAACACAGGACCTGTTTCCAATCCTCTTAACACTCTAGGCAGCTACATGCAAGTTCCAGTGTATGTATGTGTGTGTGTGCGCGCACGTGTGTTTGTGTAATCAGATCTCAATCTTCAGAAAGATCCGATATGAACAGGAGATTACTGACTCATATCGGTCAATAAGAACACAAGATCACAAGAACACAAGATAAGAACACAGATATGAATTTTTAGCTTTACTAGAGCTCTGTGAAGCATTTTGTTGCATGTCTGTTCTGATAATCAATAATTAAATTGAGGAAAACATTTTGTAATGTTAAATTAATCAATAAAACATTACATTTATGCTGTGTTCTACTCTTGTTGTAAAAGTTATCTTCAATTTAATTAAGTTTATTGAACATAATCTTTGTCAGACAACAGAGGGAAAAACAATGCTAAATGTGAATGATAAAATGCAACCATATAATTGAATTTATTTATTTATTAATTTAATTTAATTTTATATTTTATTTGTTATATCCGATATGTTTTGTTTTTTACATTTACAAACTTACATTTTAAAACTATTTATGTGAAAACCTTCCTGCCCCCTCGCCTCTGACGTTAACAGTCCCAGCCTTTTCTGAAGTGCAACATGCAGTTCCAGATTGGGTACAAGAAAAGTGGCTTGGGACCAACAATCAAAAAGTCAATCATAATGTTACAATTAAATATAGGTAACCTCCTATAAAATACTCTAAGCCTCTGATGATAATTAGTGATTTTCTTTTACAGAATACCAACTATAACTGCTATTTGAGCTATTCAGAAAAGGCAGTTAATTATATAACATCCTCTTTCCATGAACTGTGCAAAGAAAGTCAGCTTTCAACACCTTCTCCATAATGGCTTCTTTAAGCGTTACGTCCCTCATGAGAGCCAAAAACAGGGGGTGGCATATTCCTTGAACTCCCTGGGAATCTGGATTGATGATGGGGAGATCTGTAGGAGGTTAGAGATCATGGTCCTTTTCAGTTCACTAATGTAAGAGGTTAATTGAGTGTGTATTTCTATGTCTGTGTCAGCGACAGATTTCTTGGCAATGATGTCTTCAGTTTAGGGTTACAGCTGATGAGCCATGCTGAAAATGAAACGTCGTTTGACGAATCTATGCTCTTAGTTTACTCGCAGCATACACATGTATGTATGTATGTTAAAAAGCTTCTGCTCCTAGGCCATATCTTGACTTGACATAACAGGCTAGGGTATCATTAATGACGTCATTATCAACCTCCCAAGTTTGGTGAAGTCATCCGAGTGCTCATTGGATTGTCTGGACGTCACAGCCAGAATTGAGGCCTGGGTTTAGATAACAGGAGAGGGTGTGTGAAGGTAGATACCACCACCTTCTGGGTTTTCCCCTTTAGAAGGGAAACCTCTCCTCTTATGCAATGCAGAAGGAGCCTGTATTACTTTATCACACTGCTGATTTTTACATTTAATTAAGATTTTTGTATTTATATTTTTGGATATTTAATTGTGTGTTCCTTTCCCATATTTTTACATTTTAGACTATGTTTGTTGTCATCTAACACTCACTTGAAGTTAATCTTTAAAGCTAATCTTTAATTATAATTTATATGATTTTAAAAATTCATATATATTTTTAATTATATAGTTAATTAATAAATAATTTATTAAGTTAAATGTAATCTAGTAAATCTAATTGTTTAACTGCACAATAACATTATACAAGTTATACAAGGTTAATTTACTCATTATATGTTATACATTTAACTACACAAGGTTTTTGTTGAAACTTGTACAGCTATTCTGAAAAAAAGTTGAGTTTGGAAATTCTTTACGGTGTTATGATGCCTAAATGCACTTGTAGCATTTAAAATAACTGATCTTTAGTGTTGTATTTAAAATGTATTTAGACAAACGAGTACAAAATAAATATCTGCAATGTATTGATTATTGGCTATAACATGAATATAATAACGAGCTTATCAATATTAGCCAGATCAATATTAGTTAATCTCATGTTTGGTTAAAATATCCTGAATGCATTTCTAATGAAGAAATAAATATTGCAAAGAAATATAATTGAATTCAATACTTGAAAGTTTGAAGGGTTAGTTCACCCAGAATTTAAAATTCTGTCATCAATTACTCGCCCTTATGTCGTTCCAAAACCGTAAGACCTTCGTTCATCACCGGAACACAATTTTAGATGACCCCATATAGACTCCAAAGTAATCTTCAAGATAGTAGGCTCCTGTGTCATCATCACACACATATATCGTGATGCTCACTTGAACGGCGTCTGAGACTGACATGGAAGACAAGAAATTGTTAAATAAAGTTATTTTTGTTTTGTTTTTTGCACACAAAAAGTATTCTTGTCGCTTCATAAAATAAAGGTTGAACCACTGTAGTCACAGCACGGACTATTTCAATGATGTCTTTATTACCTTTCTGAGCCTTGAAAGTGGTCATTGCATTGATGTCTATGGAGGGGTCAGAAAGGTCTCGGATTTCATAAAAGATATCTTAATTTGTGTTCTGAACATGAACAAAGGTCTTACGGGTTTGGAACGGCAAGAGGGTGAGTAATTAATGACAGAATTTTTATTTTTGTGAGAACTAACCCTTAATACTTAGGGTTAGGGATTTGAACAAACTCCTAACCTTAAGTATGAGGAATAGTTAATATGGCAATAAGATCACAACTGTAAAACACATTGACTAGAGCTTTCTCTGTGAAAGGTAAGTCAAAGTGGGTTGACCTGAAAATAGCATCATTAATGACTTTGTCAACACACAACACTTTTAATCAATAGCAGTTTGGCTGTATAGTATAGTGCATAAAACCTGGTTCAATAGCACCGGCCCGGTTAGCTCTGAATTATACATGTTAGTAGGCCAGAGACAAGGTCATTCTTTGAAAGTGGAACCCAGTAACACTAACCCGCCAACACGAGCTGGGAAAATGAGCACAAACACTTACACATGCACTGACATGATTATACACACCCACAAAACCCATTTGTAGGGAAGACCTGTATACTAACTGGTTAAATAGATATAAAGAGACACCAGTCAGCAAGTTCTCACACACGACAGACAAACTATCAGATCATTTGTTTGTATGATCTATCTGTGCATCTGTCTGTCTATCTTAATTTTTTCTTGTATTCAGTTTTGAATGTAAATTCTATGAATTTAATCACTACCATACTGTAATGTGTATTGTCTCACTTTGTTTTTTAAATAGTAGGCAGGCAACAAGTACACTTTGTTTACTTTAGTGTACTTGTGGTTTGTCAATAATACTTGGACATTATGTAAACATTAGTAGATGATTCAAATACTATTAATCATTTGTCTACTTAAAGGAGAGAACTGAAATCCTTGTTTTTTTCTGGAGACGTACTTAAAGCAGACTAAGCGATTCCTAATTAGGTATCAAGCACCCACCATTCCGAATACATGAAAGAGAAAAGATAAGATTAGGATTTTGGGGAGGCTCAGTCTACAGAACTATGCTGTACAACATGGACGAGACTGCTGCTCACATTATGTACAAAACCTTCCATTGAAAAAGGAAATTAAAAGGTATTGTTTAACCAAAAATGTATGGAACACAAAAGGAAAAGTTTACTAGAATATGACACTATTTGTAAATGGCTGCAGTGCTCAAATATCATTCAAATATGCGCATATTCACACAAATCTACATCAGAGGGGTACGTTTTCAATAAATAATGTCCTAAATTTGGACATCTTATGATATCAGAAGACTTGTAATATTGTGCACATGGACTACTTTTTTTAAGGTGCTTTGGTAATTTTTTGCAGCTTGGGTTTGTGGTCACCATTCACTTATCTTGTATGAAAAAAAAGCAACATGACCATTCAGCCTAACATCTTTTTTGTGTCTGGTTAAAAGAGAAAATAATACAGATTTTTGAAACATAAGAGAGAGTAATGATGACAGTGGTTTAATTTTTTAAATAAACCAATCCCTATAACCAGTTCAAAGAAGAAAACTGATCTTAAGCCATTTTGAAAGAATAAGAGACATAAAGACAATCAACCAAACGTGTAGTTTATTCTCAGCCCGTCTTTGACAGTCGGAGGAAATTCTTTTTGAAAAAACAGATAAAAGCCTGAGTGAAAGTGCTGCAATTACCCTGATGCTAATTGTATTGAACTAGCTACTATTCAGAAAAGAACAATAAGCGTATCAAAATCTATCAAATTTAAATCTAGGCTGCACTGATGCACATGCGGTGTATATCAAGACTCTACAATTAGCTTCATAATGGCCGCATTGAGCTTTTCTGCCAAATTAATTACAGGTCTGATGATTTGCCATCTCTGGGAGCCGTGAACATGAGTCGACCGCATTGTTCCTGTCAGTTCACCTGCCGAAATCCATGAATCAGTGTGCATCACATGGAGATCTCTAAAGCAGCCACAGCAGATTCAGACATAGTATGGGGAGGAGGAGTAGACTTACATAACACTACTTTACAAACACACATTCACACTGCCGCACGTGTTCACAATGTTCCGGGTGAGACACATACCAGACAGAAAGACAAAACCAGATGTTCTGCGAGACACTTCTGGATAATGGAAGGACACAGGGCATGAGTGGTTTCGCAGATCTGTTAAGTAAGAATGTTGAATGAAAGGCTTTTATTTCTTCAGCAAATTCTTTCTACTGCAGCTGAGAGGTTGTTAATGTCTGGATCACACTCAAAACAAGGACTTTCTGGTCACATTCCATAAGCATGCATCCTACCCATTCGGCTTAGCTGTAGAAGAAATCTCTGAACAGCTTTTGTTTATGCATAGAGTAGTGTGTGTGAGACGGTAGCGGGTGCGTATGAGTTTGTGTAAGTGGTTAGGGGGTGATGGCTATTAAGTGTTACTGATTCCAGGAACAGCAGACAGCACAGGGTCTATTGATGCTTCTGACCCTCGTAAAGGGTTGTAACTGTTCATCACACACACTTCTCTGTAGACTCACATTTTTAAAGGCACAAAGTATACAAAAATTGACTTGTTTATTTGTATACTTTTGTATACAAAATACAAAAAAAATACAACACACAATTATACAAAAGTACTTTGTAAACTATTACAGACCTGAATAATAATAAACATCAATTAGCAAAAACTTTTTGATTTTAAAATAACAAACTGCAGTCATTAATTTTATTCCTTAAAACTCATCTTTGATAATCAAAATGACATATTTAAAAATTACACTTTGAATAATACCATTGTACCTCAACCTCAAAACTCAAACTCGGGAACAGAACAACCGTAATATCATGAGGAGAACTGACAAAGAACAGAAAGAAACACAAGGCTTAAATACACAGAACAAACTTAACAATAAACAACAGGTGTAACTTATAATCAAACAATGAATAATCAAGGTAACTGAAAACACAGGAAACAGAACTATAGTGAAAACGTCTCAGGTTACGACTGTAACCTATGTTCCCTGAGAACAGGGAACGAGACAATACGTCATCGACGTTATGGGGAACGCCTCAGGCGTGACAGGTGTCTGAAATCAAGTATCAACTCACAGCAATCATGTTGACCGGCGACAGCCCGTGCATCATCAGCTCGAATGATGAGCGCGTCAATCTGGATGTATAAAAATTGCGCCTTGAAACCGTGACAACATCCTATCGGCTGAAGGGACTGTTGCAGGCAGGCCCCGAGGTATGGCAGGGAGACGTATTGTCTCGTTCCCTGTTCTCAGGGAACATAGGTTACAGTCGTAACCTGAGACGTTCCCTTTCGAAGGGAACTCAACAATACGTCATCGACGTTATGGGGAACGAAATACCCACGCCGCCATACTGAGGGGAGTGCATGCCCAATGGCAGTGACAACTGTCATCACCAGTAATACAAAGGACACTAAAAACCACTCACCCTAGGTCACGTTGGGCTGTCAGTGACAGCACTCCCTACCGGTCATAGCCCAAGCTAATGAACCGAGAAAACTGCCAGAACATAGTTCATGGGAGGTATATCTGGGCCAGCTCAAAGGCTTAGGACCAACTTCCAAATAGAAGGGGTCCCTTCCAGGGAGTGTGGCTAGGGGACTCAAGGGACTCCCAGCCAGTCACTATACAGGAAAACATGCCTCCTGACATGCCACCAGGCATGATCTATACTAAGACGCACAGTCTGGCCATTGCCTGTCTGTCCGAGACAGAGCCTCTGGAAACTGCCTTGGAAAAGACGTTCAAAACTGAAGGCCTGCAAAGCTGGCAGAAACCATTCAGTTCCGGATCACAGAGACGGGACAACCTGGAGAGTGTAACTCAACCTCAAGAAATGACGGAAGTCGTCCACTCAATCCATGGGCCTACCCAGTGCTCGTCCTGAACACTGAGGAAGTAAGAGAGGGATCAAAACCAGGAAGGTCTGCTGAGGCCAAAGACCTGATTACCCCCTATGTGGGGAGCTCCAGTACCTGAGAGCTCACATCAGGAAAGGCCGGTGAGGCCTGTAACCTGGCGACCACCGCATGTGGGAGCTCATAACCAGGAAGGCCGGGTGAGGCCTGTAACCTGGCGACCACAGCATGTGGGAGCTCATAACCAGGAAGGCCGGGTGAGGCCTGTAACCTGGCGACCACCGCATGTGGGAGCTCATAACCAGGAAGGCCGGGTGAGGCCTGTAACCTGGCGACCACAGCATGTGGGAGCTCATAACCAGGAAGGCCGGGTGAGGCCTGTAACCTGGCGACCACAGTGTGTGGGAGCTCATATCAGGAAGGCCGGTGAGGCCTGTAACCTGAGACCCAGAATATGGGAGCTCATAACCAGGAAGGCCTGATAAGGCCTGCAACCTGACAACCATACCACGTGGGGGCTACATTAGAAAGTACATGAAACAAAAGTGCATGTACTTAGTCATTCTGAGTCCAGAAAAGGCCTGGATCAGAATGAAGAAGTTAGCCAGAAAGGCGTCTGTCGTAGCATATTTTGACGAGATCTAGAGTGGGACCCGAGGTGAAAGACTTGGGTCTGGACCACATAGAAAGGGACTGAAGCGTACAGCGCATGACCCTTACCATAAAAATGGATTTTAGAAAGTACACAAGATGTTCCATCATGTGACTTACCATAAGTATGGTTTTGACATGATCAGGAAGGCCAGATCTGGCCTATAACCTGATAGTCAAAATGTATGGGAGCTCACATTCAGGAAGGCCTGATGAGGCCTGCAACCTGACATGTGAAAGCTCACAACCACACCCTAGCGACCACAGTGAGTGGGAGTTCACATTCAGGAAGGCCTGGAGAGGCCTGAAACCTGACATGTGACAACTCATAACCAGGAAGGCCGCTTTTTCTTTAGGGGGCCTGAAGCCTGGTGACCACTGAATGTGGGAGCTCAAAACCAGGAAGGCCGGCGAGGCCTGTAACCTGACAACCACAGTAGGAGGGAGCTCATATCAGGAAGGCCTGACAAGGCCTGTAACCTGACAACCACACCATGTGGGGCTACTTCCAGATAGGCCATAAATATGGATTTTAGAAAGTACATGAAACAAAAGTGCATGTACTTAGTAATTCCGAATCCAGGAAGGCCTGGATCAGAAAAAGGCGTCTGTCGTAGCAAACCTTGACGACAGGACGCATCTAGAGTGGGACCCGTGGTGAAAGACCTGGGTCTGGGCCACATAGGAAGGGACCGAAGCATACAGCGCATGACCCTTACCATGAAAATGGATTTTAGAAAGTACACAAGATGTTCCGTCGTGTGACTTACCATAAATATGGTTTTAACATAATCAGGAAGACCAGATGAGGCCTGTAACCTGATAGTCAAAATGTGTGGGAGCTCACATTCAGGAAGGCCTAATGAGGCCTACAACCTGGAAGGTGAAAGCTCACAACCACACCCTAGCGACCACAGTGAGTGGGAGTTCACATTCAGGAAGGCCTGGTGAGGCCTGAAACCTGACATGTGACAACTCATAACCAGGAAGGCCGAGGAGGCCTGAAGCCTGGTGATCACTGAATGTGGGAGCTCATAACCAGGAAGGCCGGTGAGGCCTGTAACCTGACGACCACAGTAGGTGGGAGCTCATATCAGGAAGGCTGGTAAGGCCTGTAACCTGATACCCAGTATTTGGGAGATCATAACCAGGAAGGCCGGTGAGGCCTGTAACCTGGCGAGCACAGTAAGTGGGAGCTCATATCAGGAAGGCCGGTGAGGCCTGAAACCTGACAACCACAGCATGTGGAAGCTCATACTCAGGAAGGCCGGGTGAGGCCTGTAACCTGGCGACCACAGTATGTGGGAGCTCATATCAGGAAGGCCGATGAGGCCTGTAAACTGGCGACCACAGCATGTGGGAGCTCATAACCAGGAAGGCCTGTAACCTGGCGACCACAGCATGTGGGAGCTCATAACCAGGAAGGCCGGGTGAGGCCTGTAACCTGGCGAGCACAGAAGGTGAGAGCTCATATCAGGAAGGACTGTGAGGCCTGTAACCTGGCGAGCACAGAAGTTGGGAGCTCATATCATGAAGGCCGGTGCGGCCTGTAACCTGGCTCCCATAGTATGTGGGAGCTCTTATCAGGAAGGCCGGGTGAGGCCTGTAACCTGGCTACCACAGTATGTGGGAGCTCTTATCAGGAAGGCCTGGCGAGGCCTGTAACCTGGCGACCACCGTGTGTGGGAGCTCATATTCAGGAAGGCCTAGTAAGGCCTGTAACCTAAAACCCAGTATGTGGGAGCTCATAACCAGGAAGGCCGGTGAGGCCTGTAACCTGGCGACCACAGTATGTGGGAGCTCATATCAGGAAGGCCGGGTGGGGCCTGTAACCTGATAACCACAGTATGTGGGAGCTCATATTCAGGAAGGCTGGATAAGCCTGTGACCTGACATATGGAAGCTCATAGCCTGGAAGGCCTGGTGAGGCCTGTAACCTGGCGACCACATGTGGGAGCTCAGCTCACCTTACAATTCTACATTACCTTTGCTTGCCAAACATGTCCCCGGCTCTGTACAGGAGACGACTTCTGAAAAAGAAGAGAAAAATGTTATTTGCGCAGAAAAAAACATTTTCACTCAACATAAAACCTGCAGCGTGCGAAATGAAGCACACCAGGACTCAAGAACTCAGAAACCTGAGTTCTACTGCTTCACAATGGTTAAGAGACAAGATCCAGGGAGGTGATGTCTAACGTTCAGTCCGAGAACGTTTACTCTGGATCACCTCCCTGAGATCCTGCCTCCCGCGGGAGTTATGCCTCCTGCGCGCCCTGCTCCCCCTGCTAGGAGAAGGGGATGCACAGGAAGCGACACTGGCCTTCTGAGTCTGTCTGTGATCCTCAGACCACAACGGACCATGCCCTCCCGGCTGCCTGGGCTGGGCCGAGGACCTCCGCGGCATGCAGCTCTTAAATGCCGCAGAGCGAGCCCACGCCTCCCTGAACTTATCGACCACAGTCTCAACGGAAGGTCCGAAAAGCTCAGAAGGCGAAACCGGCGAATCGAGGAGAAAGGCTTTTTCTTTCTCCCCGATGTCAGCCTGGTTGAGCCACAGAAGCCTCTCCGTGGCCACCATAGCCGCCTGATGTAATCTTAAGCGGCTTGGATGGCAGGGTCGGGGCTCCCAGTGACGAAGACCGATCAGAGGTGAGATAGTTAGCCAACGTCTCGACCGGCAGCATCGACACATTCCCGTGCTCCGCGGCCCCATCCACAGCAGCGAAACTAGCCTGCTGATGTAGATAAAGACGCGCGGAGAACGGGTTCTTCCATGCCCTCTCGATCTCAAAATGGAGATTGGGAAGGAATGGAAGGCTCGTCCGAGCTGGTTGCTTATGGGTAGGAAGGAACCGACCGTCCAAAACACCACGAACAGGTTCCTCCCGGACGCGCCTCCACTGCAACTGCAATCTGTTGGTGGCGCGCCCCATAACATCCACCAAATCAGCGTACACTGGGCAGGAGGGCTGAGATGGTTAAGTCCTAACCAGACTGATATCATCAGTAGCCGACTCCTGCCCGGCCCGAAGAGAATCAGTCACAGATCCATCAGAAAGAGAAAGAACCTCCTCTACAACGACCCGTAACTCATCCTCGTCAGCTGGCAGATCATCCGCAAGGTTAACGCCCCTCTCCAGCTGATCTGCCAGCTTCATCTGAGAGCCCCACTAGCTCACGCGCCGTTGAGCCTCAGCCCGAGCGGGACCAACACCGCGGGGTTCAGATGCCGCGCCCACTTCCCTCGAGAAGTGGGACAGACGAGAACGGAGCGTTTTCAGAGAAAAACGCTCACAGTTTGCGCAGGAAGTTCCCTCGAGAACTCCCCGCGCGTACTCATCTCCCAGGCAGAAAACGCACAGATCGTGTGAATCCTCCGGTGTCAAATATCTGGGACACGGGTCGGCACACTTGCGGAAAGTATTTTCCCCTTCTCTGCAGGCTTCATTGTTGATTACTCAAAACAGACAAACAGTCCCTGAAGACGAAAAGATGTTGTCACGGTTTCAAGGCGCACTTTTTATACATCCAGATTGACGCGCTCATCATTCGAGCTGATGATGCACGGGCTGTCGCCGGTCAACATGATTGCTGTGAGTTGATACTTGATTTCAGACACCTGTCACGCCTGAGGCGTTCCCCATAACGTCGATGACGTATTGTTGAGTTCCCTTCGAAAGGGAACCCACCACAACATACAAAGAACAGATATTTCCTATAACAACCAACCATTCTTATCTTTTATTTCGTTTAACTATCTTTCCTCAATCAAGGGTGTTTCCCCAGTCTTCTGGCTGAGATGGTGGGATAGACTCCAGCATCCCCACAGGTCAAGCAGTTTGGAGCAGTAACCTTGCAGCAGTTGATTTGTTTACATTTTTTTTCTTGTAGATAGCTTTGCATTTTAATATGGCAATGGGGGACTAAAGCCCCAAATGTCCATGCCTCTGCTTTAAGCACTTCTGTTTCAGTTTACAGGCATGAAAAGTCTCCACAAATGCCTCAAGCTCCACCTGGGCTCCCATGCACATTTGAAATTAGGCTTGTGAACACCCAGGTGAGCGTCACCGTGAATCATCAGCATCCTACTGAAAAACACAGCAACCACTCCTATATAAATATCTCACCCAGTCAGTTTTGGGAATGTCCTGGGAGTATTTCAGGATAGTGAAACAGAGCCATTAATTCCACATGACTATTATTTCCCAATTAAAGTGCCAGTGAGTGAATGGATTTGGCAATGAATTTTGAGTAAACTCAAATTCAAAGTAAACATAGCCATTGTTGGGCATTAAATTGCCTGCTTAAGATAAATATCTGTGTTTTAAAGACTGACTGTTGGATTGACTGACTGGTTCAACCAATGTGATAATGAGTTGCGTAACAGTGGCTGACTCCCCAAACAGATGGACAGACGTGTGGAGCACATGACCTACAGTACAAATCAAACTGTGATGTGCCCCTACAAGCAAGTTCGTTGCTGTTTTTTATAAAGAGCGATGATGCAGGCTAATGTAAAGTCATACAACTGGAGCGTATCTCACAAGAATATCCAATAATTATGACGTTAGCAGTCCATAGAGTCTATGTGTGTGTGGGTAGTTTATTTTTCACTCCGTCTCTCACCAAAACAATGAGCCTTTTGCTCATTAAACAATGGGGGATCATTCACAATCTGTTCTCAAACTCTTGACTTGTCCTCCTACACATTTGGGTGAAAAACGCCGACAAAAATGTAATCTAGAACTGGTCCGGTATACGGGCATTTGACTATTGATTTTATTGCTGGCTATTTCCTCTATGATGATGACAACAACCATGTTTGGCTAAAGGCGATTAGAATGACAAAGCGCCCAAATTGCCATTTATCTAAAGTTAAGGAAAACCAATTGCAAAGGAAGAGAGGAAATCAGGCCTGATTGTCACATAGGAAAGTTGTCGCAAGTTGTCGCCTTATATATCATCTATATAAGGTTTCAAAAGTTATTTTCTACTACAGTTCTTTTGTATTGGTTTCAAACACCTAGTTCAAATATCTGTTGTTCCAGAACTAAATGAAACACATATAGCCTCTTCACGTGAATGCATCATTATTATAGTTTAAACGGGTTTCAGGTATCAGACGTCTTTAATAGCTCACGGAAGTTAAAAAGGGATATGATGATGTTGGCCTGGTGGTTTACCTCATGTTGCTGCTTACCATCTTATGTGAAACAGCCGACACATGTCTCTGCATATGTGGACATGGACATGTATTCAAAGAGTGGCATGAATTATTTTCCCTTGCTAACATATCTCTATATAACATAGGTCTATATAATAATAGTCTGCAGATCTAATTCCTATTACAGTAATTGCTGATATTATTTTAAGCATCATACCTTTAAAAATCTATATAATAGGCTACTATTTCAATTTTTCATAGTGAACTGAGGAGTAAGAAATGGGGAAGTATGGGTCTTTTTCTGGTTCATTAAAAAAAACAGCAAACTGTTCATGCGGTACATTTGACATTGAATTGCTTTGTGCACTTGGACACGATGTATGGTTTTTCAAATAGGTTGTTATTGAAGGATGGGACAATGCCAATTGCCTAAAACCTGTGAGTATAAGCTTTGTTTCTCATTTCTTATGCAATTAATACATTTACATAGAATTATTAAAGGTACAGCAAATTATAGCCTGTTTAGTAAAGGGTCAGAGAGAAGATGAAAATAGTCATGTTATGATGGTAGGCCTAATCCTGATAGATTTACATATTTTGTTGTTTCATCAATTTTATTTTTAAAACTCCCATAATTTCTCTGCTGTTTGGCATTAGCCTGCCTTCCTTCCTTCCTTACTTCCATGCATTTATTTCTTAGTAGACTTCCAGGCTCATGGACCCAGCCAAGTACATCGACAGAGAGAGAGAGAGAGAGAGAGAGAGAGAGAGAGAGAGAGAGAGAGAGAGAGAGAGAGAGAGAGAGAGAGAGAAAGAGAGAGAGAGAGAGAGAGAAAGAGAGAGAGGAAACAAGTAAGACAGAAAAATGCATAATGCTCAATGCATAAAATACAAATATTCAATCAAAGGAAATTTAGGCTATATAATTTCAAATATTTCAGTTTGCATGACAATCACATTCTTCTACATATTAATTGCTGTGTGCTTTTAATTATATTCTTCTTTTTATCATTATTTATATTATTGTTATGTTATTATCATAAAATTGTAGTTATTTTAATGTATTTTGCATTGTTTGAACCTAACCAGCAGCTGCTTTGGCAATGCAATCGCAGTACTATTTGCCATGCAAAGAAATTGCACTAAATCTGATATTCAAAGAGTGAGAGAGGAACATTGTGTGAGTTTCTGCGACTGTTCCACAGTTATCCAAGCCAGAAGTAAAACGTCAAACTTGTCCTGCACAGAAGTGGAGCACAGTAAAATAAATCACTGAATCAAAGTGACCAAACACGGATAGAGTACCGTGCTTCACAGCTGATGAGTTAACAAATTGAATTAGTGGCTTGTCTGTGGAACTGGAAATGCATCAGAAAGGCCTTTTATGAAGTTGACAATGTCAGAGAAAGTAATAAATGGCATAGGCTGCCCCCAGCAGGCTGTATTGATGGGGTGTCATTTTTTTACTTCAAATTTACAGTTTTTTTTTTGTTTGTTTTTTCAAGTCAATTTTTCAAAACCCCCTCACACAGTGATCAAATCAGCATCAGTCTGTGTGGGATACACTGCAGATCATTTATCATTGCTTCGGCACAAAATGCATTCACTGACCACTTCTTTCAAAGTAAATGAATTATTTTCTCATTTACACACAACCACCACCAAAACTCTATGTACCTGCATGCAGGCCAACAAAAATGAATAAGGCAGCAATTTGCTACATTTCTACAATAATACCATATTGAAATATTCTCAATCTAAGAAAAATGAAATACAATCAAAACAATTAGATAGCTGAACAACACAGGTGTTAGTCTTTCAATTTCATTACCATCTATACAAAAGGGGAAACATAATTTTGTACCTGAACCATGTAACATTGCAGGGAATTCTTAAAAATAAAGACTGTCATTCTTGTTTTGTAAAGAAATTTCACAAAAGGAAAATATTGTATAATGCTACTTACTGTTTTTTACACCATTGTTTTATGAGTGATAAAGTGTATTTGTTGGGTACTGACAAAAAACTGCAAATATAAACTGGATACAACTTGTTGAATAGAGACAAGGGATGTTAAAAGCTAAAAAAATACACTTTTCTTATGGCTTTTATTACAATTTAAACCATAAAAGGTACTAAATGCATTGAAATTACAAAATTTAGCATAAAATTGCATATAGAGAGATAACAATGGATGCTAAAATGACAAAAATAAATGTTTATGAACTTTTTTACTCGACTAAATGAACTCAATGGCATGAACTAAAAGCTACAAAACTCTAATTTTGATTTCATGGGCTCTTTAACAACCTGTTTTTCTCTTTCTCGTGTTTTGGAAAGACCTTATGTATCACTCTCTTCCTCAGCAGAGGCCTGAGTGGCACCTTTGGACATTCAGAGACAGACAGAGAGAATAGCATTCACTCCAGTGTGAATAGCTATGACGCATGTAGTTTACTGGGTACTCCGTTTAACAACAACTCTACTTCCACCCGTTCTGGCAAACGGACACTCACTAAACAGACCCCAAACAGAGTTTGAGCTGACAAAAGGAAGTCTGGATGACCTTTGTGCCTTAACTGGCTGTCTAAAATGGGCTGTTTGATAACAGGCTGAGCTGTTCTCAAATGCTGTAAAGAACAGCATTTATCTTTAACATTATACATTTCTCTTTCATTGCAATGTCCATGAAACTCATACCATGTGCAATTATAATTAAGAACAGTAGCATCTATTTTTGCAGTGTGCACATATTGCAGTGCCACAAAATACTGACATATTACATGCACGTTGTTGATTAGTATTACTCATAATATAGAACAATTTAGAGTGTGACTTTATCAATATTTAATTGAATATTGTTTTAATGCCTTCATTGTCAAACTGTAAGCAATGGTGTTCCAATAGATCTGGATATTTTACAAAGCATTCTGAATTTATGAAACTTTGTTACAGTTTAAATATACACAGGTTGTTGGCGCTCCCATGTGGATATACTTAGGAATTGAAATTACATATAAAAATATATTAAATTATATATAGGCCTTTTTTCATATTTAATACGAACATATATACGAACTAAGGACTTAAAAATATGAGGACTATAAGATGTTACTCATCAAGATGGGAATGTGAGAAAATAATTTCAACAAATTACAACACATTTTTGAATTTGGTCTCTGTATTCATATTGAATGCCATCATACTCGTTCCTGATTTTTATCGTTGACTTGGCTACTACAGAAAAGAATGTAATAAATAAACAATAATAAGAAAATAATAATGATTTATAAATGATTTATTATTTACAAAATATTTGTATATTTAGACAAATATGACAAATAAATTCGTATAATAAAGTAGACCTAATTATTCAAATAGCCTATATTGTAATCTTATCTAGACAGCAGAATTATCAAACAAGAACATAAATAGTAAATAGAACATCTGTAATTAATATAGGCTATGTGAAATCCATAATTACATCATCTATTACGTCTGTATACATGCTACTCTACATGTAACAACCTCAGAAAACGATACACCCAAAACACAATTAGGCTACTCATTTCTCCCACCCTCCCGAGCCCACACGACAGTTTAATAGTGTGTAACACCTGTATCATATATCACCACAAAATCTGTATGGTGTAATGTGTATTGCTGGCTTAAATTTCCATTACATTCATTTGAATGAATGCTGACGTACCAGGTTTTTTCCCCCCCCAGAATATCCTATAGCTTGCATGGGAACTAAATTCCCTGCATTCCTTCAAAAATGTTATTGCTCTGACTAGCCAAGGAAATCCAGATCTTATAGTCGTCACATAGATGTTAAATGCGCTTAAATGCTGTTTAGACAAGGAAAGGGGTGTGCAAGCCTTAATTTTGATTTCAATCCCTGGGGAGATGTTTAGGTTGAGGAGGAATTGTGCAACATCACTTCCTTATGAGGTGTTCAGGCGTGTTCGGTGGGACTGACCGTATTCTCTGTCTCATGCTTATACAGAAGTCCAAACTGTCCCGTCGAAGAAAGCAGTTAATCTTGTGAGGGTTTTTTTCTTCTTCAGGTAGGTACAATTTATCTAGTACAATCACTGTTGTCGTATTCTGGGGAGTTTTTGTTATGGAGTTTGACGTTTGAGAGCGGGTTCACTCTTCATTGGACTTAAGAGAAAGAGGTAAAGGCCACAGGTGAGCTTCAGGTAAACTCACACACTTTTTTACAGTTACTAATCAATAATAAGATAAATTTTTAGCCTTCTAGTCAGTGCTTAGACTTTTTGTAACATTCCCGCGCCACACGCCACATTTTAGTTAATATTCCTTAGTATATGGCCTAAATATTTAGACAACTCCGTGACTAAAAACGAAAATTAAAGCTGGTTACGCGTTGACATGTTTGTTTATCGACTGTTTAAAAATGCGCGTAAAGTTGCATATTCATTATTTTTACTCGGCAAGAAATTCGGTTAAAGGGAGTTTATGCACGTTCCAGTAGCCTACATTACAGAGAAAATCTTTCTCTTAAAGCTATATATTGCGTAATTATACAGCCATTTTCCGTCTACTTCATAGGGGAGTTCACTTGCAAAATATTAACATGGATAGTAACAGTTTCCGCCAAAATACCAAATATGAGAACGCCTTCAAGCTGTATTATTTATTTATTTATTGACAACGTTGGTTTCTTATTCCACGTGACCACAATTTAACTATGGAAGGCTGTAAGGTGTGTAACTGATAAAATGTAAACCTTGAATCCAACAAGTCTCTTTGGATTTCAGCTGCCAAATGCATACATGTAAATTTGGCATATTTTGGTAAAAACAAAAGACTGTAACTGTGGTACATACTCTATGCACATTGTACAAAATTGAGCCCACAAAATTTAAAACAAAACCTTAAAGCATTAATTCATTTTAAAATGTGTAAAATGTTGTGTCAAATTCAACACACTTTAATTTCAAGACCACAAATTAAAGTTTATTTATTAAATGTACAATGAAACAAGTATGATTTGTGTAATAAGCACTAATACATACATGCATAATAGAGTGAGGGAGAACTTTGCAATATAATCTAATATGAGCAAAATACCAAGTAAAAGTCTATAGCCCTATTCGCACGGGATAAGTATTACCTGGTGACCTCTAGTCATTTGTAATAATTGCGGAGGTTGTCTGTGATCTTAATCCCATGCGAATCGGCCATGTCTGTAATCTGTAATTTCTTCCCCCGCAAATGACCAACCATATTTCGCCGAACACCGAGGTCCTGTGATAATATTAGTTCTGTGCGAATCAGCATCTCTGTGATTTGGCGGGGTCGTTTATAATTTTTTCAAGGGTTTTGTTTCCTGTACGCTTTTTTATCCATCTTTCGCTTAGAATGGAGGCTGCGTTGGAGTGTTTTGATAGTATTTTGGGTGCTGGCTGGGTCATATCACTATTCACCATACAACTATACAATTTGCAAAAAGAGAAAGCTGAAAACCATCAGAAGAGCAAAAACAAAAAGAATGATTAGATGGAGATGAATGACACGTATAGCAGCAAGCGTTAAGGAACATTCTTCTGTTTATGATATATCATACAGCTAGACCTACAATAACGACAAGACATTTCCAAGCAATAGCCTATTGACAAAATCCGGGAGATAAGTCAGTAAATTCGAGTAAAATCACAGGCTTCGCTTATCCCATGCGAATGCGCCACACGGAATTCAGATGTGGGTGGGTAATTTCTAAATCACACGAGGTCCACAGATAATACTAATCCCGTGTGAATAGGGCTTATGAATATGTTGATCAGTTTTGTGAGAGCTGCATTCAGCAGTCTTAAATTACTGACAAAATAATGTAAATGAATATGAAATAGATATTGTTCTGACATAATAAAGAAAGCATTTTAAAGTGATTGTTAATCTCACCTCCATCTATTTTTGTCATTTTCCATTCAAAGGTCCTGGTTATCTTCATCATGTGTTAGTAACAGCAGTGACATCCCTTCACCTCAGGCTACATAGGACTGTGGAGATGTTCATCAGCCCCAGGACCTTGTTAAAGTGTGTCTGGTTGCAGATACATTTGACCTGTGCCCTAAAAACATGTCCTGCGATTCCGCAAATGAACATAAACTTCTCTGTTGCCTACTCTGTCTCTTTTTTTCAAACTACAAACTCCATACAGAACATTGTTGTTAAGGAATATTTTGATGAAGTTTATGTAGCCTCTCAAAATGTTGTTGAAGCCTTGGACAAAAATCTCACTAAACTATGGGAAATAAGAACTGGCCCGGTTGGCAGTCCAGACTGTCAGACCTGTCACTGTGATATTGAGAGTGAACCAGGAACTTCACTGGACACAGATAACCAAGTTCTTGTTTTAGAGCCTCATGGCCATCTTGACTTCCTGTACATCTGTGGGAGCACCCAGTATGGAGTCTGTAACATTCTTGAACTTATTGAAGGCCAAAAACCTAACCCTGAATGTTTTTTCTATGAAAAAGCCAACTCGCGCTCAGATTGTCCTGACTGTGTTGCTAGTCCTCTGGGAACAAAGGTCAGTGCAGTCAAATATGGTTTTTCAACATTCTTCTTTACAGCAGCTACCATCAATACCACCATTGCCGGGACTTTCGGGAAGCACTCTCTTTCCATTCGCCGCCTACTTAACACAGAAAATGGTTTTGACAGCCAAGTGAAGGGTCTAACGGTTCTTCCCAAATTCCAGGATACATTTACCATTGACTACATCTATACGTTCTCCACGGAAGAATTTGTGTATTTCTTATCTGTACAGTGGGAGAGCCCAATGAAATCAAATGCCAAGTTGCAGACCCATCTTGGGCGGCTGCCGATCAGAGACAGCGAGGTTTGGATGTACAGGGAGATTGTACTGGAATGCCGCTTTGAGCCCAAACGCCGGAGAAGGAGCTTTAGGGATATTGTGTACAACTCTGTTCAAGCTGCTCACTTCAGTACAGCAGGCAAGGAGCTGGCTGAAGACCTAGGGGTGAAGATGGAAAGCCCAATTCTGTATGGGGTGTTTGCTGTATCAGATCAAAAGGGGAATCCTATCAGCCAGTCTGCCTTGTGTGCATTTCCAATAGACTACGTGAACAGTGCCATAGAAAAGGGAGTAGAGTCCTGCTGTTCAAGTGGGACGGAGCAACTCTCACGGGGATTGTGCCATTTACAGTCCTGTGAAATGTGCCCACATGAGGTGAGTTTGTATTTCTCAGTGCAGTTTCTTGACAATTCACATTAAGCTACAAAAGAAGGCATTTTGAAGAATGTCAGTCACCAGACAGATGACGGTAGCCTTTGACTTCCATAGTATTTTTTTTTTCCTACTATGGAAGTCGGTGGCTACCGTCAACTTTCTGGTTACCCACATTCTTTAAAATATATTCTTTTACGTTCAACAGAAGAAAGAAACTCATACATGTTTGTGTGTTGCCATAGCAACCACCCAGATTACCTTAACAGTGCCCTGGCAACCCTAGAACAGCATGAAAATTGCTTCTATGCCCTAGCAACCATTAGCAATTGCTTCAAAATAATTTATATATGGAAAAAAGAGGCCGCACTTTGCATAGACAGTTTATTTTACAAACTTTATTGTAAAATAAACTGTCTATGCAAAGTGCGGCCTCTTTTTTCCATATATGAACTCTACTTATTAGGCCAGCACTCTTAAAATAAATTTAAGTGTAATTATTGAGTGAAGCCTGCTCCATCCTCCATTCATTCAAAATAATTTAGCAACACCCAAGCAACCACCTGGCAATGCCATAGCAACCACCCAGATCACCACTTAGGTATGCCCTAGCAACCATACAGAAACACGTATCAACCACACAAAACACCTTAACCCTTTGATGCACAACATGGGTCTAAAGTCAAAGTGTCCCGACTGAGTTTTTATTTTCTATATCTTTGCAAGAAATTAATTTATCATTTGTTATTCCAGGTATTCATTAAATATCTTGTTTTTGATTTCCACAAATCATTATGTTTATGTTTCCTTTCTTACTTTATAAACAAACACATTTTCTGTATTTCTACATCAATTTTACATACATGGGTCAAAAATGACCCATATAGAAACCTTTGATATTTGCACATGTTTGCAAGTAGGAACATATTTACTGCATAAATACTATTACTATAGTATTACATAATACTATTCACCTGCCACACATTTCACAACTCAACACAGCTGCTTTTGTATATTTAATGCAAGTCTTATTTTATTTTAACCACAGAAAATATTTGATATTTTGAAAAAGATAACTGGACATAATATTGGAATATTAGGCTATGGTTACCTTGACCATGAAATTCTAGTGAGAAATTACTTGTGAGAAAATACTATTAGCTCGCTAGCTGTTGACATATTCTATTCTAGCTAGCTAATGTTAGCTACACTAAAAAAGATGTTTTTTTAATGCTTATTTACAAGTAATAGGCCTAAAAGTTCTGTAAAAGAACCGTATCGTCTTGAATAAGCCTTCATATGCTGAAATGGCTCTATGTGTTAAGAGTTAAAATCTGTAACTGTCAAAGCCACCTGAAATAACACAGGAAATGAATACGGGTCATTCTAGACCCGTGTATGTAAAATTGATGTAGAAATACAAAAATTGTGTTTGTTTATAAAGTAAGAAAGGAAACATAAACATAATGATTTGTGGAAATCAAAAACAAGATATTTAATGAATACCTGGAATAAGAAATGATAAAATAGATATATTTTAAAGATTCAGCAAAGAAACATTCAGCCATGACTGAAATAACATAGGAAATTAATACAGGTCTTTTTAGACCCATGTTATGCATTATAAGGGTTTGCATAGCTTGTGCATCAAAGGGTTGTGCATCAAAGGGTTAGCTTGTATATCAAAGGGTTAACAATGCTACAGAAATCCCCAGAACATCCTAGCAACCACCCAGATTACCTTAGCAATGCCCTTGTAACCCCCTGAACACCCTAGTATTCACTTAGCAATGGTCTAGTAACCGGCTGGCAAGGCCCAAAACATCATATCAAATGCCTCACAATGCCCTAGCAACCTTCAGAACACCACGTTCGGATCACCCTAGCATTTTTTGTCAATATGAATGTTTACTTTGCCTTACTGAAAAGCTGAATAAGTCATTTTAATTTGTCTAATGCCATTTATGCTTTACCTGTACCTCAAGACTTGTCCCCATCTTGTGTTTAGTCAAAGGGTTTATGTAATTGGTCTAGTTTATATTACACAACCTGTACCTTAAAAGGAGTGGACCAAAAAATATTTGATGGTTAGTAAAGCCACTTTCAGGAAATGACTCACACAAACATTTGATTTTGGTTTAAACTCAGATGTGGAGATGCACTTGCTCAGGGATCTCAGTGACAGTCAGACTTGATCAGACACTCTCATCGCGTGTGGATTAAAAGTCTGTTGAATCCATGAAGTCACTTTCTGTTTTGTAGATACCAGCCGCCACATGCTCATACATGAACTAATACGTCACTCAATACCTTACTAGTGGACTGAACTTTCTGTGGCAACCGTTTTGTGCAGAATTTCGCTCTATCCCTCATGATCTTAAACAGGCGTTGAGCCAGAGCTGATAAATCAAAGAAAGTATGTAGTGGGCTGGTAGGATATTCAGTAGTGACGTCAACAGTTTGTTTTTAACCAACAGAAACACAGATACCAAGGGGATTGCCTGAAATAAAACAATATTTACAATGCTGTCCTGTAGTTATAGTTTTTCTAAGATTGCGCATGCATGTCCATTGTAAATAATTTCTGAGAATTATGAT
Organism: Gila orcuttii; assembly: GCA_026230005.1. NCBI lineage: Eukaryota > Metazoa > Chordata > Actinopteri > Cypriniformes > Leuciscidae > Gila > Gila orcuttii. The sequence goes on from JAPDVR010000011.1 coordinate 38,988,173, forward strand.
AATGATAATTTATTTATACACCTTCTCAAAGAGAACTGGATCAGTCAGTCTCACAGTCTCATGAACTATGCCTCCTTAATGGAGGTCAAGATTTTCAGCGAATAGCAATTCAAATTTCTCTATCAGTTATCATATTACTTAAGAAAAATTGTAATATCTTGCATGTGTTGTATGGACCTCTTTAATGATACTAAAAAGTTTTTACATCCTTTTTAAAGCATGGAAAATATTTCTCCTTGTATGTTCCATGGGAGCAAGAAATTCTGTAAATATATATGCAGTGCTGGGTAGATTACTCGCAAATTGTAGTTACAAATTACATGACGAAAATTGTAGTTAGTAACATAATCTAGATTACTCATTTTAGGTAATGTATTTTGACTACTTTTTGATTACTTAGATTTGAATTGGATTATTGTGTACGATGTTGATATACAGTATCTCACAAAAGTGAGTACACCCCTCACATTTCAGCAAACATTTTAGTATATCTTCTCAAGGGACAAAACTATAGAAATTAAACTTGGATATATTTTAGAGTAGTCAATGTGCTGCTTGTATAGTAGTATACACTCACCTAAAGGATTATTAGGAAGGAACACCTGTTTAATTTCTCATTAATGCAATTATCTAATCAACCAATCACATGGCAGTTGCTTCAATGCATTTAGGGGTGTGGTCCTGGTAAAGACAATCTCCTGAACTCCAAACTGAATGTCAGAATGGGAAAGAAAGGTGATTTAAGCAATTTTGAGCGTGGCATGGTTGTTGGTGCCAGACGGGCCGGTCTGAGTATTTCACAATCTGCTCAGTTACTGGGATTTTCTCGCACAACCATTTCTAGGGTTTACAAAGAATGGTGTGAAAAGGGAAAAACATCCATTATGCGGCAGTCCTGTGGGCGAAAATGCCTTGTTGATGCTAGAGGTCAGAGGAGAATGGGCCGACTGATTCAAGCTGATAGTGTTACGGAATGACAGAAACAGGATGCAATTGCAAAGGCGCTATTTATTATCTCAAATGCTCAGACAGGTATAACATAAAACACACAGCACAACACAGATGAACGGTCGAGCGGACACCAGCGCTGGATGTAAGGTAACGCAGGGACCTCGGTGGGCAAACGGTGGTGGTGCTCTGTGATCCAAACGTGGTGCTCAGTGATCCAGTAGTGGTGCTCTGTGGTCCCGTGGTAATCCCAACTCGGTGCTCTGTGATCCAGTGAAGGTGACGAAATCCAACCAACACGACGAGAGACACGGGGAAATCCACGATCCAGGAAGACAGACACGGGAACAGGACAGGAACACGCCAGGGAAACCATACAACGATCTGACAACATGAGACAGCAGTTACTGACATATAAAGGGACAAACAAGTGGAACCAGCTGGCGCCGCTAATCAATGGTAATCAGCGGCCACACCTACACACACGCAACAGCACGCAGGACGAGAGAGAGACAGTGAATGATCAACCGTGACAGTACCCCCTCCCCTAGGAACGCCTCCTGGCGTTCCTAGACAGACTTACCTGTCGATTGTAATCATCGATCAGAGAGTGATCTAGAATGTCCCTAGCAGGAACCCAACTTCTCTCCTCCGGACCGTAACCTTCCCAGTCCACCAGGTACTGAAATCCTCGTCCCCTCCTTCTCGAGTCCAGAATGCGATTAACCGAATACGATGGTTCCCCATCTATGAGTCGCGGCGGGGGGGGGGGGGGGAACCGGGACTGGCGGGTTAATGGGTGCATGAAACACAGGTTTAATTTTGGACACATGGAAGGCGGGATGAATTCTCCTGTACGCAGGAGGAAGTTTGAGTCGGACTGTCACCGGACTAATGATCTTGATGACAGGAAATGGGCCAATAAATTTGGGAGCAAGCTTGTTAGATACGGATCGGAGAGGAATGTTCTTAGTAGAAAGCCACACTTTTTGACCAACGACGTATATCGGAGGCTTTGACCGGTGGCGATCAGCCTTAGCCTTGGTGCGCGCCCGCACTTGGAGAAGAGTCTCACGGGCAAGTGTGGCGGCACCTCTGGACGAAGGCGTGAGCGGAGGGGACCGCGATTTCGGATTCCGTACTAGCAAAAACTGGTGGCTGGTACCCTAAACTACCCTCAAACGGTGTAAGGCCCGTGGATGACACTGGTAACGAGTTGTGTGCGTACTCCACCATAGAAAGTTGTTGGCTCCAGGAGGAAGGATTCTTGGAAACCAAACATCGCAACACTCTCTCCAAATCTTGGTTGGCTCTCTCGGTTTGACCATTGCTTTGGGGATGGAACCCCGAAGAAAGACTGACAGTCGCCCCCAGTAATTTACAAAACTCTTGCCAAAATTTGGACACAAATTGGGGACCTCTGTCAGAAACCACGTCCATCGGAAGGCCATGTAAGCGAAACACGTGATCAATGACAGTAACCGCTGTCTCCTTGGCGGAGGGTAATTTAGGCAAGGTAATAAAGTGAGCCGCCTTCGAGAACCGGTCCACGACGGTCAAAACGACCGTCTTGCCCTGGGAGGGCGGGAGGGCGGTGATAAAATCTAGCGCAATGTGGGACCAGGGTCTCGAAGGGACAGACAGCGGTTGGAGTAACCCATCTGGGGGTCGATTGGAGGATTTACCAGTGGCACAAACCGAGCAAGCCAAGACAAAACTGCGGATGTCACGAGCCATAAGTGGCCACCAGAATCGTTGCTTTACCAAAAAATTGGTGCGATTGGCCCCTGGATGACAGGCCACGCTGGAACAATGCCCCCACTGAATAACGTCGGACCGACACCCCTCTGGCACAAATAAACGATTCGGTGGGCAATCGGGCGGAGGCGTTACCCCTTCTAAGGCCTTCATGACCTTCGATTCGACCTCCCACCTGAGAGTGGAGACGACTAAAGTCTCGGGTAAAATACACTCGGGAGTAGACGGGCGTTCGGATTTGTCAAAAATACGAGATAAAGAATCGGGTTTGATGTTTTTAGAACCCGGGCGGTACGAAAGAGAAAAGTCAAAACGTCCGAAAAAAAGTGCCCACCGAGCCTGCCTAGAGTTGAGTCTTTTGGCGGTTCTAATATACTCTAAGTTCTTGTGATCGGTCCATACGATAAAAGGTACCCCTGACCCTTCTAACCAGTGACGCCATTCTTCCAGTGCTAACTTGACTGCCAACAACTCCCTGTTACCAATGTCATAGTTACGCTCAGCAGGTGATAAACGATGGGACAAAAACGCGCAAGGGTGCACCTTGTCGTCTGTGAGAGAACGTTGGGAAAGAACTGCTCCTACCCCCACCTCTGACGCGTCGACCTCCACCACGAACTGACGTGATGGATCAGGGGCAACAAGGATGGGTGCCGAAACAAAGCGGCTCTTAAGTTTGGCAAATACAGCCTTGGCTGTATCTGACCACCTGAACGTCGTTCTGGGGGAGGTCAAGGCAGTCAGAGGCGCGGCTAGTTCGCTGAAGTTGCGAATAAAACGCCGATAAAAATTGGCGAACCCCAGAAACCTCTGTAGGGCCTTACGGGAATCTGGACTTGGCCAATCAATCACAGCCTTAACCTTGTCAGGATCCATACGCATTCCCTCAGACGAGACGATGTACCCTAAAAAAGGAACAGACTGTGCATGAAAAACGCATTTCTCCGCCTTGACAAAAAGCCCATTCTCTAACAACCTCTGAAGCACTCGTCTGACGTGTTGAACGTGATCCTGGAGAGAAGAAGAAAAAATCAATATGTCATCCAGGTAGACATATATGAATTGATCGACCATATCTCTCAACACGTCATTGACGAGTGCCTGGAAGACCGCCGGGGAGTTGGACAGCCCGAACGGCATGACCAAGTATTCAAAGTGCCCCCTGGGGGTATTGAACGCGGTCTTCCATTCATCGCCCTTCCTTATGCGAACCAAATGATAAGCGTTACGTAAATCCAGTTTTGTGAAGACGGATGCCCCCTGCAACCGCTCGAAGGCTGAAGACATCAACGGCAAAGGATAAGTATTCTTTACCGTGATGTTATTCAACCCTCGGTAATCAATACACGGTCGCAGAGATCCATCCTTTTTCCCCACAAAAAAGAATCCCGCCCCCGCAGGAGATGAGGAAGGACGAATGAACCTGGATGCCAGAGAATCAGAAATATATTTCTCCATAGCCTCCCTCTCTGGAACAGAAAGTGAATATAACTTGCCTTTAGGCGGAGACTTACCTGGCACTAATTCTATCGCACAGTCATAGGGACGATGCGGAGGAAGAGAAGCAGCACGAGACTTACTGAACACTTCTCTCAGGTCCTGGTACTCCTCGGGCACGTTTGACAAATTCACCGCCTCCTCCTGGAACACAGAGACTGGTACAGACGAACACGCAGACACAAGACATGACTCATGACACATATTACTCCACATAGACACAGAATTGTGACCCTAATCGACTCTGGGATTGTGTAATGTGAGCCACGGATGACCAAGTACAATGGGTGTGAGTGGGGAGTCCATAAGGAAGAATGTTATTGTCTCAGTGTGATTACCAGATGTAGTGAGAGTGATGGGTTCAGTAGCATGTGAAATGTTAGGAAGTTGTTGTCCATTGAGAGCATTGACGGCGATCTGGTGCATGAGTGTGGAAACAGGAATGTGAAGACGATGTGCCAGTCCAGAGTCCATAAAATTACCTTCTGCACCCGAATCCAGTAAAGCCTTAGTGTCGTGCGTATGGGTTGCCCACCTAAGTCTTACCGGAAGGAGAGTAGATGATGATGGTGATGAGGTCTTCTGGGCGGAGATCCCACCCGATAGTAGCCTCATTGTTACTACCGGGCTTGATCTTTTACTGGGCACGAGTGGATAAAGTGACCCGGCTTCCCGCAGTACAAGCACAGTCCTTGGGATCTCCGCCGTTCTCTCTCCTCCCGGGAAAGCCGAGCTCTACCCACCTGCATGGGTTCGGGATCGGAGCTGGGGCTGACCGTGTCCATGAAGTCGGTGCGCGAGCCCTCCGCGCCGCGAAAGGGTTGGTTCTGTTGAAAGCGACCCATTCTGTTCAAGCGAGCATCCACTCTCAAAGCCAGTTCAATGAGCCCATTCAGTCGAGGAGGTAGGTCCAGCATATAAATCTCCCGTTGGACACGGTCAGCCAACCCATGCAGGAATCTATCCCACTGCGCCTCCTCGTTCCAACGGCACTCTGCAGCCAGGGTGCGGAACTGGATGGAATATTCCGACACCGAGCCGTTTCCTTGGCGGAGATCGGCGAGTAGTCTGGCTGCCTCCCTACCCGCCACCGCGCGATCGAAAACTCTCTTCATCTCCTCGGAGAGTGCCCGGAACGAGGCGCAGCATGGGTCTTGATTCTCCCACACCGCCGTTCCCCAAAGAGCCGCTTTGCCGGAGAGCAGAGTAATCACAAACGCCACTTTAGATTGTTCATTATTGAACGTTTGTGGCTGTAAGGCAAAATGCATGGAACAACGAGTCAGGAAAGCTCTGCAGTATTCAGGTTCACCTCTGTATCCCTCAGGTGTAGGCAGTCGCGGCTCTCGCTGGTGGTGTGGCTCTGGAGGAATGGGTTGAACGGGCGGTGTGGGTGGCGCAGTGGGAACTCTTAGTTGTTGAAGTTGTTGGGTGAGCTCGGACACCTGCGTCACAAGCGCTTGGACCGCTCGACCCGTGTTGGCGATCGACTCTTGCTGTTGATCCATTCTCGTGATGCTTCTGGCAGCAAAGTCGTCCCAGCTCGTAGCGCCTGCTGCATCCATGAGTGGTCAGATCGTTCTGTTACGGAATGACAGAAACAGGATGCAATTGCAAAGGCGCTATTTATTATCTCAAATGCTCAGACAGGTATAACATAAAACACACAGCACAACACAGATGAACGGTCGAGCGGACACCAGCGCTGGATGTAAGGTAACGCAGGGACCTCGGTGGGCAAACGGTGGTGGTGCTCTGTGATCCAAACGTGGTGCTCAGTGATCCAGTAGTGGTGCTCTGTGGTCCCGTGGTAATCCCAACTCGGTGCTCTGTGATCCAGTGAAGGTGACGAAATCCAACCAACACGACGAGAGACACGGGGAAATCCACGATCCAGGAAGACAGACACGGGAACAGGACAGGAACACGCCAGGGAAACCATACAACGATCTGACAACATGAGACAGCAGTTACTGACATATAAAGGGACAAACAAGTGGAACCAGCTGGCGCCGCTAATCAATGGTAATCAGCGGCCACACCTACACACACGCAACAGCACGCAGGACGAGAGAGAGACAGTGAATGATCAACCGTGACAGATAGAAGAGCAACTTTGACTGAAATAACCACTCGTTACAACCGAGGTATGCAGCAAAGCATTTGTGAAGCCACAACACGCACAACCTTGAGGCGGATGGGCTACAACAGCAGAAGACCCCACCGGGTACCACTCATCTCCACTACAAATAGGAAAAAGAGGCTACAATTTGCAAGAGCTCATCAAAATTGGACAGTTGAAGACTGGAAAAATGTTGCCTGGTCTGATGAGTCTCGATTTCTGTTGAGACATTCAGATGGTAGAGTCAGAATTTGGCGTAAACAGAATGAGAACATGGATCCATCATGCCTTGTTACCACTGTGCAGGCTGGTGGTGGTGGTTTAATGGTGTGGGGGATGTTTTCTTGGCACACTTTAGGTCCCTTAGTGCCAATTGGGCATTGTTTAAATGCCACGGCCTACCTGAGCATTGTTTCTGACCATGTCCATCCCTTTATGGCCACCATGTACCCATCCTCTGATGGCTACATCCAGCAGGATAATGCACCATGTCACAAAGCTCGAATCATTTCAAATTGGTTTCTTGAACATGACAATGAGTTCACTGTACTTAAATGGCCCCCACAGTCACCAGATCTCAACCCAATAGAGCGTCTTTGGGATGTGGTGGAACGGGAGCTTCGTGCCCTGGATGTGCATCCCACAAATCTCCATCATCTGTAAGATGCTATCCTATCAATATGGGCCAACATTTCTAAAGAATGCTTTCAGCACCTTGTTGAATCAATGCCACGTAGAATTAAGGCAGTTCTGAAGGTGAAAGGGGGGCAAACACAGTATTAGTATGGTGTTCCTAATAATCCTTTAGGTGAGTGTACATTTACTGTCCTCTGAAAATAACTCAACACAGAGCCATTACAGTCAAAATAGCTGGCAACAAAAGTGAGTACACCCTAAGTGAACATGTCAAAACTGTGTCCAAAGTGTCAATATTTTGTGTGAGCTTCATTGTTATCTAGCACTGCCTTAATCCTCCTAGGCATGTAATTCACCAGAGCTGCACAGGGTGTTGCTGGGATCCTCTTCCACTCCTCCATAATGACATCATGGAGCTGCTGGATGTTAGACACATGGCACTTCTCCACCTTAAGCTTGAGGACGCCCCACAGGTGCTCAATAGGGTTCAGGTCTGGAAACATACTTGGCCACTCCACACATTCTGGACACCATCTGAGCCAAACAAGTTCATCTTAGTCTCATCAGGCCACAGGACATGGTTCCAGTAATTCATGCTCTTGGACAGGTTGCTTTCAGCAAACTGTTTGCAGGCTTTCTTGTGAGCCAGATTCAGAAGAGGCTTCCTTCTGGGATGACGGCCATGCAACTTGTTGCAGTGAGCGGCGTATGGTCTGAGCACTGACAAGCTGATCTTCCGCTTCTGCGACCTCTAAAGCAATGCTGGCACGATCATGCGTCTGTTTTTTGAAGCCAGCTTCTGCACCTGACGCACAGCACGAGGACTCCACTTCTTCGATTGACCCTTGCGAGGCCTTTTCCAAGTGGATTCCGTCTTGGAAAACCTTTGTATGACCCTGGCCTGTACTGTAACTCAGTTGCAGGGTGTTACCAATCTTCTTATAGCCTAGGTCAACTTTGTAGAGAGCAACAATTCTAATTCTCAAATCCTTAGAGAGTTCTTTGCCATGAGGTGCCATGTTGAACATCCAGTGGTCAGTATGAGAATTGTACTCAAAGCACAAATTTTAACTGCTCTAATACAAGATACAACAATTTGTATGGTTCTGTCAAGCAGACAAAAACATGAACATCATGAATATGAAATGTGGCTTTGCACGGTTAAATCACATACATCTATTATAAATTAGGGTGTACTCACTTTTGTTGCCAGCTATTTTGACAATAATGGCTGTATGTTGAGTTATTTTCAGAGGACAGTAAATATATACTACTATACAAGCAGCAAAATTTGAGAGTAAGAAGAGGTAAGGAGAATCAATGAATTCTGAATAGTTTACTACCATTTTGTGATTAATATGTAATCATGTAGCCTAATCCATAAAAAAGTAACTGTAATATGACGATTATGAGCGTTTTAAAATGTAATATAATCTAATTACAAGTACTACATTTTTGGAATCGAATTACTTAATCCAGACTACATGTAGTTACTACCCAGCAATGTATAAATGACAACTTCTGTTCCTAAATTCGTAAATTTCTTCAGCAATGCAAATTAAACCCTGACTGGACAGAGTGTTACCATTGACAGACTGCACATATTCCACAAAATCCTTATTTGGTACAAGGGTTCAAGCTTTATGGGCAGGAAATCATTTATTACTGCCAGATGGTGTCTGGAGCCTTCCGTTTACAAGTGCTGCTGCTTCCTTTTCACTGGTTGCTGTTGCTGTGGATGCATTTTTTGCTCACAATGCCAATAAAAATGGCTCAGGAAATGGAAAATTAGTAAAAATGTTGATTTGATGAAAGTGTCAATGAAATTAAAATATAGCTGTTTATTCAAACAATACATTGAGCTTCACATATAGGCCTGGTTTCACAGACAGGGCTTAGATTAAGACAGGATTTGGCCTTAGTTCAATTTGGACCTGTAAGTAGCTTTCATAAACATGTCTTAGAAAAAAAAACTCAATGTGTGCATTGAGACAAAACAATGCCACTGACGTATTTTAAGATATCTCAGTACAAGTTGCTTTCAGTTAAAACAGCTCAAACATTTATTTTAGTCTAGGACTAGGCTTAAGCCTTATCTTTGAAACTGGGGGATGGAGTGTATATTCTTGTAATTGTTGATTTTGCGGTTTTAATTTGGTTAAATTTACATTTTCTGTGTACTCTCTGTTTTTTTTTACTGATTTTTTGCTAATCAATGTTACATGAAAAAAAAGTTGCAGTCACAAAATATATTTATTTATTTTGTTCTATTTTGTCTAGAATCAAGACGATGTGAATTGCAAAGCTTTCCCCACCATGGTGGCAAAGCCTTACTACAGAGTGGACTTCTTCAATGGAAAGATGAACGATTTTCTCTTCACATCTATTCTGGTCACCACCATTGAGACCAAGACTGTGGCACACATCGGCACGGATCAAGGAAGGCTCATGCAGGTTAATAGTGCATCACTCATTTTTTGGTAGAAACAGATTCCTTTTCGAATACTGTGAAAAATGTTTTGCATCTTACTGGGTTTCAAACTCCAATCTTTCATCTCACCCACCATAAATATTTGCAACAAGCTGCCCCCTCTGAATCTTCTCCTTAACAGTTGTTAAAAAGTTTAAAGTTCATATCTTTCCCTCTAATCAGTGGCCAATCTGATCATAGGCCAGGCTTTTGTTGGCTCCATATATTTGATGGTTACTATGAATGAATTTTTCCCTTATAAGGACAAATGTTATGCATGTTTCATATTTGTGTAGCTTTGACTAAGTATCCTTCTGTTAAATGTGTACATATAAAAAACATGAAAAATTTGTTTACTTTTCAGGTCATTCTAAGCAGATCAGTCCCTGTAGTGTTTGCCAACTACTCTCTTGTGGAAGACATGCAGAGAGTTTCACGAATGGCTGCCATTCTTTCTTCCGAGTCTCTGCTCTTTGTTGTTGGAAACAAGGTATGCACGTTTATTCTGTACAGTTCAAAAGCTTAACAGCCGGCAGCAGAGAACTGAAGGTTTAATGTTTAAAAATATACCAGTGCACTAAAAGTGACTCATAGTTTTCATTATCTGCATTTTTCTGTTTACATCCATCCAATGTCAAATCTGTCTCTCTTCATCCTATGTACAGCTGATAGATGTGTCTCCCAGAGGTCCAGGCTGTGCCCATTTCCTCAACTGTTCAGTCTGTTTAGCGGCACCCAAGTTTATGGGATGTAGCTGGTGTGGTGGAGTCTGTTCCCAAAAGTGTGAAGATCAGTGGAGTAGCATTTCCTGCCCTCCTGTTATCACCCAGGTAACACATTGCCAGTGGAGTATGACGATAATTTGCCAGTAAATGTAAACTCACAATAAACTGTCTGTCTTTTAAGTTTGCATTTCTCATTATATACGATGAGTCTGCACTGATAATATCATTGTAGTCATATCAGGGCAGGGGTGTGTTAACAACCACAGTTCTTGTTGGACTCTCACCCTTGTCTTACACCGGATGGAATGCCAGCTTTAGCTGTGTAGTCATTTGAGTGAAGGAACCATAGTTTTGTACTATATACAACATTTTAGTATAGTAAAGTCATCAAACCTAAAATAACACAAATGGAAGTATGAAAATTATACAATGATGGAAAATGTAAAAAAAATGTAAAAAAAATTCTATCTTGTACAGTAAGTTGCTAAGATGTATGCTGGGCATTTGTAGGCTGTTCCTTTGCTCTACAAATAATTGAAATGAGAAAACGAAATCCTTTGTACTACTGTTCTGTACTACTACAAGGTCGAAGTCAGTAAGATTATTTGGTAACACTTTAAAATAAGGTTTCATTAGTTAACATTAACTAATAATGAACTGCACTTTTACAGCATTTATTAATATTTGTTAATGTTAATTTCAACATTTAGATGTAACATGAACAAACAATGAACAGCTGTATTTTTACTAACTAACGTTAACAAAGATTAATAAATACAGTAACAAATGTATTGCTCATAGTTTGTTCATGTTAGTTAACAAATTTGCTAATGCTAACAAATAAAACCTTATTGAAAAGTTATGCTTTTATTAATTAAGGATGAATTAAATTGACCAAAAGTGACAATGAAGACATTTATATCATTACAAAATATTCATTTCTACTTTTGAATGTTCTATTCATCAAAAAATCCTATAAAAAAATGTATCACAGTTTTCACAAAAATATTAAGCAGCACAACCATTTGCAATGTTGACAAATCAGATTTCTGAAGGATCATTTGACATTGGAGACTGGGGTAATGACTGCTGAAAATTAAGCTTTGCCATCACAGGAATAAATTACATTTAAAATATATTAAAGTAGAGTACATTATTTTAAATTGTTACAAAATTTCACAGTGTTACTGTTTTTACTGTATTTTTAATCAAATAAATGCAGCCTTGGTGAGAATAAATTCGTGAAAGACAAATTCAGTCTGTGTCCAGACTCTTGACTGATATTGTTTTTTTTATGATTAAAAACTAAGTAGACGTGTTGTACAGTCATGTTGTACATTAAGTTTGGGGCTGATCCAAATAACATATTTCAGTCCTTTTGTACTATTGTCACATAGTGACTATTATGAGCTTTATGCACAACCCTAAAACTTGATTTTTGTGCACTGTTGCTTTTCAGTTTTTCCCCAGTACAGTGCCCATAAATGGTAAGAGTGACCTTACTCTCTGCGGCTGGAACTTCCAATCAGCTTCCCGACCTGCTATCACTCAAACCTCTCACCAGGTTAAAGTGGGAAATAACAACTGCACTGTTATACCAGAGAAAAGCAGTAGCTCCCAGTAAGTATTTTAGTTTCCCCACAAAAAGGTTTGACAAATAATTTTTTTTTCTTTCTACTGAAACAAGACGCTGTGGCAGGGGTGTATCAAAGCATATCCATTTTTTTTTCTTTTTAAATAGCCAATAGTCAGGTCAAAGAAACGTGTGTATAACATTTAGGAACAGATACAAAATGTACTGCTCAACCGGGTCAACAAAAAACTGTTTTTGTGTGGGCAGGAGTACTTTTCAAGCACAAGCTTTAAATGAGTGTTAATTACAACTTAGTACAGACCAGATACAGGTGAGCAAGAATTTCATAAAATGCACAAATGTTACAGATCACATACATAAGCAGTGATACTCAGGGAAATTGATACACAGAACAAAAATCAGTGCAGTACAGACAATCTTTTCTTGTATACAGATAACCTTTGTTGTTACTCATATTGATAATCCAAACACACATATGTGTTTTATCAATTGTATTTTAGCTTTATTTACTATACCATTATAATATTTAATATAATTTATATAATAGCTTTTATGGTTGTATTTTCAGTTTTCAATTAATTAATTTAATTTAAATTTATTTCTGGTTTACGTTTTAGATATTTTGTTATACGGGTCATTTGTATTAGTTTGTTTTACAACATATTTATATTTATCTTTACTTTTAGTTCAGTTTTAATTTTAGTACCTCAACTTAAACATTTTAATTTAGTTTTTTTCCCATCTATTATTTATGTTATTTTATTTCAGCTTCAATTCAGATTCAATTCAAAATGTAATCGTTTACAATCTATTCATGAATGTTATTTTTCATTCGTCTCTCAGGCTGGTGTGTAGGATTGGCGGTGAAGTGTCAGACCTGCAGCAAAGTGTTGATATAACAATGGAAGTGAATGAAAAAAGAATGGGAAGTGGATACTTCATCTTTGGGAAGGCTAGCATACAAGACTTCAGTTTTGTGGTAATGACCAAAACATTCTCAACATTCTCAATCTTTAATTATTCCACTTGACTATTTTAAGTAATTTTGTATGACTTCCATCAGACCCCAGAAATCACAGATATCAATCCAGACTTTGGACCTAAAATTGGAGGAACCCTGGTCACCCTGTCAGGAAAACATCTGGATGCTGGTGGAAGCAGAACGGTCTTCCTTGGAGACAGAATTTGCCCTGTTGAAAGGTTATTGTGCCAGGTTATGAAATTCACCGTTTAACAGTTATAAGTCATGGTTTAGAAATATAATAGGGATGTGAGTACTACATTTTTAACTACTGCTTTCTGAGGATTTTCCTCCTGTTATTTCTCCACAGCATCTCCAGCAATGGAACGTCTATCATTTGCAGGTCTGAAAGTGTTGAGGAGACTTCAGAAGTAGATGTGAGGGTTGTAATTGATGAAACAACTAGTTCAGCCTCAAAAACATTTAGCTACATGGTGAATCCTGAGGTGACGGGTGTGAAGCCCGACTGTGGTTTTAAAAGGTGAGTCAAAACATTCAGTTTTTATTTTGTTAACTATTTAATAGGGTCTTTAACAGTAAATTACGTGAAAGGCCATTAAATTGTTCGCTATGTATTTTTGGGGTGCTGCTACAATGAAGAGGATCCAAAATAACCATCACTGGGCAGAATCTGGACTCTGTTTACCAGGCCGTCATTAACTACAGAGTCAACAACACAAGACCAGTGCAAACTGTAGGACTCATTTGTATTTTGAAGAGCCATGTTTGATAATAGTGAATATGTTGCCACTTATTAGATAATGTACCTCCTTAGGTGTGTGTTGGTCAAAGGAATCCCACCCAGATGGAATGTATAATCCCAGTGTGTGAGGAGTCATCAGGAATTCTCTCTGTAGATATGGATGGAGCCAAGGAACTCCTGTCTCAGACTTTTACCTGCCATGCTAATGGGGAACCCATCCCGTTTGAGAGCCATGTGCTTGAGCTCAACCCAGGGCAGGACAAAGTCTCATTGCATGTGCGTCTAGGTGGTTGCATATATTAAATATGGGGTTATATAGTCTCACGTAGCCAGACCTTTAACTAAAAAGTATAGGATCTGATCAGGCCAAATTTTCCATTTTAGTGTATTTTAAAATGTATTTTGTAAAACTTTAACTTTTTTCTCTTCATATTTTTTTGGGCCAAAATAACTCAAATTGACTGACATGACATGTAAATCAACACAATAAATTATTTATTAAATTAAAATTATGGCTAAAACTGTGTAAAAATGAATGCTGGTTTTAAGTCATAATTTGCATTTACAATACCAATTCAACTATTATTAGACTTTCAAATTTGTTGTATTATAATCTAATCAAATGCTTTTTTTTATTCCAGCACAAAAAACTGACCCTGGTGTCCGGTTGCATGGAAATCATCATGACAATTAATGGAGTGGATTGCAAGGCTACAGTTCTGGACAATGAGATCACCTGCCGGATCCCCAAAAACCTGACAATCCCTAGCCAGGGGGCGCCAGTCAAGGTCAGAGTCTGTGACATTGAATTCAGCTTTAATACGTTTAAGCTGGCTCTGTTTTTTATTCATGATGCTCTTCTCTTCCACTTTGTTTTTCTCAGTTGTTTGTGAATGGAGAAGAATATGACATTGGTGTGGTAGTAACTATAAAGAATAATTTTATTTTGGGCATGGTGCTGGGCATCATAGCTGCAGTTGGCGTGGGGGCAGCTCTGGCCTACGTAGGCATGTCACATGAGCGCAAGAGAAAGAAAGGTAAGTGCCCTCAATAACTTTTTGTTACCAAGAACAGGATGAGGGGCCCTTTATTGTATGGAAAATTAATGTCAAATTTGGTGAATATGAATGTAAAAAACTAAACAAAACTGTTTGGTTGGCAGCTGCACTTGCTCAGGTTCGACTATCCATGCATTCATCTCGCACGGTGGTGGAGAATTATGACAGATCACCTGATGGTGACTACAGAAGAGGTGAGACAACCTGTGAAAACAATGAGACATCATTTATAAAGAGCATCCATTCTTCAGTGAAAATAAATTGTGTCCTGTAGGTCTGGCAGTTTCTCCATTCCAAGCCTCGAGCACAACGTTCTCCAGTCTTACGATGGACTCTGCAGCAGCTCCTTTGATGCCATCTCAGACGATCTCAATGTCTGCTCTCCGGCCAGATCTGTTGGAGGAGGTGAAGAATGTTTTGATCCCACCAAAGAAGGTCAAAATCCAGCATGACCAAATCATTGGCAAAGGTACATTTCTTAGGGCAATAGCAATCCATCTGGTTTTGGTGCATTATTTTCCATTTTTCCTTCATTTAATAGTACATTCTCATCCCAAATCTTAATACTCATCCCAAATCTTTCTCAGGTCATTTTGGAACTGTGTACCATGGATATCTTATTGATAGTGATGACAAAGAGATTCACTGTGCTGTCAAGTCACTCAATAGTAAGTAAATTAACACTTTTAAATAAAGGTGCACCAATATTAAAATTGTGGCTGAAAAAAATAAGAGGGTAATTATTTTATTTGAGTTTTTTTTATGTTAAGGCCAATTACTGAATAATCTAAAAAAATAAATAATAATCTATCATTTTAAATTTTAAAAGTGAATTTAGACATCACAACAATAATATACAGAATAAAAATTTGCTAGAGATTACATTTAACATTGTTATCAAAGTATTAGTGTTAATAATAAGTAACTTTAAGTGACTGTTAGTTATCATTATCAACCATTATATAGCTCACATAGACCAATATCGATAAATTCCAATATCAGCTGATAACCAGTGTTGTACAAATAAATGATGCATGCCTAGGTTTAAAGTATTTTAGTAAGCTTATGAAAAGACAAAGTATTTTACATTACAGTGTACATTACAACATTAACATGTGTAGCTATTATGGAAAAGACAGTCGTAAATATGCATGTCCTATTCTTTCTTTAAAGGGATCACTGATCTGGAGGAGGTGGAGCAGTTTTTAAGAGAAGGAATCTTTATGAAGGCCTTCCACCACCCCCATGTCCTGTCTCTCCTGGGCATTGTGCTTCCCAGTGATGGACTTCCCCTGGTGATCCTGCCATACATGAAACATGGAGACCTCCGGCATTTCATCCGCTCTACACAGAGGGTAAGCACATTCGTTTTATACTACAATCAGTGTCTGGAACAACATACTGTATCTTAACCCTTACTTTAATCATCAGAATTGATAGGTTGATGACTCAAACCCAGCTCATCCCTAATAGTGGAGCGGCTAAGTGCTTATGTTTGGCAGAATCGTTCAGTTTATGATACAATCGTGAAAATTGGCATGAGCAGTCTCCATGAGTCACTTGACAAGAAAATTGTCCGAGCCACTTGAAATTTCAAGATGGTGGACATTTTTCAAGATGGCCGACACCTTAGTGGAGCAGTTAAGTGATATAGTGGTTTATTTGGTGATACAAGCATGAAAATTGGCATGAGCAGTCTCTGATGGTCACTAGACAATAAGCCACCCACAGCTACTTGAAATTTCAAGATGGCGGCCATTTTTCAAGATGGCCACCACCTTAGTGGAGCAATAAGGCTTAAGAAATCATTTAGTTGGTGATACAAGCATGAAAATTGCCATGAGCTGTCTCAAAGGGTCATTTGACAAGAAACCGCCCACAGCCACTTGAAATTTCAAGATGGCGGCCTTTTTTTTCAAGATTACCACGACCTAAATGGAGCAGTTAAGCAATATAATTGTTTAGTTAGTGACATAAGCATGCAAATTGGTATGAGCAGTCTCTAAGGGTTGCTTGACAATAAAACACTCTCAGACACTTGAAATTCCTATTTTCAAGATGGCCGACCCCTGGATCCTCAAAAGATCAATTTTCCAATAGAAATGTATTGTTTTTTCTTCATTAAGGACGATTTGGTGTCATTTTATTTTATATGTTTTAGATTATTCTAAAGAACAACTTTTAACGCATCAAAATACAGTTGTGTTGATTTGTTGATTATAGATAGATTAGACAAGAGTGAATATCTGCACTACCAGGGCACACTGGTGATATATCACTGCTGTTAAACTCAGAGTGGGGTTCAATGTCAGCTAATTGTAAAGTTAGTATCCCAAATGCTGTCTAATCTACCCCAAAACAGTTAGATAGCCGCACCTGAATTGACAGGTTGTGCCAGCGCGGAAGAGCCGAGCCAAGGTTAATGGGGTTTTAGTTAACCGGATGGTGTACAGATCGCAAGGGATATAAATGGCATTGGATGAACGATCGGACTAAGTGTAGGGTTAAGGCATAGTGAGGATGGATAGTGGCATAGTGCATACACTAAGGCATAGTGGAGGATAGTGACCTGCAAGCTTTGGAGAGATTTGTTGTGCTAATGTACGACAGGTCCAGCGATGTCACAACTGTGAATGAGGCCAGGCTTGATCTCTTTGCCAGAAAGCAAAGACAATATAACTTGATCCCACCAACTCAAGCAGCACTCAAAGAGCATGCCAAACTTGCTTCTTATGAGGCTGGATACGTGTGGGGACAGGCATTGAAGCGACATCCACAAATGCCGAGCCCATCCGACTGGGGATGGGTTAAAAAGGACGAAGAGTGGAAAGTCTTCTGGACTCCACTTCCACCTATTGCAGAGAGTTGTTGGGAGTTGACCAAATGTGGGTGCAACAATGTCACAGTGTCTGGTTGTGTTTCTCTGGGTTATCACTAGAGGTCCTAGTTCTCACGGTGTCATTCACATTTACTACATTTCCCAGCATTCTAGTCTGTCACTCATCTAATTATCACACTCAGCTGTATCCCGTCACCTTGTTAGTTCTGTGTGTATATATTCCCTGTCTGTGTCAGTGTTTGTTACGGAGTCCTTGTTTAATGATCCAATTGCAGGTATTTATTAAAAGGGGTAATCCGTACTCACATCCAGTCCAGGCAAGGGTCAAATTCCAACAAAGACAGTTTAAGAACATAAACGACAAAACACGAGAAAGAAGCAACAACAGGAAAGGAAGTGTCTGTGTGTTTGTGACTAACAAGGCATGTACTGGAAGGTTTAAGTGCTTCAGATATGGACTCAGTTGCACATGCCTATGTAGTTGCCCCTGCTAGAACCTATTTGGATGTTTCTTTTGCCAGTGTTAGTCCTCTATGTTTTCCGGTGTAGGCCTATGGCTCGGCTTCCCCTCGCCACATCATGTTTTATTTTGTCACCAGACTATCACTGTGACATTTTCAGTTTAGTTCCTTAGTATTGTTTTAGATACTTTCTGTTTGTCATGGTTCAGTCGCTGTTGCCTCTGGATCTGTTCTTTTTGACATTCAGTATTAGTCATTGCTCAATTTTTTGTTTGGTGCACTGTCCGTTCAGCAGGCAACTCCTGACAGGCTTTACCAAACTGGACAGGTCATGGGTGAGGAGTCAGACAAAACACAGTCAAACTACCTCTCTTGATAGAGTCTCTATAAATTTCTATGAAATGAACCCAATACATTTCTATGAGAAAATGTATCATTTAAAGATCCACATGGTGGGTGGCAGTAATCCTGAAAAATTGCCGCCATCTTGAATTTTTATGTTGCTGTGGGCAGTGGCGCCTCCAGAAATTTTTCATAGGGGTGGCCAGATGGGGCCACTTAAAATCTTGTGGTGGCACACCAAAACTATAAACCATAATTTCAGAATTTTATTCTACTGTTGTAGTAAACCGGCCTGTAGAAAACTATCAGAAAGACTTAAGGAAACTCCTACTGATATACTTTGGTTTACTGTGTTATATTTAATGTTACTAATGATATTAGTAGGGCCCTACTAATATATATTATATTATATATAATGATATATATTATATAGATATGATATATATAAGGGCCCTCGCCCCATGGCAAATTTCCAGATACTTACATAATTGTGATGAATATAATCCTTTTTAAGTTATTATTTTGCAGTGTAAGATTACAGTTAACACCTTTAAATATTACATAAATGTATTATGAATTTTTAATAACCTGAATGAGTGTATAAATCAGCAGCAAAAAGCAATTCTTTAAAAAATCTGAACAGTAATTTTATCAAATCTAAATATGTTAATAAAAACAAATTACTATTAGTTCTCTTATAAAATTCAATCAGGCAATCATACATTTTACAATTTTATATTTATATATTAATGTCAAGAATTCAGAAGTGCATATATAGCCTACACTACAAAGAAATAATATACAATTAAATTATGCTTATTTTAAATGTATTGAGCAGGCTAGGTATAACAAAATATATTGGCTTTTAATAATATTTCAGTGCGCAAACCCATGATAACATGAAAAACAGAGTGCACAGAGCGCACACAGCGTGTATGCGCATCGCGGGATTCGCGGGTGCAGAATGATGTGCTCAAAGCAACATGGAGTCACAGTGTGCAGCGCTGCATAAGTGCGCATTTAAAAGTTCACGTCACAAAGCGAAGAAATGTCGAGCACACAAATCCTAGTACGATTTGTTCCTTTGTTTCACAGTTTTAAATTCCAGTTATTGTGCGTTTGATGCCGATTCATAGTCCTTGTGATGTGTGTGATCTAGCAAGCACACAGTAGTGAGTCCTTTAAAAACAGCAACAAACTCCAACAAAATAAAGTAATTTTATGCAAATCTACAGCCTTTCATCTACAGATTATGCATTATAATGTGAATATATCATATTGGAGAGAGTTTTACCATGCATCCAAGAGGCGCGCGCGCTGTTTGAATATGAATGGAGAATGATTGACAGCCGCAGAGGAGGGAAAACGAGTTTCCGTATACTTTAATGATGTAAATAGACTTCTGTCCCTCACATCAAGCTATGGAATGACTTCAGATGACTTTGTCACCCAAACTGACGTGAAAAAATCGGGAGGCGCCGAAAAGAGCGCTGTTTGCATCCCTGCTTGTCAAAACATGGCAAAGACACATCAAAAAGCTGCTGTAACCGTATACTGTAACCGTTTGGCCCTTAAAAAGCACGTCACGACATATAATTCCCCATCTTCTTTTACTAAAGAATATTTTTGACTTATTTATGAAATGCATAACTGATGCTACTAAAATTTGTACTGGCCATTGGGGTGGCCAGTGGGGTGGTCAAGAGTCGGCCAGGGGTGGCCACGGCCACCCCTGGCCACCCCCTGGTGGCGCCATTGGCTGTGGGCGGTTTCTTGTCAAATGACCCTTTGAGACAGCTCATAGCAATTTTCATGCTTGTATCACCAACTAAATGATTTCTTAAGCCTAATTGCTCCACTAAGGTGGTGGCCATCTTGAAAAATGGCCGCCATCTTGAAATTTCAAGTAGCTGTGGGTGGTTTATTGTCTAGTGACCATCAGAGACTGCTCATGCCAATTTGCATGCTTGAATCACCAAAAAAAACACTATATCACTTAACTGCTCCACTAAGGTGCCGGCCATCTTGAAATTTCAAGTGGCTCGGACAATTTTCTTGTCAAGTGACCCATGGAGACTGCTCATGCCAATTTTCACGCTTGTATCATAAACTGAACGATTATATCACTTAGCCGCTCCACTATAACCCCATTTTAAGCCTAACTTTAACCCTAAAATATGATTTGTCAATAGTAATGTTGCTCCAGAACCAACAAGGATGTTTATCCAGAAACATTTCAATCTTTTTAAAATCAGGTCACCTTACTAAAATGTTACACTGAAAAATGCCTCATAAAAACATCTTTCATGTTCAGAATCCCACAGTGAAGGACCTGGTTGGCTTCGGTCTTCAAGTTGCCAAAGGAATGGAGTATCTTGCAAACAAGAAATTTGTGCACAGAGACCTTGCTGCACGCAACTGCATGTAAGTAACCGGCAACCTTAATTATCATAATGTGTCTAGTAGAGTATGTATATTCCAAACTGTAATCAACAGCCTTTTTTTGTTGTCCTACCAAAGTACAGTGAGTATGGAAAAATACATTTCTATCGAATATAATGGAACTGCTTTTCCTAGGCTGGATGAGTCCTTTACAGTGAAGGTGGCTGACTTTGGCATGGCACGAGATGTCTATGATAAGGAATACTACAGCATCCAGGACAGCAAGAGAGCAAAGCTGCCAGTCAAATGGATGGCTTTAGAAAGTCTGCAAACACAGAAATTCACCACTAAATCAGATGTGGTATGTTTAAACATGAAAAATCTTTATACCATTTCAAGAATCATGTTTTTAAAATCACATGATTAATTGGGGAGAATCAGAATTAGGATAAAAAATAATAATGTTTATGTAAATGTATCAAATAGAGGGATTTAAATTTCAGCAGGTAGGTATGACGCTACATTCTTTATATAACATACATACAAATGTATGCAT
This sequence comes from Gila orcuttii, assembly GCA_026230005.1. Lineage (NCBI taxonomy): Eukaryota > Metazoa > Chordata > Actinopteri > Cypriniformes > Leuciscidae > Gila > Gila orcuttii. The sequence goes on from JAPDVR010000011.1 coordinate 39,009,285, forward strand.
TTTATTCCCTCTAGTGGTCTTATGGAGTGTTGATGTGGGAGATGATGACAAGAGGGGCCAGTCCATATCCTGATGTGGACCCTTATGACATTACATCATATCTGATGCAAGGCCGTCGACTGCCACAGCCACAATACTGCTTTGATTCCATGTATGATTTTACATGCATTTAACTGTTCATTTTAAAGGGGGCATTTCATGTGGAATCAAAATTGATGTCTCATTGATTATATTCTATGGGCCAGATTTACTAAACAGGGCAAATTAGCATGAGAGTGCAATTCCAAAAAAGTGCACATGGGACTGGAAAGCTCTGCGCGTGATCTACTGACGATGCGCAAATTTAAGAACACAGATGCAGCCGGATCATTTCCATAATGACCAACGGTATCTACCAAGAGCAGTCCAAATTAGGATCTGGTTTAAGACGTGCTTTCTTCTGTGTTAAATAATGGTGAAAATACCAGTAAACTGACTAGCGCAAACCTTAGTAAATCACCTTGCATGATTAAATACTCTCCTACCATAATTTTCAATAAGGTCAGCCGCAAAAATAACCCTGTCCACGTTTTTGCGCTGGCACAAGCTGATAAGAAATCTGGCCCTATAGAGTATAAATTACATACTATAAATTACTATATACTAATTTATATATATATCATTTTTGATTGTGTATTTTACTTTTGTATTATAGGTGGTCCATCCTGATGCAGTGCTGGCATCCTGAGCCTGAGAAGAGACCAGGTTTCCCTACGCTCGTACAAGCTATTCAAGAGATCCACTCCCACCTAGAGGGGGAGCATTACATCAACCTCCAGATCACCTATGTGAATCTAGACCAGCCCCGGCCCTACTCCGCACTCTCCCCGGCCCCACCCGTGCACTCGGACCACTCTTCTTCCACCTGACCCTGGTCCCAGATGAAGTCTGAGCTGCCTTCATCCTGTGGATTCAACGGCTCATATAGTCCTGTGAAGTTTGAGAACCAAAGAGCATGCACTGAAGATGATCTGCTGTATTTGGAGAATCCCAATGTGTGTCCAGCCAAAGACAATGCACATTCTTTGTGTGCCTCTGTAAGGGTCATGCTTCTGTGAACTAGTTTCACAGCCGAGTTAGTGTCTTGTCTTTGGGATTTTAACAATTTCTGGGCAAGTGCACTTTTTAAATGAATGCATTTAAATGAATTCGTTGTGTTACAGTATGTTGATTGTCAGATTTTCTATACTTTTTAAAAGCACATGAAATTGTTTATTACCCTGATAACAACTGAATCATCTGTTATTGCTCATACTTTACAGTGCACCACTGTACTATCCGGAAGATTCTAGCAACAAGCCATTTTTATGTTCACACTGCCTGTAAAAATGATAAGAGCAATATTATTACTTGAAATATGATTCCATCAGTTTCATTCTACTACTTTTTTGTGATATTTTGTTCAGTGTAAATAAAGAGTTCAAACTAATGTTGTTGACATTAAATTACAAACTTTTTTCAAACAACATTTGAAAATTCTTGCATAGTTATTGCAAATGCAGTTTTTAATGATCTTACTAAAGTTGTACAAAATTCTTTTGTCATTCCTCGAGAATATATCCAGCGAACGTTCTCAAAACTTTGGCTAATGTTCTGACAAGGTACTCTCAAAGGTATAAACAATCTTTTTTCAGTAACGTTAATAGAATGTTCATTCTAAGTTATCTGGTCATTAATAATGATCTCAAAACGTTAGCACACAAGCATTATTTATACATCGTTCAACATTCAAAAGTAGCAATCCCATAATGTTTGAAGAATGATTAAATTAAATGTTCCCTTAACATTCACAAAACCAACAAAAATGTTAAAACATTTAAAAAAAACTACGTTTTGAACGTTAAGAGAACATTCAGAAATTAAATGTTTACATAATTTAATGCGAACATTTTAAAAATCTTCTTAGAACATATTTTTGTTAGCTGGGTATAGCTGTAAGCGATTAAAATGGTGGAAAACTTGATTACTCAATTTAAATAAAGAAAATTGTTTAGCACTTTACTCTTTAGCGACTTGGTTATAGCTACTAAAAGTGCAAAAGTGCAGGCTATAATATGAATATTGAATAATATGAACCATGATGCTAATAAGCTACATTGTTTTTAGTAAAGTAATATTACTTTTTACTAATATAATATTTACTATTATAATTTCTGGTTCAGTTTTGGGGACTCTGGTATAGTATTGGCCCCATTATGGCTATGTCTGGAGCTTTGGATAAATTGTGGCTGAGTTCTGGGGTTAGGGTGGCAGATTGGCTCTTGTCTGGCTGACATCTGGGGATTACGGCGTTGTTTTGGGCCAGTTCTGGATAATATCTGGGTACATTGTACACCTCTTCGCGAGTTTTGGTCTGCTTCCAGCATTGATCTGGTTGACTTTCGCCAAACAGCACTTGGGCCAACCTTGGACTTCCATGTGGTATGGGCCAAAATCTCAGCCAAAATTTAGCCAGATCCGGCCCAAAGTCAATTTGCTATCTGGGATAGCTATAGCTCAGTGACCTACAACAGCTATGACAATGTTCTGATAATAAATTATTCTAGGATTTTTGACGTACTTGGAGGGATTCACCTTCCTCGTCACTGGAGGTCAGTATAGACCTGTAAGTTTTTTTTCCACATAACTTTAGTATCGCTATCATGTTGTGTTGAGGTTTGTCCTCTAGTGGACTGCAATGAGTCATATAGTTGTCACATTGGGAAGAAACGCAACACTTAAATGCCAGTGTCATGAAATGCTGAGTCATTTCTGTCTTTTCAGTCTAACTGCGTGCCTTGATCTCTTTAAAATCCATTTAAATCATATATTGGAAAGTTATATTCACAAGTGAGAATTAATGTCAACATGAAATTAAAATTGACTGGTGCATTCCATAAAGTGATTGTTTTACGCTTCTGCTGTTAGAAATGCTTTCAAAAGTATCGCAATTAATGTAATTTAGAGCTGATATTTTGTGATGAAATAATAGCAACAATAGGCGTGAATAAAAATAGATTAAAATATGCATTACCATTGAGATACAGTGTAGACTTGACTTTCAGCCTCCTTACATGTCTAGCTCAATTCTGTTATGAAACATCTACTTCTCAAGATCCAACAACCTCTGATGGATAAGATCAAGTCAAGACACCTTATTTTCATTAAATATACTTTTTCACTCATAAATACATCATGTTGCAAAGTAAAATGGTTTGCAAATGCCATGCCATGCTCCAACAAACTGAAACTTTCGAGCACAGTTCAGCTTCCTCAACAGGAAAATTACATGATGCAGCTATTGAAACATAGGCTACATCTATAACTCTATATACCTCTACAACTTCCCAGATTTGATTGCATAGCAACCAGCAACTGTCCTTCATCTCAACTCACTTTGAAGACACGCTGTGTATTTAACTCTCATTGTTTCCATCACTCAGCCTTTGTTAGAGACTATGCAGAGTTTGAGCGGAGCAAAGTAAGTGTGGGAAAAAGAAAGTGAGAAGGGCTGGAACTGAATGATGGAGGGCTGCTACTGTTCAATAAGCTTGTTAGTGGAGGCAGGGGCGGACTGGCCATCTGGAGCACTGGGACTTTTCCCGGTGGGCCGCTGGCCAATGTGGGCCGGCCCGTTACAAAAAAACATATATAAAAAAAATGACGGAAATCATAATATTACATTTCTTTTCTTCACAAATGGATGAGGGAATCGATCGCGCGGGCGCGGCCGACAAGGAGTGTGTTTCGTGTACATGCATGTGAGTGTCAGTGTTGCCAGATTGGAAATGTCCAATTATCGTACCAGTAGTTCAAAATTATCGTATTTGGAAGAAAATGATCGTACACGACGTAACCGTGCAGAATACAGCTATTTATCCCCACATGTAGGGCGGATTGTTTGGTTTTGTTGAGAATGGTTTTGGGGGGATGGGGGGGTTGTAGTGTTGACGTGCGGGCCGGGCGACGCCGTGTGGTGCCTGTGTGTGTAAGTGTGTGTGTGTGTATACGTGCTTGCGTGCAGGCAGGCGAGCCTGCAAAATGATTCTGGGTCAGAGAGAGAAGCGGTAGGATGTTTGGACGAACGACTGAAAACTCTGAAATTATCGTACATTATGGGATTTTTTTCATTATTGATCGTACATCGTACAGAGGTCAAAAATATCGTACAAATACGATAATTATCGTACATCTGGCAACACTGGTGAGTGTATTGCCCTCCCTCCCTGTTAAGTTTGGTCTACTCCATTGCATATCTTGAAACACGCCCTCTTTCACGTCCTGGAAACACACCAAGCCAACGCCGATGAACTAGCGCAGAATCAGATGAAAGCTGACTGTGTTGCTGGAAAAAAGCTGCACTTGAACACACCGAGAGAACTACAGCCGACTGTTAGCTAGAATGCGGCAATGCGCGTTCTGCGCCTGTGTGTAAATGAGACAACTGTCTATTTCTGCAGATATATTCGCCTATATTCGTCATTCAAAAAGAGAAACCGACGCTGCAGATACACACCGTAAACAAAGCAGTGCGTGCTTACCGTTCTGAATATCAATCCTGCTAAACACTTTCTTTATTCCACTCCTCTCATGTTAATATTTAAATATTCGCCAAGGAACACTCAGGTAATATGACGCAACATTAGAACAGCCTTCTATCTGTGCAGTTTTGACTTCTTTGCTCGCTGTTTTGCTATTATTCTCGTGCAGTGCACTGACTCGTTCACTAAGCTGAACAGCCAATCAGAGTTCCCTCTTTCACCGACATGTCGAATCGGCCAAAAAAAAAGCCGACGAGGACCGCCGACGGTTAAAAAAGCATTAGAGGTAGATGCTGTGAAATGCTTCAAATTAACAGATTATACATTTGGCGCGAAGAGTAGTTCAACAGGCTCTGATGGCTCTAGCTCCCCCTGACTAGCTGATATGCTGTCTTGATAGTTGTATATGTTGTCTTAATGTTCTTCTGTTTGTTTCCCTTTGGTTTTACAAATATGACCTAATAGGCTATATGTTGTGTTACTTAAAATAAATGTTTAAATAGCATTTATTTTTGTATTGTGTTATATTTTTATGCTATAAGTGGTGTTAAAAAAATATTCTGCACATTAATGGCCCAATGTGTTATGATTTATTTGGGTGCTGTGGGCCAGAAAGTCCAGGGCCACTTTTTGGTCCCAGTCCGCCCCTGAGTGGAGGGATTCTGGAACAGTCACGCATGACAGAACTACATGAACTTCCGACTCTCCAGAATCCCTCAGACGTAGACGTTTCTTTAAGCATTAATCCAGTTTACGTGGTTTGTCTTCTCTGAAAGCGAGGGATGAGATGGTCTTGCAATGATTTGTATGGGTGATTTGAGATGAACAATACTTTTCTACCCCAAAATTGGCGTGTCTCATAGTGTTTGTGCAACATGAATGATACCTACTTATTAAGAGAAGTGTGCTATTGCTTTTCTAAGCAATCAGACCTAATAAAAAAAGTGTTAAAAATGTCTTCTTAGTCTGTTTTCATGTCTCCTTAATTGGTGTGCTTTTATTTTGAAGTTTAGTGTCTCTTGTCTTGTCTGTTCATGATTTCTCCATTGATTGTTCAAGTGTTGTTGGTCTATGTTTATACAAGCCCTGTGTCCAAAACCTGGAAAAATCGGAGGTAGGATGAATATGAACACCACATAGACTTTGAGAGAGCTACATTGACTTATTAGGTTATCAGTCACAATCTTGTAGAAGATTCCATTAAAATATACATGATAAAACCTGACCAGTGAGCTGTTTAAACAGTCTTTCTACAGGTGTGCTTTATTTGTGTCTCTCGTTTTCAATCCTCCTCGAGATCAGAGTATTGTTTGTGTTTTGTCAGCGGAGTGCTGGAGTCTTTAGGAAGCTCAGGATGGTGAGGATGTTTCAGATGTCAGAGCCACAGCAGGAACCTGTCTTCTACTGAACACTGTGTTCTTCCTCAGCAGCTTTGAAGCTTATCTGTACATGTACGGTATGTGTGTGTGTTTGGACTTTGCCAAAATGTGCTACACACATAAATTTGCACAAAAAAAGGGGGGGACAACAGAGCCATTGATTGTAAACTATTTTTTTTTTATCTTTAATAAATAATAGTTTTCTGTTAAACACCGGCCAAAATAAATTAAAAACTCACTGTTTGGATTTAAATAGGCAAATGCTTAAGAGTCTAAGAGTGATTATTATGTTTCTAGCATGTTATATGTTTGACAACAGTTCTTCTAACTCTTGCATTGTCAATAAAATTGTTGCACCTCTTGATGGAAATAACATCACAACATTTATTTCCATCATTATTTGCATCAATTTTTGGTCAAGATCTTGTATTGACAATGCAAGAGTCCAGTACTCCGTTAAGTTTCCTCCAGCACATCCCACAGACTTTCAATGAGTTTAAGTTCTGGACTCAGAGGTGCCAATTCATGTGCGAAAATGATTCTTCATGCTCCCTCTTAACCATTCTTTCACAATTTGAGCTTGATGAATCTTGACATTGTCAAGATTATTATGTTTGCATGTTATATGTTTGACAACAGTTCTTCTAACTCTTGCATTGTCAATAAAATTGTTGCACCTCTTGATGGAAATAACATCACAACATTTATTTCCATCATTATTTGCATCAATTTTTGGTCAAGATCTTGTATTGACAATGCAAGAGTCCAGTACTCTGTTAAGTTTCCTCCAGCACATCCCACAGACTTTCAATGAGTTTAAGTTCTGGACTCAGAGGTGCCAATTCATGTGCGAAAATGATTCTTCATGCTCCCTCTTAACCATTCTTTCACAATTTCACAATTCATGTGCAATTTCACAATTCACAATTTCACAATTCATGTGCGAAAATGATTCTTCATGCTCCCTCTTAACCATTCTTTCACAATTTGAGCTTGATGAATCTTGACATTGTCAAGATTATTATGTTTCTAGCATGTTATATGTTTGACAACAGTTCTTCTAACTCTTGCATTGTCAATAAAATTGTTGCACCTCTTGATGGAAATAACATCACAACATTTATTTCCATCATTATTTGCATCAATTTTTGGTCAAGATCTTGTATTGACAATGCAAGAGTCCAGTACTCCGTTAAGTTTCCTCCAGCACATCCCACAGACTTTCAATGAGTTTAAGTTCTGGACTCAGAGGTGCCAATTCATGTGCGAAAATGATTCTTCATGCTCCCTCTTAACCATTCTTTCACAATTTGAGCTTGATGAATCTTGACATTGTCATCCTGGAATATGACCATGATGTGTCTTCCTACATGGATGTTTAAGAAAGGAAAAGCTACACACTCCATTAGTTAGGGTTAGAAGAACTGTTGCCAAACATATAACATGCTAGAAACATAATAATCACTTCAATAATGATTCAACCATAGATTTGCCTATTTTTTATTTTTTTATTTTACATTTTGCCTATTTAAACCCAAATAGCGACTTTTTCTTAAAGCAGTGTAGTGTATGTATGTGTATCAAATAAATACAAGCTTGCTGAGCATAAGTGTAATGAGTCTGGTATCCTTCTAGCTCCCTCTTCTGGTTACACACACACACATTACCTCACGCACCTTAAGTCACCCTCAGCTGTTTCTAGTTATACCCTCGTCACACTCATTCTCTCACACCTGTTCTCTCTTTTCCCTAATTGTCTGTGCTATTTCCTGCTCTCGCTTTTCCCTATTTCTTTGCCAGATTATTCTGTTCTCTACTCATGCAAGAGGCGTCTTTTGACCTGCTGTATCTGTCCTGTCCGAGTCCTGTCCTGTCTGAGTTTGATCCGTCATCCAGCCTGCTCAGGTCTATATCTGTTTGTTCCATACTAACCCCTGCTCTACACTCTGTCCAGCCCGCCTGCTGCAGACGAACGTCCTGAGCTTTCTTCTCTGCGGACTAGTAGAACGCTCATTCTCGAGGGGTCAGAGAAGAGCGCCCGCTGGACCCTGTTCTCAGACTGTGTGCCGCTGTCTACTTTAAGAAGAGACTTTCTCATTTTTGTTATTGGAGCGTCAGCATCTACGGCTGCCTTTCTGTTGTTTATCTCAAAGTATATTTCTGTTGGACTGAATTCACTCTCACAATTAAAGAGACTGTTATCGGCAATTCGCTTTTGGGTCTTACCTTTTCTCATAACAGAATAATCTGGCCAGCCATGGACCCAGCGAACACGAGCCCGATTCACACAGCCGTTGAACTACAAGGTGCTATGCTCGGCAAGCATGATGAGGAGATAACCGCTGCACGACACGCGGTTCAGACGCTGTCTGCCCAACTCACTGATCTGTCTCTACAGGTCCACCAGCTCAGGAGGGATCCTCCTGTTCCTTCAAGATCATCGGAAGCCCCAGAACCCAGAATAAACAACCCCCCGTGCTATGCCGGTGAGCCCACTCAGTGTCGCTCGTTTCTCACGCAGTGTGAGGTTGTTTTCTCCCTTCAGCCGACTACTTATTCGAGAGAGCGAGCCCGGGAGCTTACGTCATCCCTCTCTTGACCGGGCGCGCTCGTGAGTGGGGCACCGCCGCCTGGGAGGCTGAGGTAGAGTTCACCACCTGTTTTGATTTATTCAAGGAAGAGATGATACGTGTGTTCGACCGTTCTGCTCATGGAGAAGAGGCGTCTCGCGTTCTTTCATCCCTTCGCCAGGGCAGACGGACTGTTGTGGATTATTCCATTGAGTTCCGCACCCTGTCAACCACCTGTGGATGGAATGAGCCAGCTCTTGTCGCACGTTTCCTAGAGGGGCTAAGTGCAAACGTCAAGGAAGAGGTAATCGCCCGCGAACTACCCACCCGTCTTAATCCTCTCATCGAGTTAGCCATTCCTGTTGAGAGGCGGTTTGACCTCCGCCGTCGCACAAGAGGATTGGATTCCTTCACTCAACCGGCTGTTTCAACCAACCCAGATCCAGAGCCTATGCAACTTGGTGGTCTCCGCATTTCTGCCAAGGAGAGGGAACGCCGCGTCATCAATCGTCTTTGCATGTATTGCGGGGCGGCCAACCATTATGTTTCTGCATGTCCAATAAAAGCCGGCGCTTGCCAGTAGGGGAGGGATTACTGGAGAGCGCTACCTCTCTGATCTCTCCATCGAAGTCATGCACCATCATTCCTGTAGTCCTGCACTGGTCTGACTTTTCTGTTTCTTGTAACGCTTTGATAGACTCTGGTGCTGAGGGGAACTTCCTTGACGAGACTTGGGCACTTAAACAAGGTATTCCCCTGAAGAGACACGATGAGACCACTCCCCTTTTTGCCCTAGATGGTAGTTCCCTTCCTGAGGTTCATCTGCGGTCCATCCCCTTATCTCTCACTGTGTCAGGCAACCACCATGAGACTCTTTCCTTTTTAATTTTTCACTCCCCTTATTCCCCAGTAGTACTAGGACACCCTTGGCTAGTTAAACACAACCCTCACATTAACTGGTCAAATAATAGTATTCTCTCATGGAACCTGTCTTGTCATGTCGAATGTTTATTGTCTGCTAATCCTCCTGTTTCCCCCGTCTCTGTGTTTCAGGAGGAGCCGGGTGATTTGACTGGGGTCCCGGAGGAGTATCACGATTTGCGGGCGGTTTTCAGTCGTTCCAGGGCCACTTCTCTCCCTCCTCACCGTCCCTATGATTGCAGTATTGATCTTCTTCCCGATACCACGCCACCCCGCGGCAGGCTTTTTTCCTTGTCTGCTCCCGAGCGCAACGCTTTAGAGAAATATCTTTCCGAGTCCCTCCGCGCTGGTACCATAATTGCTTCCTCCTCTCCAGCCGGCGCAGGGTTTTTCTTTGTTAAAAAGAAGGACGGCTCTTTGCGCCCCTGTATTGACTATAGGGGTCTCAATGACATTACCGTTAAGAATCGCTATCCCTTGCCGCTAATGTCATCCGCCTTTGAGTTGTTACAGGGGGCAAAAGTCTTCACTAAATTGGATCTGCGCAATGCGTACCACCTTATTCGCATCAAACAGGGAGATGAATGGAAGACTGCGTTTAATACTCCATTAGGTCACTTCGAATATCGGGTTCTTCCGTTCGGGCTGGTAAACGCTCCCGCTGTCTTTCATGCCTTAATTAATGACGTCCTAAGAGATATGCTTAATGTCTTCGTCTTTGTGTATCTTGACGACATTTTGATCTTCTCCCCCTCTCTCCAGGTTCACGTACAGCACGTGCGCCGAGTCCTTCAGCGCCTTTTAGAGAATCGTCTCTTTGTTAAGGCGGAGAAATGTACCTTTCACGAACGATCAGTCACCTTTCTTGGTTCCGTAATTTCAGCAGAGGGCATTGGTATGGATCCCGCTAAGGTGCAGGCGGTCACCGATTGGCCAGTCCATGATTCTCGTGTTGCGCTTCAGCGCTTTCTTGGCTTTGCTAATTTCTATCGCCGTTTCATATGTAACTTTAGTCAAGTAGCTGCACCCCTTACAGCCCTCACTTCTGTCAAGTCGCGCTTTTAAATGGTCAGAGTCTGCTCAAGAGGCTTTCAATCATTTAAAGTCCCTATTTACTTCCGCCCCCATTCTTGTGACACCAGACGTTACTAGACAATTCATAGTCGAGGTTGACGCTTCTGAGGTGGGCGTCGGAGCCATCCTTTCCCAGCGCGTTCCTGCGGACGACAAGGTTCACCCCTGCGCGTTCTTTTCACACCGTCTCTCGCCCGCGGAACGCAACTACGATGTTGGTAATCGGGAACTACTCGCCATCCGTTTGGCCTTGGGAGAGTGGCGACAGTGGTTAGAGGGGTCCACCGTTCCATTTGTTGTTTGGACTGACCATAGAAACCTAGAGTACATCCGCTCCGCTAAGCGTCTTAACGCTCGTCAGGCTCGCTGGGCTTTGTTTTTTGGTCCTTTTGATTTCACTATTTCTTACCGCCCAGGTTCTAAGAACATAAAACCTGACTCTCTCTCTCGTCTCTTCGATCCCACAGATGTACCCTCGACTCCCGAGGTGATCGTTTCGCCAGGTCGAGTTATTGGTGCTGCTATCTGGGGAATCGAGAGACTAGTTAAGCGCGCTCTGTCCCGCTCCATCGCTCCGCGTAACGTTCCTAGGAATCTTCTTTTTGTACCTGTTACTGCGCGTATGGCGGTACTTCAGTGGGCTCACTCATCTAAATTGACTGTTCATCCCGGCGTTAGGGGCACACTCTCAACCGTTCGTCAACGATTTTGGTGGCCCACTCTCGAACGAGATGCACGACGCTTTATTGCCTCGTGCACCGTTTGCGCACAGACTAAGTCTAGTAATTCCCCACCAGCTGGTCTCCTTAGACCTCTCCCTATTCCGTCTCGTCCATGGTCTCATGTCGCTCTGGACTTTATTACTGGTCTTCCCTTGTCGGCTGATAATACCGTCATCCTGACTGTCGTAGATCGTTTTTCCAAAGCCGCTCACTTTATTCCTCTCGCTAAACTTCCCTCTGCCAAAGAAACGGCCCAGATTATGGTCACTCACGTTTTCAAGATTCACGGTCTCCCTTCAGACGTCGTTTCGGATAGGGGACCTCAATTCACATCACAGTTCTGGAGGGAATTTTGTCGTTTAATTGGTGCGTCCGTCAGCCTCTCATCTGGTTTTCACCCCCAGACTAACGGTCAGGCTGAACGCACCAACCAGATCGTCGGTCGTCTTCTGCGTAGCTTAGCCTTTCGCAACCCCTCAACTTGGGCTGAGCAACTGCCCTGGGCCGAGTATGCCCATAATTCTCTGCCGACGTCCGCTACTGGCCTTTCCCCGTTCCATTGCTGCTTAGGGTATCAGCCTCCTCTGTTCTCCTCTCAGGAGGCTGATTCTAATTTACCGTCAGTAAAGGCTTTCATCCAGCATTGTAAGCGCACCTGGAGAAGGGTTAGGTCAGTCCTCTGTCGTTCGAGGGCTCGTACTCAAAGAGCTGCAAACAAACGTCGTGTCAGGAGCCCCAGATATATTTGTGGCCAGAGAGTGTGGCTTTCCACCCTCAGTTTGCCTCTCCAGGCCACATCCCGCAAGCTGGCTCCTCGTTTCATCGGGCCTTATCAAATTTCTAAGGTCATCAGTCCTGTCGCCGTCAGATTGAAACTCCCTCCTAATCTTCGTCGTGTTCACCCTGTTTTTCATGTCTCGTGCATCAAACCAGTCGTGCGCACCCCCCCTCGCACCCCCCCTCCTCTCCCGCTTTGTGTCGAGGGAGCCCCTATTTACACCGTTCGCAAGCTCCTTGATATGCGTCGTCGGGGTCGTGGCCACCAATTCCTAGTGGACTGGGAGAGGTATGGTCCTGAGGAGAGGAGCTGGATTCCTTCCCGGGACGTCCTGGACCGCTCGCTCATTGATGATTTCCTCCGTGCCCGCCAGGCCCCTCCCTTGGGAGCGCCAGGGGCGCTCGTTGAGGGGGGGGGGGACTGTCATGAGTCTGGTATCCTTCTAGCTCCCTCTTCTGGTTACACACACACACATTACCTCACGCACCTTAAGTCACCCTCAGCTGTTTCTAGTTATACCCTCGTCACACTAATTCTCTCACACCTGTTCTCTCTTTTCCCTAATTGTCTGTGCTATTTCCTGCTCTCCCTTTTCCCTGCTTCTTTGCCAGATTATTCCGTTCTCTACTCATGCAAGAGGCGTCTTTTGACCTGCTGTATCTGTCCTGTCCGAGTCCTGTCTGAGTTTGATCCGTCATCCAGCCTGCTCAGGTCTATATCTGTTTGTTCCATACTAACCCCTGCTCTACACTCTGTCCAGCCCGCCTGCTGCAGACGAACGTCCTGAGCTTTCTTCTCTGCGGACTAGTAGAACGCTCATTCTCCAGGGGTCAGAGAAGAGCGCCCGCTGGACCCTGTTCTCAGACTGTGTGCCGCTGTCTACTTTAAGGAGAGACTCTCTCATTTTTGTTATTGGAGCGTCAGCATCTACGGCTGCCTTTCTGTTGTTTATCTCAAAGTATATTTCTGTTGGACTGAATTCACTCTCACAATTAAAGAGACTGTTATCGGCAATTCGCTTTTGGGTCTTACCTTTTCTCATAACAATAAGAACAACATTACAAAAAGTGTGTGCGATATGTACAGGTCCTTCTAAAAAAATTAGCATATTGTGATAAAGTTAATTATTTTCCATAATGTAATGATAAAAATTAAACTTTCATATATTTTAGATTCATTGCACACCAACTGAAATATTTCAGGTCTTTTATTGTTTTAATATTGATGATTTTGGCATACAGCTCATGAAAACCCAAAATTCCTGTCTCAAAAAATTAGCATATCATGAAAAGGTTCTCTAAACGAGCTATTAACCTAATCACCTGAATCAACCAATTAACTCTAAACACCTGCAAAAGATTCCTGAGGCTTTTAAAAACTCCCAGCCTGTTTCATTACTCAAAACCGCAATCATGGGTAAGACTGCCAACCTGACTGCTGTCCAGAAGGCCATCATTGACACCCTCAAGCAAGAGGGTAAGACACAGAAAGAAATTTCTGAACAAATAGGCTGTTCCCAGAGTGCTGTATCAAGGCACCTCAGTGGGAAGTCTGTGGGAAGGAAAAAGTGTGGCAAAAAAACGCTGCACAATGAGAAGAGGTGACCGGGCCCTGAGGAAGATTGTGGAGAAGGACCGATTCCAGACCTTGGGGGACCTGCGGAAGCAGTGGACTGAGTCTGGAGTAGAAACATCCAGAGCCACCGTGCACAGGCGTGTGCAGGAAATGGGCTACAGGTACCGCATCCCCAGGTCAAGCCACTTTTGAACCAGAAACAGCGGCAGAAGCACCTGACCTGGGCTACAGATAAGCAGCACTGGAGTACCCACAGTCAGTGATGGTCTGGGGTGCCATGTCAGCTGCTGGTGTTGGTCCACTGTGTTTTATCAAGGGCAGGGTCAATGCAGCTAGCTATCAGGAGATTTTGGAGCACTTCATGCTTCCATCTGCTGAAAAGCTTTATGGAGATGGAGATTTAATTTTTCAGCACGACCTGGCACCTGCTCACAGTGCCAAAACCACTGGTAAATGGTTTACTGACCATGGTATTACTGTGCTCAATTGGCCTGCCAACTCTCCTGACCTGAACCCCATAGAGAATCTGTGGGATATTGTGAAGAGAAAGATGAGAGACGCAAGACTCAACACTCTGGATGAGCTTAAGGCCGCTATCGAAGCATCCTGGGCCTCCATAACACCTCAGCAGTGCCACAGGCTGATTGCCTCCATGCCACGCCGCAATTTCTTTCTGTGTCTTACCCTCTTGCTTGAGGGTGTCAATGATGGCCTTCTGGACAGCAGTCAGGTCGGCAGTCTTGCCCATGATTGCGGTTTTGAGTAATGAAACAGGCTGGGAGTTTTTAAAAGCCTCAGGAATCTTTTGCAGGTGTTTAGAGTTAATTAGTTGATTCAGATGATTAGGTTAATAGCTCGTTTAGAGAACCTTTTCATGATATGCTAATTTTTTTAGATAGGAATTTTGGGTTTTCATGAGCTGTATGCCAAAATCATCAGTATTAAAACAATAAAAGACCTGAAATATTTCAGTTGGTGTGCAATGAATCTAAAATATATGAAAGTTTAATTTTTATCATTACATTATGGAAAATAATTAAATTTATCACAATATGCTAATTTTTTGAGAAGCACCTGTATATATATATAATTGTATATATACTATGTTATACTGTATTTTGGTTATATTTCTATTTTATTATATTATGTTGTTGATTTTAATGCCTTCCTGTTTCAGTATGTATCTTGAATATCCAGGCTCAACCATTAACTCAAAAGTCACGATTTTGTGCATTCATGCTTCTTTACCCTGACATCTTATTTTCTGTATTCAGTTTCAATTTTAGCCTTGAGTCTGTGTGTTTCCAGCAAACAGAACTGCAGTGCATTCTTCTATCTTTCTGCAACTGCTTCTCTGCATTGTCGCAAAACATCTAGAGATATTATGTAAAGTCTCACTGAGGTCACAAAGGTATATATTGGTATTCACATGAATGCTGTTGGGTTGAATATGTCTGTGGATGAGAATTAATTGAAAAAATGGTTTCCATGCCATGAAAAGCATTTTACAGACCCAAGGCTATATGCAGCATAGGAGTGAATGCTAAGTTAAGCCATTTTGATCTCTGCAGATCACATTGAGAGTGACAGAATATTCTGTTATGAAAGAAAGTTTGAGGTCTTTTGTTAATGTTTCACCACTTACTATCAAAACAAAGTAAGAAAATTATTGGACTTTAGCATATTCACAGAGAAATATTTCTTGCAAATGGTTGTAAATGATATAAGTTTGCTATTTTTTTAAATGCCATATAGGCCTAGGTAAAGCTGGATATCTGGCAGTTTGTTTTGTTGTTGGAGCTTACACATCTGAGAGTAACACCAGAGGAAGATGTTACAAAAAGAGCTCATGTATGTTTCAAGACATGTATTCTTAATTAACTGTCATGTCTTTGGAAAAGAAACCTTTTAAACCTGCATATATGGATATACAGAATTGACATGAATATGAATATAATCTTTTTTAATCATCTCTATGATTTTCTGCTTATATTTCATACTTATATGTGGTTTGGTGGCATTTTTTACTTGAAAACACTAAGGATGATGAAGTGTGCATTAACGGAAGTTTGAAGTGAACTCTCAGCATTTGTTTAGTGGTAGTATAAGGGGAAAAATAGTTTGGGCTAAATAAATATTTCACCAACAATTTCAGGCCATTATCTATCAATTTCCTCCAGCTATTTGATATAGACTACCTTAGGTCTTATTAAGCCAAATTGTTCTAATGGGCTCATATCATGTGAAATAAAATTTCCCTTGATCCTTTAAGATAAAAGAGCTAAAGTTTCTAAAGTCTGTTTTCAAATCTGGAGCTAAAGGAGCAAAATGAGTTTATTGATGTTATCAAAGCATATTCTTGACAAACATTTTTTGTGATATTTTTTTGTTGTTGTTGTTATTCACATTGATGTACCTGTATACTTTTTACTTTGCCTACATAGAAAATAGCTTACCAAGATGGCTGCTGATGAATGAACTTTTAATTAGAATTGAATGGAAAATGGTCATGAAAAACTATGACTTTGCCATGAGATGACCCCTTTAAAACTTTATTTGAAAATTCATACTGACATTATGCAGACCTTTGAGTTTAATGAGTTACGACACAACCTGCACTTTCCCCGTATTGCTTGTGCAGCTCAATTAACTTGCCTGGGTATGAAATATGCATCAACTTGCTTCATCTATAATATATAAAAGCACATATTCACATTACTCTGTTATCTGTAGCCATGTACTTTTTTTTCTCTGCACTTTTCATCGTATGTACTGCGAGGTTGCTGACATATAAACTATACGCCAATGATACATCTGACAAAAATGTGCACCAAAGGCTTTGATAAGGTGAATTTGTTTGACAAATCGATTATGTAACAGTGATGTTCCCTGTGTATTTGGATCTTGTTTCTCATTTTACAATTTCATTCCTCTTCATTTTTCTGACTGGAGCTAGTTGTCACAGAGGGAAAGGCAGACAACAGGTTTTATTTGTTTACATTTTGCTATCTATAGGCTATTTAATGGCAGACTGGCACGATACTTTATTTAACCCATGTGATAACATGCCCCGGTATTGGTAATAATGTGTCACGTGAACTGTATTTTTGCTAAACAATAACAGTGTAAATATTTAAAAGGGTTTTTGTAGTCAAGACTTGAGTAACCTATTTGTTTATACAGAAATAAAGTTTATTTAGAAATAAAGCTACACTGAGAAATATCATTGGAGTCATAAGTGTGACAGCTTGCCTTGTCATCTCCGTGTTTTAGCATTGTTTATTGTAACATTTATAGCCCTTTGAATTAAAAAAAAAAGTTTTATTGATGAATGAAACTGTAACCTTCTAGTCAAGCACTCTATACTGATATTTTTCCTCTGATTTAATTATATTTAATTCTCTGGTAAGTCACCATTTGTATGTTTCCATCTTTATAAATATATGGATATATACATTACAAATCCCAAGAATTTTAAATATTTTTGAAGTCTGTAATTTGCTGAATTTGATTGGAAAGACTGTAAAAACAGTAATACTGTGAAATATTTTTACAATGTAAAGAACTGTTTTCTATTGCATTGTATTTTAAAATGTAATTTATTCCTGTGATGGCAAAGTTAACAGTTTTGAATCCACTACTCTTGTTTCAATCTTTGTTGGAAATACACTTTTTTTGTTAAACTATAAATATCTTTACTGTCACTTTTGAAATCTTACTGACTTAAATAAAACAAAAAGGAGTGTGTGTGTGTGTGTGTGTGTGTGTGTGTGTGTGTGTGTGTGTGTGTGTGTGTGTGTGTGTGTGTGTGTGTGTGTGTGTGTGTGTGCGTGTTTGTTGCTAACAAATTATTATTTTTCACAATACACTGCTGCTTTTGAATGGCCTTCAATAAACAAAAATGCTATTGCCTGAATGCACAAAGAAAAATGTATGCTACAGAATCTCATTGAAGCCTCCTTTTTTCTTTTGTTTCTTCTTGCTGCAGCTATTCCAAAATAATTAAATACTAAGACAAAAGTGACTCTGACTGTATATCTCTCCGAGATCTTCTTTCTTTGGCTGTCTCCATTTGCTCTGTGTCTATAAAATCTCTTCAGCAGAGTTTATGTGCCCCGGGTTCTTGGTTTTTTTGTTTGTTCGTTTTTTTTTTTTGCTCAAAGCTAGTATATTGCAGAGTTCTATGCAATACACCTGAGTTAAGCTTAGGAGACAGCTGTGCTTTTCTATTTCTTCTTGACAGAGGTAGTCATAGAAACCCTTTACTCTTACTTCAGAAGGCTGCTTCTAGCAGCTGTGAAAACTCTATGTGAATCATCATTATTAATGCAACTTGATTTACCATCTGCAACTCCTAATACAACAGACCAAAGGATCGATCATTGTAGATGCTCTGTGTTTTTCACCCTCGATTCACCCCACAAAAGTGCATTCATTCTTTTGATTAGGGTGTGTGTGATGACTTAATGTCACTTTAATGCTTTCATATATTGTTGTTGGTGCTTTGTTTATTTTTTGGTGCTTAGTCTATTTTTTTTTTCACCCAAGAATCAGCTTGATTGTGCTAAGCTTTTTCTGCACCACTTTATTGTGCTCTGTTGACTATAAATTTGGATTATATTTGAGGTTGGATTTGTGTGTCATAATATACAAGCATCTATTATTTTAATGGAGTGGAGGCTTCCAATGTGCATTTCGGATGAAAAGAATATACAGTGCTATTTTTAGTGAATCCATGCAGTCATTCTTTTGTGTGACAAAGAGGGAGAGAAAAAGCAGGCGGTGATATATGATCTTTCCGAGCGCTGTGCAAAGATGAAGGCAAAGGTCAGACCTAAACCTAAAATTACAATTATGCAAAAATCGTTTATATTACAAAAGTTCAATCTGCCTCTTAATATTTCAATGAGAAAATATTATTAGTTTAAATAATCACATGCTTGCCTTTTAAATGTAAAGAAAGTGCTTTAAAAAGCCTTTCAGTTCCCATTTGAGAGGTCTCTCGTATTGCGTAAGTAGCTTACGCTATGGGAAAAACTCCTTTTCTTGAGAATATTTAAGCCAAATTTTTAAACGCAGTGCAGCTGCACAGAAGACACTAAGCTGAGCGTCTAGAGCGGTCATTGGCTGTGCTGCGGCAACTGTACGAACCTATGGCGAGGCGGCTCATGCGCACGAACCAATCAGGTCGCTTCACGCCCTGGCGCATCATACCGCGCCAGAATGGACATGGCTTATAGCTATATAAGGCCCCATTCTCCGCCATAAAACCAAATTTAATCTCCTTCACCAAGTCTACACTTCACCGCCGTCGAAAAGCCTTTCAGCGGAACAAGCACCTGCAAAGCAGTCTGAGGATGCCGGGTCCTGTTTCAACTCGGCGCCGCCTTCAGCCCGCTGTTCTGCTGTGCCATCCGGCGCACTATATCCTTTTTACAAGCTTAAGAGTGTTCGCCGCTGCGACTCTGTTTTCTAAAAGAGCAGATTTCAGGAGTTGTTCCAAATGCCTCGTGTCAACTGCGCCTCGTGCAGAGGCCCGCGCTTCGGCGGAGATCGCCACATCCTCTGTGCTTCCTGCCTAGGCCGCGACCACACGGAAGCTGCATTCTCCAAGGGCGGCTGCCCAGAGTGCGATGAGATGGCGCTCTCTACACTGTGGGCTCGACTGGCCAGTTTCGCCGACGACGACCCCGCATCTGCTCCTTTCCCTTTGCTCGAGCCATACAAAAAGAAGCGCCGCGCACAAAGGATGCCAGAGTGGACGATTACGAGCGAGCACACGCCCTCCCCTCGTGCTTTGTTCTCTCCCAGAGAAACCCCCTCTCCAGTCCTGTTCACTCAGGCGGACCCTGCCCCTCAACGCAAGCTAGCACGAGTGATGTGAGATCCAGCCTTGATGCAGAGCTTCTCCGCTTGCTGACTAAGGCCGTTGAAGACCTCGGGGTCGAGGGGAGTCCACGCGTAGCAGGTTGGACGAATGGTTCCTGCAGGGGCACAGACAGGCCCCTCAGCGGAGGCCTGCACCCTTCTTCCCCGAGGTACACGATGAGCTAACGAAGTCCACCGTCAACAGCGCTGTGAAAAAAAGGTTACGAGGCGATTCCTCCCCTCGAGGAAACGGTGGCCGCTCACCTCTGCCCGCCCACCGCCACGGGATGGAAAGCTAAAGTGACTCACCCGTCCAAGCCTTGCCGCGTCACTTCAGCTCTCGCCGGCCTGGACCTGAACCGGAGGCTTTTAGACATCTGCACAGCGCTACTGACCTAGCTCTGCGAGCTACCAAGGCAACCGCCCAGGCGATTGGCAGGAGCATGGCGAACTTGAGAGTGCTTGAACGGCATCTCTAGTTAAACTTAACGGAGATGAAGAATGCGGATAGGGCAGCTTTTATAGGACTCGCCTATTTCCACCACTGTTCGGGCCAGCAGTCAAGGGTTTCGCAGAACGTTACACCGAAGCTCAGAAAGCGTTGCAGGCTATGCGTCTCTTCCTCCCTAAACGCTCCAGCTCTGCTTCGGGCTGCCACAAAATGGCGCTGCCCCTTCAGCCTTTAAAGCCAACGCTGCCGGTCTTCCAGCCTCACCCAGCGACTGAGTTACGTCAACGCTCTCGTTCAGCGAAACGTCAGCAGTTCCTGGAGCGATGGGGATTCCGACCCAGGATGGTGTTGGACCCCGAGCCTCGAAAGCCTTCTTAGCCACAACGGCAGGAAAGAAAAGAGAGTGTTTAAGTCCCGCTGCGGCCGGACCAACCTCCAAGAAAGCTCTTACACATCTCCCAGTCCCCTCTTTTCAGGCAGCTGGAAATGTATTTACTGCAGTAAACGAGTCTGTTTTAAAACATGCACATCAGCAAACAAACGCCGTTTATATGGTGACCCAAATAAAGCACAAGTCTGTGTGTTCTCCCTCCAGCTCATGCTGGAAGTGTAATAAATGTAGGTCGTGTGCCCACAATGAAGTATGCACCCCTGCACATAAGCACTGTTCCCAAAGTGTCCCAAAGTTCACAAAGCAGCTGGGCAGCCGGGTCCCTGTCACAAAACGGTCCGTCCTTAGACATCATTCAACCCATAGCTATGCGGGCCATAGGCCATGTCAAAAAGGGTTCTGAATATAATAAAACGGTTTCTGACTTATTAGAACACGGTCCTACCGTTCGGTCTATCTTTAGCACCCCGTACATGTACAAAGTGCATGGATACAGCTCTCACCCCCCTGAGACAACGGCGGATGCAAGTGTTGAACTACCTCGATGATTGGCTGGTTATAGCACAATTGCGAACGCAGTTAATAACACACAGATCCAGGCTCCTCAGCCATCTAGAATGCCTAGGGCTCAGGATCAATACTTCCACAAGCGCACTCCCAGCCAGAACATTTCCTTCCTGGGATCAGTCATAAACTCTATATAAATGAGAGCGCACGCTCACCATTCAGCACCTAGCGGCATCATTCAGAGCAGATGCGTGCACACCTCTGAAGAGATTTCAGAGGATGTTAGGTCTCATGGCCTCAGCTTCAACAGTACTCCTGCTGGGTCTACTGTACATGCGTCCTCTTCAGTGCTGGCTAAAACCCTGTGTACCAGCTCACGTGTGGTGATCGGGCCATTTACGCATCAAAGTGAACCACGGCTGTGTCAGAGCCCTGGCTCCTTGGAAACCAGCCGGCTGGTACCAAACCGGCGTGAGTATGAGAGTGATTTCAAAGAGGATAGTTATCTCAACAGACGACTCCAACCTAGGTCGGGGGGCCCTTTACGAGGGCAGGTCCATCTCCGGCCTATGGTCAAGTCCAGAGAGGAGCCTACATATAAATTGTCTGGAGATGAGAGTGGTCGCTCTGTTGCTTCAAGCTTTTCTCCCATATCTAAAGGAACACCACGTCTTGGTCTGGACGGACATGTCGTGGTCTCCTATATAAATCACCAGGGTGGACTCCAGTCCCAAAACCTGCACACCATGGCCAAAAGCATTTTAATATGGGCTCAGCACAACCCGCGCTCACTGAGGGCGGCGCACGTGCCAGGCACTCTGAACTAGTGATGTATCTCGGTCTTGTCACGGCCTTGACGGTCTTTGGTCTTGGTCTTGTCTTGGTCTCGGACCTCTCGGTTTGTCTAGGTCTCGCTGTCTCAGACCAACATAGTGATCGGGGGATTTAGCAATACAATACTACAATATCCATGACGACACAACGTTCGATAATGCAACAGTATTTGAATTTTCGTGACTCGTTTCGCCTGTTTGAACAATGTATCTTAATGGTCCAGTGGTAGAATGTTCGCCAACCGTGTCAGAGGTTCTGGGTTCTAATCCGCATTCTATAGTTTTTTTTTTTGCATGCATATATATACAGTAGTCAACATTTGGATCAAAACCTTTCATCAAAGTTATATATGAATTTTGAACAATACCCGTTCTTCTCTTAGGACAACTTTGATTAACTTTTTTGATCCACTTCAAATGTTCACTACTGTATATTGTCGTGTTGTTGATATGTAATAATGCACATGGAAACGCGGGTGGAATGAGCCACGACAAGGAGATTCTTTCACAAGTTTTACTGAAGTTCTTCGGACACAGATGTAAGTTACAGTTCACAGCGCACTCACCAACAGTGTTACATTCATGAACACAGACTCATAATAGGTTTCTGCAGCTGATAGGCGCTCTTGCTCCGGCACTGGACGGCAGTTTTTCCAACGTGCGATGAGCATGCGAGTGACCTCTAAGAACAACTAACGTTACAAACGTAACTTCAGCCTCTATGCTAAGGAGTGCGTATCTGAACAACCAATGAGCTACAAGAACACAGTAAGGGACTTAAAAGGACTTAAAGGGCCAGGTTACAACACTATAGCAGTACTGAGTCCCTTCAGTACAATATCCCCAAAACAGGAACCAAAACAGTAACTAAAAATTGTAATTGTAATTATGAACAGTAAGTACCTTTAGCCTGGAAAAGCCCTCAAAGGTGTTAACTATGAAATAACAGTCCATAAGTACTTGCACTTAACTGAAGTCTGGAACAGTCATTCTCTTTTCTCTCAATCATTGTATCTGGCAGGCTTACAAATTTCTCTTCCTTTGTTTGTTCTCTTGATTGTTTCTTCTTGTCCTAGGTCTAACATAAACCCAAGTTCTCTGTGTTTTTTTCTTTGTCGGTGAGCTGTTGGCTGACGTTTTCTTCCTTTGTCCAGGTTTTCCTTGGGCTCCAGGTCAGAAGATCCTGAATCTGTTTCACTACTGTCCTAGGTTACGAGCTGTTCAGGTTCAAGCTGAGGTTCTTAAATGATAGGATTATCCGGGGTAACATTGCTCTTTTGCAGAATCTGGCTCCTTTGGTGCTTCACCCATGCTGGAATCACCTCACGGTCATAAGGTTTGAGACGATCATGATGCATAATTGTCTTGTGTCGTAACCCCTGAACCTCATAAAGTACAGGGCCACGACAGGCAGATATCACAACGGGCCCTTTCCAAAGTGCTTGGAGTTTTGGACTTTGTCCCTTCTTTTTGGTACTGTCTCTAATATATACAAGATGTCCCACACTATACATCCTCTCTTGAGCCCTGAGATCGTACGTCTTCTTTTGACTTTGTTGAGCTGTTCAGGGGTGCTCTCTGGCAGTGCCATGTGCTTCTCTTAAGCCTTTTTACAAGTTGTACAGGAAGTCTGGAACTCCCAAAGTATCTGATCTCAGCTCTGCTATGCCAGACCACAGATCTTGAGGTTGGTAGACTTCCCTTCCGAGCATCAGTCTATTTGGTGTGAATCCGGTAACTGCATGCTGGGAGCTACAATACGCTGATGTAAGGAGGGGAAGATGCACATGCCCAATTTTTCTGATCTTGGTTCACATAGCAGCGGATCACCTGCAGGAGTGTACGGTTGAACCGCTCAACTTGCCCATTTGAGGCAGGGTGGTAAGGGGTCATCCTTGTTTTTGTGATCTGCAAGAGACTACAAACATTCTTGAATAGTCTCTTTCAAAGTTGCGACCCTGGTCTGTGTGCAGTTCAAGTGGTGCACCAAACCGGGAAATAAACTCGTAAACTAGTGTCCTAGATGTAGTTTCTGCCCCTTGGTCTGGAACCGGAAATACTTCCACCAATCGAGTGAATTGATCAATGATGATGAGGACATAATTGTTTCCAGAACTTCACACAGGAAATGGACCCAGTATATCGAGATGGATCCGATCCATTGGGGCCCCTGCTTGGTAATTTTGAAGTTTGGCTCTCTTAGTAGGTCCTGCAACTTTGCAAGCATTGCAGTGTTGGCACCGTTGTATGCACAAATGTACATCTCCACCCATGCCATACCAGTGAAAACTCTGACAGAGTCGCTCTAACGTCTTGCCTTCCCCCAAATGGCCAGACTGGGGCGGGTTATGGCAGGCTTGCAACACTTCTGTTTGCATTGAAGCTGGTACTAGTAGCAGCAAGGAGCGGCGGAGTCCCCCAGGCCTTCCCAACGATAGAAGAAAACACCTTGATGTGAATGGACTTGCGGCCAACACAACCAGTATTTTCTTACTGCTGGACTTTTCAGTGCTACCTGCTCTTTTGTGGGAAGGGTTTCACTCTCTTTCCACTCATGCAAGATTGAAAGATCAGGATCAGCTTTTTGTTCTTGAGCCAGCTGTTGTTTGGTAATGGTTTCTAACCAGTTAACACGTGGGGCTCCAAGCAACTCTGAAGCTGGCCTGTTCTCTTCACCTGTGCAAATGTCATTGTGTTCCTCTGTTTCACACTCAATGCGCCTTACTGCTAGTGGCACAACGTCATCGACATCTTCGAACCTCTCCCAACGGTCATGGAGTCTTTGGCAGTGTTGGCAACCTCCACATGGTAAATCTGAAACATCCTTCCCCGCTTGATAACAGTTACACATATTGTGGATCTCGCCCTCACGTTTTGACATTGCATCAGCATTTGAATGGTGTTTTCCAGCCCTGTGATCAATGTCAAAATCATACTGGCTCAGCTCTTCCAGCCATCGTGCAAGCTGTCCTTCAGGGTGTTTGAAACGAAACAACCAGGTCAGGCTCTCCCCACTGGAGTTGTGATAACACTGCTCCGATGCTGTGATTTGAGGCATCTGTGTCCAGGATATATTCCCTTCCGCAGAAGGATACCCAAGTATCGGTACAGAAGTGGCTCAACTTTTCCTTGAGCTGTGTGAAGGCATTTTGGTGTTCCTCAGTCCACAGGAATGTTACTCCTTTTCGAAGGAGTTCATTTAGAGGGCTGGCCAACTCAGAGAATGCCGAAACAAACTTCCTGTAGTAGTTACAGAGTCCAAGGAAGGCCTTTAGCTCATGCACACTTGTGGGGGTTTTCCAAGCTTCCACATCCTTAATCAAAGCTGGATTGGGGCGTATAGCCTCACCACTGACTACATGGCCCAGAAAAAGGACTTCATCTTTGAGTAGATGACACTTTGATGGCTTCAGCTTCAACCCGTAACTGTCAAGGCGTTGGAATACAACTTTGAGATTATCAAGGCTCTCGACTACCTCTTTACCCAGGATTATGATGTCATCCAAGTAAATTAGAAGGGTTTCCCACTGAAGTCCCTGAAAGTGAAAGTCCCTGAAAGTGCACTGAAAGTGCTTGGAGCATTGCACAATCCGAAGGGCATCCGAATGTATTCATAAAGGCGAGTGATGAAGGCCGTCTTTGCTCTGTCCATTTCATCTACTAAAATTTGCCAGTACCCAGACTGGAGGTCTAGGGTAGAGAAAACACAAGCGCCACCAAGAACATCAAAACATTCCTCAATCTTGGGGAGAGGATAAGCATCCTTAATTGTCAGGCTGTTTAGGCGCCGATAATCGACACACCAGCGGACACCACCATCCTTTTTACGGACTAGCACCACAGGTGATGCCGACTCTGAGGAGGAAGATGTAACGACTCCTGCTTCCAGCATAGCTTTGAGATACCTCTCCTCTTCCCCTTGAAACCCAAGGGGAGTCCATCTTACAGGCTGTCGTACTGGCCTAGCTGCTCCAGTGTTTATCTTGTGCGTGACAGCTGTTAAGAATCCAAGGTCATCATCTGAAATGGCAAAGAGAAACCTGTATGAATGCAGGAGCTTAACAAGTCGTTGTTGCTGTTCCTCACTTAATGCCCCGCTTGAAGCAGCATAAAGGGCTTGGAGGAGCTCGGGCAAGTCAGTGGCAGTTGTCAGTCTTCTGCGTCATCACTCTGCTCTTGAAGACTACAGTCCTCTTCTTGCTGCATGTAATTTGATAAGATCTAATCTGAATAAGTTTCAACTAAGAGATCAAGGCAGGCTCCTTTCAGTAAGGTAGTATTGTGGCTGGAAAGATTGCAGAGCCTGACAATCACCCGTTGCTCCATGGTTGTGACAACACTTCCAGAAGCCACAGTTTCTGTGATCGGGTAGGGTTCCAAAACAGCACAAACACCAGGTTTTGGATTGTCAACTTCTCCCCAGACAAGACATTCACTTTCTGGAGGTAACATTGTGTCGGTCTCCAGGACCACTCGTGCAACGTGATAGTCTGTTCCATCCCCGCCAGCGATCCTAGCAGGAACCAGCTCCTCCTCAATTAATACTCTGCCATTAGTGTGGATTGTTACGTTGGTAACACTTTACAATAAGGTTCATTAGTTAACATTAGTTAATGTATTAACTAACATGAACTAACCATGAGCAATCCATTTGTTACTGTATTTGTTAATCTTTGTTAACGTTAGTTAATATAAATACAGCTGTTCATTGTTAGTTCATGTTAGTTTACAGTGCATTAACTAATGTTAATAATATTTAAATAAAGTTGCCTATTAGTAAATGTTGAAATTAACAAAGATTAATAAATGCTGTATACGTGCAGTTCATTATTAGTTCATGTTAACTAATGTAATTAACTAATGTTAACTAACGAACCTTATTGTAAAGTGTTACCGTTACGTTTGCAGCTTGCAGAAGATTGAGGCCCAGAAGAACACGTATCGGAGCCACAAAAACATCCCATTCTGCACTCCAGGTACCAATTTGGAATTTAACTTTTAGTCCACCTTTGGCGCTCATGTCTTTCCCTGATTCTGCATTATGGAGGCATGTCTGTGTTAAAGCCGTCTGCTTATTTGAGAGAAACTGCTGATACAAGGTTTCTGAGATAACTGTTGCTGAAGCTCCTGTGTCTACAATGGCTTTCACTGGAATGCTGTTCACAGTTGCATCAATGAGCAAGCTTGGGCCTCTACTTGTAGCACGTCCCACCTGGGGTGTGGGGGACTGACTTCTCTAGCTTACTGAGTCTCTTGGAGCAGTACTGCGGTTTTGATCCTTACTACTTTGACCGGAGTTGGGTGGCAGGGTTGCCAGCCTCATGCACTCTCTGCGAAAATGTCCTTCTTCACCACACTGATAACACAAACCTGTTCCAACACGGCTGGGACTTGGGGAGTAGGATCTGGTTTGTGCTGCACCGCGTTGTGTTGGAGACCGCCCTCGCCTACTTTCCTGATTTGCTTCCTCCAGCTTTCTTGGCTCCTTAACTACAGGGTTGTCTAGTTTCGATTGCAACTGCTCCATCTTTTTCATCAGGAGGTGAAACTGGTCAACAGTCACATAGTTCTTACTAATTCTCTCCACTGTCTCTGTTAGGGATGCAGTTTTCTGCGAGAGAAGGGCTAGCTGGTCTGCAGTGACGTAGCTTGGACTATGCACCCTGCGTGAGGCTGCTGGAGTTTCAATGGACACGTCATCATCTGCCCATGAAATCCGCCTGGCTCCGCCTTTGAATCAACATCACGCCCCACAGTGGCTCGATAATTGAGCTCGTGGGCCTCTACAAGTCTTTGAGCCTCCACTAATGAACTGGGATCTCTGTTCATTACTTCATAATCCACCTTTTGGTTACAAAGCCCTTTGAGGAAGAAATCTGTGGCAAGTTGGTCTTGCAGATCGAGGTCCACACCAGGGTAGGCTTAGGTGACTAAGCGTTGTACCTCTTCTGCGAATCCTGCTGCCGACTTTTTGAACTGGCGGAGTTCTCCAAGCTTCCTTCTAATTGTGGTTGGGGGGTCTCATTGACCAAAACGTTGAGTTAGCTGCTCTTTCAGAAGAGTGTAGTCCTCTCGAATATGCTCAGGAAGTGAACAGACGTACTTAATTGCTGCCCCCCTCAGGCATTCATGTAAGTAGTCCACCCTGTGGGCTCCACTCCATCCATACTTTCTGGCCTGCCGTTCAAATGGTACTAGAAATGATTCCCAGTGCCCACTACCATCAAAAATAGCAAGCTTTAGTCTGGGACCCTCATGAGAAACGGGTTGGCCTTGATGATGAGGAATGCTGTGTCTTTGTTCAAAAGCATAGGTAGGTGGCAGTAGCTGAGAGCCACGCTCACTATTTTGTTGCCTAACACCTGTCTCTATGGAGGGGGTAGCTCTGGTGGGGCCTGAAGTACGTGCTCTCTGTTGTATGACTTCCAGCTCAACAGCAAACGGTCCGCTTGTAATGTTGTGTGAACTCTCTGGATTCTCTAAGGAAAACTGTGAATCACAGTAAAGCATCCGCCTATCTCTGACAGTGTGATGCAAGCTCTCACGGGTGTCCCACCTAGGTGCAGTGGACATGGATGTTTGAGGGGCTTGGGTACTACTTGCAGTATGGTGTAATATTGGAGTCATCATCCTTCCCAGTTGCTCATTATTCTTGCTCTGATTTTCAAGCTTTGCCTTCAACCAGTCTGGAGGTTGGTCGGGATCAGGGGCTGTTGCTGCCATTGCTCCTTGGTATAAATCTTCCTGGGACATGTTTTAATATTTCTCTTTTTTTTTTCTCTCTTTTTTTTTTTTTTTTCTTATCTTTTTTATTTTATCTTGGTTTTTTTTTGTTTTGTTATGTATGTTTTGTAAGGAACTCAGCTTTTTGGAAATATTAATAATCAATAATATCTTGTTATTATTAATTATAAATATTTGGGTCAGTTAATTGGATTAACTTGATGTGGCTGAATTAATATTACAATCAATTAATCAGTTCGTCCAACGAACTCTTTTGATTATTAATTTATTCTAAGAAAAGGGTATCTTCCATGTCCACAGAAGAATAATTATTTCTTCGCATATACCGCACGTTGAGCCAGTAGCAAAAACCGTGATCATAAAGTGACATTGTATTGCAAACAAAGCAGAACCAAATACATATTATGTACAAGTTTTATTAACTAAATATAGATATTTATATGAATATAAATAAACTAAAAAACATACACACATGAATACATAAATAGGTTAGTGATAGGATGAAATTGGAAACCGGAAGAGGGTCTATGAGAAGAACCATCAGAATTTCATTTTCACATTTCATTGAATTGAATACTTGCATTTGTAATGGGAACAATTCTTGAAGTTGTTGAAAATTGAAGTCGTTGATGGTTCAGGCAGTGTCAAGTGGAAGTTGGTTGAGCGTTCTCTTTCTCCAGGAATGCATGATTGGTTTGGTCAAGGCCTGGGACTCTGTTGAGGCCACGCCGAGCACCCAGGAGAAGTGAGGAAGTCGGAAGGATGGGTGATTGGAGTCGTTGTTGGTTGGAGTCTTTGTTCCAAAACTCCTGAGATTGTCTTTGGTTCTTTGTGAGAGAGTCTCCTCTCTTTTCCATGAGGCCGGATCTGGTTGGGATCAAGGCCTGCTGGAAGGCCTCTTGGCCCCCATGGAGGGGGGAGGGGGAGGGGGGGTTTCCCTGTATCACCCGAGACAGTGTTTGCGGCAGGATGGAAAACCAAGAGAGGGCTAAACTGGTATTCAGTCCTTTTGAAGACCTGACGTTTCCGCCTTCTTTTGGAAGCGGGTCCAATCAGGAGCTGTCCCTTTGGAGGGAGATTTTATGACCCTTTGTGTTATAACCAGGCATTTAAATCTCTAGTTTCATTGGGTGTTTAAGTGAAGAATCTTCACAATTCTTATAATACTAATGTGTCACAAAGTTTAGCAAAATGTAATGTCAATTAACAAAAGGGGAATGAAAATTGGAGTTTATCGAGACCAAACTTGCCACAAATGGATTTGGTTAAACATTAGTTGGCAAAGTTTGAAACATTATCCCATTAGAGTTGTCGAGAAACATGGACCAAACCACAAAAAGGCAACTCATGAAATAGGGAACTTAGATACATTGTTCATACAATTCTCAAGTGGATATATAATAGCATATATATATATGAATACAGGATTCATTTCTCCTCCTTGGTTAGAATTCAGAGAGAGCCACAGTTCTGTGAGCATTCCTTTGGGTCGTAAACGCTGTTATCTAAGAACTCCAGTGATGTTAGTTTTGGTCTCTTTTCACTCCAAAGATGGAAAACATAGTAAACTATATTTTACTGGATATTACTGTACATATTCTGATTGATCACACCGAAAGCATTCTGGAGGTGTCCAGAACTATGTGTACAAGTTATGGGAATAGACAGTTATATTTAAAATGCATAATGAAGGTATTTATAATTCACTTTAAGCTACGATAAAATCATAGTCATTCCAATGTGACATGGGCAAATGGACACACATAAAAACACATTGAATATATCTGGTTAAATGTCTTTTAAAAAGAGAAGTTTCTTTCTCTTTAGAATCCTTCTTTGGGACATTCCAGTCAGTCATAAAAATGTCTCGTAACTGGACCCCACGCTCTGTCCTGAGCGGGCTTCACTTGTGGGGGATGCGTGTGTGGTTGTGAGTGTGTGTGTGTGTGTGTGTGTGTGTGTGTGTATATGTTAATTTACATCCAGGCTTTTTTGGCCTGAAGGCTTTGGGATTTTAGCTAGGATGTATTTAGTTATTCAGATTCACCTCGCCCAGTCCCTACAGTCCCCCCTTTTGTCTGATGAAGTCCCGGTGTGGACATCATCGGACATAAATCATCGCAATGGACGGATGACAGGTGAATCATGATGATCGGGTAGCAGGTGGCTGTTAGGGCCGAGGGCTCAGCTTGATGAGGTTCAGCGCGGCCTCTGGCATGGTACCCTCTTTCTGAGGGTGCCGTGAGCTTGGCTGTGGTTGTTTGCATCTCGTTGAGTCTCCTGTATAGGATGAAGGCCAAGCCCAGTGTCAGGGTGTGGCTGAGTACCTTAGAGCTACACAGCGCAGTGTCCACTGTGGTCCAGGCCTGGACAACAGGTGGGGTAGTCAAGTAGAGCAGTTGAGACAAAGCTCGGAGGGCTGTGTTGATAGAAGCAATGTCAATTTGCTGGGACCCCCCTTTTCGCAAACCACAACTCCCTTTCTGGAGTTAGGGTGAAAGTGTGGTTCCTGGAGAAGGATGGGATTTCCAGTTCTAATTTGTACTCTTTGCTTGGAAGATGGTACCATGCCAGGTCGTCAAGGTGAAGGATGGCGCCTTTCGGTACTTGGATTCACATGCTCTGGTGGAGCGAGGTGACACAGGTGTCAGTGTCATTCTGGTCGTAATTGAGTGCAGCTGTGCGCACAGGAGTGTTAATGAGCCACCTGCCACTTACAATCTCTGCTTGGGTCTTGATGACTTGAGTGCGAGGCTTAGCTTCGGCAGGGCAGCGGGTGTCACTGATCTGCAGCCCGCAGATTCCGTCCGTGTTGTCTCTGAGGAAGGGTTTGTTAGGGCAGAGATAGTGAATGTCTTTGGTCAGTGTACACATGTGTGGATTCGGAGCTGGGGACAGCTTAGTGTCGCTGTCGTGCAAGTCAATCACGTACGACGAGCGGATCTTTATGTGAGTGTTACCTTTCAGAATCTGACCTTGACAATGTTCTTGAGCCGGTGGATTCGGCTTGACTGTGATGGGTAAGTTCAGGAGAAAGCCCCCTTTTCTCTGCTTGTGGTCGACGCAGAGTGGGCTGGCACTACCCAGCGAGTAGGCAAGGTGTATTTGTAGAGAGTCAGCTGGCGTGGTGATGGCGGAAGCCAGCACGGTTTGCACAAGGCTTAAGGGTATCAGGTGCGGTGGAATTCTACTCATAGCTAGGCTGTCAATGGAGTTCACCTCCAGAGTCATTCTGGAAGACAGTAAACAGCTGTTTCATGGAGTTCACTGTCTGGGTCAGCAGAACGCTGTGAGTGTTGAAAATTACCACAATTCCCTTTAGTGTCTTGTCGATGGTCTGCAGGGATGCACTCTGTGTTGTGAGTTGCTCTTTTATCTGTATAATCTCAGTCTGAATTTCGGCTGCATGCCGCCTCACGGTGGCTAGGTTCACTGTATTCACACGGGACATACAAGTGTTAAACAGAGTTGCGGCGGCTCCGGGCAAAGCTCCCCGGAACTGTTTGGAGCGGTGGTTGTGTCCACCTTACTCCGCTTGTGTGATAGTCATTTTCTCAAGTTGGTTGAGCATGTGCATCGGCCCCGGCGTGAGTGAGGGAGTCTGTCCATCGGGCACCTGCCCATCTGTATTGGGCTACTGCGCTGGGGTAGGGTGCCCTGTAAACATTGCAGGGGTCGAGACGAACATGAACTTTCTGGGTGTGGGTCCTGAAGTTGGTAGTCAGGAGTCCCGGTTGTTCCCTCAGGATGGTGCCTGATGCCGGGCCTGGGGAGATGCTGTCCGATGGCGGTGGCTGCCCTCTGGTTGGCCGAAGGCACAGGATGGCGAACCACAGCAGCATCCTGGTAAAGTGAAAGGGAGAGAGAGAGAAAGGGAGGAAAAATTTCAGCAGGTGTTGTCCTTGGTTGGCTTGGACAGTCTTTTCACGCCGGTATGCCACTTGCTTCGGTGTCTTGCAAGTGTCTCTGGTGCTGCGGTGTGCAGCACATGGTGCGTCATACATTGGCATGACCCCCCTTTTGCACTGTGGCATTACAAGCTGTGGCACAGTAATGGCATCAGGTGCAGAACGCTGAATGTTGTCTTGTGCACGCAGCATGTGCAAGGTGTACTGCAGGTGTCTGGGGCACCGGTCGTCGGTGGGTTCAGACAGCGTGCTAGGGTGGTTGGAGGGGTCTGAGAGGTGGTTTCTCATAATGTCCATTGGTAAGCTGGAAGGTTGGGGTCAGGTTAAGCAGAGGCTCTGTGACACTTTGGCACACTTGTGGTGAGAGACTAATGCATGACCCTAAAGGTTCAGAACCAGTGTTCAATGGGTTCACTAGATATGTAGCATAAAGTTAGGTGCTTCATGTGTATCTAGCTAGTGATGTGTCTCTTGTATCTTTATCATCTTAGCTGTGGATGTTAGGAGGCTAAGACTTGTGTGGTTCCTAGAGTGTTTCCTGGAAAGGGCATGGCCGAGATGAAATAGATGACTTAAGATGGTTCTTATGACTAAATTATTTCTCTGGACTTAAATGGTGGTTCACTACGGCTTGACGAAGTGAAGGATAGGAGGAAAAGAGACAGCTTTCCTATTCAAATTATGCTTATTATCAATCCTCAGGACTATAGTTATGCCCTAGTAATTGTTCAAATTACTTGTGTTGCAGGGTCACAAAAATGAGTGCCCTTGTTGAAAATAAACACAATCACAAATAAAGGTGTCTCTGTTTCCTTTCTGGGCACAATGGGAAATGGAACCACATTCGAACAAGAGAGGAAATGGAATTAAATCATATAGATGACCGAATAGACAAGGGAATACCTGACTGCCATTATTATCAAAGTGGAAATAAAAAAATAAAAAAATAAAGTAATCAAAACAGCGGTAATGATCTGAATGTGAGAATAATCAGTAGCACTAGTGACTAAACTTTGGATTTGTCTGGACCAACACTCCATAGTGGGTTACAGCGGTTGCGTGTTCAAGACCGCACTGTGTGTGTCCCTCCAAAGGTTTAATCAACATGCTGATGGAAATTCTCATTACTATACGAATTCTTCTCTAGCTACACAGTTTACATGTAGTTAAACTTAAGTTTAATTGACAGGGCATCTGCGAATTTAGCCTACAGCGCTCAGCCAG
Source organism: Gila orcuttii (assembly GCA_026230005.1). Taxonomy (NCBI): domain Eukaryota; kingdom Metazoa; phylum Chordata; class Actinopteri; order Cypriniformes; family Leuciscidae; genus Gila; species Gila orcuttii. The sequence goes on from JAPDVR010000011.1 coordinate 39,042,789, forward strand.
GACTATGCCTAACTAGTGAAGGTGAAATTTAGCTGAGAAGAATTGTAAGTACGGAAAGTGAAGAATTACAAACCCTAACTGGGTTAAAGAAAGTATTCTAGAATACTTTGCACTGTATAAACAAAAGCTGTAATTACGGCTTCAAGTAAATGACGCTAGCTGCTAACTGCTAACTGTAGAAGTTATTATTTAGCTTAGCCTAAGCTGGATGGATGCTAGGTTAGCTTAGCGTAAGCTGGATGGATGCTAGGTTAGCTTAGCGTAAGCTGGATGGATGCTAGGCTAGGATAGCTTTGCCACCTAGGCTGGTTTGTTTACAAAGTGACATCACGAGTTAGCGCTTCCTGTGACAATTCGTTGTCATGGGAACCAGAGCATGTCAGAACAATTCGACAGTACCTGAAGAATGTCTGCACATTTTAAATGAGTTATGCATGTTTAAATGGGTTAAAAGGGGGCGCCTATACTTTAAGTCTTTCAAGAACTTGATGTTACATTCAGTAAAATGCAAATGTGGTTTGGCATTTGCAAATTTTACTCATGGAACTCTTCTCTTTGCTTTACGCAACTTATTCTATTTGTTTACAGAGTAAGGAAATAGATTTGCTGTAAGTCAAAGCTTGTCTAAACCTATATAGTTACGTACATCTCATGCATAAATACTGACTTTTCAGCGAGTGAACAGTTTTGATCGCTAGGTAGCTCTCTGCTTGTAGATGCAGCCAAAATTTAGGTGAATTACATCAATCTAACAATAATTTGTAAGGTCTTTACTTTGTAGAAAGGGGAGCATCACCCAAGTCTACGTGTATATAACACTGTACTGAGATTCCTTCGTCAGAAACAGATTAAGCAATACTGCAATTTGGATTCCTTCAACCAAAGCAGAATAATAAATACCTGTACAGTTTACATGCCGCTGAGATGAGATTCCTTTGTCAAACAGACTTACGCTTTAATGCTGAAATTACCGATACCAGACCTTTTAGACCTTAGACCTTTTTCTTTTTATTATTATTATTTTAAGTAGAGATGTCAATTCCAGCTATCGTTTCATCTGCATTTAGACAAGCCAGCAGCTAGTGATCAAAATGTGTATCGCATATCATGTCCTATTTAGATAGGAATGATCAAATAAGCACTTTTAGGATAACAGTAGTTACGAAGGGGCTCTAGGTCATGCTAGTTTTCCCAGCTCAGGTGGTTTGCTTACTATCTGGCATTAGGGTGATGAATGCCCTATTTGGAGTTTGTATTTCCTGTAACAAGTGATTGTCATGGAAACTAATGTGCAGCAGTGTATATTTCAACCAGCGGGTGGCACAATGTCTGTATGTTTCAAAAAGCAGTGCATAGTCTGGTGGCACGTGAGGCTTACACCTGCATTCAAGATTTTCTTTAAATCAGTAAAATTCAAATTTTACTAATGCAAACTCTTGCTTCCTTTTGAGCACACATTTTCATCTACTTTAAAAGTTTTATGTCCTATGCTGACTAGGAACTTTGTAGCCGAGTCGTGCATTGTGTTCATGCTTTGTGCCTTCTGGTTTTGCAGTTCAGAATCAATGGGGTCTTAGGAACTCTTTCTGAGGAGGCCTTCTGTGTTAGAGGCCTTCTGCATCATGTCACGCATCGTTGAGTGGGCATTGCGTGGGGGGAGGTGAAAATATGGTGACTAACTGGTTTTGGAGGAAAAGTTTCTTGACGCTGGTGTCCTCCTCCATCACAGGTTCGTTGTAAGTTCCACAGAAAACTTGTTCGGAGTCGGTGGTGGTAGCACAGGCCCTTCTAGGTCTGTCCTGCTTGGTGTCTGGGCAGGGCCCATCTGGGCTGGATGTGTCCAGATCAGATGGAGTCTGTCTCGGTGTGCCACACTGGTTGGAGACTGCAGGTGAAAATCAATGTCTCGTAGATTGGCAGGGATGTTTCTGACCTTTCACTTGAGATTGTTGAGTGTCACTTCATGTGCCATTTCAGGGTTTGTCTGAGTTACCTTTTCCTCCTGCAGCTGCAGGGGCTCTCAGGCCACTGGCTGGTGAAGTGTTAAGCCGAGGGCTTTGGCTCCCCCCCCCCTTTGTGCAGGGCTGGGGAAGCTTACGCTGCTGAAGTGAAGGTCAGCAGGGTACGTCTTTCTTGTGTGGTCCATTTGCCGTGGGTTGGACTGTTGCAGCTCTCCTTGGACCACATAGAGTGCGTCAATAATGTTACAGCATCGCTAAGTCAGTGTTCGGACTTCCGCTGCACATTGATGGCTTTAGCTCTCTTTGAGTTCAACCATTTCTTTAAGTTCTTTGAGTGAAACAGTTCTTTACCCGTCGGTTTGCAGGTGCTCAGATCTGTCGTCCGCCTGAAAACTGATGATCTCTTTCAGTTGCTCTGCTCTGTCAGGGTCCTTGCATCTGTCCTGTGTCCTCTCACGCTGAGGAGGGTTTGTTCTCTGTGGAATTCTGTGGCTGGCAGCATTAGTTCATTTACCTCCTGTTTGAGGCCTGCGGGAGCGCGGCCAAGGAGAAGATGATTCTGGTCAGCTCTTGGTGGCTCAGGCCGGACGTCCGCTTTCGTTGTCGTCTAACTGTTCCTTTCTCTGCCGTGGCAGGTCATTGCCTGCTTCAGGCTGAAGGATGTCCATGACACTGCTCTGCCGGGTCTCCAAGGGGTCCTGGTAGGAGGCAGGGCTGGATGTCTGAGGCCTACTGGCACACTTGTGGGACACGAGATAGAGAGGGCAAAGGCAAATGTAAGTTTCTACTGAGGTGGTGAGCTATGAGTTTACTCATAACAAAATGTTTTGAGTATCCTAGTTGACGTGCTTTAAAGGGTCACTCCACCCATTTGCATTAAGCTTTCCATTGTTAGAAACCCAGTAATACTATTGAATGGTCCTGAAAAAATCTTTCATTGTCCCCTGAGACGAGAGAAATCCACTATTTACCTTTTTCACTTCCGCCTACAATGACGCAAAAATCGTCAATTTGCGTCATTGTAGGAGGAAGTGTAAGAATGGGGTATTTCTGTAAAGACTACAAGCACTAGTTCCCACCCTTTCCAACCCGCCCATTGGGGGATGGACCTAATGCGCTAACAGACCTATCACAGATCAGTGGGCGGGACTTCACTTGTAGATACTGAAATCAATATCAGCCATCTTGTTTATAAGCTAAGCTAACAAGCGCTGTGGAGATAGGAAGTAACGACAATGACGGAAGAAACTAAACATGATATGGAAGTAGAGGATTTCGAAATTTTGCTGCTCGAATCCGCTGTTCGTGGCTATCTTTACGAGCCGCAATATAGTGAAGAGCAGCTGAGCCTGATGGAGGAACAGGAGGCGGCCGCCTGTCGCGGACGAGGAGCCCGGACTGGCTCGAGCTGGGCGGACTTCTGGTGCCTGTGCTCTCGCTGTGCGCTACGGACACAGATAGAGTTCGTCTGCTGCAGAGAATTTCAACGATAGCAATTTCTCCTGGACGAAATCTCTGAATCAGACGAACACACGGATGTTTGTGTTGTGATGTTAACCATCCTAGTGTCGCAACGCATATGTTCTGACGGAACATCCAGGTATCATGCAATAATTCACCATATAGAAAGAAATACAAACGAGGAGTAATTCGCTAATGAGTTTGCCAATGTAACGGGGTTCGTTGTTGTGGGAAGAAGGAGGCGGGAACCGGCGCACATTTAAACATTTTAATAGTAAAATAAACAAATACAAAACAAAAGTATAAGCCAGCTGGCCACACACAACAGAAACAAAACATAAAATCAGGCCTGTTCCTTTTGTGCTTCCGCTCCTCCGTGAGAGATATGAGACCGCTGCGTCTCACAGGTGTCATTCATTATCACTCGCGTCGTCCTCTCACGTCCCTCGCCCTCGTCCTGCTCGCCACAGCCAACTAACTAGACATTTTGTGTGAAATGAATTTAAAAACTCTTTTGGCAGCTAGCCTTGTAGACGGATTTCTAGTTTCGGATTTTCAAACAGAGAGTGATTTCTCTGTTTGCGCTGTTCTGGATTAGTGGGAGTGGCTTGCGGAGCTGTGCAACGTGGTGCATTGTAGGAGTTGTTGTCTTACATACAAATGCGCCCTAAAGTTATTTTCTGTCTTTTCTCGGTCAAGAGGGCACCAAATTCAAAATTTCTTTTACATTTCGACTACATATATAACCCACTTTCAATAAAGATTAATGTTGAAATGGGTGGAGTGACCCTTTAAGCAGCGTCAACTGATGACTGGGCTTTTACATGTCACAACTATCACTCAAAAATGCTGATGGTTCTTCTCACATGTTGTGCTACGAGAGTAACAGATAGAGCAAAACCAAAATACAACAATAGGATGAAACCAGAAAAGAAGAGGAAGAAAGGAGTGTTTTACCTATTTAGGTTTAGCTAGGAGACATAGGTAAACAGGAGTCACTTATGGGTTATGCTGCTGTTAGACTAAGCTAGCAGGGACACATCAAACATCTCAAGGTCCAAAAGAAGAAGAAGAAACAACGGGAAGTGTTTCCAGTTCTGTCTGGGGCCTACTGTGCGTTAGTGTTTAGCCGTACTTCATGTGCTTAGCTTGGTGCTAAGGAGTGAGGATGGGTAAACACAGACAGGAAGTAGGATATTAATGACCTGTGTAACTCGCTAAGGAAACAACAGTCGCTAGATATTGTAATCCTAAAGAGAGAGAGAAGATGAGGATAGTGACTAGTGATCTAAAATAAGGTAAAGGTAAAGTAAGAACGTCCTTATAGCTCTAAGAAAACTAAAAGGGAAAGGGAAGCATATCAAGTAATTTAATTAAATTTTAAATTTAGTTAAGCTTTATTTATCTGAATATAAGAATTCAGGCTGAAACAAAAGTAAATAAATAAATTGAAATAAAATAAAAAAATAAAAATTAAACATCGAGTGTTCTCATAGCTCTGTTAACTAGAGTGGAAATTGAATAAGCAAATTGATTTAATTAAATCCCAAATTTAATTAAATTCAACTTAACCGAATAGGAATATTCAGGCTCAACAGGTGTGAAGACACAGAATACGATAGGGGTAGGTTTGGGTCGAAATAAAAGAAACACAAATGAAAACCACAGTATCTGGGTTTCAATCTGAAAGTGAAACCAAGAGGAAGGGGTCGAGCGAGAGAAAGAGAGCGAGAAGAGAGTGGTTTAACCCTCTTATGAGACGTGCTTCGTGAAGCTCTGACACCAAATCATTCGTCTCAAATCATTCGGAGTGGGTATCACTGCTAAGGTCACGTGATTTTATTAAACTGGGCTTCGTTACGCGTCATAGCTGTTTCAAAATTGTTTTAAATTTCAACGGTTCGTGAACCAGTGTGTATCTGGTCTCTAGTATGTGATCTTGTATCACTTTATAGATTCGTACAGATTTAATGACGCATTTGATAAAGGGTCTGATTGACTTTCAAGTCAAGCTTTCATAAAACGAGCCCTACAGTTTACTAGGATATTGTGCCTTGAAAGACACCTCATATTAAACGATATTAGGTAGCTCGCGGATTGCCATTACCTGATTACAGCTTTTGATAAAACCTTTGCGATTGGTTTGTAAAAGGTGTTCCGTTGATTTGAGTTTCCGCTACACTTCCACTGTTTTGACCAGCAGAGGTCGCCAGCGAGGGCGCTTCAAACAAAGAATCATTTGTGACGCAGTTGACTCCTTTGATTCAAAGCTTTGAAGAGCTTTGACTCTCATTACTCGTGTTCAAATCACTCATTTCAAATCATGCAAAATCTATAGTCTTTGGTTTAAGGTTACACTTTACGCTCTAAAGTGTCTAAGGTTTTTAGGCGGTGCTAAAACTATCACTCGAGGTAGAGGGTTTTACTTGTAAGTTATGCATGTAAGTTAGGATTGAGGGAGCTATTGGCTACAACCGTCGCTTGTTTACACGAGGGTCTGTGAGATTGGTGTTGTTGTCAGAAAAACTGGATAGGAACGCCTGCTCGCGTTCCGGACGCAATGCCAACCAACAACACAGATCCGCCGGTCTCTGGCTTAGGCACATGACGTTGCATGTGAGTGACTCTTTCACAAATCAAACAGCACCGTTCTTTCCCAGACAATGGCAAATTAGCCTACTAGTTAGTTAGGCTAGAATTTATACCACTAATTTGACGCGATTGTTTCATATGAGCGCTTCGGCGGTTTAATATGAATACAATGAAGTAACGAACAACAAGGCCTTGATTGGTGACTGAGGAGCATCGCTCAGATCACCTTCAAAATGCTGAGAATGGAGTTTTCTTCGTCCATAATCAGATTAATTTGTTCTGGTACCATTTATACGCGCGGCTAATCTGAGATTTCTCCGTCAGAGAAGGTTTAACGTACGCTCGACTTCTATCTGAAATTAGGATTTCTTCGCTAATATCAGGAGTTTCTTATCGTACGATTTAAATATGCATTATAGCATTTGAGAAACTTTCTGCCATTCGTAGGAAGGCATATTCAGGCTATAGTTTTGCTGATTTCAGATACTTGTGCGTGTGTATGAGATGTTAATAACAACTTATGGGACAACATATGATTGATTACTGTCTGCTTGCATACAATGTTTAATACATGCCTTAAAATTCTCCACCATATGTAAGGAGCTCAGCTTTTTGGAAATATTAATAATCAATAATATCTTGTTATTATTAATTATAAATATTTGGGTCAGTTAATTGGATTAACTTGATGTGGCTGAATTAATATTACAATCAATTAATCAGTTCGTCCAACGAACTCTTTTGATTATTAATTTATTCTAAGAAAAGGGTATCTTCCATGGCCACAGAAGAATAATTATTTCTTTGCATATACCGCACGTTGAGCCAGTAGCAAAAACCGTGATCATAAAGTGACATTGTATTGCAAACAAAGCAGAACCAAATACATATTATGTACAAGTTTTATTAACTAAATATAGATATTTATATGAATATAAATAAACTAAAAAAACATACACAGATGAATACATAAATAGGTTAGTGATAGGATGAAATTGGAAACCGGAAGAGGGTCTATGAGAAGAACCATCAGAATTTCATTTTCACATTTCATTGAATTGAATACTTGCATTTGTAATGGGAACAATTCTTGAAGTTGTTGAAAATTGAAGTCGTTGATGGTTCCGGCAGTGTCAAGTGGAAGTTGGTTGAGCGTTCTCTTTCTCCAGGAACGCATGATTGGTTTGGTCAAGGCCTGGGACTCTGTTGAGGCCACGCCTAGCACCCAGGAGAAGTGAGGAAGTCGGGAGAATGGGTGATTGGAGTCGTTGTTGGTTGGAGTCTTTGTTCCAAAACTCCTGAGATTGTCTTTGGTTCTTTGTGAGAGAGTCTCCTCTCTTTTCCATGAGGCCGGATCTGGTTGGGATCCAGGCCTGCTGGAAGGCCTCTTGGCCCCCATGGAGGGGGGAGGGGGGAGGGGGGGGGGTTCCCCGTATCACCCGAGACAGTGTTTGCGGCAGGAAGGAAAACCAAGAGAGGGCTAAACTGGTATTCAGTCCTTTTGAAGACCTGACGTTTCCGCCTTCTTTTGGAAGCGGGTCCAATCAGGAGCTGTCCCTTTGGAGGGAGATTTTATGACCCTTTGTGTTATAACCAGGCATTTAAATCTCTAGTTTCATTGGGTGTTTAAGAGAAGAATCTTCACAATTCTTATAATACTAATGTGTCACAAAGTTTGGCAAAATGTAATGTCAATTAACAAATGGGGAATGAAAATTGGAGTTTATCGAGACCAAACTTGCCACAAATGGATTTGGTTAAACATTAGTTGGCAAAGTTTGAAACATTATCCCATTAGAGTTGTCGAGAAACATGGACCAAACCACAAAAAGGCAACTCATGAAATAGGGAACTTAGATACATTGTTCATACAATTCTCAAGTGGATATATAATAGCATATATATATATGAATACAGGATTCATTTCTCCTCCTTGGTTAGAATTCAGAGAGAGCCACAGTTCTGTGAACATTCCTTTGGGTCGTAAACGCTGTTATCTAAGAACTCCAGTGATGTTAGTTTTGGTCTCTTTTCACTCCAAAGATGGAAAACATAGTAAACTATATTATACTGGATATTACTGTACATATTCTGATTGATCACACCGAAAGCATTCTGGAGGTGTCCAGAACTATGTGTACAAGTTATGGGAATAGACAGTTATATTTAAAATGCATAATGAAGGTATTTATAATTCACTTTAAGCTACGATAAAATCATAGTCATTCCAATGTGACATGGGCAAATGGACACACATAAAAACACATTGAATATATCTGGTTAAATGTCTTTTAAAAAGAGAAGTTTCTTTCTCTTTAGAATCCTTCTTTGGGACATTCCAGTCAGTCATAAAAATGTCTCGTAACTGGACACCACGCTCTGTCCTGAGCGGGCTTCACTTGTGGGGGATGCGTGTGTGGTTGTGAGTGTGTGTGTGTGTGTGTGTGTGTGTGTGTGTGTATATGTTAATTTACATCCAGGCTTTTTGGGCCTGAAGGCTTTGGGATTTTAGCTAGGATGTATTTCGTTATTCAGATTCACCTCGCCCAGTCCATACAGTTTGTTTTTACAGTCAATTATTCTCACAGAAATCTTCCAGGAGCATTTGATTTTCTTGATGTCTCTGACAGTTCACAGTGTAGTTGAGTCAACACGGTTCTCATCGGGTAAGAGGACTTCAGCAAACTCGCTCCTCCGGCCTCAAGTGAACTGCCTGGTCTTGAAGAATGGTGAAGGGCTTTTTATATAGTTTTGTCTTTAATTTTAATTTCAGTGAATTATACTTACAGACGACATCCAGGAGCATTTGATTTTCTTAAAGGGATAGTTCACCCAAAAATGAAAATTCTGTCAGTATTTACTCACCCTCATGTTGTTCCAACCCCGTAAGACCTTCGTTCATCTTCGGAACACGAATTAAGATATTTTTGATGAAATCTGAGAGCTGGATCACTCCTCCATAGGCTTCTTGAGGGACTGAACTTTCAGGCCCTGAAAAGTTATTACAGACATCTTTAAAATAGTCCAAGTTACTACAGTGGCTCAATCTTAGGTTTATAAAATGACGAGAATACTTTTTGTGCGCAAAAACAAACAAAAATAACAACTTGATTTCAACTATTCATTACCTTCTCTGTTGGCCTCTAGTCAGTTAACTTAGTGTAATAGCGTTTTTTTGCGCACAAAAAGTATTCTCGTCATTTGATAAACTTAAGATTGAGCCACTGTAGTCACTTGGACTATTTTAACGATGTCTGTAATAACTTTTCGGGGCATGCAAGTTCAATCCCTCAAGAAGCCTTTGGAGGAGTATGGAGGAGTGATCCAGCTCTCAGATTTCATCAAAAATATCTTAATTCGTGTTCCGAAGATGAACGAAGGTCTGACGGGGTTGGAACAACATGAGGGTGAGTAAATACTGACAGAATTTTCATTTTTGGGTGAACTAACCCTTTAATGTCTCTGGCAATTCACAGTGTAGTTGAGTCAACACGGTTCTCATCGGGCGCGATGACGTCAGCCAACACGCCCTCAGGCCTCAAGTGAAGCGTTAACAAATTTGCATTCCACTGCAGCATCCACTTTAAAAAAAAAACGATATCCGATATTCTTCTGGGTTAATTCACATTGTTTCAAACACATCCCCGCTTCTGACACCAGTTGTCGTGTTGTTGATATGTAATAATGCACATGGAAACGTGGGTGGAATGAGCCACGACAAGGAGATTCTTTCACAAGTTTTACTGAAGTTCTTCGGACACAGATGTAAGTTACAGTTCACAGCGCACTCACCAACAGTGTTACATTTATGAACACAGACTTATATCAGGTTTCTGCAGCTGATAGGCGCTCTTGCTCCGGCACTGGACGGCAGTTTTTCCGACGTGCGGTGAGCATGCGAGCGACCAGAACAACAACTAACGTTACAAACGTAACTTCATGCTCTATGCCAGGGATAGGCAAGTCGATCCTGGAGTCCCGCTGTCCTGCAGAGTTTAGCTCCAACCCTGATATAAACTCACCTGCCTTTATCCTTAGTAATCCTGAAGACATTGATTGGCTTGTTTAGGTGTGTTTGATTAGGGTTGGAGCTAAACTCTGCAGGACAGCGGCACTCCAGGATCAACGTTGCCTATCCCTGCTCTATGCTAGGAGTGCGTATCTGAACAACCAATGAGCTACAAGAATACAGTAGGCAGTTAAGGGACTTAAAGGGCCAGGTTACAACAATAAAAGGATTCCTAAAGGGATATTATACCCCAAAATTTAAATTCTGTCATCATTTACTCACCCTCGTGTCATCCAAACCTTTATTAATGATTTTTTTTTTCTGAGGAATAGAAACCAGATATTTTGAGAAATGTTTTTTCATGCGCTGGAAGTCAGTCACCAAAACATTCGTCCAAATATTATCTTTTGAGTTCCACAGAGAAAGGAAGTCATAGAGGTTTGGAATCTCTACAAAAGTTGATGAGAACATGCTGCTCACTGGTGTCTGTCTTTGTTGTTCATCGGCCTTGACTCCTTTTAAACCCATAGTTGAGATTTCCATTGAGCACAAACACGACTTGTACAGTCTGTATTGTAAACAATTTAGAATGTTTCCGTTAATTAATATAAACTAATGTAGATAATGGGTCCGCTTGTCAAATATAGAGCGCTTTGAAACAAATTAGTTCTTGCACAATATATTAAAACCTATTGGTTAATAGAGGACTTTCATTTCTTAAAGTCATCAAATCAATCACAGATAATGTTGTAGTTTATTGTGCAAGGAGTACATTAAAAGAAAGATTACTAATGCCACTTATCTGTTTGTGCCATGAATAATATCTAGTACAGTTTTTGTACCGCAAGTACATGTAAAGTTTACAGCCTGAGTCATAGTTTAACCTCGAAAACCTACAGTACCGATGGATGATCAGGGCAGAGCAAATGGTTAATTCCATTACTTATACTCCATGTCTGCGCTTCCACACACACACACACACACACACACACACACACACACACACACACACACACACACACACACACACACACACACACACACACACACACACACACACACACTCACACTCACACAGACACACTCATCTTCCAAGGACCCTGATTTGGTTTCTGTGCTTATCACCATGGCAACCTAGCTTTGACGCTGAATATGTTGGATTGCCAACAGAATTCTTTAGAAAATCACGTTGCTGTATCAATTGATTTCAAATTTGTGCAGAAAACATATATTTGCTCCATTGTGAGTTTCTGCTGAGGAGAAGTAAACCGTCACCACTGGGAATCATAATGCCAGCCAACTCTCAACACTAACGGGAACTGACAAATCACAAGGTCTTATAGACAAACCAAAATATTCGATACTACATTCAAACACATTTAAAGCAAAATATGTTGTGTTAGTATTCATAAGAAAAGAAAGAAAAGAAATAGTGCTCTTTAGAGGCCTTTAGATCAGGTTTGAGAGTCCGGTGTGAAGGCCTGTGCTAGATTGCTCTGTAAGAAACAACATTATTAAACATTTACAGTCTGCAGAGAGACTAGCTACGTTTCACAGACAGGACAGAGGCACTTGAAACCGAAAAAAAATCTCTCAATGTCCGTCATATGTTGCTTTCACTTATTCAGCGAGCAAGTCCTCCATTCATTCCTTCCCCTCGATGTGCACTTAAGAGGATGCAATTCAGCAGGCCTTTCTGATTGGCTTTCAAAAAGCCATGCCTGAAAATGCATCAATAAAGTTATATTATCAGAAAACGTGTTTGATTTTATATTTGACCATCTGAAGCTGTTCACATACCATTCTAGTCAGATACGTATCAAAACATTTATGCAACGTTAATGTGAACATTCAGTCTATGAACGATGTGTCTTCATCTGTGATGGAGAATGTGCCACTCTTCATGGCACTGGACGTAACTGGGGCATCTGTGTTGTGGTAACCATGACAACGTGAGAGTTTGTCATCTACAGTGGCAAAGCTCTGAGGGGATTGAGCTCATGATTCTGCGTCTGTACCACACACACCCGCCCACACAAACACACACATATGTGCACATGCAACATACTACAGTTCTGTTTTAAGCCACTCGTAAAAGCATCTTATTCTTATGAACTGTTATTCAGAATGGTTGCAAGTTTGAATCTCACCATGCACTTCAGAAGGCCTTTTTCAAGAAGACTGTCGCTAAAATAAGTGTCACTTTGGATTAATCTGTCTGATAAATAACTACTTGACTGTGTATCTTTAGTTAAAAAGTCAACTTTTTTCCTGATGTATACTCAGATATGCAAAATATTGCATGGTTGCAGCATGAAATATCATTTTTTTCTTTTCTACTATTCTCATTCTGCTAGAAGGACTCTCTGTCAGGCCTCCAATTCTTTACCACTTCATTGCAAATGCATCTCCCTCCCAAAAGATTTTTATTCACAAAACCGTGATAGAGACTGTTTGTTCCCAGCAATCCAAGGCTTGTTACTTGATATGTTTCACTCTCTCCTCTGCGTTCTGTCATGACGCATGACGAAGAAAACAAGACTAGACGATCGTTGTCAAGGTAACCAATCATCTTTAAAGAACTCATAATGCAAAAAGCATTTGAAAACTATAGGGTTAATGATGTCGGAGTTAGCCAAGACCCTTTTCTAAAAATATTTAGGAAGAAAAAACTTGTTGCACCTCTTTCTGAATCTGAACGCACTATTTGGTCACAAAAATATTGGTTTGGTATGAATTAAATGGTCAGGATCCTGAAACATAATCTAAAATCAGATTTTTAAACTGTACATAAAGTTAACCAATTTCTCGTTCTTTTGAGCAACTTGCAAATGCTTTGACATTCATGCAATTGATTATGTGCAATGCTCTGCTGTGTGTGTAATCGCTAATATCATGTTGATCAAAATATATTATACTGGTTCCCTGTTGAATAGTCAAAACATCTAGACATTAGTTATTTGTATAAGTAATTAAATTCAAAGTGGTTGAACTGGTTGACATAAACTGTAATATAAAAGCATATTTTCTATACATTTCTATCTTTTCTTTTTTGTATCTTTTGCATCTCATGAAGCTTCATTTGGCAAGCATATATAAACAGAGCACAAGACAGAGTTACAATTTCTGACAATGGAAGAACAACATTGAAACAAACAGGGTCAACAGCCGGCAAGAAGAAGAGCAGGAATAAGGATGCATGGTGGATGGGTTACAGAGTCAAAACAGTGGAAGAGGTATAGAAGAGGCTAAGATTGTAGAGATGTTTCTGGTGAAATATGGCCACTAGTGGACCACGTTCTCAATCATGACCTCACAATGGCTGAGGCAGGTACAGCCGAATGTTGGGAGAATTCCTCAATCCTTAAGCATTTCGTAGACAGAACAGGTAATCATACAATATTCACTATACTTTCTGTAATTCTGTATTACAGTAGTCCATTGCATTTGACATTATACAGTAAATATTCTTTATATAGAGACATAATGTAACACACAAACAGACATGTAGAGTTGTAATCGAAATTATTTGACTTTATTTATTTGATTATTGCAAATCAGGCAAAATTTACAGACTATCTGCCGTTTGCAATGAACAAATCAACCAAAGTAATTTAAATTGCTCAACACATCAAATGTTTCAAGTGGTTTCCCCAAATTCACTGAAAATGCAACTTTTATTGACTTCTGCAGTCTCAAAATTATTCAACCCCTTTATGGCAAACATCTTTAATACTTAGTAGAACACCCTTTTGCTGTTATGACCTGCTGCAAACGAGATGTATAACAAGACAGCAGCGTTTCTGAGGAATCTTAGTCCATTCCTCATGAGCAATGGCCTCCAGTTCAGTAATATTCTTGGCTTTGTGTGCTGCAACCGCCTTCTTCAAATCCCACCAGAGATTTTCGATGGGGTTCAAGGCAGGTGACTGTGATGGCCACTGTAGAATCTTCCAGGACTTCTTCTGCAACCAAGCCTTGGTGGAATTTGATGTATGCTTGGGATCATTGTCCTGTTGGAAGGTCCATTGATGCCCAAGCCTCAGCTTCCCCACTGACAGCATGAAGTTTTCTCCGGATTTCCTGATACTTCAATGAATCCATCATGCCTTGCACACGCTGAATGTTTCTGCAAAGCAGCCCCAGACCATCACCGAGCACCACCATGCTCAACAGTTGACAGAGTGTTCTTTTCAGCATATGCTTCATTCTTCTTCCTCTAAACATACCGCTGATCCATAGGGCCAAAAAGTTCCCTTTTTTTTATCACTCCACAGAACAAAATCCCAAAACTCCTGTGGCTTATTTTTTATGATTTTTAGAAAGTTGGAGCTGACCTTTCTTGTGCTTTTGGGTCAGTAGTGGTATAGGTCTTTGAGTTCTGGCATGGAAACCGCATGCTTTTAGTATGCACTTTACTGTGAAAGCTGAAACCTCAGTGCCTGTTGCCACCAAGTCTTGCTGCAGGTCTTTTGCAGTCACTCAAGGGTTTTTCTGAACCTGCCTTCTCAGAAATCTGGTTGCAGTTGTATTTTTCTGCCCTGTCCAGAAAGTGTAACCACTGTTCCTTTAACTTTGAACTTGCAAACTATGCTTCCAACTGTGTCTCTAGGAACATTTAATGCCTTCGCTATCTTTCTGTGTCCTGTTCCTTGCTTGTGAAATATTTGTTGTGTTGAGCTATTTCAATTACTTTTGTTTGATTTGTTCATTGCTGTAAAGTTTGCCAATAAATAATAATTTTGAATAATTTTGATTACTGTACATAATATGCAGTATGTATATATATATATATGTATATATATATATATATATATATTATGTACAGTTGTAATCAAAATGATTCAACCCCATTGCAAATCAGGTTTATTGGCAAAATTTACAGACTTTCAGATATTTATATAAATATATATATCTCGCAATGACAATTTACTGTAATTTGTTGACAGACCAACAGTAAATGTGTAAATGTGAATCCTGTCCAGTCTCTTGAAATGTTGAAATTTGTATATAGCCATACAGATAAAGTGCAGTCTTGTGCATTTTTAATAATTGTCATCAAAATCGTAGCCATAGTTTACACCTGAAAATACTGACAGAACTGTTATATTGACAACATGACTACACATCTTGTTGACACAAGGACTTGTCATTCTGATGGCACTGATATGTTCATTAAGGTAAAAACTTCGTTTTGAGAGATGAACTAAGGATTTATGAGAAATGCACTAACTGGTTTGCAAATCTTAAGGATGATTCAAGAAATGTATCAAAGCGACTGAGAAAAACTAACTGTACCTTTTGAGATGATAGATAGATAGATAGATAGATAGATAGATAGATAGATAGATAGATAGATAGATAGATAGATAGATAGATAGATAGATAGATAGATAGATAGATAGATAGACATCTTTGGGTTGGGGGAAAAATCAGTATTAATGTCATCATGAAAGTGCGATGTGAGAATGAGATTAAAATTTACTGCATAGACTATTTAAGCACAAAGCTTATAACATCATAACCCTCAAACTATAACATTTTAAGGAACTTAAAAGAACCTTCCATTCAAAGTTTGTAATTTCTCCAGGCTGACATTCACTTTTTTACGCCATTGCGCTTTGCTAAGTGACAGTCCAGATGATTGAATTAAACCAATGTCATAATTAGCAAAGTGGGGCGAGAGAGGGAGAGAGAATGAGAGAGAAAGAATGACAGAACATCAGTTCAAAAAAAGAAATAACAGGAAATTAAAAGTCATGATTTTTATTAGAATAAGCTTTTTAAAAAGAGTGGGTTGGAATCTTTAAATATTAAACACAGCTATTAATTTTTTTGTGAGTTTAAGAATGGTCCTGTATGTCTTTCTGTCTCCCTTATCCACACACACACACACACACATACCGACACAAGGCCGTCTGTAAGGATGGCGTCACTAATGAAACAACTTTGGTGCGCCACATCAGAGTCCACCCACGTTGTTGGAATATAGCGCAGGTGTCCAGCCTCCAACAGGCTATACGAACCAGCTGACTCACAAACACTCTCTCACTGGCTCTGTGTCTGGCATAATCAATTATACCCAGATATAAAGCATTATAAATATTTAGCAATCCACAATCTTTAAAGTTACCAAACCTTAGCATTCACCTGTCACAAACTTCCAGCAATTGTCATGAGGTAAAAACTGTAATCAGTTCAATGCATCCTTGCTTAATAAAAGTATTAGTTTAATTAATAAAAGTTTCAAAAATAAATTAATTCTTCTGTTTAGCAAGAAAGCATTAAACACAAAAGTGATAGAAAAGACTTCTACAGTGTTAAAAAAATTAAACGCTGTTCTTTTGACCTTTTCCTCAAAGAATCCTGAAAACAATTATTACTGTTTTACTGTAATTTTGATCAAATAAACGAAGCATTGGTGAGCAAAAGAGACTTCTTTCAAAGACAAAAAAGCATGTTCACAGTGATATATATTTACAAACAATTTACAAACAAAATTTGCGAATATGAAAATATAAAAATTAAGTGTTGATTTAAATGACAAAATTTAAATCTACATATAAGACTTTAAAGACAATGTCAGAATTACAATTACTGGAAAAAACGACAGAGATATGCAGACATTCATCACAAACTCTGTGGGAGCTGCATTACTTAAACATTATTAAAAAAGCATCGGCATACCCCTATCACTAAATTTATGGGGGGAAAAAAGATAATGGTACTAGTGATTATTTTGCCATCTAACACATGTATGATTGAAGGTTTACTGTTTTTAATGGTGTAACATCCAAGAACTATAAGAAAGCCGAACACGATTAACACACTATTTATAAGTTATGTGTGAGAAGAGCTACAATCATATAGGCCTAAGCCAAAAGAACAGAAACAGATGCCACACACTCCACAATTACACCCATGCAGTTACAAAGCTTAATTTTAGACAGTAGGCCTACAGTACATGCCCTTTTGCAGAAATAACTGTAATTGCAGGAGGCATTGTTAAATAATAATAAAAAAAAGATTTAAAAAAAGAGTAGGCCTATTTTGCAGCTGTTTCTTTTTGCACTTGGGTCATTCTTGTTATGCTGTACCTTAGGAACTCTGTGACTTTTTAAATACGATTATTCTTGCCTTGAATTAAAGAAATCTTTTCTATAAAAGCATACATAAGACTTTCAGAAATATGCTTTGGTCAAACTCAGGCCCTTAAACTTTATAGGTATAGCTTGATTTTATGAGCTTTTTACTGTTATCCTTTAACCTGCAACTGTTTTCGACCATTTTACCGTTTTGTGTTCTCACAACAAACCAATACCTGTATGTTAATGAAGGTTAAAACTTTACGTTTTAATACAAAAAAAAAATTATCCTTAGATATAGTTGTGTTAAACCAGCATAGAGCAGTTTCAGCTGCAGCACTAAACCCTATACTGCACCTCTACCAGAGAGAGAGAGAGAGAGAGAGAGAGAGAGAGAGAGAGAGAGAGAGAGAGAGAGAGAGAGAGAGAGAGAGAGAGAGAGAGAGAGAGAGAGAGAGAGAGAGCAAGCAAGCAAGCAAGCAAGCAATCGAGCGCGCGCTCTAAGTGCAGGTTTCTGGGGTTGCAGCAGAGCGCGCGAATAGAGCGTGGCACGCGGAATATTAGCCAAAAATTACCGGGAACTCAAACATCAGGAGACTCTCTGGGGGGAAGCGATCAAGAACGCCAGCCTTCATACACCTATTTCTCTGAATCGCTCAATTTATCCGGTAAGTCTTCGTGGTTACATTAATTCAACCTATAAGGTTGTCGCTGAATGCGTATATTTGTTTCCCCTTACTGATTTTACCCAACGCTTTTGTAGTAGGCTACATTGTGTCAGTTACGTTTAACAGACCGGGTCGCTATTTTTTTTTTTTCTGAAGCAAATTCACCTGTGACACCACCTGTAACTAAAACTAGCGGACTGAACAAACTCTTTCAACAACTTTAAGAGGTTCCGCGCACACTCATGATGCTTGTATTTAGGCTACATACGTGTTTACAGTTTGAACTTCCGTCAGGTGAATTTTGTCATTTAACTGTATGTCAAAACTATGCTTACATCAAACATAAATCATCACTGCGTATGTTGTGCGCAAGTGGACACTGCTGTTTCTTTCTTTCGTTCGTTATTTCTTGACAGAAAAAGTTCTGAAGCCTAATTCATCAGTTCATCCTCAGTTGATTTCTTAAATGAATGTTAATTAGAAGTTGATTCCACCACCAGTGCAGTAGCCTACTCTGAGTGAGTTCCAACCTTTTTGCTAGATGACAAAAGTGCAATTTTGGAATGTTTAGAATTCTGTGTGGTATTGGCCAACAATGTGATGTGTAATTTTTTTTAAAAAGTACACCTACAGGTACTATAAATTTTGTATGGATGCTGCGTACACTCTTGTGGTTAATAGATTTGAAATTTTGCTTTTTTAATTTTTGCAGTCCATGACACCACGTTGCCCAATGCTGCACATAATGACATTTTGAGGGGTTTGTTTCAGCGTCTGTAACAACATCTGTGTTTTTGTTCTATATATCTCAAATGTAAGTCCCATATTTATGCTCAGATTAAAGTGGTTAATAAATGTACTTATATATTTATTAAATTGTGTAAAGTACAGAGAGTACTGCTGTTACAACCTAACATACTACTCTACATTACTTTTTACTTTATTGTGGTGATCAAATTTACTTCATTCATTATAGAGATAAGATCATCATGACATTGGTAACACTTTACAATAACTAACATGAACTAAAAATGTGCAATACATTTGTTACACTATTTATTAATCTTTGTTAATATTAGTTAATAAAAATACAGCTGTTCATTATTTGTGCATGTTAGTTCACACAGTGCATTAACGAATGCTAACAAATGAATGCACCTTTGAATTTATTAACGCATTAGTAAATGTTGAAATTAATATTAACTAAGATTAATAAATGCTGAAGAAGTATTGTTCATTCTTAGTTCATGTTAACTATAATTGTAGTCAACTAATGTTAACTGATAAACCTTATTTTAAAGTGTTACCCATTTATTTAATTCATAAATGTGAACAAATAGGAGACATTTTAATGCAAACCATATAAATAACCTAGTAACTTTAATGACAGACAGTGTGTGTGTGTGTGTGTGTGTGTGTGTGTGTGTGTGTGTGTGTGTGTGTGTGTGTGTGTGTGTGGTGCATAACCAATATGCTACTTTGTCTTGTCTTGTGTTGTCTTGGAGTAAAACAAAAATGCTTGTGTGTCCACCGTCCAGACAAACAACGGAAGGTGTTCCGACCCTCCCCATCTGGTCAGGCATGATCTTTTTAAATCTGCAGATGCATAGCTTAGCTTTTGTAGATTATATGTTATATGTTGTTATATGTTAAATTATTAGATAACTTGCTTAATCAAATGATACTAGTTCTGTCATTTAAAATCCACTAACATGATAACAATAAACCAGGCATTTAATTTGATTCCCCTACCTTCAAGATCGCTAAATTATAGGCTATGATCCTTTATATTTTGGTGGCCATGTATTATTTTTTCTTTGTAGCTCATTTCTAATTGGTATATATATGTGTGTGTGTGTGTGTGTGTGTGTGTGTGTGTGTGTGTGTGTGTGTGTGTGTGTGTGTGTGTGTGTAACAATGGACTGTTGTTCACTTCTCCCCATAGATTTCAATTGTGAGTCCATAATTGTCAACATTTTATGTTTATCAAGGGTTTTGTTCTGTGGTAATGAAGCTTAACTTGTATTTAACCTAGGATATATTTTTAAAACACTCTCAGCCTGTAATTTAGTGGTCACAGTATTGTTTGAGAGGCAATTATTTATTATGTAACAGTCAATGATTGTTGCACTAGTTGTTTAGTTGGTGCATTCTGTTTTTTTTTTTTTTTGCATTCTGGTGCATTCTGTACTCATGAAAGAGGAGAGTATGTATATCATTTTTGTTGTAAAATTAGTTCAGTTTGTATTGTGTGTCCACCTCTTATTTTTTTTGTCACTGTTGTTGTCTGACAATTTGATCTGTATATCCATCTGCTCAAATGAGTCCATCTGCTAGATTTGATGATGTTATGGCATCAATAGATAGAATAGCATAACTGACCTTGCTCTCTGTGGCTCCCATAGAAGACGAGCACAAAGCAGCCCGGACACTGTGTTTGTGTCTGTACAGTATATGTGTGTGTGAATGCAACCCACGGGCTGAAACACCCACCACCTCTGTTCAAAACACCATCTTGTTCTCCAGAGCTTTTAGCAGGGCCCGTCATCCCTTTATATAACATAACACCTGGCCCACCTCCACCCCCAGCCAACACCAGCACTGCACCAAAGGTGATGAACAAGAGCACACCCTCCCCCTCCCCACTACAGTTTTCCTAAAACTGAATCAAAACAATACACTTTTATAATGGCGGACCACTAGCCACAGTGGTTAGAGTTTTTAGCCAGATCTTTCTGTCTTTTCTCAACAACCTGTTGATCAGTGTGTCACGGAGGTTGCCAAAAAATATAACCAAACTAAATATAATCCAGTGATTAGGTCTTTTCAATGTGCTATTTTCCACCATTCAAGTGCCTGTTGCAGAAATATTAGTGCTCAGAGTTTTGGCTATTTCTGACTGTTTTTTTAACATAACGTTTCATAAACTAGGCCTACCATTCAATAATCCTAAAGGATTATTAGGAACACCTGTTCAATTTCTCATTAATGCAATTATCTAATCAACCAATCACATGGCAGTTGCTTCAATGCATTTAGGGTTGTGGTCCTGGTCAAGATAACCTCCTGAACTCCAAACTGAATGTCAGAATGGGAAAGAAAGGTGATTTAAGCAATTTTGAGCGTGGCATGGTTGTTGGTGCCAGACGGGTTGGTCTGAGTATTTCACAATCTGCTCAGTTACTGAGATTTTCACGCACAACCATTTCTAGGGTTTACAAAGAATGGTGTGAAAAGGGAAAAATATCCAGTATGCGGTAGTCCTGTGGGCGAAAATGCCTTGTTGATGCTAGAGGTCAGAGGAGAATTGGCCGTCTGATTCAAGCTGATAGAAGAGCAACTTTGACTGAAATAACCACTCGTTACAACCGAGGTATGCAGCAAAGCATTTGTGAAGCCACAACATGCACAACCTTGAGGCGGATGGGCTACAACAGCAGAAGACCCCACCGGGTACCACTCATCTCCACTACAAATAGGAATAAGAGGCTACAATTTGCAAGAGCTCACCAAAATTGGACAGTTGAAGACTGGAAAAATGTTGCCTGGTTTGATGAGTCTCGATTTCTGTTGAGACATTCAGATGGTAGAGTCAGAATTTGGCATAAACAGAATGAGAACATGGATCCATCATGCCTTGTTACCACTGTGCAGGCTGGTGGTGGTGGTGTAATGGTGTGGGGGATGTTTTCTTGGCACACTTTAGGCCCCTTAGTGCCAATTGGGCATCGTTTAAATGCCACGGCCTACCTGAGCATTGTTTCTGACCATGTCCATCCTTTTATGGCCACCATGTACCCATCCTCTGATGGCTACTTCCAGCAGGATAATGCACCATGTCACAAAGCTCGAATCATTTCAAATTGGTTTCTTGAACATGACAATGAGTTCACTGTACTAAAATGGCCCCCCCAGTCACCAGATCTCAACCCAATAGAGCATCTTTGGGATGCGGTGGAACGGGAGCTTTGTGCCCTGGATGTGCATCCCACAAATCTCAATCAACTACAAGATGCTATCCTATCAATATGGGCCAACATTTCTAAAGAATGCTTTCAGCACCTTGTTGAATCAATGCCACGTAGAATTAAGGCAGTTCTGAAGGCGAAAGGGGGTCAAACACTGTATTAGTATGGTGTTCCTAATAATCCTTTAGGTGAGTGTGTGTATATATATATATATATATCGTCGCTGTCTGATGAAAACCGCGTATGTCCATTTTGCGGATTTTGAGATTTTTCGACGGATAGAATGTCCAGGTTCATTTCCGTATACAGTATGCTTCACATTATCTAAATGACCAATGAAAAGTTGTGAAATCATGTCATCTGATTTTCACGTATATCCATTTGGTGTCAAAGCTGTCAATCACGCCGCATATCTCCCACCCTGTAGAGGCATCTCGCCGGTCTCGTGAAGTTTCATCTTAAGCGTCTCTGGAAGCTCAGCATTGGATAGCCGAATAACACTGTGAGTTAAAGTATCAGCAAACGTTTGTTTTTGACAACTGTTCACAAGTTTATTATATATTCACAAAATTACGGTAGGACTGTGCAAACAAAGTATCAGTCTAGCATTGCCTGTGACATATCAGAACGACACAGGATGCAATTGCAATAAACGCTTTATTTCTAATGAAATAGACAGGTAGGTCAGATCAGACACACAGGGGTGGAGACAGCACAACACAGATGGAACAGTGGCGCAGGGACCCAGGTGAGCCGGTGGTGCTGGTGCTGGTGATAATCCTCCGTGTAGGTGCTCGGTGATCCCGTGGTGAGTATCCGTGACAGCGTGTGGAAGTCCCGTGAAGGCAATCCAGAGACACGTAACGATACACAATCCACACTGGGAACGACAGCACGACGAACAGGAAATCCACTCAGCAGCGACGACGACACGAGGAACAGGAACACACCGGAGACGAACAATGATCTGACAACATGAGACACCAGTTACTGAACATATAAAGCCACATACAAAGTGAAACCAGCTGGCGCTGCTGATCAGAAGTGATCAGTGACCACGCCTACACTAAACACACACACACACAGCACACAAGACGAGAGAAAGTAAATTGATCAAACGTGACATTGCCATGTCAGTGTATTGATTCATTGTCCCTTCATAGTTTGCAAGAGACATTTAATAAACTGAGCGTATTTAATAAACTGAGCGTATTTAATAAACTGAGACGTAGGCTATTCAATAAACTGAGCGTATTTAATAAACTGAGCGTAGCCTATTCATCTATTAATATGAAACGCGACTTGGTCATTCTAATTAATGATCGGAAGAACGCGTATCGACCACCGTTACTGTAAAATATGCACGTATGTCCATTTAAACTCGATTTTGGTCAAATGTGGATTATATCATTACACTGGCAAGAATATGGTTACATTAAAATATGCCGTACCAAGTATGCAATGCTACGTTCAACGGCTTTTGAAATTACGGTGTTTTTTTCACTTCCTGAAAAGTAACCGTTTTGGACATACGTGAGTTTCATCGGGCAGCGACTAATATATATATATATAAATATTTTAATTCATCAAGGGTGTGTAAAATTGTGACAGAAAAGACATTTAAAATGTTACTAAATATTTCAATTTCAAATACCTGGCATTAATTTGAACTTTTTTCATCCTAAAAAATGTTTTCAGAATTGTTAATAATAAGAATGTTTCTTGAGCACCAAATCAGCATATTAATGATTTCTGTTGAATCATGCGACACTGAAGACTGGAGAAATTTCTGCTAAAATATCAGCTTTGCCATTACAATAGTAAAATACATTATAAATTGATATATAAAACAATGAAACATAAATTGAATATAAAATACATAAAATTAGACAGTTATTTAAAATTTTAATAATTTTTCACAATATTATATTACTGTTTTTTTGCTGTATTTTGAATCAAATAAATGTAACCTTGGTGAGCATGTCTTCTTTCAAAAATATAAAAATCTTACAAACCCCAAAATTTTGAACATGTGCATGTAATTTTGAGAAAAACAGAACACCACTGGCTGCATCTGAAATTGCATACTTCCCTACAATATAGTATAGGGCGAAAAACTGTATGTGACAAAAGAAGTATGTCCGAATTCACAGTACTCATAAAAGAGTAGTCGAAAGTACCCAGATGACCTCTGAATGGCAGTGAAGCGACACAACTGATGCTGGTAGGCCAGGTGATAATGATCACATGCCGAATGTAGTACGTACAGATTACATTCATACTACACACATTAATACTATATAGAACATACTTTTTTAGTGGCCGTGAAGCAATTATTTATTCAAAATAAGTACCTACTCAAGAGAGTATGCGATTTTGGATGCAGCAATTGTTTACAGGTGCATTATGTAATCTTGACAGTTAGTAGTTGAAATGGGTACTGCAGTCAAAATTAGAAATATTGGAGAGAGCTGTTTCCTTTGTCCCCTCCGCCTCAGACGTGATGCTTAAGCGGGTTTCCAGTCTGAGGACACGCAACAGGAACGAACACAGTTGACAATGGAAGACGCTGAGCCTTACACTGTAAGTTTATGAGTTGATTTATCCACAATTTAATATGCCTCTGTTCATAGAGCTTTTCAGATGGATGGTGAGGCTTTTTAGTCGGGTATAATCTGCAATCTCAGACCCAGTTCATTTGCTGGCTTCCATGCAATACTCTGTGTTTTCCTCCAATTGGCAACCAGGGGTGTCAAAATACTATGGAGTAAATTGGCAGTGGCCGGGATCACACAGACCAAAACAAAAACAGACATTCTGACACGGAACAGAACACACTTTTCAAAATAGAATAACTGGCTGCATTGTGTTTCTTAGAAAGAAGTATGTGAACTTAGAATGTTTCCTAAGTATCTGCAGACATATTATGGTATTTTAATGCTTTAGTGGTCGAAAACATACAGCACCTTTGATTCTTTTTACAAGGTTCCAATAATCATGAAATACCTGGAAGTATCACGGTATTTTAAATTTTGATTTCCAGGCATGGAAAAGTCATTGAAATGAACAAAATTAAGAATTATTAAAATTTACAGATTGATTAAAATTTTATTGATTAAAATATTTAATTCACTAAAACTTTTCGTAAGTGCAGTCTTTATAATTCTTGAAATCTAAATCTAATCTAATTAAATTTATTTTATTTTTAGACATTAGGTATTTTTTCATAAGGCTTTATGTAAAAGCATTGTATTTAAAATATATATGAATAGTGCCAAAAACCTTTCCAGAATGCATCAGTCAGTCTGCCATTTTACAACATATAAAATGATTTATTATGTAGAAAATGCAATATAAATACATTTTTAATTGTGAATGATGGTCAGGTGTGTTTAAACCTGTGTCTTTAAAGGCCCCATGAAATCATAATTTAAGTTGTTTAGCTCTTAGGATAAATATGTTACCCTTAATGTTATAAATAAGCTGGTGTATTCCAAAACAATGACACAATTCGCATTTAGGAGATATAAGCATTCAAAACTTAGAGTTTCTCATTTCCGCTAAAATGGATCACGGATTTTTATGACGTCACTGCGGACCTCAGCTTCTTATCACATCTTCGGTCCAATCAAATGCTCTCTAGAATCTGAAGCGTCCCGCCCCCTATGCCATAAATACCACCTGGCCAAAGCGACCGTGGCTGTACCTGACTGTACGTTCGGCAGCAAACGCATGCTCAGTGTCAGCTGCTCGTGCTCATCAGTTACTGGAGTAACATATACTCCGGGACATTGTTTATTTCTGAGTGATTGTCAGGCACGTCCGAAAGCGAGTAACTTTAGAAAACTGGATAGGTGCTGACTCTGTTTTGAACGATTCAGTTTGATTTGGTGAACTGGTTCAACCGGTTCAAAAGATCGATTCGTTCACGAACCGGACATCACTACCATTGTCACGTCAATATTGGTTGGACATGTGTGTTCGGTTCCTCAAACGCTCGAGTTCTATTCCGTTTTCAGAATGAAATGGCTAGAATTTATTCACACCACTAACGTTACTATTGAATCCAACGTATCAGTGCTCGGATTCATTTCCATGGTGCTGTCAAGTACGACTGCAGTCTGTGAGGTAAACTAAATGCTATTGGCTATTTGAAAAGGCAGAGGAGCCATTCAATATGTCCCGCCATAGCTTCCTGTTTCAGTGGAAATTACGTCAACGCCTCATACCAAGCTGCGCGTTTCAAGGCACTTCAGTGGGCCTTTAAGCAGCAGAACTGTTATAACCTGATTTAGTCTTAATCACCTACTCAACACGTGACTATATCTATAAAATCAGTGCTTAAAACTGTCACTATTGCCATAGCCGAGAAATTTGAGATTGCGAGAACTCATCTGTTTTATTTGTGTCTAAATAGAAACCTCCAGTTGACACCAAATTCCCTGGAGCAGCTTCTACGGATATAAAATAAGAGGATGAGTATCAGTGTGTCTGTTTGTGAATGAGAGAAGAGAGATTGGAGTAAAAAAATTACAGAAGAAAAATAATAGGACTGAATCTACAGTTTCTGAGTTTTATTGGGGCCCATACAACTCAGCATCACACATGACACATGCCCTCATGACCTAGATTAATGCCCCCAAGAGTATCTCAATCTGTCCTGTCTCCTGACAGAAAATACACTGATTTCAAAACTGATAACTTTATTTACCATGAATATGAGATGCAATCAACTGTGTCTGTCAATTTTACATTTACATGTTATTTTATGCGAAAACTACATATAAAATACAATAAATTTCATTTGAAATTTCACTTCAGGTTAAGCATTACTCTGCTAGCTTCAGAGAGTGACTGTGATTTGACTGTCTGTCCAAACTCAAATATAAATGGGAATTTAAAATGGAGATGTTAATTAATATTTCACATACTCCCTCATTTCACATAGTCAACATTTCCATTAACATCTGGGGATGCATTAGTGCATGCAGGTCTAATGGAGCTGGACTTATGGGCATGGTTAATGAATTTGTTGGAGTCATTAGTTTCACACAAGTTCATGGGATATTAAAGCACCACATCTGTGTAATATTTCCAGTAACAGTAGATAATGGTTCTCTTGGAAAGTCTATTTATTTTAGTTTTAACATTGGCTCGAGTCCAATTTAATTAAATGTTCAGTAGGGTTTCATTGATCACAATATCTTTCTTTTTTTTATTGAGTGTTGGTCTTCATACTTTTGAGAAGATTGAGGGTTTTTGTATTTGTAAACTGGGTCTGATATTGGTTTTTAATTCAGATTTTATATTTAATTGTCTCTTTTTTAGGTTTAGCTGTTACAGTTTTTTGAAAACAATGGTTTGGGTTAGCAGTGAGAATTTATAAGCCCAGTGGTGTAATGTGGAAAGCTCTGAGGGATATGTTTTATTGTATTACCAGCATTCAGGAAATATTGTTTGCTGTTAACACACCCATCACTGATTCTCAAAACTATTTCCAACTCCGCAAGAGAGCAGTCTGATGTAATACTTCCAAGGTAAAGCTTGAGAATTTGAGACTTCTCTTGAGAAGTGCTGTGGTTCTCTCACTGCAAGCTAATACTTGAAAAGCAGCCATAGAATAAAATAGAGCAACATCTTTGCTTTTATAGTCTGTTGGAATCCAGAAGCTATTGCTTTTCCCTCCTTTTTTGTTGCCTGGGAAACGGTGTTATCATGAGGCGGGTGCTTGTTGTTAAGTGATCCACCCTCAATGTTTTTCGGTGGAAGCATGCCCAGAACAGGCAGGAAATTAAGTTAACTGAGCAGCACTCTTTGTTCAGTGCAGTGGCATAACACATTTTTCTGCAGTCTGTGAAAAATATTTTCTGAAAGTTATGGGTTAAAAAATAATCGAATAGCATTGTCTTCCTACTGACATCACTAAACAAAACCCTTTTATTTTCCAACTTCTCCACTCCAGCTACCAGTAATATAGATCATTTTTCATGATTCATTCGATTCCTGATGAATAACCATTTCATTTTATTTATTTATATAGTTGGTTACTTAGTTAATTAGTTATTATTTGCCCTGACACTTACAGATTTATTTAGAGGAAGTGTTGCATTGTTCATTGCTTCATTTAATTTCTTCAACTAATAGTTTAATTATCTTTAGTCTCAGCCTCAGACGTCACACCCTCGGATTGTTGGCTTAACATCTGATGTAAATGGCAAACAAAATGGGAAACAGTTTGGGAGTTTCAAAGTCGTTATCTGATTGGTTGAATTCTCCAGAATTTCCAGAAGACGTGTGTGTCGCGTTCTTTAAAGGTCTGCCTGGAAACAAAGCCGTTGTGATGCGTTCTTTCCTTATGGAAGAAAAAAGCCATTGTGTTTACAACTGTGACAATGAGCACTTATCAAGATCAACTAAACTATGGATTTTGAAAAATATGTGTTGGTGTTCACAGCACCATTGTTATACCATTGTTGTGTTAAATTTCATGCCTTTAAACATGACTCTGAAGAAACAACTCCAACAGTGAAACTACTGTAAGAAAAACGTCTTCAACTATTTTTGATTGATTTGATATCAGTCACATTCTGTTTTCTCTGAATCTGAGCACAGTTGATCCAAACCTATCTGTCACAGGACAGATCATAATCAAAGAGACTTGATTTTGGTTAGGGGTGGGAATTGTCAAAAATGTGACGATTCGATAGTATTGCGATATTTGGGCCACGATTCAATATTATTGCGATTCTCAATATATTGCGATACAGCAAGTATTGCGATTCAATTCTACGATATTGCGATTCATGTCCCCCATATTATTCAAAGGCATTACAAAAAATTAGGAAAATAAGACCGCTCAACTCACTTTAAATGTCACATTTAATTATGTAAACATTATCTTCTACACAGTGCAAAAGTGCTAGTGCAAAAAACTTAGGAGGGTAGAGCAAAAACTTGAAAACTTGTTCTTGAACATTCAGGATACGGGACCTTATTACAGGACAGGACATAATTATTCTCTGAATAGGAGACCTCTCACATGAATGGTGAGCTCTAGGCTTGCTATAGTCGGTGTTACCGGTGTTACACGGTGTTCAGTCGCAACACTGGTTTCATCACTTGCCCACCGCGGCACCGCAACCAAAACAAAAAAAAAGTTTACAGCGTTAAACATGTTTAACGCAATTACGCAGTATCCGTTAAATCCTGCCTGTATTACACACACACACACGACCCACAGAAAAGACGCGCGTCAGTATCGAGTTCTCGTCCGGGCTTGAACAAACCATAACACACACAAATTATGCCAAAATGTCCGTTTTGTCGAGTGTCCTCATAAGAGCAATCTTAAATTATTTAAATAAAGTCTTAAATGAACATAGAGATTTGTGAGAAAATAGGACGCGTGTCAGATCTCGTCTCTGGCCCACATTGCACTGCATTAACGAATGTAGGCTACAGCTTATGTAACGTTACGCTCAACGCCTGTCCGAATTCGCTCACTTGTTTTCATTCACTCCTTCAAGTGAACAGTATTAGTGGACTAACATAGGGAATAGGCCTAACTTAGTGAATGAGGGTTTAGGGGGGGATTTCAACCCATGTACTCAAGCAGTGAAAAATAGAGGACACTGACAACGCGCTGACAGACAGGACCGAGCAGGTAATATTTCATATGAATTATGAAACAAACAAAGCTCCCAGCACATAACTTAAAATTATTTAAATACAATAGAGTAACATAAAGCAGACATAGAGTAACATAAACCTGAGAATAATCATAAAACCGAAATTTAACCACACTTTCGATTTGAAAGAAGACGGAGCGTCGTGTACAACCAATAGTGAAGCCATTTTCATTTGAATTTGCTGTTGAATGTAGACAACAAAGCACCGCAACAAGCGCCAGCTTGTGGATGTAATACGCAAATGTAAATGATCAGATTAAACTCTGAGAAAACCGGAAAGTAAAACAGATAATTTTATAATTAAATATCGCAATACTTTGCGCTACTGTATCGATATAATTGCGTGCGCAAAATATCGCGATACCGAACAGAATCGATTTTTCCCCCACCACTAATTTTGGTCATAACTCAGTTGTGACAAAACATGTAGTAACTGCATTTTGCCTTTGTGTAACGGACGTAGCCAAGTACGTGGAAAGTACATGGATCTAGGTTGAAGAATAAAGGTGACAGAGCCTTTGCAGTGGCTGCTCCATACCTCTGGAATAGTTTACCTATTCATGTAAGGAAAGCTCGGACCATTGTAACATTCAAGTCCTTGCTTAAGACCCATTATTATGCCTTGGCTTTCAATTTAAGTTGAGGTTTGATATTTTGACCTATTGTTGCTTATTTTTATTGTATATTGTGTATTGTTTGTGTATTTTTATTTTATTTTTTATCTTGAATTTTGTTAAGCACTTTGGTCAATCATGGTTGTTCTTAAATGTGCTATATAAATAAACTTGAACTGAACTGAACTGAAGTAAGAGCTGTGCATGATCGAAGCAGGTCGTGTTGGACCGATTACATTTGCATGGCAGAATAGTACAGTGGGATTTATCGAACACTCTCAAAAGTCATCTCCCACACTGGTCAAGGACACAAATCTAAACTTTTTGGTCATATTGCAAGCATACCTTAGGGAGAGATTTTCGTGAGTCCTTAAATGTAGAATTAAATGTGTTGTGCAGTGCTGCGCAATGACCAGCTCCCCTCCTCTTGAATCCACCAGCCCATCTACTGCTGGCTTTACTCTAAAGCAGCCGCACTGTACTGTACCACTGCATTTATGTATGACTGTAACCAAGGCAACAAACAACATAAGGAACTGAATGGACAGATTAGCCGACTGGGTGTGAAGTGAATCCAGGGTTCTTAATACGCACAGAATCCCTCCAATTAGCCATTGCTCAGAGGGACCACACGAGTGTTTTGGGGAAGGGAAGGTTCTGACTGCAGCAGCTTGTGGCATTGTGGAGGCATTAGACAGGTAAGATAAGATGCACTGCCCTCTTTGAAGGTTGTATTGTGCTCTTTGATGTTGTCTGTTAAGTCTCAGGAATGTTTTGACTCACACTCCATATGACCCTTTACACTACAAAAAGTACAGTTGTACGTTTTAATATGGATAAAATGTGTAGTTAATGTGTAGTGAGTTCCTTCATTTGTGTCAGAATTCTCCTTGTAACATCAGAAGGAGATTTTTTGTGTGTGTGAGTGTGTGTCTTGGTGCTGTACTAAGCCATCTGGCACCTACTGTTTCACCACAGCTTGATAAGATTCACCCTTTGAAGAGGCCTAAGGATCCTGCTGTCTGCTAGGCCTGTGGTGTCCATCTATAGAATCACCAGAAATCTGGTGTGTTGCGTTATTTAAGAGTCATACGTAAGATATGACGTGTTTTTGACCAAATAGGATGAATTCAGTTCTCTGAGAAGATTGATTTTAAATGTATCTTCTAAGAATTTTTTTTTTTTGCTTGTTAGTGTTGATTATATTAACCGTGTACTTGGCAGAAAACATGGATTTACACTTCTAAATTTGGTCAGTTCAAAGTCGCACCTTCCTCAGATCATTTGCTTTTAAGTCCTCCTGTAGTCAATAATTTAAGTCCTTAAAACTCATCTTTGATCACCAAAATTACATATTTAAAAAAAAAAATTCCTTGAAAAAAATTTCTTCATGCTTTAAAATAGCTTGAATGTAACTCTACACCCTTGTCTCACTTAGTATATGTGGTTCTATGAATATGCAAACAAGGTAGTTTGTGACATCAGAAACACCTGTGATTTCAAACTGCGATTTTGAGACTGTCTTTGGTTCACTGCAGTTTTAAGGAGAAAATACTCAGCAATGGTGTTGACATGAATTTGCACATGGTTTGTCTTTTATTAAAAGCATATTAAAAACAACACATACTGTAGATATATAAACAACATTAAAAGCTTGATTTTCACCACAGGGGGACTTTAAGCATAATTTACCCACCTTCAGGTCTCATGATACTTTTTATCTATTTTATCAAATGTATATTGATGATATATATGTTAGGGCTGGGTGATATGGCAAAAAATTCCAATCTCTATTTTTTTCAGAACGATTGATGTTTTTAATGTTTAACTAGTCAACTTAAAAACTTAAATACAATATGTAACTTTCTCTTTATTTACCATCTGGTTAAAAAAAAGTTATATTCCAAGTGCACGAATGAAATACAAACAAATAAATTGTTATTTGTTAAATATCTCTGCACAAAATATGCATGAAATATGAAGGAAAATATTGTACAAACTTATCTTAAACAGTGTCTCAAATCTCGTGTCTCACATCTTTTTCAGCGTTTCACACATGAAACGGCATTCTAAAAACGTGGCACTCAAGTTAAAAAAAAAGTTCAACTCACGTCTAATAACTTTGCTTTTTTCCCATCCCACTGCCCGCGTCTCTTTTTTTTCATCACAATTACATATTTCTCAGTGAACAGGTTTAAGATTAGTGATGTCTTCTACATAGAGCATCCACAAGAGCGGTTAATCGGGATTTTCGGATCATTTTCTTTTCTTAACTGTTAACATTGCTGAATTGTCAACGTGTAATTGTAACGCTTGTTAACATTTTTATTCAAAGCCACAATTTATTGATTTAAAAATAATAAAATTGTGGCAAAACATTAAATTTGAATTAATCGAAAAAATCGTCCAGCCCTAATATACGTAGGCTATATGTATAATATATACAGATGCAAATGGAAGGTGTATTCTTTCTCATTTGAGTCATTATGAATAGCTCACATTTGTTTTTTCTGCACATCACAATCTGGCTATATTTTATTTCACAATATAATTGTGAAGAATATTGTTGTAATAGTATAATGTGGTAATAACCCTATAATGTGGTGAATAATACTAGATAATGTGGTGAATAACACTAGATGTTATTTATAGAGTTTTAGAGTATTTTAGAGTTTTTTCTGTGTTGAAAATGTTGTGAGCTCACTGCGAATGAGTTCTGTTCACCGAATGTATATTAGGTGGAGGTCATATAAATTTCATGGAAATTTGGAAATTTCATTCCTCCTGCTTTATGTAAATTAGTGAGGTCTTTATCTTTTGTATTACAACAGTTGGTAATAAAGATTATTACCGTAAAGATTGTAAGCCTCAGGTCTTCTTCTAATGTCTATCATTTGTTCATAGCTCTGTGGGAGGGTCAGTTTGACAATTTGACTTTAGAAAGCAAAAGAATAGCATTAGAAGGCCCACGTCTGACATTCTGTTAGAGGCTTTTCTTTTTCTTTTTCTTTTTCTTTTTTTATAAAACATTTCTAAAGCTATTTAAACCTGTAAAATGTGTTTAGGAAATAGTTTTGTAGGTCAGTGAAGTGTGTCTTTCATTTTATTTTAGACTCAGAAGCAGCATTTAGGTTGCAGTTTAATCTTTCTTGAGGTGTCTGGATGTCTCAGGCTTTAATACATTTTTACAACAACAATTTTACGGCAGTTTTGTGCGTTATATGGCAAGAGGGTATAGAAATGTGTCATGCATGTAAGGCTGACTGTACATTATCCCAGCATATTACTTGACAATATTGACTTGAATTATTTTTTTAATGATTTAACTGTATATTATCTTTAAGCTTCCACTAAGAAAAGTCAATTATTGTGTTTATAATGTCCATGATTACGCACAGTCACATGATTTGGGACAGTTCCCTTGTTTTTAATCAAGCCTCAGCTTTCATGGCCAGAGTACATTTACAACACACAGCTTAATGCTATGATTGTGCCAAATGAGAGACAAAACAACATGATGCACCATCAATTAGATTACTAAGTACCCATTTCTAAAAATAAACTAATCCATATGAATGTGTTTTGATAAATAATGCCTGTCTCCATTTGTTGACTCACAGCTAATTGATGTTATGTCTTCATTTGTTTGATTGCTGTTAGAGAGCATGTTTTTTAGCTAAGAGGAGAATAAAACACACTTGTTATGGCTGATGGAGGCTTGATGGCCAATTTAGAGTATTAAATGCTCAAATGGCATTTTGCTAATTGAACATAGACACACACAAACATAATCGAATTACAGGACAAATTGTAACTGGGTTATTGTAAGACATTTATACAAAAAGTATGTAAATCTGCATGTTTTTAAATGTATTTTGCTGTTCCTTGTCATTTTGTGCATGTTTACTATTTTTTATTTATTTAAAATGCTCTGAAGAAAATTTAATTTCTAAAATGTTGCTCTTTCATGGCTTAAAGGCCCCGATATACTTCAAGCGAAATCGTAGAATGAACTGATGTGACGTCATTTCAAACAAAATCAGGTCAAAACGAACTTTGTTTGGAGTTCGTTTTGGGAGTTCGAAACAGCTTGCCAAATCAAACTTTCCAGAACTTTCCAGGCTGATAAACACCTTCATACTACCATTGGTCTGTGGTGATTACGCAATAGGTAGTTGCGGAGGCTCTGCCTTCTTTCCCGTGGAAAGCTTTTCCAGTTCATTTCTCCTCACGAGTCCACTGAAGTCAGACTTGACCTGTAAGTGAAAAAATGAACACACTGGAGAGCTGCTTTATAGTAGAAAATGAAGTTGTACTTCTGATGAAATGAGACACTGACACTGTTTTACATGTTTAATACGGTAAAGCTGCTTGATTTTAAGCAATCTATTGTATAAAGTGCTATATAAGTAAACGTGACATGACTTTACTAGAGTGGTGAATTGCAGAGCTCGTGCAAACATATCCACATTGCTATGACCAGATGTTTTTTCTTATGCTTTAAAAAAATGCTTGCTGTTTTCTCAAATTTGTTGTTTGTTTATTTGGTTATTGAGAGGAAAGCGTGGAGCCCATATTTACATCTTTATCTAAACGTCTCTCTCATCAGTGTGAGCGGTGTCAGATGTTCGATAACAGTATATCACAGTATATTTTATCCCAAAACGAAGAACGAAAAAGAACTTCGCCGTTAGTATATCTGAGCCTTAAGACTCACAGTGATGCTTTAGAATTTTTTTCCATATAGTTCATATTAACTGATGTTAACTATTGTTAACAAATGAAACCTTATTGTAAAGTGTTAGCGAAATCTCTGACTTTTGATGTCTTGGCAAATCTGAGCTCAGTTAAAACTTTGCTGAGATCTCTTTTGAATCTCTAGAGTAGATGCATGTGAGACGTTCTTTTTTTTCCTCAAAAGAAATATTGACACAGAAGACAAAAGTCTCCATTTGCTTTCCATTTAATCTCTTTGATGTCTAGGGCAGTTAAATAGTCCAGGTAAAAGGGCAGGTAAACTCCCAGCACACAAATGAATCCAAACATAATTATTTGTTTGAACAATGCTGGTCCTGAAACAATTCCAAAATCTTATTTGATGTTAAGCTCAATAGGCAGTGTAAAACACTATATAGCTTTGCAGCATGCAAGCATGTCATATAAAAAAGGCTGAGTGACAGCAAATGTAGACACGGCTGGCAGCTTTGCAGAGAGAGAGACAAACAATGCCCAAGGCTTCAAACTGAATGTTCAGCTTTACAGAGCACAGACAGCTTTCCCGTCGAAGAGACACATGTACACACACAAATACTGAAGTTTGATTGCGTAATTTATCAGAAACCAGGTTAAAGGGTTATATTGTGTCTATTATTTTCTAATGCAAAAATACAAGAGGCACAGATGACCCCCGATCCTCAAAAGATTTAGACAAGCACATTTGTGATATCTCCCTGTTGATGGAAGCTCGAGTAACTCTTCAGCTAGAAACATTTAGAGGAGTTTTTCATTTACAAATTTGCTCACTCGAAATGTACTTTAAAATGGGAATAAATTTCCCTGGTGTTCTCGCATCTGCCCTTTTCCTAACTTCTGCTGCCAAAGAAAAAGTGCAGCTGCCACTGAGACAGTACAGTCCAAATTATTCTTTTATATGTTTGTGTTACCAAATAAACATTATTTTTTAAGACTTGTAATAATTGCATTTTTACATGCAGCTCAGATGTGATGAGGCCCTTTCAGAAAAAAATAAAGAAAAATCACAAATTAAATCTATCTCCGTTGTGTCTTATAGACGCACGTCTTGATTTCGCTGAGTTAGATGGGTTCCTGGGTCAACATATTTTGTTGATCCTGGAACAACATTCCTGTCCAGAAATTTTATCCTAACCGTATCCCTACCTCTAAACCTAACCCTATAACTTACTTATCCCTAAAATCAGAGGGAAATGATAGGTGAATAACACTTGTAGGAGCACCTAACCCTGGTTGTAAGCCTTAACTTGACATAAACTGTAAACTTGTCCCTAAAATCTGATTGGTTGATTGGAATGTTGTTCCAGGATCAACAAAGATATTGATCAAATAACATGTTGCACCTGGTGAAATCAGGTTCTGGTCTCATAGACAACAGTGAGTTCAAATAGAGAGAAAAATTATTTTTGCAGATTTCGGTGTGAACTCAAACATTTCTTAACAAATTCTTCCAAGGTTATCTGAGCTATTATTTTTAAATACACTTGAACAGTTTGTTTCTCTTTTTGTTTCGCCTAAGACAGCTTAGATAAAGGTAATATTTAACCCTGTAAAACACTTTGAGTCAAAATATAGAATAAAGAAAGAATAAAGTTTTTTTCAATGTATTTTTGTTAAGTATCATATACATGAGGCTTTTTTGGCTCTGTATGATATAGTGAGAATATGGAGCTCATCCTGGAGGAGGGAAAAAACTCCTCAGTTTTTATTCAGAAGCCCAAAGTGAGCAAAAATATGCAGTTTGGGGCAGTTGCTGATATTTATATGGCCAAAAATAAGATGAAATTCTGATAACTTGTAATGTAAATCAATGAGATTGTTATAGCAGTATAACAGACAACCAGTAAATGTTCATGTAAATATCAGATGTCACTCAATATCTCCCACTAATATATCTTAGTAAGATGTTATATGCTTAGTTGTATGATCAAAGCTCTGTAGTTTTTATAGTGGGGGCAAAACTTATGATGCAATGCAATACAATGATGATTGAGAGATTCCTCGGGTCTTTATCGATCCTGGTCGTCATTCACAACCCTACCCCTCATTAATTTTTCCCCCTCATATTAAGTTAGACATCAGTCTATTCATCATAAACAATATAACAAGAAAAAAATGTAAAAGAATGTCTGTTTTCTAATTTTAAGCAAATTTTTGCTAGCGACCCGAGGAATGTGAATTTTTTTCTACACAACAACAATTGAACTCAGATCACTTAAGTGAAATTCACCTTTATGCCTCAAAGTGGCAATGTCTGATACACAATGATGTTTCACTCATAATTATTGCAGGCATAAAACAATAGAATACACAAATATCATCGGCAAAACTTGAATGCCTCAATGATTTACTGCAGAGCAAGTACTGTACACAATCAAATATTAATGTTACTTGATGGGGGATCTGGTGAAGAAGCTGTCAGCAATAAAAATTTTGATTTTGAAGACTTTGAAAACGATGGTTTTGAGAATATGGTTGAGATCGCGAATATGAGCCAGATGCTGAATGTACTGGGGAAATTAACTTTGAAAATAACAGTGATGATTGCAAAAGGCATCTGCTTGAATTGAACCCTTCCAAGTTCCAATTGTTATTAAAGTATCAGGAAGTTAGAAATCCATCTACAATGTTAGATATAGATCTGGGTCGCTAAAGACCCAAATATGTAATAATGATTGGCGAAACATTCATGCTTTTAAGAATTAAATGCATGTTGCATCATATTTGAGAAGCTGGCTCAGATAACCCTCTGCTTAAGAAACCCACTCTAAATCTAGCGCTTCTAGAAAATGACAGACCGGTGTCCCTTCTTCCATTCGTTTCTGAAACACTTGAATGAGTCGTGTTCAACCAAGTATCTTCCTTTCTTGCACAGAACAACCTCCTGGACAACTACCAGTCTGGTTTCAAAAGCGAACACTCAACTGAGTCTTCCCTGCTCTCGGTTATTGAGGCTCTGAGACTGGCAAAAGCAGCTTCCAAATCCTCAGTACTCATTTTGCTGGATTTGTCTGCTGCTTTTCACACAGTTAACCACCAGATCCTCCTGTCAACCCTCAAGATGAAAGGCATCTCAGGAACAGCACTCCAATGATTCAAGTCTTACCTCTTAGGTAGGTCCTTCAGGGTGTTATGGAGGGGTGAGGTGTCTATGTCGCAACGTCTAACTACTGGGGTGCCTCAAGGCTCGGTGCTTAGACCACTTTTTTTCTCCATCTACATGTCATCATTAGGATCTGTCATTCAGAAACATGGTTTTCATTTTTCCTATCACTGCTATTCTGATGACACACAACTCTACCTCTCATTCCAACCAGACAATCTGACAGTAGATGCTTGCATCTCGGCTTGCCTGACCGACATTTCTTGCTGGATGAAGGACAACTCAATCTTACAAAGACAAAACTGTTTGTGGTCTTGACCAACCCAGCACTTCATCACAACTTCTTCATTCAGCTGGGTTCGTCAACCATAACTCCATCCAGGACAGCCAGGAACCTTGGAGTTGTAATTGATGATTAGTTAAACTTCACAGACCACATTGCTAGAACTGCCCAGTCCTGCAGATTTGCCTTATACAACATTAGGACGCTAATGTATGCTACACATCTCCTTGTCCAAACTCTTGTTCTATCCAGACTGGACTATTGTAATGCTCTCTTGGCAGGTCTTCTAGCATCAACTGTCAAACCTCTGCTACTGGTCCAGAATGCTGCAGCTAGAGTGGTCTTTAATGAGCCGAAAAGAGCACACGTCACACCTCTCATAAAATCGCACTGGTTGCCAATTGCCGCTCACATCAAATTCAAGGCAGTGATGTTTCCCTACAGAACAACCACTGGCTCTGCACCCCTATATCTTAACTCATTACTTTAGACCTACGTGACATCCAAAAACCTGCGTTCTGCAAGTGGTACCATCCCAAAGAGGCACAAAATCACTTCCACGAACCTTTACCTTGACCGTTCCAAGCTGGTGGAATGACCTGCCTATCTCAACCCGAGCTGCTGAGTCTTAATCCATCTTCAAGAATCTACTAAAGATGCATCTCTTTCACCAACATTTAATTTAATAATACTAACACTTACTATTCTATATCTATTATATTAAAAAATCCTTGCTATGTGTGCTGCGCTGGTCTAGCTGAGACTGGTCACGACATTTGTATATTGTTGCCCTATTGTTGATTTGACTGCGTCTATTGCTCTCTTCATTTGTAAGTCACTTTGGATAAAAGCGTCTGCTAAATGATTAATTTAAATGTGAATATTTGATATTCACACTTTAAGTGCTTATGCAAAGCGTTAACATTACTAAATACATCAGTCCCAGTTAGGTTTTTAAACATCTCTTCTCCTGTTCTCTGAACTGAACTGTCTTTAAAGCACCTCTCTCCCCTCATTACCATGCATATATTGGCCTTGCAAAACTAGTGTCTCCTGCATTGGGGCCAAGGGGAGATTAATTAGAGACCTTAGTGCTCATCTGATGGGCAAAGCAAACAGCCTCTCTCTCAGCCTGTAATTTATGTAATGCTCCCTTTACTGTGGATATCAGGAATGGCTTTTTTTCTTTTCTTTTTTTGGTTGATATTCCGTTTCTGGGTGGTAATGATGCTTCAGTCTGCTCTCCTGCCTTTTCTGGACTATTCTGGGAGAGTGGAGGAGAGAAAATAGGATGTTTTTGTACTGTAACATCAAACAGCGAGTTTCAGAGTAAGTTCAAGCCCAGCAGAGTTCAGAGGCGTGCAGTGCATGTGAACTATTGTGCTGGTTTTTGTCTTGGTTCTTTGTTAATGTTAAAAGCCTGAAGGCTTTAGAGACAAAATCCTGTCACATTATCCGGTGGAGCTTCAGTGTGATTGAGGACTGTCATGGGTGTTTGGCAAATTGTTGGGTCAGACCCGAGCAGCGGTGCAATTGTACTGCCAGCCTGATGCGTAATTGCTTGTTTGTGTGAGGCATTTTTGTCGTTTCTTTCAGTATGTTATACTGCATTAGATAATAGCTGTCCACCCAGCTCTCAAAACAGTTAGGTGACATTTTTAGAAGATTCACTAGAGTTTTGAGAGTCTATTCAGACTCTTCAGAGAAGATTAAACTAACGGAGTATCACATGATGTGCTGCATAAGGGGAATTTAACACTGGTTGGGGACTTTTGGGCTCTGCGTGTGATGCATTTAGATTTGAGCACTGTGTTCTTCTTTGGTCGTTTCACCAGTTCACTAGTTAATTTTAATGTAAAACACTGTTGTGTTTATTACCGAAGGAATAAAGCCCCAGGAAACCTTTAAAAAGTGCACATTAAAGGAAGTACTAACACAAAGAGAAATGCTAAGCTATCATGCTTTCTAGTGATACACAAAAAAAATGAAGCCATGTTTGTCATGGCCAAATTATATTTTTTATTCTAAGATCAATTGCAACAGAAAGAACAACCATCTTGGTACCAGATCATAAAAAAGAAAAATTTATCTTTGCTATTTTTCTTCAAAATATAACTTGCTTAACAGTTTCACTGCCAGGTTTTATTAAAAGCTAATTTTACCAGCAGTGAATTCCACCTTTAAAAGGCATTGTTTACCCAAAAATGATCATTTTCCCTCAAGTTGTTCCAAATCTGTAGTAGGCCTACTTCCTTTTTTTTTTCATTTGGAAAACGGAAGAAGATATTTTGAAAAATGTACAAAAATGTACAAAGAAAATCTTCTTTTGTTTTCGACAGCAGAAATACCCTCCTTCAAGTTTCAGGGTTAGTAAATGATGGCATCAGGGGCGTCGGACTGGGGGTAAAACCAGTACTGATTACCAGGGTCCCAAGGGGAGAGAGTGCCCTTGAAAAGTCTGGAATATATTTTATTTGAAACATGGGGGCCCATCAGGACTGCCTATACATAGGGCCCAGGATCTTGTGCTACGCCCCTGGATGGCATTATTTAAATTTTTAGTTCTATCAATTTATGTTTTATTTCAATGGGACCCTGTCACGGTTGATGATTTGCTGTCTCCTTTCTCGTCTGGTGTGTATGTGTGTGTGGGGGCGTGGCCGCTGATCAGCCGCTGTTGATTATCAGCGCCAGCTGATTCTGATCAGCGGGCTCTATTTAAGCTCATGGTGTTTCGTCTTGTGTTTGTCAGATCGTTGTTGGATGTTCCGTGTATCCTGCCCGTCTCCAGTTCCCGTTGTGTCTTGCCCGTCTCCAGTTCCTGTGTTCTCGTTCGTCCTGCACTTCGCTCCGTCTGCTTCCTGTTCTCCATTCCATTTCCCGGATCTCCTGAACTACGGTCTACTTTCATCATCATCATCTTCACCCTCATCATTCCATCTAGATCGGGTTGGACCTCAGCGTCCCTGTACTGCCTTGTGCAAAGTCCGGTGCATTTCTCACCGGACTTCACTACCATCAGCTACCAAGCTCACTCAATAAATATACTTTACTTGCAACTGGATCTTCTGTTTATTTTCCTGACAGACCCAATATCGCTCATCATTTAGTATCCAAATGCAACTAAATTAAGACTGTTCAATTAATGTCATTTTTATCTATCTGATTTTGGAATCTATCTGGAATAAATTGTAGGCATTACTCATGTGTGGTTATGAGTGTGGTGTCTGCCAAATCTCTCTCTTTCTCACTGACTTTTCTCTCACTTTCAGATAAATGAGAATTTATTCCTCTTTGAGTTCTGGCTTAGACAGAGAGAAATGCAAAGGGTTGCGGAGCTCACTCGCAGCTCAATGGAAGGAAAAAAAGAAACAACTGTGTGCATTTTAATTGGCAATGAATGAATGTGGAGCGGCATCGCAAGGCTTCACTGCAAAAACTCTTCATAATTTATTAAATTCACACCATCATCAACACATCAACGGCTTTTCAAAACATGCACAATTAAAATGTGCTCTCAAAGGGTAGATAGAAGACAAAAAATTCTCTAATCATCAACGTTATTGTGCATTGAGAGGATGATAATTTTCTTGGCAATGTTGAACATGTAAGATAAAAGAGGATTAGACTGATGCAGCAGTGTTGATTTGTGCCTCTACATTATTATTGATGTGACAGTAGCTCTTTTCAGATTTTTGCTCATATTGTTATGTGTATGTATACAACACTGTTCAAAAGTTTGTGGTCGTTCAGAAGTCTCTCATGCTCACCAAGGTTGGATTTATTTGATCAAAAATACAGTAAAACAGTAACATTGTGAAATATTATTACAATTTAAAGTATATTTTAAAATGTAATTTATTCCTTTCATCCCTCAAAAGTGCAGCTTAATATGTTTAAGAACTGTGACTTTTTTTCAGGATTGATGAATAGGAAGTTCAAAAGAACAATATTTATTTGAAATGGAACATTTTAGTAACAATGTAAAGGTCTTTACTGTCACAATTTTTATTGCATCCATGTGAATGAAAGTATTAATTTCTTTCAAAAAAAAGAAAAAAATCTTACTGACCACGAACTTTTGAACTGTATCGTATTATATTATTATGGTATGATTTAAAAAGTACCAAGGCATAGTGCTGCTTATTCAATGCTGTTATAAAATTGCAATATTATCTTATAGTAAATATAATTCAAAACATTTTCAGAAGAAAATATTTGTGGTGTTTGCCCATTCAAAACTCGTCACTACGATGCTAAAGTGTTCTGGGTTTTTTATTACTGGCACAAATCTCATTCTGGTCCCTAGATATAGCTTGCGTCCCTCCTTCAATGTGCCGTAAATTTATTACGCACCAAACTAAAATAATAAGCTCAACTGAAATTGATTAGAAAAGTAACAACCCACATTGCCTCAATAAACCGCATGGTTTGTGATCATTCATGCCAGTAGTACATCCGATTCTTTTGAAAAAAAAAACATGATTTTGTGTTTGCTTTCCAGGGCAGGAGCAGCCATGCCATTTGGCTGTTTGACTCTGGGAGAGAAGAAGGACTACAACAATCCTTCAGAGGTCACCGATAAGTATGACCTGGGTCAGGTAGTGAAATCGTGAGTACAAATCTATCTACCTCTTATTTTCTTCCTGTTTATAGTAATCTTTCTGTGCAAAATATATGCTTGAGAAAATGTTCCTTTTTGTACTTTTCTAAATGAATATAGTTTTTTTCTTCATTACAAATTATTTCCAAAAATTCTTTCCAGGTTTAAATTAAATTAAATCCCAGAATATCAATGTTGACTCAATAGCACTGTTTATTGTCTGCATTACCAGGGAGGAGTTTTGTGAAATCTTCAGGGCGAAGGACAAGAACACCCTGAAAATGTACACCTGTAAAAAGTTCCTGAAGAAAGATGGGAGAAAAGTACGGAAAGCAGCCAAAAACGAGATCCTCATCTTGAAAATGTACGCTTTCCGCGCAGGTTATTTACATGTTACACATTTTATTGAAGAAAGGTGCTTGCAGATGGTGCTCGGTGCTGAAATTTGTTTAAAAAGAATAGCAGAATGCAGTCAACTCTTTACCATGCAAATGATTTTATTTTTGCAGATAGTCATGATTTCTTTTCAGTTCCTAGCCTGCTTCCTTTCACAGTGTCACAGTTTCTCTCTGTCTCTCCCTGCAGGGTGAAGCATCATAACATCCTCCAGCTGGTAGATGTCTTTGAGACGAGAAAAGAGTACTTCCTCTTTCTGGAGCTGTAAGTGCTTTGAGATTTTTGTGTGTGAGAGGGGAAAAGAACATACAAGAATATGAATGAATACTATTTGCTTCCATTGTGATTAGATTTTAAAGAAATACTTGAACAAAAATGAAAATTCTTTTATTATTTACTCAGCCTCATGTTGTCCCATGTCACCCCAGTAGTAGGGACTGGGGTTTTCAAACTGTAAATGGTTGAAATCTTGACAATTTTTCTTTTAGGTGAACTGTTTCTTTAAGTAAAGATGCATTTGCTTTTTTTGTGACTTTTATCATTTTGATCTATAAACCAAAGAGTGGACATCGTTGTGCAATTATCCTATACATTGCAAGCAATGTGTATCATATGTGGATATTTGGTTTGGCTTTACTTCAGAGCCACAGGAAGGGAGGTGTTTGACTGGATCTTAGACCAGGGCTACTACTCAGAACGTGACACCAGCAATGTGATTCGGCAGGTGCTTGAGGCTGTGGCTTACCTACACTCTCTCCACATCGTTCACAGAAACCTAAAGGTGACTTGGGGCTTCACTTCCATCTAATGGTCACCAAATAGTATTGCACCAGAATACAATCTCAGACTAGACACTGTAAAGCAGAGGTCTTCAATCCTGCTCCTGGAGGGCCACTGTCCTGCAGAGTTTAGTTCCAACCTGCTTCAGCACACCTGCCTTTGTATATTCAAGCGATCCTGAAGAGCCTGATGAGCTGATTCAGGTGTGTTTGATTAGGGTTGGAACTAAACTCTGCAGGACAGTGGCCCTACAGGAGCAGGATTGAAGACCTCTGCCGTAAAGAGTTAATTTACGCAAAAAGGAAAATTCTATTATCATTGACATGACTTTCATTTCTTGTTTTTTAATACAATCCTAATAATTCCTATAAAAGGTTTTGCAATGTGAAGTTCTAGAGGTTTAATACAATTTATTGATTTTACTACTATATCTCACCTCGTCAGCTGGAAAATCTTGTCTACTACAACCGTCTGAAGAACTCCAAGATTGTAATCAGTGACTTTCACCTGGCCAAACTGGAAAATGGTCTCATCAAAGAGCCATGTGGCACACCAGAGTACCTTGGTAAGGAAAAAGTGTCAGAGTTTTCAGGTGTAACTGCACCCTATATTATGACTTATGGTTATTAATAAATATATTGATATAACCATAATATATTAAGGTCAATGGTGTAACAC
Organism: Gila orcuttii; assembly: GCA_026230005.1. Taxonomy (NCBI): domain Eukaryota; kingdom Metazoa; phylum Chordata; class Actinopteri; order Cypriniformes; family Leuciscidae; genus Gila; species Gila orcuttii. Next base: position 39,087,430 of record JAPDVR010000011.1, read on the forward strand.
TAATCAATTTAAGTTATTTAAAAAAAAAATCATACAGACAATGAATTAAATACACCCCTTTTTTAATTTCTGAATTAAAAAAAAAAAAATGAAAACTTTTTGTGAGGTTTACAGTAAAATCAAAAAAGCATTTTTTTGTAAAATATTTTGTTTTATAATTTTTAAAATTTGCATTCAAGGTCTCAGGAACTTATTTAAAGGTCCCGTATTGTCAAAACTCATATTGTGAAATTTCCTGGCTTTTTTCATGATAACAGAGGTCTAGGTAACTACCATATAAGTTTCAAAACAGTCAATCCACAGACAAATGCACACAGCCTGCATAAAGTAGCTGTGCCTTTTCGCAACCCGCTGTGACTTCCGTAAAAATGTGACGTCAGAACTACTCAGTCACCGCCTTCAGTCACCACCCCGAACACTGGCCAGCGTGCCTCCCAACCCCCAGACAACATCGCGTCCGTGCCATTGCTGAGCAACAACAACACGGAAACATGTCGAGAAAACGATGGATTTCAGGAAACTACATCATTGCACAGGCTTCCGGACATCATTAATATAAGTGACTAGTGGCTAATGTTTATTTATTCGGAAATACCACACCAATTTCGTTCGACCTGTTCTGCACATTTCACAAGTGACTGCTTCGTCAATCAGGCACAATTCAATGCCGGTTTTTCAAAGAAGCTACTCATTAAAGATTCTGCAGTCCCTACATTGTTCGGTCCGACCTCAAATTCGCAACCCGTAGGCTAAATAAACTTCGAACACATTTTATGTTACATTATGGAGCCAGCATAATCTGAAATTATAGTTTGTAAATGGATATGCAACACTAACTTTAGTGTTGCTAAATTGATGCTGACATGTTGTTTTGTACATGGTTGCCACAAGCTTGGATAGAATATCTGTTGGAAACAAGACAAAAAAAAAAGACAAAATACGTTGTTTGTTTTCCTAAGTAACAGACACCGGCCCTGTTGGTGTCTGTTGTTTTTATTGAGTTAAAGATGGTGAGATTGAGTTCACTCAGTCTCTGTGTCTTTTGTTTTGCTAACAGAAACTAACGTTTAGTGTAGCTTACTTGCATGGGTAACGTTACATCAAAAGTCTGTTTACAGACAGTTTAAATTAGTGTTAACGTTAACGGTAATTATAATACTCTTACAATAACAAATAAAATAAAAAATTAAAATAAAAAATAAATGAATTACCATTCTAAAACGTTTGAGGAGGTGGTTGGTTGTCTCCTGTCATCGCCGATTCGGGGTCTGAGTCCGGCTCGAACATATAAGGCCGGATAACATTTCCATCAGCAATATCCATCATTACAGGTGTTTTATTTACCTTACTTTGTGAGCATCATCAAGCCACAGCAGGCAACAGCATACATGACCCTAGTTACAGGCCAATCAGAAGAGAGGCTCGTGAATATTAATTAGACAGGCCAAAATCGACCTTGGGGCCGGTTGCATAAACCGCTAAGACTAGTCTTACAAGTTTTGTTTTCAAACACCAATTTGTTTTCTTTAAGACTGTTCATAGCTTTTTTAAATCAGTTACATAAAAACGTAGATTAGCCTAATTTAATACCGAAAAGTAAAACTGACATCCCCAGACTAACTCCTAGTGCGTCACACTAGAACTTAAAACACTGTCTTAACATAATGGCTATGTTTATACAACCCGGCCCCTGTTCTTAGCAGAGCTCCTGAGAAAGGAGCTGTAAAAATATTTTGAGATGGTTTTTGCCACTTATACTTGAAATATATATTCTTAAGAACCTAAAACCTAAAATAAAACTCCAGAAAGGTGTACAATATGGGACCTTTAAATACTTTTACTGGATGGTTACACCACATTTGTTAGCCATTACATCATAAATGTTTTGCAAAAATGTATGAAACCAACATGAGCACAAACATTACATGTCCAAGAATATGCGCTTTAAACTATATATTTTTAATAAAGTTCACCTTTTGATCATTTATAGCTCCAGAAGTGGTTGGCAGACAGAGATATGGCAGACCAGTGGACTGCTGGGCCATCGGGGTGATCATGTACATCCTGTGAGTCCATGCGTCATCATCTATACATTTGATTCATTGTGTAAGACAGTCCAACATGTTAATTTCATTGTGCTCTTGAATGAGATAGCAGACCCCATAGATATTCTTTGTAGACCCCATAGATATCTGTTATGGAGTCACTTGCCTGACACGTCCTTGGAGTCATTCATGAGTTCATCAGCTTGTACATTCCATTTCCTGTAGTCACATTGTGTGTTAGATGATCCATTGCCACTCTGTAAGTAAACTGCATTTCCTGTATCTAATTCTCTCCCTAATCTCTCCCAAACAATCAATTGCTCATGTAATGCTACAGTCCTAATTGTCTTCTTGCCCTAGGAAATTTTAACACTGGTCTTATTATCATTTTCAACAGACTGTCAGGAAACCCACCTTTTTATGATGAGACAGATGATGATGAATATGATAATCACGATAAGAACTTGTTCCGGAAAATTCTGTCTGGAGAATACGAGTTTGATTCGCCCTATTGGGATGACATCTCAGATTCAGGTACAATGGTCAAATCACTGTAGAGTATGTTTGGAATTAATCTATAGGGTTGTGATCAAAACACAAATTCAACTTAGCCATCTGAATTGCAGCAAAAAGCCTAGTTGCATGTTTAATGGATGTGGACCAGGACCAAAGACTGACTGCACAGGAAGCCATCAACCATGAGTGGTAAGGAGCCTTTTCCAGTGTCTTTTAGGTAACACTTTACAATAAGCTTCATTCGTTAACATTAGTTAATGTATTAACTAACAATGAGCAATACATTTGTTTCAGTATTTATTAATCTTTGTTAATGTTATACAAATTCAGCTGTTCATTGTTTGTTCATGTTAGTTCACAGTGCATTAACTAATGTTAACAAATACAACCTTTGATTTTAATAATGTATTATTAAATGTTGAAATTAATATTAACTAAGATTGATAAATGCTGTAGACGTATTGTTCATTCTTAGTTCATGTTAACTAATTAACCTTATTTTAAAGTGTTACCCTTTTACAATTGATATTTGCAGTATTGTTTAAAAAAATAACTGCTGTGCATTTTTGTGTGTTTGTTGTTTAGGATATCTGGAAATGCTGCCTCAGACAAGAACATCAAAGATGGCGTTTGTGCTCAGATCGAGAAAAACTTTGCTAAAGCTAAATGGAAGGTAAGGTGATCTAGTTGTGTCTATTCGTTGCGTTGAGATACACTACCATTCAAAAGTTTAGGGTCAGTAATACATTTTTTTCAAGAAATTAATACTTTTATTCAGCAAGCATTAAATTGAATATAAGAGACAGTAAAGGCATTTATAATGTTACAAACAGTAGTATATGACTAGTGTATACAAAAAAATTCAATGGGTTTACGTATAAAAAAATCTATTAATAATTAATATTATAATTATTAGTTTAAAAATATATTAAAACATCATATTATTGTTATACAGAAAGCTGTTCGTGTGACCACCATGATGAAGAGACTCAGGGCTCCAGATCAGAGTGACTCTGGAGCCTCTAGTCCTGCACTGGGAGCCTCAGGAGGACCTGTTACCCCCAGCACCACCCCTGTTCCCCTGGCTGCCACACCAGTGCCTCCCCACAGCACCCTGGTCGGCCAAGATCACCCCGAGGCCCAGGGGCAGGAGGCATCAGCTCCAACACGGTGCAATGGAGAGATTTTGACATCCCAGCAGCGTTAGTGGGGAGACTAGGGAGGAATAAAATGCTGGATACATGAAGAGAAATATAGTGACAAATAGAGCAGCACCATATTGAAATCTATTGGTGGAGCAAAGTTCAATTGTGCTTAGAAGCTTGATCGCCATTTTACATTTTCATTTGTGCAAAATGCTGTAATCTACGAATAATTTAAAATGTAAATCCCAGACCCATAGTAGTCTGTCTGTATTTTCTTAAATAGATTTATCAAAGAAATATTGTTTGTTACTTCTCGAATAATACATACTGATTTAAATTCCAAAACTTGCCATTGTTAATTCAAACCAATTAAAAAAATCTTCCTCCAAACCTTTGCTGCCATTACAGTTTATTTGTTTGGTTTTTAGTTTTAAGTTTGTGTTAAGTTCTGTTTATGTGGTTATTTTTTTCAGCTTTATTTGTTACATACCTGAAACTTGCAAGTGGAAAACTATATGTTCTAGACCTTTGTTTTTCCCACATTGCAAGTCTTGAACCTTTTTTTTTATTATTTTTTTATAAATACAACCTAATGAGATAAATCTTAAAGCCATTATAGAAGATAATGCCCACAAACACAAACAAAATTTATATTATGCTCTATGTATACATTTATGAAATATTGGACTTTGATGTAGACTTTCATATAGACCTTCTCCAATTGTCTGTTTGATGCAGAAGAGCACAGCTGCTGAATTAAAATATTTTGCGTCATAATATTGTCTAACTAGCAATTAAAACTGCTGCTGTACTTCATTAATGTACAAATCATAATGTTATTATCAATACTATCATCATATCAATATAATATTATTTGGTGTTTTTGTTCTGCTGAATCATGTTTCTTTTCATCCGCTGTACAATCCTACAAGAAATTATGTAGCTCTTTTTATTCAATCTGCCCTTATATCTGTATTCTGAAAGCACTGCATTTTATATAGAATGCAACTGGTGTCATTTAGTCTTATACATTGAGGACTATGGGTTTCCAGAACGTTCTGTAAATGTGCAGTACAAATTAAGCAATATGAATATTGCTGTAATACTGTGAAACTGCTATACAGGTGATAAGATGTTCCTGCCATATTTCATACAGGTAGCCAAGCAATTTGCTCTTGATGGTCATTTGTGTTCTCGACATGATCTTAATATAGCTGTGTATATTATGTCCAGTTAATGTATTCTGCCAAACCCAGACTTTATTTACTGTCCAAGTGGAGAGAGATGAAACAAAATGTCTTTAAACTGCAAATCCCACTGTACCTACTGGCCATTATGAGCTATTTATTTGTTTAATGTTGTTAGTTTTACTTAACTGTCTTTAGCATGACCTCATGGTGATCACAATCACATGTTTATTTTTAAGCATTTGCTAAATATACTCCTCAATGTATATAGCTTCACTGAGTTGTATCTGTTAGTATTATCTCCGTAATGTAAAAGATAATGTAAGGACGTACATTTTGTTTGACCTCTATGTGCAATAGTTTGACTCAGATCAATTTTTTCTCCTGTTTGTGTTTTCCTCTTTAGGATGCACTGACTGCAGGCTCTGTAAACATTGAAATATATTTTCTGAGAAAAGTTTTCCTAATAGAAGACAGAGCAGAAAATAAGTGATCGTAAACTCAGTTAAATATGTGTGAATGTGATTCGCATTTTCATGTATCAGCTCAGCCTAAAGTATTTGTCACTGTTTATTTGTGGCTTCTGTATTTTGTTACTCGATATGCAGAATAAATGTTTTTGGACAGTGTTAGTATCTATGGTGCTTCATATTTCTGGTCTAGTACTGAATTTAAACGAAAGAATTTGCAAATAAAACCTTACCTGTGCCCTCTGATAGCAATTGCTATATTGTGTAGCTACAGTTGCGAATGTGTATTATGGCAGTAGTAAAAATCCATATTACACGTATAATACTTTGAATTATAATACACTTTGTTGACAGACAGACAGATATTCATTATTTGTAATGAACTACATTTATAGTCCTTTCATAGGGTAACTCGTCTTATTTTTGTTTTTAAAACTACAACTCCAATAAGCCCTCATTCACCGGAAACGGAGTATGTACTCTTCCGCCTCTTTTTGTCTGTAAACCCCAAGGACCCCGCGGAAAGAACACAACAAGATAGGTGAGACGTCTTAAATTGTTTTTACAGACGTTTAAGAGTAGACATTTTCCATTTTAGTTGTAGCTTTTTGTAAAATAAAGATGGATAAAAAAAACGTTGTTTAATTCGTCCATATCTACGTGACATGAAAAAAATGTCTTGATTGAGAGCTAAAGTTAGCACGTTAGCCTTCTTTTATGAGGGCGGGTTTGTGAGCTGAATAAAGAAATAACCTGCCTTCTTATTAATAAATATTTGAGTTCTCAAACTAGTATTTTGACATGATGCTTATGTGTATTACTCACACAACGATGTATTTGACATCTAGTTGACCTCAGCGCTTTTAGATACTCAAACTAGTCAGACGTAAGTTATTGTGTTAGCATGAGGGTTTGACAACGTAACGTTACTTGCTTTTCAGTCTGAATCTCAACCCCAAATTCCCAATCCTGAAAAATTACATTAAAACGGTTTTCATAAGACCTCGCCGTGTTGCTATGCAAATATCACATTTGCATTTGCCTTCTAGAACGTTTAATAGTTAATGAAATGGGTTATTCCTTCTATGACAGAATATCTTTATTTTCTTTGTTCCGTGAAGTATAAGGTATTTATTCGAATGAGGCTTTAAAGCCCGGACGTTATGTGACAATAGATTAAATGACAAATTAATTGATCGTTAATGATCAGCTCTTATTTATTTCCCAAGTGAAACAACGTTCAGCACGCAAAACTCGCGCTGAAGGGAAAGTTTCAAGGAGAGGAGGAACACAATGTGGAACGGTTCAAGACCTGGACCACGAGGAGGAATGCACTTTCGGTAAGATATTTCAAATCAAGTACACTTCATCGGATGCTCTCACAAACAAGAGTATGTCATCAATTGTTATGTTCCTATCGCTTCTTTATTGTAGTGTAGTTATACTGTGGGACATGCAACCTAAAAATTCTGTTAGAAATTGCTCATATTTATTGTACCTGAAATTAATTGCGGTCAGTAGGCATTGCACACACACAAAAAAATCAAAACTTGCCGATTTTGCCATTTGCCTTTTCTTAAAAAATGATTTAAAGGCTGAAATGTAAGGTTTATTATTTTATAATACTTCGGTTTTTGAACTGTTGTTGTTTTTCACATCATCATTTTACAGTCCTTTTACTGTTAAGATGGTAATCATACAATATAAAATTTATTTGTGCAAATCTTAAAAAGCTTTCAATTTGATTTTATAAAACCCTGTGTCAAACTAGCAGACTAAGTAGCAAACCAAATAGCCTTTATTTTCAAGAAGTACCGAATTGTGCAAAATTCTTAGGCCACCACTAGCTTTGTTGTTTTAGCAAAGTTTTAATGAACATCCATATTTATTTTTTGGTCTCTTTATTAAAATACAAACTGAAAATACAGGAAATATGTACACCACAAATTCACAACAAAATGGCTTCTTTAAGCAAAAATCAGTATTTAGTGTGACGACCTGGACTACTTCCAGTTTCTCAAAATAGAAACTCTGATTTCTTTTCTGACTCATTTTGAAAGTTTTCTTGGCCTTCCAGTCCTTTTCTGTTCCATTTAGGTTTAAGAGAGCCAGGTTCCTGCTATTGCTCAAGTATAAGGGGAGATCACTAAATACTTGCCACTTTAACATATAGAAACCGTTTTTCAGGTTTTCTTTCTATTTTTTAATACTGCATACAAGTTTCCAGTATTTTCTGGTCATATTCAAATAAAGAGACTGAAAAAAAAAAATTATTTATGGTCATTATACCATTGCTAAAACAACGTCTAATGGTGGCCTAAGACTTTTGCACATTATTGTATATCTCAAGCACATATTCCAAGCAAAACATCTTACACAAAGACGTCTATTAGGTTTTATTGGAAAACACTAGGTACTGTTGTATACCTATATCTATATACAGATATACTCTCTGACATTATTTGGACAGTTTCTGGTTTTGGAAAATGTACATTGTTAATGTGATGAATTACATCTTTGTGAGTCAGTTTATGTTTTGAGAAAAAGTAAAAGATTGCAAGGTTGCACTAATGCGTCTGGTTTTATTGCAGTGGGAACCCTCGTGGAGGCATGTTTGAAGGTAGAGATGGCCCAATACCGGACTTCAGAGGTAGAGATGGCTTGAATATGGACAGGTCACCCATGGACATGAGGCGGTTCGACTGCCCACCCGATATGAGAGGGAGAGATATGGGTCTTCATGACCGAGGAAGAGAGCCTTCCCGAGAATTTTTCAGGCCTGGAGATGAAATGGACATGAATTTTCGAAGGCGCTTTGAATTGGATCAGAGAAACAACCTTCAGAATTCTCCAGGCTTTATGGGTCAATCCAGGCCACCAATGGATATGGGCGGCAGAGACATGCAAGGTGGTAATATGAGGGGGCCAGAGGACGGATTCATGAATATGAGGGAGAGGGAGAGATTTCAAATGGATATGCCTGGGCTTCCTCCCATTGACATTAGGAGGAGACTTGCTATGGTGGCTATGGGTGGAAATGGAGATATTGGGGACATGAGAGATAGGGAGAGGTCACGAATGGGTGGCATTGATGGATTCAGCATGGACATGCCCTCCAGAGACAGACCAATGATAGATTTTGAAAGACATGGTGTGACTCCTCAACTTAATCCAAGAGGAAGGTTTGAATCTGATATGGATCTGAGAAACCGCATGGGATCCTCCAATGACTTTAGGGAGCCTCCTGCTCCGATGTTTCGAGACAATGATGGTGTTCCCATGGATATCAGAGGAAGACCTGATATGCCTTTGGGTCGTGGTGGCCCAGAATCCATGATCCGAGCCGACGAGTTGACCCTCAGGGATAGAGAATTCCCAGAGCCGATTGACAACCCCATGGGCTTCAGAGGAAGAGAAATTGATTCACTCTCAGATGAGTGGCGCAGCCAAGGCATGAGAGACCGAGACTCTCTTCCACCGATGTTGGGCAGAACGCCGCCACTTTTCCCGAGAGAGATGCCAGAGAAGTTTTTCTCTAACCGTGGAAAAGATGTAGATCTTGGAGAGCGGTCTCAGTTCAAGGAAAGAGACCGAGACAGGCAGTCTGGGTTTCTGGGAAAAGACGGCACAGGCTTTAATCGATCAGAAAGAGACTCCAAACTCCAAAACTGGGACAAAAATATTCCTAGTGATTTCCCAGGCAGAGATACAACTCCAAAGCCAGCTCTTCTTCCAATTGATCCCCCTCTAAATGCCCCAATTAGAGAAGGTGATAAACCCTGGCCAAGTGACAGAGACGAAAAGCCTGACAGAACTGCACCAGCAGGAAGTAGACCTCCATATTTCCAAGACAAGAACCCACCAAAACAAGAGCATAATTTCGCAAGTGATCATGTGCCCTTTAAGGGATCCAGTGACATTGCTTCAGATCAGGGACCACCGAGACAAAGCTTGGTGTCTGGGCCAAAGGAAAACCAGGGTAATCGAGGTGAGCGACAGGATCAGGATTATAGGGACATTGATTACCGCACTGGCTCAGGGCGCAAATATGACTACAATCTTGGGGATCTTCAAGCCCCTGAGAAAGATGTCAAGGAATCCAAACTGGGTCCAGCTCAAAGACCAGATGAATCTGGTTCTCAGGTTGGATTTTGTTTTTCTTTAATGGAAAGCAAGAAAATCATTTTCTATTCCAACTACTATTTTATTCTGACTTGCATTAAGTATATACATATTTAAAAAAAAAATACTTTGTAAATTAATAGATTTATTTTTTTTGCTTTAAATTGCCTTAATACTTGTGACATATGGTAATTCCTATGACATATAATGGATAATATAACATTTATTTTCACATCTTACGTAAACAATTATTTAAAACCTAATACATTAAGTTCATTCAGACGCGCTAGTATTAGAAATTGACTTGTGAATCAACTGAATATTTAAACTGCTGTGAATTTTAATACAAAGGACCAGGATTACAGGAGTGCAGGTGTCCAGGAAAAAGTCACAAAAACCATTTCCATCTCTGGAATTCCTAAAACTGCCACAATGCAGCAGGTGAGCAAGATTTTATTATTCAGACTGTGATCATTTTCATACTATTCTTAGAAAAATAGTTCTTAATAGATTTTAAAAAAACATGACAAATTACTGGAATGATTGTCAAAGGAAGTGTTTTTGTCTTTGAATCTGACTGTAGCGTTCTTTGTATTTACTCTTAATTATTTATTTTTATTTAATAGATTTTGGATGCTTTCGCAGTTCGTGATGGTGTGCCAATGCAGGGCATGAAAATAAAGGACGTTGTGCCAGGTGAGATTTTGTTCATTGTAAACATTGTTGACCGATTCGCAACCACATTTCGCTATTCGCTCTCCGAATCTTACGCTCACTGTCTCTTTTACATCGATTGTACTTTCTGCATTTGAGTCGCTTTTGCTTTCTAAAGAAATGCTCATCAGTATTCCGAACATGCTACAGGATCTCTTGTTTTCCCCTTTCCCCATGTTCTTGTGCGGGAGGTTGAATTTTCTTTGAGCGGCTTCCATCTTTAAGGTGGTATGCGTTTGGAGGGAATTTGGAATTTCTTAAACACGGATCTCATTGTAAACAAGTCAATAACTGTCGAAACGCAAATACCAACCATCCCTACTTTGTGATACCAACCAGCCCTACGAAGTGCTGCTGCAAAATGCTCTTCTCTGGGTTCGTTTGCCAAAGGTTTCAGTGGTTTTTGAATATGCCAGAATAGTTTCCTTTCTCCACAAAAGACTGTATCCAAGATACCAATATGCTGTTCAGTGTTCCCTGCAAAACCTAAAAAAATAGGGCTGGGAATACAAATTTTTGGAAATTAATAAAATCATTATAATAAAATAATTAAAAAAATTCTGTAGTCATTATACTTTTACAACGTTACTTAGCACAGTTCTAAATTATTTCTTTAACTAGAAGAATCTTCCATTTCTGTAAAATGCTATTTAATAATTCTTCTTATACATCTTTATAATTTATAATTCTTTTTTTTTTTTATTACTGCATTTAAGTACATAATTATCTTCCTTTTTTTAATCTTGCAGTGATGTTAACATGACATCATGTGTAGCCATGGCATCCCTAGAACTTCAATTAATTAGTAGTGAATAGTGTTTTTGTTTTTTTTTTGCCATGATTTTGATCATAATCTAATAAATCAGTTCAGGTTTTTAAAGATCCAATATATTCCATGTGATCCCATACACTTCTTTGCTTTATTAAACTTGATTTTTTAATTGTTCAAACTGTTGCGAGTTTGTTGCTGTTGCATGTGGGTCTTTTACGATGTGTTTTAGGTGTAATGTGATTAGACATTTACTGATTAACACTTAATCAGTGTTAGATAAAGCTCTCTTTTACACGTTGGTTCTTTTTTTTTTGTATTACTACTATTTTTATTTATTTTTTTATAAATGTATATCTTGGGGTCTGTAGTTTCTCTGAGTTGAGGCTCCTCTGATTCTTTGTCAGTGACTTCAAACAATTAAAAGCAAAATTGCTAATGAAATACAATGTGCCAAAACAGGCAAAAGACATCCTGTATGAATTCGCTTTATGACATGTTTCGTGAAACGAACCACTGCTTATTTTCTCTTGAAAATTCTCCTATTTACCTGCATTAACTAACGCAAACCCATCTGTATTTCAAATGCTGTTCCCAGGTTACAGCTACGATACGGCCTATGTGGAGTTTTTAAACCTCGAGGATGCTGTCCACTTCATGGAATCCAACAAGGTGGCCCATCCTCGCCCTCATCCAACGGCTCTGTCTGCTAACAGGAAGAAGGCTTGGGCCTGGGGAGGGGGAGGTGGCTGGGCTCTGGGTGGGAATGGGGTAGATGGGAGACCTTCAAGAAAAGACCTTTCCCACTCATTAATCATGACCAATTAAAACACGCCACTTAGTTTGCAACATTAGTTTTCAGACGTAGCAAGTGAGCATAGTGTTAAGGAATCCAATGTTCTTTGATGATTGCCATAGGCGTATTAGCTGAGTAATCGCTTTCAACTTTTTACACAGAAATAGATAGTTTTATGAATTGTTACACTGCATACTGAGTTTGGAATCGGATTTCCATATGTGCAACAAGTTGTGCAGCAACCATTTCTTCAACTCTTGATATTCCTTTCAACGTTTCAACCGCTTCATTTTTTTTTTTTTTTCTCATTTGTCCAACTTGTCATGGTCTTATGATCACTTTTTACTTGCTCCCACTGGCACATTCTGAAGTGGTAATGAAGCAAAATTATGCATTCCTCTTTGGCCTCCTGTATTTTCTTAGATTACAATGATTCAACGTTGGATTTTCAAGATTGCTGTGTTGACTGAAATGCTCTATGTAGCTTCCTTTTGTAGATTGTCATATTTTGCTGACTTAAAGGGAAAGTGGTAGTTGCTGTTTTCCACATTTTACATTTTTGATTAATAGGTTGTTCTACGATTGTAGGTGAAGCTTTATGCTGTTATGCACACAGCAGCAGACTCAGTATTATACTTGAGCTGTGTCAACACTTATCTTTCATCCTTACGGAGTTATGGAGTTCCAGAACTGTGCTCTTTGGTTCTGCTTTAGCCCAAAGTCTTTTATTCCTCTTTGCCTGGATTGTGATTTCATCATCTTGAGTTTGGGTGTCTTACCTCATCCAGCACAACAAACTTGTTCTTTCCATTCCTGCTTACTCCAGCTTGACTGGCTTCATGGTTGTTGTGTATCTGGATGTGTAGAGATCCATGCTGATGTTTGTTTGGACATTTCAGACTTGGAAAATCTAGACTTGTGTGTAGTAGTATTTCCGCATGTCTAATGAAACTTTTGTGTAAATATAAGGCGAGTAGAAAAACTAAAATTTGCTTGGGTTTGTGTTGAAAGCTTTTTGGCAGTTGTGCTGAAACTTGAATTCCCTGTGAGTTGTTCTGGTTGTATCAGCATATCATTTCCCCCGTTTTTGTTAAATGTCTGCCGAAGTACCTTTCAGAAAAGAATTTTGCTCAGGGTTCTTGTTTCTCCTGAAACTACAAACTATTTCTCTGCTGGCCAGATAGCAGGATAACTTAAAAAAAAACACCTTTTGTTTATGTACTTGATGCACTTAAAAAAAAAAAACTACAACAAATCACTGGGACAGTGGTCCAGCAAGACGGTGGGTAAGATGATAAAACGCTGATCACATAACACCGTTAGGTCACTTACCTAGAATGATCTTTCAACCTAAAAGCTGAAGAGCTTTTTAAAGATCTTTTTTTTTTTTTTTTACATTTGTCCATAAACAGTATTTTTCTTTGATCAGGCATGAACTGGCGACAGTAGGGAGTACTGGGACTTTTCCCGATGGGCCAGCCATTTTATGGACTGTCTTTTGAAACCCTATTTATAAACAGCATAAATGTATGTGATTTAAAAGGTAAAAGGTTGATGGCCTAGTATAGAATGTCACTGCTGTTTGAGCCATTTTCACCCTCTCTTAAACGTTAAATTCTATGGCCATCCAACCCATTATTAAAGTGAATTGTGTACTAGTGGTTAACTTATTTGCAAGTTTCTCCCCTGCTATCTGTCTGCATACTTGCAAGAAGTGCACTTCTCTTTATTAGTCCTGTTTACGGATGGCTAATTTGCAGTGGATCTGCTTTTTGTATATAGTTTGACATTACTATATAGTTAGCATTCACATTAAGGTGATAGTACACAAACAATATATAACCACAAAAAGCTTTTACTATACTTTCAAATTTTCACATTGTAGTGTCTGTATTAAATAGGCAGATAAAAGCAGATTTTAGTCCAAACCTGGGTATAAGCAAAGCCCAGATCAGACCTGCCAGTTTTTATGGCCTCAAATAGGTTTGCTGGGCATTTTTGGAAATACCTTTCTTTAAGTTGGGTTGGTTTTTTGGGAAGATGACAATAAATTAGCATTAAAATACTTTATTCATGTTTTCTAGGGATCTGTTAAGGTTGGTGACAAGACTGCTCTGCTCAAATATATCCAGTCTGACAAAAGTGTGAAAGAACAGGTGAGTTTCCTTTTTGGTAAAGATTTGTTTTTAAATGGTAGAGATTTTAATTGATTTTATCTATGATGCAGCTCATCCATTGAAATCCTTAAATATAATAATGTCATTTAAATTGCAGTATCATGAACCACCAATTAAAGCTGCTCCAGCCAGCGATGACGGTTTGTTACCAAATCCAGTCTTGCCACTGAATATAAAGGAGGAAACCGATGCCGAACCTGTGCAGGATCCCGCCTCTCAAGGTGTGTGGCAGAGAAGCTCCAACTTGACTCCAGAAGCATGGCAACAGCAAGTGGACCAGCAGCTACAACAGCAGGAGGTGGAGCAGCAGACCGAGGAATGGACCAATCAAAGAGCATCACGACAAAACTTGCAACACTCAGATCCAATCTTCAAGGAGAGTAAGAGTAAGTGGTCAACTGTGAATGACATTTTCTAAAAGAAAAGAAAAACATTATAAAAGGTGGCAGACTGTTCTAAAGTTTGTGTTTATTTATAGCAATGATTATTAAGAACATTTTGCCCACCACCACCGTGGAGACAATTTTGCAAGCACTCGATCCATTTGCGTACCTGGATGAGCGCAATGTACGTCTGGTTAAAGGGAAGTCACCTGGATCCAAATGCTTCTGCTTTGTTGATATGGATTCGCATGAGGTATATTATTCCTTCATACAATATTATGATGCTAACTATAATATAATATGTTTAAAAGCTTAATGGTGTTGGTTGATCTATTAGAAACTATACCACTCATTTTTATATTCAGCATGTGACACGATTGGTGGAGCTGCTCACTAAACCCCGCCCTATCATGATTGATGGAGTCAGAGTTTATGCTGAGGTTGCTAAGCCTTTAAAAAATCAGAAGTAAGTCTCATCTTTGCTGGAATATATGAAAGTAATGAAAGAATATTTTATGGATATTCTGGTTTTAGTTCTTAGAGGAAACATTTCATAAATCATAGACGAAGAAATTTCGATCTGAATTGTTGTTTGAGCTTTGAAGCCTTTTAAGGTTACTTGTCTTTTCACTTCAGCTATAGGAGGGACAATGATAAATCAAACACTTCTCTCCTGGGATTCCCTCCAGATGTTATGATGGTAGGTCATTTTTATGCATAACATTAGTTGTTAATGAACAGACAGCTAGACTGTTTTTTTTTTTAACAAGTTTAAGTTTGAGCTTTCTTTAACTTCATACAACATTTAAAAAACGTAGCACCCATTGTGTGAGATGCTGAAAACCAGCTAAATATATCAGATGGTCGGAGTTCACTTCCATCTAGTGTGTTTTAACGTTGTGAGAACGGTCCATCTTCTCATCGAATATCTTGTATTAAAGTTTTCATATATAATTTTTCTTTTTCTAGCAACAACATCAATATCAGCCGCCACAGCAGCAATATTATCCTCCGCCTTCTCATACGACTATGGGTGTTGGACGTGCTGTACAAGGTATGTGGTCTTTACTTTTTCATTATTATGGTTTTGAAATTGATTGTAGCATAGTATATTTAGATGTGTGTTCTGTGGGACTGTCTGCAGGTGACCCAATGGGAGCGGATGTCACATTGTCATCAGCTGCGATGCAGAGTTCAAGCTTTACACAGGTGATTTTCTTGTTATACTAGCACAAAGACGCATTTTTGAGACAGGGTGGCCAATTTAAGCCAGGAAAGATTGTTTTTTGGACTGTAACTGACTCTCAGGCTTGCACAGGGTGTGATGTATTCTGAGACAACGGCAATTGTGCAGTCAGTCCAGACAGCTGAGCACCAGACTGCAGCTTTATCTGACGCTGCTCTCCCTGGAGCTGCGGAGAACATTGACGGCTACAGCTACGGTATGGCACTGTTCAGTTTAAAGGTTAACAGGTTTTGTGCAGCGTTTGGAAACGCTTTGTTTGCCAATGGCTTTAATTTGATGGTACTTTTTGGTACTCTTTTGTTAGTATAATGTTTATCGTGCTAAAACATTTGGGTCAAGGGGTAGGGCTTGCTATCTTATAGCATTTTATAATTACTGTAAAAAGGCTGAGTAGAAATAACATGATATATTATTTGGCTTAAAGGGTTAGCTCACCCAAAAATTTTAATTCTGTCATTAATTACTCTGCCTCATGTTGTTCCAAACCCGTAAGACTTTTGTTCATCTTCGGAACACAAATGAAGTTATTCTTTATAAAACCTGTGCTATTTCTTTACTCTCCATTGACAGCTAGGCAACTACCATTTTGACGCTTCAAAAAGTTCATAAAGAGATCGTAAAACTAACACATATGAAATGAGTGGTTTAGTCCAAATTTTCTGAAGAAACACGATCACTTTATATAATGAACAGATTGAATTTAGGCTTTTATTCACATATAAACATTGATCAGTGAACATAAACAGAAGCTCAACTGAACCTGCTTGATGCGCGAGAATAAACCTTAAGCTCAAACGTGCTGTGTAACATCATAACTGATGTGTGAGTTGATGAATGTGAATAAAAGCCTAAATTCAATCTGTTCATATAAAGTGATTGTTTCTCTTCAAAAAGTTCATAAAGAGATGTTAAACTATGAATCGAGAGGTTTAGTGCTAATTTTCTGAAGCGTCAAATTGGTAGTTGCATAGCTGTCAATGGAGGGACAGCAGAATTTTGTTAATGGAAGAGAAGAGAAACAAAACTCTTTTGAATGTGGAACAACATGAGGGAGATAAATTAATGACATAATTTTTATTCTTGGGTGAACTAACCCTCTAAGTCAAATAATAAACAGCTTTGTTTATAAATATACGAACCAATAAAGCATTACATGGTAATATGCAACATTTTATGATAATATAGTAATTTATTATTAATACTTGATTCATTTATTTTTTTGTTTTATCTTATTAACATTCTTAAACATTTTTCCAAAACATTTGAATACATAAAAAATGCCAGTTGGGTCAGGTTTCTTTTTTTTTAGCAATGATTCAAATGCATAGTTGAATCAGAGTTTTGAATTGATTTAATAAAGCTGACAGTTTGAAACTAAATGAATTGAACATGTTTGCTACTTAATTTTAAATCAGGAATGCTATTAAAACATCTGTCCTGAGTAACAGACTGGGATTCTGAAACCAATGTTGTGGTCTTTAAGAAACTTGATGCATAATAATAAGGCACAGTAAATTATAATATTCAATAATGTTCAAAATATTGTGCATAGATTTATATTTACGGTATTCACTTACCCTAGTTGAAGATCCTTTTTGATCTGATCTTATAATCATGCTCCTGTTATTGCAGGATCTGAGGCTCCGGATTTGTCAGCCTTCCTTTATGATGCTACATCAGGCTTCTACTATGACCCCCTGACTACCCTGTACTATGACCCCAACTCAAGGGTAAGTACAGGAAATAGCCCTTTAATTCTCCTAAATGTGTAATATGAATAAAATACAGTGTATAATGACAATGTTTATTTTTGCTTGTGTAGTATTTCTACGATGCTCAGAATCAGCAGTACCTGTACTGGGATAGTGCCACAAAAACCTACGTCCCAGTCCAGAGCTCTTCCACTGATGTTCACGAGCCACCCCCTGAAGTTGGTATTCCCTTTGCAACTGTTGCTGAGGTTATAGCAACGCCCATCACTGAGGAGGAGGTGAAGGTGGTTCCAGAGGTGGCTCCAGAGCCCGGGGCAGAGGTGCGGGCGGATGAGGAACCTGCCCCACGTGCAGAAAAAAAAGAGAAGGAAAAGGAGGAAAAGCCCAGAAGTTTAGCAGCTTTTAAGGTATTAACATCACTTGTATTGCATCACATGTTCCGTCCCTTACAAGAAATGGAAACAAAAACAAAAAAACACTGTGTTAGATCTGTGTGGTAATTTTGGATCTGATCATCAGATAATGAAAGACATGGAGCGATGGGCGAAAATCCAGAACAGGCATAAAGAAACCGTACGAGCTCCTTCACCTCTCTTCAAGTCTGGAGATGACCAAAGGCCTTCAAAGGCTGCTGATGCAGCCTTCGCCATCTTTGAAAGGAAGGTCAGAGAACCCTTCTTTTCTTTTCTTTTCTTTTTTTGTCTCCTGTCCATGTAAATAAGGTATGGTGACACTGCTCTGGAAATATTCCTATTGCTATGGCTCAATCTGAGTTAAGAATTTAAACAAACCTCAAACCTTACATACTAAATAAAATAACTTTGGCACAGACTTAGGGCTGTGCAATTAATCGAATTTCGATTTCAATTTCGATTTTGGCTCCCAACGATCTCGAAAATAGTACAATCGAGTAAAAACGATTATTTTACCATGTTCTGTTTTGCAAGAACACTCTTATTTTTTCTTGTGTTCTGAATGACTCGCGCACGCACACATCCGCCCCTCCCGAAGCCACAAACTCTCTCAGCCTATACAGTCATAAATAGCAAACACAATAAACTTCACAATAACAATTGGCTAATTTAATATAGACTGGAGTTAGACCATAGACGTCTCTCGAGCTGTCGCAATCTCTTTCTGCTCGATCACTGTAGCGCCTCAGTTCAAGCGAACGGCAGCGCGAGCGCACATGACCTGATCATCTGTTCCGCTTTACATCACGAAACAAATCGAGAATGAACACAGGGAGCGACATTAACACTTGTCTGGCGTCCCCAAAAGGGGATTTTTAAGTTTCAAGTGAAAGAGTTTTACTTGCCCGACCGATCGAAACGCGAGATGGTTTTGATCTTATACAGTCAGTGTAAACAGAGATTGGTAATGGATAGTTTCTGGAAACTGTGCTGCCTGTCTATTTGTGAGAGAGACATTAGTGGAAAAATCCAAACAAATCAGCCTAACAGCACACAAATACTCACAGAAGAAACATACTGAGGTAGAAATGTTGAGGTTTTTTTATTTATAATAGTTAAGTAACATAACACGACTAAGGGCTGTTCTATAATATCACGATTGCAAATGTTACATTGAATTTATAGTTTAATAAACAAGTAGCCTAGTTTATATGTAGTGACTTACATTTTAGACGCAATATTGACTGGTTTTGTTCTATTTCACAGACGAAAATAGTTACAAAAGAAAAGCAACACTAAGCGCTGTGTTTTATTACTGAATGATTCATTATTTTGAAAGAATCGTTTTAATGAATGACTCAATGATTCATTTACTAAGACGGTCACTTGTCGCCACCTATTGATTTATTGTTTAAAGGTATCATTGATTTTTTTATTTTTTATTATTTGTTTAAACCTTAATTTCATAATATTTTTACAGTTAATTTTGCAGTGTAAATTAATTTAATGGATAACAGCCCTTTTTATTAACTGAATTTGAGCAAATATATGAATTTGACATTAAACATACAGTATATTTAGTAAGGTTTAATAAATTGTCCTTTATAAAAGTAAATAACGCCCTGGTGACCCCCTACAACAAATTACTTTGTAAACATGTCACCTTTTTCACCACTTTTGAGTTTGCAGGTCTGTTTAATACAGTATTTCTCAACCTCTCCTGCAGGGACCCCCTGACAGGACATGTTTTTGTTTTAACCCTGAAATGGCACACTTGATTCAATTAGTCAGCTACACATTAAGCTTTTGAGCCTTTAATTAATTGAATCAAGTGTGCCATTTCAGGGTTAAAACAAAAACATGTCATGTCAGGGGGTCCCTGCAGGAGAGGTTGAGAAACACTGGTTTAATAGTTAAAAAAGTACAATAAATGTTCAAATTTTGATTTTTTTAAGAATTGTTGAAAGGTGTCTTTTAATAAATGCCACACGTTCCCAAAGTCATGTGAAATAATCGTGTTACATAATCGTGATTTCAATACTGACCAAAATAATCGTGATTATGATTTTTTCCATAAACGAGCAGCCCTACACAGACTGTTTGTGATTTCGATTTCTAGCTCTGTCCGATTTTAAATCGTTATTTTTGGCCAGCCCTGAAATGGGTCATACCATTGACATTACCCGAGTAGTTGAATAAAAAAAACTATAAAACCTCATTCATTAAAGGCTGTGCATTTATTACATAGTTGGAGCAAAAACATAATATAAGTGTTTAGAATGCATGTGCAGAGTTGAGTGATAATTGAACATAAGTGCACCCGTGACTGATGGCCATTGTGTAATTTACCCCCTGCTAGCAACCACATAGAAACATGCCACAAACCACTTTTTATTCTTTAAAATATAAGAATGTAGTGTTTCTCATTACTCTTTCCAGAGGTTGTGCAAAAAGTAATCATTGCCTTTCACTTAAACCAATTGGGTTGTATGTGCCATGTTTATTTTTTATCTGTCAGCAAAATATTGTAACATGGTATTTTTAGTTTTATGGAGTGTTGTGTGTTGCAATTTCCCATAAATTATTTAAATGGACTGCATTTTAAAATCTTAATTTTCTCTTTAATCCTTGCTCATCTGTTTACACTTGCATGTTTTAGCATCCTCGTTAACAAAGAATGGAAATGCAATAGGCCAGACACGTGTTTTTAAAATTAAGTACATTTTTAGTTAACAGTGTCTGATTCTACCCATCAGTCATAGGTCTATAAACGCCTTATAAACTTTAGCTAAGTTTAAATCTTTTTTTTTTTAAACGTTTTGTCTATTTTTCCATACTGTTCCCTTATTCATATAGGTCTCTGGTGCAGATGAATTATTCAAGAAGCCTCTTGCTCCTCCGAAACAAAAAGATGAAAAATCATCGAAGGTGAGACTTTACAGTCTTAATATCAACAACAACACACATTTAACATGCACACAAACAAACTTCATGGATTCAGACTCAGTTTTCCTAAACAGCTAAAAGGGCACACACATCACCTTGACCCTGATTGATGAAGGTTATTTGTTAACCCACACTAAAGCAGATTTACAGTGAGTGTCATTGTAGATCAAAGTAAAACTCCCCCCTCTCCCTCTGTGTGTTGGCAGCGGCCCATGGGCTCTCTCGGCATGTTGGCGGCCGACTACGGGGCAGGCAGCGACGAAGAGGAAGAAGAGAAACATGAGAAGCAAGAAGCTGCACGACCCACAAAGAGCCAGCCGCAGGCGGACGAGAAGGAGGACAGGTTGACAGACTGGAAGAAGATGGCGTGCCTTCTGTGCAGGAGGCAGTTCCCTAATAAAGACGCTCTGCTCCGTCATCAGCAGCTCTCAGACCTGCATAAGGTACCAAATCTCTGACTAAAACTTGTATGGTCTTTGAGGACTGTTGACGTAATGCAATTATTAAAATTTTGTACAGAAGAAATGCATATTATATATTAGTTTTAAAAACTTCTGGGTGAGGTTTTGACCCCTTTTGATTATTCTGTATTTTAGCAAAATATGGAGATTCACCTAAAAATCAAAAGGTCAAAGAGAGAACTTGAGGCTCTGGAAAACCAGGAAAAAGAGGTATAATTTTTCCCTTTGTCAGTTATGTACATCTGAATCATTTTAGTTGTTTCTAGTTTCTGATTTTTAATCATTTCAGGTTAGCATTGATTTATAAAATAAATATTTAACTAAAATACAAGTATATTTTCTATTGTTTTCTCACAGTAGTCCCCATTGAAATGATTTGCTCTCATTTTGAACACCTGTCTTTTAGATGAAAATTAAAGAGTCGAACGGTTCACCTGAAGCAAAAAGAAGAAAGCCGCAAAACGCATGGGCCGGCACCTCAAGGTTTGTGACTAATACAATACATTTCATTTAAACTTGGCATTGATATGGACCCTCATACCTGAATATTGACACGTGGCACATCGTGGTGTTCTTACAGGGACAGTCATAAAGGCAGCGAGAGACCAGGCTTGGGTTTAGAAACCGTGGAGGTGAGTGTCTATTCAGCTACAGGATGTTTTGAGCTATGGCAATTGAGGGTCATTGATTTAATCTGCTCTCTCTCTCTTGTTTCTTACCAAAGCGGAAGAAAAAGGAACCCGTCGTCTGGAATCATGCCACATACAAGCAGGCGGTTCGGAAGGCCATGTTTGCACGTTTCAATGAGCTAGACTGACAGTGAAATGAATGAACACAAAAGAATTTGTGAATATATATACACACACACACAGTGTTGTGTGGTCTGTTGGCAGCTCATTCCAGGCTTTACTCTCTGAACTGATACAAAATTCCTGGAGAAGCTTATTGTGACTGACCCCTCATTTTGTGAATATGGTGACGTGTGCCTGTGTAAAATGAAGTTATTATTTCCTTGCAGCCAAATGTACTCTTATGTTTAATCATTCTTTTTGTAGCTCTATTCTTCAGGGCGTTTTAAAAAATATTTCCTAATTTGATGATGTACCATGTTTTCCCCCCCTTTTTTATGTAGTAAATTTAAGTAGTATTTCATTTGTAAAATAAAATATTTGAATTAAGGAGCTTAAAAATTACTGTAGTTTGTCCTTGGGTAAATAAACTGCCTCAATGTGACTGAAAATATACAGTTAGTCTGTTGTCTTTATATACTGATTTTTTTTAATGTGTTATTTTTTACATAAACCGATACATCATCTTTTTACTCCTTGTAGAGGTCACAAAAGTGTCAGGAATCACTAAAAGAGGATGGAGCCTTTTTCCTACACCCTCCTCCAGGTGGCAGTACATAACTATTGTCAACATTGCTATTTTAATTTCACATTAAGCCGCACCTCAGAAATGTCTAATGCTGAAAGAATGAATCTACACATGCAGTCTTGAATTTCATCTTTGTAGAAGAGTGCCTCGAGTTAAACTTGAAAGGGATGCATTGACAGTAACAGTGCTTTAGTTCATTGCATGCAAAGGCAGAGATTACATTTCAAAGTTCTACAGCCTTCACTGAACCTTTTAGTGCTTTGTTATAAAATGTTGAATCATGTAGTCTATTAGAACCAATAACCTCTATGCAACATGAGTCTTCATGTTTTAAGCATTTAACTCAGGGGTGCCCGATCCTGTTCCTGGAGATCTACCTTCCTGCAAAGTTCAGCTCCAACCCTGATCAAACAAAACTGAGCCAGGTACTGAGATCTTTAGAACTTGATAATTACAGATAAGTGTGTTTGATCAGGGTTAGACCTGAACTCTGCAGGAACAGGATTTTGTCATTTCCTTGCTTATTTACATTTAAATACATTTATGTGCACAACATGAACTTTTGAAGCACATGTTTGAAGGTATTATAGAAGTCGGCAGCAAGAAATACATCAGCAGAACCTGCAATAAAAAGATCCCTCATCCTGACATTCAATGAGTGTTTGATCCTTTTCTTGGTGGACAAATAGTCTCTGTCCATTGAGTTTGAGCTTGTTGAAAGAAAGGAATGTGGACTGTTTGTTTTGGTCAATCATGCTTGAATGATTGATCAGGCGTAGGACCATAAAAAAGGGAAAAGAGTAATGCACCCCAAAAAGGTTTCTTTTACACTTCCACCTCCCTTTTCAGTCACAGATAAAAGCTGATAATACTTGTGTTAGGATAACATATGGACACGGCGTCTAGATCTCCACAGAGCAAATTTTAGTACTCTGTTTTTTATCAGACTCTGCTTTGATGTGTAAATGGCTCTTGCCTGTAGTCATGGTATAATGTAGAGCATGTCAAAGGTCGGCTTGCTTTCCTTCCTCCTCATGGTTGTTGTCATCTGAAATTGTTTTTTAATTAGTCATTCTTTAAAGGAAAGCTCGCAAATGTCCGTTTCAGCCAGCTTCTTTTGAAGGGGAGAACTTTTGTCGTATTGAATCTTCTCAGAGTTTGTTCCCATACATACTTCTTGGCCTGTTTCTGTGTCTATGGTTTAAAGAAGTCTAGAAAATGTGTCCCAGGGTGAGACTTAAGATTATCCTTAAATTCACAGCGTGAAAGTTTACAGCTAAAATAAGATTGAAATGTGCAATCAATGTGCTCAAACATATTGTTTTATAAAGTAAAATAAAATTATATATATATATATAGGGCTGGCAAAGTTCATGTAATGTAATATTATTTACATATAAAGATACTTACTATTTTGAATTTGCATTCAATTGTGTATGAGATAATATATAGTATGTGGCCTTTGTGATATACATTTTTTTACACAATATAAAAGTGTGTATACATAAAAATATGTAGCGGTTTTTATAATAGACATTTTAAATTACAAAAAGTAATTTCTAAACGTTTGTTTCTAATTTTCCACCTGGAACGCATTCTTTTTTCCATGTCTGACATTTGGACCCTGCTGATTGTCAAACAAATACGTTCCAAATGTTTGGTTGAGCATCTGTCAGCAAAGTCGAACAACAATGCATAGTGTTGGCTTCACGGTTTGACCTTCTTTCCTCTTTATTTGCCAAAGGTCTGCGGTGGCTTAAGGGAGTTCTAGTCCAACCAGATTTTCTGCATGTACAAGAAAATATTCTCCTTGTATCTAAGACTTAGCAGTCCTCAGTATTTTTGTAATCCATCATTGTATTCTCGCTTGTCGTCTTGCACCTTAGTGGGCTAGATGTCAGCAACACCATCCTCATTACTGCAGAGCGCATCAAATTACCTCTGGCCTTCAGATGAGTCCAGACCATTAGAGTGGAGATACAGAGGGGCCGGTGAAGATGAATGTGGGGGTCTGGGGTTTTGTACCCACTGCACGTGCGGCTCGAGTCCTCAGAGGCAGCAGGACTGACTGTGGAAAGCGTGCAGGGAGCCTCATTATCTCCAGCCGAAGTTTCTTCTTTTACAGAGAGCGGGAGCTGCATGGGGTCTCTGGCCAGCCTTGAGATGGCCCTCAGAAAATACACAACACAGTCAGAGAGCAGGGCTGAACCAACAATACAAGAGGAAGCAATTATTTTAGCATTTGAATTAAAGCCGTAATTCATTCTATTTAGAATTAGGACTTAATATCTAAATAATGTGGTTGGTTTGGGATGTGTGTGCTTTGAGGTTCTTTTTTTATTTTTTATTATGGCACTTTTTTTCTCTCAAATTACTGCCATAGACCATCTTGATGTGCAAACTGATCTGTTTATTACATTTAATTTCTATATATAAATATAAAAATATCAATTCCCCATCAGATAGGCACCAGATGCATTGGACCATTTCTTCCGTTCCTCATCCGTCAGCTCAAACACTGAAGGAAACTCAAAGAAAAACCCACAGAAATCTCAATTTAATAAGTAACCTACTGTGCAAATGTTTACTCTCACTTGTGATTTCCAGGGGTTGACTGCAAGTTTATTTAGCTGAAAATGATCCCACCACAATGTGTAATCATAATTATATCAGCACAATCTAACTACATTAAATCACTAGAACCCTTAATGTTAAAACTGCTACTTGCAATAATTTCCATCTGGAGAAATAGTGTAAAATTACCAAAAACAAACTCTAGTCTAAGTATCCAAGTATGCACGTTTGAAATACATGGGAATATCAGAACTGCATCTGCAATCCTGTTCTTTTATATGTACTTAATTTGAGTACGAACCTCTGTATCAGTGATGAAGTACGTATGCTGCTGGTGTATAGTTTTGTGTATAGAGGGAATGCATTAACGTCACTTTCCCGCCGGAACACGTCCCCCTCAGCCGGACTGAGTGGCAGAAGAGCTGCTGCGTGACTGGATTTAATAGATGAAACTGCGAAAACGCGAGTAAAACAAACGATTATCAGTTTAAACTAAAGATTGGACTCAATATAGTGTTCCTTACAACTTACTAAAGATCCAGTGATCCATGGATATTGACATGCAGCCAGGAATCGTGTTTCCTGACATTTATATGTGCCTGATTTCGACACCGGGGAAGTACATACAGCAAATTTGCCTGTGAACGCTTTATATAAATACAATATAGGCAGGTCTAAATCCAGGTGATCACTTATATCAATGTTATATATATCATCATATCGTCTAGACTTATAACTTGTATAGTTTTTTGTCAGTGTTTATTTAAAAATGTCAAATTATACAGAATATACAGTGGTAAATATTTGATTGATGAGTTGTCACTACAATATATAACAATACAATATATAGAGAATGATTTTACCACTAAATTCAGCATATTGTTTCGCTGCCTGGAGTCCTATGAATGGCAGCGATCTATTTGCTTCTCTGTTCTGTTGCTTTCGGTAGTCTGTAAAAATATACCTCATATTTCTTGTCAAATCTAGTTGTACAGTCAGTCTCAAAGCTCTGTCCCGTTTTAGACGCGTTTTGTGTGTTTTTCCGCAGCATTCACGCTGAAAACCAATGCTGCCGCTCAGTGTTTTTGCCACTTAGTGGGCGTAACCGCAGTCACTCCGGCCAACGGTGACGTCACGTGCATACCCTCTATAGCTAGACCTAGCATAGCATAGCAGCTTTAATTGGCCAAGGACCACGCAGATGCCGTCTGACTGACATGTAAACCAACCAATCACAGTTCGTTTTGTTCAGTGTCATGTTTAGGGGGGTGAAAATATAGCGTCGATGTCCCTACAAATGACCGGTGTGTAAAACTCTTTACTTGAACTTTACATACTTCTTACATTCTCTACTCATAATTCTTTTAGAAATCCAACGTTTAGTTCATCCTGAAAAGCAGCCATAAACATGATGCCATTCCTCTTCCATGAGGGGGTTTGGCGTAACAGCATTTGTTTCCAGGCAGGAAACAAGTCAGTCCTTCTGACGCTTATTAGAGTCCTCTTCAGCTTTAAACACTAGAATCATGAGATGGTCTGAATGCGCATGGCTATGTTAAATGTTCCAGCCCCCACGGTCACGGCACGAAAATACTATTAAAACAAATAATCGGCTTTTTATATTAATAGTGAATGAAAACCGTCTGTGCACTCCCGGCAGTTTACATGATTGGCAGTTTAGTTTACTAAATTTACACCAAAACAAAAGATGCCTTCATTTCCGAAAACATTATTTTTGTCCTTCATTTCATAATGAACTCAGACAAGCTGCGTGCCTTGTCATATCTGTAAATAGAGAAAATTGAGAAGTTGACATGGATGGAAGTTGACGTGGATGGAATCACCTGTTTTAAAAATGACCGAACTAAGGAGCTTGCAAAAAGAGAATGTGACAGAGTCTATGGACAGAGCTCGTAACTAAATGAGAATCATGATTGGCTTGGCTTTTTGGAGATGGCGAGAACTGAGGGATTTGAAATGTTGTAAAAGCGACCTGGAGGTGGCGTCTTAATTACTCAACAGGTGAGTAAGGTACTTTATTGAACATTTATATTGAGCTCTCTAACATAGTTCATTGTAATGCATTATCTATTGTGAAGGGTGATTTCATTATTGGTTGTTGTAGTGCTGTGCTGGAATTATTTTTTAAGGAAGTACCATGCCGATTAATGGGTATAAAGCTATTCAGCTAAAGAAAAAAAAAAACATTATTTTTTAAAATTAACATATTTTAATGACTGTATTTTTTTTAACAAAGGTAAATCAAATTATTTTATTTATCGAAACAGAATATGGTTCAAACTTCCTGAAGTGATTGTTTTAAACAAGTATTAAAACTTGGATATTACCAAAAAAAAAAAAAACCTTTAGCTGAAGTGTTTGTAATACATGAGGACCTTTTGCCCCATGCTGCTGTTCATATTTGGATATCCGTTTGTATGTGAATCTGTAAATAAAATATCGTATGAAATTAAAATATGGCTTATCGTTTGGTTGGTCCTAAATTAAAGCGATACATTTCAGTGCTCATATCTGTGAAATTTCACATCTTTTTTTCTTCTGACCTTTGATTTAAAGGGGGCTTGTAATTCAAATCCTTTCACGAAACCATTTGCTTGTACAGTTGGAAAAAGCTTCAAAAACCGTGATTAAGAAATAAATCAAGTCTTTGGCCAATTGGCAAGCTGCTCTGCTAACTTAGGCTATAGCTTATTTCTTTTGAACGTATTTATTGTCTTTTTTCCAGTTGTCATCAGCTGGTTTTATTGCAGTCATCATGAGGACTTTGCAATAGTTTCTGACTCCCTAATAAATCAGAATATTTGCAGTTATTACCCTAGCTTTGATCTCGTGATCCATTTTCTGTAACTTTCAGCTTCATTTAGGCATAAATAATACATCAGTTTGCATTTGCCTTGTAAGGTAGGACTGCTTATTTGAAATATTCTGTTACTTTTTTGCCTCAAATGTATACATCTCATTTCTGAGTTTATTAATGAAACACTTGAACTCCATACGTCACTGTCAGACAAGGTGCAAACGATAGGCAGTGATGGTTCAGTAATTTGTTTGTTATACGATGCTGTGAAAAGCAAATCATTTTTACTGTTGACACGTCTGTCCTTTTCCCAACCGCAAACTACCTTTATTTCCACATTTATTCTGAGGTTCTTTGTCATAAAGACAGCCAGTGTCAGTATCCACATTTATCTCATCAGCAAGTATAGTGTCGTCCCACAGTTCAAGACTGATAAATGCTAACAAACCAAAGTAACTTTCTTTGTGCGCAATGGCTGTTAACATCGGCCTTTAAGCAAGTGAAGCATGTCTTTAACCTTGTTGAGCCTTTTGGAATCAAGTATAATCTTCTCTGACAGGAGATTAATGGCACCATCTCTCTAGTTTTTACTAGCACCATCAGGGAGGAGTGAGAGGCAAAAATGAAGGGGAGGAAAGGAGAGAATGAAGGTCTGCAGTCTGTCATCATGCCATCCTGGGATGAGTTTGGGTGAAAGGGCTCCGCAAAAACATTATGAGAGATGTATGGATTTTATGCTCTTTTGTTCTCCCCCCTCTATCTGTTTGCTCTCAGTAATCTGTCATTGTGTCATTTACTGGGGGTAGAGATGTCTGTCCCGCTGGCCTACAGAGATATATTGGGGAAATGATAGGTTGTTGCTCACTCCCTTGGACATTTAATTCTTGTTTTGTCCATTTGCCCCTTTTCTCTCAATCTCCGCTCCATCTAGTGCTCTTATTTTTCAATTATTTATTTAGTTTATTCAATTTAATTTCTTTGTTCCTCAAACAATTTGCTCATACTAAAACTCCATAAGATAAAATATGTATTTATAGGCAAATGTTTGCTCAGGTTTATGGGCAACCACAAGTTTCTTATGCTGAAAATGACCAACTCATAAAACATCTTAAACCAGTGTAAGTTGGTTTGTTAGTCTCACAGTGTGGTGTTTTGGGGTTTTAAGAGACCATATTAAACCAGAGACTTTAACCAGCTAAGGCCAGAAGACCAGCAAACCAGCAGCTTAGGCTGGTTTTAAATGTTGTAGTTTTTTTCTGCATACAGTCCTAATTATGTCAGCAAGATTATACCATATCTACTCAGTGGTTTTTGTTTATGGACTAAGATTTTATAGAAACGATCCAAGAGAGAACAACATTTTTGTATTGTTGCAAAGTAAAAAAAAAGAAAAGAAAGAAAAGCATGAAATAAGCTAGAAACTTTTATAGTCTTCGGAAATTTGAAGGTTTCATATTTTTAGCAGACAGTAATTAATTGCATGAAACATGGTCTGCGTAAACCATATTTTTCCTTGCTGCAAATGAACCTGCATGGAATGCATTTTGGGTCGTATTTTGTCTAATGTTGCAAAGATTTATTCTTGGTTTTTAAGGATGAGGGCATGTAAAACAACCTCTCCATGTTGGCATTGACCTGAGCAATTCAACTAGCTCCTAGCAACCACATAGCAACAAGTAAAAAACAACAAAAACAATCAGAATACCTTAGCAGTTGGATCGCAAAAACCCTAGCTTCAAGCCTTCATAACGGCAAGTTTTGCATGGGCAAGCACCACTTAGTTTTTCAGGAAATGTAACAACATCTAGCTGTCAGATGGAAGCTGTCCCATGCATGCTAGCTTACATGTATTGGTTTGTATATTCTGGACTCTCTGGGAGGAAAGAGGTGGTAATGCCCTAGAGGTTAAGCCCAGATGGTAGCATTTCTTCCACAGCCCCAAACAGCTGCTCAATCGTTTTGCAACTCTGCGGTGTGATGACTGACTAATGGCAAAGGCCCATCAGTGTGTGCACACACGTGAGTGTGTGTATGTGAGACTGAATGATGGCTGGGACTTGGGGATGCCCCCACTGTTGCATTTAAAGGTAATACCTAACCACACCGGGCCCCTAAATGTGCAGCGAATCAAGGTAGTGTTGAAAAGGGCTTACAACACTCGCCCGCTAAACTAAAGAAACGTCCCGTAATTAGCTTCAGACCATTACCTAAACTTAACATATCAGAAACCAGACCACGGCATGCTTGAACATAGACTGGTTAAACATTTAGTCCCTAGTGTTCAGCTTTAAAGTAAATGTGCTACATAAGTATCAGGAATATCTAGTTGGAATGTTCAGAGTTTAATACAATGTAGGCTCAATTGCCAGCATTTATGGAATAATGTTGATTACCACAAAAATGTTCATTCTTCTGTTAAAATGTATATATGAGCTGTAACGTTGTTTT
The DNA here is from genome assembly GCA_026230005.1 of Gila orcuttii. Classification (NCBI taxonomy): domain Eukaryota; kingdom Metazoa; phylum Chordata; class Actinopteri; order Cypriniformes; family Leuciscidae; genus Gila; species Gila orcuttii. The sequence continues at coordinate 39,117,749 of JAPDVR010000011.1, forward strand.
CGTGGGGTTTACAGTAATTTTAGGGTTTTAGCCATTGTTTAAGTTTTTAAAGTACTCATAGATAGATAGATAGATAAATAGACCGACAGAGACGGACTGATAGATAGATAGATAGATAGATAGATAGATAGATAGATAGATAGATAGATAGATAGATTGACAAAGGAAGAACAAGTCGAATTTAAATGTTTCAACATTAAACAAAAAAGAGAACCATTTTAGCTTCGATATTAGGATCATTCTGTTTTATTACACCACACTGAATATTTTTCTGCTGGTGTGAACATGATATAGTTATTCTAACCTTTCGTACAGAACGCCTCAAGCTGGAACATTCTCTTCCTTCCTCAGACTACTTTGTTTTGAGAGAACCTTCCTTTTTCTAGCAATGAATAGCAAACAATCACCATTAATAGTTTTGCTTTCAAAATGGTTCTTTGTCATGAGTAAAAACATGAGGGCTCTCCTTGATTTGAGAGTTAACCATTTTGCTTTATTGTACACTATTTGTGTGGACTGTATATTTAATGCATTATTTAAAAAATATTTTAAATTGCTCAAAGTGCTTTAAACCCATGCATGTTATTAAATAATATATTACTTGTTTTCTGTATCTTCAAAATTCCAAATGGTTTATTTTATAAAAATCCTAAAATGTAAAATATTTAAGTACAGTACTTTCACCAAAAAATATTCTGCAAAAAATATTATTAATATTATTAGCGGATTTGTTCTCTAAGCTGTATTTTTCATGGAGGTTAAAGGTTAAAACAAATTTCGGTACACATAAACATTAACGGAACTTCACTTCAATCTCCCAGACTTTTACGTTTCATTTTCGTATTTCTACAAATACATACACTTCTTAAAGGGATAGTTCACCCAAAAATGAAAATTCTGTCAGTATTTACTCACCCTCATGTTGTTCCAACATAAGACCTTAGTTCATCTTCGGAACACGAATTAAGATATTTTTGATGGAATCTGAGAGCTGGATCACTCCTCCATAGGTGTTATGACCCTAAGGGTCATGTATTTGGTTGGGGTGTATTTCTTTCTTCTCTCTCTCAGGTGGTGGCCCCTCCCACTCCATGTCTGGGCTGCATGCGTGAGTGGCAACAGGTGTGCCTGATTAACACTCAGTACCTGGAGGATAAGAAGACTGTTCTTAGCACAGTTTGAGAGTGTTGTTTTGAGATGTGTGCTGGTTCTGTTCATTTCTCTTCCTTCCAGTTGTGACCAAATTGCAGACCAACTTTATTCAACCTGTGGGTTGAACACCAACTTGCATCGTGTTGTGAGTTTAGAACAGTGTTTGGTGTTTGTTTGTGTGTTAACCTCCTCAGTGGAGAGAGGATTGTTTAGTAGTCCAGTTAATGTTGAATCTTGTTTTTGTTCTTAGTTATTTAGTTTGTGTTTATTGTTTGCCTTATCTTGCTTGTTTGCTGTCTCATTGTGAGAGAGTAATTTTGTATTGGTTTTTCTTTGTCCATATTATAATAAATACACATTTCAACTGCACATGACTCTGACTTCCGTTTCTCTTTTGCCCTGGTTATTTTAAATTATTGTTGCTTCCCCTTCCCCTGGATCTAACGTTTTGGGGGAACGTAACAATAGGCTTCTAAGGGATTGAAACTTGCCAGCCCTGAAAAGTTGTTAAAGACATCGTTAAAATAGTCCAAGTGACTACAGTGGCTCAATCTTAAGTTTATCAAGCGACGAGAATACTTTTTGTGCGCAAAAAACAAACTAAAATAACAACTTTATTTCAACTATTTATTTCCTTTTCTGTGGGCCTCTAGTCAGTTAACGTAGTGTGACAGCGCAGTGCTACGTCACACGTAGGCTCACTATTGGCCGACGCTGGTCATGTGTGTGATGCGTGTGACGTACAACAACAGAAGCTTACGCTATTACACTAGTGAACTGACTCGAGGCCCACAGAGAAGGAAATGAATAGTTTAAAGTCGTTATTTTTGTTTTTTTTGCACACAAAATGTATTCTCGTCGTTTGATAAACTTAAGATTGAGCCACTAGTCACTTGGACTATTTTAACGATGTCTTTAATAACGTTTCGGGGAACACGTTTCAATCCCTGAAGAAGCCTATGGAGGAGTGATCCAGCTCTCAGATTTAATCAAAAATATCTTAAATTGTGTTCCGAAGATGAACGAAGGTCTTACGGGTTTGGAACAACATGAGGGTAATTACTGACAGAATCTTCATTTTTGGGTGAACTATCCCTTTAAATGTCTCTGAAGGTGCAATAAATTACAGTCCTGGTCAAAATTAAAGGTTCAGAGGTCAACTTTCTTTATATGCCCTGACATCGACTCCAGTACAGCCTCCCAGTCCCTTAAATTTTGTTTTGTGGTGGGGAAAGTGCATTAGATAGCTGATATAAACATATTAAATATCTTGGAAGGTTTACTGTAATATATAGGTTTCAGGTTTGGAAACAAAAGGCAATTAAAAACGTATCACAGAGTTTTAAATTCTGTAAAGCAAGCATAACACAAAATGCAGACTACTGTTTCACAGAAGAAAATTGGAGGCTGACATGCCAAGGTGTCCATGGTGTCATGCATAAATAAATGAATAAATTGCCAATTGCGACATACTGCTGTGAGATCTAAAGTTAAAGCCTGTTTACTTAAAGTACATGCATGTTCTATCATCTCATATTTCTTATTGTCTTAATTGTTGTCATAGTAAGAGGCTGTTAAAAGCCTATTATAGCATCTCAGCTTCTCTCCTGAGGTTGAAAGGCCAGCATGCAATTTTAGCATAAGAATGCAGACCCTTATGCATGCCATTAGAGTGGTGTACAGTAACCATTACCCTCCATTTTAGATGACAGCAGAGAAAGGCCCCTATAGAGAGGATTCAAAGACCACCATGTTTACCGTCATTAGGCTTTGTAACCTCACTTGCTTATATATTTATAAAATACTGAACAGCCTGAGGGCTAAACATTCAGACTATTCTAGGACGGAGTTTCCCATGTAAGTGATCTAGACACACAAGGACACTTTAATTATGAGCTTTTCTTGGTAGGAGATAATCTGTTATTTTGGTCATCTTATATCTTAATAGCGCTTGATTCCTTTCCTTTACAGTGCTTGAGTACTTCCTTATCCCTGCAGGATCTGTTTGTACGTTTTCTTAATGGACTCTGCTCTCAAATGCGTTTAACATGCAGTCAGTCGATTGTTTATGTAAAGTTTGGAGTCAGGTTGCACTTTGAGACGCATTGTGGGTCCACCTTGGCCAAAGGGAAAGCATACGCTCTACATCCTCTCCGGTTTAGACGAAAAACGTAGTATAACCCCGAGATGGCTTGCTAGTTTTGGAGGGAGCATGTCTTCGCTGCCGTATAAATGAATGCATTGGTCGCCACTCATGCGTTAGGTCAATGTCTAAAGTTCAAAGGAGGCCTCTTGGCCATGAGAGAAGAGCATATGAAGTGTATTTTTTTAAAATGCATATTTTTAGATATCTAACATGAGTAATCACATATTTTCTGGAATGGAACAGGTAGCTGTGGCCATCTATTTTAATAAAAAGGAGCCATGTTTTTTTATTATCATCATGTTCCTCTTTCATATGCTGTATCTTTCATGTCATCCAACTACAATTTGCTGCTGTGAGCTTTTACAGTGCAAAAAAAAAAAAAAAAACCTGACAGACAGTCTCAAATCACTATTAATCATTGCAAATGGGGCATGATAACAGCAATTAAAGCCACGCGAAACAACACCCTTGCTAAGACTTTCTTTAAGCTTCGAGCTACTTTTTGTAATCTGCCAACTTTGGAAAAAGTCTCACTGAAAGGACATATTGTAAACCACACGATAGACATGAGACCGTAAGACTTTTGTTTGGAGAGAATTATTTCACCTGAAAGGAATTGTGCAGGATGACTGCAGGAATAATAGCCCTGGGCTTTGAGGAAGAATACAGAATTGGCTTCCCTCTTTACAACTGGAAACTGATGTTGCCTTTCTTTTGTATATTAAAAAGCTCTTTTGCAAAGAATGAAAGGAATGTTGAATTGTTTTTCTGTGTATTTCCAGTGTATTGTTGCTATAGTAACATAACAGCAGTCTTGAGCCAACAAAGATGGATGCATTTCTCCCTCAAATTTTTGTGACAGTCAGATAAAATTCATGAAAATGCACTTAGGTAAAGGTTAGATCTGAAAATATATTTTACCATAGTGTAAGCTTCCTTCAGTAATGTTCATAATTCATCCATGAGTCTCGATTTATAACTGCCATCTCATCTCATTAGGTGAACACAACTAAATGAATGACACCCTCACATTATGACCTGTCAGAGTTTTGTGTAATGACAGGCAGCCTTGACAAACAGTAAATATCTCATTTCCTCTTTCCTAATTATGTTTGATGAGTGTTTGTACCCGAAAGGTCAAACTGCCAAAATAGAATCAAGTCTTAATTATTTGTAAATTATTGGAGAGTCATATAATTGATGTTAGAGATTAGTTTGTTCTCAGTTTAAAAGTGATTAGCGTGTATAAACAGATGCATTTGTTGAACTTGTGCATTAAAAAAATGCATTTTTTCTCGAGATAGTCATGCACTAAAAGTAGATTCAGAAAAGCTTAACATTAACAAATGCTCCAAATCAACAAATAAGAATTGAAGAGGCAAATTAATTTTGAACTTTTTTAGGCTGTTCATCACATATGTTGCTATCATTACCTTTCATTAAATTCTTACTCAAATGCAGTATAACTCTTATTTTTTTCTCGTTTTCCAGTAAAATTTCTAAACATTAGTTTCATGCTTAAAACAATGATTTGAAAATGTAAATTTAGAAGTCTTAATAATTATGCTATTTGTACATTTATCTTGTTTTACTGGAGAAAAATGATCACGAAAGCAATTTTTTCAGTTCGAGATGCCTTTTGTTCTTTGCATACTGTAGCCTACATTTACATACATTATTTTAAAAGCTCTGTAATGTTAATACTTGAGATATTTTGCGGAAAGGTAACCTACACTAATTGTTTTTGTTCAAAAGTAACAAAATATAAATAATGAGTCAATACATCATCAATCCTTCTTCCAACGCTTGTTTTAGTCTTTCCTGATTCATTATGGTAAGCTTGTTTATAATTTAGAACTGTCGTGTCGGGAACGCGGGATAGTTTCGCTGGAAATGATGTAGCCTATAGAGATGCGCGGATGGGCTATTATTTCATCCGCAACCGCATCACAAAACTCATCATCCGTCCGCCATCTATCCGCACCAACGTTTTCGACCAATTTTCAAAACCGCACCCGCCCGCCATCCGCTGATTGGCCTATACAAGGCGCTGCTGATGACAGCCGCGAGACTAGAAAGCTCTCAGAGTATCAGTGAACTCCGTCTCTGATCGGCGCGCAGGGACAAAAATAAATAAATAGCCTAAATTAAACGCACTTCGGCAAACCTGACCTTATCTGATAGGCTACTGTACAATAGTTTCATTGTAGCCTAATAGAAAACGCATTTTGGCACATAATTTCAACATGCTGCTATTGTATGGGGCGCCGTTTGTAAAGCGGCTCACGCTGAAAATAACAGCAACAATTATTCCAGGCAACACTTTTCTGACCTTCTATTTTCTTTGTTTTTAATTCTCCTTTTTTGAGTTTGTCACGTACCTCCTTCGCCGGCGTTGCCATCTCTGATAACAAGCAGTCTCTGCATAGACTCGACTAGCTGCCTGATGAAAATTTTACTATTTCAAACGTGCTCGATTGTTTTTTTTTTTTTTTTTTTTCTGTTTCTCTTGTGCCCCATATTGAAAAAAAGAGAATTATTTAGTGTTAAACTAGTTAACACTAGTCTGCGGCGCGCTACGGCTGCGACACCGGAGCACCGGAGCTCATCGCGCCCACTCTAGTCAATGCAATTGTGTTTACACCAACCGCGACGCGGCGTTTCAGAAGCATCCCACAAGCGGCTTCACTAAAGATAGGTGCTAACGTAAGTCTATTTTCAACAGGCGCCGCGTCCAAGCCGCACCGTAAATACAAAATAACAGTAAATAAACACTGTACATTTTTAAAATAAACACCCTGTAAGGACTCCCAATTGTATTGCACACCAATATATCCTTGGTAGAAACCATAGACTGTAAGGTAGAAACCAAAAAATCAAGAAAAATCACATCGCACAGGCAAATCACATGGTCTCGCGCATCCAGTCGCGTTGCTTCTGAAATGCTCCTGGTGTGAGTTGCACCGCGTGGAGGACAGAATAAAATCTTGTCGGAGCTGTAATGCACTGCAGACCTGTGCAAAAGGGGTAAAGTCGAGAACAGTTCAGACGGTTCTCGTTTATAGTTATCTTATTCATAAGTGTTTAGAAAAACCCTGCACGAACGCTCAGTCACATAATCATCATTCAGATCACCGCTAGGGGGGCTTGAGATTATCATAGGGGGGGCTAAGCCCCCCCTTGACGCCGGGCCTGGACTAGATGCCCTATTGGCCGCTGTGGCGCAAGAAATGCGGCCGCCATCTTAAACCGGTCATACTCCTATTTGCGTTGCATAGCAGCAGTAGATGCCAGAGCACTGTGCAGCATATTCCTGCTCAAATCGGCGGACCATCACTCGGGGATTACTTTCCACAAGTAAGATTTAACATTTAACATTACCGTACTATTGGTTGTATTTGTTGAACAAAATATTCAATGTGTCCTGTATCGTAGCTACGTGTATGACCTTTGCAGCAAAAAAAAAACCCGCGTGAAAATCAGTTCGGTATTCAGTGAGATATGATTAATTAAATGCGCTGGCAGCTCATTGCACCTGCCAAACAGATTACAATGAACGGAGCGGGTGACCGGTTTAAGATGGCGGCCCCACGGCTCGTCCGCGCCAATACGCAGTAGCGGTCGATAGGGCGTCTGGTTCGAATTACGTGGGAGCTGAGCTACCATAGAGTATGAGCTCCCATGAAAGCAGTAAAATCCTACACCTGTGGGGGCTCTAAAAATCGTCAGCACCATCATTTTAAATTACAAATAAAGCACTTTTTCCTTCAATAATCGAGGCATATTTGTTAACCCTTTCGCACGTACGTTCACATCGGTGTGATTAGAACAGTCAGTGCGTCACGTGATCAACTGCTAAATTCAAAAGTGCTTTCGCGCGTTGGCTGCTGAGCCAGAGACAGATGCGCTCAATATATCACAACTATTCAGTGTTTTCATCCACATAATGTTTATTTTAGGTTTCAGACATTTAAATACACACAAGTAGCTACTAGCAAAAAAATTATTTGGGGGGACGCTAGGTAGGCCCCCACCAATATTTTAGCGAACTCCTTTCAGGGTTTTCCTGCATGGAATTACGAGGCAGCCGCCTCCGGCTCTCAACAAAACTCGGCCTGTGGCCATTCTCAAACCGTATAGTTTGCCGATAGTGCTGCGCGGGTCGGGCGAGACAAATAATAATAAAAATTAGCCTACATTCAAATTAATCGAGGATGGATGACAGATAAATCATTATAATGTGTTGATTTTAATAAAGACACGGAACTCTTATCATGGTAAAACGCAATGAGCGTCACTCTTTTACTTTCGTTTTGAACAACGTAATTCTCTTTAGAGAAAATCAATCAAGGAAAACATATCAGGGCATTTACTACAGTTGTAATTTTTCAATGTAAATTATTTAATTTGATTGGTAACAGCCTACTGTCTTATTATTCTGATTTAATGTATTGATCAAATTAAGGAATATTTTAAAAGAAAGATGGAGCATAGGCTACATAAAATTAGAGGGAAAAATGCCCTATTTTAAAGGTAAAAAAAATATTCTGATAAGAGTGTTTGCCAACAGTGATGTAATGAAACATTGACAATTTAACTTTGAAGGGAGTAAAAAGCCTCAGTTTAGGATATTAAGGAAATGTAATTTTGGCCAAAGAATAACTTTTAATTTAAATAAATGTTAATTTTAAATCAGCCTACTTCAGTGTGATATTTTACCATATTATCATGCTTAACATTGAGAATTTGAAAAATTGTAATGATGATCAGATGCAGATCTAAATCAAAGAATATCATATGTTTGGGCGGTTGGATTATTTTTAACAGCGGATTCGGGTGACTCAAAGTGCACCAGATTAATGAATTTATCTTTAAAATGTACAAAATTTTCTTCCTGGGGGGGCATGCCCCCAGACCCCCTAGAGGTAACGAACTCCACCAAAATATTCTCTACCCCTGTATTAATAAACGTACGTTGAACTCAAAATAATGAAGTGCAGTATTTAGCTATTTATTTATCACATACACCATGCCTGCTCATGGGTTACTTTTTTTTTTTTTTTTTAAGAGACCCCCACAAAGATGAAATCATAATTCGAACCCTGCTTCTATCTATATGATGTCTATGGTTTTGAGCGTCAATCAGAAAGTTGAAAGAAGCTCAACTTTATGGTAATGAGCTATGACGCAGTTCAGCGGCAAGCAGCGGCAAAACGCCAGCAACCAATCAGAATAAAGACGTCCTTCACTCTGGCTGATTCCGGAGAAACATATGTGAACTTTCGTTCCTACCAAAACATTAGTTCAGAGAAAATGGATTAGTTCCGCTGGAACCTCTCGTCATCGAGCCGCAGCTGCTGCACCAGCCGGTGATACTCTCCGAATTGATAACGGTCCTGGAGGGTGTCATGAACCCAAAATCTCCGAGTCCGACGTCTTCTCCGCAAATACAGTAAAGCAGCACCAAACACAACAACTTCGCGATTTTCCATAATGATCCAGTGATACACATTTGAGAATGAGCGCAACTTTTATTTGAAATATTTACGAACGCTCGTTTTAAGCGGGAATGCAATTCATTTGCTCACGGTGACAACGATTTGACCAATTGCACTAATGCAAATAATAGCCTAATGCAAATAATAATAGCTAATTGTTATTTTTTTCCCCGACCAAATGTGACCAAAACGGTTATAAAAATGCTGTCATTATAAAAGGTTTCTTCAATGTATTGCTTGTTTTTTCTGTTTATTACATTTCATGTTGTGACACTTCTCTTCTTCCTGCTACATCAGAGCGTCCAAAGCGTCAACGAGCTTCCGCGTGCTTTTTGACAAGCGTCAGTGTTGCCAGATGTACGATAATTATCGTATTTGTACGATATTTTTGACCTCTGTACGATGTACGATGAAAATGAAAAAAATCCCATAATGTACGATAATTTCAGAGTTTTCAGTCGTTCGTCCAAACACACATCCTACCGCTTCTCTCTCTGACCCAGAATCATTTTGCAGGCTCGCCTGCCTGCACGCAAGCACGTATACACACACACACACACACACACACACACAAACAGGCACCACACGGCGTCGCCCCCCCCCCCCCCCCCCTCCTGTATTCTGCATGGTTACGACGTGTACGATCATTTTCTTCCAAATACGATAATTTTTAACTACTGGTACGATAATTGGACATTTCCAATCTGGCAACACTGACAAGCGTCCTTGACAGAGCAGCCAGAGCTTCTTTGACGCTCAAGTCGGCGGCGGTGTGAACGTACAGTAACCGCCAACCACGCATCTCTAGTAGCCTACAAGCGTCACTCGCCCGTGCGTGTCTCGGATATGCGTAGGGAAAAGTTGCTCTGGCTACTTTGACGTGTGTGTGTGTGTGTGTGTGTGTTGCAGAGGTTATTTGTCACAAGGAGCGAGAAATGTTGACATGGAGCACAGACGGTAAATTTCCAATCTCTGGAGAACCACCCATTTAAAAAAAAAAAAAACACTGTAGGCCTACCTACAGAGGAAAGTCTGCAGGCAAAAAGAGAACGTGACAGAGCTCGTAATAAAGCGAGAATCAACATCGGCTTGGCTTTTCGGAGACGGCGAGAACTGGGATTTGAAATGTTGTAAAAGTGACGCAGGTATTGGCATTAGGCTACTCAACAGTTGAGTAAGGTTTTTTTTTGTAAAGCATTATCTATTGTGAAGAGTCATACTAATTATGGTTGTTTTAGCGTTGTGCTGGAATTTATTTTCAAGGAATTACGTACCGTGTCTATTAATGTGTATAGCTACAGTAACATCTCCAACTAGTCAGATTGAGATAATTTCAATCTAAACTGGTTAAAGGGACATTGTGTAGGAATTTCTCCCATCTAGCGGTGAAATTGTATTTTGCATTCAAACGAATTGTGCTCTCCAGCGCCTCGCTTTTTCAAATACGGTAGCTGTTATGTACCAAAAAGCTATGACAGGATGTCTTCTAATAGCACTTGGTCGAGTTTTCCTTCGGGTGAACAGGTTTGTTATTTCAAACAAACTGCAACTTGACACAATGAACAAACAAATGTTACAGTATGAATAATAAAAGTGCAGTGCAGCCTTTTAAACTTGCCGGGGCAGTGACAAGCGCCTCTCACTGCTTTGCTCCTTCGTTTCTGCTGCTTTCAGTTACGTGGCGCTGGCTCTGAACGAAAACGCGTTGTGGAAACGCGTTGGCCTAGTACTTTTTGACCCTCTCTGCTATTATAGTTTTTCAAGATGGCGGAACTACATGGAAGCCTCCGTGGACCTACACGTCAGCGATATTTTTTTTCCCAGGATGGTCAATAGGGACGTCCCGCGTGACATCAAGCCATTTGGAGCAGCCATCTTGACGGAATAGAAAATGCTATACCGCCGGTGATAATACAGCTCGTCGCGAAATATTTCTATCATGCCCGCGCGATGCTGTGCAGTTGGATGCGATCAAATACGTGATCATACAAAAGGAATGTCTTTATACCGTATCCCAAAAGAAACAAAACGGAGAAACAAGTGGTTGGCGGTAATAAACAGGCAAAACGCTGATGGCGGTGTTTGGCTTCCAACTCATTTATGCATTTGGCAGACGCTTTTATCCAAAACTCAACACACGCGGCTTTACAGTCTTCATTTTGGATCAGGTAAGTTGTCCCCTCAAAGGCTAATTAATGATTTCTCTGAGTTCCGGATCAAATGTTATAAATCCACTGTTGCCATAGAAATCCGCAATGTTTGTGTGCACTACCAAGCATTCAGCATAACATAAGCTTGTCTTAGCCGGACACATCATCAGGCTACCAATTTTACGATATATATATATATATATATATATATATATATATATTTTTTTTTTTTTTTTTTTTTGCTTTAAACAGAAAATCATTTGTTAATCAAACGTTTAGCTGTCGCCCTTTATGATAGAACTATTGTGCATTTTTTTTCACGGTTCTAACGGTGTATGGGTTGACTACATTTTTCTATGTTTTTTTTGAGGCAGTGAAAAAAAACCTACCAACATTAGCTAGAAACGGTATTAAAGTAGTAGTAAAGAGTAGAGAAGAGAGCCGTAGAACTGCTCAGTTAGCTTCAGAGTCACTTCTGGTAAATGTATTTACCTAACACACTGTAACTTAGCCCAATGTCAAAACGTTTTTATGTAATTATATTATTAGTATAATAATATACTAATAATATATATTACCCACGGCAATGGATCTATTATTAGGGGTTACCCACCCCTAATAATAGATCCATTGCCACTGAGTAGCTGACGGATGTATTCCGTCAAAATGGCTGACACGCGTCTAGGGGTCACGTGACTGGGAGGTCCCCCGCCTTTTTCGCCTCTGATTGGCTAGAAGGGCTCTCCTCCGATTGGTTCCCTCTTCACATCTGCACTAAAACCTACCCTTCGTTTTTCAAATAACCAATCGGAGGAGAGCCCTTCTAGCCAATCAGAGGTGAAAAAGGCGGTACCTTCCCCTACCATCCTGGGAAATTTTTTTTCGCTACCGTCACATCTATATAAAGATAATAAATTCTTCGTTTACGAGGATAAGTCAGATAATTGGCAGAGGTATTTGTACACCATTGAGGACATATTTATGAATAAAAATATTGATTTTAGATAATAAAATACCTAAAAAACTACACATTGTCCCTTTAAGCCTAGTAGTGAATGTTTTATGAGTAGTAGAATAATTCATCCGCACAGTCACGCAGAGCCGAAGCACAACCAAAACAATGATCTTCCGCATAGTGCATGCAGTTTTGTTTTTTAACCGCTAGAGGTAGGCTAACAAATGTTTAACCAACCAATACATGGCTAATTGTAACCTACTGAGACACTTGTGAATGGATAACAATTTCAGTTTATTTTAATCTTCAAATTTGTTCATTTAGTGGATTTTGAGACAATATATTATAAAATTAGTGTTTATTTCATTTAGGCAATTTTGTTTGCATCTCATTTTATGTCATTAATCGCAATAATGCATGTACTTAATAATTTCACTCGCTCTACTTTCTAGTGGCAAGTATTCTCTTCAGGTGGGCTTCTCTGTTAAAAACAACCCAGCTTTCAGACTGTCTCAAAGAAGCCTTCACAGTGTTTTAATGCCTCTGAAAGAGTGGTTTGTCTGACTGAATCGAAAGTGTTGCTGACCACACCTGGACTTGTGCGAATAATACACGAGACAATAAATCAGATGATGTCAAACGCTCTCCGTTCACGTGTGTGTGTTCTGGACTGTGGGAATGGGAGTGTGTGTGTCATGAGCGTGATGGATCAGGGAATGGAGGTGTCATCGGGGTCAAAAGAGGGTAATGACCCCACTTTTCCTGCTCGGGCTCTGACCTCCCAGCTAGTGCTGGAAACCTGAACTGGGCATTGTCGTCAAACAGTGAGAGTAAGTGGCCTCTGGAGGCCACCCTGACTGACTGCCACACGTTTGACTTTCACACTGGTGCCGCTGGTCCAACATGTAATTGATGCTGTGGTGTTAAACGTGGCTTTAGGGTTAAACTTCACACCGTATTGCATATCAGCTTCATAAACTGCTTGCATTGACCTTTTGATCAAGCCAATCACATGCACTGTCCTGAACTATGTCACTTTCTGACTGCAGCAGATCATTGGATTCACATGTCAAATTTATCACACTGATGTATTTTTTATGTCATATCAAAGGTTTGTAAAAGGCCTATTAGAATTATACATCAGTTAGTTCTGCACTTTATATCTGTATGCCAGTAGGTGGCAACAATTAGGCAACAAGTAGGTCATCTGGGTACTTTTTTCCTACTCTTTTATGAGAACTGGGAATTTGGACATACTTCTTTCATCACATTATTTCTCATCTACTATATAGTAGGTGTACTGTATAGTTATAATCGCTATATAGCGATTTTTGACGCAGCCAGATTCATATAAGAACAAAACAAGTGACTGAAAAGTCATCGACTCATTAACTCAAACGATTCATTTAGGAACGACACACCACTATTGTGAGTTGGCCGGAGATGCGACTTTTTTGGAGATGTTTTAAATGGCGGAACAAAAATAGACAAAGATATTGGGTAATGCTGTATCGAAAATGTAAGTAGTTCAATATTAACTTCTTGTTTATCGAACTGTTCTATATAAATAATATGAGGTAGTGGAGCTAAATTGAACAAAAATAGCTATAGCCAAATTCTGTCTGAATATCAGTTACTATAACGTCTTGTTTATGGAATTGTCTTAAGGACTCCTTAATTATAGGATAAAGAAGTAATTGCTCGCCTTGTATGCCATCCTTCTCCATGCTATATATTATATTTGTTTGGCATTTGGGAACTAGCTGCTAGTGCTATGACAACGAATACCAAATAAACTGTCAGCTATTTGCAGAAAACAGAAGCTCAGCTCATGTTGATGGAGATTGAACTATTAGCATACAGTATCGGGTTTGCTGTGGATTGTTAGCGGATCGGATAAACCTTCCCTAATGTCGACCCTCTTGTGTTTTTGGATAATTATCTGCAGTTCTCTGAGCTTGATGGATTGATTTGGTTGTTCGGATTTTGTTACACAACCCCGTTTCTCACCTACTGATTTTCTGAGCACAGGTTGCGAGACTGCCCAGCTGCCCCAGTATAAATCTCCCACAGAAATCTGATCTGGCATTAGCAGGGGCAGCACAAAGCTGTGGGCCTGTGCATGCAGGCATCTTCATAGTTTCTGAACATCATAGACAATCTTCATCATGTAATCACTGCTTTAAGCAGATACTATTTTCTAATATCAAATTTAACATTATAATACTTATTGTTTAATATAACAGTATAATGTATAGATGTTTTTGCATATTCAAGTGAGTTTGAGGTGATATTAATAATAAACTTTACAACTATTAAAACTTGCATATATATTTATATTACAGGCAGAGGTCATCTCACTAAACATAGCACAGTTTGAAGCATGACAAATGTGCTGTTCAGTTCATGACTTTCTATTTTTCACACGTCTCAACAAATTTTTTATTATTGGCTCCACTTTTGAATATGAATCTCATCAGCGGTAATCTGCATGAATAAGTGTGTTCTGACATGGGCGCCACAAATTGCTCTGCACTTCACGGCAATTTTTGTGTCAACTGTCATTGTTTCACATGAACGCCGTTGAGGGTACTAATTTCCATTATCACCCTTCACGATGTCGGAATTCGCTTGAATTTCCATTCCTTTTGTTTATGAAAAAAGTTATGTAGGTTACAGGCAGGATCAGTACTGTCATCAGGATACTTGCTTGATAGCCAACTCGAGTATGTAAATATTATAATGTATAGAAGTCCTTGACACAGTTCAGAATAGTGTCCCTGCCTTCAGTTACTATAGCAAACACATTTCTTTTTTTGTTGAAAACATCTTTAAACATATGGCACCAAATTCTTTCAAGCTTATATGCAGAAATTTGACAGTAGAGGAGAATGTACACAGTTTAAGGTTTCTTAGTATGTGGAATCTGGCTAAGCGCAACATTAATGCAGACCTTCAAGAGGTGAAACGTTAAATATACATGCACTCATGCACCTTTGTTTTTGTTCTTTCAGTATGTGCATGAGTGTGACAGGTACTAAAAGGGTCATTATACATTTACTGCTTCATTTCTTCCAACAAATTTAGTTAACAGTTATAGGCAGTTTTATTTGTGTAGTGCTTTTTACAATACACATTGTTCCAAAGCAACTTTAAAGTTTGAGGCTACCAGTGTCTATGGCAAGAGAAAAACTTTTTAATGTTAGAAGAGGTGGCACATATTAAAATAATGTCCACTAGGCAAATATTAGATACAGTACATAATATTTAAGTGGCCATGCGGTGTCAAACGCTGACCGGACTGTCAAATGGTTTGGCAGACATTTATACTTAATATTAGGGCTGGGTATTGACACAAATTTCACAATTCGATTCGATTTTGATTCACAAGCTTGCAATTCGATTCGATTACGATTCGATTCAATATTGATTATTTTGGATATCAGGTACAATATATGGCAAATTTTCTCAAGGAAAACAAATCTCTTAACCAATGTTGTAAACTATGGGAGTCAGTTGTATCATTAAAATTGTTTCATGAGCCTTTTTCTAATAATAAAGTTATATGAAATATAAATATATAAATGGTGGCTGTCATAAAAACTTGCCAGATCTATTCAAACATGCATTAAATATTGAAGAACATAAAATAATTATAAAATAACATAAAATGCATATGTAATATGGTGCATATATTTAGCAAAATGCTCCTCTCTAGAGTTAATTTTTCTAGCTGACTAACGAGTTCATGGTCACTGGATATGTTTTTTCTGAAGTAAATGTGACGTTACATGACATTGTTTACAAGCTAGCTGTTTAACTGACGTCTTTCCACGGTTGAAACACTGATTGAGCGATTCCATGTGACAATAAGGATTTCGATAAGTTATACTCTATCTTTTAACACACTTTCAGATGCTCATTCATGTTTATTTCACGCTGTAACTGGTAATATTAAGGCGGAAGAGACGATCATGTGTGCTCGGCGCTGCTGCTTCTATTGAGCTGCGCTGCGCGCGCCAGAGCGATCTCACGCCATAACGCCAAAATGGTTATGTTTTTGAATTTCGTAAGAAAATGGACGTAATTTGAAATCTGAGACTTTGTTTCATATCAATAGTAACAAAGCACAAAGATTATTGCGTTTATTGGATGGGATGCGCGCTACAATGTTCCATTCGTTCATCAGCTGAAAACAGGATGACTAATCGATTCTTGGGATTTAAGAATCGATATCGGTTCGTAAAAATGAGAATCGATTAACCCCTTCAGACCTGAATTATGTTTTAAGTTTCTGAAAAATATAAAAGTACATTTTCCCAGCTCATGAGGCTTCTATAAATGAGACCAAATAAAAAAAAATAAAAAATGTTTGGCTTTAATATTAATTTTTTTTGTCCATTTCAATGGACATCAGGTCAAAACAGGTGTACTTCACAAAAATGTACCAACATAAAATTAAATAATAAACATAAAAATTGTTAGTATATACTTAAAGCTTTTTCTCAAGGTCAAAAACTTTTCAACAGTTTACCATTTCAACTGTAATTTTGAGGTTTTTGTTTTACAGATTGCACATTGTTTGTAACAAACTAAATATCTTAGAATCAATCAATATGGTCATGTTAGGGTAATTTTCTTTGCACATCTTTCTTTTTTTAGATCAAAAACATTACAATATTGAACATTACAATATTTCAACTTTTATTGTAAGGTTTTTGCTTTATAGATCACACATTTGTTTATTCATAACAAAATAAACCTAGGAATCAATCAATGCATTCATGTTAGAGTAATTTCCTGAGTGCGTCTTTGAAACAATTTGTCTGTTAACGATTTTCTTGTATTGTTACAGTACATTACTGGCAGCACGGTTGCCAGCAAGTTACTGTATTTGGATTTCCAGTAACTGTACTGTAATTCACTTTACAGTACACAAGATCAGTACTGTAAACTACCAAATAGTAGCCTACTTTACTGTATTTTTACTGTATTTCGTCATTTGTTCCGCTTTTGCTGTAATTAATTATACGGTATTGTACTGTAGTATCTATATTGATACATTACTGCTAAATATTATTATAATTTCCTAAATAATTACTAATAATGATAATATTATATCATAATAATATAATATGTAGTTATAAGGAATATATAGGCTATAGTAGGAAAAAATATTATAGAAGTCAATGGCTACTGTCAACTGTCTAGTTATCGACATTCTTTAAAATATCTTCATTTGTCTTCAGCAGAATAAAGAAACTCATACAGATTAAGAACAACATGAGGATGAGTAAGTAATGACAAATATAATTTTTGGGTGTACTATACCGATAAAGGGATAGTTCACCCAAAAATTAAAATTAGCCCATGATTTACTTACCCTCAAGCCATACTAGGTGTGTATGACATCGTTCTTCTTTCAGACGAACACAATCGGTGTTATATTAAAAAATGTCCTGGCTTCCAAGCTTTATAATGGCAGTGAATGGTTGTTTCTGTTTTGAAAGCACATAAAAGTGCATCCATCCATGATAAAAGTGCTCTATGCGGCTCTGGGGGGTAAATAAAGGCCTTCTGAAGCGAAGCGATGCATTTGTGTAAAAAAAAATATGAATATTCAAGTTTACGCTTTAGATTTAGGTCAAATCCGTATGTTCATTTGGCCAGAAGCTAGTCATTTTACTTTATACATAAATATTGATATTTTTCTTACATCTCCATCTTCCTCATCACCTCACATAAAGTCAACATCTGAGATATTTCCATCAGCTATATGCTCAAGCACTTCAAGAACTATATATTCTGCATATGAAAAAGTTTCAAAAATGTATCGGTACTGTGATGTACATTTTTATATAAGAAATTTCAATTACTGGACTTCAGTTACTGGAATGTGATTTCAGTAACAGGCTTTTGAACCCACTGTCCATTCTAATGGACAGACACATTTGAAAAAATCCTGATTTAAAATGTGCAATTCTACAATAGATTTTTAACGTTAATTAATAAGTTCAATCTTTCTTTTAGACATACAAACTATAAAATACTGGCAAACATATCAAAAAATGTAAATAAAACCATAGGAAATGTTGCTTGCTTCTGTGTTTGGAGATTAGTGCTGACATGCTTCTCTTCAATGTAGTGTTTTTTTTTTATAATTACTACATGCAGAGCTTTACTGCCATTTGATTGGATGACAAGCGTCCAATCTAATGGACTGCAGGCTTTAAACTAGGTGAAATGCTCCAGAAGTAAAAAAAAAGGGGGTTGACATGTGATGTCCATTGTAATGGACGCAGGGTCTGAATGAGTTAAAGTCGAGAAATCGATATTTTTTACCCAGCCCTACTTAATATATGTTTATTTTTATTCCTAATGCATTTATTATTTATTTGTATATTAACTTGATTTCATTTATTTCTTTAAAATTAAAAAATACATGAAATACATATTTGTGTTGAAAATCCTCAATATAAGTTTCAGCATCCTGCTAAAACAATCTTTCCAAGAAATGTTTGACAAAAAAAAAAAAAAAAAAAACTAGATTGATGTTTGACGATATGGTTGAATATTGTCCTGCCAAACTTTGTTGGTTTAGGCAATTTTTTTTCTTCAGTCTGGAGAAGTCGTCTCTGAAGTGCAAGTGTAGCCAGTGGATGGTTGCGGTGCCAGGTGAAAGTATTTAACAAGGCATACAAAGAAAGCAGAAGCACAAAAATAATGCACTGATTTATAATTAGATTTATAATGCCATCTAACAAAACAACAATAAAACATTAATGCAGTATAACTTGCAAATTATTGAATAGATACAGGCAGTGATCAGTGATATGTCCCTCATTGTCTAGTCGTGTATCTGGCATGTATTTATGTCCAAGGCTGATAATATTCAAAATGTTCATGGTCAGATTCTGCTCAGACAATCCAAGCCAGATAGACACTGCAGCTCAATAAATATCCACAGCCTCCTCTTGTGTAAGAACAGTAGAGCCTGCTGTCATTTCATGCCAGACAGTTTCTTCTTTTTTTTCCTGACAGACAGTTGGAAGTGATTGCATTTTGCATCAATGCCTCATTACTCACAGGTGTGTGTATGTAGGACGTGTGTGTGTGTGTGCGCGCGTGTGCACACGCTCTGTCTGTCTGTCCGTCTGTTGGCGGCTCATTAGTGTTCTCGTTGACAGATGCGATAGGGCTTTTAATGTATTCCACCCACTCTGTCACCACCCAAGGTCAACTACTGGGCAGTATAAGACGCTGAGACTTGACAGAAGGCTGTAACAGACATACATAGACAAACACACACAAAACCTGCTCTCAGTGTCTGTGTGTGGAGCCCCGGCAGCTTAGTTTCCTTTGAAAAACATCTAAATGACAAGAAATGTTCATAGGGTTTTGTAATGTAATTGTGCTAAATTGATTTGAATGAATTTAAAATATCTAATTTTTCCTATAAAATGAATGTTGATACTGCTGATCTGCTTAGTCCTATGGCTTCTTGCACTGCTGATTCTTGTTAGGTCCAGGAGAGCACACTTGCATAAATAAGAAATAGTTTTTTTTTTCTTTAAAAAGAATTGTTAAAGGCATTGGAGAAGGTGGCAAAGGGCATAATAGTAATTAACATAATTAATTTAAGCATAATTGGTCCAAGGAGGTTTACTGTCTGTAAGAACTGCAGTGCAGCATTATTAGAAAATTAAGAACGTCCAGGCATGTTTTTAAAGATAATATTATATGTACAGTACAGGAATAAGCGACGATAATTATAGTTAAATAAACCCCTTAAGTTTATTTTCAGATAAAACTGTCTGGCTGAACATGATCCTTCCAATTACACAGCTTTATAAGTAAGGAATAATTGACGACGGGCCGTTGAATTATTAGAAAAATATGCACACCCGAGGTGGTAATGTGGCTGCGAAGGGAGCATTATTTGCGTTATTTTTCTAATAATTCAATGGCCCGGAGTAAATTATTCTGCTTATACTATGGTTAACATACCTCAAAACATTGTTCAGATGATGTATCTCAAGACGTTTGTCAGGTTTTTGTCCTTAAAACTCTCTTGTGTGTGGGACTAATTTCTTACACATCTCATCCCAAGCCTCCTTTGGCGATTTAATGTTAATAAAATTACCAGTTATTAATTTCATTTCATTTCTCAGGATGTGTATTTCTTGTTTGTAACAACCACTGTAACTACTTTAGCCGTGCGTTTCCCTGAAATTAATTGCATTTCTTAAAACGTTTGTCAACCAATTAAAATCAAGCATTCAACAGCCCCGTAGTATAAAATTAAATAAATGGACATTAAATATTATTTAAGTGTATATTATATTATATTATTGCTAAGAATCTCTTCTTTTAGTGTTTATTTTACTTGGAAGCTGCCCATGTCTTATAGCCTTATGAATAATTTTTTGTAAAGATATACCTCCAGTTTCAGAGACAAGGCTTAAGCCTAGTCCCAGACTAAAAAGCATGTCTTAAAATATTTTAAAATATGTCAGTGCCATTGTTTTATCTCAAGATGTTTTATCTCAAGATACAAGTAATGTTTTTTTCTAAGGAATGTGTATAAAAGCTACTTAAATGTCCCAATTGAACTAAGGCCTAATCCTGGCTTAATCTAAGACCCGTCTGTAAAACCATGCCAATGTATTCCATGCATTATACCAAACATAAATCACAAGAATTACATTAAAGGGTTCTTTGTGGATACAGTGTGTGAACTAATGTTCTATTGTGATACCAAAACTATGGGGGTAGAATTGTTGCATTATTCCAAATAAATAGATTATGATCCACAAATAAACGTAAAGAGATTCACAAAAATATATCAAATTCACAAATAAATAGATTAAGATCCACAAATAAATGTAAAGAGTTTCACAAAAAAAATATAAAATTCACAAATAAATAAAATTAGCTTTGCAAATAAAAATATATATTTACAAATGTGTTTTATGCCACAAAGACAACTGGCCTGGCATTTATTTGTGAACTGCTTTCTGTGCATTTGTAAATCCCCTCACGCATTTGTGAGTCGGTTCCTGTGCATTTGTAAATCTCCTCACGCATTTGTGGATTTTGAAACACTTCTAGCGTCGACGTTCAGACAAATCCACAAATAAGTGGACTCCACCCACCCTTTACCTAAGCCAATCAGATAACGGCCACATTGAGCTGACCAATTGTAGCATGTTCTCGCTACAACCAATCACGTTAGGCTTTACACTCGGGGCGAGAACTGGATCTGATTAATTTTGCAGATATCGACACCCCTGAAAGCATCTGTAATGGGAGCTTCATTCAAATTAGCTGTTTGTGTGGTTAAAACACCCCGTTTCCAAAAGATTGTTGGAGTTTAAGGCTTCTTTATATTTATTATTCTTTATTATTAACTCAGGATAAACACAAATGATCATCACAGATCCCCAGCATCATAACACCCTCTCTACCGGAGTCAAGCAGCGCGTCATCATGTAAAACGACTCGGTTACTAACGTAACCTCGGTTCCCTGAGAGGAGGGAACGAGTATTGCGTAAGTAGCTTACGCTATGGGAAAACTCCTTTTCTCGAGAATATTGAAGTCTTTATGTAAAACGCATTGCAGCTGCACAGCTGACAGCAATGAACGAAGGAACTCGGTCATTGGCTGTGCTGCGGCAACTTGCTTGAACCAATGACGGGGCGACTCTGAATGCGCGACCAATGAGCGCGCTTCGCGCCTGCGCGCGTCAGAGCCCGCCAAGATGGGCGTGGCCAAGCTATATATTGGGCGCCCCGTCATGAGAGTTCTTTAGGTTAAAACGACTGAAGCGAACTAACCAAGCACAAGCACGGCAGCTTACGCAATACTCGTTCCCTCCTCTCAGGGAACCGAGGTTACGTTAGTAACCGAGTCGTTCCCTTTCGAGAGGTCTCTCCTATTGCGTAAGTAGCTTACGCTATGGGAACACCATGCAAAACGCCGTGCGTGCTGAACTTCGCCTTATGATAGCCAGAGGCAGGTGCCTGAGCTAAAAAGCAAAGTTATCATCCAACTAGCCGGCAGAGGCGAGCTTTATATGTGGGAAAAAATACAGAGCGGCTAGAAGGCGCTCAGTGTGACACAAGCACATACATAATCTAGATACGAACTCGCAGTTCAACTAGCATTATGCTGATAGCACATTGGAATGCAATGTCGGGACCTGTAGGTTGTAGAATCTGATAAATGTGGACGGTGAGGCCCAGCCTGCCGCCGCACAAATATCCTCGATCGGTATCCCGCTCGACCATGCCCAGGAAGAAGCCACACTCCTGGTGGAGTGTGCTTTGACTCCCCAGGGGCATTGAAGTCCCTTAGCTTCATAAGCCAGAGCTATAGCTTCGACTATCCAGTGAGAGATTCTCTGCTTTGAAACGGCGGAACCTTTCGTACGGCCGCCAAAGCATACAAACAGTTGTTCTGTCTGTCTGAATAGGGCAGAACGCTCCAAATACACTCTGAGAGCCCTAACGGGGCAGAGTAGATTAGCGTCGTGTTCGAATGCTGAAGACGAAAGCGCAGTTAGGGAGATAACCTGTGCTCTGAAGGGAGTGGTGAGCACTTTAGGAATATACCCATGTTTCGGTCTAAGGATGACCCTGCAGTCGTTAGGTCCGAATTCTAGGCAGGCAGCGCTTGTTGAAAGCGCGTGCAGGTCGCCCACTCTCTTGACCGAGGCGAGTGCCAGCAAGAGCGCCGTCTTGAGCGAGAGCTGTTTAAGGTGCACGGTTCGGAGTGGTTCGAACGGGGGCCCTTTAAGAGCGTCTAGGACCGTAGCTAGGTCCCAGATCGGCACTGAGGGGGGGCGTGAAGGGTTCATCCTCCTGGCGCCCCTTAGGAAACGAATAATTAGGTCGTTTCTTCCCAATGGACGTTCCATTACAAGGTCGTGTGACGCTGTGATGGCAGCCACATATACTTTGAGCGTGGAGGGGGTGCGGCCCGCCTCCAGAAGCCCTTGTAGGAAAACGAGTACACTCGTAATCTCGCATGTTACAGGGTTCAGGCCCTTGGTATTACACCAGTCACCGAACACTTTCCATTTCTGGGCATATAAGCGTCTCGTGGAGGGCGCCCGCGCCTCAGCGATGGTTTTTAGTGCTCCGCTCGCGAGGTTCCTGGGAACCCGTTGAGGGGCCATGCATGAAGGGCCCACAGATCGGGGCGGGGATGAAATATCATCCCGCTGGCCTGACTGAGGAGGTCTGGCCTCAGTGGAATCGGCCGTGGTGCAGATTGCATTTGCATCAGATCTGGAAACCATGTTTGGTTCTTCCAGAGTGGGGCTATCAGCAGCACTGCGTTTCCCTCCTCTCTGACCCGACTGATGACCTGTGGCAGCATCGCGATCGGGGGAAAGGCATATAAGGGGCGGCTCGGCCAGCTCTGGGCGAGCGCGTCCGTGCTTTTCGTGAAGAAAAGAGAGCAGTGCGCGTTCTCCTTGGAGGCGAAGAGGTCGATCTCCGCTTTGCCAAAGGTTTTCCATAACCACTGAATCGTCAGAGGGTTGAGAGCCCATTCTCCTGGGAGAATCTTGTCTCTGGATAACATGTCTGCCCCCTGGTTCAGGGCGCCTGGCACATGCGCTGCTCTCAGCGAGCGCAAGTTGTGCTGGGACCATAAAATGAGTCTCCTGGCCATTGAATGCATGGAGCTCGACCTGAGTCCACCCTGGCGATTTATGTACGACACTACCGTCATGTTGTCCGTTCGGACCAGGACGTGTTCGTTTTTTAGATGTGGGAGCAGGGCTCTGAGAGCCAAAGCGACCGCTTTCATTTCCAGACAGTTTATGTGTAGGCGCTTCTCCGGGTTTGACCAAAAGCCGGAGACAGGCCTGCCCTCGTAAAGGGCCCCCCAACCTATTTTGGAGGCATCTGTCGTTATCATCTTTCTCCTTGTGTTCACACCCAGACTCACGCCTGACTGGTACCAGTCGGCGGCTTTCCAGTGCGTCAGGGCTTTTATACAGCCGTGGTTCGCTCTGATTAAAAAGTGGCCCGAACGCCACGCGTGAGTAGGGACGCGGCTCTTGAGCCAGCGTTGGAGAGGGCGCATATGCAACAATCCTAGCTGGAGTACGGCCGATGCTGAGGCCATGAGACCGAGCATCCTCTGAAACCGTTTGACGGGGGCGCGCGCGCCCGCTCTGAATGATGTTGCAAGGCGCCGGATGGTGAGCGCGCGCTCCGATGAGAGACGCGCTGTCATTTGCATCGAGTCTAGAACTATTCCCAGGAAAGAAATTCTCTGGCTGGGAGATAGTATGCTTTTTGCAAAATTGATTCTTAGACCCAGGCATTCTAAATGGCTGATAATCCAAGATCTGTGTGTTATTAGCTGACTCTCTGATTGTGCTAGAACCAGCCAATCGTCGAGATAATTCAGTATTCGCACTCCCCTTTGTCTTAGGGAAGAAAGTGCTGCATCCATACATTTCGTGAATGTACGGGGAGCCAGGGACAGGCCGAACGGGAGTACTGTGTACTGGTATGACTGTCCCTCGAAAGCGAATCTCAGAAACGGCCTGTGATGAGGCGCTATTGGAATGTGAAAGTAAGCATCTTTCAGATCCACTGAGAGAAACCAATCTCCTGGGCGCACTTGCGCGAGGATATGCTTGGTTGTTAACATTCTGAACGAGCGAATCATTAGTGCTTTGTTCAGGTGTCTGAGATCTAGGATGGGGCGGAGACCGCCATCCTTTTTCGGGACGAGAAAATAGCGGCTGTAAAAACCTGCCCCGCTCAGAGAGGGGGAAACAGTTTCCACAGCGCCCTTTTCTATTAGTTTGCGCACCTCGGTGCGTAGAACATGTGAACACTCTTTTCTCACTTTCGTCTCGACCACAGTCGTAAAACGTGGTGGCCTGCGAGCGAACTGGAGCGAGTATCCGTGCTTTACTATATTTAATACCCATTTCGGCATATCTGGAATGTTTTCCCATGCCGCTGCGTGTACAGATATGGGCTGAATACAGGCTAGGGGCGGGCCGCTGTGACGTAGGGACCCGGCTAGCGAATCGCCTGAGCTCATAGCTCTCAGAGGCGCGGGCGCGCGCTGAGCAGCTGAGTGAATGGGCGCGTGTGTGATTACAACAGTGCGCGCTGTGTTTGTAAAACTCGCAGCCTGAGCTGAGGTTTTGTTTGACACTGTAAGGGCAGTGTTTATAAGTGGGGGTGCATAAACAGTGGTAGGCACACGCGTCACTTTTATAATGTTTCCCGCTTTTACTGGGGATGAATTTATAACTGTGTGAACAGTGCTTGTGTGTAGTGGTGCGTACATGACCGTAGGCACGTGATCTACATTCATGGGAAGCGCAGCCTGAGCTGGGAATGAATTTGGCACTGTTTTGACAGTATCTGGGAATGCACACTTTGTGGACATGTGAACCCTTAGTGATGCAGGCAGAAAAAGACTCTTTTTGTGTTTTCTGTGCGTCGCCGTAAAAACGGCGTTTGTTTGCAGGTGAGCGAGCTCTGTGACTGGCCCATTGACTGCTGTATGGACATATCCAGCCGCCTGTAAGGGGACTGGGTAATGTTTGAGCTTTTGCGGAGAGAGTGGTCCGGCTTTTGCGAGACACGTACTCTCTCTTCTCATTTCTGTGGCTAGGACGGCTTTCGAGGCTCAGGGTTCAGCACAATCTTGGGCCGAGGACCCCGTCGCTCAGGAGGCGGCTTGCGGTTGTGAGAGCGCGAGCGGCGTCGAGCGTCAGCCTGAGGCGCGGGCTGAGAGGCGGTGGGGGCTGTTCTAGCCCGCTGCGGCGGTCTCTGTCTGCTCTGCGATGAGCTGGAGCGCTTTGGCAGGAAATGACGCATAGCTTGTGAAGCGTTCTGGGCCTCAGTGAAGCGTTCGGCGAAACCTTTAACCGCCGGTCCAAACAGCCCGCTGGTGGAGATAGGCGCATCGAGAAATGGCGCCTTATCCGCGTCCTTCATTTCAGTCAGAGTCAGCCACAGATGGCGCTCGAGAACAGTCAAATTAGCCATAGCACGGCCGATGGACTGGGCGGTGGCCTTCGTGGCTCGCAGAGCTATATCAGTCGCGCTGCGTAAGTCCCTGAAGGCTTCGGGTTCGGGGCCAGACTCGTCCATAGAGCGGAGAAGCTTGGCTTGGAACACTTGAAGTACCGCCATTGAGTGAAGCGCTGATGCAGCTTGGCCGGCGGCGGCGTAGGCGCGACCGGCGAGAGCAGAGGTAGTGCGGCAGGGTTTCGAGGGGTGGGAAGCTTTGGCTTTCCATCCGGAGGTGGAGGGCGGGCAGAGATGATTGGCCACGGCCTCCTCGAGGGGCGGCGTTCCCTCGTAGCCTCTTTCCTTCGTGCCGTCCACTGAGGAGAGCGAAGAAGAAAAAGAAGGCTTTAGGCGCGCAGAGTGGGGGGCTTTCCACGACTTGGTGAGTTCGTCGTGAACTTCCGGGAAGAAGGGAGAAGGCCTTTGCCGAGGGGCCTGCTGGCGCCCCTGCAGAAACCACTCATCCAGTCGGCTCCGGGTTGGCTCTTCGGGAGAAGACCAATCGAGCCCGAGGTCTTCCACGGCCTTAGAGAGGACACGGATAATCTCAGTATCCATAGTGGAGCCCCCGCTCGTGCTAGCTAGCGTCGACGGGGCGGGGTCGAGAGTGGAGCCCGGCCAGTCGTCCGATGCAGCGTCGATGGACAAGCTGTCGTCCATTCCCCCGTCGTCCTCGGACGCGCCGAAAGTCACAAGGCCCACCGCTCTGCCAGAGGGGTGTGGGTCCGGCTGGGTGAACTGAACCGGCGGTGGGGAAGGCAAGAGCGGCGGTGAAGCACGCGGAGACTGGCTCGGCGTGACGTCACTGAGCTCAGGTTCAGGAAGCCTCTGTGAGCGGCGCTTTTTCTTAGTGCGCGGCTCAAACAGAGGGGTGGCGATGGGCTCGCTCACGGCGAAAGCGGCGAGGCGAGCCCGTAGTGCGGAGAGACCCAGGTCATCACATTCCGGGCATCCGCCCTTGGTCAATGCAGCTTCTGCGTGGTCACGGCCCAGGCAGCGAGCGCAGATGATGTGACGATCCCCGTCCGGGAGAAGGTCTCTGCACGACGCGCAGGAAGGCATTTGAAACAACGCCTTAATGGAAATTTGCTCTTTCACAAATGTCGCGGGGCGGACAGATGTAAAATACTTGCGTATATGGCGCGCCGGATGGCTCAGTAGGAGGTGCTTGAAGGCGGCTGAAGGTGCCGACGTCCCCGTAGCAATCCCGCTGGTATGCTTTTCCACGGCGGCGAAGGCTTCCAATAATCCGGAGGATCCAGCGAAGAAGGAGATTAAATCTAAAGAACTCTCATGACGGGGCGCCCAATATATAGCTTGGCCACGCCCATCTTGGCGGGCTCTGACGCGCGCAGGCGCGAAGCGCGCTCATTGGTCGCGCATTCAGAGTCGCCCCGTCATTGGTTCAAGCAAGTTGCCGCAGCACAGCCAATGACCGAGTTCCTTCGTTCATTGCTGTCAGCTGTGCAGCTGCAATGCGTTTTACATAAAGACTTCAATATTCTCCAGAAAAGGAGTTTTCCCATAGCGTAAGCTACTTACGCAATAGGAGAGACCTCTCGAAAGGGAACTAACATGTTTGCAATGTTAACACATTTTGCCCATGACATCGGTTTTCTTACCTGAAGATATATGACGTATAATCTTCTTTATTGACTATGCTGGCTACATGAAAATTCATAATTCGTGATAGTGTCTACTGGACGCGGCGCAGCGCGACACGATGATTCACTGATGGTAAACGGATGCCCGTTCTTCTTCTGAAGTAGCGGCTACTACACACAACTACATGGAGGACACATCATTTGCACATTTGTTCCTTTGTCCAATGTAGAAAGCCTCGCACGGAGTAGTAGACACGATGTAATAAATTACAAAACAGATGATTATGTCTTTTAAAGCACAATCGTTGTGACAAATAGCTAGCTAGGACATAAATATTATGTAGAATACAAAATATCAGCCCAAATGACCATCATTGAAGATGTAACAGCGTGTATGGGGTTTTGAGTGGATAATGCAATGCTGAAAAAATACATATTTGCATTTATATTGGATGCTGTAAGTAACTTTTACAATAAAATATTATTAAGTCTGATTCATATGAAATATTATTTGTGTGATCAAGCGTTTTAACGAATAAATTCAAATCGCTTGTCTGCTGGGCATTTCACTTTTAAATGCATGTTATATATTTAATTATTAGATCCACGGACCTGCTATTTAAAACTTGCATGAAGAAGTGGGAAAAGCTGTTGTGACAGTAATTTCCCGCAATATTACACAAACTCGCGTATTTATCACGAGGTTGGATCCAGTTATTCATTAGTCAGCAACGTATTGATGCTTTTCTGTTTTATCATGAATAACGTGACGCGTCCATAACGCGTTGTTCCCATAACGTAAGCGCTGTTTCTCTGCCATTTTCAAAGGCTCATAAAAATGTGTCTTGGCTTGATACACAGTCTAATGGTCTAACTCTAACGAAATCCAAATTTTAAACATATTTTAATGAAGCAAAATGGGCCTTATAGCCTTACACGTCCTATTTGAGCCAATGCAGATGAACGAGCAAAGTTATTTCAGGGCAAGACCGCTCTGATTGTAAAGCCTAACGTGATTGGTTGTAGCAAGAACGTGCTACGATTGGTCAGCTCAATGTGGCCGTTATCTGATTGGCTTGAGTAAACGGTGGGTGGAGTCCACTTGTTTGTGGATTTGTCTGAACGTCGACGCTAGAAGTGTTTCAAAATCCACAAATGCGTGAGGGGATCTACAAATGCACAGGAACCGATTCACAAATGCGTGAGGGGATTTACAAATGCACAGAACCGATTTACAAATGCGTGAGGGGGTTTACAAATGCACAAAAAACGGTTCACAAATAAATGCCAGGCAGAGTTGTTTGTGGTATAAACAACATTTGTAAATATATTTTTTATTTGCAAATCTCATTCTATTTATTTGTGAGTTTCATAATTCTTTGTGAAACTCTTTACATTTATTTGTGGATCTTAATCTATTTATTTGTGAATTTGATATATTTTTGTGAATCTCTTTACATTTATTTGTGGATCATAATCTATTTATTTGGAATAATGCAACAATTCTACCCCCATACAAAACAGCTTCTGATTCTGTGATACAGCCTGTCAAGGCATGGGAACATGACTACTCATGACAGCTTTCCTTTAGCTAAGGTTTGTCCTGGTCATCATACCTCCCAAAAAAGAAAGGGAAAAAAAAAGATATGTTCAAAGTGCATGTGGAATACAGATGTCTTTGTGTGAAACGCTGTCACGATGGGACTCTTGTTATGCCTGTGCAATCTGTAGCCTGAGGCAGAATATGCCACAAAGTCATTGCTGGTTTTCCTGCTGTGTGAAGACACACGGTCTGTGAAGAATGTTGGCTGAAATTAGGTCTGATGCTGAGGGACCTGTCTGAGTGAGATGTTCATTATATTGTTTGTCTTTAGATATTATCTTTTGTGTTGTAGCAGACAAAGCCATTAAAATATGCTCTAATATCATCGCTGATAAAGAGGCTGAGCTAAAGATGCCTATTTCAGTCGGGTACCCTCATTAGACTGAACTCCTGCCTCAGTTTCAGGCATTGTGATGTAATTGCATTCTTCCATTTATAGAGGTCTTCATTTGGAGACAAACAGTGTGTACAGTTACTGAACATGCTGAGCATCTCTCTCATAAAAAAGTAATTTCAATAATACACTAAGCAGCTCAAGCCATCGTTGACATTTTAGAATTAATAATGGAGGCTTGTGCTCATCTTTTTAACTTTCAACAGCAGCTTTGAATCCATGCAGGAAGAAAGTAGTTCTGCACACAAGAGAGTATTTTTAAGTCTCTGTGGTTATTTCTTATTTATTTACATACTTGTGCTGTCGATATCGAACTTGCAGTCATGGCTCTATATCTATCATTCTACTGCTTGTATCCATCCATCCATTGTTCTTTCAATTTCAAATTCAGAATTTCTATTCATCCATCCATCCATTGTTCTTTCAATTTCAAATTCAGAATTTCTATTCATCCATCCATCCATCGTTCTTTCAATTTCATATTCAGAATTTCCATCTATCCATCGTTCTTTCAATTTCATATTCAGAATTTCCATTCATCATTCTTTCAATTTCAAATTCAGAATTTCCATCCGTCCGTCCATCCATCCGTTCTTCCATCCGAGATGTTGATATCTCTTTTGATTGCACACTTTAGAATCTTGAAAAATATGTTTATTGTGTGTCATTGTTGAATTCTCTTCTGAAATTCTGGAGGATATGCTTTTGAGACTATCAGGGTTTTTTTTTTCTCTGAGACTCAAGAGACTTCAATAAGACATAATCTTGTCGTCTAGGAGAAGCAATTTGAGTAAATAATTTATTTAATTTTGTAAATTGTCAGTTTTTGTGACATTTTTATTTTTTTCCAAGTTTCCAATTTTGAGCAATATATGCATGCAACAGCAGAGGAGAATGCTTTTCCATTTGATGCTTAAGAGTGAATGATTGGTGATACCTTTCTCATTTCATATATCCACCCTGAAATACACTCACTTTAACTGGCTGAATTGCTTTCCTATTAAAGAGTCAATTATTTGCTGTAGTGAGTCTGGTAGAGGGAGAGATATCAGAATGGATTGGAGCTGAATCTTAATCAAACTGTTCAAATATTAGCCATGTCTCCATCACCCCCAACACAGTCTACCCAGCTGACAGTCTTTCTGTCACTCTCACTACACACCTGCCCTTACACCCCCCTACAGCACATTGTGTGTTCTTATGCAACTCATTTATGGTGGATTGTTATAGCTTCATTGTCATTGAAAATATGATACTATCAGAAACATTCAAAAACAGTAATGCAGAATAAATGTAGTCATAGAGCTAAATTACACTGACAGACATGTATGTAGACTTGACTTTCCAGGAAATCAGTCTTCAAACAGGGCTGAATGGTTGCCCATAACGGAATGAAGTTTAGTCCTGAATTAAAATAGAATTTATTCGACAAGTTTATACGTGGGAGAAATTGAAAAGTGTATTGCTCCAAAGGTAACAATGAGTAATATACAAATAAATGTACAGAGTGTACTTTGTGATGTTTACAGAGAAGAGAGGGAATACTTATGGTTGTCTTCAAGATTCAGTGTCAGAGGTGCTTCTCTCTTTGAACCTTTTTTGGTGAATTATTTTGTGCAAACATTTCAGAGAAACCGTTTTATTTAGATCTTAGAATTTTCAGTGAATAATGACTTGTGTTTTGGTCTGTTCATCACACACAGCTATGGCTTCAGAAGATATAGGTATAGTTGTATAGTTTAATTTTATGATGCTTTTATGGTGCTTTGAATTCAGCCTCATACCAGATAGCCTTTAAAAATGAGGATTTGGGACATGTGGACAAGCCTAGAGGCCAAATATGAAGGAAATGAAAGTAGTAAAAGTCTGACCTTGACTCTAGCTCTACCTTTCTCCACATCTTATGTTTTTCTAGGAGAATTCATATGTTTCTGTGGGCAGGGACTAATGTGTGTTTGCTGTGTGAGGTGGATTCTGGCTAGCACAGACAAATATTCACAGTGGGGGTTCGCAAAGTCAGTCGTAACAGCTTGCAGCCATTGCGAGGTGTACAATGGGCATTGTATTGAAAAAAGTTGTCTGTTGTCTGTCAAACTCTGTGATTTGGTCCAGATCATGTTCCTTTGGCTTCAAATGTGTTCACTGATTCCACAGCTTCTTTAGATTTAATAAGTCACGAACATGAAAACATCTCAAATTACAGTCTGGTTCAAGACTTTTAGGACCATAAACTAAATCTTGGACCATTTAAGATGTATTTTAAGGATGTAAGGATCCAAAATGTGGTAGTTTTGTTTGAAAGAAATTGATACTTTTATTTAGCAAGTATGCATTAAATTGATTTTAAAAATGGCAGTTTAATTAAAGACATTTATAATGTTACAAAATATTTTAAATAAAAAAAAAGCTTTTTTTTTTCAAACTTACTGTTAAAAAAAAATCACTTTCCACACTTTAAGCAGCACAACCGTAATAATAAGAAGGGGGTGGGTGGCATGTCTAAAAAAAAATCTGTCCATATTTTCCAAATAAAATTAGGAGATTTGGCCTCCTGAAAATGATGGTCATGCATTTGCAAATTATTTACAACACAACTGCACAAAACACAAGCTAAGCCAATTCAAAACAAGACTGGGATTGATTCTCTTGGTTTTAAAGAAGAATGGTAAAGTAAACGTGACAGAGAAAACATCTGGCTTCTCTTTTCATTCTCTTCCCAGTCTCTTGTGAATTTGTCTATCAGTGTTGCAAAATATTACGACCTTCCAAAAGTATCCACTATCACCTCTGCCCTGTCATATTAAAGAAAATTGTGAGCTAAAATTTAAGAATACATTCCCCATGGAGTGTCATTCAAGCACTTGGCTTTCCTTCCTCCCTGATGTGCCCTCTGGCTCTCCAGCTGTGGTGGCCCTTTACAGTTCGGCTACTTTGTTCTGCTGTAAAAAAAAAAAAAAAAAACCTGGAGCCCTTAGGAAGTCACATGTTTGTGCATTGTTTGCACAGTATGCTAGAGGGCAGCTGTGAGGCTGTTATTAGCCATTGTTGTTGGCCTGCAGGGTACAAAGGTTTTCATTTTTGCATACACACCAGTGATATGTGTATCCCAGGGAGTACTTTAGCAGGTCTTTGTTACCTGTAAGTCCTTAATTTAATTACTTAGTTCACTTTTATTAAATGTCCCATTTACATTTTTTATAAATACATTTAATAATTCCTTACTCTTTTTATTGATGCACAATATATTGGTACTATATCGATTTTCAGACTTTATTATTATTAAAATATTTAAAATATTATTTAAATATTTGTTTATTAGATTATACATTTTCAGATGATTCTGTATATTTATTTGTGCTTTCCTCCCTGTGTTTACATTTATAATTATCTTTGCTTTGAAGTTCCAGCAAATCCCTAATATGGGCTGCGTCTGAAAACTTAAAAATGCTGCCTTCGGAGGCTGCATTCCAAGGTAGGAAGGAATCAAGGCACGTCCGAATCCAATGTTAGCTTCACTTCCTGTCTCCTGAGATGCCTTCATCTGATCGATTTTTGAAGGCAGCATAGAGGTATCCTTCGCGTATATTTATAATGCAATGGCAATCGACATAGCTTTTATCACTGTATATAATACTATTAAAATTATATAATTTCTATTTGACTTTTTCTTCAAGATTTATATTGTTGTGATATCAAAGCTTTTGTGAATTCTTTTGGCCATGATAACCGTGTAGTGAAAAATCTGATATCGTGACAGCCCTATACTGTACATTATAATGTACAGTGATGTACCATTTCAAATTATGGATTTTTATTTTTTATTGTACTATTTTTTTTAGACAGTAGAATAGTATAGAATATCAGCATCTATATTGGGGGCAGTCGTTGTGGTTAATGGTCAGAGAGTAACCTGAAAGTTGTGGGTTTGATTCTCAATACTGGATGGAAATGACTGAAGTGCCCTTAAGCAAGGCACATAACCCCCAATCACTCCCCAGGCGCCACAGCAAAAATGGCTGCCCACTGCTCCGGGTGTGTGTGTCCATGGTTTGCAGTGTGTGTTCACTCCTCGCTACTCCTGATGTGTGTGCACTAACTTGGATGGGTTAAATGCAGAGGACTGAATAGTGAAGAATAGTTAGGGAATTTAAAATTAGTCCAAATGAGGTGCGTAGACAAAAAATTCCAAGTACACAAAATTCCTTTCTATAGTAAAGCATTGATTTTATCTCGCTTCTTTGATGACTTTGGTGAACTGTTCCTTTAAGTGTGGCATAGTATGTATTCTCAAGGCTCTCATTTTCTTTATCCACTAATGACAGAACAGTGGGTTATTGTCTATTTTCCCTCCCTTAGCCATGAAGTGTCAACAAACTACTTCCAAGCAGCCGTTAAAAGGCATTGGTGCCTTTATAAATAATTCAACCACTTGACTGGATGCTAAATGAATGGAGATGATACGGACAGAAGGTTTTGGTTTCCAGGGAGTCCTTGAGGAGGAGGGAGTGTTTGGAGGGTTAAAATCACCTCCTCAAAACAACACCCAACCCAACACAGACAAAGCGAGAGGTTTAAATCCAGCCGAGCTGATCTTCCCTCCTCTTTCTCTTCCTCTTCCTCAGACTTGGTGAGAAATTGCGGAGGTTTTCCTGCTCTTTTCTCTTCTGAAACAAAAAGTGGCATTTCTGTGAATCAAAGCCACCCCTCAGGAGTCTGTCTTAGGTCCACCCCGGAATGCCACCATGGAGTTTGAGGGCTTGCCGGGGCCCAGAGTGGACAGTTGGTGGAACAGTTCCAGGTTTTGTTCTCATTTGTCAACAGCCTTGGACTGAAGTTCTGTTCAGTTTAGGGAAATGAAGAGAAATGACTTGTTGCCAACCGGAAAAGGTATTGTCAATAAGACAGAGAATAGATGGATGAATTAAGGGACAAGGGAGGCTTGTAGCATCTACTGAAATAATCCATCATGATATTTTAGACATAGATGGATTTTAGTGAATAAATGAAGGAGATACAGAACAATAATTTCAGTTCATTGGTTGCTAATCAAGAGAAGATGACTCCTTTCAAGTGTGTGAGAATGTTACCCCCATGGTTTTGATCAATGTGATGGGAAAATGCAAGTATTAAGAGAGAATGTGTTTTTTGGTATGATAAGTTGCCTAAAAAAAACTGTCTAAAGACTTTTTAGATGCCTGCATAAATGCTAACTATAGTATCCACTAAACATCTGCTGTATACTCCTGGGTCTGAATTATCTGAGGAACTTAGATGATAGTAAATAACATCATTAACCTTTTCATTTTGGGAATGTTTTCCCTTGTTTAGCAACCACTGAATAAGGTTGTTGTTGCAGTGTTGCCGTAGAGTGATAAATGGATGTGAACACCCTCTTGAGGAACTTGTCCTATTGTGATGTTAAATAGTGGAGAGTGATGTTTTATACATCCAAGTAACTTTTAAACCATAAAAGCAGGGGGGAAAATTCTGACTCGGATATTCATTATTTTATTTTGTTTATGCTGATGGATCTGTTTTTTGTGTTTAGACTAGGGTTGTGGGCCATTCAATTTTAAATAGAGAATGCATTTTAAATTCCAAATCAATTCTTGAATATGAATTAAAGTAACCAACAGGATGAAGAATTGCAGTTTGAATCGAAATGTAAGGAAGTACAATTAAAATGAATTGAAAATATGTAGTAGATGTTGTTTTTATTTTTTTTATCTTTAGACAAAACAATGATACTGACATATTATAAGAGTTATAAGACATACTGTATTATAAGAGACTATATATTTTAAAAGTTGCTTTCAATTAAAACAGCTCAAACATGCATCCTAGACTGGGACTAGGCTTAAGCCTTGTCTGTGAAACTGGGGGTTCATTTCTCACAATTTCTTTGAATTGCAACTTGACATGCAGATAGGAATGATCTGACAACCTTATCAGTCTGGCAAACTCTGGCTCTTGAATATTAATTAGGTGACAGCACCAGAAGTCTGATTAGCTGAAAAGTAGGTAAAGGTACAACCCATATTATGATTACTTACTGGTTGTGGGTTCATTCGTTTGATTGGCTGCTGATGCAGTCGGTTGGCAAAGGCTTCTCCTTGGTGTAAAAGCTGCCACTTTACGTCACCAACAAACATGTTTTCTTAGCTTTGCAGCTAAGCAAAATTAAGCCTTTAAAATATAATGATAGTAGTAAATATTTCTATGGTTGTTAAAGTCCCTTAGACTTTGAGTACTGGAACTGGTACACAAAAGAAAGAACAAATCATGCTGTCTGAGAAGTTCCACAAACAGTAAAATATGTCTTCCAACCCTGTTTACAAGCAACAGAAAAACAGCTTGGAAAATAAGAAGTGAATTTGTCTGCCCTCTCTTGTCAGTAAACCTGGTAAACCGAGAGCTTTTACATAAATATTGCCCCTCCTGGACTAATGAAAGCCTGAAGCAAATGGATACATGGTTGAATGGGCCATAGTGAGGTTGTCTCAAGAGTGTGTGTGCAACACCCAGCTGTTGTTATTTCTGTATCATTTCAATTGCAGCAGCTGTCAGGGGAACTTATGGCTGTTAAAATCTAAATGAGCACAGGAGCCAAGAGCTCTCCTCCTGACTGATGGGTCACAGACCTGGGAGAGGAAGAGAAAGAAGAGTGCGCTGGTGGGGGACACTTTGTATGGATGGAAAGAATGGAGAAAAGGGATGTGCATGCATGGTGATGACATCGGTCAAATTAATTGCGTGTCTATAAATAATTTCTGCTAAAATTTCCTCTAGTATGATAACAATGGTTTTACACTTAGTACGTGCTTTTGAAAAAAAGGGGGAAAATAATTTATTTCTTGGAAATCAATCTTTACTTCCTTTTTAAAATCTCAAAAGAAAATATATATATTTCCCATGCTATTATCTCCTATAATAAGCTAACAATATGTCTTCATTTTGTTCTGTTGCTAAACTGAAGGGTTTTTGGCACATTGGTGTTCTGGATCGTTTCTAGGTGGTTGCTAGTCAAAAGAGACCATTATATGTGTTATGTTTATAATATTCTGGACCATGCACTTAATTTTCTTTATAACTTTTGGGCACTAATGTTGCATAAAGCCAAAACACCTTCATTAACATACCTTTATTATTTAATTAATCAAAATAGCAACCAGCTAAAAAGGTTCATCGCCTTTATGATGCTCTAATGGAGCAACACCTCGTTTATCTGTTTGCTTGGTCTGTTCATCATGGGGAAAGTTGGTCACCTGGGTGAGTGCCAGGTGGGGGCCATCGATTTTTCCATCATTTTCTCCTCTCCTTC
Source organism: Gila orcuttii (assembly GCA_026230005.1). Classification (NCBI taxonomy): domain Eukaryota; kingdom Metazoa; phylum Chordata; class Actinopteri; order Cypriniformes; family Leuciscidae; genus Gila; species Gila orcuttii. The sequence continues at coordinate 39,154,631 of JAPDVR010000011.1, forward strand.
TGCCTCAGTTGGCAGGCTTCAATCTGAACCCTGCATTAGTTTCATCTTCTCCATTCTATGTGCAATTGATTGCTCCAAGCATGCCATGAATTTATCATCACAAAGCTGTGAAGGACTTACTTTTATAACTCACTACTCGACAGTGGAGGTTGTTGCTGTTACAAAGAAGAAAAAAATTGATTCTTGTGGGTCTCCTTGGATTCTGTAAACTTTTAAATAATTGATGTGGGTTTTCATGTTTGAATGAACATATCACTGATGAAAGTGAGGAAGGATATTGTACAGCACTTGATGTGTTCATAAAAACCCAACCTTATGCAAGCATCATAGTGTACATTCTTGCCTCTCTGTATACCCAAATAGTTCTTTATTTTTTGCACATATTGCATTTTAATAAATTAAAATTTAGATATATTTAATTGTAGTTAAAATGTCTGAGTATCCAACTCAAAATAGATTTTAGTAGGTTGTCACACTTAGCACCTTTTTTTCTGAAATTGCACCCTCTTTTGTCTGAGCCTCTGAGGTCATCATCAGTGTTATTTTAGTAGTATTTATATACTATTATAGTATTTATTCATATTTTGAATCTGCTTTAAAATATTTTTTATTGTACATTTTAATGTTAGTTTAAGTTTTAGTAATTGTATGTGCTTTTGTTGTTTATTAGTTTTATTGTTCATATCTATTAAAAAAATATATTTTTTTTTGCCATTTTAGCACTTCAATTTAAGCTTATTTTAATTCTGCTAGTTGCCAAGGCACCATTTCTAGTTTTCATTGAAGTTTTATTTTATTTCAGCTTTTATTTGTCAATTAACGAAGACATTTTTAGTTTTAAAAATGCATCATCGGCAGTCGACAGACAAAATAACAGTCTTTCACTTTTCTCTTTGATTCCTTGTCACATGTTGCATAGCTTCCTTTTCACAGCAAATTAATATGAAAGAACATAATCTGTGAATGTGCGTGAATGTATATTTGTCCCATTGGTGCTTGTTTTTGACTCGACTTTTTTTTTTTATCAATTATTAGTCATTTAAGGCAAAGAAGAATCCCAGAAAATCCCTTTGGATATCCATGTGAATAATCCACGTGGATAACATAAGCATTAGCTAATGGGCTTTGTGGGAGCAAAAAGTTTAGATCAGATCTGAGCAGGACAGTGAGTACCTTCACAAGTTCAGTTTTACTGTAGCTCAATTTGAACTCTACACAAACATGCTCAATGACTTCAAACATGTGGTCAGGGAGTTGGCAGGACAAATAACTCACTCACTGGTTGTCAATCCATCTGAACCTCCTCCTTTCTGTCTGTCCGGGAAAATGGGCAGCAGGCTCGTATGGTTGTCTCATTATCACTGCAATGTCAGTTTGTTGGTTAGAGCAGTGATTTTTGTTTGCATAATGGTGGGTGGAGGCCGCCTTCAAGGGGGAAGAAAGCGGTGAATATGTTCCTATTAGGTTCATGGATAGGAGGGGCCCTGGGTGTTAAGATCCTCACCGGGGTCAGCGGTCCTTTGGACGAGGATAGAGTGTCCACACAGCATGCCAGAGTTTATTTAGTACCAGGCAACAAGTTGTGATGAAACCTGAGCCTCTTGCAGATGGTGAGCCGACTTCCCTATCCCTTTTCAAAGCTGATCTGTCAGATAAGGACTGACTCTAGCATCCTAATACAGTTACAGGATGTGTTCCACAATACCTAAATGAACTTCCTGAATGGAAGCTGAGCCCTTAGCTGCTAAATGAAGACTGCACGCCATTTCTGCTTAAATTGAATGGCTTTAAACTGATGGAGAACACTGGCTATAGTGTCTTTTTACTGACCATAATTTAGGTTTAGAGACCCACACTTTTAACAAACTTAACTTTTTAAAGGTGCTGTCCAGTTCCACTTCCATTTCCCACAGTATTCGGTTCCTTTTCTTTTCCTACAGTTTCAAACAGGGACTCTTCTCTTTTCTCCTCCACTCTTGTACCCCGTCGACCCAGCCTATATGCTGAAGATCAAGTTTCTCCGGCCCTGGAGCTAAGTCCAATTGACGACAGACCTGTTGGCAATCTTGTTTGATGCTGAAAGCGGATCCCAGTGCCGCTCTATGAGCTCTGCATAGCAGGAATGTGCAGGAGAAAGGGATGAGCATGTTGTGGTGTCTCTCTGATGCCCTTCATGAGAAACTTGAGAAGGCGTGTGTGTTCGAAATGTCTAGAGGGCTGCCATCTCTTTCTATTACGCTCCTTTTTTCTATCTATCTCAAAGAGGTCTTCAATACCTGAAATAAGCTATCCATTAGCATTCCCATTCATCTCAATGGCAGTTTCTTGGATGTACTTGGATGAAATCTGTAGTCTTTGCATAAGGGACCACATAACTTTTTGAACCTATCACCTGAGCTGTATAAATTATGTGACAAATCATTTTGGAACCATATGAAAATTACGTCATGATATTGCTCATTGACCGATGGCTGATAGTGACTATTTTAAGCTTTTGTAATACATGTAGCCTATAAATTTAAGTGATATATATGTTACTTGCAGTCAATTTTATTCTATCAGAATCAGGGTGGGAAATTAACAGCCACAGTGGCTGGTGGATGCCCAATTTTACCAGCCAATTATATTTTTTACCAGCCACTTTTCCCGGAATTCAAATTTATAAAGTATTATTATACACAGTAAGTACAGTGCATGGACTGTTCGACGGGAAGGTAGGCTAACCTTTCCCTCGTTTTCCCTTCGTCATTAATGCGCCACTTGTTCGAAAAGTACCTTCTCTTTTTATTTACTTGGCCCTCGACAGTTTGTACATTCATAGCTACTGCTGACTCCACGGCGGGCCTCTTAACACCGGGTATATGTCGCCACATTTATTAAATTTTCCTTTCGTCTGTACCTCAGCTCAGCTATATGTGTAACGGTCCGGTGAAAACCAATCAATTTAGTTACTCGACAAAAGTGCATAATTGTTACTTAGCAACAGCATTCTTTGACAAAAGCTGTCCAATTCGTTACAATGAATGTTTTAAGTAGTAACCAATAAAAATATGTTTTACAATCTACCAGCCACTGTGGCTGGTATACAAGGCAAAGTCACCAGCCACTTTGAAAAAGTACCAGCCATTGGCTGGTGGCCGGTGCTAATTTCCCACCCTGATCAGAATGCACAGCTTAATGGCTGCAATGGAGAAAGATGCTTTTAAAACTATATGGTGTAGTTTTGGTATCTACTTCCAGGGGCTAACAGATGTGTGCTAAGCTAACCTGCTGACAAACTTTTGAACCTTTTTTCCCCCATCATCACATACTAAGTTTTGATTTGTGCTGCTAATTTAGATAACTGTCTGAGATTATACATTTTTTGGTCTCATTAGTTATCATCATAGCTTGATGAGAGCAAGAGAGATCCACTTGACTTTTAATCTTATGTGCGATAGCATCTCAGTACTGATACTTCTTGTTATATGTACAGCCCGCATTTAAGAGGAGAAATCTTTCCTCATTTGGATGATGAAGAGGAAACTTGCTCTCCGATGGTTAGCAGACTGTTTACGAAGCATTTCAAAGAGACAGTTGAGAGCTAGCACACTTAAGGGAAAATCACAAAACCCATATCAATCTCCGTTCATTTTTAGACTTATCCTTGGCACTAAATTCACTAGCCGAGAGAAAAAAAAAGTTTATTTTCCTAGCAGTATAACTAACTAGAGCTTTCAGTTAGCATTGATTGAATGTGGCATTTCTTTATTCCACAACATTTTGAGTGTTTATGCAAATAACATCACATCTTTAATTGGTTCGCTGAGGGTTAAAGTTAATGTACAGGACTTTATTGTAAAGTAACACCAACGTTCTTTATATTTGCAGGTTTAAATTCTATCATGAATTACTAACTTTGGGCCCCACAGTAAATATAATTAGTGAAAAGCACAGAAAAGTAAATTGTATAAAACAATTGGCACATTAAACCATTAAACCAGATTTTCCGCAGTCAAAAATCTCCATGAGCACAGATAGCATGATGTTATCGAATCTGTGGGAGTGAGCCAATCACGCTTGGGCGAGATGGGAGGATAACCTACTGTATAGCGTGCCTCTTTTCCAACTTCTCTCTTCGCAGCAATATCAGCCTGATGTAATCAAAACATAGTTATCCTATGCTGCCTGTTGACAGCTTTGAAAAAAGCAACAATAACAGACATCTACTCACGCAATGCAGGGCAAACACACAAAGCGGGAAAGATATCGATCCTTTCTGGTAATTCCACCGTCTTGTTTTCATTTTAGGGTAAATCATGTGTCCTGCACACTTTGATGTTTGTATTTCCCTCGTGTGGGTGTAATAAATAGAGCAAAGATATCCTCTACAATTTTAATGTGCTGTAGACTTTTGATTTAAGTTTTGAATTTTGACTTAATCAAGTTTGATTGAATCACCCTGAATGATCACCCAGTAGGTTATTTATGTGTTTTTGGCCGTGTCAGCGTGAACATAAGTCAGACAAACATACTACAGATGTTATTTTATGCTATACATACTGTACATGGCATTGCTATGGAGTCTATGCGTGCAATCAAAAAATGCTAAGTCAAATACCCCCATCACTCTTGAGGAACAAAGGCGTTCCTGGCCAATTATCTCCATGGCGTGCAGCAGTATTGAGAGTGACTCTTAGCATTGAGACCATTCCTTCGCTTTGTTTTAGACAAAGTGTCTGCATTTGTTTGAATCTTAAAGATTAGGAAGATGGCTGAAGATGGTGCAGAGGAAAGTATGTGTTAACACACCGATAAAATATACCACAAATGCAAGCCATGTTTAACATAGAGCTCTTTAGCATTTCACTTGTTCAGGGTAATAATTGTAATGAACTTTTTTTTCTTCAAATTCTTTGATTATTAGTTCAGCAAATAATCGTGTAGGATGCTTTCGTATCGAGACGAGTGCTCTGTAGTATGTCTCCAAAGATAAAATCTTATTATTTGTGATAATTACTACAATTTAGTTTTTTTTTTTTTTTGGATTTTCAGGTGTCCTTAATTTCCAAAACATTAACATGTGATTCTGTGTTTGTTTTCAAACAGCATTTTTATGAAATATTACCATTGAGTTATCATTGTTTCACTATTTACATTGCCAAATTCAATGCATGGTTCATGTGGCACACAGTGGTGGCTGGTGGGGCTTAAAATAGAGGAGGCACACTTAATTGTAGCAGTCTACAATATTTTTTTTTTGCTTAACTGCTTTAAAATGTTTATTTTTTTGGGTCACTATTACACAGACAATTTAAAGAATTTAAAGTACAAGAAGACAATGCAAATATAATTTCACTCACCTAGCTGATTTCTGTAGCCTGCATCCAACTTCATATTTCATTTTTAATTTGTAGCTGCTGTCCGAATAGTAGCTTGGTAAATCTGTTTACAATCAAATATACAATATCTCTACTCTCCATAATAAAGGCAGGTAGTACATTATCACCTCTATCACCTCAGACTCGCCTTAGCAAGGTTTTCCGAACGATTGTAATTACATATGCAGATTCGGCATGTTCGGTGAAGAGCAGTTGTGATTCCTACTTCAGTAATATTTTATGGTGTTACAGTGGTGAAATTACAAACAAGAAATACACATTCTGAGACATGAAATTAAAGTAATAGCTGGGAATTGTATTAACATTAAATCATCATTCTCCCATTTTCACCTTAAAATTTGGGGTAGGTTGTGCTTCCCTTATCTGATGAGTTGCCACTGGTGGCACAGTAGATTAAAGATGGCCTATACTGGGGAAAAAAATGGAAATTATTACAGAACCCATGTGCAAATATATTCTAAAGACCTTTGAGAAATATCTGACCAATTCGTATTTTTTTATCTAATTACTAAGGAGGCTAACAATGGCATTATAATACCTCAGTGGGCATTTCTCAACACATTTACATTATATTGACATGAAAATCATTTTGATAACTTCCACACTACTAGGATGACTTTCCACTAGATGTTTGAACATAACTGCAGTGATTTGCTCCCATTCAGACACAAAAGCAGCGAGGTCAGGCAATGATGTTGGGTGTTTGGGCCTGCCACTGAGTTTAAGTTTCAATTCATAATCTGTTTTCACTGGGGTTCAGTTCTGAACTTTGTGTTAGCCAGTCCACACCAGACTTGGTAAACCACTTGTTATGGACCTTGCTTTGTGCACAAGGACATTGTTATTCTGGAACAAAACTGTTGCCACAAAGTTGGAAGCACACAATTGTCTAGAATAGTATTGTATGAGGCTGCATTAAGATTAGTCTTCTCTGGAATTAAAGGGCCAAGCCAAACCTATTAATTTGAAGTGGATGTCTATACTTTTGTCATGTTGGTATGGTTTTATTATTTCGGAGTTAATCTTCATAAAAAACTGTAATCTTGAGATTGTAGATTTTACATAGAGGGCGATCAGGTTTTACTGGTGTTAAAGGAATCGAATGTGGTCTAGCCTATATATATATATATATATATATATATATATATATATATATATATATATATATATATATATATATATATATATATATATATTTTTTTTTTTTTTTTTTTCTGGATTTAGCTCCTACCCTAAACAAACACACCTGAACAAGCTAATCGGAGGCTGCATCTAAAATCGCATACTCTTGAGTAGGTAACCTTAAGTAATTGCTTCACGACCGCTAAAAAAATTATGTTCTATATACTATGAATGTGTGTAGTATGAACTATACATTCGCCATGCTGTCATTATTAAGTGACCAACCAGCGTCAGTTGTGTCACTACTTCACTGCCATTCATAAATCCTCTCCCGTGGCCTCATGGGATAGTAAAGTGTCCATCATATCCATACTTCAGAATCTTGCCAAAAGTAGTAGGTCATATTGGTACTTTTTGCCTACTCTTTTATGAGTACTGTGAATTCGGACATGCTTTATTCACATACTGTTTTTTGCCTATATAGGAAGTATGCAATTTTGGATGCAGCCACAGTCTTCAGGATTACAAGAAAAAGCTGCAGGCAGGTGAGTTTGTTCAGGGTTTGAGCTAAACTCTGCAGGATTGTGGACCAGAGTTGAGAACACCTGCCCTATATTTTCACAATGATGATAATAGAAACAAAAATATTGTCTTATTTCATATGAAAAAATATAACAATGGACAAATTAGATTTGTATACTTTCGGAAGAAATTGTTTGTGGTTCCTGCTTGCCCATGCAAAACTCTATGCTAGGGCAGTCTTTCCCAACCCTGTTTCTGGAGGCACACCAACAGTACACATTTTGGAGGTTTCCCTTATCTGACCCATTAATTTCAGGTCTTGTAGTCTCTACTAAATAGCTGATAAGTTGAATCAGGTGTGTTTGATTTGGAAGAGTACACAAAAATTTGTAGTGCTGGTGTGCTTCCAGGAACAGGGTTGGGAAACACTGTGCTAGGGTGTTCTAGGTAGTTGCTAGGTGTTTGCTAACTGGCCCAAGTCAAGAGAGCCCACCCTAAAATCTCTGTTACATCCGGTTCTCTAGATGCATCTTGAATCCCTCCATCGTCTTTAAAATTTTTAGTCAAAAAATTTTCTGCAGAATGCGAAAACAAAGTAGAATCACCCATTTCATCAACAAAATACACTATTTAGGTATAATTTATGTCCGTAGCACAAATAATAAAGGTATAGGATGAGCGCCACTCCAAAATGTAATAATAAGTGTTAGGACCTCATCCCTGAGAAGTAGTTAAATCTGCAGGAATGGAAAAAGGTGATGGACAGAGAGAAAGAGAGAGAAGCTAACAGACTGAGATGGATAAAAGACCTGATGAGCTGCTGATTGGTTTCTACTCTCAGTGATACCCAATCAGACCCCTCTAATCACACCGCGCACGTCCTTCCTGGCAGCAGGAGACCTCGGGGAGACCTTCACCGCGGCAAACACGCTGTCTACTCCCATCCACCACCTACGCTTCACTTGCTTATTTGATGTGAAATGGAATTAAAGCTGGGCCGTATTACCCCCAAACAGTAATTATCACTGAATTTCCCCTGTGACATCCCTCAGTTCGTACACTTTTATTCCCTTATCAACACAAGGTAAGAGATATTCTGACAGCCAAGGTCAATACAGACATGCCTTCAATGACCCGGAGAAGACACTGCATACACTAACGCTGTTTAAACACAAAAGAGAATGAGATACTGGGGTGATGTATGTATTTATTTTTCTATGTAGGTATTTGGAACATGTCAAAACATTTTGGGCTGCTCTGTCAGATTTTTTTGGACACTGACATGTTGACAGTTTAAGCAAACATTCCACAATCAAATTGAGACGGCGTGGCTACGTTTTGTGTGGAGAAATGCATGGTAGTGCAACATTCTGTTTTTCTAGGGTACAACCCAATGCTCGTTTTCTGCTTTTGGATAATTAGCCTGCAATCATCCATTATAACATAATATCATATAATATACGGTATGTTTTTAGGTTATTAACCTATTATTCACTATTTTATTTTGAAAATGTATGTGCTTAATGCATTGCAAAACAAACCGACTGCACACAGTCGAACATACTTTGGGGAAATTGGAGGAGGTTTGGTTGGTGGACAGCAGCCAGTTTGTATTTCTTCCTTGAAAACTTCATTCACATACACAATTTGGGCATTTGTAGTGCAGCAAGAAACATACAGATGATTTTCAATACTTCTTTCCTGAAACTGGATGTTATTGTTGAAGTCAGATTTACCGCCTGTCGTGTATAAGGCCGTGATTTGATTAAAAAGTAATATCTGAATCTTCACTCATGGGGCTGAAAGCAAGAGTATTATCTTGTCATTGACAGGATTAGTCTTGATGGAGAATGGCTGTACATGCAATAACGGGCAGATCTATCATCTACAGTATCCCTCTGCTTGTGTTTCTCTGTGTGGGGGAAGATGATGGGGGTTACAAATAACTTGTGTAAATGTTATAGTAACATTTGTCTTTCACTTGCTCTGTCATTGGCTGTTCCCATTTCTTTCTTTTTTTTTTATGAACTGAGCATTACGTTCTTAACATTACAGTTCTTTTTAGCATGCACCATCCTGTAAAAATAAAAAAATGAGTCATATTTTGTCTCAAAAGAAAGTAATAATAAATTATCAGCACTTTAATGCATCCAGTCATTTTACTTTGTATAATTCCCATTCTTAAATTATTATTGCAGTAGTGTTTTTTAAACTGTATGTCACAATATTAATTGCAACCCTATTTCATTTAATTTCATTTTATTTTATTATGTGGTATGACCAAGGCATAATCATGTCCACAGGTTTTGTGAGATTCAACCATCTGCTGCATACTTGAAAGCAAAAATTTGAAACTGATGTGGTCAAAAACATCAATAATGGGGCAAAAACATCTTGTGACTTACATTATCTTTTATTTAGGATGAAAAGCTTTTTAAACTTTTAAACATAGGTCATTAGATGCAGGCGAGATTCCTGTAGTGATTTAATGATGTGCTGCTTACCTCTCAGGAGTGACGGAGCCTCTCGAAGGATGTCAGCTCAGCAGGACGTGCTGTGGAAGAGACTCTCGCGATTAATCACTTCCCTTTGGATGTGCTGCTTTGCTGAAACCCATTTCCTCTGCCCCTAAAAATCAGTGTGAGGAGCCAGTTTAAAGCCCACTGGGGAGGAAGGACAAACTTTGAGCTGTTGCTTTTGGCCCCTCAGGTTTATGTGGCTAGTAAAAATGTACTAGTGGCACCAGAGGGCTGTTTTGGTATTTAGATGAACAAAAAGCAAAGTCTAAATGTAGAATGCGCCATTATAACTCTTGCAGCTTTTATGAAAGTGGTGTCAGTCCATTTTAGAAAATCTGGATATGGAAACCGGCACTGCATTTTTCACTACAACTAAAGCTCATCAAATTCAGTCGATTTAGATCTAGTTTATTTACATGATCCATCAGTACTGTGAATGTGTCTAAGGGGTCTAACTCATGACCCTCACATTGCCCTCTGGGGTTTCAGATTGGTCTGGACGTTTGTTTAAGAATTCCATTTAACCCTGCAGCAAACAATCTTGTTCCTCTGTGAAAGGTGATGTCAGTTGTGATCAGTGGATGTCTACCTTGTCCTCCCCAGAGAGCAACAAATCCATTCTATCTGCAAACTTCTCCCATTGTTTCTCTCTCCCTTCCTGGTAGGTACAGCAAGAATCCAAACTTGAGACCTTACACAAACAAGCGTCAGAGGCCAATGCAATCACAACCGAAGGCAGTGCAGTGTCAAAGATCAGCAGAAACATGTGAGACCCATTTGGTGGAAAATAAGATTTCAGATGGGAAGGCGTGAAGATTGTACTGATTATCAGCACAAAGGGACTGAGCTGACTTTATGGTTTGTGTGAGGTATGTGGTGGAGTAAATGCTTGAATGTACATCTTACACATCACAGTCTGCATTTTAAGAACATACAATATTTTTAGACGAATGCATGTTCGGGTCAAATTTCATCACAAATTCAAAAGAAAAATAATAAAATAATAATATAATTATGAATGCTATTTTTATGTAAAGAAAATGTAAGCCTAATTTTAGAAATATTATCATTTCTTCTCTGCATTGCCCCCATTCTTAAAACAGTAATGTGAAAAATCCCATTCTCATTTCTGTAATACAGAAACAAACTAATTAAAGAAGTAATGCAAATTCAAATAATAGATCATCAAAATGTTACGATTCGATACATATCACAATACTGAACTCACAATACAATATCATTGCGATATTGATAAAAATGTTTGAGTAAATTGCTAAATTTGGTATTACATTGGGGGTGGAAATGAATAGTTTTGGACTTGGTGCTGGCAACCCAATACACAGGACAGTGGTAACACCAGAATAAAAATATTCATGATTCTGAAGCTGAAAATACAGAATTATTTTGACGAATATGTTTGCACTGTCACTTACTAGATATATTTAAATTTTGGCCACTTTTTACTGGTAACATAAGACATTTGGCATTATCAGGACCCACAAATATTCCCCAATTACATTATTACACATTATTCAACATTATATATAGTAGTTTAATGCAGTATTGACACTAAACTCTGTAAACTTGAATTTTTTCTCACTATACACAATACATAGTCACTATCCACGATACATATTGTTGCATTTTTGTATTGCGATATATTGGGACACTATATATTGTTACACGCCTAGTTATGATGCAAAAATGCTTTTTTTTCTAACAATGTCAAATACATGAGGTAGTAAAGCCATTTGATAACAATGAAAAACACCATTCAGTGTTGCAACATCTACTGCCTTCCTTTATAAAGTTGTACTGTGTTATGTCGTTATCTCTTAGGAATTTCAAAGAGTTTAGCTATGGACATAAACTTCGAGCACATCTTTGAGATTCCCATAAACAGGATTATTTTTGGCTGTACTTGACTTTTGACTCCTCTGCTCTGGATGTGCCTCAAACAGCATAACAAGATAGAGGTTGCGGTCAAGTGCTGTGAAGTTGTCGCTCTTTTGAAGACTGGTGGACATGAACTGTAAGACTGCAGAGGTCAATGAAATCAAATCTTCATGAGTGAGAGTCACTAAAGGGACATCAAAGAGAATCGAAACAGCATGTATAGCTGTCTAGCATGAAAGATGTGGCCGCTTTTTCCGCCATGGAAGTGTACGGTTTTCATGTGTTAACATGCAAATAAAGAAAACAAATAAATAACACTTGATTATGTATCGTTGATCATCTTGAATTAAGTTACACAGCCTAGCTTATGACGAGATGGCATAACTAAAGTCAAGACGAGGTTCTTTGGGAATCACAGATATATGATCTATGTCTCTGGGTGTGTGTGCATGTCATGAGAAAAGTCAGTGAAGTTGATTGATTCTGACCGAGGTCCCGTTGTGACATGATGTCTTCTACCACACATGTGCTTGGGATTTAAAAGCACTTAAACCCATGTTTCCCTCTAACTGTAAGGCAATGATCATATTTCTGTCTCATCTCTCCCGTCTCATCTAATCAGTCTCACTTTGTACTCTTCAACCTTACTTTGCCAATGGGGAACAAACTCCACCAACAAAAGATGCACTTTTAAGAAGACTCCGATTCCCTTAAGGTTGAAACCAAACCCTGTTTTCTCATTAATCCTTCCGGGGTCACGCATCAACTTGAGCAACCATGGAAACACAAACCAGACACTATGATTGACAGTGCAGGGGCAAGGATCAGGGGGCACATCCTTTGTGGTCAGTGGAAGCCATTGACTGACCTTCGCTCCACTAATATTTGCTAGCCGATGTAGTTTGGTGAAAGGAAGTTCTCCATATGGTGGAGGAAATGAGTGGACAACCAAGTAACTATGAAAAGGAAGCTCGTTTGCTGCTCGCTTTCAAATCATATGGTGTGTTTAGTCTGTATAAAGAATAACATCCAGCATTTAGAAGAATGAGCATCAGCCTCAAACATTTTGGCAGATGTGGTATAATGCTATATTTTGGAAAGAACTCCTATACGGAAAAAAACTAGCTATAAAACAGAGAAATCTAAAGTGTTTCTGCTTTTTGAATTCTTATTTCACTACTACAGTATCACAATACTTTATTTGGATCTTTGTCTGATGATCTGAAATGTTTGAATGATCAATTTAAAGAAATAGTTCACCTTACAATGAAAGTGAATAGGAATCCAGGCTGAGCTCAATATTTAAACAAAATGCATTACAAAAGTATTATAATAATATATTCCAAGTATTTTGACACCCCTAGACTACAACAATAACTTTGTAAATTTGATGTGACCAATTGTTTGTTATGTGACTGATTGTAACTTTTGGAAGGGTAAATGACATATGAAAACAGCAGAGGAGTTTTCATAATGAGTCTGTTCATCACATAAAGCTGACTTGAAATATACTTGCATGTATTTTATGAAACCTTTTAAGGTTATTATGGAGCTTGACAGCCTGGATCCCCATTCACTTTCATCATGGAAAAGAGTGGCCTGTTCAGTCTTTATCATTTCCCCTTTTGTGTTTAACAGAAAAAAAAAAAGTCATACAGGTTTTAAACAACATGAGGGTTAGTATTTAAGAATTTGTATTTTTAGGTGAACTCTATTCTTTAAACTGCAGTTAGAATTAGCATTCCTTTTTCACCTCTCATAATCTGTTTTTCTAGATATGGACATCGAGGCAGGGTTCTCTGTGGCTCGTAGAGGCAAATATCCAAAGGAAATCGAGCCCAGTGAGAAAGAGAAGGTGATAAAGGGTTTGAGTGCAATAGGAAACCCATCAAAATAACAATACTATGAGGATGGCAGGCGAGAATTTTGTGATGACACAATACTGAAATTTGAGAATTTGAGAGCAACAGGACTATTTAAGACTGACTGTCATTCCCGTTGTTTCCCAGGCGGTAAATACCTTCACCTTCAACAAGAATGTACTCTGGAGTATTGATGAATCCAGGAACTTGGATGACTGAGGGTTGGAATAGCTTGACAGTTTGCCAACAACATTTAAAATTTACATGAACTCTCTGCCTGCACAAAATCAGGTCCATCTTGTTAAACACTTTTTTTACTTGCAGAATTCTAAATCACCTTGTCACTTGAAGCTTCAAGTTAATTCAGTGAAGCTGCGTAGAACTCTGTGTGTGTGTGTATGTGTTAGAAGAAAAACATGTGGCCTATTGAGCACACATGATCCTTGGAGGAAGGTGAGGAGACGTTTTGAATAGTTTCTGACCAGATGGATGTTCTTAGGGTCATCTGGACATGTGAGAGTTGATGGACCATGAATCCTCTTGTGCCAAACATTCGGAAGTTTATTCAGCAAGATTGAGCCCATTATGCAAGCTCACATTTTTTGGTCCAGACTGAGTCAGATCGAGCTCAAAATAATGTTATAGAGATGTACTGTGTAAATTGGCCTCAGAGGACATTATTGCAAACATTGTTATTCATGTTGTTTCAGAGGTGGTGTGAAATAGATATAAATATAGCAGACAGATTGCTATGTTCTGACTGTCAAGCATTTAGCTTTAGTTCTATTTCAATCATTCATTTCTCCCTTGCTATCCTATGATTTTGATGGATAGTCATTAAGACAGGAGACATTTCTGTCTAACAAGTTGGTCGTAGCAGCAAATTTTTGCCCATGTGAGACTTTAAAAAAAAATTATTTATCATATATTAGTTGCAGATAAGGAACAATCATCAACTGTCCAAGCAATTTTTGCAATATGATCTGCAAGGCCACTGCTAGGTGACAGTGATTGGACCACGGCCTGTGTGTGAAAGTTTTCTGCGAGTCAGGACTGTGATTATCTTTATTTTTAGGGGTGTTCTGGCATCATAACTGGCCAAGGCTGCTGTACTTATGGTTGGAGACATTTCATGGCTACACAGATCCTAATTTAGAGGACATTCAATACCTGACTGTCTTTCCCATGACTTCTGGAAAAGACTCTTCGAATTTATAGCGATTTTCAGCTTCTTATTTAAAACAGGCCAAACTCTGATGCAATTTCTTGCAGAAATTTTAATAAATTGTAAAAAAAAAAAAAAAAAATCTCTTAAAGGGACAGTTTACCCCCAAACTGTAAGCTCTGTCATTATTTACTCACCCTTTCTTTTGTCTGTGGAACAAAAAAAGGAGGATTTTTTTTGTTTGTTTTTTATGTTCAAAGTGCTGCTTTCTATATAAACAAAAAAGTAATAATTATATATTGGCCTTTTGAAGCCATTTGATGATTGTGTGAGGTATAGATGAAATTGAAGATGTTATTCACAAAAATGTTGTTTGTTTTTTACTGTTGTTGTCACAATTTCCCTTTTAATGTATAGAAAACAGCAGCTTGGACATACAAGTCATGTTTGAATGACATGACGGTGAGTAAATGATGACAAAATGTTGGGTAAGTTATTAATAATTTGCAAATGGATTTTAAACTATGCACGATTAGCTATTAAACTATTAGCTATTCAAAAATGAATAGTTGAATCCTTAATGTTTCTATATTGCTATTTGCGCTCATTAATACAAAGTGTGCTGGAACTATGTTAATAATAATTCTAAGACATTAAATGTAGGATAGGATAGGCAATTTTCGGAGAGGCTAGCTATAGCAAGCTAGGTTTGAAAGCATAAGATCCCGCCCTTCCTTCAGAGCGTCTCCAAAGCCACACCTCCTTCAAAACGCATGAATGTATACAGCAAGGAGCAAACAAAAGAGTCACGAGAGACGGCGTTAAATGTCTCAAAGCATATAACATAAACAACAAAGAGCAGGTATCACCTGACTGCTGCAGGTTCATTTCGGCGTTGATAGTGTTGCCATTTGAAATGCATAAATTCGAGTCACGGGTTTCCATCTCTTCCAAATTGTGGTAGTTATGGCATGAACGCAGCATAAGCTCATTGTTTTGGATCAGGAGGAAAAGTAAAAGGTGGCTGCTGTTTGTTTGCGGTGCTTGGTGACTGGCGTCTGTCTAACTCTGCACAGCATGAAACACACTGATGACGTGTGATGTCTGTGTGAGCAGGTGTGCGGATTTATGGAAACGCATACGTTGACAGGCAGGTGGTAGGACATCGTATCATTACATTCAGACCGAATTCAATTATTTGACGAACATTTTATGGTCCTACGCCTTCCACAGACAATATATATACAAATACATAAATATATAAACACATTTAGACCATTTAACTTAGTGATTGCTATCAGGATGTGAAGAGACTTTAAACCAGCATAACAAAAAATGTTTCTGGAACAAATCATCAACCCCGCTTTTAATAATGCAAAGCAGGAGACGTTTGGTCTTGAATTGAGGTCTTGAATGGGTCCCGTTAACCAGTATTTACTCTTCACCCATCATGCACTATTCATTAAAATACTCATCCCTCTGTCTCTATGGTAACACAATTCTCTGAGATGCTGCTTAGAGAGTGTGAGATGGAGTGTGTTTGTATATGTGTATTTCTTTGTGTGTGTGTGTGTGTGTGTGTGTGTGTTAATTGTACTTGCACTCATTTTCTGAATGTCTGTGACAGATTATCACAGATGGAACATGTTGGACGTCACCTTAAGCAAGCCTGAAGCATTTCCTTTACATAACAGTCAATCTTGGCTGTTTCACTGAATAATTCATCACAGACAGGTGAGACTCGCCTTCTCTCCATCTCTTCATCTCTTCAGCCCTTCTTCTTTTCTTCTCATTGGGGTTTCATCTATTCAAAGAAACCTCAGGTTCTTACATTTAGTGATGATATCCTCTATGAGGCAGTTATGTATGAACAGATGATCGATGGTGTCTTTACAAGGTAAAGTGAAAGATACTTTGCCAGAAATTCTGCCCACATTTAAAAAAATCAGCTATGAATAAGCTAGTGTATCCTTAATGTTCATTGGTCATATCAGCGGGTAGTCAGCACATTAAAGCCATAAAATCACTTAGTAATGGGAATAATTGAAAGTCTGCAAACTGTGCTAAGCAATAACAGCTTTTGTGTGTGTGTGTGTGTGTGTGTGTGTGTGTGTGTGGTCTGTAGTGTGACAAAGCTTGTTTAGTTCAGTGTGACCAGTCTTAACAAGCATGGCAGGCCTGATGGACACTACAATCTCATAAACGTGTTCTAGAGGTCAACATTCACATCTGAAAGGATCATGAAAAGCTGTTGAAAACAAACAAACAAAAATAGGCATATTTCTGAAATAATATTTCTTCATATTGTTTATCAGTTATTTGGTCTGTTATTTGTTTTTTATGTGCACATAAAAAGTTCTTATGCAAACTTTACGGGGAATTCACAACAGGTGTGTATGCGTATAAAATTGTTCTATGATTTGTCCAGATTATTCTAAACAAGGGAGCATAGTAATTAGCATAATGCACACCCAAACCATCTCCATATGAGGGCTTTCCGCACAACCTCTCCTGCCATTCATCGCTGCAAACATATCCTTACACTATTCAAAGATGTGCTCTTTAGCAGTTATTCCACCGTTGGGCCAAACCGTTCTCGTTGCTTAACCGTTCCAAGAGCTCTTTGGAATGTAAAACCAATGCAACAATCGTTGCCTTTACAGACATATAAGATGTAAATAGCAACTGCGTAATGGAGAATAATGTTATGATATGAAATTATATTTATTTTATTATTATTATTAACTTAGTTTACGTCACTCGAATAGACAGCTACAGAGAAACTGATAGCCAGGAAACAGACAAATGACCAATCCGAAGTAGCGACGTCACTTACCATCATCAATTGGGCAATCCTCAACTGAAACACAATAAACACCTTTCAATATAGGGCTAGAATGTATAGGATTGTATTTCAGTCATTAGTCAGCTTTTTTTATGCAGATCCTGTCCCAGATTCAGTTACTGAATAACACACATCATGTTTGCCACTCTGAAATAAGTATGACATTTTAGGGTCACTTAATTGTTCCATTTATACTGTATATGATAGATAATTTTATACATTTATACTATCAAAATATATATAATTAGATTATTGTTAAAATACTTTTAATTATTAAATATTTATAATTAAAATATAACAATATAATGTATACGGAAAATTACAGTGTTAATAGTAAATAATAATACATTATTATTATTATTATTATTATTATTATCAATCAATTTTATTCAACATTTAGGCTGCTGATCATATTCCATACTACTGCTGTAGATATATATGGTTAGTGAATTCAGCAGGTCGGATATTTTTTCTCCCCATGGATAAAAGATTTCGAAATTTCCTCATTTTACATTGTCAAACTTTCCAAAGTAACTTTCCACATGCTGTTGTAATGCTGCTTTATGTTCAGAATGTGCTTTGCCGCTGTGGATATAATCGTGCTAACTGGTCCCAGTTGGGTCACGGGCATTAACACATGCAGGTGCACATATGTTCAATACCAGCCATCGGCACAGACCTGTCAACTCTCTCTCAGGCTGAGGTTTAAACCTCCTGGTGCTGCATTAATATTGAAAGGACCCCCCTCTGCAGTTGGTCACATGCTAAACTCCTCAGATATAAAGCCAAAGGGTGACATGCCCCACTCCCCAACCAATCCCCTCGCACTATCCCGTATAGTGCAGATTAGGGCGCAAGGCTGATGAGGTATCTGTGGCTCCATCACGACAGTTGGGGTTGTAGGAGCAATCACTTGTCTTCCTCTAGTCATCTGGGCTCAAAGTTTCAAGTTTGAAAGTCTCAATGAAATAATCTGAGCAAAAATAAAAACAAATAAATTATAATTGCCCATTACAATCACAAAAAAAATCCATATAATAGGATTTTGGATGATTTAAAGCATAACCTGCAACTTCTGAACTGTGGTATACCATTTATTATCTAAGTATCCAAACTGATAACAACCTGAATGGCAAAGTGGAAAGGCACACTATTAATTCACGTTTGAATGGAACTGGAATAGATTTTAGGTTAATTGCAATTAGCTGTTTTGCAAGGTCAGTGAGCTAGTGATTGATAATTTTTTATTTATTTTCCCTTATAATATAGATAACGCTAGACAATTTTTAGAAAGTTTTTTTTTTTGCAGAATTTGAACAACCATTTACTTTTTTTTCCACACACTCTGCCACTTCTGTTTTTCTTATGTATCTTTGCTAAATTGGCTGATCTACAAGCTTGTATTTGTCTCAGCTCCATTTAACTTTTGATCCACACATTTCTTTATATCCAATTGTTTCCAGATTTGTTTAATTAAGGCAACAGAGAAAATCTTGGGGGGGGGGGGGGGGGGGATCTGCCTATTCCCTGTAAACAATGTATGAAATGAAGTCTTTAATTATAACATTGATTGTGTTTACATGTATCAAGAATCAGCTCAGTATAAAAACCTGTCAACTTAAGTCAAAATTAATTTAGAAATTGACATGTTTTTCTCTGGTTTTGACATAAAAACAAGCACATATGCACACAAGACGTGCTTTTGCTGGGGGAAAAAACCCACCAGAATGCCTGTAAAGGAGAGTGATATTTGGGGTAGTGGACAACAGTCTTTATCCAGAAATGGATTTAAACTATTTATGGCTTTTATACTTGAGAAAAGAACACAGTTTAAGGTGTTTACATGACCTTACATGTTGGGTTATTAAGCATAATCGGTATAAGATCGTGCATGTAATCATGCTCATTGAAATGTTGGGAGGATGTTCTTGCTTTTAAGATCCCACATCTGTGCTTTGTTTCTCAAACATCCATGCCGCAGATGGCCAGATGGCTGTATTTCTGGCTAGACAAATGTTTCATAACACCTTTTTTAGGCTGTGGTATGTATAATGTATATTGCCATGCTGCTAATGGGGCAGAAGTCTGCTATGACGCTAGTGAGGGCTAATGGGAGTTGACAGCAGAGAGCTGCCTGATGTCCTCAGTGGCCAAGAGCAGTCGGCTCACATTCACACTGATGACAGCTGATTAGAGGAGCACCAACCTCTGACTGACAGAGAAACACAGAGAAAGAGGGAGAGAGACATCGATAGTTCTTTGATTTCTTCATGAGTGATTCATTTTCATGTTGGAGCATCAGTTTTAATCAACACTGCGGCGCTGCATGTTCCTCTCTGCAGTTTGAAGCCGGTGAAAAATAACCGCAAGCTACATAGTGCATGTGGAATGATCACAAATATTTTTATTCATCTCTCTTTTTTATCATGGTCTTTAAGCTCTAACTCAGTATTTGCATGTAATTACTTAAGGCTGTGAATGAATTAATCTTAATCATTGCAGTTATTGCACTGAATTGTAATTATGGTGTCTTTTACAGATAAAATCTGGTTTGATGTGGATAAAACACACCTTAATTTACTTGAAATCCATTAAAATCTCTCTCTCACACACACACACACACACACACACACACACACACACACACACACACACACACATACATACTTCTAAACGTCTGTTATCAGCTTCAGTTCATAGGCAGGTCCTACCAGTGATTCATATTTCCAATTGTGCTGTTTGAAACCTGACAGAATAAAATCCCTCAGGCCCATGAACAGGGGTATCAGACATGCACACACAAATATACACATACACACAATAGTTAAAGAGGTATGTGAAGGCTTGGCACTGTACAAACTAGCAATTTATCTCAGCTCCACGATCAAACAGAATGACTATAAAGAAAGATAATTAAGTATTAAGAAGAATGTGCTAGAGAATACTTGTCTTGTGCTTTGTTTCAGTACATGTTTTTTACTTCAGTACTCGAGAGAGAGTCTGAACTAAAGCTAAAAAAAATGCATTCAGGATTGGGGGGAACATATGCAATAATTGATCATATAATTTGTGCAAAATTCTTATTATACGTCACCCTTAATGTCTGTGGTGTTTACAGTTTTGGTTTAGGCTATAGCTCATCTTCATGGGTGATACAGTCACTGTGAAACCTGTGTCAGGCACTATGAGAAGGCAGTGCTACTCAAAGTACGTAATTTTGGCATTTATGATCATGTGATCATAGGTGGCGCCTCCTCAAGATTCATTTTGAAACTTCATACTAATATTTCTTAAATATTTTCAGATTTTTGTTTATTTTGAATAAATACAACTGACAACAATAATGTGAAATATTTTTTTATTAAAGACACAACAAGGAGATATGTGATCCTATAGGTAGCACATCCTCAAGAATCGTTTTGAAACCAGGTCATTTTTTTTTATATAGTTTTTAAAAACTCCAATTGCATCCATCGCATGCACTGAAGGACTATTAGTAGTATATTATATCTTTTTAGATATTTAAATGTTGTTTGTTTGTTTGTTTGTTTATTTTTACCAAACACAATAGACTAAACGCTAAAATTAGAATAAATTTGGCAGTGTTCTACTTTCAGAACTTCAGCAGATGCGTGAGGTGCTTTTCTCGCTTCAGACGTTCTCAATGTTCATTCTTGTCCTTCCTATTCTCCTTCAAACACTCACCCCTCTCTCTCTTTCTCTCTGAATTGGAATGTTAGCTTAATATCGTAGCAACAAAACTAAAATTTAAACAGATGGTTTAGCCAAAAATGAAAATTCTGCCATCATTTACTCACCCTCACATCATTTAAACCTGTATGACTTTATTTCTTCTGCAGAACACAAAACAGTTATTTTGAGGAATGTTGGGTATGCCAAACTACATTTTTAGCCAATTGACTTCCATTGTATCGGGGGAAAAAAGACGTTTCTCAAAATATTCTTCATGTTCCACAGAAGAAAGAAGGACATACTGCTTTGGAATCTCGTGAGGGTGAATAAATGATGACAGAGTTTTCATTTTTGGCTGAACTATCCCTTTAAATTTTAGTTTTGTTGCTACAGTATCATGCTAACATTCCAATTCAGAGAGAGAGAAGTGAGTGTCTGAAGTGAGTAAGAAGGTAAGACAAGCATGAACATTGAGAACGTGTGAAGCGAGAAATGCACCTCACGCATCAGCTAATGCCAAATTAAAGGTGTAAATTAAAGTTCTAGCTGTAAAATACTGAAGAGCACTTGCTGCTTTGAGAGAACTTTGTCAGTGTTACAGCACACGGCTTGAACTGAAC
The DNA here is from genome assembly GCA_026230005.1 of Gila orcuttii. NCBI lineage: Eukaryota > Metazoa > Chordata > Actinopteri > Cypriniformes > Leuciscidae > Gila > Gila orcuttii. The sequence goes on from JAPDVR010000011.1 coordinate 39,176,256, forward strand.
TCTTGGTTGAGGTTTTGGTGTTATAAGAAAACCATTTTTGATCAAAGAAAAACAAATTCCATCTAGATGGTTTGACCTGTGGGAGGCGGATGGGTTGCCCAGTTTCTCAAGATTTGAATTTGTGATTGACATCTCGCTGTCTATCAAAGCCTGACCTGCACACCTATTTTAATGAGCTCCATACCATGATGGTTATCACAAATAAAGACCATATGCGTGTATTCAGTCATACACAGTCGTCTTTAAAGAGATACTTTACCCATGTCATTTTAAACCTGTTTGACTGATTTTTATCCATTGAGCACAAAAGGATATTGTGTGTGTATATATATATATATATATATATATATATATATATATATATAATATTATACACTCTACCATTTAAAAGTTTGGGATTGGTCAATTCTTTTTAATGTTTTTGCATCTCTTACGTTCACCAAGGCAGCATTTATTTGATCAAAAATACAATAAAAACAGTATTATTATGAAATATTATTACAGATTTAATATTTTTCTATTTTAATATATTTCAATTAATTCCTGTGATGCAAGGCTGAATTTTTCAGCATCATTACTCCAGTCTCAGTGTCACATGATCCTTCAGAAATCATTCTAATAAGCAGATTTGTGCTCAATATTGATATCAGTATTGAAAAAGGTTGCTTAATATTTTTTGTGAAAACCATTACTTTTTCCAGCATTCTTTGATGTTCAAAAGAAACAGCTTTTATTTTAAATAGAATTTTTAGCAACGGCATAACTGTCACATTTGATGAATTTCTTTGTACTTTAAAAAACTATTTCTGACCCCATACTTTTGAATGGTATGTTTGGATGTTTTAAACATTGACTATGAATTGTTATAGTGGGCAGGATTTATGAACAATGATTAGTTGTGTGTGTTTATAATGTCACCTCATCAGTCAAATGCTCATCAGTGTAAAATGCCATGTCTCATTAGTACCTCATTTGTCTGATTGAAAATTAGCATGTCAAGTTGAGAGTGCTTTCTCACCCCCCAGTAGCGTCTTACCTGTGCTTTATGCAAACACTGTCTTATGACTCTGCTAGTGGAGGAATTTAATTTAAGATGCAAACTCAGTTAAAATTAGAACTGATCATTATAACTAAATATTTATGATGCAGAGTGGCATTGCTACCAAGCTTCCCCTGCCTATACCGGTGAGAGTAATGAGCAAGAGGTCACATGAGGTTACAGTGCTTGAACTTTTCAGCTCATGCAGCAGAAATGTTGCTCAGGTATGGAGGTTTTAATTGACTCATTTTGCAAAAAGGTCTCCAGGTTAACCATTCGAATAATTTTGTTCCTGCTGAATTAGCTTTTTTGAAGATCATATTATATGCCTTGTGAAAAGGACACATATAATATGCATGCTAGTGCAGAGGTTACACATTTAATTGGAGGGTATATTTTCTATATGTCTGGGAAAGATAAACATGCTTCATATTTTATTATATTGTTTTAGTATCATATTATGTTTTGATATTGTATAATTTTGTTACGGGCATTTAGTAAAAAAAAAAAAAAAAAAGAAAAAAATACGTTCTGATGGCTTCCATTGTTTTTGTTTTCTCAAAAAGGTGTTTGATTGTTTAAATTGTTGTAAACCTGCAAAATTACTTTTCAGTACTTTTTAAAATAATTCAAGAATACTTTTACAATACACTCTTAAAAATAAAGTTCTTTATTTGCATTGATTGTTCCACGAAGAACCGTTAACACTAATGCAACCTTTCCATTGCACAAAAGGTTCTTTATAGTGAGAAAAGGTTCTTTACAAAATGGTTCTTTTAAGAACTGCTCACTGAAAGGTTCTTTGGGGAACTAAAAAATTGTTCTTCAATGGGATTGCTGCGAAAACACCTCTTTGGAACCATTTTTAAGAGCGTACATACAGTTTCTAATTATGTAAATTCTACAATAAATTGTTTCAGAAGCTATAAATTATGGTAACATTTGGTAACTTTTGAATCGATGTTGAATTGAATATTTGTAAGTGGTGCTTACAAATTAAGCACTCACTCAAATGACTAATAATACTGATAAATATTATTATATCTAAAAGTTTTTCTCTTTTAAATGTAACATTTGAGGGGAAATGGTAAAGCAGCTTATTCAAGCTTATTCAAAGTAAGCCGGATCAATGCAGTTCAGCAGATTTAATCTTTAAGGGAAACAACCAAGTGTTATTTGGCTTTTAAACAAGAATAATGGCTGCTATCAATATATGTTTCTTTGACAGGCCCTGCAGTGAGGTTTATATAGATCCATAGCTGTGGAAATCCAGGCTTGGGTTTTGTTACTTAAGGAGGGTAATGATGTAGAGCACACTGCAACCAATCACAAACATTCCTCAAGGATTAATAAAAGGGCAGCTGTGACATCACCGTAAGATCAGAGCCACATGTTGTGTTTTTTGGCGTTTAATCCGAACCACAGTGAGGTTGCACATGCACCAGATACCTCATACTGCGAACTGACATCTGGGTAAGATATAGCATGTCTCTTGAAAGCATACATCCTATTGGAAATTCCTGGAGCAGATGTGTTAAGGTAGTTGTGCTGGTTATCACATTAAATGACACTGCCATATAACACTACTTCTATTCTTATCTACTCACATTTGTTGTGCTATACATCATCTTATATCATGGAGTTATGTAATCTTTCAGGGATTTAGATGCTTCTTAAGTCATTTAAAAGCTGTGACGTATGACTTTTACTTTTGATTACCCTTGTACTGAATGACATGCTGTTGATATTTAAACAACTTCATGCTTCTTTGATTATACTCGAACATGCAATGAAGAACCAAGCGGGGCATGAGAACATATTTTGTGCTTTTTGTCTTTAAATATTGTGTAATTGTTTTTTATGTGACCCCTGAAAACATTTATTCATTTAGCATACCGTTATGCTTTTATCCAAAGCGAGGTGCAAATGGGAAAAGCACAAAAAAATCAGATGAGCAAACAGTAGCCCTATTAGTTATACCACAGTACCAGAATAGTACACAGATAGAGGTAAGAAGTACAATTATTGAAGAAAAGAGAAAAATGCCCCCCCCCCCCCAAATTGGTTCAATTGGTCAAAAGAGTTTAAAGAAAACTGCATGAAAACCTTTGTTATTCTGAGCTTTTATGACATACTTATCCTTATGTCCACAACATGAAGGATTAACTGTCATTAACTCAGGGGGATTTAAACATGTTCAGATGTAGCTCAGTGATTCAGGGCTTTAGTCGCTCTCGCTGCCCTAAATCAGGGCAACTGTGCAAATGTCAGCATCTCTGACCATAGACTACTGCACTGATGAGTCATTAAACAGCCTATTCATAAATTAATTTTGAAAAATTAGGAAATGTATCCTGATTGCCACAAAATTATTAAGTTCTCATCACTGATAATAATCAGAAATATTTCTTGAAATTGCTCATTTTGTGTTACATGAGAAAAATAAAGTCATATAGGTTTGGAATGACATGAAAGCAAATAAAAAGATGACAGAATTATAATTTCTGTGGGATCCATTCCTTTAAATGGGAAGGTTGTTGTATACATAGACAGTTCATACGAAGACAAAATTGTACTCTTTTGTATCCAGCAGACTTCAATAATGGATCTCAAGTCTGCGGTGACCCACATCAGTAGTTCCTGCTTTTTCCTCCTGCATTTCTCATCATATTCATCTAATCCCAAGTGAATTAGATCTTGTAAGTCCAGTTCTTGGATCATTCTTTTCTATCCCCTAAAAAGACTCACACAACCATGTTTTTCTTGTTCTGAAACCATCACCTCCATTTCAGTAGAATCCTTCATGTCTTCAGCCCATTTCCTTGGTCACTAGAGCATTGGATTTTGTATATTCAGTACATAGTTCAGATTTGGAGCATGTCGTCCAAATAGGGGCCGTCTGTGGTTTTCTGGGGCGGCAAGTAGGAGTTTGAGGTGGGTTTTATTCAGCCAACTCTGACAGGATGATGGTTACACAACCCTGCTGGCCACGGGTTGTGAGGAAAGAGGCTCTTTCAGACGGGGGGCCATTTGAAAATGAAACCATTGTTGTTATTCGTGGGACACCTCAGTTTGTAACAGCCATGATTAGATCCATATGTGACCACTGCAGTGAAGCTTAGTTTCAGCCCTGGGAACAAGGAAAATCCAGTGACACTCAGTCTGTTGTTACTGTATTTACTGTAAAAGAGATAGTTGGTCACTTTAAAAAAGATCAAAAGCCAGCATGAAAGCCACAGACAAAACATTATTAAAATATGACTGCTTTTCTGAGGTGACAAATCGGAAACATGCGTAAGCCTTTAGTTAAACTTTCTCTCTCTTTCCCTTGAAACCACATTATATTCGTTGCATCAGTTCAGGATCTGGAAAAGATCAAGCACAAGCAGGCTATCATCTTTTAAGCTACTTGTTCCAAAGATTGACAGATTGATCTTTCAGGCAAAGCAGCCTGTCTTTCCATAACTCGCAGCAGATTTGATAATGCTAGCCTTCTAAAAAGACCGGATTTATGATGGTTATTGCTGGTTTGGTGCTGTTAACCAACAAAAATGCTGGTCAACAAGCAGTCTTTTTATAAGAACTGAATTTTTCGGTGGTAATTCTGTTGATTACCAATAAAATAATGTTGATTTTTAAAATAATTTTTAGCCATTTTTGACAATTTGTAAGTACAACAAAACATGTTTGTGTTCATTAAATAAAATCAGTTAACAATTGCATGAACAATTGAACAAGCATTCAAAACTAACTGGTTAAAATGTAAATTTCTAGTACAAACACTGAGAAGGTAACAAATCATGTTCTCATGAATATGCAAATGTAAATTAATAGCCAGCATTGATTCAGTGAACTTCTTTGGAAACATGTTGCTGAACTATACCCGGTTATCTAAATTGTCCTCAAAACACAACGGCTAATTTGTTTGGAATCAAGCAGTCTTTTGTCAGCACCTGGGGATTAAAGCAGCAAGTTCTATAGTTGTTTGGAGGGATAGATTCAGAAGAGGTGTAGAAATTTATAGGAAGTCTACTGAAGTCTCTCTGCTCTTTGCTGTAGGTATATGACTTGCAGGCAAACATGACTATCTCTTTCTCATTTAAATGCTAATGAACAGTAGGCTGGACTCCTGAGAGTGGTGGCGGAGGCTGTGCATTTTTAATGTCTTATCTCAAAAGTAAAAGGTAGCAGCTCCTGTGCCGTGACTGAGGGGTGAGTATGATCAGTCATTACATGCACCAGAGCTGATCTGACCTGTGTGTGTGTGTGTGTGTGTGTGTGTGTGTGTGTGTGTGTGTGTGTGTGTGTGTGTGTGTGTGTGTGTTGTGTGTGTGTGTGTGTGTGAGAGAGAGTGAGAGAGAGAGAGCAAACATGCTTATTCCTGCAGGCATGTTTTGAAAGAAACTAGGCAAAACAAAGCATGATTAAGTGTGTGTGTGTGTGTGTGTGTGTGTGTGTGTGTGTGTGTGTGTGTCTTTTTGTGAACATGCATGAATCAACTCTGTTAGCTTTAAAAAGGGTTGTGTGTGTGTATTATTTTTTAAATATTTTTAATAAAAATATTTTAATTTAAAGAGAGCCTATTATGCCTTTCACATTTTCAACATTCTTTAGTGTGTAATGTTCCTAAAAAGTCTGTAAAATTTTAAAGCACAAAGTCCACTCCAAAGGAAGTTATTCTTTATATCAGTAAGCACTGTTTCTGAACTCCCTGAAACGCCTCAATGTTAGTCCTATAGACTTTTTCCAGTGAACGTACATGTCACAATATTTCTCATTTGAATAATTCCTGCCCAATATGCAAACAAAGGGGTTATTATGGTAAGGGGTGTGACATTTCCGAAACATGCTTGAAACGGTTGACCAATCACAACACACTGGTGCAGTAGACCAATCAGCGCACATATAATTTTTCGGAAGGAGGGGCTTCAAAGAGACTGAAACAAAGCATCGTTAGCCAACTATGGTCGCAAGTTCCATAGAATTGTGTTGGTAGCAACGGAATATGCGACCATAGTTGGCTAACGATGCTTAGTTTCGGTCTCTTTGAAGCCCCTCCATTTGGGTAGAGAAGTACTGCAACAATGTAAAATATGTGAAAAATAATGTCTTTTTTTGACACAAGGCCTCTTTAAAGCTGCAGTCCGTAGCTTTTCCTCTTTGTCGCCATCTCTGTTAGAAATCTGCAATTGCAGTTATTTGCAGAATTATCAACTATACGTGGGTTGTGCCTCGGCACGGCACAGCGCGGATGAATCCAATGTTTTGAGAATGTGCGGCTGTCAGACACTGCGCCGGTGTGGATACTGGCATTACGAATCACAGATTCTACTTTTTGGAAGTATGAAACGACAAAAGAATTTTCCCTGGAAAAAATGTCTTCTGAATAAGTAAGTAACATCCACTTTTGTTCTGACTAACTATAAGGGGAAAAAAGCATTGCAGTAAATCACGCTGATTAAATCTAACAATCGCTTATTATATCACGTCAAACCGTGCAAATTATACTTTGTTCTCAAATTGTTCATGTTAACAACATCAGCATTGCGTGACTATTTAATGCCCTTCAGATATTTATCCTTGTTTTCGCATGTGCCCGGTTGCACTCTTTTTTTCTGTAGCCACTCCGAAGTCCGAATGAAGTCTTTTGCATTTTACTACGGGTGAATCTCCAGTTGTCACTGGTGATTGTCATTTGAACCTTTCTGGATCCGCCATCAAATTGATAAGTTTAATTATAGCATGTGTTGTAAGAAAAGGCTATAAATCTCCACCTCCAACATCCTCACACGCAATATAGCCTACTAGCCGGGACACCTTCTTTATGTGTACAGATGTGACGTAATGACGCAAAGACATGCTCGAATTTCCCGCAGACATCCACCAATACTACTGGAATTAAAAACATTTTTACAATCTTACCGTTTTGAATCGAGCTAGGCAAGCAGATCGTTTTGAACACTGGCTGATTATGTACTTGCTCAAATTTATTTTGGATAATTTTAACCCAAAAAAGTTGCGGAATGCAGCTTTAAATATAAATGTTTTTTTTTCATCAGTCATTAGCTGAGTTTGAAATGACATACTGGATAGTAGATACTACATTTGGTTTTAAACTTCAGGTTTGTTAAAAAAATATGTTCTATATACTATGAATGTGTGTAGTATGAATGAAGTTGGCACCGCCATGTGATCTAAACTGTCAGTTTTGCCGCTTCACTTCTATTCACAAATCCTCTCCCTTAGCCTCATGGGATAGTAAGGTGTGGATGCGCACTTCAGAATCTCGCCGTAAATAGTAGGTCATACTGTTTTATGAATACTGTGAATTCTGACATACTGCTAAGCTCACAAACTGTTTTTCACCTACTATGTAGCCCAGCCCATTTTCAGCGCTTAGCTCGTTGTGTTGTGTCTTCCAGTTTGTATTTCCACAGCATGAAAGTAAGATCTTACGGATTTATGAATGAGCCGTTCATTTTAATATTTTCCCGGTATAATGATATTTGTTTTGACATTTGCAAATATTACAATGCTCATGATAACTTTTGTTAACTCTACAATAAGTAAATCCACTTCAGCTAATTACTTTTCGACAGCGATGCCAGAAATACATAGAACTACAGCAAAAACTGACTATATTATATTAAGTATATTTGGATCCAGGGACTATTTTTGTCATAGGGGAAATACATCCCCAACTCTGTAGACTACTTTCCCTTGACCTCCATCTTTGAAGTCACTACAAAGGAATTATGCCATTTCATCCAATTCCTCTTCTCCTTGATTTTTAAGTGATAAGTGTTTTTCCATTCTACTATAATGCACTTTCACAGGATCCATCCATTTCCCCAGAAGTTTTTAACTATTATTAAAGATAATGTCGGAAGAGGCCATGGATCCCACTAATAATATTCCATACGGTCAAATCTGATTCTAACGCACTCCATTCAAATCCCAAGACATCTGCCTCGTTTTGAATGTCATTTTGATTTGATCTAAATTACCCAGCATCTGGTTGTACAATCATGTTAGTTGACGATAATCATAAATGAAATTATGAGGCGTAAAAAGAATTGCAAAAATCATTCAGATAATTAAATGGTAGTATTAACCATACAGTATGTTAAGGTTACAGGCCTGCAGCTATAAATTACATGGAAATATTTGCATATAGATAATGGAATATTATATGAACTTGAGTGGCCAGTTTTGAATACTGAGCAAATATTTTGGGTTTGGGTTGATCACACTAAATTAAAACTTTACAGAACAGACCACACATAAATCACACTTAATCCACTCATCCGGTGTGTATCGCCATGTCCTTTTTAACTTATGAAATAGATTGGAATATACCCGCACACATGAGCCTGTGCTTTGACTGACTGCTCATGCAGAGATAATGAGATGCTTTACTGAGCTACGGGTAATTGCCTTGGCTTGGTGTGTGAAAATCAAGGCCATTCCGTGTCTCTGTGTCATTGTCGTCCTGGATCACACCTGTTATCTGTCTGCTTGAGCCGCCTGCAACCAGACACTTATAGTCCACACACTCTCACTTACAGTACTCTGCTTAATCATTTCTGTTTAATTCTGTCATATTCAAGGATATTGTTGTGTGCTACATTTGGTCGTCATTGCTGAGGCTTTTAAAATCCAGTCATTTTGGCTATCGAGACTTCAGACTGTCTGTCTGTTTCCTTTCCTTTGGAGCACAAACACACGCTTGCACAGAATGACATGCTTCGCTAGAAGACAGTCAGGTGTTGAAAGGATGAAATATCTCAATATCTGTCTATCTTCATCTGTGCTTCTTCCCTGGCCTCATCAGACAGACAGAGAGAGCTTGCACACACATTCCAGTTTCAAAGAGAAATCTTGCTTCATCAGTTATCACAAAAAGAAAACTATTTGACTGATATGAAATCCAGCCCATATATTTCATTGTTTTAAAGAGCAGTTTATTTTTAATATCATCATAAGCTCATTATCATTTTTTTGGCTTTTTTCTTCTAATTATTTTGCTTATCAAAACATTGCATGGAATGTTGCATTTAATCTAATGAAGGTAATGACATATTTTTTCATGCTTTCCCCATTTGGAGACCGGATCAAGTGTAACCAGAATAAGTGCTGTAAATAGCATAGCTATAGAGACAAATGTTGATTTTAATAAACTATGCCACTCAAAACACCTATACAGGCAGACTGCTTATAAATTGGTATATTGGGTCAGATCATTGCAACACTGACTGCCCTTCCACTATAAATCACACACACACACACACACACACACACACACACACACACACACACACACACACACACACACACACACACACACACACACACATACACACACACACACACACACACACTAAAGCCATAAAAGAAATTAAATAAATGTAATTCACAAATCTGTCAGTGAGCATTCTTAATTAAAGGTTTGTGTATTGTGGTTTGGATGTATGTTTTGCAATTCAGCCATTTATTTGATGAATAGCCCTCACTGGCAATATAAGCCCTTTCTGTGGTCAATGGCTGTTTTGCGCAAACTTGGTGCAACATCAGGTTGCGCTTTTTTTGCACAAATACTGGGACACAAGCATGCAAGTCCACATTGCACTATGACCCCATGGTTATACTGTGCCTGTGTGAAACTGCACAGATGAACAAATTTACAACAATCATCATTCTGCACTGCCATTTTTACATAAGTCTCAATAAATCTAATAATCCTTATGTGTTCTGCAATAACATGCCATTTTCACTCTACTTCTGTCTCCTTAGGGCAGATTTCATACTTTGTGGAATTTATTCTATAATGATATGAAATCAAATTGTGAAACATTGCATTTACTGATTCTCAGCAAAACAGAGAAAGCTATCGTGGATTGAGCCCTTGACTCTTTCACAGCACTGAATAGCAACAAACACATCTGTTTGTTGTCATGCACTGTAAAATTTTCTTGATCCATAAGGTTATAAACAAAATGCTAAAAATGCTTATTCTTAAAATGTTGCAGATTTATGTTGCTAAAGAGAATCTCTGAACCTATAGCCTATATTACGCAACAGGAGACTTATGATTCATATTTCTGTAAAAGGTATTAACATCAATGTTTCTTTCAATTAAAGATTAAAGGAAACGTATAATGTACATTAACATGGCAGCAGGCCTACTGCATTCACCAATTGACCAGTTGTACAATTTAAAAACTGCAATTCAACCACGAGGAACAACTTTCTCTGTAGCACTTACATTTTAAAATACTTATCTGGGTTTTCCATAACAGGTGCGTTGTATAATAAGTTTTTAATAAATATAGATATTATTAGCCTAATTATAAAGCCTACACATTGCTTCCTTTCTTTTCAGAACAATGCAATGAAATTGTTGTCTTTTATCTCCAAATAACTGTACTACTGTTTTAAACGCTTGTAGCGCGTGGGCGTTGCCCGGGGTGATAGAGAAAGCGCGAGGCGAGCGCAAGCCAGAGTCGTTCGCATGTTTACGTGTGATTTAGTGAAGATAAGCGTATAGCACCCCCATTACTAACATGTCTCATGATTTTGTTTTGGTTTCGCCGCATGTATTTGCATTGCCTAATTGCGTTCAAAACATAAATGGGTGTTACTTTTAAGGTAAGTCTCCGCCCAGGGGGAGTAGCAGCGCTCCATCCACCTGCCAGACTACTTCAGCAGCAGACAGTCAGTGGACCTGAAGCGCGCGCTGCTGCTGCTGCTGCTGCGTGGACAAAAATACACGAGACGGGTTTAAAAACTCCGGTCGAGTGGGGATACTTGCACTTCATTTGAACTGACAGGGAATCAGTATCATAAATTAGTTTAAAGGAGCAACTACTTTGTGGACACGTGTATGCAGTTACTTTTGACTGGACGCATTGTTTTTTGTTTCTGTACGTTTTCTTTGCGCTGGATTGTAAATGGTTTGTACAGTTGGACACACAGGGTCGTTTTTGACGGACGTTTTGTAGGTGAGTTCTGCGTTCATTTCAGTTTATTTTAAGATAAACATGTATTTTATGCTTCACGTCACATACATCATAAGTACTTGTTTTTACTAAAGATCAGCAGCACAGTTGTTATCCAAATGTTTTTTTATAAGCTACATTATTTTTAAGAGGATCAGTCCATTACACGCTACTGAAATCTGATGGAAAATATTTTGAAAGGTTAATTGAGACATGTTTTTCTGAAAATGGAAATGACAATGTTATTGATCGTTGAAGTTCATTTGCAAGTCATATTCTGATTGATCTATTTGATTTGTTTGGAAGGAATGAAAAAAGCTTTAGTTGTGACAGAGATCAGCCGCTGTAAGACCGATACTTCACTGATTATTTATTTAAAGAAATTAAAAATATATATTAATTATTATTATTAATCTTTTACTGCTTTTTGACACAGTTTACTAAATGGTCATTATACCGTTACTACAACAATAAAAAACACAACGTGCATTATTCATATTTTAATAAGTCAATTATTACAAAGTGAAAGGTTTCCACAAAGAATTTGAAATAATATCTTACCATTTATCAGTAGACTGAATGTTACGGAACCGATAACCAATAGAGTAGGAACGTGTAAATATCCGGGAATAAAAATCACTCAAACTTATCTCTATTAACAATTTCCATTTGCTACCATTGAATAAGAAGAGATGTACAATTGAAATCATGAATATATGAGGAACTCTTTCAGCTCATTTATATCTGTCTAATGTTGATCCTCACCCCATTCCTCCCTCCCCTCTCACGCAGGACCGAATAAATCTCTTGTGGGTCTTTGGATAAAGTGATCATGCAGGGAGTCGGGACTTTGGTGCTGGGGACCCTTCTGGTCTCTGTGTTCTCAGCTGTCTCGGTCCACAGCAGCCCTTTGTCTTCCCTGCCACCTGCCTCCGTTCCACGAGTCTTCCTGTCCTTCAAAGGTAAGATGCATTTCTGTTGTCTTTGCTCTGACTGTCTCACACTGTTGCTCTTTGGATGCTTATAGCCCCTGCTGGAGATGGCATCCACTGCCTTCCTGTTCAAATTAATATAGAAATAAATAAATAAACAAACAACTGCAATTGTTATGATATAGATTGCATGGGAAATATGCGTTATTATTTTTGTCCTCAGTGTTTCCAGGAAACCAGAGTCTCATAATGTTAACTTTCAGTGCATTTTTAATGTGCTTCTATTCTATTGCCGTATTAGGCAATAAGGTTTATAAATTGTGCTTTGTGGGAATCTCTTCAGTTTTGTGCTGAGCAAGCTACTTCCCTTCTTGGTTACATGTCTTTTTTACCATTCTAATTCAAGGAGTTTTCACAGCCTGCTGCCTGGACTAATTTTACTTTCTGTTGCCCGTTATTGTGTTTCTTTAATTGGTTTTTCGAACACTCTTTGGGATTGAGCATGTCTACCAGAAAGGGCCTAAATTCAGAATTTGCACAACTGTGTTTAACCCTTGCTGGGGGAATTGGATTTCATGTTGGGTTTGTGCACGGCTCTTGGTTGGCTAAGCAATGCAATTAGTTTTTAGTTCTGAAACAGTATTTCCCATGGGATTCCATGAACTGTTTTTTTTTTTTTCTTTTCTTTTCTGAATATCCATGTTCTTGGTAGGAGCCCATTTTCCAGGACTACGCATCAATGATTTCTTATAATAGTTCAGTTTTATTGTAATTTTATGCTCAGGAATCGCAATTGAAAAGTAATATTTGCTTTTAAGCTTAAACTATATGTTTACAGTCTTTCCTCCAAAATGGAATACAGATAATGTATATGATATTGGTGTGGTTAGTTTCCCTGGACCTTTATGCCTAATCTTAGTGTACTTCTGTCAGTCAACATTGACACTGACCACTCTTGACTGCCAAAATATACACTGGAGACATACTACATGCATGCACAGGATAGGATATTCCAACTTACAATATGAGAAAAATAAGATCTATGAGTGTTCTGGAGATTATCAAACTTTAGTGCAACTAAAGATGAAATTAAAAATCTAGTCTGCTTTATGTAAGACGTTGTGGAGGACCTTTGGATGGATTATAGTTTTTAGTTCTGGCTACTTCTGCTCCCCTGTCCAAAAGCTTTGACCAAACACAAGTGGATCATGTTCCTCCCCTGAACGTCTTGTGAGGACGGCTACATTTGTTTAGGACTTATACTCACTAAACATTCTGTTCTCTCCCACAAACAGCTTCAAGCTTAGTGGGATCTTGTTTTGGTTTTGTACTTGGGATGTGTCATTAGAAAATCATTATGATGGCTAACCGAAATCCAGGCTTTCGTTGTAATTGCCTGCCTCTGTGCCTGCATTCTTTGAGACACACAAAACATCCTGTTTTATATCCCTCTCAGTTGCTTAAATGTGACTATTTGAGAAATGAGGTCATCATCTGTTCGCTGTTGTAACAGGTTTCTGCGCCATTCATGATTGCATTGAAATGGCTTTTAAATTCCATTTAATTCTTGAAACAAACTAAACGGTGCAACTGCAGTTTGAATGTAATGAAGTAGAAATAAAATGGATTAAAGTTCAAGGAAATTAATACAATTAATTTTATTTATAAAAAAGACAAATTTGAATGTTTGCTTTGAAAATGGTTGTTTTGAATGTTTAGAAAAAAGCCTTGGAGTTTGAGGGGCTGTAGGTCTTAAGGTGAGATGGATGGATGGAAAGATATAGATACAATAGATAGATTGATATATTGATTGAATGGTTGATTTTCCTGTCATTCTAATTCAGATTCCAATTCTTCTACTTGTGGTTTGTTTAAAATTGAGTTAAAATGTGAACTCATGAATTAAAAGAGAATAAACTCTTCAGTTCTGAATTTTGCACAACCCTGTGTTGTAATATGTTGAATGAACACTAAAGTGTTTGTTATACAGTAGTATTGGTTTAGAGAATATTTCATTTCATGCATAGAGCATGATGATTTAATTTAGCTAGTAGTACGGTTTAAGGAAAACGGCATAAAGAAAGAAATTAATACCTTTTATGCTATCCTCCCTTCGGGGATTCAGGTATAATTCACAAGTCCGTCCCTCATACATAAACGCAAGCTTGAGCACACACATTTACTGCGGTTCACCGAGATTCACTTTCTTATTCTTATTCTCCAGTATGAGCATGTAGGGAGGGAGGGCAGGGAACTCTGCCAGACAGAGTCAGTTTTCGGCTCTGAGGGAGGACTTGGCTGCTCTTAGCAATGTCGGTGAGTTCAGAGAGCAGATACTGATGTCTTCTTGTGCCCTTACGCATTACAGACCGTCCAGACCACAGAAACGTCCCTGGAAGCCCAATCATCTGTGAAGTCCGAGGTCTCGGGCTCTGCAGACATGACTTATTAGTCATGTTCAAGTTCAGACTCTTTTCTATGGCTCTTCTCATCTTTTCTCTGTTTTATGGGAGTAACTATGATATATTACGCTTGCCCTTCTCTTTCACATGCACACACTTCTTTTTAAATCCCCTCTTTCCCATGTTTCTCTGCAAGCTTGGGATTTACATGCTAAAAGGTATCCCAGAGGACTTACGAAGAGTCACATGACAGCCTAAGTTCATTTCTTTGTATAAGCGCCCTCACATAACTCCTAGTTTTTGGACATGACAGTGGATTTATGGGCATGTTTATGCATCTTATATCACTTTACAGTGGTTAGGAGAGCCCAGGGATGATTCAAGAAGGAATGCTGTGTGTGAATTGGTATTTTGTATGTGTGTTTGAAAATGGTGCCACGGGTGTTGTTTGTGCACATTGTTTTAATTTAAATTCCATTAGTAGATTCTCCAAGGGGCAGAGTGCTTATTGCTCAATTTAGACAAATGTTCTCAGACAGAAAACATTTTAAAGTAAGTATCTCAAGGTGCATCAACTACAATGTGGGGTGATGGCAGTGCATAAATTATCACAATTATACAAGGCATTTAAAGTAGTGTGCTTCATTTTCCTTTGCTGTTCAAGTTAACACCTGGGTAGCGTTCTTTAAAAACACTTAAACAGTCCATCTGCAGTAGATGATAGTCTGTCTGGTTTTCTAATGGGAGACTGGAAAAGCTCCTTGTTTGAGAGCTTTAGGAGTTATCATTTAATGCAAAGTGCTAATAAACCCTATCCACCACATCTAGATCCATGACCCAGAAATGTGCTTTTTTATGATGTGGATATGATGTCACACTCCAGGGCTTCTGGTCTAGTAAGTAAGCAGTAATATTAAAAAATTAGATTTTTTTTTTCCCAAGTTAAAATATATAGCGATATCAGCACAAACTGTGGGTTTCGTTCATGTTCATGTTGACTCATCAGAGAGGTCAATCTGTGTTGTTTTATATTTTTGATCTATATAAATGACTGGATTGCTCATGACATCATCAAGAGTGAAGCCACCCTGCCGCCATATTGGTATTCCCTTCTATTGAATTAATAGGAAATCATCTGATTTAAATGAGAAAACATTACCTTATGAGTTCGCGTTTTTATATCTGAGGTCTCCCTGTACATTCTTACAATACAAATGTCCTAAACATTTGAATGGTTATTTGTTTAAAGTCTTATAATGCTTATTATATGCTTATTAAGTTACGTTCATCTTCATTACAGTAGCGAATATTATCAGCTGACAGACGAGACCTCTCAGCATTTTTATATTTAAAAAATGTCACAATGTTTCTTCTGAAATCTAAATGCAGATTTATGCTTTGTAAGGCTTGCTTACATGTGTGGCTGTCCTTTTAATAAAGATATTAACAAAAAAATTTGAAAATGACAAATTGATGTTTTATTTGTATTTATAGGTAAATATGAAAGCCATGCATGTTTGGATGTGTGTACTGTATATGTGTGTGTGAGTTTCAGCTATGTCACTGAATGTACTGGCAGAATAACATCAAAGATATATTTATCTCTGACGTACCTTCCTGTGAGCTCGCTTAGTTGCTTTATGTTTTGAAGTGTCATAAAATATCATGGTTCGGTCATGCAGTTGGTGATGAAATGTAGTAAATCAAACATGGCCAATCTGCATTTCTTCGTATACTATATTTGTTGATAGACTTACCAGTTATTGCAAATACCCAAAAAGTTATATGCTCAAGCTCTTGCACCTGCTTCCAGCAGCTTGTTGAGCATGTTGAAAATTATCTAGAGGTTTAAATATATACTTTGACCTGGGAACAATATATGTGTGTGTGCGTTTGTCTGTTCTGGAGGCTTTTTTTATCTTCAAACAAGCCCTAATAACAGCCTATTTGAGGGTGCCAGAGGCTGAGGTTGTGACCCCAAAAAAACAGAAGCAGGTCATTGTCAGGGTGATCCGTCCTCGCTGTGTGGGAAAAGTGAACACACTCTTGCTATAAATGCATAATGCTAATCTGCAGCTCTATTTAAAAGCATTTAACTCAGTTCTTGCTGTTCATTTCATTATATCTGAAAAACACCTGGATGCATAATTGGCCGTGCCTGGAAAAAAATGCTGTACAAATATATCCAAACACCCAATTAGACCATTACAATAATGCAGTGAAAGCATTATCTCAAAAAACGGCTACTGGAAAAATTGTCCGCTACAGCTTTCAAGATTATTTTGCTTTTTTGGAACGTGTTTCAATTAACATCTCATCACATTTTTGAATGCACTGGCTTTCTCATCTCTAGTTCAGAACATATTGTATTGTGCAGCTGATGGTGATGTTTAGTGGCTTATCTTTAAATGGTGTAGAACATGTTCTCAATTCCCTTTTAACAATTCTCATTTAGTATTTTTTTATGTAAATGAGTATGGCCTTAAGTGTTGCCAAAATATATTCAAGAAAAAAAGTGGAATGAAGACAATCAGAGAAAAGGACAAGGAATGATCTGTCTTCAATTGCAGCACATAGGGAACAAGAAAGAAAAGTAAAAATTGGGGTGCACAGATTTTTTTCATGTTATGGCTGATTCGATAATTATGAAAGCTTGTTTCCGCCATGGAATAAAGGAATAAATAAGATAATTGCGACTTTTATCTCAAGATTCTGACTTTTTTTCTTTATATATCAGAATAAAAGTCAGAATTACATTTTTTTTTTCAAATTGTGACATTTATATCTTTCCAGTATATAATCTCACAATTCAAGTCATAATTGTGAGAGAAAAAGTCGCAATTTTTTTTTTATTCTTTGGGGGAAACAAGCTTCCAAATATATTGGATAAACCTACTAAAATCTACTTAATTCTGACTAAATAAAAAAATAACACTAAACACTAAAATCAGTCTTTTTAAATTCAGGATTTTGAATGCAGAAACTCAGAAATTGGTCATCACAACATTTATAATGTACAAAATGAAAACTGAATATTCATTTTGGAATTTTATTTAATATTACATTAAAAAGATTATTTTTCAAGATGAACTTTAACTGAGCATTAGTAAGAAAGGCCCTGTTTGCACCTGGTATTAAGATGTGATTTGGTCGATCGGATCACAAGTGGACAACGCTTAGCCTAATATAGTTGTTAACTGGGTCCAAAGCTTTTTGAGCTTGTCCACTTTCAACCACTTCTAGAGGTAGTCGAAAACGCATTTGACCGGATTGCTTTCGTTGTGTAAATGCTCATGTTGTCATGTGAACTCTCCGCCTACTGACCTAATGCGTTAACATTAGGGGAAGCACGGTAGCCAGATGGGATTTAATCTTTGTTGGCTGGAGACCCAAGTTTGGTTTGCAGACGAAAAACATACCAAGCACAATGTTCTCTCACCATTCCTGAACTCTAACACACACTCACTGCATTCGACTTGGTCTTAAAGCTATCAGAGCAGAAACGAAAGCTGATTTATGTTTTTCCGTCATCTCTGATCGTGTTACTGTTCACATGTAAATTGCGTGAGCTTATTTTGTCAATTAGATCGAAATATCTGGAGAAAAAAAAACATCTCCTCGAAGAAATCAGGAGGACAGAAGTGGTTGAAAGTGGACAAAAGAGACAGATTAAAACACCAGGTAAATAAAGAAAGAAAGAAAGATCTTTCTAATAAAAATAACCTTAATACTATAACATTTATTCTACATTCAATACTTTCCTCTCATGACATGATTAGGTTTATCCATCATGTTGTCTTTACCTGGGTTCTAACTAGGTCAATTGCGACACTAGAGACTTCAGTAAGTGCTTCCCTCTGACAATGCACACAGATACAGAGAGAATGAGAAAGCATATATATGTGTGCGTGTGTGTGAGAGAGAGAGCCCTGGAGCAATCACTGTCTCTCTGAAAGATGAACCTCCTTCAACCTGCCAAGATATGCCTAGGAGAACTGCTCAGACAGAAGGTGAGACACTGTCTCTCTCAAACCCGCACTAGAGAGACACTAACTAACAGCTGCATTGAGACTGTAGTGCCATTCAGTTACTATCATTACTTCTGCATCCAGCTCACCTGTGGCGTTGATGGGAAAGTATTTGGAAAGGATTGTGTGAGCTGTGTTCATCCATCTTTACTTTTGGCGCGATCCTCAGTATTTATCATCTGTGTTTTGTATCAGTTTTCTCCCGATCAGCCTAATAAATTTGTCTTCAGGTAACACTGAGGTTTTCCATTTTTAGCTGAAACGTGCAGGCTCAGTCAAGCTCTCACTATAAGCAAAACCGCAGCGATGTATCAGAACGGTATTAAAAACCAAAAGCGATGGGATTCATCAAAAATGCATTATTCTGAGCTGTTCCCATGAGGCTTTCTCTAATGGAGATCTTGGCAGAGTAATAAACTTAACCTCTTGACCCTACATTGAGTTTCAGTTTCATAAGAATCACTTAGAAAAGGGTGCATGGGACTCAGACAGGCGTGGGCTCAGAAAGGGAGGCCTGTTCTTTGTTCTCTGTTCTTTGTTGTTTTTGTTATTGCCGGGGGTGTGCTGTATTTACTGAATTATGGCGTCTAAATCTTGTGGATAATTTTCTTCTTCTGAATATCCTGATTATGCTACATTTTGGTGTCTTATTTTAGACCAAACACATTTGTTTGTGATGCCAGGGTGCAGCAGACGCTGTCTCAGTGTGGTTTTTGTCAAGGTGGCGGTGCATCCCAGCATCTTGTGCTGCGGCGCTGGATCTAAACTGTCACAGTGAGAGGAGAGTGGAGGTGACAGCAGCAGGGCTAAATATAGAGACCCTGCACTCCTACACCCCCTCTCCTCTCTTACTTCCTCTTCTCTGTCTGTCAATGACAAAAATACTACAAAGTACCTTGTTACTATCATAGATTTTTGTACCTTGGTATTATTTGAAGTACCATGATAATCATTCAGAACCATGTTATGTATCAAAGTACCACTTATGTATCTGCCACATTAACTTTAGTATGACTTTTGGACATGGTATTGGACATATCATGTACCATTCTTTGAAGTACCTTGGAGTCCCATGCAAATGCAATAGTACATGAACGGTGTTAATTTAACATTATTTATGCACTGTTAAAGCATTTATTAATAATTTTAATTAGCTTTTATTTTTATATTTTCATTTTAGTTTTAGTAATTGTCATTTTATTAATATTTGTTTTGAAAAAATACTTCTATTTAGTTAGTTGGCAAGGCCATGGAAGATTTTCATCGTATACAGTATATAAGGTGTATGTGTGTGTATGTATATATATAAACTGAACAAAGTTATAAACGCAACACTTGTTTTTGCCCCCATTTTTCATGAGCTGAACTCAAAGATCTAAGATTTTTCTATGTACACAAAAGTGTTAGGGTTATTTCTCTCAAATATTGTTCACAAATCTGTCTAAATCTGTGTTAGTGAGCACTTCTCTTTTGCCGAGATAATCCAACCCAGGGCTCGCAAAATTTCAGAATCGCTGGTAGCCCCTCGGGCAGGCACTCTTCAGATTTATTCAAATAAATAAAACTTCTCCAGTTAACTAGCAGAGCATTTATTTAATTCGTTATTAAATAAGAGACAATCTAGCGCTAAAATGTGTTGTTTTTTAAATCAAGCTGAGTGCTCGTCGCAGCATGATTATTGCACAGGTGTGCCTTAGGCTGGCCACAATAAAAGGCCACTCTAAAATGTGTAGTTTTGTCACACAGGACAATGCCACAGATGTCGCAAGTTTTGAGGGAGCGTGCAATTGGCATGCTGAGTGCAGGAATGTCCACCAGAGCTGTTGCCTGTGAATTGAATGTTCATTTCTCTACCATGAGCCGTCTCCAAAGGAGTTTCAGAGAATTTTGCAGTACATCCAACTGGCCTCACAACCGCAGACCACGTGTAACCACACCAGCCTAGGACCTCCACATCCAGCATCTTCACCTCCAAGATCGTCTGAGACCAGCCACCCGGACAGCTGCTGCAACAATCGGTTTGCATAACCAAAGAATTTCTGCACAAACTGTCAGAAACCGTCTCGGGGAAGCTCATCTGCATGCTCGTCGTCCTCATCGGGGTCTTGACCTGACTTGAGTGGGCAAATGCTCACATTCGGTGGCGCCTGGCACTTTGGAGAGGTGTTTTCTTCACGGATGAATCCCGGTTTTCACTGAACAGAGGAGAATGGCAGACAGTGTGTATGGTGTCGTGTGGGTGAGTGGTTTGCTGATGTCAACCTTGTGGATCGAGTGGCCCATGGTGGCGGTGGGGTTATGGTATGGGCAGGCGTATGTTATGGACAACGAACACAGGTGCATTTTATTGATGGCATTTTGAATGCACAGAGATACCGTGACGAGATCCTGAGGCCCATTGTTGTGCCATTCATCCACGACCATCACCTCATGTTGCAGCATGATAATGCACGGCCCCATGTTGCTCGGATCTGTACACAATTACTGAAAGCTGAAAACGTCCCAGTTCTTGCATGGTCAGCAAACTCACCGGACATGTCACCCATTGACCTGCCAATATCCAGCAATTTCGCACAGCCATTGAAGAGGAGTGGACCAACATTCCACAGGCCACAATCAACAACCTGATCAACTCTATTTGAAGGAGAAATGCGTGAGGCAAATGGTCGTCACACCAGATACTGACTGTTTTTTGGGCTCCCCCAATACAGTAAAACTGCACATTTTAGAGTGGCCTTTTATTGTGGCCAGCCTAAGGCACACCAGTGCAATAATCATGCTGTCTAATCAGCATCTTGATATGCCACACCTGTGAGGTGGATGGATTATCTCGGCAAAGGAGAAGTGCTCACTGACACAGATTTAGACAGATTTGTGAACAATATTTGAGAGAAATAACTAGGGCTGCACGATATTGGGAAAAAATCACATTGCAATATTTTATTTTTCTGCGATATATATCGCGATATGAAAACAATTTCACCAGATGACTTTATTAGCTCTCTTTGGAAAGAATGAATCATCTGAATGACTGGGGTGATTTTGTAATGGAGTAAATCTGCATAGCAACTATTATAGTTAACTAATGTAGTTAACTAGAGTTTAATAAATGGAACCTTATTGTAAAGTGTTACCGATTTGTTATGTCTCGTGAGTGTTGGACAGGTCAGTTGTTTTAACCATTCATTAAAGTGAATCGGTTCAAAGGAGTCATTAGTTCGCGAATTGGAGGTGTCATTAACGGACCACAGCACACGTGTGATTATCCCGGCAGTTTAGGACATCGCACAAGATTGGTCTCAACAAAGAAAACATTTCACAACTGAATAGATTTTTTGTTTGTTTTGTTTATTGAAAGTGTGGTTTATCTGAATGTGTGGAACGCTTTTCAGAGAATTTTTTTTTTTAGCACAATTCACAACCAGTAGTTCAGGAAAAAAATAAATCCGAATGCTTCACCTGAAACTTCGTTCTTCCGACCTTTTACCATTGTGTATTCTCAAAGATATTCAGTCAACTCAATTCATTAATGTGCGTGAGGGAGGGAGAGAGAGAGAGCAAGACAGTTTGAAAACGGTGAGAGTGCGCGCGGGCGACCGGGGCTCTCTCTCTGCTCGTTCTCTGTTTAACAAGCGCAGCAGTCAGTCCACTCACCGGTCAAATAAGGCTTTGGCGGGACATAAATACGCTTTGGCGGCCGCCAAAAAATGTTCAATGCAGGAAGGGCATTCTGACTTTATTTTGAATTCTCATGTTCGTTCAAGCTCAGAAATAAGAGAAAGACCACTGATCTGTGTGTCTGCCCGGCTCACAGAAAACAACGCGCAAGTTCCAGTCTTTTTACGTTTGATGTTTAAACAGGACTTAAAAACACATGCAAATGATAAACTTTCACTATATTTTGGTTAAACTTTGCAATTAATCTGCGAATCTCAAGCGTTACGGGACGTTTTTCCCAAAGGCTTACATCGCAACATCCTGCGATGTGACTATCGTGGATGTGCACATCGCGATATCGATGTTAAAACGACACATCGTGCAGCCCTAGAAATAACCCTAACCCTTTTGTGTACATAGAAAAAGTCTTAGATCTTTGAGTTTAGGGGGCAAAAACAAAAGTGTTGCGTTTATAATTTTGTGCAGTATATATACTGTATATTTATTTATTTGTTTATTTTGGTTCAGCTTTATTTCAATTACTGATTTTTTTATTTTATTTTATGTAGTTTTATAAATAGTTTTAGTTGTTAAGAACAGTACCGGACAACCATTCAATAACGCTATGATTTTACTCAATTATATATCACCAAGAAATTACATTCAACATATTAAAAATATTTAATATATTGTCAAACCATACAGTATATTGGAAGTACCATGGAATGTGAGTTCTACCCTCAATCTACCATGGTACTGTCACTTTAAATCTCTCTGTCCATCCTTTTAGTTATTTTTTATCTTCTTTATCTTCTTTTATTTTGTGCTGTTCTCCATCAATTCCCATTTCTCTATTTCATCATCTATAGTTTCTCTTCCTTTAGCTTCTTTTTTCTGTGCTGTATTTTCATTCTCTTCACTCCCAGGGGAGGTGTCTAACATGTCACCCCCTGAAACAGTGTAGAAACGCTCCCATGAGACAAGAAAGAGTGCAGAAATTCATTTTGAGTGAGGTCTGGGTCACGGCTCCTCAGATGAGTCACTCATTGGGTTAGTTGTGGGTGTGTGTGTGTATGTGGCAGAAAGAATTTCTCATTTTGAGAAAACCATCCTCTATGCAAGGAGACTCTGGGTCATACTTCTCATTTTTAAAATATGTCACGTTGTGTTGGATGTCAGGACCAGTCGTGAGAGAAAGATGGCTGCTACGGACGCAATGCTTGGCCTTTTTGTGGTTTAATGACAAATCTGTTGTACGGCTTAATTGAGTATTTCAATTATCATCTTAATCTGTGCCTATCAGAGCGCTGCTCGTATGTGTTTGTGCTTTACAAGTGATTCCTTTTGTGATGCACTTTAGAACTAGCTGCTGGTTGCTTTCCTAAAAAAAAAACACAAAAAAGAATTCTTGTAGACAGCAACGAGATTAAACGAAAGTGACTTTTACTTGGATGTTTCTAGAAACAGACGTAATCTCTCATCATGTAGGGTTTCAGAAGATGTCTTAATTGTTTCAAACTGCTCAGATTTGCTATGATATCAAAGTCTGTAGTCAAAAGAGAATATTACAAATTTCTCAGTTATCAAATGTCTTGACTAAGTTATCTGAATTATTCTTTAATTTGCATTTATTTTAATTTCTCTTATGAAATGGAAGTTGTGATAAAAAAAAAAAATGATATTGTGACATATATCCAATGACTTCTCGATCAAGAAAAATGTAGGGTGGGACTTGATATATTGCTGTGATCTGCTACTGCTGTGATCTCTTGAATTGAATTGAATTGTCTGTTTGATTTCAAGGTGACTTTTAGGAATTTTTGGAAAAACATGAGATCTAGTTGATTATGTAAAGGGAACATCAACAACAATACATTTTTCATTTCAGTTTTCTTTCCATGTGGCTACAAAATACATAGTGTTTTCTGTTTTTGTCTGTAAAAGACATTCTTTCTCTGGAGGCACAGAGATTTTTGCCTGTCATAATGTTTTTTTCTTATCTCTTTTTGTAAAACAGCCATATTCACAGCACTCACACACTCATGCTTGTCTTGTAACACTCATCTTCAGCCTGTGTTTTATAACCTTTCTCATCGCTAATCGGCATTCACATTCATTTGTTTCTGACACTATCACTCCCCTCATGTTCTATTTTCTATCTGTCTGCAGCAGCTCCTCATCTCTAATACACTGTTTCTTTTCAAAGGCATTTAAAAGTGTCAGGAGTGTAGATGGCTGTTATAAAACCACCTTAAAACCAAAGGTTATTCGTCTTGGTCCTGGATAAATGGTTGCACTGTCAGCCAGTTTGATGTGTTTCTTTCTGGAGTGTAACACAGGGGTTTCTGTAACCTAATGCAAAAACTCATGCAGAGTATCAAAACATTTTTCTATTGCTGCTGGAGAGCAGCTTTGTGGAAAAAGAGGAAAATCTTCTCACTTGTCACTTTGAGAAACAGACAGGGTTAGTGTTCTGTAATGATACAAGACAAAGATGCTCTGTTTGTAAGTTTATGTGTGTGTGATAGTGTCTCTTATAGCTTTCCCATGCTGATTGTGTTTTGTGAGGACAGATGGAAATGTGTCTGACAGAATGAAAATAACTTGATAAATGTTTCCTGACTTCGCTCCTTTAAAATGTCCCATCACTCTTTAGACTGAAGATAGGAAAGTTCAACTGTGCTGCAACTAGGGTGACCACCATCAAACAAACCAAATGTGGGACGATTATAAGTTTGTGTGGGACAATGTGGGACATGTTACCAACACTAAAACATAACCTGAAACTGTTATATAATGTTTATCTAACTTAATAAAAACATTTGTATTCTGCTTTTCAGCTGATAAAAATTCTTTGTTCTTTAGTCCCTTCCAGAAAACACCATTACATCACAATGTAACATAACATGTTAACATAACATTTATTTTACATGACATTTAAATTCAACATCACTGAGCCCAAAGGCAGCAGGCATCATGCAGATCACAATTTTTGAAACAGTTCTGACCAAGTCCAACTAAAATCCAACAAAATAAATAATGAACAAATAAAATATAAACCAACATGAATTTAGATCATTGACAGTCTTATATATTAAGAATATATTAAACCAAAAACGTTCATATTTTTTTAGAAAGTATGTGAATTAAAACAACCACAGCAGGCAACAAGTTGATAAATTCTGTTAAATTTAAAATTTAATTTACTGAATTATCCATTTGTTTTATGACAGGGAACACATGGAACGAATCACCGCCCCACATTTTGATTGACAGCGTTACAACCTACTAGTGACCGTGTTTACTCCTGTCCTCTTCAACCATTGGATCGGATTTTAAAAACGGCTGTTGTATTTAAATATATGTGAAAAACTACGCCGCAAAAAGAATAAATAAAATGCTTTCTTAAAAAGGCAAAAGAACGTGTTCACGTTTTCTTAATATGATCATTAAAAACCAACAGACTGATGAAAATGCGGGACATTTTCTCAATATGCGACGTGCGGGACAAGGGGTGAAAATGCTGTGCGGTACAACGCAAAGCGAGATGGGTGGTCACCCTAGCTGCAACTATATTTGTAATTGATAAATGTTGCAAAAATATAGGTTACAACATAATGTGATTTAATAAAAAGTTTAAAAGCAGTTTAACAGTTTAAATAATCTTTTTTTATGCAAGGCTGCATTTATTTAGTAAAAGATGCAGGAAAAACAGTAATATTGGTGTGAAATGATGCATAACTGGTGCCCGCTACGTTGGCAAATGCACACTAAACTCAGCACATGCACAGATGGAGTTCACTGCGTTCATTCACTGTG
This sequence comes from Gila orcuttii, assembly GCA_026230005.1. Taxonomy (NCBI): domain Eukaryota; kingdom Metazoa; phylum Chordata; class Actinopteri; order Cypriniformes; family Leuciscidae; genus Gila; species Gila orcuttii. The sequence goes on from JAPDVR010000011.1 coordinate 39,202,131, forward strand.
AACTGAGACGCGGAACTGATCGCGTGCTGATCGCGTGAGCGAAGCACGCACTTATCTTTGCGCAGCACAAAGAGGCAGTCTTTTGCAATTTGATAAAGACACGAAGCCTAATCGAGCTTTCGATTTTAGTTTGTTTGACAGCAATGGTGCAAAACACAACATTAAAGACATTAATTTTATGTTATTATGAGAAGTTTAAATATATCTTCGGCAGAGCCGGCCCGAGCCTATTGGGGGCCCTAAGCAGAATTTGATTTGGGGGCCCCCTCCCATTACGCGGAGTCACCTGTGCTTGACGATTATTGACACAAATATCACGCAATAATGATACTAAATAAATTTTTTTTTACAATATTAATATTAATACAAATATAAATACTTAATAAAAAATAGATAGCCTACTTAAAAAAGTTTTAACTTTTACTTTACTCTTTGAAACTTCTTAAAACAAACTGTCTCAAAACATCAAATACATTATTTGCTAAAATAATGACAAAACTGAGAAATCAGAAACATAATAAGAGCAAGGGTTCAACAATGACAATTATTGTTGAAAACTGTAAAAATATTATTATTTCTCAACTGTCTCAATACAGTGTAACTGTCCTCAAAATCTTTTTTTTTCATTATTATTGTAACAGACTTTGTTGGATTGTACATGACAGAATCCAACAAAGTCTGTTAAAGGGTTAGTTCACCCAAAAATGAAAATTATGTCATTAATGACTCACCCTCATGTCGTCCCAAGCCCGTAAGACCTCCGTTCATCTTTGGAACACAGTTTAAGATATTTTAGATTTAGTCCGAGAGCTTTTTGTCCCTCCATTGAAAATGTACGTACGGCACACACTCTTTGTCCAGAATGGAAATAAAGACATCATCAAAGTAGTCCACGTGACCTCAGTGGGTTAGTTAGAATGTTTGGAAGCATCGAAAATACATTTTGTTCCAAAAATAACAAAAACGATGACTTTATTCAGCATTGTATTCTCTTCCGGTTCTGTTGTCAATCCGCGTTCACGAGGCCAGTGACGCTGCTGACGTAAGATGCTGCTGACGTGTTATCTGGTGCGTCCGTGTATTCGGGTTCAAATAAATATGTCTGGTTAAAAAAAAATGCAAGTCTTCCCCTGTGTCAAAATCCTTAGACATGTTTGCGAAGATTGTTTTGTTTACAGCGTGCGTCTCCCTCAGACTGTAACCGAAGCTCGGGCGCACCAGATAACACGTCAGCTCGTCTTACGTCAGCGGACTCATGAACGCGGATTGACAACAGAACCGGAAGACAATACAATGCTGAATAAAGTCGTAGTTTTTGTTATGTTTGGACCAAAATGTATTTTCGATGCTTCCAAACATTCTAACTAACCCACTGATGTCACATGGACTACTTTGATGATGTCTTTATTTCCATTCTGGACAAAGAGTGTGTGCCGTACGTACATTTTCAATGGAGGGACAAAAAGCTCTCGGACTAAATCTAAAATATCTTAAACTGTGTTCCAAAGATGAACGGAGGTCTTACGGGCTTGGGACGACATGAGGGTGAGTCATTAATGACATAATTTTCATTTTTGGGTGAACTAACCCTTTAATACCGGTAATGATGTACTGGCGCTCGTTGTTTATGTGTGTATGCAATGTATTTTTCCCCTCGGGGCTTGCCGTAGATAGGGATGGGTCAATTGCTGCACAAAACATACTGTAAATAATCATGCAAACATACTTTTATCTTGCTCTTTTTTCTCCTCCTCTGTCCTTTTCTTCTTTCTATTTTCGGCACCAGAGGGATACGTCCTTTTTTGTGACATGGCTTAACATTACCGTGACTATGCGCAGTTGCGCACAAATTGTCAATGCACGCGCGAGGTGTCTAGATTATGGCCATGACTTAAACGCAGGCAGACACAGCAGCAGTTGTAGGCAGGTATATTGATCATGAAATCAGAATTTTCTTGTCTTGAATTATTCATTCATTCATTCATATTCATTCATTCATTTATGTCACTTGTTTAAGTCATCTAAAAAATATATTTTCGACTCGATTGGGGGGCAGCCGCTTAGTTCGCTTATGCCTCGGGCCGGCCCTGATTTTCGGCCACCACAGTCTAGTTAATGAATGGGAAACACTGAAATGTATTTGTGGCGGTCAATGTTGATATTATGGCGGGCAGTCACAAATAAATCAATGTATGGGAAACACTAAACAGAAAGTTTAAAAGACCAGTATTAATTTGAAATAGAATTTTTTGCAACATTTTAAATGTCTTCATTGTAATTTCTGAATGCTGAATAAAAGTGTTAATTCCTTTAAAAAAATCTTACTGACCCCAAACATGTGAACATTAGTGTAAGTAGTAAATATGTTTTTTTTTTTTAATAGCAATGCATCTTGCATTTTTTCCTAAGGGGACACACCAACAGGCATTCTCTGTGCACAGTGCAAATATACCCAACTAATTTTTAACATTTATTACTTATTTTGAGTGGATTTTACTGAATATAATATTGAGTTGCTGTCGCAGCCCTAAACTAAAGTTTAGTTACAGTAAAATGTAGTGACAACCGTTTTCTCCCAGACCTTAATTGCTCAGAGAGTATCCATGTTGTCTTGTCCTATTGTGGTCTTTCGCCCAAAATAAAGAAAGAGAAAGACTGTGTGGTCCACTGTGAGTTGATTCAGACACACCATCATTCAGGTCTGTTTATAATGAGAGGTTACAATAGGCTTTGTCAGCAGGCAGCTTTGCTGAACCCTAGACCTGGACCCCCATGACACCTTCTGTGCAGTTAGGGCAGCTGTTTAACAATGTGAGAAATGTAGACATTGGAGACACATGCAAAGACAAGTGTGGTCAACAGCAACAGTCAAATGAAATCTTATAGGAATTGTTCACCCCCAAAAAATTGTATTATACACTATCATTCAAAATTTTGGGGTCTGTAAGAATTTTTTTTTATGTTTTTGAAAATCTCCTATGCTTAACAAGGCTAAATTTATTTGATCAAAAATACAGTATAGAATAGTAATATTTTAATATATTTTAAAATGTAATTTATTCATGTGATGGTAAAGCTGTATTTTCAGCATCATTACTCCAATCTTCAGTGTCACATGATCCTTCAGAAATCATTCTAATATACTGATTTGCTGCTCAGAAAAACATTTCTTGTTAATATCAATGTTGAAAACAAGTTGTGCTGCCTAATTTCAGATATTCTTTGATAATAGAATTGGACACATTATACATAATTTTACACATTATATATAATATAACATTATACATGTCTTTGCTGTCATCTTTGATTAATTTAATGGATCCTTGGTGAATACGATTGTTTGTCTTTAAAAAAAAAAAAAAAAAACGTTCTGAATCTGACCCCAAACATAAAATGATAAAAACATTAATTTAATGTTGTTAATTTAATGAATTTATCATTTACTCACTGTTTTGTTGTTGCAAACCTGTATGTTTAATTTTTTTCAGTGGAGCATGAAATTAAAAATTTTGAAGAATTTAGAGTGTGTGACTTTATAGCTCTAAAAAGGACAAAAAATACAGTCATAAGGATCACATTTATGATGATTTTTTGTGTGTGTGTTGCATGGGAAAAATATGAACATACAGGCTACATTCACATTGTCAGTTTTTGGGACTGACAACTGCATTTACTTACAGGTGTGAGTTTCAAAATGTCCCGTTTACACAGCAGCTTACGAACAGCGTCTCAAACTGTCTGTATGAACGTGCAACAGAAGTCAAGCCTTTATTCTCTTACACATAACCATAGTGATTGTGACCAAAGTAATATCAAAGATTGCGAAGGTCCATAAAAATGAAAAGTCGTATCACCTTTGACAAGACAAGAGTCCAATAGAGCGACTAGTTTATCCTTCAAATCTTCATTAACTGACAGCAGCTTTTATATCTGGGCGGAGCATTTGAGTCGTGCGTTGAACAAAAAACTGATGGACGCAGCTTTGGTGGAGAACAGTGATCTGATCTAAAACCTTCAGATGACACGCAGCTCGTGTCTCTGTAAGTTACCGAAAAACACATGAAAACCCGCAGCACACATGGTAGACAAGTGTTTGTGCAGGGCAGAGCGGCTCTTTCGCACTGCATGACATGGCAGACAACTAGTTGTCCAGTCCGGTTGCGTTCACACAGCCCTGGTTTGTCCAGAATTTGGTTGTCCTGAAAATTTCTGGTTGTAAATTCGGTTATAGAATGCGGTTGTCAGGACTGACAACCATATTTCGCTGCTGTGTGAACGTGGCCACAGATTCATAATGACAGGAGGGTGAATAATTTTTTTTTTTTTCAGTTTTGGGTCAACTGTCCATTTAAGGTCAGATTGTTCCACAATGGGCACAAAGAGGAGAGCAGAAAGGTGGGTTTTACTAATAATTTCCCCCCACAAAAAAAGTGTGTGCGCTTATTACGATGTATGCGTGTGTGTTTGTGTGCACTGCATACACCCTTTCTATAAGCAAAGACAATGCCTTTCCCTTGTGTGTCTACTGGTTTGGTTGCCATGGCAGTATTTATTTTGTTACCTGTCACTGCGTAATGGCACATTTCACCTGTTATTTGATAGCTATGTTTTTGTACATCAAGTTCTTGGAAATTGCAAAATTCACCCTTTGATCTCACCGAATAGGCAAGGTCTTATTTTTAAGTATTGCCATGGGAGTGACAACAGATATAAACGTTCATTCTTGGCAGACAACAGTGAGAAGATGAGTTGTTACATTCCCCAACACACACACACAAACCAACAGAGAAAGAGAGATATTCTCCCTCCAGATGTGGTCCTGGTGTGGGAGTTACATCCTTGAGGTTACCAGACATGCTCGACCTTAGAGGGGTGTGAGGTCAAGGGCGCCTCTCCCTTCATGTTGTTTTAGACTGCCATCATTTATTACCATCTGTCAGTCAGGCACAGACTTTAATACCATGGCAGTACTTAGACTCAGACAATGACCTGTGCTGACACACCAAAGCATCATGACAGAGGGAAAGTTAGCCAATCACAGAGCAGGGACGCCACTGGATGGAGGGAACATAATGTGAATTCACAACAGGAGTTATGGGGTGCTAAAAGGAAAAATGTGCCAATCATTGATTGTCTGGCATTTCTCCATCATGCTAGAGGACAGAGAAGGACAGAAAAGAGAACGAGACCAAAAAAAAAAACAGCATTTGTTTTCCCTTAAAACAGAAATGTATTAATAAAATGTATTTTTAATTTTTTATGTAATATACATACATATATACACACAGACCAAGTTCATAAAGATTTTAAATTGTTTTTGAAAACGTTGTGTTTTTGGTTACCTAGGCTGCATTTATTTGATTAAAAACAAGTCAAACTGTAACATTGTGAAATTGTATTGCAATTTAAATGATCATTGTTATTATCAATGTTGAAAAAAGTTTTTGCTGCTTAATATGTGGACATCGTAATACACTACCATTTAAAAATTTGGGGTAAGAAAAAAAGGAGAAAAAAAGAAGTTAAGCATTAAATTGATCAAAAGTGACAGTAAAGACATATGCAGAGTTTCAGAAGATTTCTACTTCATATAAATGCTGTGTTTTTGAACTTTTTATTCATCAAAGAATCCTGAAAAATGGCTTCACAGTTTCCACTTACTATGGGTTGCACAGACTAGTCGACTGTAATGATCTGCCAAGGTGCTTTAAGCTTGACGTCGACTAGTTGCTGATCATGTCCTATAGCGGGCGCAACAGGTTGAAATCTTTGAAGTCCACTTTTACGCTCCATTTACAACCGTTAAAATGACAAGTAAATGCATAATCCGAGAGCTCTCCACAATATATGTTTGATTATTCCATCCGGATGCTCAAAACATATTGGGTGAATGCACTTTTTAAACAGCTTATTGTACACATAAGTTAATCACTGTTCTAAACGAATGCGCTGCTTCATTGTACACACATTGCTCGCACACCACGCAAAGATTGCTGCACACAGTCATTCAGTAGTGCAGAAATGTATTGTCAACACTGTTCTGTTATTTATCAATAAAATAGCTTAGAAACTGAGAAGTTCTAACATATGTTTCTTAGTAAATAAAACCCACAGCTTCACTATTAGTAGAGAGATGCTGCATATTAAATTTGATTAGAAATGCAATATCACAAGTAGAAACGCTGTTCTGAACAGTTTGAGATACAAGAAGTTAATATTGAGTAACTTAACATTGCTGTTATCACAAAAGGTTTTAAACAAAACACCAGTAGAACCGCTCTGTGTCTCCAAGCAACACACAGTGGTGGTTGAAATTGGTTGAGTAAATGATTAATTGACTCACTCATAAAGCCAGTCACTTGTTTCGTTCTGAATGAATCAATTTGAATAAATTATTCAATGACTCACTCATAAAGGCGATATGTATGATTTCCCCATCAGATTCTCTCAAGAACAAATAATCTATGCAAATTAATTGTCTAGTACTCTGTCACCAGTTGTCTCATTTGCTTTACATTTTTATTTCAGTGGAAGGGATTTTAGGAGAAACATCAGTACCATGAAATATCTTGGAAATTCTTTGATATACCTTGCAGTACCATGTACAAATCAATGTTTTATATGAATATGTTAATCGGTATATTAAAGGACCATGGTTTTGTCATCTGATACCAGCACTGTTACCTCCACGATACTTGTTTTGTACGGATATTTTGGGAAAAGGCTGCTGGAACCATATTGCTGTTTACTGGTATTTTGACCGTTTACATAATGAGAGCGAATAGGAAACCTGATTTCACTGTGCTTGCTTGTTAAATGTGGATGTAGTGCTTTCTAAAGCATTTACAAGTTAGAATGAATTGCATACCTGACAATTTAATGATAGTGTGGATAAGAGGTAACAATCATAATCATTGGAAGCACACTGGCAATCTACTCTTATGTTTAATTCAATGAGAGTATGCATCTGTGCGTGTCTCGGCATCTCTCAGGTAAGTTTTTCCTCCAGATGTTCCTCGTCACTTCAGAGGAATGGCACATGTGGGCTGGAGAGTTAGACGGGTGAGAAAGATGTGCTTGTGGTTCTGAGCCAAATTCAGCTGGAGTCTCGAATGCCTTTACATGGTGTGTAGATTGTGTATGTGTGTTTGTGAGTGTCTGAGATGAGACTGGAATTGTTGGTGTCGTCTGTGGTGGCAGCGAGCTGTCTGCTCATGTTGTTGTGTGATGAAGTGATCTCATGCTCATTAAAGGCAAAGTTTGTTTAGGAGGTAAAAGAGATGATGCCGTTTTCCATTCTTCCTCTATTTTTGTACTTTTGAAGTAAAGGGCTGTGAATGTAGACGGCCCTAAGGCTGCACTGGTTCTTCAAGACTTGGCCACTGTCTCTGTCTGTTTTTTGGTCTCTTCTCTCTTCTTTTTGTCCCCTGCTGTCTCTCTCATTCCTCTCTTTTCTCTGTTGCCCATATGGAAATCAATTAATTGTATTTTATTTATTTACATATTTCTTTATGTATCTTTATAAATCTAACTGATATATTTTTTATAATTTTTCATAATTTGATATAATTATGTATTCCATCCAATTAATTAATCGTGAGGTCTTGGGATGAGGTCAGTTCCTGTCCATGCGCAGGTGCACGTTTGCCAAAAAAAAATGAAATATTGCTGACTACAATTACTCTGGAAATTAATTTTTAATGAAAAAAAGATTGTCCCTTTGCTTCTTACACAAGAAGGGAATACTCTTGACTATCTTTCAGTCCCAGACATGAGTTCTTATGTGGATATAAATTGATGTTGATAAGTGGGGTTTGTATTTGTAAACAAGAGATTAATAGATTGATAAGGAGCTATTAGGATTTTTACAATTCTATTCCGATACTTGTCATTTAACTATTTAAAGCAAGTGTCTCAAACTCAGCAAATAAAAATGTTTAATGATTATGAATTTTATCTGTATACAGTTATTTGGTAGACATATATTCAATGTACAACTTGACAGACGTATAAATTCAACTTTGTGTGTGTGTGTGTGTGTTTGTGTGTTTGTGTGTGTGTGTGTGTGTGTGTGTGTGTGTGTGTGTGTGTGTGTGTGTGTGTGTGTGTGTGTGTGTGTGTGTGTGTGTGTGTGTGTGTGTGTGTGTGTGTGTGTGTGTGTGTGAAAAAATATATATTATGCTACTGTTTAACAGTCCTTTTAAGAAAACTTTGAAATAATATTAAGGGCCAACGCAGACATTTCTAATTGGTTTTGAATTATAAGCTATTAACACTTGAGGGGCTGTGCTGTACATAGCTGGCTCACATAGTATGAGACCCCTGATTTAAAATGTTCTTCTCAGATTAGTTTAACATTGCCACATACAGTACATATTAGGCATCAGATGAAAGTACTATTTTTTCAGAAGCATGTCAAATATGTCTGCAAGAGGAAGTCATTTGGGATGGAGCCTGACATGAGATTTCATTAATTGCGGTCTGATTCAGTTCAGTACTTGGACAGGATATTGGATCATATTTTCACCTCTGAAGACTTTTAGAGCCTCATATCATAGAAACGGTAAAGCTATAAAGTCAAAATCATCACTCTTACAGACACATTTAGGTTAAAACCACAAGCTTGAGTATGATCATCCCTCTATATAGTTTGAAAAATAGCATAGGGTCCAGATGATTTTTTTTTATAGCAGTGATTTACAGCTTGAATCTTAAAAACTATCAAACTGGTCCCATTGGAGACTTTGCAAAATAGATACACTAAGCCATACCTATTGCTGGAAAAAAAAGACACAGACAGATGTGAAATAGGAGAGCAAGATAGATGTTGTGCGTATGTCCAAATGTTCAAACCGTCCCACAATTCATAGTCTTTTTGTGAGTCTCCTGTAAGCTGAGAACGCATTGACTCGATAACAAGATGGAAATGTAGATGGGATGTATTGGGAAAAAGAGCGTAATAGGATAAGAGAGGTGCATGCTGGAGAGACGCCAGGAGGAATGTGTTAGGTGTCTGTCTAGAGTTGGCTAACATCTGTTTCTGCGATTTTTGAACGTGATGTCTGCTCTGCCTGCTGATTTTGTTACAGAGAGAATCAAGTGAAAACATATTTACTGCTCTCCAAGCTGCTTCTCTGATGTGTGTGTGTGTGTGTGTTGGGAGATTACCCGAGAGTGCCTTGTATAGTCATTTATAAACTTAAAGTAACTGAATGGTTGACAACAAATGCCATTGTTGTCCAAGGCACTTAAAGGCATAATTCACCCGTAAATGACCAGTCATCATTTACTCACCCTTATGTTATTCCAAACCAGTATGACTTACTTTCTGCCGTGGAGCAAAAAAAAAAAATAACATACAAATCCATACAATGAAAGTCAATGGGGTCCAAAGTAACATTAGACCCCACTTTCATTGTACATTATTTATCATGTGGAATGAGTAAATAACAATTTCCATATACTGCACTCAGTGCATGGCGTGTATTTACATTTTTTATTGTTTGTTAGCATTCAATCTGCACATTGTTTGAAGTAGAGTGTTGGACAAAGTCAAGCCCACACAGAATCTGCACAGACACAGAAATTTCTGCAGATTGCTTCAGATTTTGAACATCCATTATTAGTTATACACATTCCCTACCACTTGCGTGTTTGTTTATTAAAATTCTTTGGATAAATTTGTGTATTGTAGTACTCTTAGCTCTGTTTAACACATTTGACCGCACATTTAAACCCATTTCTACAGATTTCCTATCCAAAATAGCTGGAAAAATGGCAGTACAAGATTTATTTTCCATCTTTATCTGCTTAGTTAATTGATTAATCGACAGTTTAACACAATAGCATAGTTTAATGATTATCAGAATAGCTGTTAGCTGCAGCAGTTAGCGGTTTAATACAGACGTTTCTCAACTTTTTAATGCATACTGTCAATGCTCAAAAGAAGCATTTTGAATAAGAAAACATTCCTTTTTTCAACAGTTCTGAGAAACCAAACGCTGGAAGAAAGACCTGTGTATTTGAACTTCCTTATCAAAATGTCCCAATTAAGTCCTCATGTTGAGACTTTGCCTTACGATTTCCCACGTCATAACGTCTGAAGACTGATCATGTTGACTTAAGCATACCTTATTTATCCCTATCATTTCATTTTTTTTCTTGTTTTCCTTCACAGGTCGTTTATCACTAGCTTGTTTCATTTGGCTTGTGATTTCAATTAGTTATCCGAACAAGAGACAATTGCATTAGATAATTTCATGGCTGGTTTGGAGTTAATTGGCTGTAACATGGATTAAATGATTGGTCTTATTAAAACATGTAAGGTGATCCATTTTTATGGGGGCACATCTAACCCCTGGGACTATCTGTTGCAGATGTCAAACCAGCAAATGAAAGAAGATAAATAGGATGTTTTTTCTCCTGCACTGAAGCTTGTTAACTTTTTTCTATTCACTGGCTGTGATTTTAAATGCAATTTATTCTCTTCCTTTTCATGTTTATCTCCATCATGCTAATAATAGGAATTTAGCCACTTTGAGACACTCGCTATTCTGTTTCTTTCATCTGCTCCTTCTGTTTCTGCTGGATATTGTCAGCTAAAGTGCCTCTAGAATAGCTGGTGTTGGACGAGGGCGCTTAATGCAACAAAGGAAGAGCAGAACTAAAGAGAAGTTCAATGCCACCTCTCTGTGCAAATCACATGATCTTTGTTGTCAGGGCTCAGAGATCATAGGGTCACTGGAAAGAGCTGCCCACTTGTCTGTCAAATGAAAAAGAGGGATTTAGCCCTAAAGCTCATGGTTGCCTTTAATGGGCGGGGTTAGCTTGTCTGTCACCATGAACTGCATAGAGGCAGTAATCCATTGGCTTGTCAAGCTGTCAATCAGCTTAGCATAGCATGGGGTATTATGTATTTATGCAGAAGATAAAAGCGAAATAGAGACGGCTCTCTTAATCAGGGAATGTTTTTCAATATGCAATGACTTTGCTTTTTTTTTTATTGAAATTCTTTCTTTATTGAGTTGTTGTGGGTTACTTTTCTCCATATACTTCTTGTCAGTGTCTAGAGGTGATGGCCATTTGCATTGCAATTAAGTTTAGCATGTTCAACCTGCCAAAGAATACTTTCATTGCTTAACACAAATTTAACCGGATTTGTGTCATTCAGAGGAGTGACAATATAGCTGTCTGTTGACAGATAGCTTCTCTATGGAAAATGTGGACAAATGGGATTTGAACTACATTTTTTTTTTCATACAGTACTTTAAATGGTCAAATATAAACAACTTTTAATTTAAAATCCACTTTAAGATTCAAACGTGCGTTTAAATTATATTTCTGCTGAAAGCTCAATTTAACTATTTTTGTTTTAAAAAAACTGGTAGTTGACTGGTATTGCAGCTTTGCTAATATTGTTTTTCCACATTTGTTAGTCGTTTTGGTTAAAAAGCTACATTAATAATTTAAATGCAATACAGTTCATTATAGGAACTATTTCTGTGAAGTTGGGGTCAACATGTTTGACTTATATATGGTATTTACAAAGCCAAGGAAATAGGAGATAAATATGATGATTAGATGCAGTAGAATTTAACAGTTGCACACACATGCACATCTATAAAACGCAAAAACACAATACAATTTTCAGTATGTCTGTAAACCTTTATAATATATTCTTCATTTCCACTTGTGAATTTATTCTAATTCATTGTCTTTAAGATGGCTTGCTGCCGCTGGCATCAGGCCTTATTAAATAGAGTCATTCCTCGCAGGTTTTTTTCTCACAGGCATTTGCGTGCCTTAAGTGGTTAATATGCATTTTGACTGACAACCTCCTATATGGGGGGTGGGGCTACGCTTTCCAATTCTTATGGTCTCTCTCCCATGAGACTGAGCTACATATGTTAATGTGTTTCAATTTGCACGTGTGTGTGTGTGTGTGTGTGTACGTGTGCGTGCGTACGTGTGTGTTTGTGCATGCGAGAGCATGTGAAACGGTGAAACGATGAGACACATTGATGCATATTGGTTGTTTTATTACACTGTATGGTGGCACTGCCATCTCATGCTGTGTCTTTGAAAGCTTCTGCTTTTGAAAAAGCATGGCAGGGTGCACCGGAGAATCAGCCTTTATACTTAATTAATTTTGAGAATGTTATGTTCTTTAAATGATGCTGCACTGCACTAACAATTAGCAAGGGTGTAAATTTACTCAACCCACATCTTAACACCCACCTACACTGCTGTTCAAAGTTTGGGTTCAGAAGGGTTTTTTGTTTGTTTGTTGTTTGTTTGTTTGTTTGTTTGTTTGTTTTTTCTTGAAAGAATTTAATAGCCTATTCTATTCAGCAAGGGTGCTGTAAATTGATCAAAAGTGACAGTAAAGACATTTATAAAGTTATAAATTATTCCTTACTTTGGCCTAATTATCAAAATAATTTTAAACACTCTGTTCATCCTGGAAGAATGTATATTTCCACAGAAATATTAAGCAGCATAACTGTTCCTAACATTTGATTATAATAATAAAAAATGTTTCTTGAGCATTAACTCAGCATATTACAATGATTTCTGAAGGATCATGTAACATAGAATGCTGAAAATTCAGCTTTGCCATCACAGGAATAAATTACATTAACAAATATTAAAATAGAAAACAGTTACTGTAGTTTTGTAAATTTAGCCATGGTGAGCATAAGATACTTTTTTCAAAAACATTAAACAATCTTACCAACCTCAAACTTTTGAATGGTAGTGCATTAAGAGTTCTTAAAATGCATATTTCGAAACTTTTAAGCTAAAGATAATACTTCATTACACTAAAAATGTGTAACCTTTTCAAGCTTGTCTATGAGGCAGCTTTGTAAAAGCTTTTCTTATAAAACTAAGCTCTCTTTTTCACACTAAGTGAATAATGGACTTTTTTTTAAAGGAATAGTTTACTTTACACAAAAATGAAAATGAATAATCCATTAATACTCATTGATATTCCAAACCTGTTTGATTTTCTTCCATGGAACACAAAAGGAGATATTTAGCAGAATAGCCAGGCTTCTTTTATTCTATAGAATGAAAGTGATAGTTATTTTTTGTAAATTTTGCCTTGTAATCATTTAAATCATGATAAAGATAGGAACAGGAAGCAAAGCACACTTGACACCATAAGGAGGACTAGAAATTACTCTCCAACTTCTCCTTTGTTTGAATATGCGAAAGGGTAAATGAGTTTAGAGCAACATTAAAATATGCAGACGAAGACTTTTGTTTTTGTCACATGTTTTTACAGCTTTCACAATCAAGGCAAAGACAGAGACGAAAGGCACTCAATGAATGAGTGGACCGCAACGGCCAAATCAAAGCTTACAGGCTCTCTCACACACTCTTAATCAGCAGGCGAGCAGCGGCTGCCGCTTGCAGATGCTTGTTTCTCGCCTGTCACATGCCGTTAAGGTCTTCTGCTTGGTTACGGGTCGCTGTGACTATTCACTCCTGGGATCACCTCTTCCTTGTTTCCAAGCAACAGAGGTCAAGTGGATGTGTGTTGAGTATCCAATAGGCAACCCACTGACCCCACCTTTAATGACCCAGAGGCCTCTGGCTGGAGTGCCAGTGTGTATGATAACCTTTGTGACCCCTTGACCCTGATCTTACTAACCAGCGTAGCCATTGTGTGGTTGAATGGTTTTGTGGTGTCAGAGAGATGGCCACCAAACTAAAGCACAATGGAGTTGTGAAAAGACAGATTTTCACACCCTAGCAGGTTAATTTAAAATGAGAGGATATTGAACAAACAAAAAATGCTTTCTTTCTTCCAGTTTTATTGAACATGCTTCTTGAGATTCCTGAGATTTGGTAATCAGTATTTTACTTATCCAGATGACAATCTCTTCTTCAGTGAGGTCTCATGTCTTGTGACAGAAATACGCAATATTGCGTGAGTGTGTTGAAATCAGGATAGAAGATTGAATGTCACAGCCTTTTACATGTTACTTAAATTCAAGTGTTGCTAATTCAAAAACACGTCAAGAGAAGACAAAAGTAAGGTCATTGTGTACGGCTGTCTAAAAGATTATACTTTCTGAATTTGTCATTCTCTTCAGAGAGGGATGTTGTTGCAGTAGATGTAGCAATGGGCATACAGTATATGAGGCTCATTTCAAATTTGTTCATGCAAAATATTCCTGCATTGAATATAGTTTTTTTTTTCTTTACATATAAAACAATAACAGTAAGTCTTTTTGAAATAAATTAATACTTATGTTAACCCCCCCCCCCCCCACACACACACACACACACTGTATAACAGTGAAAGCATAGATTGCCTGAAAATACCGTCAATGGCAGGGAAAGAGTTAAGCTAGAATGCATTAAATTGCTCAAAGGGACAGTAAATATGTTTATATTGTTGCAAAGAAAAATCAGTTTACAATAAATGGAATTTCTATTAATCAGAGAATCCTGAAAAAAAGATATATCATGGTTTTCAGAAAAATCTCTTATTGCAAAGTCTGTTCACAACAAAAGCAAATTTGCATTCCCTGGCTGAATAGGAATGCTGTATTTCTATCAGTGTTCTTTATTTAACACTCTCATCTGACCCAGGAAAAGAAGCAAAAGATAGTCAAATGTAAGTGAGAGTGTGAAAAAAAGAGATTGAGTGAGAAGAATCAGAATTATCTGTCATCTCTTTCCTGGTATGAAGAAAGAGAAAGAAACTAATGAGGCAAAAGGCAAGACCAAACTAATGAAATCTGTTTAATGCACTTTAAAAAAAAAATTTCAATCAGGATGATTTTTTTTTTCTGTTCCAGTAAAAATATCAAAACATCTTTGAAAAGCAAAATGTGCAAGATAATACGTCAAGGTTAATTGAATTTGTCTTTAATTCAATTTAATAATAATTTGAAATGTGTTTCACAGACCTCACTAAATTTTAGATTATGCTTAAAACAAGTACACAAATTTGTTAGTGATGTAGAAAATAAACTTCAATAAAATTCAAACTCATGGTCTTAATATTGTATATCTATTTGTTTTTTCAAATAAATTATTATTATTTCAAAGATGACTTTCGCATTGTCGCTACCATGATGGTGTGAAACATAGGAGGGAGGACCGATCTGGTGTTGAAACATGTTAAAAAGGAAAAAGATTAAAGGAGAGAAGGAAACAACAGATCTCTGATGGCATTTCTTGTTGGAATGCTTATTTGAAAAGATTTGCTGCAACCATCAGATTGACCAATATGATAACATTAAACAGGAAGAGGAGCTGCGCTTATCAGTGTCTGTTTGTTGACAACCTCATTTAAGAAGAACCATCCCTGTGATATCAGAAGATGTTGAGATAAACACCTCAAGGTCTTCTGTAGAGTGAAAGCTAATCAGGTTCATCAGGCAGGGCAATGTTGGATGCATGGATAAGGAAAAGTTTTTTTTTTTGGTCACGAGAACTCAGAAAAGTGTGTTATGAATGGACTTGCCTCACATATATTTGACATGCCGTGTAGCATGTGAAATTAAATCAATCGCAAACATCATGCTAGGATTGTTTTATGCTCACCGTTCCCCACATTTCTTTGGGTTTAACACCTAAGAAGGATTGCTAAAGTTTGTTTAACTGTTCACCAAGGCTAAACATGATTCTTCAAGCACATTAATCGATATGACTCAAGAATCTGAGGTGTTGTTTTTGGCTGTGTTCTATACACAAGGCAAAATGAGAAAGGTCAGGGCTTTTCCAGACATACCATACATAATAGGCTGTCACATCAAATTCTGATGTAAAATAAATAGGCCTAACTATAGTGTATTATGAGCTGTGATCTTGTGAAAACACATTCTGACATCTTTAATAAGCTCTTTAAACTAGAGCAAGGACTTTGGGTCATCGCACCAAATGGAGCCATGACCTGTTAATTATTACCATGTTTCTGCTGTTAGGCTGCTGTTTGTGAGAAGGGAGGAATTAAGTTTTTCCCATTTTCAGAAACAATTCACTGTAGGATCACATGGGTCAGGGTAATACGCGGTGCTCGATTTGTCGCTGAGTGTGTGCCTGTGTCTGTGAGCGTGATCTATGACCCTCACTCTCACTGAAACTGTGGGCCAAAGCAAACAGTGGCTCCCATCACTCCCTGAGGCAAGACTCCCAACCAAAGAGATTCACACCCCCCCCTCTCCCCCATCTGTGATATTTTGGAATAATATCTTATTCCTATTATGTTCTTTTAATGCATCACTGTTCTCCTAATTCACTCTTTCTTATTTTTCATATGCTTTATATGTTCTCCTCAGATGAGGATTTTTTCCCCGTAGGTCCATGGTACTCAACAGATTGCGTGGTTATGAGTACAGTGGCTCCAAAAAGAATTTGGATACTTAAGCCACAATTAAACTTATATATATACAGTATATACTGTATACACACATGTTTTTGAATTATATATATGAGTATATTTTATTTTATTTTAAAGGAATATAGGGCTTTTCAATCAAAACATTTTGATTGAAGGGTGTTCAAATTATGAAACTATATGTGTAAGTGTACTTGTTAAAAAAAAAAAATCTTGGACACTTTTTTTAGTTGTCGAATTTTGATTATACAATGAAGTACACCGGTGGTTATTCTGCTGTGTGAACTTGAGGGGAACTAACTTCATCCTATACAAGAAACTTCATAGACAAGCTAGTTAAATATAATTTTAAAAAGTGGTTCAGGTAAGTGAAGTTGCTTCCAATAAAAACTCTAAAATTATTTCTTAGCAGATGCCACTTGGTTTGATGTGTGACTTAAGTGTCCAAAAGTGTCCAAATACTTTTTAGGGACACTATATATTTGCGTTGTGCAAATAGCGACATCTTGTTTACACTAAGTGAAAATAGCAATAGATTCTATATACACTAAGTGAAAATAGCAGTATTTTCTTTGCAAAAAGTGTACGTAGTGGTTAGATACTATTTGCACTCCAGTATTTTAATACATTATAAAAAAGTATGCAATAATACTTTAAGTGTAAAAGATTATATTTAAAAAATAAATGCCGCCTTATTGGGGACAATAAAGCCCCAAACCCTTTATTATTAAATAACCGTTAAGCACTTAAGCACCACTTTTCACATATTTTCTTCATATTTATTGAAAATAAATGCCTTCCCAATCTGATATGCGATGGGAAAAGGGCAAAAGGCGGATTACTGGTCGATCGCGTCAAAAAGTATCTACAACACGCCTTACTCCCTACACAACTGCTGCTGACAGGTCACAGGCGTTTTTTGTGCTTTTGTCTGACCCAACCAGACATTTGTACCAACAAGGCAGGCTATTTGCATTTTTAGTTTTGTGTGCAAAACATTCAATAAAACTAGTGAAACTATTTACAATGAGAACTCATCAGTAAAAGTATTATAATACTTTTATATTTTAATTAATGGTAGCGAGGAAGAAAGGGAAAATGGGTTTGGAGGTCAGTCTTTATTTAACTTTTTTTACAGGCCCACTTAAAAGATGAAAAGTTAAGTTGGTTGCCACTTGGTTTGATATGTCGTTATTTAATGTAATGAAATACATGTATTTGAAGTGTGGATTAAGTGTCGAGATACTAAGATACTGTGTATATGTACAGTATATCAAAGTCAAAGTCAAAGTTTATTTATAAAGCACTTTTAAAAACAGCAAGTGTTTGACAAAGTGCTGTACACTTATATCCTATATCACTACTACAAACAATCAATGACACAAAAAATAAAAACAATAAAACAAAAGCAATAAAACAACTCTCACATTGCGTCAAATGCCAAACTGTAAAAATAGGTTTTAAGACTAGATTTAAAAGCAGCAAGTGTCTGAGCCTGTCTGATGTACAAGGGCAAATTGTTCCAAAGCTTTGGTCCAGCTACTGCAAATGCTCTTTCGCCCCTGCTCTTCAGCTTAACCCGAGGGACAACTAAAAGCAAATGGTCAGCAGATCTAAGCGCTCTTGACGGCGCATACTGCTTGATCAGTTCAGACAGATACTTCGGTGCAAGACCATTAAGAGATTTGAAAACAAACATCAAAATCTTAAAATTAATCCTAAAATGAAGAGAGGAGAGAATAGGGGTAATGTGTTCCTGCTTTCGTGTACCCGTCAACAGGCGAGCTGCTGCATTCTGGACCTTCTGCAGTCTTGAGAGAGAGGCCTGACTAATGCCATTACAATAGTCCAGACGCGATGAGATAAAAATATGAAGCAGTCTTTGAAAGTCAATAAAAGACAGGAAAGATTTAACCTTAGTGAGTTGTCTCAATTGGAAAAAAATAGACTTAACTACTAAGTTAATCTGTTTATCCAATTTAAAATCACAGTCCATAATAACACCTAAATTCTTAACATATGGTTTCACTAGTGGATTCAATTCCCCAAGATCCACCTGTAGGGATTCATAAGTAAAATTTCAAAGGCAGATAGATTTGCGTGTCATCTGCATAACAATGAAAAGAGATACCAAACTTCCTGAAAATCTGTCCCAGAGGGAGCAAATACAAGGCGAACAAAATAGGCCCCAAAATGGAGCCCTGGGGGACCCCACATGTAAAAGAAGCCGTTGAGGAGGCAAATTCTCCCAGGCGAACTGAGATAGTTCTTTCAGACAAATATGATTTAAACCATGCCAATGCAGTACCCTCAATACCAACACATTTTTCTAAGCGTGTAACCAAGATCTTATGGTCTATGGTATCAAATGCAGCAGACAGATCCAGTAAAATTAGAATCGCACAGTTCCCTGAGTCAGTAGTAAGTAACAAATCGTTAGAAACCTTCAACAGTGCAGTTTCCGTACTATGCTGGGACTTAAAACCAGACTGATACACTTCATGGATACCATGTAGATCTAGGAATGCATTCAATTGTCCAAATACAACCTTCTCCAGTAATTTAGACAGAAACGAAAGTTTCGAGATAGGTCTAAAATTAGCAAAGGCTGTGGGATCCAGGTTAGATTTCTTGATTACTGGTTCCACTGATGCATGTTTAAAAGACTTAGGTACAACTCCCGAGGCCAGGCTGCTATTAATAATCGCAAGAACAGTAGGACCAATAGCATCAAGTGAGTCTTTTAGAAGACGTGGAGGAACAATATCCATGCAACATGAGGATAATTTCATTTCAACAAAAAACTCCCTCAGAGAGACAAGAGACACCGGCACAAACTGATCAAAAACAGCAGGGCACTCAGAGGAAACGGATAAAAAAGTCAAAGGGGGGGGGGGGGGGGTATATTAGATCTAATAGCCTCAATCTTATCAATAAAAAAGTGTAAAAAATATTTACACAACTCGGCAGAAGGCTCTAAACAAGTATATATTGTGGCCCTCTCATCTAAATAGTTTGAATGTGTCCCTCATGACTTCTGAGTTGGGAACTTCTACCACAGGTGGCACAAGTTACAAGTTGTAAGTTTGTCTGTTTATTTTGCCCTTATTTGTCATAAAATTTTGATGGACAGATGAGAGAGGAGAAAAAAGAAATTTTATCTGTGTGGTTTGATTAAATCCTTTACTTTAATCACCCTGCCCTGTCTTCCCAGAAGATAAGGGTAATGCAGTAATCCTCTGTCAGGGATGAGGGCTGTTAAAATCAATGCCTCATACACATGCCGAACGTGACAGGAAAATTTTCATTCGGTTAGATTGAATCACACACACAACTCAATGATTACAGGCAGTGCAGGTAAGGTCTCTCTCTCCATTACATTTGGTCCACCGTCCTTCAACTGGTCACTCAAATCCATGCGAGCTGTCAAGTGACAGACCTTTGAAGCCAAGAGATAAGACCTAATCTTCAAGTGATCATTTAGGATGGATAGCTGAAGGTAAAGAATAAAGATCAGTCTCCAAAGATAAAGTTGTGTGTGTGTGTGTGTGTGTGTGTGTGTGTGTGTGTGTGTGTGCGCGCACGCACACGCACAAGCACGTTTAAATTTAGATCTCACATAGAGTCCTCATAGTACTAAAAACTAGTTGCTCCAGTGTCCAGATGTCTTTGCTGCTCATATACACTCTTTTAAAGTCACCATGAAATCAAACTCTTGTTTTTTTTATGGAATATTGCAGTATTTATTAGGGCTGGATGATTAATCGAAAAATAATCGAAACCGAAATTCAGAGCCTATAACCGACGTAATTTTACCATGTCGTTATTTCGGTTTTTTAATCCTATTAATATTTCCGCCCACTGTGTGTTAATGTACTTTCCCCTTAAAACATATTACCGCGTGTGTAGTCACGTAACTCCGCCCCGTCCAGTCTGCGACATGAAGCAACATGAGCCCCTTTCACACAGCGCGTTGATCCCGGGAAATTGCCAGAAGAAACACCTTCTGTGTGAACGCAAACACGACGCGGGATTGATGCCAGGTTGGGGACATAGTAACATTGCCGTGTTCAGCCCCGGAACGCGCGCTGTGTGAACAAAAGCCGTAATCAATGCCGTGTCGTAATGATGGCGCTAAGCCGGGATCGTTCGCCAGCGTGAAACGGTTCGTAATGCGCTAGTTTATGATCGAATCGGAGAAAAAAATGCACAAACGTGGTTTCTCGAGAGAGAAATCGCAGCTCATAAGCAAACTATAGACGCCGCTGGGACATGTCACGTGTCTTTGCTGGTTGTGTGTGTCTGTGTGAACCCTGGTGTGAACGCACTCTCTTGATTACGGAAAATCACTGGCAGTGTGAATGAACCAAAGTCAAACAAACCCGGGTCAAATCCCGGGCCACTTTATCCGTGTATTTTCCGGAATCTCTGTGTGAAAGTGAACTCAAACACTGAGTCAACTCAGCAACAGGAGCCAGGATAGGATTATGTATTCTTTCATTTAAAAAAATAACCGTGAACATATTTACAGTATAAGCCTTGCCAGTGACACATGAGAGAGATTTTTTTAAAAATAATCGTTCAATAATCGTAATCGAGGTAACTTGTTCGATTAATCGCGATTATGATTTTAGCCAAAATCGTCCAACCCTAGTATTTATAATAGTGGTCGACTGATATTGGTATTTTGATGGCTGATGCCGATATCTTAGAGAGCAGGGTGGCCGATGGCCGATATAAAGCTGATATTTTCATATACATATATACTTTATATTTATTTTAATCAATATTTAATAAATTAGAAATAAATTAGAAAACAAATCCTTAAAATAAACATACTTATACTTTACATGGCAACTTCTTGAATCTGCAATCCTCTTGCAGTATTTTTCACAAAGTAATTGTTTAAAAATATATGAATAAAAAGGAAGTAAACACTGTAACGGCACTCAGTAATCTGGTAATTTCGTGCGCACTGGTAATCATATTTTTTTTAAATAAAGATAAGGTAACGCTAATTTTACATACAGCACACAGTGAAAACGATATGCAGTTAGAGCAAGTGCTCTGACACAAGCCAGTTCAAATCTGGCTTAATACAACACATTCCCCCCAGCTTCAGGTCTGAGATATTAAAGATGTTGGGTTATAGTGTGGCAGTACAAAACTCGCTCTTCATAAAAATATTAACACTTAGGTTATGGAAAAATGTTCACTTTTTCTATTGCTATTCTCTTTAAAGAGATTGTTAGTTAACTGCATTATTAGTGCTGATAAAGACAGAGACATGGCTGAGAACTTGTTGGAACATGGTGCCCTTGTGCTTAATTAGAACCCTGAAAAGAGAAAGAGATGAGGAATTCTTGCTATGTGCCAGGAATGCCCACACAGGTAAATGAGATTTTATGTTGTCTGCGGCCCGTGCTAAATCTCTTTGTATAAGAGCAGAGTAGATTGTGTCTTCTGATAGAACGTTCATATACTGGTACTTTGCAGAGACGAGTTATTCTCTGTGGCCTGTACATTCCTCTAGATTCCCAAACTTTCCAGTGAAACATTTGCCAAGCTTGACTATTGAATCTTGTTGTAGAATAACTTTTTTTGTTGTTGTTAAAATGTAAAAAAAAAAAAAAAAAAACTAATTCCTGTGACGATTAAATCTGATTCCTTTTTATAAAACAGTTGATCCAAAACATAATATGTTTCAGGAAAAGTTCATTAGGAAAAGTCATTTTGTCTTGTTAGGGCCAGAGCACCGATGGTGTGAGGACCCTATTGGAATTGGTCTGTTTATTTTGACTTTGTGATTCTTTTTAAAGCAATATTTCATGAATCATCATTGCTATACAAACCACAAACAATTACCAAGTCAAGAAAGTAAGCTGAGGCCACATTTATACTATTTTAAAAGTGTTTTGTTACATCTATGTAGACATCATGTACTTGTGGTTATATTACAGACTATTTTGTACATTTTGAAAGACATTTTGAAGGCACTTTTCCATCCATTAGGCATTAAGCAATCAGAAATTATGTCTTTTTAAACTCTGATGATGGTGTTACGTGGTCTGGTGTCTCTTTTTATTATGAAGTGGAAAACTTGACCTTTGTTTTTTTGGTCAAGACTTTCAACATAGATCTGTTTCACAATTGAATGGTTGGGGAACTGTTACAGTAAGATTTGAAATTGAAATTTTGCTTGGCCATTCTTTGTTTTGTATGCTTTGCCAAGTATCTGCAATGCATTATTCCACCATCCAACATTCTGCAGTTGATTCTCAGGTAGACCTTATCAGAGACAGAAGCCAATATGTTGTGTTAAGTCGTGGCATTCCATTCTCCAAAGGTTTCCTTCAATAGTGAAGGTTTCCAAAGGTTTCCTTCTACCTCTGCAATAGTGGATCTTACAACACAGTCCTCCATGGTCATCCAAACAGAGTGCGCGGTGGACTCCATGAACCATAACGTATATTGGTTCATGATAACTGGAGGGATGCATTGATATAAAAAATTCTGGTTGATGCCGATTTATCATTTTAAATGCTACAAGTGAATTTAGGCATCATATCATTATGAAAAATGGATATTCATTTAGATATTTGCTAAAGATTACATGGTAACACTTTATTTTACAGTGTCCTTGTAACATATGTTACATGTTATTACCATAGTAATAACAGTAAATTATGCCTAATTACATGCAATTAACCCTCAACCAAATCCTACTCCTACCCTAACCCTATAGTAAGTACATGTAGTTAATTAATATTACACTGTACTTAAATATTTAATTACACTGTAACAATGACACATTCAAATGAAGTGTAACCTATTACATTATTAAATTATTAGTGTTTTTAAAGATTAATTTATGAGTGTTAGATTACAGTAAAACTAATCTAAAAAATACAAAAATCAGCATGCATAGTTAAATCAAAAATGAGCATGGATAGTTAAATATCCAATAGCGCTGCAATGCATGGAGGTTTCAGACCACATACTGTACTCAATTTCCAACAAAAGGAACTAAGCTTGTTGGAGGAGGAAAATAAAGCGTGACACCCCAGTTTTAGTAGTAGTATTTAAATATAAGACTCAGGGAGGCCCCACGAGAACTCTCTGAGAGCCAAAAAATCATAAGAAATCCACCCTGTAAAAGCAGGGCTGAAACAATAATAATAACAAAGGACCTAGGAATGTATCCAGGGCATTGAACCTCAGGGAAACCCTCCAGCCAGCTCAGCAGAGACTGCAGCCTGGTCATATCCATACAGCTGTACAGATGCTGTTTTATTGAGGAACTACTGTGACTTGGCAACACTTACTGTGTTTGGATTTATTGTATGTGAGCCCTTTTAGCGTTTGCGGATTTGGAGCATGGACATGCATCCAGCAGAAAGCCTATTATATTTAAAAATTCTTCTGAGGTGTTGATAAGTATTCAGGCTGTTTCTGTTATTTTGTTTCCCTTATTATCTTCAAAAATGGTAATAATCCAACAGAGTTGCATTTCATTTATTGTACTGACAAGTTCTACTGTTCCATAAGAATTCCAGAAACTACTGTAAATAAAACAAATGGGCAATAAAACACTGTGACCAACAGTCCCGGTGGGCTAATGAAAAGGCGCTTGCCTCCTTAGCTTAGAATTGTGGGTTTAAGTCTCATCTGGGATGCTTTTCTGCAGAGTTGTTCAGTTTAAGTGCCCATAACCAAGAGTTTGCAACACAGCTACATTGGCTACTTTGGGTTGTCCCACCCCAAACCCATGCAGTCGGTTAAGCCGCATGCAGATGTGGAAACTTGTTTGAAACGGTCATTATTTTTGCAGTTACATTTAGTGCTGCTAGAGGCATAAATGACACTTCAGCATTTCCATAACCATATAAAAGGATTTTATTACAAAAAATTAAATAATAAATTTCTAAGTTGAAAAAGTTACTGTTGTTTTTCCTCATTTGTGTCACTTTCAATAAAAACTTCTGCTAAATATAAAAATGAAATTGTTTTTTTTTTTTTTTTTTTTTAGAGCTGAAGTCTACTGGAACCGCCCATCACTTTGCCTTCCTGCTCAACTCCACGGACTATAGAATCCTTCGTATGGATGAGGACCATGATCGCATGTACGTGGGCAGCAAGGACTACATCCTGTCTCTTGACCTGAATGACATCAACAAAGAGCCCCTCATTGTAAGATTTCTCAGTTACACCAGACAAATTGCAACAAACAAAACTACAAGCAAGGCTTGGCTGTAGTAAATTTGAATCTGTTTCCTGGATTAGGATTATTTATCACTGTCTTTCTCCTCAGATTCACTGGCCTGTGGCTCCTCAGAGGAGGACTGAGTGTGTCCTCTCAGGGAAAGACATCAATGTAAGAAATGTACCACAGTATTTGTAACTCCTAAACTTGTTATTCCAACATGAGCATGTAAGCTTCTGGAAGTATTGTTTTACGATGACAGCATCACTGATATCATTCTGTTCTGTGTCGTCAGGGCGAGTGTGGTAATTTCATCCGTCTAATCGAGTCATGGAACAGGACTCACCTGTATGTGTGTGGAACGGGAGCTTATAACCCCATCTGTACCTATGTGGACAGAGGTCAAAGAGCACAGGTAAACTATCATTTGCAGGTCACCTGCTACCATTTGCAGGTCAAGGGTTCAAACTGTTTGCTACCTTAGTCAAAAGGTATTATGTCATTAGAGAGGAATGTTTCCCCACCCTAGAACAAACAGGATAATCTTTACCACCTGCATGTCTTTTGACACTGTTACTTAAAAACTCTTCCTAGTGTTTAGGAGGGTAATGGCATTTAATAGCATCCTAATTCCACCACCCTTCTTTCCCATGAACACATCCCATCATTAACCACTGACCGCAGGAAAATTATTCAGAAATGTGTTTATACATACTATGGTGGAAAAAAGTCTGAAATCACAATGAAAATCTGGGATTTTTTTCAAATTTAAACTGGATAATGAAAACTTATTCAAAATCATGTGCTCTTTCTAGGTTACTATTCAAATATAAGCAAATTTGGGACATTGATAATGTGAACCCCTTTCAGTTTTTTTCATTTTTCAGTCACATATTGATTTGTAATGAACAAAAGATTTTATGAAATTAGAAAAAATGAAAAATTAGCATTTTCACTTGTGTTTTCAGGTTTTTGGATCCTGCTGTATTTGTTCATGTTTAATGGGATTCTGCAATATGCATATCTGTTTCTTTTATATGCATGCAAAGGGCAGTTCATGTGCTCACAAGGTTTCCCAGCATGTGCATGTTTTAAACACAACTTAACATCTGCTCATCTTCTTTGTCCTCTATGGATACACCAAACTGCAGCCATCTTTCTAGTATATCAGCATCTTCCTTGTTTGGACACAGTCTGGGATGTTCTCTTGGGTCCTAATTGAATTCATAGAAACAGGACTTTATTGAGGCACACCCCTTGTTTTATAGGGCTTGCTCCAAGATCAGATGCCTCGCGCAGGAGGCCGAACCAGTCGAGCTGCAGACCCTAGTGCCTCACCAGAACCATACGCACCCAAGGTGGGAAATGAAGTCTTCCCTTTGTTGTGAACAATGGGATTGAAGTCCTTTTTTTAACTTTATTTTGGACTTACTTTTTCTTAAGTTGCATTTGGGTTTCTAGATGATTGGGTGTTTTTTTTTACTTAGGAGTTTAAGGAAAGGTTCTGTTACACAGTATTTGGTTTTTCAACAGCTGGTTTTCTTAGGCGTTGAGAGAAACAGCAGAGGAACTGTTGTCTTTAGAGCTGTCTTTCTCAAGTTTGCCTACACTTGTCCAAAGCCTGCCTTTGGCGCAGATATCTAGCAGAACATGCAGAGATTACTCCCACACCCACACTCCATCATGCTAAAAAGTGGTTAGTCAGCACAGAATTGATCGGTGGCTTATATTACATTTGCGGTGTGTGTGTAAATCTTACAAAGGATCCAAAAAATATTTGTATATTATCCAAAACAAGTCTTTCGTTGAGACTTGAATCTGCTGAATTGCTGATATATTTTTAGCGGCATGTTGTAGACTCTTTAGATGTCCTTCTACACCTCTGCTTAGATTTTAATTAATGTGTTAATTCATGTTAGACATGTCCACTTGCTGTAGGCTACATATTTGGTGCAAACACAGCAGTCACCATACTTTAAAAAAAAATGTTTGCATCTTTTTGACTGTAGCTAGCATGCAAACTGCATGGAGTAGAGTGAAGCATTTAGCATGAAGCAAGATCTTGTTTTCCTAAATACCAGAATTGAATAATTATCACTAACCCAAAGAAGCCATATAGACAGTTTTATATCCAAATGTTGAGAAGCTGATTGTGAGAAACTTTTCATTTTCTTTGGCAACTACCAAGAACCTTGGAAACTTTGGATTATGGCATTAATTTCTTTCTTCTGGGCAGTTTTTCACCATCTCCCTTTTGTCAAATGGCAAGATATTGGTGTTGGCATTAGACAATATGTAAGACGCCAACATTAAAAAAAACACACATGCAATAGGTTACCTAAACATATTTCAGTTTTATTACAGCCCCAACTAGTTATTTTTCCATTTATCCCAGAGAACCTGTCCACATTTCACTTCCTGGCTATATCTTCACACACTCTTAAACATTGGAAAGAGAATCAATACTGCTTATCTAATGTGATCAATTGTGCTCTCATTAATGAAACCTTCATGCTCTCCCCATTCCAGGAATACATTTTCCGACTGGAGCCTGGTAAAGTAGATTCTGGGAAAGGCAAATGCCCCTACGACCCCAAACTAAACAGCGTCTCAGCTTTGATAAGTACGTACCTCTCATTGTCATCATACTTATCATTTCCTTTGTTTCAGACTTGGATGAGCTAATTTTTCTCAAATTTATCTGTCTACCTCTCTTTATCTC
This sequence comes from Gila orcuttii, assembly GCA_026230005.1. NCBI lineage: Eukaryota > Metazoa > Chordata > Actinopteri > Cypriniformes > Leuciscidae > Gila > Gila orcuttii. Next base: position 39,229,413 of record JAPDVR010000011.1, read on the forward strand.
CCTTATGCTCACTCCATTTTGGCAGATGGCCAGCTGTATGCCGGCGTCTACATTGATTTTATGGGAACAGACTCGGCCATCTTTCGCACATTGGGCAAACACACAGCCATGAGGACCGACCAGTATAACTCCCGCTGGCTCCACGGTATGCACAAAATGTTTGAACCATGGCGTACCACCAAGAAAAAGTTCTTTGTTTAGTGTAGAAAGTGCCAGATATTAATATTCAACACAGACCCTTCGTCCTACCTGCTGCACACTGACCTCATATTTAATAAACTTGGAGAAAAAAAACTATTTCCCTCAAGCTACAATTACTGCTTAGTTAAGCTCAATCCTTGACCTTTATTAAAATGCCTGACTGTATTATTGCTGCGAGAATTTCACTAGTTTTTTTTTTTTGGAAAAGTATTTATTTATTTATGCTCTATATAGTTTTATTTTTCATACGTAAAACCACAGATTCTTCCATCTACTTGTGTGATTAAACACACTACATGACAGCTCCATACTAAAAACAATATCATTAATTCTGAGTTTTATTTGCCAAATTCAAAACAACAGCATGCTGCAGGACTTGCTGATAATATTCCTTTTCAAATTCATGCTTTTATTTTTATTGTAGTTAACAAAAATGTGTTTTTACTGCTACCTTTCATCTAATAGTTTTCATTAATGGTTCACTAATAGTACACTAATGTTTTAGATTGGGTTTCTCTTGAATTACGTGTGACTCTTTGGCCCAGATTTTTTCAGACTGTTCAGTATAGTGAATAAGAGGATAGACTAACAGTGAGAGAGGTCATCATACACTTTGCATTAGTTGCACTTTTCTAGTGAATGTTATTTAATATCATCCCTTTGCTCTCCTTTTTTCCCTCTTTGCTTTTTGCTCCATCTATGATTTATCTCTTTTGCTGTTTTTTCCTTCTTTTTCTTTCTCCTTCAGATCCAACATTCGTCCATGCACAGCTCATCCCTGATAGTGCAGAAAAGAATGACGACAAGCTGTATTTCTTCTTCCGTGAGAAGGCCTCTGAGATGGGTCAGACTCCCATGGCTCAGTCCAGGATTGGCAGAATTTGTTTGGTGTGACATTTTCTTAACCTTTGTCTTTTATTCCTGTACAACATATCTACATATCCTTAAAGGAATAGTTCACTTATTTGCCTTCAAGTTGCATGACTTTCTTTCTTCAATAATACACTGAGAAATTTTAAAGAATGTGCTTGCACTTTTCCATGCAGTTACGAAGAATGAGGACTGGAGATTTTAAGTCTTAAAAAAGAACTATAAAAGCATCATAAAAGTGTCCGTACAACATGTCACATTGCCACAATATGCAATAGCGTTGTGTGAATAACAGACTAAAATTTAAGTCATTTTTCTTTGATAATCATCCCCTCTAGTAAGAGCATCCAAATCATTGAGTCAGTGAGTTGAGCTCAATAGCAGGATTACTCTTCTTCAAGAACAAATCAGTTAGATTGTTTTTTTGTAAACTGATTTATTGTAAATAACTGACTCAGGTATGACTCATTCACATTGGAAATTGCTAAATCTCTAACACGCCATATAGAACTGGGGTGGCTGTCAATATCATATTTCTTTATTTTTAAGTTTCGGTCTTCCTTGCACAAAGCTTTCATATGGCTTCAGAAGACTCCACATTTGTAACTGCACAGAAAAGTACATTTTTCAAAATGTTCAACAGAAGAAAGTAAGTCACATGAGTTTGGAACAACATGAGGATGAATAAATGTTGACGTATTCCCATTCAATATTCTTATAATTTACTATACATTTTTCAATTATTGGGTGTTCCTATGCTGAACATGATGCTAAAGAAATCATGTCCTACATGACTGAACTGTTGATTGGCAGGTTCTCAGTGTCCTCAGATCCATCATTGTCCAATGCCTCCTACATGAGCAACCGCTTGTTTCTTGGTTATTTTTTGCTGTTTTAATGTGAATCAAAGAAGCATGTTTGTAATAAGTGGGTAGCTGCTGGCGGCTGGTCACCGGGCATCGCTGCGTCTCATTATTTAAGTTGGCTGCTGTCCATAGCAGATGGGGCTGCGCAGTGCTCAAAGCCAATGTTTACAACCCAGTCACAGCCAGTTAATGCAAACCCACAGAAATAGCCCTGAGAGAGGGACAGATACTGATGTTAAGAAATGTCTCTATTTCACAGGTACGGGTGTCAGGGTGTCCATCATATCAAATTTTACAGCTAGAACCTGTGTGGTGTCTAACAGTGATTCTTTATGGCTAACATGACCTCACTTCCTCTACAGAATGACGATGGAGGACACTGTTGTCTGGTGAATAAGTGGAGTACTTTCCTGAAGGCTCGGCTCATCTGCTCTGTGACCGGCTCTGATGGAATTGAGACACATTTTGATGAGCTCCGTAAGTCTCTCTTTTTGCGAAGTTGTAGTTTATGGATCATTTCCTGAGACTGGGATTGAATATTTTACATAGTTGATCTTTATTACATGACTTCAGATCAGGATGCTGACAAAAGCAAGTCTGGTTTAATGTTCTAACATCAGAATTTTTTTTTTTTCTTGGACTGCTTGCATTTGATTATTTCTAACAGGATATTTTAAATTAAATACAAGCAGTCCAAGTGGACAATGCAAAGTAGTTGAATTGTCTTTAAATTTCCTTTCCTTGTAAAAATTTTTTTTTAAAAAATTGGAAATCTATATGATCCGAATAAAACAATGGTACAATATTTTAAGTTGGTGTAATACCATGGTACCTTGATGTATTCCATGATACTGACCCTCACAAAACATTCTGTACTGTGATGTTACCAAGGAACATGGATCAGATGGTAATACTATGAAAAAATATATAATATATAATTTATAAAAATATATAATGGAATTTAAATGTATGCATGATTTTTAAAAGGTACCCTATGACGCTTCCAAGAATACCATGGTACTAACATCTAACATCCAGTAAAACGTATTGTCATGATACGTCTAAAAAAAAAGATACTTTTTGTTAGTGTACTACTGATTATTTGATAAATCTTTCTGTCAAATTCATTTACCTAGAGGACATTTTATGCTGTTTTGTTTTTATGGATATGTCTTGTATTACAAAATATAGAATAAAACAGCTTTAACATTTGATTGACTCCATATATACAGTGAGGTGTTCACCGAAGGCACATTATAATCAGTTCTGTTCTGTTCATTTTCACGGTATACTTGCTGAAATAAGAGGCCTCTTATTTCACGATAGGGCATGATATAGCTCATTTGTGGAAACCGTTCATGTCTGATGGTTCAATGGATATTTCTCTCCAGAGGGTATAACTTGGAAAAAGTAATTTCCTCTCTTTCCTGTATGTGCAGCGTCTAGCGCTTGTGCTTTAGCGTGAGGTGCCACAAGGGCCTATGAGAAATATAAAGTGGCAAGTAGTTTCTGTAGAGCTTTAAATGCCAAATTAGGCTTTTAAAAAGTTGTCCTAAAACCGTCTTAATATAAAAATGTCTTATTTTTGTGGTTTGACATTATGCTGCATACATGATTGTGCATTTATGTGCACATGTGTGAAGTAACGCATACATGTAAGCTGCATCTTAACGGGCTTACACAAAATGGAGTCTTTCCAGTTGCGGGAGAGTTTGATTGACAGGACTGAAGAGGATTGGCTGATAAACCAGCTGTAACAGCTTCAGCCACTCTTAAGAGGCAAATGAATGTAAGCGCATGAGTGCTGGAATTTTATTGCTTTTGCAACGTGCATAAATTGAGTAAGCGACCGTTCTATGCGCTTCATTTCCCAGCTCCTGTAACAGTGCACAAGGTACCCTGAGGACTCCTTCCCCCGTCTCTGCCCTCTCTTTCTCACTCTGGTTGGGCATTCACCCTCCCTCTGACACTGTGTTTGAGGAATGAACTTGTCAGTGGAGTTTTTGACTGCATGGATGTTTTCCCTTATCCTCAGAGGGGCAGTGAGGTTTTATGGGTTGTTTTTTGTGGCTTGGCTAGAGCGAGATTTGTTCGCTGTAGTGTGGGATTTTCCCTCAGCGCTTGATTACTTGGTCCGTTTAGCCGTGACTATCCATCTGAGGTCATCTTCTTTCTGTTTTTGATGGGACATCTGTCTATTCTTTTACCACTCGCCCTCCTTACGTTTTAAACTATCTGGGTGTGCTTTTGTTTCCTTTTCTTCTGCCCTTTCTTCACCCTTTTTCTAAGTACCTCTATCTCTCTTCCCCCTACAATGTCCCTCAAGAAACTGCTCTTACGGTGAACCCCCCAAAAAACGTCCCCACTCTGCCCATTACACTCTGTTTCTCCCAATGGTCTTGTTCCATCTTTCTCATTTTGGCTAGCATACTATCACTGGTCCTTTGTAGACCAGTTAATTTGTGTCGAAACAAGCAGGGGAATTTCAGAGACTGGGACGAAGACAGAGGAGAACAGTAAGAGGGAATGATTGTCGACTCAATGCAAAGTATTTTGTGATGTAATTGAACTGAGATAGATTTGATTGTCTTCCCACATACACTCACAGACTTCTGACATTAAGCTACAGTAATTTCAGTGTCACTGGCTGTGCTAAATTGAGCTACAAAAATAATTAATGTTTCAAACAGGTTTCTCTGACAATTTGCCAATCTTCCATTGTTCAGGAAAAACAAGAAGTTCCGTCCCCAAACTTGTGACATTGGTTTAGCCATTGTTGCTATACCGGACCGTAAATAAAGCTCAAAATTGGAATTAGTGTGTCCCAAATCATTGTACATTGAAAACCACAAAACCCCTAAGTGGGCAAAAAAAAAGGTAGTACAGTACATTTCAATACTTGTGTATCTAGCAAAAGATTCCCCAAGAAACTTTGCATTTGTTTGCAACACCTTTGCATTCTCTCAGAAATGAAATATAAGAAATATAGATTTTTCTCTCAACTCATATTATTTCAATCACAAAAGTTTTGCAAGCACAATGTTTCTCAGGTTTGCATAAGAATGCCAAATGCAATAAAATAAAACATTTTCTCACGTCTAATTTTTTCTACCACCTTTTGAGGCTCCATAGAAAACAGCATTCCAGAGGTGCCTAAACGGCATTCGATTTCCAGTGAATTTTCAGTGTGCTAATATTTCCCACAACCCCTTGTGCAACCAGAGATGAGTTTGTGACTGTTTTTTTGTTTTACTTTTTCCCGTGAGGAAGGCAATAACGAAGCTGCCATAGCAAATGTTTTATTTAAAAACTCAAAGGGGCTGATAGCAATTTTAGCTGTTTTGCTAATTTCTGCTATCAGTTAGCCACTACATTAGACCTCAGCTACTGCATCCCCCATCCCTGTACCACACACCAAAACTCTGCCCTTCAAATACTTGTCAGCTAACCGAATATCAGCAATATCAAAACATTCTATATTTTATGACTGAAAAAGGGCGAGCCACTTCCCTATCTCTTTTGATGTTAAGCTATAGCTGTCACAGAGACTAATGCAATTTTCTAAGGAAACCTATTTATATCAGTCGGGTAGTAAGGACGTTTTGTGTTATATTCCAAAAACAATGCTGACAGTAATAATGAATTAGGCTAGATGCTAAATGTTTTGAGGTGCTATGCAACAAAGGAATCTGTGGTATCTAGATGCAATCATATCCCATTACCTGCTCACTGTCCCACTTACATACTCAAAAGAATTTACTTTTTTAATGTCACCACCAAACCACTTCAGAAGTTGGTGAATTAGCTCATTTGTTTTTTAAATCCAGGAACTAAAGTAATTCAATCTTCCTTTCAGGGGACGTGTACATCCAGAAAACCCAAGACATCAAGAATCCTGTCATTTACGGCGTCTTCTCCGTATCTGGGTGCGTAAGTTCACAACGGTCTCTCCCAAAATTTGAGATCCAATCCTCACTTCTCCTCGATGCCTCTTACTAATCAGGCCACTTATCAGATTGGCAGGGGAGCTTGAATAGATTTGCTTTCATATTCACACTCCAGTTGCCCACGGGGCAACACCCCCATTTCTCCACTGCTGAAGACTGTCTCTAACATACTGAATAACAAGTGTTTGGCAGGCTTCACAGACGGTAGTACAAGTCCTCTAACAGCACAAAGGAAGAAGCTTTTCTGTGAATCTGAGATGTGATATTCTCATAAGGACTTATCTACATAATACCACCACTATCAGATGCAGTTATGAGAGGAAATTCGTACACGCTAAAATATTATACAATGGCCTCAGAGGAATCTGTCAACATTTTAGATGAGGTTCACATGCTAATCATCCAGTGTAAATATACAAGACTGTGTGTGTTATAACAATTCACATTCTAGCTGTAGATTAAATCAGCGAAGCCCTCAGGCTCTGTCTGAGCTCTTTAAACCCAAAAGTACCATTCTTGGTGATGATAGTGAAGACTCTCTCCATCAACTGCTAGTGATTTCACAGCTCTATCTGTCTCTCTCTCTCTCTCTCTCTCTCTCTCTCTCTCTCTCTCTCTCTCTCAATCTGTGTCTGTATTTGTGCTAATTTGTGAAACGGCATTCCCAACTCATTTTACATCTGTACTATGACATAAAGTGAAAATACTAGTGAAAATGCAGTAATTGTGCATTTTCAAGGCCTGTGTGATTTGGTCTAATACTGTGTCTAGATCTTCTCAGCACATCAATCTTTCTCTTCCTACATCTCTAGGTCTGTATTCAAAGGTTCAGCAGTATGTGTGTATTCGATGGCTGATGTCCGCATGGTCTTTAATGGCCCTTTCGCTCATAAGGAAGGGCCAAACTACCAGTGGGTTGCCTACCAGGGTAAAATCCCTTACCCCAGACCAGGAACAGTAAGTGTCACAAATAACATTTAGAATAATAATCATTCATGTTTTAAATTCTTAGAAGCTAATATACATTTGATGTTATCTTTCTAATCATAGTGTCCAGGAGGGACATTCACTCCCAACATGAAGTCCACTAAAGATTACCCAGATGAGGTTATCAACTTCATGCGCAACCATCCCACCATGTTCAATTCTGTTTATCCAGTCCATAAGCGCCCCCTAGTGGTCCGTACCAACGTGGATTATGAGTTCACCACCATCACAGTGGACCAAGTGGCTGCAGCTGATGGCAACTATGAAGTTCTTTTCTTAGGAACAGGTGAACTTACTACCCATCTACACATACAGATGGCTTGTTGAGAATATTTATTCTTTATTCAGTCCCAAAGAATATGATGTTTTATACATATTTCTGACTCCTATCTTTTGGTCATTTACAGATAGAGGAACCATTCAGAAGGTTATTGTCCTGCCCAGAGATGATTTGCAGACTGAAGAGCTGGTTCTGGAGGAGGTAGAGGTCTTTAGAGTAAGATCCTCTTCCCATTACACTTCCATTTTTATATTTTATAAAATTAAAAATATATAATATTGTGTTATACAGTGAATTCAGGATGATAGTGACACTTTTTGTGTCCCAATCAACCTGAATTCACCTCTATATCTTATACTATTATATTTGATAAAAATATTATTATTTTCATATTACAGGTTCCAACTCCAATCATTACTATGAAGATTTCCCCAAAACGGGTAAGCTGCACAACAAATTAATTTTAAATTATAAACTTAAAGAAAACTAATTCTGAAATATTAATAGTAAATTTGTTAATAATATTAAATATAGTTTAAAACGGAATATTTACATTTTCATTGTCATTTAGCAGATGCTTTATTTAAAGTTAGTTACAAATGAGGAGTTACACATTCGTCATCCTGGGATTCTTGGAATCACTATATGTATTTTGAATGAAAGTAACTTTTATTTTCCTGTCTTTGTGTGTGTGTAGCAACAGCTGTATGTAAGTTCAGCGGCGGGTGTCACTCATCTGGCTCTGCACAGATGTGATGTGTACGGAGAGGCGTGCGCTGACTGCTGCTTAGCCAGAGACCCTTACTGTGCCTGGGATGGAAAGTCCTGCTCTCGCTACTCTGCAAACCAAAAAAGGTGAGAGCTGCATGTGTGTAAATGTCTTTATCATCACATCATTGCATTTAAAATATGAATCAATATAATGGTGCGTTCAAGTCATGGCAGAAAGATAATATTTACGAGTTTAAAGCAGACGAACACCACCACAAAGTCGTAAATACGAGTGGGAAGCTCGGGATTTTCTTTAAGTTTACGAGTTGGGGGGTCCGTGAGAAACATAGAGGAATACCACAATACTTATAGGTATTTAGCAGCACATTGTCAGGCTTTTTTATTTACGACAAAATAAGCAAGTTGTCTGCATGCAACAAAGTTTTTAGTGGCTTCATAAATTAATTAAAAACATAAAAAAGCAAAGCACACCTGATGCACATTCTTTGTTTTTTAGTCGTAGAGTTTAAAAACCTTAATTAAGAGAAGGTACCCCACCATCTTGCTGACGTTTTAAACATGACTTCCCAAATCGCAAACGCGAACTTCCCAGGGGGACTTGAACTCACCATGAGATTTGTTTGAATTCATTTCCTCATTTGCTATTGGTGGTTTAAATCTTGTAGGCGGAGTCGGAGACAAGATGTGAAGTATGGCAACCCTATAAGACAATGCAGGGGCTACAATTCCAATGGTGAGGAATAATATTGATGAGTAAAACTACTTTGGAAGGAGTAAAAGAAATCTTTTGATTTTGGTTATTGTTTTAGATATTTTGTTTTAATTCCTGCCAGCTAATAAGAACACGTTGGAGACAGTACAGTATGGAGTAGAGGGAAGCACAGCCTTCCTGGAGTGCCAGGCCAGATCTCCTCATGTGTCAATCAAGTGGCATTTCCAGAAAGAGAACAGTGATAGAAGGAGAGAGGTATGTGTGGCATAATGTCTCGTTATACCATAATTGTTTGAATGAATTTTGGGTCATTTTAATCATGCATTTATTTATTGAGATGTTATTTACTGACGTCAGTAGCGAAACGTGACTCTCACCCCCTTCCCTCGTCAGGAAAAAAGTCAACTCAGCCTAAAATCAGCCTAGCTTACTGTGTCCTTACTATAATACTGCATGCTACCTTTGACAGAAAATGCCAATAATCAAATGCAAATCATCATTACACATAATTGCATCATCACACAATCAGTGTGTGCATTTCAGTGGAATATGGTGACAACCGGCCACAAAGCCAACATCAATTAATGTAAGCTGACGGATCATGACAGCGCTCAGAACAAAGCACATTAGCGATAGACACTTCCTCATAGTGAACAGCGATCGTGGCATTTTGGAATCCATCTCCCCAATCAAGCAATGTTGATAATATCATATCATTAGACTGGCACAGCAGCCGATTAAATGTATGTAACAGACCCTATTAATCTTATGATTTGAAAAATTTAACTATTATGCAGAATTTCTGCAAATGTGCATAATAGTCACCGAGTTAAATATTATTTTTACAATAGTTTAGGCCCTGACGGTTCCTCTCTGACTAAAGTAATACAATCAATTTATATTATTTTGCCAATAATCATTTAGTTTCTGTGTGTATATAAGCAGTTACAGCCATGTGGTGATGTGCAGTGTTATACCCTCTATAAAACAAATATTAAAAACAACATTTAAACAAAATTATTTCAAATAATTTTTTTAATTATGGAATTTTTATGACCTCATACTAATTGATGCAGTTACAGCAATATTGTGATGTGTTATGCTCCCTATAAAATACATATATATAAAAATGTAAACAAAATTAATTATAATTAGCACATTTTTTAATTTATATATATATATATATATATATATATATATATATATACACTCACCTAAAGGATTATTAGGAACACCTGTTCAATTTCTCATTAATGCAATTATCTAATCAACCAATCACATGGCAGTTGCTTCAATGCATTTAGGGGTGTGGTCCTGGTCAAGACAATCTCCTGAACTCCAAACTGAATGTCAAAATGGGAAAGAAAGGTTATTTAAGCAATTTTGAGCGTGGCATGGTTGTTGGTGCCAGACGGGCCGGTCTGAGTATTTCACAATCTGCTCAGTTATTGGGATTTTCACGCACAACCATTTCTAGGGTTTACAAAGAATGGTGTGAAAAGGGAAAAATATCCAGTATGCGGCAGTCCTGTGGCCAAAAATGCCTTGTTGATGCTAGAGGTCAGAGGAGAATGGGCCGACTGATTCAAGTTGATAGAAGAGCAACTTTGACTGAAATAACCACTCGTTACAACCGAGGTATGCAGCAAAGCATTTGTGAAGCCACAACACGCACAACCTTAAGGCGGATGGGCTACAACAGCAGAAGACCCCACCGGGTACCACTCATCTCCACTACAAATAGGAAAAAGAGGCTACAATTTGCAAGAGCTCACCAAAATTGGACAGTTGAAGACTGGAAAAATGTTGCCTGGTCTAATGAGTCTCGATTTCTGTTGAGACATTCAGATGGTAGAGTCAGAATTTGGCGTAAACAGAATGAGAACATGGATCCATCATGCCTTGTTACCACTGTGCAGGCTGGTGGTGATGGTGTAATGGTGTGGGGGATGTTTTCTTGGCACACTTTAGGTCCCTTAGTGCCAATTGGGCATCATTTAAATGCCACAGACTACCTGAGCATTGTTTCTGACCATGTCCATCCCTTTATGGCCACCATGTACCCATCCTCTGATGGCTACTTCCAGCAGGATAATGCACCATGTCACAAAGCTCGAATCATTTCAAATTGGTTTCTTGAACATGACAATGAGTTCACTGTACTAAAACGGCCCCCCCAGTCACCAGATCTCAACCCAATAGAGCATCTTTGGGATGTGGTGGAACGGGAGCTTCGTGCCCTGGATGTGCATCCCACAAATCTCCATCAACTGCAAGATGCTATCCTATCAATATGGGCCAACATTTCTAAAGAATGCTTTCAGCACCTTGTTGAATCAATGCCACATAGAATTAAGGCAGTTCTGAAGGCGAAAGGGGGTCAAACACTGTATTAGTATGGTGTTCCTAATAATCCTTTAGGTGAGTGTATATATATGTATATATGCATTGTATTATTGAATATTTATGGCCTCACACTAATTGATAGAATTTGACCAGTTACATTAAAAAATAATTTTCACATTTTGTCCAAGCAAGCAATTTAATAGGTGATTTTTTTGAAGCGTAAAATCAGTTGGAACTAACTTTAGGGGGCTTGTTTGAGTTTGCATGAACTGTATTTGTCAAATTCTGGATATGTTGCTGGATGGTCTTTGACAATGAATCTATAGAATTCACTTTAATATAGATTTTAACCTAAAATCTTAGTTCATATTTTTCACCAAACCATGTATTTCAGATCCGCTCTGACGGGCGCGTCGTTCGCACGGAGCAGGGTCTCCTCCTGCGCTCTCTCCAGCTGTCTGACGGAGGGGTGTACCAGTGCACCTCCACCGAGAAGAACTTCAAGCACACACTGGTCAAGCTTCAGCTAGTGGTTCTTTCCGCCCGCACCATCAACAGCATCCAGACGGAATCCAGCGCTCCCGCCACACCGCCTCTCCAGTCCAGCGCCTGGACGCCCAGCGCAGAGCAGTACAAAGACCTGCTGACCATCCTCAGCCAACCAGAGATGGGCCTCATCAACCAGTACTGCCAAGACTACTGGCAGATGGGGGACGACCAACACAAGAAGAAGGACCACAAGGAAGTACAGAAGGACCTACGGAAGCCAAGGAACAGGAGACACCACCAGGAGCAGAGCAGCATGGCTGAGACATGAGAGGGAAAAACATCCCGCTCCGTCCAAACAGAGATTTCCCTGCTAGACTTGAGGTTGACCTCAAAGTTTCTGACCGCCTCTGACACTCAAAATATTCAACGGATACCCACAACCATTATGGCCGAGGAGAAAATAAACAGTACGTTTTTGAAAATGCATAGTATTTATTGTAGGCTGTACATAGTTAGATTCTGTGGATATCTTTGTATGGAAATAGAGCAAAAAACAAAAAAAACAAAGTTGTGTATAGATCTGTGCAAATATTTTGTTATCATTGTACTTCCCTTCCAATGTATTTATTACAACGGTATTCACGTCATTAAAACACTGTGCGACTGTTATAAAACTTTGTGTACATACCACTAACCGGATAGTTGGACATTTGAAACTCCTGATGGACAGTTTGACTGCGCTTGATGTTTCGATACCAGAGCTATGATGGACTGCGTCAGAAGCCGTTGACTCTTATAGCTGAGCACGTGTTCTCGTTCTGCAGATGTTCGGATAAAGGAATTTCCATGTCTATTTGAGTATTCTGTGACCTCCCAAAAGACATTGAGAAACACTTTATCACTCATCTATTAATCTTCTTGATCTTCCATATTTTGCTATGCTAATGTGTGTTAAATATAAAGTCGTTTCTGTGTGTTATATATTTGGTTTATTATTAATTACAGCCTCCTGTACAGTACTGTATGTACATCACTTTTTGTTTTGTTCTTTTCATTTATAGAAATATGTACTATTGCACGCAAAGAATCTCAAAAAGTTGGGGGTTCAAAACCTGTCCATCTCTTTGCAGAGCAGAGTTGTTTAAAGCATTGTTTTAAATTGTTTTTTTTTTTAAAGCAAATCTTATGTAACTCTCCAGGCATTTTATGTAAAAACAAAAACAAAACAAAAAAACTTTAATAGGTGATCATTTGGAAGCGTTAAATCATTTGGAACTAAAGTTTGCATGAACTGTATTTGTACTGTACAGATATGTAGTCGAATTCTGGATGTGTTGCTGTATGGTCTTTGACAATGAAACGAGAGAGAGAGAGAGAAAGAGAGCGAGAGAGAGAAGAGAGAGACTGTTTTCTGAAGACAGAGGACTCTGCCGAACTAGTGATGGAATCAAGCACAATTACCTGATGTGTGTGTTTCGCCTCTGTTGTGTTTTCTCAAAACACACAGCAAACAGGCTGTGTGAAATGGTTGTTGTAAATGTTTTTTTTTTCTTTTATTTGTAAGAAATAATTCATCACTGTGGTTTGTCCTATTGTTTTGTCTTTTTTAGAATATTCTAATGTGAAAAAGATCCAGAATTAGATGTTATAAACAGTTATAATGTTATCGTAATGTATTTTTTATTTGTTTTATTTTACATCTTTGTCGTTGACTAATTAAAGTTATATATTTTATAACAAATTTAGGTTGGCCGTTCTTCAGAAATGTTGCTGGGTATGTGAACCTTTCATTTTCCCTGAAGAGTTTACGGTTGATAAAAAAAGCAATAGCTTCTAGTGATGTAGTAGGCTACTACTCGAGTCTGGTCTCGAGACCGATATCTGCTTTCTCGGACTCGTTTCGGACTTGTTCCTTCAAAGACTCGGTCTTGACTCGGACTCGGCATAGGCGGTCTCGTCCCCATCACTAATAGCTTCTTCACTTTACACCAAAAGTGGATTAAGGAAGCTGTTGATTTGCATATTTTATGAACCGACCTACACATTAGGGTCATTCACAATAACAAGTGTGATTTGTGCCTGACAATTTTCTTTTCTTTACTATTAATATTAAATCTCTCTTTCCAAGCATGCTTTCTGTTGACAAACAATGGCTAAAACTGTCTTAATTAGCAAATGTCATCACACCAAACCATATAATTTTATCAATATTTGTAAACATTCTGCCAATGCCAAAAAGAAAATGGTAACAGTGTCGTTACATATGTTACAACTATTGTAATAGCAGTAAATTATGCATAATTAAGCTACTAAACCTAAACAAAGCTTACTAAACCCTAACCCTAATTATATAGCAAGTACATGCTGTTAATTAATATTACTCAGTACTTAAATGTATTAAATGCACTGTAACAAGGACACCTTAAAATAAAGTGTAACCAACAATTCTGATCACCGAGTTGAAAACATTTTTTTCTTTCAAAAAAACATTTTTTTTTACTGTAACTTTATGAAGCATAATGTAATTGTGACATGCAAATTCTCAAAGTAAAAAAAAAAAAAACTTTATTTCAAAATTATTTCTGCATTACAAACTAAACCCAGATAAATATATCAAATAATGTGAAGGTTCTGTAAAAATGTTGCACAAATTGCACCAGCTCTTAAGAATGTCCAAATAATACTCGGATTAATGCAAACACATTTTTAACCCAGTGTAGCCAATGAAAAGCTTTCTTGGTAGTCATTTTTTTTATTGATCTTTAAGCTAAATGTTTATCATCTAATTAAACGTTATGTGCATAAATGGTTCTTTCAGGCATACTCTCAGAACATTGAGACATCAAATGAACTGCTAATAATGAAGTACTTAAAAAAAGCGTTCCTGTTTCTTTGTCTCTGTTACCTGTGATGCCTGTGGATTAAAATGTATCACTCTTCAGATTGGGGTCAACGAGCTGTCAGGTAAAAGACTAAAGCTCTTTAAACGCTGCGCTGCACACAGTGTACACTACGTGGAAACTGATTCTGATGACTACAGTGGGACGGTGAGATTAGAATTACTCATGGAGATTGCAGAACACCTTCACATTCAGTCGTTTTATAAAAAAACTATTTAAAAAAAGTATTTTTTGAAAAAGCCAAACAGACGCAATTTGCTTTCATGATGTCAAGCATATTTCCAACAGAAAATAAAGATAGAAAACTGAGATGGCAGACAACATATATCCAATCATTTATGAGACCCATTTACTTTTCAGTCTTCTTGTGTCTGTTCTTGAATAGCATAACAACACTTGTAACATTCGTAGCCGTAGTGGTAACATTTTACCACTCGCACAGTCCTTTTTAATGTGCTCGCGAAGACACCGACAGCTTATCACCTTTTGCTGAGCACAGCACCTTCTCCTTAAATCTGAGGTTAGATGACCTCTCCACGCTTTGAACGCCTTCTGTCCTTGTTCTTCATTGGCCCCGCCAACCCAGGTGGTCAGAGATATCCCCAGAATCCCTCTAAGACTGAGAACAATTCATCAGATCACCAAGATCCAGTTGAGGTGTGAGCTGTATCGTCGACAGCAGCTGGAGGCCTCTGGGCAAGCGAGTGGTCATCCAGAAGGACTTCTTTTCCCTGATCAAGAGTCAGTATGGGGGCCGGGGCGAGCGCCGAGGAGAAGCACTCCAGGGAGCTAGAGAAGAAGCTGAAAGATGATGCCGACAAAGATGCCAGGACCGTCAAACTTCTGCTGCTAGGTAACAACGCATGAGGGGACTCAAATAATTTTTCAAGTCAAAACATGAAGAACAGCTAACTTGCTAGATTTGGAAAATGGTATATTGCAGATTTGTTGTGTAGCCTTCCCATTTAAAACCTCATAATAAACAGGCAATGACTTCATGTTGTGACCATAAAGATTATGAACGACATTTTATGTTTTATTCATATATTTTTTTGCGATATGAAAGGAGTATTAGATATCTTAAGCTTAAATACAAGAAAAAAAGCTAATCAAAATGGACGTCTTACTGAAATTCAGACCAAAGTGGAGCTAAATAAACTGACGACACAAAATTGGCAGCACGGTTTATAAAAGTCTAAATTTAATATTTCAAAACATTTTTCAAGTATGCATGCACATTCATATAACTGCCTGTGTCTTTGTCCATGAAGTGATGTGGGTCAGGGTTATGGGACATCAAGCTTGAAGGGGCTTAAGACAATAATAATAATAAGCCTCAAGCCTCTTAATGTAATCCACCAAAAGATAAACAAAGACAGAGGAGAGAAGGAGGATTTATTCCAGAATTAATTCTCTTATGCATGCCAAAATAAATCAAATATTTCTGTGCGACTGTTCTAAACAAACATCTACAGTTTGACAAATCTCAGTAGTTCCCCCTCGAAACACTGGCTCAATGTAGATCTGTGATGTCCGCAGACCTGGAGGTCAGATGTATACTGTACAGCATACTGTAAATTGTTTTATATTTTGTTAAAAAATTGCAATTGTTATTTTACGTTTTGTTTAAATTGTAAATATTTAACAATATTACAGTTTTTACTGTGATTTTTAATCAAATAAATGCAGCCTTGGTGAGCATGACAGATATTTGTTAAAAAAAGTGTTTAAATCTTACCAACCCCAAACGTTTAAATAGTATATTTAGTATATACTGCTAAGTGCATCAGTTTCCTTCCATAATCATAAATGACTAAATGTAAATACATGTATAGGAATGAAATAACCTTGATAATCCTTAATCCATGATGATTTTCCGTTCAGGTGCTGGCGAGTCGGGTAAAAGCACAATTGTCAAACAGATGAAGTAAGTGCTGAGAAAACAAAAGTTCAGTGCTCTTTTATATAATAACCAATAAATAACTTCAATGAATTGTCAATTATTTTCCATCACAGAATTATTCACCAAGATGGTTACTCCCTTGAAGAGTCTATGGAGTTCATTGTCATCATCTACAGCAACACCCTGCAGTCTATCCTGGCCGTTGTGAAGGCCATGACCACATTAAACATTTCCTATGGAGATGCTTCTTCACAGGTATACTCTACAGCATTCATTAGTCATTTATATAAATGAATAGGTTAAAGTATGGAATATACCGTTGATGATACCATGGCACAATGATGATATCAGATGATAATACTGAATGATATCCTACGGTACACCTAGGTTATTTGGTAAATGGACTGCATTTATATAGCGCTTTCAACAGACCAATGGCCACCAAAGCACTTTACATATTGCCTCACATTCACCCATTCACACACCGACGGCGGTGTCAGCCATACAAGGCGCCATCCAGCTCGTTAGGTGTTTTGCTCATGGACACCTCGACACTTGGTCAGGTGGAACCGGGGATTGAACCACCAACCTTTCGGTTTGTAGACAACATACATGAACCACTGAGCCGCTGCCGCCCTATTTCAGGATTTCAGGTATTGTATTACCAATGTACAGTACATGTCCAAAAAAACACCATGGTATTGTTCATCCTCCTTGTGCAAAAATATCCGTTGTGTTTAACTACTGTGTACTTTACATCAAAACAATTACGTTGTTTGTAACAATGTACTGTACTTATTGCATTCATGCTGTATTGCAAAACACTTTGGTTGCATGTTATTTTACAGTACGTGCACTTTCAATGTACTTACCCACGAAAGTTCTGTGTAATGCAACATAACTCCATGGCTTAAGGCTTTGTTTCTCAACCCTGCTCCTGAAGGACCCCCAACACTGCACGTTTTCTTTGTCTCCATAATCAAACACACCTGATTCAACTCATCAGCTCATTATCACATGGGTATATATGTGATAATGAGCTGATGAGTTGAATCAGGTGTGTGAAGCAGGGTTGAGAAATACTGGGTTAAGGTCAGGTTTAGGTGTAGCTTCAGGGTTAGTACCTAGTTATTACCCAGTTAGTGTCATTACTACAATAAGAACATAGTATGTTTGACTGCAAAACAGGACTGTAAAATAAAGAGTAGCACCTATGTAAAAATGTGTAGGTGTCCTCAGATTAACCAAATGCACTATATATAGTACTATATAAGGAGTTTCATTGTTTTGTTTTAATCTCCTGCCCATTGTTTTTTCTTTATCAAAACCATAATAAAAGCAATTTGATAGCATATTTGTCAGATTATACAACAAAAGATAATTGTACATAATAACTGAAGGATTTATAAAATTAGATTAATAGGAGAGGTCATGAATGATAGACATCTGAAAGAGACTATTAAAAGAAAGAGTCTATGAAATCATGAAGGATTGTACATATTTTTAGATACAACTGTTTTTATCTGTTTGTTGCAGGATGATGGAAGGAAGCTGATGCACTTAGCGGACACCATCGAGGAAGGCACCATGCCCAAGGAGCTGGCAGACCTCATCCTGAGGTTGTGGAAGGACTCGGGCATTCAGGCGTGCTTTGATAGAGCCTCCGAATACCAGCTCAACGACTCTGCCGGATAGTAAGGACCTCGAATTAGAATATTTAAACCTGCTAAAACAGTTAGCAAGGCTTTAAATGTCCATTATCAAATTATCTTTGGATTAATAAGTATAGGGAAATATTGTATTGAATCTAACTCTATCTCCAAGCTATCTGAGCGACCTGGAGAGGCTGATCCAGCCTGGCTATGTCCCTACTGAACAGGACGTCCTGCGATCAAGAGTGAAGACCACCGGTATCATCGAGACCATGTTCGGCTTAAAGGATCTCAACTTCAGGTACTCTAAACAAAGTCACCTAAAATACAAAGAGCCTTCATAATGATAACAATGGCATGAAGTTCAACTGCCCAATGACCATCATCATCCAGAGAATCAAAGCAAGAAAAAAGAAGTTTAACGATGTAAAAGTTTCAAGAACAATTGAATAAGACAAGCTTAAATGGACACCATTGCCATGTTAACTGATGTTGGTCTGCAGGATGTTTGATGTGGGCGGTCAGCGCTCTGAGAGGAAGAAGTGGATCCATTGCTTTGAGGGTGTGACCTGTATCATCTTCATCGCCGCACTGAGCGCATACGACATGGTGCTGGTGGAGGATGATGAAGTGGTAGGTTGCAATTTGTGGTCCAAGAATGAAACCCCAACTACATGAACTACAGTATTACTTTGGTGCATTTTAGCAACATGTTTATCTTGTCCTTTCAACCAAAGAACCGAATGCACGAGAGTCTCCACCTGTTCAACAGCATCTGTAACCACCGTTACTTCGCCACCACATCCATTGTACTCTTCCTCAACAAAAAGGATGTCTTTCTGGAGAAGATCAAGAAAGCTCATCTGAGCATGTGCTTCCCTGATTATGATGGTGAGACCTCAAAATCAGAAGCTTGATTCTTTAACATAAATGTTCTTAAAATTGGCATTAAAACAGACAATTTAACTCTGAATATCAATACATTTTCACTAAGGATTTATCATGGAACAAAACCAAATGTCAAAATTAGGCTTCGATTTCTGTGATATGATATGCAAAACTACGCTAAAAATATAATGCATGCCTCTGTCAGGTCCCAACACCTTTGAGGATGCTGGTAACTACATCAAGCTGCAGTTCTTAGATCTGAACTTGCGACGAGATATCAAAGAAATCTACTCCCACATGACCTGTGCCACAGACACAGAGAACGTCAAGTTTGTGTTTGATGCCGTAACGGACATTATCATCAAAGAAAATCTCAAAGACTGCGGTCTCTTCTAAACAAGCCATTTGTGAGAAGAGGTGAATATAATACAATATACTTTAATATATTAATAGTATAGTAAATAAGTTATGTATTATTGTTTTATAGCATATCAAGTATCAGTACAATTTCAATACGTGTATAATTAAAATGTCTCTTCTTTTGCAGAGTGGCTTAATCAATAAAACCCAATACTGAACTTGCCCCTCATTTTCCTCCCTGGGTAATGTGAAATTATCCAATGCGCACACACATAATAACCATACATGAAAAAACACACACACACACACACACACACACACACACACACACACACACACACACACACACACACACACACACACACACACACACACACACACACACACACACACACACACACACACACACAAGGGAATTTAATTGATTGCATCTGGAAGAAGAAATTATATTGTTATACATTAAACACTGCATTTAATTAAATATCAGAGTCTAATACACATTCATAGCAGCAAGACATATATAACAACACATGCAGCATCATCCTGCTTGAAGAACCGGCTCTTATGAGGGTGTTTGGCCCTATTAGTTTTTCGCAGTGATTTATCCTGTAGATTTGCAACTACATGCAGCTGCAAACCAAATAACTAAACTTCTGAAACACCTGCATATGCACTTCAGCATAATGTTTTGCAAGAGCACATTATGAAGTCCAGAGAGTATTTCAGTTATACGTTATAGCAGTTACTAACTGTTTAAAGTTCATACTTTTAAGCTGATTGAGAAAACTTTACTGGGATGCAATGTTCTGTGTTATTTACAGAGGAGTTATATCATGTTATGTCCCATGATCTGAATCTTTATGTAAGATGGATAACTTTGATGAAAAGATAGCTTGTAATAATTTCACTAAGATGCTTAGCTCAGGAGCACAGTTAGTTAGCTGTGAGACAAAGAAAGTTTTTTGAGTGCATTGATTAAATTACAACAGCGAATATTGATTAAAAGGGCACAATTGACTGCAAAACCAGAAACAACCATGTAAATGTAAATAGAACGAATAAAGCTTCTGTAGAAAAGACTAAACCTGATGTATTTGTCTTTCAAGTGTCTGGCAGAATGCAAACCTGTTAACAGCTTAAATCCGGGGAAAAACAGGCCATTCTTTACTAGCTTATATAGCCTACACCTTCCCTTACATTCTTTTTTTTTTAAGAATTATTTGTTTAATTAATATAGATTTTTTTGTGTATAATATATATATATAGCCTATATATATATATAAATAAATTAGATGAAAAATATAAATATATAATTTAATTATTCATAAAAAAATGAAGTGGATAAGACACATGCCTTTGGTGTGAGAGACCCGGGTTCGAATCCACTGTGAGACACCAATGTGTTCCTGAGCAAGACACTTAACCCCTAGTTGCTCCAGAGGCGTGCGACCTCTGACATACATAGCAATTGTAAGTAGCTTTGGATAAAAGCGTCAGCTAAATGTAATTAACACCAGTTATTCCAACATACATGAAAATTTCTCACCTTTCGGCGAAATTCGCCGTTTTGAAACTAAATAGGTGACCTACGTCAATCGTGTAGATTCGATGAGAAAATGTTTAGAGGGGGAAGGTATACTATATAATATATGAAGCCATACTATAGTATAATTTGAAATAGAAATAAATATTTAAGTAATTAAATTCAAGTTCACGTAAACTTTTCCCTCCGCTGCGGCTGTCAGTCATCTAAATTCACCATGTCGCGTTCGGTTACGACAGTCAACGATGAAATTCTCTCCAAGATGATTCAATGTTACTATTATTATACTTGATCTGTAGATAAAGCTCTATGGTTTCGCATAAAATGACTATCTTGCTGGACTGTACTGCTGTACCTTAATCATGTTCTGATGTTCCTTTCTGCCGGGTGTCTGTTAGATCACAACACTGGAGAGCACTATAATTGTTCTTCACGCGCACAGTAACTGAAATTTAAAACTGTTAAAAGTAAAGGCTCAATAAATGATTGCATAGATACATACTGTATAATACACTATGCATCGATATGCCTTTCCTTTGTGCTTTGAACTTTTCAATGCGGACTCGAAGAGCTGCGCGCTGTGACTCCGTGTTGCTTCAAGCGCATCATTCTGCGCTCGGGATGCGCATAAGCGCTTTGTGCCGCACTGTATTGGAGCCTTTCATAATCATATCATAATACTTTTGCGCAATGAAAGATTATTAATAGCCTTTTTTGTTTTGTTCTGTCCTATTATATGTTGCTGCCTCATTAAACAGCTGTGCTATACATTTAAAAAATGTCTTAATTTTATAGTAGACTATATATATATATATAATAATTGATCTTTCTGATTTTTATCTTGTTTTTCATGAATGTATTTTACAACAATACAAAGAGCAATGTGTAACGTTTTACCAGATTTAGTGCTATACTTATTGTCTCTTTGTTCCCCACTAAATAATGTTTTTTTTTCACTAAATGTTCAGATTTTATACAATTATTGTTTTTCTAGACTAAATTTTACTGAGTTATCCACTAATCTAGTTTATAATAAAATTTTTGTCATAGGTTATGATCATATTTTTTTTTTTATTTGTTGTTTTTCTTTATAATGAAGTTGTCTGTATTAAGTAGATTGTGTTTAACACACAAAAGAGTGATTATCAGTTCAACACACAGAGTTATAGAAATTCTACTTGATTTAAAAAAAAACTGCGCTGGTATTGGATCGGTATCGGTCGATACTCCGAATTTTTGGTATCGGATTGGATCGGTTCAGAAAAAATGGTATCGGGACATCCCTAATATTTTCTGGTAGGCTATATCTAAGTTACCCAGGAGCTCTGTTGACATAGGCTTAGCTTGATTAATTGAGTTGTTGAACACAGCAGGAGAGAACGCAACGTTAGCCAGCTAGCTAAAGCTCCGGTGGAAAATTATTAGCTAACGCTACGGAGGCCATAATATTTTTGACTCATGGCTGAAGTTAAGTTTCTCCAGCTCTCCCCAGGTTGGCAAAAAATGCATCTCAAAATGCATCAGATTGATGCTTTAAAATATGGAATGTTTAAAATTTTCTTCCGGGGGAGCCCCCGGACCCCTCTAGAGGGGGAATATCCTTCTCACCTTTTTCACCCCTGAACCGTTTTCATGCCTGTTCCAAGTTTATTAATGGATCTGTTCCAATAGCTTTGCATTACAGTGTTATAAATATTCAAAGCATTTTTATTGTTTCAATTATGTTTAATAGCATGATTGTACAGTTACCACACACTGATTCTATTTCGTGCCTTTTGCAGTTTCAACTCAATCAAATTAAACTGTCAAACAGCTAAGTCATGGTTTTAATTTCGATTTGATAAAAGGCAGTGTAGACATCCGCCTTTGTCTCTTTAAATCACAATAAAATCAACAAGCAGATCAATATTAATCTAATCAACTTTAATTAGAACACTTGTATTTGATAAAAACAAATCGGAATTTCAACCCATAATTACTGAGAGTATCCTCCATACGTGCCCCAAGGAAATAATCTGTAATACCAAAGAAATTAATTCTTCTCTCATCAGCACAATGATCATTCTCAGAATCCCTTATTTTCGACTTTTGTTCAGAAAACATATGCACTGACATCTAAGCATTAAAAGAGAAAAATTTAACAATGTTACTGACACATTACATGCATATCACCTTTTGAGTGACTGCATCATGGCAAACTACTGATCCTGAGGACTGAAGAAAAATGAAAATGAAATTTGTTAAAGGCACATGTTTTTGTTAAATGTAGTAATATTTGGTCCAAGAACATTTTTAACACATGTAATTTCTATTTTGTGTTTAAACAAACAAGAAAACAGAGTGGAGGACTAATTACTAGACCTAATTGAGAGAGAATCTACGGCACTTCCTCGACCCGCTGTGCAAAATGTACCAAATTATATGAGGTTTGCTCTGAATGAGTGAATACATGAATGAGTGGAGATTTCAAACTTACCAAACATGTATGCTACATAACAAAACCTTTCCAATTTTATCACAATACACTGACAGCAACATCAGAATGGGTACAGTTGGAAATATGGAATAATGCAAATAAACTAAAAAAGAAAAAATAGGCCAGTGTTCTACACCTTGCAAACTAAGGCACAAAATTAACAATGAAGAATGTGTCAAATTGCAAAGTGAAAAAGTCATCAGAATGCAGTTTGATTTGTAATAAATGAAGCCCATCTGTTGTGCGTGTTCCTGAAAGACATACTGGATAGACAACTGTTTTTCTAGTACAAAGCTTATTTGAATGCTTGTTCCTTGAGAAGAAAATTGAAACATGCATACCATGTCAACCCATTAGAGCCCTTAATAATACTAGGTCAAGTTTCATTAAACATGGCACTGAAGAAAACGTGTAACACACCGTGTGCAAACGCACTCATTGCACAATGCAGAAGGCTATCAGCCTTAGGAATCAAAAACAGTTTTGTGATTCATTTTACGATTCTGAAGAGCCAAACTTCCCTGAATGTGCTTTTTTTTAATGCTTTTTTTTTTTTTTTTAATGCTGTGGACTTTGCTGGCTGGATCTCAATATGTAACCAAACCCAAACACCTGGTCCAGCTTAAGAATGACACTTTCATGTCAAAATAAAAATAAAAATACAACACCACAACAAAATGTACTGGTTGATTTGTTGACCAAATACCTTGCCACTCCATGTGCAAAAAGAGACTGCAAAGTTCTCTGATGGGAGAGTTATTGAACCCCTCCAGGGGGTTTGTAAGTGTTGACCTCCAGGAAACAGGAGTGATGTCAGGACAGCCCCACCATGTGGTCGATTTGCCTCATGTACATGCTCTTTAGAGGAAGGCCATAACGTCTCTCTTCGGAAATCCTTTCACACTATTGAACAAATGAAAATGTGTCATTCTTATTTCTATGACCACTTTTTAGATTTCATACTGTCACTAACAAAATACCTGATTAAACACTTTAATATTGAAATTATATTTAAACGTTAAATGTGTCCCAAGAAGCTGCAAAAAATAAAAAAAATAAAAAAAATCTAAAATATAAATGAAATGGGTCATGACATGATCAAATTTGCCTTGATCTTTTGACATATAAGAGGTCTTTGTACCATTAAAACATCCTGCCATTTTCAGAGCTTAAAATGTCCTCAGTACAAACAAAGCATTTACCAAGCTCCAAAAACAGCTTATGTTGATATTGCGAGATCTGTGACATCACACATACATCAACAAATAGATATAAATCATCACATGATAGGCCCCGCCCCCTGTCATTCAGTGTCTTAACGGCTGACATTTGCCGTTTGCGTTGACACGTCTAGTTTAAACAGCTTGTTTGCATCTCTACGGTCTTCAGAAGGATCACAGCATCGGAAACAAGTGGATGTTTTTTAATGGCGTCCCAGATAGCATCGGAGGATTATATATATTACTTCAGAGCATTTTGTTTTGTAAACGAGGCACAGTGTAATAGAGATTTTAAAAATAAACTTTTGTTGAAAGACTGTATTGCAACTGTATTGGATCTGACAGCAGCTGCATCACACAAACCTTACATAAATGATTTCAGAATGCTTTGTCATATGGATAATGTTTTCAAAACACTTACTCATGTGCAATAGCAAGTGGGCGTTGATCTTGTTTTCTATGCAGTGATATTAGCCAATCATAACAGTTGCCCTTAACTGGCAAGCCTTAAAGGAGCAACCCCTTAAAACGATCAGAATGAGGGTGAAAATATTCATTTTTCTGCATATACATATATATTTTTGTTTGTATTGTTTTGTGCATGTAAAAAAATTTTTTTATTAACATCATAAGTAAATCATCATTCACTTCAAAGCACTGAATCCCTCCTTTATAAATAAGGTGACTGATTTGTTGTTTTTGGTGTTTTTTGCCTGCAGCAAGAGAAAATCAGCATTTAAGTGAATATCTTTAAAGGGCAGGTTGTGAAGGAGCATAATTGACTGGACAAGCTGACTGAATTAACTTGCACCTAAACAAATTTAATAAAAGAAAAAAAACTTTCTGATTAAACACATTGCATTCATGAATGACTCAAAAGATTCATTGAGATCAAAGAATCACTGAGATTGCCACTATAATTCATATTCATAAATGGGATGACTGCTAGTGTTTATTAAACCAATTTCTTACGTTGCTTATGTTGGTTGGGGGCTTTTTGTTGGGCTCTTCACATGGGAATTGCTCTTCCCAACTTTTCTCCCTGAAGCGTTGATCTATCGGCACTACATGGCCTTCTGTAGTGAAGATGTACTTATTCTCAGACTTGTGCAGCGGGTTGTCTTCATCAAAGAGCTGTAAAGGATTGTAAAATATAATTTAGTGATTGACATGGCAGCAGCAAAAAACTTGACTGACCATGTTTATAGTTTAGAAAATTCCTAGATAAGTAAGAATAGAACATTTTTAAAAGAGAGAGCATATAGAAACAGAAAACTAACCAAAAAAAGGTATTTGCAGGTTTCACTGAGGAAGAAACTCTCCATGCGATCTTCTTTGGACTTATCCACCACATGATGGAGAGTGGCATAACCACACCTGAGAAGCAGTCAAACAAAACATCTGTCTTGAGAACATACCAGAATCCCAATCAAATCACTTCCTGACATTTTAATCCACATACTCAACTCAATGTTTATTTATAAAGCACTTTCAAAACCATTAAAATGGACCAAAGTGCTGTCCATAAGTAGTAAGTAGTTTAACTAACATACCTGACTTTGGTATTTTTTTCGAGGCTTTCAAGGATGTCCATCCCAACATGAAGATAAAAAGGATTCTTGGTAGCCTGTAGAAAGTCAAGTTCATCGTTAATTATACTGTAATGCTGCAGTCTAAAAATCTGGTTATGATCCAAAAAGAGCAGTTAGAAAAGATTTGTACCCGATAGAGCAGGTATGTGGATTCCACTAGTTCAGGTCTTAAGGGGTAGAAGAGGACATCTGGGGTCTGAAGCTGCCAATTGTATCTCTCAGGAAGAGCCCCGAAACGCTTCCAGATTGCATAGTAGAAGGCATGAAGGCAAATGGCATTTTCAACATCTCCATTCAAAACCTGAGCAACAGAAATGTGTGCACCTGGTTAGAAACCCTGGTTAATGAACAATGAAAAAAGGCAAGTCTAGTTTGGTCCATTTTTGTATGCACTAGAGTCAAGTAGATTCCACAGATATAACTGAAACACTGTTCAACTAGTTGAACAACTGGAATTTCATATTAGATCAGAAAGTTAATGTTTATCACAAAGACAATTGCTCTCTTAATCATAGATTAAATAGATGAAATAGAAACAAAACCTCACACGGAGCCGGTTTAAAGCACTCTAAAGAGGTTGCTAAGCTAACGACAAAATATTTTAATAAACAAAATATATATACTATTACCTGTCAAAAGTTTGATGTCAGTACGATTTGTTTTTATGTTTATGAAAGAAGTCTCACCAAGGCTGCATGTATTTGATCAAAATACAGTGAAAACAATAATATTGTGAAATATTATTACGACTTAAAATAACTGTTTTCTATTTATATATTTTATTATCAATGTTAAAAACTACGGAGCCCCCCCTAGTCCCACTTTGTCAAAAAATTCATTATAACTATCTCGTAGCCTCAAGATAGTAACTTTCTGCTTTGGGGAGAAAAGCTGCTCCATTGTGCATTCTCCTTTTATATATACCTATCTTGAGGCCACGAGATAGTTATAATTAATTTTTTGGGGGGCTCCGTAAAAAACATCTGTGCTGCTTATATTTTTATTGAAACTGATAATAAAAATGTCGGGTACTTTAATAAATACAAAGTTTAAAAGAACTGCATTTATTTGCAATAGAAATCCTTTGTATTAATGTAAAAGTGTTTACTGTCACTTTATATCAATTTAATGCATCCTTGGTGATAAAAATTATAAATAAAAAAAAACATACTGACCCCAAACTTTTGAACTGTAATGTAAGTTATTGCTTATAATAATGACATAATACTAGATTATAGAACATTTTTGGTAACACTTTACGATAAGGTTTCATTAGTTAACGAACAAAGAACTAACAATACTTCTACAGCATTAATTAATCTTATTTAATGTTAATTTCAACATTTGCTAATACATTATATAAATCAAATGTTGTATTTGTTAACATTATCAGATGCACTGTGAACTAACATGAACAAATAATGAACAGCTAGATTTTTATTAACAAAGATTAATAATATTGTAATAAAATGTATTGCTAATTGTTATTTGATGTTAGTTAGAGTTAGAGTTAGAGTACTTAAGAATTAAGGCTAGACTGTATTTAGAATGTACTGTAATTAGATTATATAAAGACAATAGAGAGATTGAGAGAAGCAGGAGACAGTTAACACGTTTTAGACCTGTAGTCCAGGGAAGAATGCCTGCAGAGAGTCAATCCATGTGTTCATGATCTGCCCATTAAACATGTTCACATTCACATACAGTGGTGGGTCACCCTCTCCTTCATTACACGCCTCTCTTCTGTAAAAGTAAAAGTATTAGAACCAGGATGTGTCAACAGAAGCATTACAATAGTTTAATAAGAAATCATTAATGCACACCCTGAGGTGTGAGGTGAAAGTGTCACGCTAAAACTTCTGCATATCCGTGTAGTTATTAAAAAATGAATAAAAACCTTGAAATGTCAGTATAGACCTGACCCAATCTGAATGACACTTTCACATCCAAAAATGGTTATAATAAATTAACTTGCAAGCAATACACTCATTGGCTGCAAACCATGCCAAACAACCAAAGATTCCGAGTGACACACTTTATCTGCAGGTGGTTAGACACCAACACGCACACTAATTTGGTCTTTGGAAGCTCAAACTGCAGCTAAAAGCAGCTGTGGTCACACTCACACGTGCACATGATTATAATCACCCTCTTCTCAGGTGGCTCTGAATGCTCTCGTAAGCTGCAGAGAACATCACGTAATCTTCCTTCTCTCCAAATAAAATGTAAGACTTGAGGAGGTACTCGTAGAATGAGTCCATGCCGGCACCAAGACCGCTCTGCTTGCCCACCCACTGACCAGTTTGAATGTTCACCACATTCCCTGAAAAAAAAGGGACAAAAGGATCACACTGGTCAGACAAAGACATGTGATCACAAATTAAAGATACAAAAGAAAAGAAAAATAAAAGGTCTGTAGTTATTGTTTAAGGAAGGACTAAGGTTGTTCACACTGCAAGCCTTAGTGTTCAATTCAGATTTTTTTTTTTGTTTGGCTGTTCACATTATTTTTTTAAATGTGGCCAATCTGATCCAATAACAATAACAAAGATGGCACACGGCACGCTGTCATACGGAAGTAAACAGAGGTTACTGAAGTCAGGATTTACACATTCTTTATAAGGCGTTTTGTGCTAAGGAAGCCAGTGAAGTTTTGCGCAGGCGAAAAGGAGGACAAAGACGAGAGCAAAGTTTTTCTCATATAGTTATAGACTTCGCTGCAGTCTTCCGTAATCACTGAGTGACCAAGCAAATACCGGTATGTAGAATCATAGGAGTGACGAATGTTGATCTAGTGACATAAATATTGCATGACTATTCAGACTGAGGTCGCATTGCAAAACATCAGACCCGTATCTGATTTAGGACCCCATATGGTAGTGGCCCAAATCAGAATCAAAAAGGTTAGATTCCATGTGTTTTGTGCTGTTCACACTGCTGTGACAAAAAAAAGATCTGTGTCACATATAAGCAAAAAACAAAACAAAAATCGAATTTGGGCCACTTTTGCCGGCAGTCTGAATGTACCCTAAAACAGACCAAAAATGCAACCACTTACCCAACAGCCCAGTTTCATTGCTTCTCAAGTTCCACAGAGATTTAACAGCCCGCCGGGCGACCCACTCAAATGTGGAGTCGCCAATCAGACGGCTAAGAATGCCAAACTCCACGAGTAGAGAACCCGCCCCTGCCGTACACGTCTCATTAATGCTGTCAGGAGGAACACCTTTCTTTAAATTCACCTGCACAAAACCATGGTAAGATAAAAATGTCAAATGCAGCAAAAACTAGGCCATTTCTATGTACGTGGGCCTGACCCTGGGATAGGGGATGCCTGTGCTAGTGTTCTCAAAGGCAGGTAGCAGTCGAACAGCCAGGTCTTGTGCCAGGTGCAGCAGCTCATTGTCATAGTCCTTTAGCCCTATGTCCCCAAAAGGATGCAGTGGGTCAGTCAGCAGAATATGGGATGAGATCAAACTGCCAAGGATTCTGAAAAGGGAAAATTAATTTCAGTTACTTCCTGGTTAACAACAAAGATGCGGTTTTGAACACACTTTTCACTTTATTTTAACGTGTGATGGAACTATAGCAGATCAGCCTAATTATTCTATTACAAATGGTTTGAAAAAATTCCCATTCATAGAACACAAAAGGAGAACGTTCACACTTATTTCCATACAATGATTGAATGGGAATGGATAGGATTCCTTTATTAACTAATCGACTTGTGAGGGTGGTGACAGACTGAATAAAAGAGTGAAGTACTGGACCTAATGTTGGCCTCAAAGACTTGAACAGTGGAGTCCTTGTCAAAAGACACAGTCTCAATCACCAGCTTAACAGCTCGATGGAACTCGCTCACATTTCCAAGCACCTGCAGAAATGGAAAACAAACATGGGAGTACATTATGCATCCATGTACATACTTATGATGACTACTGAATTAAGCTGAGGTGACACGGAAGTGAGGAATTACTGAGATTATCTGTAATTAATAGCCCTGGAACAAGACACACAGTTTGTTCAGATGAGGCCATACAGCTGTTGATGTGGATTTTTTTTTATTTACTACTTGTTTATAACTGAAAGTTAATCGTAAGTGCAGATAAGTTCAAGGTTGTTTCCTGGGACAAACATAAAACAGCTGCTCCCTCTTTCTCTTCTCATGTAGTGAAAGATAATTATGAAACATGGGCAGAACAAATTTTAGCAACAGTTTAAAAAAACGACTGTGTAATTTATGTTGTAGAATAAAATGTGAATGCCTTTTTAAGTAATAAAAACCGCAGACCTTATTTTACTTATAAATCATAATCCAGAAATGCAAAATCTGTGCTGGATTTTAGGGCTATAAACAGAACGGCTCACATTATTTTATTTTTAGAAGATTATTCTATTTTTGTTGCAAAATTAGTAAAAATCACAAAACATAATTTACTAATAGTATGAAAGACAAAAAAATACTTAAACTAGAAGGCTTGTACAATTAACTCTTGAGAATTAAATAGAACTGATTTAACCTTAAAGGTAGGGGTAGGCAATTTCGGAGAGGCTAGCAATAGCAAGCAAGCTTTGAAAGCATGAGATCCCACCCTCCATTCAGAGCATCTCCAAAGCCACACCTCCTTCAAAACACATGAACGCACAGAGCAGAGTCTGCAAAGCGTCACGAGAGTCGCCATTAAATTACCTCATGTCTCAAAGCACATAACATTACAATAATAGAGCACTGAGTTGTACCACCTGACTGCTGCAGATTCATTTCGCCATTGATAGTGTTGACACAGAAAAGCAAAAAATCAGAGTCTGTGATTAGCTCTGGATAGAAAGTCTCAGGTTGCCATCTCGTAATTACGGTTATTACATGACGTGAATGCAGCATACTTAATCTGAAATCGCATACTTCCCTACTCTACACTAGGTGAAAAACAGTAAGTGACAAAAGAAGTATCTCTAAATTTACAGTACTCATAAAAGAGTAGGCAAAAGGTACCAGGATGACCTACTTCTTCCAGCGAGATTCTGGAGTGTGCATATGATGGACACTTTACTATAACTCCCATGAGGCCACGGGAGAGGATTTATGAATGGCAGTGAAGCTACATAACTGACGCTGGTAGGTCACATGATAATGGCAGCATTTTTTTTTTTCTGAGACTTCCATAGAAGATATATGTACTTTTTTTATATTTAGACAACTTCTATTTAGGGGTGGACGATATGGCAAAAATATCATATCACAATTCTTTTCAGGAAAATCACGATTCACAATTTTATCACGATTACGTTCATGTTGGTTTTACTATTTTGCAAGTGACGAGCATTACAGCCAAACTAATGTCCCCATTTTAAGCCTTACAAGGAAACAAAATATAAAATAAAAAAGAATGGCTGACATGTGGCGAATAATAAGTGGCGAAGATAAAAATCTTTGTCATTATTTACTTTGTTATTAAAAAATAAGAACAAAGTTACACATTACATATATACAACCTAATACACAAATTAAATAAACAGTGCTTTATTTTTTCAGCTACAGTAGGAGTATTTAACAGTAGCATTTAAGAAAGAAATTAAATGAACAAATATAAATAAACACTACATAGACTTCACTGTATAAATTATACATTGATTCTTATTAAAGCTACTATTAAAGTTATCAGTCAAGAACAGTGAGTGATTTTCTCTTAACGTTAAATTAAAACATTAACATTTAAAGTATAGTTTCCCCAAAAATGAAAATTGTCATCATTTACTTGGTTGCTTTAAACCTGAATTTGTTTTTTTTCTTCTGTTGAAAATAGAAGTTATTTTGAAGAATAAGTAACCAAGTAACCAAACAGTTGTAAAGTAACCAAACAGTTGCTGGTCCCTAGTGACTTCCATAGTTTTTCCTACTATGGCTGTCAATGGGGACCTAGTCTTGCATAGCCAGACCTTCAGATTGACGGCAGAAGGTCTGGACTCCATCACAGCTTTTCTTGGCCAAGGACCGCCCAAGAGGAAGTTTCGCTTCATGTTTAGGGGCGTGACAACAATGTCGATGTCCCTACGATAACACACCGGTGTGCATCTAATAAATTATTCATTCAATCTCAACGTTGTGCAAGTTTACTGCAACAATGGAGCCGCGAACTTCACATACTTTTGAAAATCCAGCGTTTAGTTGATCCTGTTAAGCGTTCATTGTCACAGTTGTAAACACAACAGCTTTCTTCTTTCACGAGGGGTTTTGGTGTTGTGGCATTTGTTTCCAGGCGGACCGATAAAGAACGTGACACACACGTCTCCCGGACATCCTGTAGAATTCAACAAATCAGATTGCGATCAGAAAAGTGTGCCATATGCGTTCAGCCAACGGCCCGTGGGCGTGACGTCTGAGGCTGAGACTAATGGGGACCAGCAACTGTTTGGAAAACCACTTTCTTTCAAATATCTTATTTTGTGTTCAGCACAAGAAAGAAATTAATACAGGTTTGGAACAACATTAGAGAGTAAATAATGACAGAATTTTCATTTTTGGGTGAACTATCCCTTTAAGGACAAGCGGTAGCAAGTTTACTATTAGGCTACTGTCACTTTAGGACGGGAACAGACTAACTTAGTCCAGTATCCAGGCGCTGTTTAACAGGCTTTTAGTGCCCGTGAGATTCGTGTATGCGCTCAGAAAAGCAAGTTAGAACAGTGGAACAGCACGTGAATTAAATGAAACTGGCAAGGCTTTAAAGCACATGCAAATAATGAACTTTTGTGAATTTCAGTATCCCGTGAGTGTAAGTTAATAGAAGTAGGGGTGTGTGATATTACTATATTTGATCGTGGACGATTAAAATGTCTCCATCGTGCTACAATGCATTCTATCATTTGCTGTTCTGGTGCCTCAGTCTCAACATACTGTGTGTACACGCAACATACGTTCACATCACATATTAACGCACATATTAACGCTGCGTTAATATGTGATGTGAACTATGTTGCGTGTACACACAGTATGTTGAGACTGAGGCACCAGAACAGCAAATGATAGAATGCATTGTAGCACGATACTATGATATTTCTTCAAAAGCAGATCGTGGAGACATTTTAATCGTCCACGATCAAATATAGTAATATCACACACCCCTACTTCTATTAATTGCTTTTAGGATGTGAAGAGAGTTTTAGCCAGTATTACAAAAAGTGTTTATAAAAAATGTGCCTACCCTACCTTTAAGTTAACCTTAAGTTATCTGTTTAAGAGGCCGACTTACCAACAGCGTATCGAGAGCATCGATGAGGGTCAAGGAGTAGTTTCCAAGGACATCGTTGATGTTTATATTTGACCTAGTAGAAATACACAAGCAAATGTATCCTTAGGTCTATTCGTTTTTGATATGCTGCCATTATTCAAATACACTGGTATAAATTAAAGCCAAAAAAATCTGTGGTGCTGGATATGAAAGAGATATTTCTCCTTTTCCATGCCTTAAAGGTCTCCTATGCACAGACCTTGGGGCTGACTTGAAAAGTTTCTACTTGTTACTCATCTGTTATCAACTGACTAAAGGAAAAAGCTTGATTAGCAACATTTTTGTAACAGGCATTTGATTCACAGGACACTTCTTTTCCAGAACAATATATGGAAGAAAAGAGAATAAAGAAAGACTGTAAAGTGTAGATGAATATATATTGATATACACGGGTCATGCCCAGATCTTCTTGAGAATTCACTAAAGCATATAGTTAACATGAAATTAAACATTACAGATGGTCGTTTTGAAGGTTGATATGAATCAGTCAGTATATGGCAAGCCGTTATAACATTTAATCCTTAAAACCTACAAGTCTCTATTTTCATGCTACTAGTACTTATTTTTTTACATACTAGTGTCTATTCCAATAAGTACTAGTACTTATTCATGAGGTACTAGAGCTTATTCTTTAGGTACTAGTGCCTATTCTTTAGATACTAGTACCTTTTTAAAAGACACAAGTAGTTATTCATTAGATTCTAGTGCCTATTAAATTGGTACCAGTACTTATTTATTAGATACTAGTGCTTATTCATTAGTTACTAGTATTTATTCAATAGATACTAGTACCTATTTATTAGACACTAGTATCTTTTGTAATTGTTACTAGTAATTATTCTTATTTTACTAGTCACAACTGCTTTTTTACTCGTCTTATGTTATGACTAGTCAGAACGGCCACTGTAGAGTTCAATTAAAAATCTTACTAGTAAAATAAAAAATCTTACTAGTAACATTTGGAATAAATACTAGTATCTAATAAAAAGGTACTAGTATCTGTATAAGTACTAGTAGCTAATTAATAAGTACTAGTATCTAATTAATAGCTACTAGTATCCAATGAATAAGTACAAGTAGCTAATGATTAGTATCTATTTAATAGGTACTGGTACTAGTATATAATGATTTAGTACTAGTATTTAAGTATATAGTAATAGGTACTAGTTTCTAAAAAATAAGTACTAATACCTTATGAATAACTACTAGCATCTAATATATATGTACTAGTCACAATTGGAATACATACTAATCAGAACTGAATAGTTGATACCTGAATGACAGATCCCCATAGAAGTCAATGGCAAAAAAAATGAATTTGTTACTAGTAACAAAAGAATAGTTACTATAGTCACTAGTAACTAATGAATAAGCACTAGTATCTATAAGTACTAGTACAAATTTAATAGGCACTAGAATATAATGTATAACTACTAGTATCTTTTAAAAAGGTACTAGTATCTAAAGAATAGGCACGAGTACCTAAAGAATAAGCACTAGTAGCTAATGAATAAGTACTAGTAAATAATGGAATAGATACTAGTATCTAAAAAAATAAGTAGCACTACTAGTGGCATGAAAATTGAGACTAGTAGGTTTTAAGGATTAAAAGGTAAAACGGCTTGCCATCGTCAGTAGCCTAACTTACGGGTTTAGCACGTCAGGCCCTCGACCTTCACAAGCTATAGGGTTAAGTTCATCCTCTGGAAAGGCAAACTTCATGTAGTTATCATATCCGAAATAAAACATGTCTCGCGCCATTCCCCTCATTTTCACTTTCAGCGCGTCAGGGAAGGAGCTGTACTTTCTGTCATATTCATCTCTGCCCTCCTGAAAGAAGCTGAGGTAGGATTTCTTTGGTGAATTCCCATTAATCTTGGAGCAGCTTTTTGCTTGAAGGTTTCTGTGATCGTACACTTGCTGTGGCCACTCTTTAGTTTTGACGGTGGCTCTCTCGCCATCATTGAGAAGTTCAATTTTATGCAAGTTGAACGAGAATTTAATGGGGAAGTCAAAGCCCCAGCTGGGTCCCAGTCCAAACACTAGCCACACCGCGCAATTTAGCAGCACTCTCAAAACAAGAAGACCCACGACTATTGACCTCCATTGCATCTTTGCCTGCTGTCGTCCTTAAAAGTCATAATTTACTTCGACGTTGCGACTTACCGAAGCGCAAAAATCAACAGTTTTCCTCCCGCTTTCAGTTCTCACTCACACACTTCCTGTCAACAAACCAGCCCCTCCCTGGTCCCCAACGCTGATTGGTCAGCCACTGGCAACGTCATGACGGAGAGGGCGAATAGTTAATGTAGGCGTTACTCATACACGCAGTGAACAGCGGAGATGTCGTGGCAGCTAAACTAACTAAACTGCATTTCTAAGCCAATGAGAAAATCACATGTGTGAAGTGACGGAGTACATAAAGTCTTATCTGTATGTTTAGTTGTAACTACAGCTACAGTTAACCATTACCCCCTCCACTACTACTCTATAACCTAATAATAATACTAAATGTTACAAGTAAAAAATATATATTAATTAAATTAAAGTTTTATAAAATTTGTATTACAATAAATAGTTAAATACTTTATACTAAATATATTACAGATTTAAAAAAAAGAAAATCATTTTTAAGATTCTACATTTAAATGTTCAAATATATATATATATATATATATATATATATATATATATATATATATATATACAGTATATATATATATATATATATATATATATATATATACATACAGTATATAGATAGATAGATAGATAGATAGATAGATAGATAGATAGATAGATAGATAGATAGATAGATAGATAGATAGATAGATAGATAGATAGATACTAGTAGTAGCAGTTAGAACGTTGGTTAACATTAACATCAGGGGCCTATACCATGAAGCCGGTTTAGGTGGCTAGCCCAATATGTTTCAGTTTAGTTTGTGCCAACCCTGGGTTTTAGGCACCATGACAGTGGTTTGGCTTTTAGCAGTGTTCATCGCCATAGTAACTTATGCTCCACGGCTAACCCAGTCCGGGGCAGGTTATGTTCCAGGTAAGAGGTTGCAAACCGAACTTGGACCAATCAGCTGTGAGCAAAGTGACACATGTCTGATGCGATAAAGTCACTCCACCTGTTTTCACTCCAAATTAAAGATCACTACACAGCAAATTATTTTTAAAGACAAAATCGTCCGGCTTTTAGAATAATAATTTTCTTATTTTCAATAGAATAAAATTTTGTATGATTTAGATATTATGTAATTATTGTACCCTTAATCGATCACAAATGTACAATTTTAGTTCATCAATTATTATTACGCACAGTTTAATTGAATAGATATATAAAGGTAATATAAATACGCTTTAGAATCAATAGATAAAGCTATAAAATGACTACATGTGAGCATTTTCTCCACCTTTATCAAATGTATAAACTAACTTCACAACTTTTACTTGCACTGATATAGCAAGACTTTCTTATTTTAGTTGTCCTCTTTCATAAACAGCTATTTTCTTCTTGCTGTGTAAATTTGTTTAAATTCTTGATATTTTTCAGTCTCGTAATATTCTGTAGTAATTCGCGTTGCTTCTCTCACGAGAAATGAATCTGTTTCACTCTTTCTCAGCATGTGATTGGTTTTTCACTTCTGATGTCACACCTAAACTCAGGATCAAAGCCTGAGTTGACGATCAGCATCATGGTACCAACAGAGCCTGGTTGGATTGGTTTGGTTTTGTCAACTCAAAACTAATCCTGTAACCCTGAGTTTGTTCAACTACCATCATGGTACAGGCCCCAAATGTTGTGACGAACATAACTATATAATTATAACTATTCAATATAATTATTAAATATTATTGAAATATAATTATATTAAAGCTGCTGTCCGTAACTTTTTTAAGTTAAAAATAATCCAAATTAATTATTAAAAAAAAAAAACATCTTCAGCCAGTGTTCAAAAC
Source organism: Gila orcuttii (assembly GCA_026230005.1). NCBI lineage: Eukaryota > Metazoa > Chordata > Actinopteri > Cypriniformes > Leuciscidae > Gila > Gila orcuttii. The sequence continues at coordinate 39,266,635 of JAPDVR010000011.1, forward strand.
TATCTGCTTTCCATAGCTAGATTCAAAACGGTTAGCTTGTAATAATGATTTTAATTCCAGTGGTACTGGTGGGTTTTCGCGGGAAATTCGAGCATGTCTTTGCGTCATTACGTCACACCCATACACATAAAGAAGGAGTTTCGGCTAGCCGGCTATACTGCGCGTGAGGCGATGTAGAGATGTATAGGCTTTTCTCGCAGCACTTTACATGATTAAACTCGGATCCAGAAAGATCCAAACAACAATCATCAGTGTCAACTGGAGATTGACCAGTTATAAAACCCAAAAGACTTCGTACTTCGGATTTAAGGTGGAAAGAGAAAGAAACCGTCTCATGCGAACACAAGGATACATCGGTGGGGCTTTTGAAAGGTGCGTGAACTCCCGAAGGGGTTCGAAACGGAAGAAGAGACAGCTTTTTCTGCTGAACAAGTAAGACATTTCAATAGTTCAATCGTGTAACAATACGTTTTCTTAATTCACATAGTTATGGAGTTTCCTTTGTTGTGCCTTTCTCGTTTAGCTATTATGGAGAATATGAATTCTGAACTACACAGGTAATCATAAAACACATTAAATAACGTTAGTCACGCAATGCTGATGTTGTTAACATGAACAATTTGAGAACAAAGTAGGCTATGATTCTGTAGGGGTAAAATCTTTGCGTGGCAGGGGGAGCTGCCACTCGACCAGTCACAGATATATGCACCTGCCACTGCGTTATATGCGCCTGCCACTCGACCAGTCACGGACATATGTGCCTGCCACTTGTGTTATATGCGCCTGCCACTCGACCAGTCACAGATATATGTGCCTGCCACTGCGTTATATGCGCCTGCCACTCGACCAGTCACAGATATATGTGCCTGCCACTGCGTTATATGCGCCTGCCACTCGACCAGTCACAGATATATGCGCCTGCCACTCGACCAGTCACGGACATATGTGCCTGCCACTGCGTTATATGCGCCTGCCACTCGACCAGTCACAGATATATGCGCCTGCCACTGCGTTATATGCGCCTGCCACTCGACCAGTCACGGACATATGTGCCTGCCACTGCGTTATATGCGCCTGCCACTCGACCAGTCACAGATATATGTGCCTGCCACTGCGTTATATGCGCCTGCCACTCGACCAGTCACAGATATATGCGCCTGCCACTGCATTATATGCGCCTGCCACTCGACCAGTCACAGATATATGCGCCTGCCACTGCATTATATGCGCCTGCCACTCGACCAGTCACAGATATATGTGCCTGCCACTGCGTTATATGCGCCTGCCACTCGACCAGTCACAGATATATGCGCCTGCCACTGCATTATATGCGCCTGCCACTCGACCAGTCACAGATATATGCGCCTGCCACTGCATTATATGCGCCTGCCACTCGACCAGTCACAGATATATGCGCCAGCCACTCGACCAGTCACGGATATATGCGCCTGCCACTCGAACTTACACAATATGTAATATATGTTTTTAAACCAAATGCAGCGCATATCCCCTAAAACCAGCGGGAGCCAGAACGGTACGCACAATAGGTCAATATTCACCATTAACCAAACGCTTTTCGCCTGACTTACAACTACTCTACCAGCTTTTTTTATTCCTGAGCACCAGTCTCGTGAGGCTTGCGCCTGCCTCAAAATCTCTCACTGTTTTAATATACAAGACGGACACACAGACAGTGCAATGCTGATCTTATTTACCTATTTCTCATCTGATCTTATATTTTATTCGCTCTTTTTATGCGTATATGGGACTGCGCTCGTGGCTCTAGCCTCGCACCAGCCACAAGATCTCTCACTGTTTACACCTATCAGACACTCCTAATGATACACGAGAGCACAGAGACAGTGCAATACAGATCTTATTTACCTATTTCTCATCTGATCTTATATTTTATTCGCTGTTTTTATCCGAATATGGGAGTGCGCTCGTGGCTCTATTAAGCCTCGCGCCAGCCACCAGCCACACGATCTCTCACTGTTTTCATCTACCAGACACTCGGGATTGATACACGAAAACACACAGACAGTGCAATCCTGCGCTTATTTACCCATTTTCTCACCTTATCTTATATTTTATTCGCTCTTTTTATCCGTATATGGGAGTGCGCTCATGGCTCTATTAAGCCTCGCACCAGCCACCAGCCACACGATCTCTCACTGTTTACACCTATCAGACAGTCCTAATGATACACGAGAGCACACATACAGTGCAATACAGATCTTATTTACCTATTTCTCATCTGATCTTATATTTTATTCGCTGTTTTTATCCGTATATTGCGCTCGTGGCTCTATTAAGCCTCGCGCCAGCCACCCGCCACACGATCTCTCACTGTTTTCATCTACCAGACACTCGGGATTGATACACGAAAACACACAGACAGTGCAATCCTATATATCTCATATCTAATAATTTTATAAGCTCTTTTTGCCCGTGATGGAGCGCGTCTCGTGGCTCGCCGCGTCAGCCTCTCGCGTACTGCCACAAGATCTCTCACTGTTTTACAGCTGCCTGTCATCCAGGAATGGTTCAGGAGAACAAACTGTCAGTCACAGAACATTTCAAAGTCAAGTGAGTAAATTGAATATTTAAACATCACATTGTGGTTTATGAAATATTGTTTAAGTACCTTTTTAAGTAGTTAGGCTACCTGTATACACTTTTGGATGGGGGCTGCTGATTTCAATTAATATACATTTTCTGCAACCAATACTCGTAACTCGACTACATTTTCTTAGCTTCAGATATCCAGTAATTAATAAGATAGGTTCTTTAGTGAGCCTGTGGGTGGCACGGGGTGACACAACCACCACCTCCACCCATCCATAAAGTGTTTTCTGTGACAGTGTTGGCTGAAGTTGGACTCGCCATCTTCGCAGTAGTGAACGCGCGGAGAGAAATGCTCATTTCATACGGATTACATTATCTGAAAGTAGCCTTTTTATTTTTGTTTTGAATTGTTTCGTTTAAAACTAGGCTAGACATTATTTCTCATGCATGTGAGGAACGTGCAATGCAAAAATGTCATGATTTTATTGTTATAGGACTATGTCTGCTATATTTGCTTCTTATTTATAAAATCCAGGGAAATGGTTGATCAAACATTGATTAAAATTAAGATACAATTTATACAAAACGAAATTCACTTTAAGGAAATGCTTTATACAAAACAAAACTTAATGGAGTGGTCAAAAACATTCTCCTTCAGAAAATGTCAATCGGAGTATCAGGCGCTGTAACGTGAGAGATATTGTGGCTGGCCACGAGACGCGCTCCATATTACGGACAAAGGAGCTAATAAAAAATAAGATAAGATGTCAAATAGGTAAATAAGAGCAGGATAGCACTGTTTGTATGTCGAGTGTATCAATCCGAGTGTCTAAAACAGTGAGCGATCTTGTGGCTGGTGACGTAAGAGCCACGATCGAGACGCGCTTCATCACGGGCAAAAAGAGCAAATAAAATATTAGATATGATGAAATTAAGGTAAATAAGAGCAGGATTGCACTGTCTGTGTGTTTTCGTGTATTGATCCGAGTGTCTGGTAGATGAAAACAGTGAGAGATCTGGTGGCTGGTGACGGTTATGAGCCACGATCGAGACGCGCTTCATCACGGGCAAAAAGAGCGAATAAAATATAAGATAAGGTGAGAAAAAGGGTAAATAAGAGCAGGATTGCACTGTCTGTGTGTTTATCAATCCCGAGTGTCTGGTAGATGAAAACAGTGAGAGATCGTGTGGCTGGGCTGGTGGCTGGCGCGAGGCTTAATAGAGCGCACTCCCATATTCGGATAAAAACAGCGAATAAAATATAAGATCAGATGAGAAATAGGTAAATAAGATCTGTATTGCACTGTCTGTGTGCTCTCGTGTATCATTAGGAGTGTCTGATAGGTGTAAACAGTGAGAGAACTTGTGGCTGGTGCGAGGCTTAATAGAGCCACGAGCGCACTCCCATATACGGATAAAAAGAGCGAATAAAATATAAGATCAGATGAGAAATAGGTAAATAAGATCTGTATTGCACTGTCTGTGTGTTTTCGTGTATCAATCCCGAGTGTCTGGTAGATGAAAACAGTGAGAGATCGTGTGGCTGGTGGCTGGCGCGAGGCTTAATAGAGCCACGAGCGCACTCCCATATTCGGATAAAAACAGCGAATAAAATATAAGATCAGATGAGAAATAGGTAAATAAGATCTGTATTGCACTTGTCTGTGTGGTCTCGTGTATCATTAGGAGTGTCTGATAGGTGTAAACAGTGAGAGATCGTGTGGCTGGTGCGAGGCTCAATAGAGCCACGAGCGCACTCCCATATACGGATAAAAAGAGCGAATAAAATATAAGATCAGATAAGAAATAGGTAAATAAGATCTGTATTGCACTGTATGTGTGCTCTTGTTTATCATTAGAAGTGTCTGATAGGTGTAAACAGTGAGAGATCGTGTGGCTGGGTGGCTGGTGCGAGCCACGAGCGCACTCCCAAATACGGATAAAAAGAGCGAATAAAATATAAGATAAGGTGAGAAAATGGGTAAATAAGAGCAGGATTGCACTGTCTGTGTGTTTTCGTGTATCAATCCCGAGTGTCTGATAGGTGTAAACAGTGAGAGATCGTGTGGCTGGTGGCTGGCGCGAGGCTTAATAGAGCCACGAGCGCACTCCCATATACGGATAAAAAGAGCGAATAAAATATAAGATCAGATGAGAAATAGGTAAATAAGATCTGTATTACACTTGTCTGTGTGCTCTCGTGTATCATTAGGAGTGTCTGATAGGTGTAAACAGTGAGAGATCGTGTGGCTGGTGCGAGGCGTAATAGAGCCACGAGCGCACTCACATATACGGATAAAAAGAGCGAATAAAATATAAGATAAGGTGAGAAAATGGGTAAATAAGAGCAGGATTGCACTGTCTGTGTGTTTTCGTGTATCAATCCCGAGTGTCTGGTAGATGAAAACAGTGAGAGATCGTGTGGCTGGTGGCTGGCGCGAGGCTTAATAGAGCCACGAGCGCACTCCCATATACGGATAAAAAGAGCGAATAAAATATAAGATCAGATGAGAAATAGGTAAATAAGATCAGCATTGCACTGTCTGTGGGTCCGTCTTGTATATTAAAACAGTGAGAGATTTTGAGGCAGGCGCAAGCCTCACGAGACTGGTGCTCAGGATTAAAAAAAGCTGGTAGAGTAGTTGTAAGTCAGGCGAAAAGCGTTTGGTTAATGGTGAATATTGACCTATTGTGCGTACCGTTCTGGCTCCCGCTGGCTTCAGGTGATATGCGCTGCATTTGGTTTAAAAACATATATTACATATTGTGTAAGTTCGAGTGGCAGACGCATATATCCGTGACTGGTCGAGTGGCAGGCGCATATATCTGTGACTGGTCGACTGGCAGGCGCATATAACGCAGTGGCAGGCGCATATATCTGTGACTGGTCGAGTGGCAGGCGCATATAACGCAGTGGCAGGCGCATATATCTGTGACTGGTCGAGTGGCAGGCGCATATATCTGTGACTGGTCGAGTGGCAGGCGCATATATCCGTGACTGGTCGAGTGGCTGGCGCATATAACGCAGTGGCAGGCGCATATATCCGTGACTGGTCGAGTGGCAGGCGCATATATCCGTGACTGGTCAAGTGGCTGGCGCATATAACGCAGTGGCAGGCGCATATATCCGTGACTGGTCGAGTGGCAGGCGCATATATCCGTGACTGGTCGAGTGGCAGGCGCATATAACGCAGTGGCAGGCGCATATGTCTGTGACTGGTCGAGTGGCAGGCGCATATAACGCAGTGGCAGGCGCATATATCCGTGACTGGTCGAGTGGCAGGCGCATATATCCGTGACTGGTCGAGTGGCAGGCGCATATAACGCAGTGGCAGGCGCATATGTCTGTGACTGGTCGAGTGGCAGGCGCATATAACGCAGTGGCAGGCGCATATATCCGTGACTGGTCGAGTGGCAGGCGCATATAACGCAGTGGCAGGCGCATATATCCGTGACTGGTCGAGTGGCAGGCGCATATATCCGTGACTGGTCGAGTGGCTGGCGCATATAACGCAGTGGCAGGCGCATATGTCTGTGACTGGTCGAGTGGCAGGCGCATATAACGCAGTGGCAGGCGCATATATCTGTGACTGGTCGAGTGGCAGGCGCATATAATGCAGTGGCAGGCGCATATATCTGTGACTGGTCAAGTGGCAGCTCCCCCTGGCACGGTTGCTGTAAATCGCGCTGATTAAATCTAACGATCGCTTGTCATGTCGAATGCTTCCCCCTTAGTTGATCAGAACAAAAATGGATGTTACTTACTTGTTCAGAAGACATTTTCCGTTGAAAATTCTTATGTTGGTCAAGCTTTCAAAAAGTGAATCTGTGATTCTGAATGACAGTATCCACACAGCGCGGTGATTGACAGCAGCACTCGCCTCAAAACACTGTGGTCATCCGCGCTGTTTCATGCCGATTAACAACCCACGTAAAGATGATAATTCCGCGAATCACTGCAGTTACAGATTTCGAACAGAGATGGCGACAAAAGGAAAAAGCTACGGACTGCAGCTTTAAAATGAATATATTAATTTATAACATTATGAATATAAGTATAATCAAATTTATATTATGAATATAATTATAACTGAAATAAATTTGAAATCAAAATCTTAAGAATAGGTTGTATGTTGTTTTTATTTGGAAATAGCAATAGCAAGAATAATTGCTGCATCTTTATAACTTGAAATTTGAAAACTTGAGATCACATATTTAGGATTTATAACATTAATGCTCAACTTTAGATATGACTACTTGACTGACCACAACATTAAAAAAAGAAAAAGAAATCAATCACAAAAATGCAAGATTCCTCCTACATGTTGACAATCTATTTATTGGTTCATCGTATTTACAAAAGTGCATTTATAATAGTGGGGTTTCCAACATTTGCCTCTTTTCACAAATATTTAGTTGATAATGACAACAGTACAATAATCTACCTTAAAAAGCATGCCTTCTTCGGTTCTTGCAGTTCAAAGTAAGCTATCTTGATCCAATCTAGTTCCAGGCAGGCACACCTGGTATACTGTTTAGCTTGAGGGACAGAGACACTGCACAAGGCACTTTAACTTCACCTACTCTTTCTCTCAGCTCATGAACAGGATTCAAGTCATAGTTGAGCTAAATGAAAACCTTTACCAGCAAAACATTCATCCACTCTAATATACGTACACTCACTTTTGTACAAATCTTTCTGGATCATCATTTGTACATTTCTGCTGAGCTGTTTATATACTAGATTGCTCCCCATTTAGATTTTACAGATTTCTCAAGAGACGATTGGGGTGGATGCAAAGAAACAAAAGCAACAGTCCAAATTATATTATACTCTCTCATGAGCATAACCTGACAGACTGGAGAGAAAAAAAGGCTTAACACTATATTAAAGTTTTCTCAGTTTTTCAATAGATTTGTCCAGGAAACCCCAAGTGGAGACCACTGGAGCTGCAGGGATTTGCAAAACCATGAATCCATAATGTTCATCCGACAGCAGGCTGTAAGAGGTGGAGGAACTCATTCTGCAGGCTAACGTCTTTTAGCGACTGATGTATCATTGACATGACTGATGCAGTTGGGAAGAGGAGCTGGTGAAGAATTATGGGATCAGACGAGCAGGGTAGTGTAAGGGGAGCGGTACGGAGAACTGTACAGTTTCACAAAGCGAGCAGGATGTGGTGTGAGAGGAACATGGCAGCAGATTGACAGCGGGCCCTCAGAAGACACTTTCAGCTTCTTCTTGACTTTGAGTGCTGGATTAGCCATTGAAGCGTAATGTCTGTGAGAATCAGGGGACATAACAGTGCCATGTAAGTATAGCAGACTAGAAACATCATACAGCAATCTCAACTCATCCTCATGGAACATTACTTACCAATGTTATCTTTCTCTTTGCAGGAAATCGAGTAGCAGCAGATCTCCCGGTCTTGAATAGCAGCCAAGTTCCTAAAGAAATAGAACATGAGAAAGGATCAATAAAACAATTTATATGGTATGGTATTTCATTTCAGGCCTACTAGTTATTTCAGGAAAAGCTGTAAACAGAGTGTAGTCCAGCAAAAGGAAAATATAGAAGCAGATACAACTCTTAGCCAATAGATGGCAGTAATTCTTACAACAACACGAGACCTCCAAACCACATGACCTTTCCATTTCATGCAGACAGATGGTATAACTCTGGTCTAGACATTGTGACTCATCTCATTCTCACACAATTCTTAGAAAACACAAAAATTCTCAATCTGATCCACTGTTTTTTTAATTTCTTTAAAAAAAAAATGAAAGATAGAATTTTAGAGATAGAACTTAAATTGTGTGTTGTTGATGTTTTTTAAATAGAGCATTCCTTTATAATGAAGATAAAAAATAAATAAACTGGGATGAGCAGAGCCAGTAATGCAATTTCCTAATTATTATAATTATATTAAGTTTTCTATTATGGCAAGGCAATCTTATTAGCATCATATGATTTGTCCGAATATAATCAGAGGCTGTATGAAGCCGAGATAGTCCACTCGTACATGAATGGGAGAAATCATAACGTTCAATATGGCAGCTTTAGGAATGTATGTCCCACCAAGAACGTCCATGCGAATTAGCTGGATCAGTTATTTAAACAATTTTCACAAACATTTATGTATCAGTATTTCTCAACTGGTGGGTCACAACCCAAAAGTGGGTCACACAAAAAAAAGTAGGCTGTTTTAGTGGGTTGCGGAGAGTGTGGTCAAAGAAACAACAACAACTGAATTGTAAATGTTTTCTGATGCAAGACTTTTATTTTGAAAGACATGTGTTAATACTGATGACACTTCTGTCAGACACAGTATAAGTAAAGCGTGCCTAAGAAAAATGCATTGTCCTGATTCAGTATCTGCTGTCAGATGAGATGTTGTCAGGCTATATGTCAATGTGATTATTCTAATATTTAAGTAAATTATGAAAAAATCTCTTACCTCAGAAAAATGTACTTTCCTGCCGTCAGACAGTATCCTATCACACTGTGCGAGTGCAAATGCAGAGGCGCATTCTGTATATTACTTAACTATATATAATGAAATTACGGGCATACAACGTCATATTTATGCTGTCAATTAGGTCATGAAATTACAAAAAATTACCAATAAATTGTGTGTTAGCTAAAGATTTTCACACAGGTATGATGTTCATTCTATTCATCAGGATCAGTGTCTATATGTTATATTAACCGTTCGTGTTAGTATTGTGTATTTACCACGGCAACTATTATCATAACCCCAAAATACCACTTAATCTTCTCTCTGTATTATATTCTGTATTTTTGATGACTGTTATGGCTCATACCAATTTACTAACTTTATAGTATTACGAAAAACTAGGACTTCTATTTAACAGCCTTACCTTGTTTATTCATCAGTGTTAGTGATATTCTAACAATATACGTGTATGTTAAGTAAAATGGAACGGTACTTTGGTGTGTGTCAACCATTTCTGAGAAATAAATTTGCTTGGTTCAAATTCCTAAAAATTTAAGTCACATGGGAGAATGTGGGACCCATGGCCAAACCAGTTGAGAAATACTGGCCTAGAGAGACAGTATATAAAAAGCTATACTGGTTTACTTTCCCCAACAATCTGACCAAGGTGACATCAGGCGAAAATAAAATAAATTTGAGGTGGAGTACGTACATTTTCAATCAACTTTTTTTTTAAAATATAATTTGCACTGATAAATCAATTTAGGTATTGTCCATTTTGATTTCATGTAGACTTTAATTAAAAAAGCAGTGGGGAAACATCTGCATGTGTGGTGTACAGCTCCTTACATTTTTTCAATTAGCTGTTTCTCATCCAGCACATTGGGTAGATCTCTCTTATTGCCGAGCACCAACACCTAAAAGACAAAGACATCCATAGGAACTTATGCAGTGAAGATGAAGGTATGTTTGAGCAATGATGTGGGGAAAAAAACAAGGAAATGTCTTACAGGGATTCCTTGTAACTGTGGCTTGTCTAAAAGATTGTGCAGCTCATTTCTGGAAGCTTCAACCTTCTCCCGGTCCGCTGCATCCACCATGTACCTTTGACAAAAAATGGACAAAGGTTGAAATGATGCACATTTTTTTATTTATTCTGGTAGTGTGAATACTTTCCTCTTTCCCGTTATAGAATATGGATGTAGAGATACTTACACTATTGCATTCACTCCACGACAGTATCGCTCCCACATGCTCCTGAACCTCGGCTGACCTCCTATATCCCAGATCTGCACAGGTATCAGACCCACGTTAGTTTCAGTGTTTATTATTTACAATTAAACTTGCACCTTATTTTTCTCCTGAATCCAAATAAACCAAGATTATTCATTAAAAAGGACCAAACCTTGATGGTGACGTTGCCTTTTGTGACCTTCCTCATGTTGAACCCTACAGTTGGAATCATGTCTTCGCTGAACTGGCCTGACTGGGGGGGATAATATAGCACATATTAACAACTCATGGACTTGTTTGTGGTGAAATGTTTCCATTATTCTACCTAAAACAACTTCTTTACTTTGTTTCGTGTTTTCTTTTTTGACGCCCAGTTTCTTTTCCTATTGCTGTAAGCGTAGGCCTGCAGTGATTGGTAGTTAAGGCCTTCCCATCAGAAACATTTATTTGATCTATGATTCATAATGAAAGTTCAAACAAAAAAACACCACAAGACCGCTCTGGGAAATTTCCATGGTATATCTACTTTACTAATCTACAGAGATTCTTAAATTCAGGCCATTGCCACAGACAGCTCTAAAAGTTTTGTGCCAATATGATGATTATTATACAATTACAATATTTTGCGATTCTAATAAAACTTCTTGCATTACTAATGTTTATTCAAACAATATACTCAATCTCAATAAGAAATTTGACCAAGCATTTAGGAATTCATCTTTAGTAGTCAGCAATCACAGTATTTAGTCACATTATTAATAAACAATATATTACTGACCTTGTTTAGACCTGCTTGACTTATGAGGCAGGTCTAAACCACAAGACCACCTCTCCAGTTACGATTCAGTTTTGATGTGGTCTGCCTTAATAAGACAAAATTCCCTCCCTATAAACACTTTCCCTTATTTGTCACGCTGTTGCCAGTAAAACTTTCCTTCTAAACATCAGGACCACCACAAAGTATTCAAACACACTCATTCAGTTCTTGACTGCATAGTCAAATCTGCAGATGTAATTTCTTCCATTGGCTAATATTAGCAATTATATACGTCAACCTGATAATGAAAATTATTCCAATATTGAATATTTAGCAAAGATAATGTCACAATGCTTACTGATATCGTGCTATAAAACTACTCATAGTGAGATATAGGATTTTGTTAACTCCCACAACCTAACAAACAGTAAACTCATTTTCTAGGACAGGTACAGAAAACAGCCTATTGTGTTTGTTTTTGTCCTTCACGTGACAAAGCAAATGATGCTCACCTTGTGCTGAGGCAAACTGACAACCATGACAAAAGCAAGATAATGCCTGTTAGGCTAAGGCAGTAATGGCAAAAAATGAAAGAAACTCTGCTAATTTAAAAAGAGTCGTTTGAAGTTGCATCATCCCAAAGTGTACAGTAAGTATCATACCAAAGCAATCACATGCAATGGAACTAACTGCCCTTGACAAATGTTCTTCATTTTAAGGACCAGGAATTCTGTAACCCTATCAAAGAAACTAAAAAACTAAATTAAGTCTTTGACAGCATGTTTGCTAAGTAGGCTAACTAAGGAAAATAACTGAAGAGAATATACATGTAGTCCTGCTCAAGATTGCAGTGTGTCAACAGCTCTGGCTGCACGGCTCTTGCAGCTCATAATGAACAAAGGGTTACTGAGTCAGCAGCACACTATCTCAGACTATCTGGCAACAGGGAAAAAGATAACCAGCCCCTTCACACTATCAGCCATCATTACTCAGAGAGAGATCCAGACAGATTTTGGTAAGTAAAAAACAAATTCCACGGCACACTAATGCACAAACATGCGTTGCTTTAAATGGCATATTAATCTGGATAATTTATATAAAGTAGCACTCACATTTAATGTTAAACTTAAGTCAGGTAGGAGAACACAATACATTCATTCAAGTAGTTACATGATGTTGTTTGTGATTTTAGAACAAATTTACATATCGTCGCGGTTAAATTATTTTTTCAATTAAATTAAATACGGCGTCATCAAAGTTGGTATTGTGGCGTTATATATGGTCCGACATGTGCACGAGTCATTATAATATTAACATTTTATGAAAATCAAGCTCAGATGAGTTGCAGTATCAAAAAAAAAAAAAAAATAGCCAGAATCGTGCAGCTCTAGTGGGCGCTTAGTTTTTAGTGTTGTTCATTACATTTGCAAAGGCCATTTAAAACAGTAGCCTACTAGATGGCAAATACAAGACTCTTCTCTGCTCTTCGAATATTTAAAACATTAACCTTTATAGACAATGTTTCTTGAGTAAAGAAAATGCTGTAGTTAATCAAACATCAGTTCTTTATTTACCCTTGCACTGCAAACAAGCAGAGACTCTCCAAACCGTGTGTGGCACTTCATTCACAATAGAGGCAGGAGGAGTTAGAAAGTTTGACCGACAGATTCAGTGGAGTTTCAAGTAGGGCTGCACGATTAATTGGAATTAACACTAAATCGCGCTTAAACCGTTCAGTCTTAGTGCGTAGGGCTGAACGATTATGGAAAATAATTTAATTGCGATTTTTTTTAACCAATATTGCGATTGCGATTTAATATGCGATTACATTTTTCAAGTTCTTTACCTTCTGTATTAGTCGACAAAGACAAGCAATAAATCATTGTACAGTAGGGATGGGAATCTTTAGACAGCTCATGATCCGATCTACTTTTTTTCTTATTAATTAATCTTAATAACACTTAAAATATGTATTTAATTACATGTGTAAATATACATACTTAAAAATATATATATATATATATAAACACATTTAATTAAACCAATTACATGTTAAGAATTTTAAATAGGCTATAAACTAATATAGCTTCAAAATATAAGAGCTAGTAAATAAAGAGGAACAAAAAAAAAACATTACAAGCAATAAACAAAGAGTGCTTTCAGTATTTAAAAGTACGCTGTCTGAACGTTTTCCATTCAAGAGCTGGAGTGATTTTCCCCCCTCAGTTTAGATACGATAAGCTGCATTCATACTAATGCACATATCTCTTTTGAAATTGTAAATGTGGTTTGTCTTGTTGGGTTAAGATATAACTGACCGTGTTTACATTAATTTCGCGTCATAAAAGCATTTTAGAGATGCAAGTACATTTAACCAATGAGTCGCTCACAGCCGCATGCACGAGCGCTCTTCACAAAGCGCGTAAGTTTTTTAAAATGAAAGCAGCTTTCTCAGTGATTTTTATATTTTTAATATATAAGCCAACTGCATTCCAAAAGACATAAATAATGCCTTTGTGGAGCATTTGTAAGGAAAATTCCGGCGGCCAAGACCGCGCACTGCAAGAGTAACATCAAAGCGGCAAAACCTGTGCAATGAAGCCCGCGACTGTCCTTGTAATTCGCTTAGACCCCGAACTTTATGAAAGATTATTTTTCGGAAGGTTCGAGCAGTGTCGTGTGTGTGTGTGTGTGTGTGTGTGTGTGAGAGAGAGAAATTAGAAGCAAGCAGAATACGGTTGTTTCTAAAGCACGCGCAGCGTCATCACGCATCTGTGTTTAAAAACTAAGCTCAGACTCGATTCTGAAATTCTCTGAATCGATCCAGAATTGTTGGAGAGAATAAATAACACAATATCACATACATTAAAAATAAACTGTTCTTTCCTGTATGCCAGACCTATATGCGTAGCGTGCCAAGTTGATGCTTGATCTGCAGACTGCTTTTCTCTCGCGTCACGTGACCAGTGTAATCGCAGCTTTTGCGGTTACAAAATCGTGTTTCATCATATCGCGATATTATCGCAAATGCAATTAATCGTTCAGCCCTATTAGTGCGATTATTTTATTACGCATAGCTTGTCAGTGAAGCACGGCTCTGTGATGAGTAGTAAATGCTGCTCCATCTAAAAGCACTGTTTGAGTCGCTTATAATGTGCCTTTAAAAAAGCAACAAGCGTCAAACATCTTTCCAAAAATGAGAAGCATTTAAAAACCTGTTGTCCAACAAAAGAGAACATTTGATAACGTTTTTACTCCAAACTACTCCATAACATCAATCGAGTGCTTGAAATAACTGAGCTAATGTGGCTTATCATCATAGAATCAGGCAGACAGTTTATTATTTCACAGTATTCTATACAGTGATAAAGGCTATGTCCATCAGCACTGCATTATAAATATACTTTATCATCATGAAAATACCCGAGAAGGCTTCAAGAACTCAGATACACCACAAGTCGTATGTTTATTAGTCATGTTTAATCAATTAAGCGTTTCAATCATCTGTTTTTTCAGCTACAGCGATAGTATGATGCCCATAGGGATTTCCTGGAATGACGTGCATTATTGTGCTTCTGCGGCGGGGTATATTTGGAGTTTTTGCGCAAGAGCGCTCTCTGGCTTTCAGACGGAGCAGCATTTACTACTGATCACAGAGCTGTGTTTCACAGACAAGCTGCACATAAAAAAATGGGGGGGAAATCGCAGGATTTGCCAAATCGCATTCGATTTAATATTGATTAATCGTGTAGCCCTACTTACGAGGTTTAGTAACAAGCTCTTTTTAATACTTTCATTGGTTAAATATTTGTAAAACCAACATATTTGACCAATAGCATTGATTTTTAAAAAATAAAACAAAAATTATGAAATATAGATACAAGATGACAACAACAATATTTTCTTATATCGTAGCATTTATTTCTTTGGCATTTGATATTTTTCCACGGTGCACATGTCAACCTGTCACACTAGTGCGCTGGCCAATCACAGTGCACAGAGGTTGGGAAACAAGCAGGCAGGTGCAAATGAGACATTGAGTGCACAATCTCTCGCATCTCTGTGCCTTGATGAAAACTTAATTGCACTTGTTACTCCATTTAAACAATTAATGAGATACACACATGGTCACCTCAGAAGATGTGATTCCCACCTGAAGCGCTGAAATGATTACACAGTTCCCGTCTTGGTAACACTTTATAATAACTGCACGCTATTAATCGTTAAGCATGAGTAAACAGTTAATTCATCATTTATAAAGCATTAATAGACATTAATAAGCAGTTTATAAATGCAGCTATAAATGCTTTTTTCTTGATTTATAAGCATATCTATAATGTGTTTAATAATTGTATGTTCATACTTTGTTAATGATTAATTAATCATTTCTAAATGAAGTATAGCATTATTTACAAACCAGTTATTTAAGAGTTGTCAGTGGTTCATAAGATCACTTAGAAAGTGTAGTGGAGTAAATTCAGGTAGTTATAAAGCATTTAGTAGTGGTCAGTTAACTATTTTTGTGAGCTCATCTAAAGTGAGGACTATTCATGCCTTTTAAAGCATTTATAGAGGAGATTTAAAGACTCCGTTATCTTCTAAACAGAAAAATGAAACAAACACAACAGAGTGATACATAGGCCTGTCACGATAACAAATTTTGCTGGACGATAAATTGTCCAAGAAATTATTGCGATAAACGATAATATTGTTGATCTGAGACCATTTACATCTAATATAATGATAATGGCATAATAATGCAGGTATTAAATAAATAAATTTATTCCTTAAATAATTCCTAAAAAGCTGACAGTTCTTCGCGATCTCACACATCTATTATCAATGAAGCTGACTGCACAATTAATCTTTCATAATATCCACACTTTGTTTGTTATAATTAGAGGATTTGCCAGCATACAGAATTCAGCACTGAACAAAAAGTCTGTTTTGAGCGGTGAGGAGAGTCTATCTTAAATGCTTCTGATTGGCCATTGCGTTCAAGAAATCAACACGTATGTCTGTGATTGGCTACATCGCTCAACGCTGCAAAACTCTGGCCTGTAAATCGTTTCTATATTGTTTTAGTTGTTCTTGTAGAATAAAAATCTATTAGTTTTTATATGTTTTATTAATAGATATTTCTAGTTTGCGGGAGTCCCGCGAATCGTTTTGTTCTCCCGGAAATTATCGCGGCCGGAAAAATTATCGAGCTCATTTTTTTTTATCGTGCGATTAATTGATTTATCGACTATCGCGACAGGCCTAGTGATACAGAACATAGAAATATTTAACAGCCTTTATATCTCCTTTATAAATGCTTTACAAGGCATGAATAGTCCTCACTTTAGATGAGCTCACAAAAATAGTTAACTGACCACTACTAAATGCTTTATAACTACACAAAATAACCCTGAAAAATACATGTTAATAAAGCATTTATTAACACACTAAGTAACTATTACTATATGTCTGAATAATAAGATGTATGAATGTACATTTAAATAGTTTATTAATCATTTACTTACACTTTCTAAGTAATCTTATGAACCACTGATAACTCTTAAATAACTGGATTATAAATAATGCAATACTTCATGTAGAAATGATCAATTGATCAATAATAAAGCATTTATAGCTGTATTTATAAACTGCTTATTAATGTATATTAATGCTTTATAAATGATTAATTACCTGTTTACTAATGCTTAACTAATGATTAATAGGGATAATACAAATTTAGCTGCAGTATGTTTTGCTCAGAAAACACTAAATAACTAAATAAATAATCAATGTGTGTGCAGTCTTTGTCTTGTGCAGTCTACAGAAGTTTTTCTGTATCATACTGTTTTATATATATAATTACACTAATAAATAGCATCAAGATGATCATTATGTCTCTTTATCTTGAGGAATTCCTATTTACTACTAAAAATAGAATATTTATTTTAAAAACGTGAGCAAGATGCTTGTTTAAACCACATGACCACCTCCTGCAATGATTCAAAGTTAAGGTGGTCTGCCTTGATGAGGGAAAGTCCTATATGTCTGCTTAAGTCTTGTAACAACATTTCTAGCAGTTCTTATCAGAAAACGCAGCTTGTTTTTGAATTTCCATCCTATATTCCAAAAGGAACTCCTTGAACTCTATTATGCGCTGCATTGACCCAACTCACACTAATGTCAAATCTATAAAAGGTATCTCTCTATATTTCAAAGTCCTGAAATGAATGAAAACAAATATACAACAGAAATATTTCCAACCAATGAATATTTATATTACATGATGCAAAACACAAAAATGGGCTAACATGACCAATTCATGTGAAGTTTAGGTGATGAATCCGACTTAAGCAGTCACAGGATTTGTATTACGCCATAGCTTATGAGGGACTCCAAGTTTTACGAATTGCCTTCCTTCAGCATACTCTGAAGCTCAAGATCTTCTGCATGCCTGGCATGCTTGTGATTCAGAAGAAGTCTCCCTCAAAAGGTCAATTAGACCTTTTCGAAAGAAGATCATTCTGAAAACAATTTAAAAAAAATCCACACGATTTGACAATTTGAGGGAAGTGGTTACAGAAGAGAGAACTACAAATATAGGTAACACATGAGGCCAATGCTTACACTAAACACTTCAGCCAACAACTAATGCGCCCTAAGCATTTTGAGCAACACAAATAGAATTTGAAAGCTGGAATACCACATTACATTCATACATTTTAACCTTAGAGTGTTTAGTCGTCTACCATGGTAAACAAAAAAACAATGAACTACTGTGCCAGCACATTTTGCTTACTCTTGCACCAAATCACATGATGGAGGATGTCACTTGACCAGGAAGAACCGCATTAAAATGTTTGTGAGTCTTGTGACTAATGCCAGAAACTAGAAACATACATACAGTGCTTGCAAGAACAGATAGTGGAACTACTTGTTAGATTAGGATTAGGAATGATCTTGCAGAACAAGTACTACAGTACATGCTTGATTCAGAGTATGAGGTTATATATTATTTTTTTGCCTCAAGACAGAGGAGGTCCAGTTAGACACTGGGCATGTGTCTAATCAACAACATAACACAATGCAATGCAGATAAAACAGTATTATTAGGAATTAATTATTAGTCACATACAGGCAAACGCAATTAAAGGGATAGTTCACCCAAACATGAAAATTGTCATAATTTAATCAACCCCAGATTGTTCCAAACTTGTATGAGTTTCTTTGTTCTGTTTAACACAAAAGAAGATATTTTGAAGAACGTTGGTAACTAGACAGTAGCCATTGACTTCCATAGTAGGAAGAAAATACTATAGATGTCAATGGCTACTTTCAACTGTCTGGTTACCAATATTTTTCAAAATATCTTCTTTTGTGTTCAACAGAAGAAAGAAACTCATACAGGTTTGGAACAACATGAGTGAGTAAATGATGACAGAATTTTCATTTTTGGGTGAAATATCCCTTTAATACTTCAAGTATCGAGTTACACTGCCTTGCCTGTATATGAGCAAAGATTTTAATAAGTGCCTGTTTTGATTGATGATACCTGGATTGATAAAAACTGATGTTATGGAGAAAATAAACAAGTGTGATTACTCGTGTCACGTGTGCTTCCTAAACCAGACATCCAGTTTCCCATCAGCAAAAACAAGCTTACCAAGGGAGCATGAAATCCTGCTCAAATATAATATCCTGTATAAAGTTTTAGACTTTATACTGACGCCTTTCTGTGTGGATGCATAAAGTTTGTTTACTAATTATGGCTACTGCTTGACATTTGTCCATTTTTTGTGCATTAAGTCTCATATGAGGAACTTCCATATAACAGACATTCTTATTGCTATTACACAGCTAAGTGCTACCATGTACTGTCACTGGCTGTTTGCAGGTCGGCAGTATACTTGGTGTGTTTATGATGATTGTGTTATATTTAATTGTTATTATTAATAGTAGCAGAAGTGGGTAAATTGCATTGATGATCATTTCACGTCAACATGGCGGCGCCCATGATGGGGTGATACATCAATACATCTTTACGTCATCATATTTCTAAAAAGTGTTGTTGATTTCTTTATGTATAACATATTTTATTTTAAAAAAAATGTCTGAGTGCACCCTTAAAGCTGAGAATAACACATTGGGTTGTACATTCACATGCTTGGGATAGGAACACGTAACAACTAATAAAACCAGTTAGTTAAAGCTGCCTGCCACCAATAGTTGGATTTTGATTTCTCTATAGAAAACAAAAATGTTCCAGGGTTAAACTAAGCTGACATTATAACAAGTTTATAAGGTCGAAAATATGTGGACGTGAAGCACATTTCACAGGATCTATACGGTAAACTGTCAAACTGTTGTCACACAAACCATCGCATAACGTTACCTACGCAATCAAATTATTGATGGTCATCTGGGAGCTAACGTTAGCCGGTTAGCGTTCCCAAAAACGTTGATTTACAGTCCCTAAGTTGGTATTTTCCAGTCGTCTACTGTGAATTTAAGTGAAATTAGCTTCATTATATGTTAGTAAAGCAATTATGTTAATTGTTTGGTGTACTAGACTGACATTCAGTCTCTTAGATTTGTTAAACTTGCTCATGCTAACCGCAAATACTCACCGCGATTACGTTAACAAACGTCGTTTTGCCCGAATATTGCAGCCCGACGAGGGTTAATTCCATTTCTTCCTTCCAAAAGAGAGCCTTAAACCAGTCCAAGAGGCGGTTAATGAGTGCCAACATTTTGATGTAAGATTTTACAGGTCTGTGTTGGTTTGGTTTGTTTGCAATGTTTTTCACCACTAGAAACGTAATGTAGTGCTTGGGAGGAACTGACCGCTGTCATATGACTGACTGTGATACGTTTGAGAACTGAATGTGTGTTCATACGCGTTGAAGCTGCGCCACTTATGCGCAGGCTTGCAGTCCGACTCATTTCAGCGAATCGGTTCCTTCAAAAAGTTTGTTACAAAAAAAGCCAATCCAGTGATTCGTTTGTGTCATGAAGCACAGTGTGGCATTTTACGAAATCAACAACGTTAAAACAAAACCATATGTAGGCTACTAGGCACATGGTGCAGTCTTTTATTGGTTTTATTAAGTTTTATGATAACACTTTACTACAAGTTGCCCATTAGTTAACGTTAATGAAACTAAAAATGATCAATACATTTGTTACAATATTTATTCATATTTGTAAACATTAGTTAATGAAAAAACAACTAGGCCTATTGCTTGTTAGTTCAGGACAGGTCCGTTAAATATTATTAACTTTTAATTTAAAAATGTTAACATTAACTAAGATTAATAAATTAGAAGCATTCTTAATTGTTAGTTCATGTTAACTAACATAATTAATTAATGTTAGCAAATGGAACCTTATTGTAAAGTGTTACCACTTTATTTTATTGTCAGTTCAATGTATTGTTCCCATTATACAGCTCATAACACTTATGTAGAACATTTCATTGACAATAAAAAATACTAAAATACAGTTACATTTCCATTCTAAAAAAAAAAAGTATTTGCCCATTGTAACTCTAATGGCTAATGACCACACAATTTTATAACTGCAAATAAAACTACAAAAAATTGCAGTGAAATTATATCACAAAAATTCATATGTCTGCAACAAGATGACTCGTTTAGCAAAAGTATCCAAGTGATGGATTTTATATCTGTAGAACATGGTGCATATTGATACAATAAATATAATGAATAATAGATGTGATGAAAGTCAAATCAAAACAGATGTGAAAGTGAAACAACTGTCCTTAAAGCAGAAAAAGCTGTACAAGCAGACAGAGAGCAAACTCCCCATCATATTCACACACATCACACATGTGATCAGAAGAACATCAATACAATAAGACAAACATGAAGCATTAGATGCTGGTCATTGTGCCTTTTAATCTTTGGTGCTACTGTACTTAAGACATATTTCTGTTCATTACTACATCCCAAAGGTTTTATCTGTTGTGAAAAAATACATTTGTAATGTTTGACTACATTACTTGCTTATATAATTTACTAACTGTCCTCTGCTCTTTCTGAAAATCTGAAAGGCTGTCCTTTAATGGTTTAATACTTACAAGATAAAGTTAACAGTAAATATCCTCTTGCATGACTCAGCTTCAGAGAGCAAATGTTCCATCAAGGCAAAAACAAACATGTCGTCTTTTCCTATTATCCCAGCTCACGTGCATCTGTTTTGAAACTGAAGTGATAAGACCTTTGTGTGGGTCAATACAGAGTAACAAACTATAGTTTATAGATGTTATACTGCAAATGCAATTAATTGCATGTCAATTCATTCAAGCACCCAATTCATTGGGTGTTCTTAACATCCTTCCCAATTCATTGGGTGTTCTTCAAAGACTTTCAAGGAAAGATGTTGACATCACACTTTTGCTATATTCTTCTGATACCTCTGTTTTGGCATCACCCATTTCCTCCTTGGAAAGTTTGCAACTGCATGTATCTGAGGGCAATACTCTTGTGCACGGTTTTCTTACTGCAGAAAGATGTGATTATATCAGACTTTATAGGAAATAGGAATTTCATTTACAAAATAATTTCATATTACATACAATAATACATTTTGAATATGGTAACACTTTAGCTTATGGTCCAATTCTCATTAGTTGCTTATTAACATGCATATTACTATGATATTGGCTGTTTATTAGTACTTATAAAGTAGATATTAATGCCTTATTCTGCATGACCATATTTTACATCCATTAGTAGTACCCAATTCCTACCCAATACCGAAACTTAATAACTATTTTATTATTAATAAGCGGTAATTAGGAGTTCATTAAGGCAAAAGTCATAGTTAATAGTTAATAGTAAATAGAGAGAATTGGACAATGTAGACTTTGTAGACTGTTTTTATTTATTTTTCTAAAGGGTTTACTATAGTTGCAGTAGAAACACATATGTAGACAACTAGAAATTTGACAAACTTGAAAATGTTACTTACATTTTAGGAGCATCTTGTATTTGAAAATTTGGAAAGCAGAATACATGATAAAAACGAAGCAAGTCAACACAGTGACTATTAAACAGGCCACCATGAGATGAGACTGGATCCCGTTTTCTTGTTTGTCTGTTGGGTGGCCTTTATTTGTATCATTTCTTACACCTATGGAAAATTTAAAAGAAGTACCAGGGTTGTGTGAGAAATGCCTTGTAAAATAACTATTTTGCATAGTCATTTAAGATTCCTCCTCAAAATCATCAACGATTTTTCAATAAATGCAATGGTAATACATTTAAATATATACTACATATTTCAATATATTACCATTGCATTTATTGACGAATCGTTTATATATATATAAACTTTCAGATTTCAATATATGCACACTACATTTCAAAAGTTTGGGTTAAAAAGCTTTTTAACACTTTTATTTGGCAAGAATGCATCAAATTAATCAAAAGTGACAGTACTGTTAAAAGATTTGAATTTCAAATAAATGCTGTTAATTAACTTTCATCAAAGGATCCTGATATTTCAACAAAACTGTTTTCAACATTGATAATAAAGAACATTTCTTGAGCACATTAGATCAGCATTTTAGAATGATTTCAGAAGGATCATGTGACACTGAAGACTGGAGTAATGATGATGCTGAAAATTACCTTTGCCATCACATTAATAAATTACATTTTAAACAATATTAAAATAGAAAACCGTTATTTAAAATTGTTATAGTAAAATTTCACAATATTCCTGTCTTTACTGTATTTTTGATCAAATAAATGCAGCCTTGATGAGGATAAGAGATTTCTTTCAAAAAACATTTCAAATCCTACTGACCCCAAACTTTTAAACAGTAGTGTATCATACATTTTAATTACAAATATGTTATATGAATGGAAATGGAACCCCATAATGACAGTATGTGTTTCAGTAGTAAAATGTACAAACCAGAAGAGACACATCTTGCATTGTGGGTCTTGTTTCCAGGGAAGATCACATCACCAACACACCTGATTGTGAAACTCAGTTATCATCTGTTAAACAATCTCAAGGCATTACTATTCATTTAAGAACTCTAATGAAATTAGAGAAAATTTCAAAAATTTACTTTGTAATGGATTTACACCTGCTGCCCTCAGCATCATTGTAAGTGTTGTCTGGACATGGCACACAAGTGTAATTGTAATCAAAGTCACCTGTCAAAACACCAGGGAAAAAAGGCAATTGAAGGATTTGAAATAGTATCATGAATCACTTTAATGTCTCTCTGTCCTCATGCCCTCTACACAATATGACCATTAGAAAAAAAGCCCCCAGGAAAGACACAAAGAGAGGAGGAGCTCTAAATATCAATCATTGTGGAGACATGTGTCATTTTGTCTGATTAAATAAAAACAAATGCCTTACCAGTTCTATTCAGTTGTTGTCCAGGTTTACAGCTTTTTCTTTTCTCACAACTGCTGCATTTTTCATTTAAGCATAAATGATTGTTACAGAAACATTTGACCTCCAAAGCAGGGTTTTGTGGACATTTCTCACATTCCGCTTGACATGAGCCTTTGGGATACTCACCTGTCAAAACAAGTTTAAAGTAAGTTTGAGCATTTCACATCTTACTTGAATATTATGATTGTATTATGATGTATGATGAATATTATGAGGATATTATGAGTTTCTCCATAGGGTTCTACCAGGGAACTCCATATGATGTCTCAGGGATCAATTATACTGTAATAGTGTTAATAATAATAATAATAATAATAATAATTTAATAATAATGCTATTAAATATAATGCTAATAAAGCTGTAACTCAAATTATAGATGGATAAGTTCAGCTCAAAACAAATAATCATGAACAGAGAATAAATTACAGCGTTTATCATAGTCTTGAGAATATCATGGTAATCTTACCTGAAGGGCAGGCTTTACAACATTTCTTTTCAATTTCATACTCAGTGGTCCAGTCACAGTTTACAGCCAGACTCGAAATCCAGCTGCCACAAACACAGAGCAGTGTAAACCAGAGCTTAGCGGTGTCCATTGCATCACAGCAGTAGATTGAGGATTGCTCTCTATTTTCATTTCTCACATTTTATAGTCTGACGTTACACCCACAAAGCAGAGGCGTGAG
This sequence comes from Gila orcuttii, assembly GCA_026230005.1. Classification (NCBI taxonomy): domain Eukaryota; kingdom Metazoa; phylum Chordata; class Actinopteri; order Cypriniformes; family Leuciscidae; genus Gila; species Gila orcuttii. The sequence goes on from JAPDVR010000011.1 coordinate 39,290,775, forward strand.
CATGATGAGGAAGAGAGAGGTCAAAACCAAAGAGCCTATAGAACTGAGAGTGAGAACATGCAAAGACATGTAACAAGATGTGAATTTAAATTCTTAAAAAAACTCACTGGAAATCTTTCCAAATAATTTCTTTGGAAAGCATGAGATATGTGAGATTTTTTGGGAAAGATTCACTTTATAGGGGTGGAAGAAATAAATACCCCTGAAAGTCTTTCATTCTTTCCTTTTAAGGCCAATGTATTTGATACTGTTGGTTGACATGGAAAGTATGGCTGGATGTGGATATCAAAGACATATTTACTATGATTCACAGTTTCATAGAGCATGAGGTTGTGGGTCATAGTCAATCCAAAAATAAAAATTCTGTCAACATTTACTCATCCTCATGTTGTTTCCAAACATTGGAGTTTTCTTTCTTCTGAGGAATACAATAGAATAATGTATGTTAAAGTAACTTATTTTTATTCAACTTTCATTACACACGTACACATAAAGGTTATTTATTGGCATCTGTGGTTCAATGAAGATTCTTTAACATCCATGAAACCTTTCCATTGGACAAAAGGTTCTTTATAATGAAAAAGGTTTGTTAGATAATTTACATCATTTGAAAAAAAGTTCTTTAAATATCTGTTCACTGAAATGGTTATTCTATGCAAAAAACCTATAAATTAGTTACCTATCGTTCTGGTGAAAGGATAACTTCTCTTTTAATGTCAGCAAAAGTCACAAGTACACACTACAATACTAACGTATAGCAGTAAGTGGCTGATGAGGTTCAGTTGGGTCAGGACCCACCAGATAGTTCTGTTGTGCAAAATGCACTGTAAAGCAAGTGGAGAATGTCACGATAAGGACATTGCCTCTGTGATGGGTTTGGCAACTGATTAATTATGCCCCACCAAAAATTCATAAGTATACAAAGAAATAAACATTTTTTGAGGACTTTGGCACTTTTTAATTCAGAGACCTCAACAGAGATGACAATAAGTGATGGAGAAAGAGAAGAAGAGTGGGATCGATACAGCTGAGCATCACGTCCTTATTGCTGTTGAAGCAGTGGCCTTGTGGTTAGTCTATGTTCTCCATTGGTTGGTGTATATTTCAAAGAATCTAGGAAACCTAAGCAAACCACTATCACCATTTTTGATAGGCATGTCACAGAAACTATTTAATCATTGTCTGATATACACTTCTCCACCACCAACAGAAATGCTCTGCTATGGGTAATAAAAACATCTCTGTCTCTGATAACACCGGTGTTATCGAGGTAATCTAGCCTGCGTAGTGTAACAGGAAGGACCACTTCTTGTTCAGCAAGAATCTCTTAACCCTTCGTTGATATGACAACCACTGTACCAGCCTGAGAGTCGTAAACAGTTCTTTTACTGTCATTTGTAAGATTAGGCTACTTGATGTGAAATACACAGCCCATTTTAATACGGTAATGTGATGTATTTTCATGTGAAAAAAGATATTAATGCATAAAGATATGCACACATGGATTCAATGTGATCATGCGTAAGCTGCTGACAAAATGGGGACACGCCCTTGCAGAACCCGGTGTCTGAGGCACGTGTACAAACACGTCATTCAATGGCTGACGCAGTGCAATGATGTCGCGAGGTGCGCCCCAGCGTATAAGAAGGGTGCCTAAGAACACGTCATCAACTTTTTTGTCTTTAGGAAGCTGCTTATTTGTGTGCTGTGTGAAGAATATGAAGGTAAGGAGAATGTGCCAAGCAGACAATTCAAACACTGTGTTCCTCCATGATTTCCCATTGAGGAAACTCCGCTCCCGGCCGCTGAGCCCCGAAGCTCTAGCCTTACATTTGCTGAGGCTGGGCGAGCAGGGTTATGGGTGGATGCCTCAAGTGGAAAGGAATTTAGCGAATTACCTTTCCTTCGGGACATCCTCATTGCTGAAGGCTACTATTTTACCCTCTAAACCATGTCAGATGCACATAGAGGTTGGTGGGCAAAGTGTATGTGGCGGCTGGGCAGACTGGTGGAGCTTTGCACACTATAATAATTCATAAAAAAATAATTTATATAGTGCTTTTCTCGGCACTCAAAGCACTTTACATAGGGGGGGGGGGGGGTTCCTCAACCACCCCCAATGTGCAGCATCCACCTGGATGATGCGACGGCAGCCATATTACACCAGAACGCCCACCACACACCAGCTTATTGGTGGAGAGGAGACAGAGTTATGAAGCCAATGAGTATATAGGGATGATTAGGAGGCCATGATGGACAGAGGCCACTGGGCAAATTTGGCCAGGGTTACACCCCTACTCTTGGGATTTTTTGTGACCACAGAGAGTCAGGACCTCGGTTTAACGTCTCATCCGAAGGACTGTGCTTTTTGACAGTATAGTGTCCCCGTCACTATACTGGGGTGTTAGGACCCACACAGACCGCAGGGTGAGCACCCCCTACTGGCCTCTCTAACACCTCTTCCAGCAGCAACCTGATTTTCCCAGGAGGTCTCCCATCCAGGTACTAACCAGGCTCAACCCTGCTTAGCTTCAGTGGGCAACCAGTCTTGGGCTACAGGGTGATATGGCTGTACTGCAAGTTAACCAGGCAGATCTGCTCAAAGACCTGGATCAAAGACCTGTGCCACAAAGCAGGCAGCCAGCTCTATAGGGCTGGTCCATGACTGCTATGGTAGCAACGGTGAAGTATACGTAGCTTAATTTGACGCCCCTGTCTTGCCCTCTGGGCTGTTTGGCACTGCCATTGAGATGGTGGTGGACAGGTTTAGATAGGCAAGAACGCAGTCGGACGCCTTTGGGAAGTATATCCCTTGGCGGGTTCAGGCCCCTCCTAAATTGTCTACGCCTTTTTCAGAGTTCCTGGAGAGAAAAGCAGAAGGCAAGTGTGGCTGCTGGAGTTCCCCCTTCGAGGAATGGGGGACAAAGACGTCGTAATAGGAGAAAGACACACACAAATTGGGAAGCTGTGGGTGCAACAAAGAAAGAGGAAATTAATTGAGCTAGGCTGCGGCCCAAGCTCTCACCCCCTTTTTTCATTCCTTTTAGGTCCTCCTAAATCGTCTGTTCCCTTTCTGGGAGCTAAGCAAAACTGTAATACAGAAACCTGATACAGATCTGGTTGCTAAAAAAAAGCACATGCACTGAGCCCTCGCCACCTTTTTCTTCTTCTTCCTTTCTTCCAGTCTCCCCCTCCATCCCTCCCCCTCTGAGGAAGGTGTTGGGGTACAAGAAGTTGTTTTTAGATGAGAATAAATATAGGAGATGACTGGCATCAGGTAGAGACTGGCACCTGTGACTATTTTTTAGGACTTGGGCTATCTAAACTGAGGTTGGGCCCACTCCTTACCCTGAAAAGGGAGGTGAGCTTGCTTTACCACAGCCCGAGAAGCCTGCTGTTTGGCTCCCGGATACCCTGTAGTGCTCCCGGATACCCAGCTGACACTTTAATGGCTTGGGGCTAGAATTGACGCGTTGTTACATTTTTGGAGAGGTGCATGTCAGAGTACGCCGAAGGGTACGCGTGCTACACACAGCCTACGACGTAGCTACAGCGTGAGTTCGATGCAGAAGTATAAATTGGGCTTTAGTCAGCATGACGTAGTTGGTATGGCGTCCCCAGAGCGTTAGCAGCTGACGCAGCGTAGAAGTTTCTTCGAAAGGGAAGGTTTTGGGGTTACATATGTACTCAAACTTCCCTGAGAAGCATCACGCTGCCATGCTTCGGGCATGCCTGCACACCTTCCTTCAAACAATACGAATCTGATGATGTGTTCTCAGATGGCCTTCTTATACACTGGGGCGCACCCTGCAACGCCATCGCACTGCGTCAACCATTGAATGGATTGTTTGTTGTTCACGTGCCTCAGACACTGGGGTCTGCTAGGGTGTGTCAGCAACTGATGCAGCGTCTTGTTCCCTTCTCAGGGAACAGATACGTAACCCCAAAATGATTTCCATAACAGAATAACCAAACCGAATTTACATTTGCTAAAATGAACAAATAGCTATTTAGCTACTAGTTAACATTAGAATGTAAAAAAAAGAAAGACATTTCAATTTATAAAATTTTGACTAAAGATTACTAAACATTTTTTCTTTAACTCTATTTCCTTTCTTTTTACAGGTCCTGCTTTACACACTATATTGACCTACGAACAATCATATTATATCTTTTCTATTTTTATGAAACCAAAATTCATCATAAAATTGGAATCGGTCCTATTTACTTTCCCAAAGTATGGCATTATTGTGACACTGATACATTTTATTCCAAAGCAAACATTGTTTTGACATTTGTGTTGGACATTGTTTATCTTTCGTAATCAAGATGACTTGTGTTTCCTCTGAAATAACTTTCCTTTTCCACTGTTCTTCCATTTTCATTTTCTTTTTCACATCAGTGCATGGAATGATATTATATTCTTTACTTTTTTACTTTTATATTCTTTGTTTTACCTGTAATTAAAAGTATTTTTAAAAAAGTAAAAAAAATCAAAAATCTTTGCTAACTGAAAGCTAATGGATGTTTAAATATCTCTCTGTGTATGAGTGTATGAGAGAGCATAGGATGAATCGTGCAGATTTGCATGTCAGCTATGACCTTTAATAAAAGACGCACATGAACCTGCACAAACATCAACTATTCACACCTGACACCCCTATACTGACAGCGCTAAATCCAACCATCTTTAGCTTTGATTCTGCATCTGAGCTTATGTGATTGTAATTGTTTTAATAAGATTTCAAGGGGAAAAGCCTGAGATTTGAAGACCTTACAAGCGGAGAGACCTTACGAGTGCACTGTTGTGTATAAGGGATGTAAAAAAAAATGACACTCATTTTATGCAGTAAGTTTTTTTAATTGAATCCAACCTACAGGATGTCTAAAGGGGACCATCAAAATAAAGTGTTCCCCATGCATTTACTAGCTGATAGCAAATGAGGACGAGGGTTGAAATGAAAATATCAAACTGATATTTAAGTGATATTTTCTTCTGTATTGAACATCAGCTATTATAAAAGTCATTGCAGAAAGAAACATTTGATGATGTCATAAAGAAGAGGTGGTCTGACTACGTGTATTACAGACGTCTTGCAGTGTCATTTGCACATGTCTGGTGGTTTCACTTCGAGCTTCCCCCTGTCTTGCTCAAAGGGTAGGCTACAGCTTTTCAGTGCAGCTGACTGTAGTGGTCTAAGTGAAATGTCACAGCATGAGGTTAATCTTACGAAAGCGTACATCTAGCAATGACACATTAACTGTGCTTTTTCATAGGGTGTTTTTTTTTCTTTTGGTTTAGAGTATGCTATTAAAATTGATGAGCGCATGTGCGTCACAATAATTGTGACCACACTGTATATCACAGAGTTCATGTTACCATATATTGCAATACTTATGAATTATACAAGCTGCTCAACACACAAAAAACTAATGCAAGCAGTTCATTAAAGCATGAAAAATTTACTGAATGTATATTTAGTTTTTTGTGTTGAGCTGTTTGTTTAAAATAGGCCTATACAAAATTATTATAATAAAAATATTATTTATAAAAATGTATAATGTATGTTATATAAGTATATGCATTTTACAGGGAGGTATGGCCAGTCTTAAATTTAATTAAAAATATTGTTTAAAAACAGTTGTTTGGTTTTTCCACTAAGGCTACATCAATAACCTTTTTAAAAATAAAATAGGCTAATTAAAAATAAAAATGTACATTACATCTTGTGAAGTAGATAAAAAAAAATATATATTGTTTAAATGTTTGCACTATGGTCATATTGCTGTATTTTGTTTGAAATGTTCCTTCCATGTCCTTCCACGTCAACATTTAAAAGCATTCTGATAAAAAGTTTAAAATCCTGCAAAAATGTCATTTAACAACCAGATTTTCCAAAATGAAAATGGCCATTTTATAGAATGAGTGTTAGTTCTTGTTTGCAGCGTAAAGGTTTAGATTTAAAGGGACTGTGCAAATTCAAAATGATTCTCTAAACGCATCATTCAGCTAATTTTCGACAGCAGTCTCTGCTGTCAAATGATTAGTTGGTGTCTTTAGTTTGCAACGTCCTACTCTCTGTTACAAGAATTCAACTCAAGAACGTAAGGGGAAATGCTGATCTCGTGACGATGAGGCTCTTTGACAAGAAGGCAAGGGATGTGGTTCATTCTCTTGAACAACAGATTAAGTAAGGAAATGAACAAGTTCCAAGATTACCAAACTCTCAGACCACTATGCTACAAGATTACATCAAAAATGTACTGTTCTTCACGAAAGCATGACACAGCAGTTATCTGGGCAAATTACATCAAATAAAAATAAAAACCAACAGCTCATGCATATCAGGAAATAGTGAGATTTTGGTCTGCAGAGCTTGTTCTTGACATTGGCAACCGTGCAGCCCTGCAGATGGTGCTGCTACTTCAAATAGAGAGGAGATTAATATCAGACTAATTTAGATACTATATGAACATTCTTCTATGAACAACATAAGACAACATATTTTCTAGTATTTCACATGCTTTCAACTCTCACAAAAAGGCTCCATTCTTTCTAAGATTCATATTGGATTGAGCTGCACGGCCTGTCAGGGAATTTTATGGTTGGTTAACAAAGCTGACTTCTCGTTTCAGATCCTTTTACAAAACGTTTTACAAACGTCGCACTTTGAATCAAAAAGAGACATCATCACATTTAACTATATTAGTAATACCAAGAAAAAATGGAAAACCCTATAGGCCTACATCTCGTATACTGAGGGTTGCCACACGTCCCTTAAAATACGGAATCGTCTCGTATTTGTAAAATGATGTGTCCCGTATCAAATCAATATTTGTCCCATATTTTACCCACACATAGCATAGTTGAATAAAAACATAAGGATTTTGCAGTGTGGAGAATACTAATAGCAAATATAAAGAAATCAATTTCACAATAAGCAGGCCTAGTAGAGTGAGCGCATTTTCACGTGATTGCATTTTAGCGGTTTTGTTTCCATAGCGACGGGGTCTCGTGAGTGCTGTACACCTGCACGGTCTTTTAACCCCCCTTGTGTGCTTTTCGGGGTCTTTTGACCCCAAATTAAGTTTTCTGAAATAATAAAATAAAAAAAATCTCTTTGTCCAAATGGAATGAGACTTTGTAAAGTTGTCAACACTTTGTAGATCTACAAAAAAGCAAAAAAAAAAAAAACATATATATATATATATATATATATATATATATATATATATATATATACTGGAATGATATTTGTTTTTTATGTTAGTGTGGAAAAGAAGTCACACTTGTGCTGTTTGGGGTCTCCAGAGAACCCAGGCAACAAAATCTAATTTTGTATTAAAAAAAAAATTGTTTAATTTTTTTTTTAAATTTTACTCAGTTTATTAATGTTTTTACTCCACATCCGTGCAGTTTTATACATTATATTTTTTAAATTTATATAAATATTTTATTTTTATTTATTTTTTTACAAAAAAAGCTTTTTATGTAAAATTCACTTTATAAAGGACCCACATTTCTAACTTTCATACATGGGGATAACATGGATCATTTGACATGGTTTAGTGTAAGATTTTTGCCCTTTTGGAAAATGCAGTTTTATAAGTAAAAAAGTATCATTTAAAGCTCCAGTCAGTAACTTTTTTGGGTTAAAAATGATCCAAAATAAATTTTTGAGCAAGTACATAACAGCCAGTGTTCAAAATGATCTGCTTGCCTTAGCTCAATTCAAAACGGTAAGCTTGTAATAATGTTTTAACTCCAATAGTAGCCTACTGGTGGATTTCCGGGGGAAAATTATTTGCGTCATTACGTCACATCTGTACACATAAAGAAGGTGTCTCGGCTAGTAGGCTCTAATACGTGTGAGGATGTTGGAGGTGGAAACTTATAGCCTTTCCTCACAGCACTTGATATAATTAAACTTATTAATTTGATGGCGGATCCAGAAAGGCTCAAACGACAATCACAGTGACAACTGGAGATTCACCTGTAGTAAAATGCAAAAGACTTCGGAGTGGCTACAGAAAAAAAGAGTGCAACCGGCCCCATGCGAAAACAAGGATAAATATCTGAAGGGCATTAAAAGTAGTCACGCAATGCTGATGTTGTTAACGTTAAAGTCCCTGTAAAGGCAATTCTAAAAAAAAAATTCTAAACACATTATAAATGTTAGAAATGTATTGCTAAAACATATTACAAAGACTGTGAACTGTGAAGTACTGAATTGTGGAGTTAGACCGTTAAACAGTTTTTCATCATTGCTGTGTTCTGGATTTTTTGGGGCGGGGCTAAAACGGGGTCTTGATGCACTGGAGTGCCTGAGCTCCTGGACACGCCCCTACTTGATGACGCACTGGAGCCACTGAGGCTTGCCCCTCCCCTAACGGTGACAGTTGAGTGTGGCGACGGCAGCTTTCCCGCGAGTGGGCGTGGTTTCAGCGCAGACAGCGGACACGCCCCCAGCGTTTGAGAGCAGAGACTACTGCTCATTTTTTCAAGATTTTGATAGCTTATTTTATATACTTGCCGGCTATACTTTAACAATTTGAGAACAAGTAAAATTTCCACGGTTTGACATGATATGATAAGCGATTGTTAGATTTAATCAGCGTGATTTACAGCAATGCTTTTTTCCCCCTTAGTTGGTCAGAACAAAAGTGGATGTTACTTACCTGTTCAGATTACATTTTCCGGTGAAAATTCTTATGTTGGTCATACTTCCAAAAAGTAGAATCTGTGATTCGTAATGCCAGTATCCACACCGGCGCGGTGTCTGACAGCCGCCCATTCTCTTCAAAACATTGGATTCATCCGAGCTGTGCCATGCTGAGGCACTACCCACGTAAAGTTGATAATTCGGGAATAACTGCAATTGCAGATTTCGAACAGAGATGGCAACAAAGAGGAAAAACTACGGACTGCAGCTTTAACCAGTTGATGGCTTCAGAGCTCCACTATTTTCTATTTGACTAACTAAAAGACATTTTTACACAAGTGTTTCTAGTTGGATTCATACCTACATATTATGAAATCACAATTATAAATATAAAACATACTTTTTGTCACAGTTAAGCATTTTTGTAATTTGAAAATTTTTGTAATCTGAATTTTTTTTTTAAATAATGTTACATTATGAATAGAATCAAAAAAAAATTGTCCATTTTTGTCAGACACCGCTTAGGAAATGGACAAAATTCATTCATTCAGAAACAACACAGAACACACATAGACAGAAATTTGAAGAATTAAATGAAAAACAGATGTTTGAAATAAATGATAAACTTTTCTCTTTGTAACATCTTGTTCAATTTTGATTCAAATCATAATGTAACATTATTGAAAAACTGGGGATAGGGGGCCACGAATGGGAGTCCCTTATTTCACAACCCTAACTGTTATTTGTACAAGGAATATTATTGTAGAAGTTGGTAAAGACTCTTAACCAAATAAGCAGATGCAAAGTTTAGAATTAAACTGTTAACAGCCCTCGGTGTAAAGCACCTGCTTGTGGTTTCATAAGTGGAAGGTGCAGAACGCCATTTAGCTTCAAGAGCAGGAACGTGAGTGTTTGTGCGTGGTTGGAAATTTTCAAGCGAAAGCTTTTGCCTCCCCAGAACCTCAGAGTGTTTCTATCGGAAAAAAGCATACATGTAGGAGGGGACAATACCATCTCTGACGTTGCTAAGTGCACTTGAAATACAAAAATCCATATGATGAAAATACGTGATCTATTTTAAATGTTAGTCCTAGTTCTTATTAAATCAATCAAATATCAACTTTGGGAAGAGTTGAGACCAGAGGAATTTACATTATTATTATTATTTTTTTTTACATGTGAACAACAGGAAAAATAACAATGTTTTTTTTTTTTCTGATATTTATACTGGAGAATATAAACAATCTTTTAGATTAAGTCCTTTATTTAAAATTGTACATTATATACATAATCAGACACATTGCACTGAATGACAACAAGAAATAGATAAAAACAAAACAAAATGCAATACAACAAAAATATTACTGACACTTGTTTATGCAGCCCATTTATTTCCATTTCACTGAAACAAAATTAAACCTTTATAATAAGGCTACACACAAAAAATTAAATAAACAAAGGAAAGATTCTCAGAAGTTGTCCTTAGCCCACTTAAATAATAATAAATTCATCATATTTCTCTCAGGAATGCATGAGTCATTACAGGACATGTCTGTGGTAAACAACTTTAGCGACATGGAAATGACTCCATACGGTAACGGCATCCAACGATACCTACTAATGAATAATACATTTAAATCAATTCACAGCTTAAATTAAATTAGCCATCTAAATTCAAATGGATGAGCGTTTACACTACAAGTGCAATGAGAATGAAAGTAAATCTCACTTTTATTTTGGACCCCAAATACATCCGTATTTAACATTGTCCCATTTCAAACATGTTGCCTGAAACAGGTGTAAAAGGTCCAAAACAACCTCTAACATAAGATAGTTTTCTAAATGACTGTATTTACATCATTCTCACAACACCTACTGAAGCCATTAAAAATATTTTTTAAAAATTCTAAAATGTAAGACAATTACAACTAAGCACTGATTATTTTTATGTTTGTAAGTGGTGTTATAATGTACACTTTGTTTTAAGGTACCCTGTAATTATAATGGGTAATACCAGTCAACAACATGTACTTACTATGTACATGTAATTAGAGTTCGGGTTTGGTTTGGGTTAGATGATTGGATTTGTAATTATGCATAATTTACTGTTATTACTATAGTAAGAACATTTCAGATGTGTAACAGTGACACTGTAATGGTTCGTTTCCACTGAGTGGTACAGAACAGCACAGTACAGTACGGTACGCAACGCAATTATTTCCCTTTCGATTGTCAGGCGTTTTGAATAGTACCAAAATACCGTACCACATTTTTGGGACCCTTCCGTTGGGGTACCTAGCACAGTAGTCCGGTACTTTAAAGGCTCGTTTCCATCGAGCGGTACAGAACAATTTTCGAGACAGTATAGCCTACCCTTATCCGGCTTGCGTTTGTTGGCGGTGGAAACGCAAGCCGGATCAGGGTTACCATCCCGAATCTTACTGTAATGTACCCCTCAAATAAAGGGTTACACTTAATTTTAAGGTGACATAGTTACATTATACTCACTCAAATAAGTACTGAGTAATAGTCATGAACTACATGTACTTACAATAAAGTTACGGTTAGGTTTAGGTTAGTTACTTGTAATCATGCATAATTTACTGTTATGACTAAAGTAGGCTACATGTCACCTTAAAATAAAGTGTAACCAAATAAAGTACTACCTTAAAGTAGAAATGTAATGTATTTAATTGCAGTTAACAGTAATTAACAACAATTAGCAATAAACTAGTTATATAACAACTATTACTTGCATTCAAAATATTCCACAAAAAGGAACATTGAGGCCACTGAAAAATACATTAGACAAGTAAGGACAGGCACTTGTCCCCAGATTCTTCAACAGGCTTTCTGCATACACTGTCTAAAGAGAATAAATGTAAGAAGGATGAATAGAGAGTAGCCACACACACACACACACACACACGCACGCGCGCGCGCACACACACACACACACACACACACACACACACACACACACACACACACACACACACACACACACAGTAATATCATCATCTAGGGGTACTCCACCTTTTCGAGAATCCACTTTCTTGTGGTTATGAATGCAGTCGGTGACTTTATGCTTGTGGTACAGGAATCCAGACAGAAGAAAAATGGCAGCGCATAGCAGGACCAGCCCTGGAATAAAATATGAATTCATGCTTAGCAAGAAAGGTTCAAATTGTAATTGATTAATAAATCTGGGCTGGAAGTAATGAAGAAAGAGTACATAAGCTGTAGAAGCGGTCTTTGGTGGGAGAAGAGGCTGTAGTTCTTGAAGGGGCTGCAGAAGAGATGGTGGTTGTCTTCAGTGAGTTTGTCTTCAGTGAGGTTGTATACACTTTGGGAGCTTCTGTCACCTCTTCTAATGCATTTTTGCAGACGGCATCAGAAGTCTGGGTGCCTGGGATCTCAATCCCACTTTTGCATCTACAGATGAAAAAACGTTTGCAAATCTCTTCATATGGCAGAAAGAAAGAAAAACATTCTGATGAAATTGTGTCATCATTTATACTCATGCTGAAATCATAACAAACCTGTAGATATGACTTCCTTTCTTCAAAACACAAAGTGCCATTTTGATGAATAGTATTTTTCTTGTCCATACAATGAAAGTTTAATTTTATGGAAAAGAATAAACATTCTTCAAAATATCTTCTTTTATGTTTCATAGAAAGAAAGAGTCATACAGGTTTGGAATGACGTGAGGGTGAGTAAATGATGGCTGAGATTTCCCTTTTGAAGTTTTACTGCTGAATCATCAAAAATGCACAAGAGGGCGCTGATCATACATTGAAATTAAGCTGCTGAGATGATTAATATGTTTAGGGTCATCAATGAAATTCATTCAACTTTTTTTTACTGGGGAATTTTAAGCGTTTGCTCCCCCTCACACAAAGGAGTAGGGTCTTCTACACATCTCTAAGCTCGGGAACATTGTTCTCGGTTGTCTCCCCTTGACAACAGCACTGGGTTTTTTGCATGAGGCTATCAAACCGTATATCTTTTGACATTAATTTCCTTTTTTTATCATAAAAACTTACTCTCTCCATTTTTGACAAGTTGAGTCATCTTTGTCTGAGAAGTAGCCATTGCGACATTCAGTGCAAGTGTCTCCTAGAAGACATAAAGTCCAAGTTTCATAAGATTCACTTTAGTCAGTTGATGTGATTCAGAAAAGTAGGATTTATTGTTTACCTCTTTTATTCACTCCAGAACCTTTTTTACATACGCAAATCTGTTTATGAGAATCATTGGGTGTAAAACCTTCCTTACATTCGCAGCGAATGTCTGTTGTAGGTGTGCATTTATCGACTACCTTACTACCTGAGGGAAAAAAACAATACATGTTGAAAATCTAAATATTGGATTATGATTGCTTTTTCTCTGACTTTGCCTTCCTTTGCATACATTCAGTAGTATTAAACGCCACAGAATCTTATAGCATTACATACATTATACAGTAACATTCTCAGTTACTGAATCTAGGTGCCTGGCACTTACCTTTTCCACATTCACTGCAGTGTTTACAGTGAACATTAGGTCCACTTGTGGGGTTGTACTCATTTTCTTGACAGTCCACACAATACTCTTTTTTGTAAACACGCCTCTTACCTACAATTAGACATAATTTATGAGGCGTTTCATGTGACAAATATACATTTAGACACAACAGTGGATCCCAAATCCCGGTACTTAACCATAATCATACATACCTGCAGGGCAATCTTCAGCACTTGCATTTTGGTGAAGTAAAAGCAAACACAGGAGAGTTGAGAGGACTTTCATGTAGAAGAACATAACAGCAGTAACACGGAACTGTGTGTAGCCCTCAAACAAGATGATATAGACTGAAACCTCTGACAAAGTGACATTTAACATTTCTCAACAGGCAACTCCCCCACTCTCTAACGGTGGAAAAACATGTAGGATTGTTATAGTAGAGCATGTTTCGTGTATCTTGTGTTAATAATGTCAAAATCCTTAAGTTATTTTCAACCCATTATATGAAAATATATATTTAAAATAGCCATTATTCATCAGTTGAATTAAAATAAATAAAGTAAAACCTGACACATAAAAATGCTTTAAATAAAACTAAAAATTAAAAGCAGTTGAAATCTCTGGAACTGTTATGTAACATGAAGGAACAGAAAACAGGATTTAATGACCAGAAAATCAGGAACAAAAACACACTATATACAATAAACAAAAACAGACCAAGAATGAGGGAGAACACAGGGTATAAATACAAGGGCAAACAAAGGAACATTAACAGGACACAGGTGAATGAAATGATGATGATTAGACACAGGTGCTACAACTGAAGACTAACGAGGAGCGGGAAAACTGAACAAGGAAGACATGTGACTAATGAAAACAAGAAAAAAACACAGGACAGATGAACATAACTGTGTTCATTCTCTGGAACTGGATTTTTCTCAGCTGCATGGAATTTGTTTTTTTTTCTCTATTTTTCTCATCATTCAGGTTGCTAATCTCTGTCCTGTGTGCCACATTCATAAAATATTCAATGTTGTAACTTATAAATGTTCTCATGATAGAATAGATAGGAAACATACTGTAAAATGAAAATTACAATTCGTCAATTTGAATCATCTCTTTGGACAGCCATTTAATATTTCTAACATGCCAAATTCAGAGTAATAACCTAGACTTATCTAATGGCATTAATTCACTTTTTTCAAGATAACTATCTGTTGTTGTTTTTTCTAAATGTTATTTCCTAAATGTTAGCATCTCTAGTTTTCATTTGATTCTAGAAAACATCAGGTCTAGTATACATTTATTTATTGATCTTGATGAGGCAATCAAATGAAATGAAACACTCAAGTGCAATATGTGAAGGTAGGCTACTCTCTATTCTAATGACTCAGAGATGTTTTGCATGGGAAAAAATATTCTTTAGAATGACTGAAAACAGGTAAGGTCTGACACATTTAGCACAGAGTAATTGAGGTTCCTTGGTTTACTGGTCTGCTGTATATGGGAAAAACTAAAGGTTATGTTACACATGTGTGGAGAATAAGTGTGTTCTGTTCTACTTTTTTACCATCAGTTTAGAAAAAATTAATGAACTGGGTCATTTAGTACAAAATATTTATAATATTAACAAACAATGGAGTTGACAAGGCGACACCAAAATCAAACACACAGGAAAATGAGTCAATGTAAAGAGAAAAAAAACTTTTTGCAGAATAGAGTGCAGAGCTTCCCTTTACCATGACATAGTGTAGATTTTATCTTCAGCTTGTTCCGGTCGTCAAACAGAGAAGTCTGTGATCCTCTATGAGAAAGAGGATTTAAAAAGTCCTTATATGTTAAGAGTTATGACAGACACCATAAAGAGGAAAGGGGAAAAATAACATAACTGAAAAGATGACTAAACTGGGTGTTTTCCCTATTTAACTGAGCACTAAAAAACAAAATGACTGTTAATAGGCTCTTTATTATACAGCTTACTCAGCTCTGAAGATAAAAAGAGAAAATGAAATAAAAGTGATGGTGGGGAATGACAAAATTACAAGTGACTTGCATTACATTATCAGATTACTTTTTCCAGTAACAAAAAGTAACGCATTACTTTTACAACAATATCAGAGTTATTTTCATTTTATTTTTTTCAAAACATCTCCTGACCTACCTGTAACGTATTCTGTTTTAGTTTTATTTTCTCTGTTTGCTCTGTTCCCGTTTGCCTGTTTTTCCTTCTACTCCGTCGTTGTGCGATTACTTGCAACAACCCAGCTTTCGCAACACAGAAGGAGACAGACAGGTGTTAAAGTGCAAACAGTGTTTATTGAAGCAGAGTTGTGGTGAACCAGACAATGGTGAGAGGATGGTGGTGACTTAGCTGGCGAAGAGTGAACACGAAGACAAGTGATCTGGATCAGGATGACAGACAGAAGACTGGATACAGGTCGAGACGATCTCAGGTGAGTATGGTAAGGAGTCTGACAGAAAGCAGTGTATACTGCGACGAGACTGGACAATGAGTGGATGGTGAACCGTGAATATATAGGCTGTGTTGATGAGGGAGATGAGGGGCTGTGACGGTGTGGCTGACTCTGTGACACCAGCGTGACTACCTCTGCTCACTGAAATGGTTTCATTTTTTCAGCCAAAATGTTTACCAGCACTTTTACAATTTTCTTCTTAAGGGGACAATAAATTCAGCAGAGTCAGTGCACTGATATTGAATTACTGTAGTTATATGGTAACTTTTTTTTTTTCGCCATTGGTCAACCAAACATCCATATCTCAAACTTTGGGGAGTTTGAACTTACATTTTAAAGCTCTCTAAAGCCCGATACACCACCAACTTTTCACACAGTGTCTCAACTCCAAAACATGTAAACAATACTAAAAGATTATTACCATGGTGAAGTTTCATTTTATCTCATCATGGTTGCATGTCATATCAAGACTTTCCCCTTTTCAGATGCTTGAATGAAGAGATAAATATCTTCAATCAAATGCCATACCACTCTTAGAAGGAAAAAAAAAAAAGGTTCAATGGGCCCTGTGGGGTTCATGACTCAATTTTAAAGAAACCTTTATGAAAAGAAAGGTTCTAATGAGAGATGTCTTGAATGATTGCATAATGCCGTACTTTCAATACTTTTCAATATACTTTTCAATTTGTTTAAATTATTTCGAGTGATAAAGTATTGCAAGCTGTTTAATTCATAAAATGCAATCAAATTTACATTTTACATTAATTTAAATTTACATTAATTTAAAAATTATTTCATTAAAACTACATTCATAAAATGTTTCCATAAATCTTTTCTTCTAAGATTGAAAAAAATGAATCAACTCCATTCAGAGAAGTATACATCACTGCATGCATAGGTGTTTCTTAAACTATGGGCACTTTTGGTCCTGTGGACTTACAATCTCTCTTGAAAATACTCAATCACACTCTCACATGCTTTAATTTTAATTTAAATGAATTTAAATGAATATTATCAATATCCGAGTCCAGGCATATATAAATGCATCACAGAATGTCATGAACATTTCCTCTACATCTTAAATTATGTATTGTGTTCCATATGTTTAATATGTGTTTTATTCCATGGTGGGAATGACTCTACAATTGTGGGGCAGTCATGTTTTTAATTATTGTGGAAATAACTTTCATACAATGTAAATTGAAATAGTTTATCATCATGGTTTTAAACATATAATAATAATAATAATAATAATATTATAATGGATATTCATAGTCTATAAAGTCCGGGTCTTGAACATGGATAAAACAATATCCAACTATATAAAACACAAATTTGTAGCAAAATAAATTATGAATAGTAAATTTTTTTATGTCATAAAAAAGGGAAAAAAGACATGTTTGATTTCACAAAAATGTGTTGCTTGAACATAAAAGTAACTGAAGTTGAAGAAACACCCATATATCCATTAATTTCTATGGAGAATCACAGATTTAATTATTCAAATACTTTAAATAATTTGAGATTTAAGTACTCACTCCAGGCCGACAGATGGCGACAATGACACTGCAAATATTTTAAAACCTCCATATGGTGACGACATCTCTACGCGAAGAGGACGACGACTGCTCCGCTTTGTTTACTTTTAAAGATGGATGTTCAATCACATTTATTTTCTGAAAGCACTGACTATCTGATTTAACAACTGACATTAGAATGTAAGGTAGAAAAAACACAGCATGGAGGAATCGTGGGATTTTGAATTCTTTTCTCGTATGGTTGATAGTTTGGTTTCCTTTCTGTCCGAATTTGTGGACGATTGGCTGGCCAACGACATGAGAGTTGCCGTGTTTAAAATCCTGTTCAGCTGGCTTGTCATCAGTCTCGTTGCTATCCACTTTGCATGGAAAGTGTACGGGAACACTGTCAACGATATGTACTACCGGCAGGGTGAGTATTTTCTGAGGTGCTCCGCGTAATCCGTAATAATAAGTCCTACTGTATAAAACGTTTTGTGACCATACACTGCCCTGCCAAAACAAAAGTCGCTGTTTGGATTTAAATAGGCAAATGCTAGTTTCTAGCATGTTATATGTTTGGAAACAGTTCTTCTAACACTAATTGATGGAGTGTGTAACTTTTTATTTGTTTGAACAACCAACCATAAATTGATGCACCACTTGATGGAAATGACATCACAGCATTTATTTCCATCAAGGTGCAAGTTTCCTCCAGCACATCCCAAAGACTTTCAGTGAATTTAAGGTCTGGACTCAGAGGTGCCAATTCATGTGTGAAAATGATTCTTCATGCTCCCTCTTAACCATTCTTTCACAATTTGAGCCTGAGGAATCTTGACATTGTCATCCTGGAATATAACCATGATGTGTCTTCCTACATGGTTTAGAAATGAAAAGCTACACACTCCATCAGTTAGGGTTAGAAGAACTGTTGCCAAACATATAACATGATAGAAACATAATCACTGCAGTAATGATCCAATCATAGACTCTTAAGCATTTGCCTATTAAATCAGATTGTTTTCGGCCTTTCAGTGTAACGTTATATTTAAAAAGTAGTACTTGGACTAATGATGTTTGTGATCATTTCTTAGGGACTGGAGGACAGAATGGGGGGACCCCTGACACGGCGCCTCACCTGAGCGGATGGTAGTTGACCCACCTTTCTGTTGTTCTCTTCATGAAAGATTTGTTGACCTTAAGTTACAAATGAACTAAAGACTCAGGATTTCATTTATCTTTGGCTGCATTATGATGATTTCCTCATTCTAATTTGGATTATGATCAACAATTATGCGTGTGGAAAATTTGAATATCTAAATTTTTTAATAATGAAAAAATATAACATTTTAACTCAAATGGACTGAACAATTCACTGACGAGACAAATCGAATTGTTCCGAGCGTTTCATTATGAGCCCCAACCAATGAGTGAGCTGGAAGCATTATGAGGCTGCCTAGGATTTTACTGATGGACAGAGAATGGCTTCACTGAAACTAATAAACAGCTGCACTATTAATAAAACTAAAAAGTAGCTTGATATTATAAACATTAATATTTTTTAGTTTAGTATGTAGGCTAATTTGTGCATAGCCCTTTTATGAAAACGCCTTTTAAATCCAATGTTTTCCATTTTTCCAAGGGAAAGTGCAGCTGGTGATGCCAAGAAAACCCACCGTGAGTGATGTACCTGCAACTGGATTAAGAGCACACACACACACAAAATGGAGAAAAGCAATTCATTGTATTCCTTCAAGAACATTAAATACATCAGAATTTGTGCTATTAAATCATTTTAACTTGTGAAGATGTCTGTGATGGACTGTGGTGCAAAACTCAAGGCCCAAACACATGAATATGTGCTCGAAAATACACGACTGATAGGTGCTGTGCACTGGAAAGGGAGCCTGAAAAGGAGGATACTGTGATGCTCTGGCTCTTTTAGGATGTTTGTTTGGATTGAACTCTTGAAGCTAGTAGGTAGCAAGACTTAAACAATTCTCACACCATATAATTTGACTAAAAACTGACAGGAATACTAGTCAAAATGCAGGTCCCAGATGTTCGCAGTCATTTGGTATGTTTGTAGAAATCAAACTGATTTCAGTTATATAAGAAAATAGACTTGATTGTACAGAAATAAGAAGACATGTAGTACCTCTGTGTCCGAAAGGTTACAGCTGTCTTTTTGCAGTGCAAATAATAAATGCAATTTGTACCCAATTTTGTGTATTGGTTTCCTGTTATTTATTTCATGAGCAAATTGTATTTCGATGTATTGCAGTACACATTAAAAAGCACCTTACTTTGTTTCAGGACTCATTAATGGGGGAAAAAGAAAACATTAAAAGTGGTTAAAATAAGTGATATAGTGAAAAATCTTAAAAAGTGCACTTCTGGTAGACTACCTTGGAGGAAAAAATGATTTATTCCCCCATACTTTTGTTGCTTCCAAACACAAATCAACCTAAAGTCAAATTATTGGAAGTGTCTGGGGTGATGGTGGCAGCAGCATAACATGCACATCCATCACATTGGTTCCTGTCAGTCCAGGCGTGAGTAACCGTCGTCCTTCAGAGAGCTGTGAGAAAAATGTGAACGAATCATTATTGGTGAGAAAGCCATCAATGTCCAGACCTTGAGACAGAGCCTCTTCCATCAGTTCCCCATCTGTGACAGCACCAGCTGCCTCAGTGGGGCCGTCCTGTCCATCGGTTCCTCCACTGAGAAACACTGCACCACTCTTCACTTCACCACCACTGAGCTCAAGCCCCACCCGCAGAGCCAACTCCTGGTTCCTCCCTCCCCTGCCCTTTCCTGTCAGTTGCACAGTGGGTTCTCCTCCAGCTAGCAGACAGGTCGCACCCCAGCCTTCCTTCCTCTCCTCTACAAGCACGTTCATGGTGCGACACAAATCCCAGCTTTCTATCCCAGTATCTGGCCCTAGCTGAAGGATCTCTGCAGCAAGCTCTGGAGGAGGTTCCTTTCCTGGGAAGCATGCAAAACTTGAGAGCAGCCCGTATAGTCGTGCAACGGAGCGAACGTCACCACATACTCCTGGAGCTAGAATGACAGGTCGAAGTCCTAATTCAATGGCCTTACGGCTTGCACATTCAAGAGCAATGGTGTTTGAGCCAATTATAATGTTTGAAACATGGTCTTTGACTTCATGTGGCTGTTCTTGCACCTGCAATTCACAAGGCCTAGCTTTGCTAAGCACCTCTTTTACAGAGGAAGGAAGAGAGTCGGAGAGCTTATAACGATCCAAGATAGCCCAGACCTCCTCTGGCCGGGAGTCACTCCTGACTGTTGGACCGCTGGCTATCAAATCCAGAGGATCTCCAATAACATCTGACAGAATCAGAGACACCACCTTCAAGACAATGTGAAGTCAGAGAGAGTAAATATTATACTTTACTAACATCGTGGGGTATTGCTTAATATTCATTTTTCTTTTATGAACAAGGGGAAAGCTATTCAAAAAAACAATAATTTGCTATTAAATGAGTATAAGCAATGTGCAATTCTGCTGAATAGATTCTTTTAAAATATCTTTTAAACATGTTCTGTCTTTGTTATGTAATTGTGTTGTGTTTTTATGTAATAGTGCTGTTTTACTAATACATTTTCAAGTTCAGTGTGTGGACATCTATCTTTTTTCGTATAAGTTTTTTTCTTCTTTTGTACTTTAAGCACAATTCTGGGATTTGGGAGTGTACACCTATTTTTTGATTATGTAATTGTGTTACCTTGGCTGGGTTGGCACATTGGGCAAGGCCTCCACCCTTTAATAATGACAGGGCTCGTCTCACTGTATTTAACTCCTGAATTGTTGCACCTGCTGCTGCGAGTTTTCGTGTCACATCCTGTTTCTCCAGCAAAGACATGGGTGGTGCTGGAGCAGGCAAAAGGGCAGAACCACCACCTGTGCATAGATGCATGTAAAAACATGAACATTTCAACAAATACACAAACTTTTTTTTTTTTTTTGCAAACTTCTTTTTTTGAAAGAAATTAATACTTTTTTTGAGCAAGGATGCATTAAATTGATCAAAACTGACAGTAAAGACATTTATAATGTTAAACAATATTTATATTTCAAATAAAGGCTGATCTTTTGAACTTTCCATTTGTCAAAGAACTGTTTTCAACTTTGATAATAATAAACTTGAGCACCAAATTAACTTATTAGAATGTTCATGTGACACTGATGCCTGGAGAAATAATTTCACAATATTACTGTTTGTGCTGTATTTTGGATCAAATAAATGCAGCCTTGGTGAGACTGCTTTAAAAAAAGAAATAATAAATAATAATAATAATTAAATAAAATTATACTGACCCCAAATTTTTGAACGGTAGTGCATGTTGTAAAGGAAAACTGATTATACAGGAAGAAAATAAGTCACAGTACCAGAGATGAGCACAAGCAGCACATCTTTCTCAGTCAGACCGCTGGCCAGTTCTCGTATACACTCTGCTGACTTCAGGGCATCTTTATCTGGTAAATTGTGCTTTGCTCCTTCCATCACTGTAATTCTGCTGTGACTTTCAAGCAGCATCTTCCTGAGCAGACATACAAACTAGAGTTTCTCAGTGAAAGACCTAGCTGAAAACTGGAAGCCAGTTTGATGTCAAGACTATATGGGTAAATCGCATGGTGTCCACATCATATTTCATTCCTTTGTCACAAACAGTCTACTTTTATTCAATTTATCCTTCAGTTTTATTCAGTTAGGCATTTCTGCCTAACCACTAAGCATTTTGATGGTAAGTTGCAAATCCCAGTTTATTGCTATATAAACTACCTATAAAGCTCATTTAACAGAACTCAGGCACAGTAAAATATGTATATGTTTTTTAAAACAGTAAAATACTTACGCTTTCCCATGATTTCGCAGTGTATTCTGGATACCATGAGGCACACTGACAACCCCTTTCATTAGATGGTCCCCTACAATCCTTTCTGCTTCTGCTGCCATGCCCAGCACCGCCTTACCAAACCCCACCAAATAAAGGTTATTGGTAAGCGTGAAACTCTGTCCACCCACGAGTAGTTCGTCTCCATGTCGCTCCAGACCCCTGCGAACCACTATGTCTGGCTGCACAGCTTCAACCGCAGCAGAAAATACAGCCCGGGCTCGCGTGTCTAATGACGACATACTGCGAGAGGACAATGATGCTAAGCCCACCCGCAGTGGGTGCTGCAGGTGAAGAGAACGTGAGAGAGCAAGAATCTGAGCCATGTACCACTCAAACTATCCACATCAGATAAAGAGAGCCACTTAACACCTGAGGAGAGAAAGAGATTAAAACCAGGCTGATTATTAATAACCAATTACACAGATTTTAATTAGCATTGATTTGTATCTTATTTATTACCCCCTCTGTTTCACTCACAATTACTTGATTGTTATTGAAATTCACTCTGTTGATGTCTAAAGGTAGCATTAGAGGTTACCGAAATCTGTTACCCTCTTTTATTTCACACACAATGTCTTAAATGTTACCCAAATTCACTCTGGTGATGTCGAATCTTCAGTTTCATACCCCAAAAACCATTTTAGTTGGATCTGAACCGCTGCAGTTACCAAAACTGACAAGGTAGCATTAGAGGTTAGCATTTAGCATTAAACTTATTTCAGATCCTAAAAAGCATCTCTTATGTGAACAGACACAGATATGCAGGCCAGGGTCACCAACCAGGCATTAGAGGTTACTGAAATCTATCCCCCTCTATTTAAAACATACATTCAAACAATATTAGAAAGCATATGCTCTGATGTGAATAGCTGCATTTATACAGTAGGGTCACCAAATCTAATGCTACCTTGTGGGATTCGGTGGCCCTGCTGTCTGCAGCTGTTCACAGCAGAGCAACATGCTTTCTAAGAAAAATAAATAATTTAAACATCACCAGAGCAAATTTGCATAACATTAAAGCCATTGTGTTTGAAATAATAGAGGGAGTAACAGATTTTGGAAACCTCTAATTGTGCCTTGTCAGATTTGGAAACCCTAAAATATTTAATATTTTCAGTAGGCTTTACATACTCCCAATATACAAAATTTTACCAAGCAGGAACAGTTATCAACTAATGCTGATAATTCTCTCAATAACAAAAATCTCTAAACTACAACTAAATTACCAATTGTAGTCAACTAGAAACAGTGTGAATTCATAATACATTTTCTGTCCCTTTCTGTCCCTCTGCCCCAAACACCATTCTATAGTGACATATCATGATTTTAGGAAAACGTACCTACACACTGTTCCTGGGAATTCCGAAGCTCAGAAGCTTTTTTATGAACTGACTAAACTTTTGAGAACTGCATTACACTGACGAGCCTGTGTACTGAACGAGTAATGATTGACTACAGTTGACCATAGGGCAGAGAGTAGTTTCAGAGCTAGTCAGTAACAAGAGGTTTATAGATTTATTAAGGGTCAATCCAAAAAAGTACAGAGGGGGAACGAAAATAGCCTTTGACACTTGTTGACTTAAGTTTTAGGCTAAGTCCAGTTAAAGTAAAGTGCTGAGGGGTCAGTGTGCACCACGTACAGACTGCATTGAAAACATACGCATTTCACCACACAAATGACAACAAAGTATAATTTTTACCTCAATTATTTTTCCATTCGCAAACTTCTGGTCACTTCAGCTATAGAAAAGAACATAAAAAATAAAATAAGATAGGAGTAAATACCCTACGTCTTGACGTCATTTTAATTTCTGTCTTACATGTTTACACATTCATAATAACTCCGCCCCCTTTCTCTCCTTGTTGTTAACAAGATTGACTCACATGACGAATGAATTAACGAAATAAAATACCGTCTCCATCGGTCGGCCAACACACCCTCGTTCCCGAACGAACTGTCTTGTTCAGTGGCAGTGCCGCTCCAAATTAGCCTGGGAAAACCCAGACGAACTTCCGGCAAATTTAGATTTGCTCTGTTACGACTGAGAACGGTCTGGTTTTAACCAGGCTATCTCCAAATCGGTGTTTTGAACGAATCTTTTGTGAACAAATCGTTTAAAACGCCGACTCGTTCTGTGAAGGTGGTTTGTTCGCAGAACCAAATGCTCCTTCACAGCCCACACTGGAATGCCATTGGCTGGATCTTGAGGAAATCTTTTAAGGCATCAAAACAAGTCAGCAGAAAACAAGAACGATTCGTTTGCATAAATTATTCGTTTAACAACAAACACGATAACATAAACATTGCGTCACACAGCGGAGCTTCCGAGTTTAATGTCAAATGACCTTCTATTACACACTAATAAAGTTAGAAATTCAAGTTGAATCATGAAACATACTTCAGCACACAATGTCGTGATCTGTTTTGAAGAAGCAATGACATATCTTCTTCAGAAGGTGGCAGTATTCAATAAGTCAGCTAAACTAAACTAAACCATAACTCAAAACCATGTTCTCCATGGGCCAGAAATGATAGCCTTAAAGTCAACATGAAATCAAAATGGACAATTCTTTTTTTTCAACCTGTCACTCACACGAGACCACAGCAAAGGCTAGCAAACCACAACCATCCATTCAATTCCCAATGAACAAAATCAAATCCCCCTACATTTTTTTTTTGTGTTTGAGAAGCCATTTACCTCTGATATGTCACAATATGGAAGAAAAGACTATCGCAACTTCAGTTTCATGCAGACTTTAAGAGAAATGAACAGTCATTATTTCAGGAATTAATATAAAAGTATCTAAAGTATAATGTAAATATAAGTTTTAACTGTTTAAGCTAATTTGACATTTATCATGTCATAATTTGTAATTTTATAATGTTTTATTTGTTTTTTAAATATGCAACTAAATTTAATGGACATATTTAAAGCCTTGGAGACACAAAGCTAGTTAAAAGTGCTGTTCTTGTTTGTTTGCGTTGCAGTTCTGCCATGTTTGTTTGTTGTACTATCTATTGCAGCACTTTTTTGTGTTGTCATGGATAATTGATGTGCAGAAGGCTATGTAATTCTCAGGTGGCTGCAGATAGCAGATGGGAAGAGGTCACTGTGCTGGCTGATATTTCAATTCTGCAGCACCAGTGACCCTATGTCATCCTCTATGCGTACACTCCCTTCGCATCCCCTTCGTCTCTTCCGTCCTTGTGGCAATCATATGCTCCGCTGTTTTATAAAGGGCTCAGATTTGGCTGTGTTGGGTAGAATATCAAGCCATTGGAAGTTTTCCATCAGTGATCACTTATTCACCTGAGTGAGAGGATGATGGAACGACAACTGTACAGATGGCAAAGAGTTGGCAGGTGACTTTTAGCGGATACTAAGAGAGGCTGCGATTTATGAATACTCAGCAATAAGCAGCATAATTTGCATGACCAGAGGGTATCTGGCATCAGTGCAGGGGACAAACTTAACTCTCTGAGGTGGCTGAACTCTCACTTCCAGTAAGTGACTAAGATGAATCACTTTACTGTGTGCAATTAGATCTTCTCACTTTTTCATTAAAGCCAATATAGGGAATAATAATGGAGAAGATGGAAACAGAATTAGCCGGCCCAAATACTTTATCATATTCCATTGCACATTCATCGCCAAGGTTTTTCCCCGATTGCACCATCGCTCTTGTTATTCAATTACAGCAAAAACAAAGAGAAATCACTCTTTCTTATAACTGTATTTGGCTTGTGAGTGGCCATCTTATTGCTTTTGTGCTTTAAATATCATGCAATCTCTGGCTGTGATCTACAGTCATATATTATGCAGAATATGCGTGAAGCAAAGTTCTTTGATGCTTTGTGGGGTTCAGATTGTGGAATATGTTCATTTGAATAACAGCCCATAAAGTCATATGCTCAACACAATCATCATGCATGCACTGAGGATTATGTAGAGATTTTACCCATGACAAAGATAAAATAAATAAACCTTGGGGTGAGAGCAGGGGAACCATGCACCCATTTTAATAAATATTTTAATTAAACAAACAAAATTGCGACTGAACTTTGCAGACAGAGATCATCATGCATTTCAATTGTTGTATGGAAAAGAGTTTTAATATTTTCGCTTTTATAGCTAAAATATTATAGCTTTAGTATTTATTTAAATTAGCTTTAACTAATTTTGTGTTAGGGTTAAATTTTTTTTATAATTTTGTAACATTACAGTGTGTTGATGATAACAGAATTTTCAGATTTAAAGCAAATGATCTGCAGAAAATGTAACTCAATTATACCTACCAAATTTAGACATCCCTGAAATAAATCAATCAATAAATAAGCAGTGTTGGGGAAAGTTACTTTTAAAGTAATGTGTTACAATATTGCGCTACTTCCTAAAAAATGTAACTAATTGCATTACTTAGTTACTTTTCATGGAAAGTAATGTGTTACGTTACTTTTTCTTACCTGGGCCGAGCTTGCTTGTTTGTTTTTTTATTTGAAAAAAGTCTCTGTAGAGGGCGCAGCTCAAACAAACCTTTCAGCTGTACTTCCATTCTTGAACGCAGAAGAATAGGATGCAGGAGAACAAAGTTCAACCAAAGCCCGTATACGGAAAGCCTGTTCACTCTGTTCACTATTAAGCCCTATTGTACCGAATTTTGGTTGTAGTTCTACCAGAGTTCCACTGGGGGGCGATCGCCCTGAGTGAAAAATGAATGGAAGTCTATGGAGCTAGACGGCTAAATTTGTCTTTCACCCGATTGCCATTGAGAAATCTCAGATTTGATTGTAGATTTTGCAAGTTCAACATGGGTTATAGGTCGAAAGTTGAATGAACGAGTACTTATGTCCTTTCGACCTTTTACAGGTTGAGTTGTTGTTGCCCATTACATGCTAGCATTCTGCTAATGAACGCTGATTGGTCAGTGAAGGACTGATTACGACCAGAGATACCACTTGATGGCATCGTGGCATCCGAAGCAGGACCAGAATGTGTGTGTGTATTTTCGGCGTGGTCTTTTAAAACAACAAAACAAAAACTCTTCTAGTGCGTGTATTTACCTGTGTCAGCGGTGTTGTCGATGAAAAGAAATTGCAGAGCGCGAAAGCACCAAAGTGACTGAAGGATTGCCGTAAAGCAGTATCTCTGATGGAACGATGTGTATGACATTTTAAAAGACTTTTTAAAGCAAATGAGTGACTCTAAAAAATCTAACACCCAGCAATGAGTAATTTCTTTGCATCTCCTTTCGAATACAACATTCAAATTACTGGACAAAAAATTATATCCTGAGAAAAGTGGATTTTTAGGGGTATAGCTCCATTGACCTCCATTCATTCCGCACTCGTCCTGTGAGCGCCCTCATATGGAACCAGAGTGGAACTGCAACCAGTTCAGAAGCCGGAAGTTTACTGAGTGAATGTTCTCCCCATATTAGACATTCTCTGGTTCAACCAAAGCCTCCCATATATATATACACTAGATGTCGCCTTGGGGTTCTAAGCATGCGTCAAAACCGCCGCCATCTTGGAACAGGGGTTTTGTCATAGGAAGTAGCTAGGTAACACTGAATTCATGGATGATGCCAGACTTTTGTGCTGCGTATGGATGTTCACACGAACGAAATCTAAAACCAGACAGCAAGGGATAACATTTCACAACAATTTGAAATTTTGAAAAGTTTTTAAAATTTCTCTGGACTCAATGATAAATACATGTCTGACTGTTGGAACGAACCAAAACAACTAGAAAATCGCATTCATGACGATTTATGGTGATTTTATAGAGTGCCGAAGTTATGACGTCACTTTGTAGGACAACTCGGAAGTTAGCGGCGCATGGGTTCCCTCGATCGAAAAGCTATGCATTTTCCCCATAGACTTTTGGAAAATCGCAAAAAATAAGATCTGTGTTCAACAAAGAGTTGTGACCCTTACACGTTTTGTCTATCAAGATAATCTTTACAAGTTAATCCAAAATGTATACATTTTGAAGCCTATATAAAGTTTAAAAAACCACAAGCAGACACAATAAAGTTTAAAAAACCACAAGCAGACACAATAAAGTTTAAAAAACCACAAGCAGGTTATAACTGGTGTGTTTTATGTCATAGATCAAAACGTGAAAATATTTAGAGGCTTTGTTAACCACAGACCTTATTTCAGGCGATTTAGCAAAAAACCCATTCAAAAAACCCATAGACTTTAGGGTGAGGGAACCGGAAGTGCTAAAATGCTAACTCACTTCCGCGTTTTGGCCTACAAAGTGACGTCATAACTTCGGCACTCTATTTCCGTTAGACCTTTTCCTACATTGACGCTGGTGCATTAAAGAGGAGGGGCTCCCCTGTTCCATGATGGCGGCTCTATTGACGCATTCGTTCCAATGAACTGCCGTAGCCAAGGCGACATCTAGCATCTATGAAAGCCTCCAAGGTTAGCAAAAAAATAAAAATAGGGTAACGCTGTGGTACGCAGGGGAAGAGACCAGAAGTCTTTTTTTTAAATGGTTGTCAATTGGAGGAGAGGCTTCACTACGCAAAAAAAAAAAAAAAAAAATGCTTTTGTGGAAAAACAGCTTATCATTTAATGAATCTATCTATAAATCTGAATAAATCTATTAGCTAATCTTCAACATGTTTGCTCTTAAACATTAGGCTGCGATGTGATTGGTTATTAAGGCACACATGATCTGTTATTTTCTTCAATGTTAGAATCACGGACCCTCTTATCTCCCAATAATAAGACCATCTCTGGTTCAACACTCAGCAATAAAAACTAAAAAAATTGACAAATATGATGTTTATCTGAAGTTTTTTTTTTTTTTTGCATATTAATATGGTTGATTTGGATCATCGAAGGTCAGCAGCAAAGTCATTGGTTAATCAAGTGAGATTAAATACATAAAGTATATTTGTGTAATTTAACATATTTAATTATTGCAGGTTTGCATTTCACTGTTGTTATTCATTTTGAGGAATACTGAATCTTTGTTTGTGCAAGATGAAAATCCATGATCACATTTAGTCTAGAACTACAATAACCATCATGTTCACACAGCGCCTCTACACTTACTCCTGATTTCTCTCTTAATGGGGACAGGAGAGGTATCAGTCAATACATGGAAAAACATTTTATAAAAAAAACAACAACAACATTTTATTTAAAAAAAAAATTAACTCAGATATATTGTTTTAAATGTAAAAGTAATGTGTTACTTTACTAGTTGAAATGTAATCTGATTACATACCTTGCGTTACTTTTAATGTGTTACCCCTAAAACTGAAAATAAATAAACAAACACTTTTTCATTATATTTTTCTTTTCTTTTTTTTTTTTAAGTTGCTTTCAAAAATCACATGGCTCAAAAAAGTCTGAAGGTTCACTGATGGGTTGTCTGGACGAGAGGATATGTCAACCTATTACACATGAACCCGCGAATAAAAAAAGAAATAAAACACAAACCATGTCATGCTGTTCCCTGTCAGTTAGCTGTTTTGCAGGGCCTCACAGAACAAAAGAGATTTCACAGACTTCCTGTCTCTCTTCATTACCTTAAAAGGCTGATTATTATTGTGACTATGCCTTTGCCAACTTCTCAGAAAGGCCACCTACAGTGACTCTCCTAAAGTTCCTCAAAAGGTCTCAGGTCTTCTGACAGCTTAGAGTTTTTACAATAAATAGACTGAATAGAAGAATCCATGTCACGTAATGAAAGAGACAGATGGACAGAGACAAAAGAGAAATATGTGGATCATTTGGAAACGGGAGAAGCTGAAGGAAGAAGGAATGAAAACAAACACAATGGTAATCTGATTGAAATTTTAGTTACATAAATAATATTTAAATAGTATGGTAAAGATGAATCTTTATGAAGGAAATATAATGAATACATTGGGCAACAGGATGCAGGTAAATCTCCATGGGGCAGCTTCCAGTGCTCTGCTGCTAGGCAACTGCTTGGGCACTATGTGACTCTTCACATGACAACATTTCTTCTGAAGCAATTATAGGACAAATTCAGAACATTCAGCTTTTTTCCTGAGTGCCCAGTATTTTTTTTTATTTTTTATCTTAAATCTGCTAATGCAGACAAAGGGAATCCCAATGAGCTCATTTCCTTTCAGCCTGGCCTTGGTTCTGCAATTCCATACATCCAAATTGATAGCCTACATTAAAAATGACAGGCACTGATCTGTTATGATCTGTGTTAATAGCAGTGAACAAAATTGGAAAAATTGGGTTGAATACCACATCTGCACAAGTGCAGTTTTCGCTATCGCGCCATGAAAGAAATGCTTAAAATAATTTTGGACTGTCATTTTGTAAATTATTATCATTATATTTATGATGATTAAGGCATAAATAAAATACACTACCATTCAAAAGTCTGGGATCTGTACGATTTTTTTTTTAAGTTCTTATTCTCACCAAGGCTGTATTCATTCAGTCTAAAATACAGTAAAAAGACCAATATTGTGTATGTGAATAATCCTGTGATGGATGAATTTTCAGCATCATTACTCCGGTTTTCAGTGTCACGTGATCCTTCAGAAATCATTCTAATATGCTGAATTGGAGCTCAAGAAATATTTCTTATTATTATCAATGTTGGAAACAGTTGTGC
This sequence comes from Gila orcuttii, assembly GCA_026230005.1. Lineage (NCBI taxonomy): Eukaryota > Metazoa > Chordata > Actinopteri > Cypriniformes > Leuciscidae > Gila > Gila orcuttii. The sequence goes on from JAPDVR010000011.1 coordinate 39,321,491, forward strand.
TGCTTATTATTTTAGTGGAAACCATGATACATTCTTTCAGGATTTTTTGATAAATAGAACATTTATGCATTTTTTTACTGTCACTTTTGATCAATTTAATGTATCCTTGCTGAATAAAAGTATTATGTTCCTACAAAATCGTGAACAGTAATGTACATTAATATATATATATATATATATATATACATTAATTAATATACTGAATTCAAGCTGTCTGAATAAGCTCTTTGTTCTTTTTGTGACTTGCTGGGCAAACTTTTGTAGCATGCATACTTTTGAATGAGAAGTGACCTTTCAGTCATGACGATATAGTTCCTCTGAGCACCAACCACATCCTGCTTCCTGTTCAGTTAGTTTGCTTAAGCAGAACCCTTGGTATCTTCTAATGGACAATTCCATTACTCTGCACATTTGAGTAACAGAAACAGAGATATGTAGAGATTATGATGCAAGTGCAGGAAGAGTGTTGCCCTTTTATGGACCTTTATAAGCAAAGTGCTGAAAGTGTTGAATGATTAAATTTGATTTATATACATAATTTGTTCAAGGGTGGTTGCTGCTACAAAACTGTCAGTCAGTTTCAAGGTAAACAAAAAAGAAAAGTGGATGCTAAAATGCTATTTATTACCAGAATGACTCCAGAGACAGTGCTTCGACCTGTCACTGCTGTAAAATATGCTTGACAATTCATGAATGTCAGTCACGTGACCTCTTACCGCTCTTTTTCCAGTTGACTGCCGCCATCTTGAGTACCTGATACACATTTAGCTATCTAGCTTGCTACGATTTAGAGCTTCATACGGATACAGTCAATGGCTACGAAAGACAACATTTCGCACCTAGATTACCGTGAAAAGAATCATCGTTAGGGTGTTATCCTTACGCGATACCTGATGCGTAGTAGCTACTTCCAGCCTGACATTTGACAAGCAGATTTTCTCTCAATTTTCTCGGTTTCACTTTATACATAACATAACCAACTTTGTTTATGTAAACCTTGTTTGTATTTGACAGTATTAGCGCAATAAGACTAGAAAGATAACTTTGTTCAGTAACCAGGCGCTGTTGTTAGACAGCCTTAGTGCATGTGCGCTTCGGGTGTCTGAGCTCAGAAAAGCGCACGTTAGAGCCGCGCATCAAAACGTGAATGACTTGTTTACCGGCAAGGCTTTAAAGCACATGCAAATAATTAACTTTTGTGAATGGCAGTGTCCCTTCCTCTGCGTTAACATTTGATGTGAATATACGTCGCGTTGTAGCCTATGCTGAGACGGAGGCGCCAGAAATGCAACTGATATAATGCACGATACTAACGTTACGACATTTCTTCAAAAGCAGATCGTGGAGATATTTTAATTTTCCACGATCATAAATCGGACGTGATATCGCGGCACACCCTAAGCTAGCGTTAGCTCATTAACAACAATATATTTACATCCACTCACCACAGACAAAATTAACACTAATAATGGCAGTGTCCCTTCCTCTGCGTTAACATTTGATGTGAATATACGTCGCGTTGTAGCCTATGCTGAGACGGAGGCGCCAGAAATGCAACTGATATAATGCACGATACTAACGTTACGACATTTCTTCAAAAGCAGATCGTGGAGATATTTTAATTTTCCACGATCATAAATCGGACGTGATATCGCGGCACACCCTAAGCTAGCGTTAGCTCATTAACAACAATATATTTACATCCACTCACCACAGACAAAATTAACACTGCACAGAGAGTTTGCACACACAAACCACTGTTATAACATAAAAGCAAGCAGGCTACTGCGTGCATGGTTTGGCATGATATGACTGAATGTGCGCAAAGTGCGCACCCTTAATTCCTAAAAAGCTGACATCAGTTCATCGCGATCTCCAACATCTCTGTTATTATCAATGAAGCTGACTGCACAATAAATCTTTCATAATACACTTTGTTTGTTATAATTAGAGGATTTGCCCAGTGGTGTAGTCTCGTTTTTTGTAGTGAGTATACTGTGATAGACCAGCCCGCCCGCCGCCGCCGCCGCCGCCACCGCCCATTTTCTACTGTTTAGTGTTAATCGCCATCTAACTCAGCCAGTAAAGAGCTACATTTAGCCTTAGATGTTAAATGAATATGGTCCCTGAAGCACAGGTTTTATCAGCTGACAATTAAAAGACTTAAACATTATAAGCACAAATAAAAATTTACTTTTTAAAAACTTGTGTGATATTCCTTTAAAATTATGTTTTAATAGATTTGATTATTATTATTTTAAAAAGTACATCTTACTATGCAATTTCTTTCATAATTCCCTTGAGTTACTTTATTTATCTCTACAAACTTTTATTTTGGTGGGTTGTAAATTAAAGACATTTGAGCTTCTGTGTGTTTTAATAAACTATTATTATTATTATTATTATTATTAGGCCTACTTGAAGTAGCCTATACTCTATACTGTGCAATAGTAATATGTTTATAAGTTATCCAAAACTTAGATTTTGACAGGTTGTCATGAAGACTTTAAAGTTTGTGAGTGTGTATATGATACGAATGAATGACGATAGTTTTATCAAATGAAATGATAAAATTCTTGTGAAGTGACTCATAAAAGCTCTGCAATGAAGTTCAAATGTGTGCATGTCCTCCTCAGACGCTGAAAACACCACGAGTGTCACGCGCGTGTGTAGTAGAGCACACATTGAGCGCTCATTCACAGAAACACGCAGAACATTCAGAGTTTATTTCAATAGCAGTCTTTTTGAGCTTTAATATTCATAGACACTTAGGACATATCGAGATTTGATTCATTGTATCATTACTTTTGATTTATTATTTCAAAAATGGCCAAATTGCGTGACGTTCCGCTTTACAGTAGGCTAAGGTACATGTTGCTGGATTCCGCGATTCGATCCGTGTCGCTGCGCAAACACAGACGTCACGGCGGGGTGAATTTATGAATGAAAGTTCTTTCAAAAAACTCCTCACGCTTTTTAAAGTGGGTATACGGAGATCTTTGACATTTCCTAGTGGGCATACGGAAATCCTTGACATTTTCTAGTGGGTATACGGCGTATACCTGCGTATCACGTAGACTACACCACTGGATTTGCCAGCATACAGAATTCAGCTCTGAACAAAAAGTCAGTTTTGAGCAGTGAGGGGAGTCTATTTTAAATGTTTCTTTTTGGCCTTTGCGTTCAGGAAATCAACACATACAGGTCCTTCTCAAAAAATTAGCATATTGTGATAAAGTTCATTATTTTCCATAATGTAATGATAAAAATTAAACTTTCATATATTTTAGATTCATTGCACACCAACTGAAATATTTCAGGTCTTTTATTGTTTTAATACTGATGATTTTGGCATACAGCTCATGAAAACCCAAAATTCCTATCTCAAAAAATTAGCATATCATGAAAAGGTTCTCTAAACGAGCTATTAACCTAATCATCTGAATAAACTAATTCACTCTAAACACCTGCAAAAGATTCCTGAGGCTTTTAAAAACTCCCAGCCTGTTTCATTACTCAAAACCGCAATCATGGGTAAGACTGCCGACCTGACTGCTGTCCAGAAGGCCATCATTGACAACCTCAAGGAAGAGGGTAAGACACAGAAAGAAATTGCGGCGTGGCATGGAGGCAATCAGCCTGTGGCACTGCTGAGGTGTTATGGAGGCCCAGGATGCTTCGATAGCGGCCTTAAGCTCATCCAGAGTGTTGGGTCTTGCGTCTCTCAACTTTCTCTTCACAATATCCCACAGATTCTCTATGGGGTTCAGGTATGGAGAGTTGGCAGGCCAATTGAGCACAGTAATACCATGGTCAGTAAACCATTTACCAGTGGTTTTGGCACTGTGAGCAGGTGCCAGGTCGTGCTGAAAAATGAAATCTTCATCTCCATAAAGCTTTTCAGCAGATGGAAGCATGAAGTGCTCCAAAATCTCCTGATAGCTAGCTGCATTGACCCTGCCCTTGATAAAACACAGTGGACCAACACCAGCAGCTGACATGGCACCCCAGACCATCACTGACTGTGGGTACTTCAGTGCTGCTTATCTGTAGCCCAGGTCAGGTGCTTCTGCCGCTGTTTCTGGTTCAAAAGTGGCTTGACCTGGGGAATGTGGCACCTGTAGCCCATTTCCTGCACATGCATGTGCATGGTGGCTCTGGATGTTTCTACTCCAGACTCAGTCCACTGATTCCGCAGGTCCCCCAAGGTCTGGAATCGGTCCTTCTCCACAATCTTCCTCAGGGTCCGGTCACCTCTTCTCGTTGTGCAGCGTTTTTTGCCACACTTTTTCCTTCCCACAGACTTCCCATTGAGGTGCCTTGATACAGCACTCTGGGAACAGCCTATTTGTTCAGAAATTTCTTTCTGTGTCTTACCCTCTTGCTTGAGGGTGTCAATGATGGCCTTCTGGACAGCAGTCTTACCCATGATTGCGGTTTTGAGTAATGAAACAGGCTGGGAGTTTTTAAAAGCCTCAGGAATCTTTTGCAGGTGTTTAGAGTTAATTAGTTGATTCAGATGATTAGGATAATAGCTCATTTAGAGAACCTTTTCATGATATGCTAATTTTTTGAGACAGGAATTTTGGGTTTTCATGAGCTGTATGCCAAAATAATCAGTATTAAAACTATAAAAGACCTGAAATATTTCAGTTGGTGTGCAATGAATCTAAAATATATGAAAGTTTAATTTTTATCATTACATTATGGAAAATAATGAACTTTATCACAATATGCAAATTTTTTGAGAAGGACCTGTATGTCTGTGATTGGCTAAATCGCTCAACGCTGCAAACATGTTATAAAAAGAAACTTTGGCCTGTAAATCGTTTCTATTTTGTAAATGTACAAAAATGTATTAGTTTTTGTATGTTTTATTCATAGATATTTCTAGTTTGCGGGAGTCCCGCGAATCGTTTTATTCTCCGCAACCCGCACACACAGAGTGCGTGCATTACCGCCCGCGCCCGCACTCGGCCATCAAATCTAGTCCCGCGCCGCACTCTTTTGCGTTGGGAGTGCACGTCTCTAGATCAAGGAACCGGCCTGGGGACATAGTGACGGGAAATATCGGGTCGGGCCGGGTCAAGTTCGGGCTCGGGCAGATAATCTAAGCTCTAGTTCCTTTGCGACTGACGTATCGATCTTGCCGAATCAGGTACTCAAAATGGCGGAAGACAAGTTTTAGAAGTGAGTGACGTCAGTGAGGAGACGTTGGTGACATCATCTGATATTCATGTATACATAAAAATCTCTCATTGTAAGGAATCTGTTTCAGTGATTCATTCCAGCCTTTTTAAGCTAAGAGAAGAGGAACGTGAGCTTCCTATGACCTTTGACCAAGGCAATAGAAAATCAGATCCCACATACACTCCCCATGGGTTGAAACCAATCACATGCACCCCTGTATTCAGAGACTGTCTCCTCTTTGACAGTTTTACGGTCTTTTAATAATTCAATGGGATCTAAATCATGTCTAGGCAAACAGAAACTGAAATAACTCAGGCCATAATGACGTTTAAGAGCATCCCCTTCACTCTGGAAGTATCCGCACCCGTCTGTATTTACAAATAATGTAAATTATGTCAGTGTGAATATATTGTGACAGCAGTATCAAGTGAATGAAAATCTAACTATGTGTAGTGGGTTGTCAGTGTTTATAATTTTTACTATTTTCTTTACTGGACGTGACTACATCTCCCTTATTAGGAGATGGTGTGATGCAGTAATAGTGGTATCTCTTGATTTGAGGGTTGTGTATTACATTTGGCACGTGTGTTACAATTTTCCTGGGTTGCACTAAATTAGCGGAGAGTGTTACTTCCAGTTTAAGACTTTGTCTAAGTAAATCAATCTGGCCCCTACTGCAGCCCCTTTATTTTGTGTACCATGTTTATTTTGTTTGGTAATTGTTGAATTAATGTTTATGTTTTTTTTTTAAAGAAATAAAGAAACTGTGTACCTTACCAGAGCCTATACTTTCATTTAGTTGAACCACTTGAGCGGGTTTACCCCACCATTAATTATAGATTTTGGATGGTCGGCCTATTATATTTGGCGTAGTCGGCAGGATTCTAGTATTGAGGCTGCGGGTGTATGGTGCACGGTTTTTCTTTCTTTTCTATTTGTTTGTTACATGGTGTTGTATACTGGGAAAGGCAGTGGTTGAGGATTTGGATCATCGTCAAAGGGCTCTGAGCATCGGCTGGGAACATCAGATTGTCCATCTCTTGAGTGGTACACGCATGCAAATTATTATTGTTTTTTTCTTTTTTTTCCCCTTTATTATAATATGGCAGAGGAAATGGCAGCGCAAGTGCAGGCATTAACTGAATTGGTACAACAATTGCAGTCAGAAAATGCCAGGCTTAGAGAAGAAACCACTCAGAGAGTAGCAGCTGCCACTGCTAATGATTTGTTGGAGGGCCCTTCTTCGGTGCCTATCCCTTTGACTATTTTTCTACCAACTCCTGTGTCTATACCATCTCTTCCAGTGGTAACCGAGCGATATGTTTATGTCCCAAGGGAAAGAAAGTGTCCTCGTTTCTCAGGAAAGGCTTCCCAGGATTCGTTGGGAGTTGAGGACTGGATAGAGGAGGTGCGTAGCTCTTTGACTTTACGTCATATGTCAGACAACGAACAAGTTTTTTTGTGTTTGATTTACTGGAAGGCGAGGCAAAGGCTGAGATGAAGTTTAGGACCCCTGTAGAAAGAAATACTCCAGAAAAGATTTTTTCCATTCTTCTGGAGACCTATGGTTGTTCTAAATCTTACATAGGGCTGCAGACTTAGTTCTTTCAACAGAAACAGATAGAGGGAGAATCGCTGAGGGAATATTCTCATGCCCTTATGTCCCTTATTGAGGCAGTTAAGCGAAGGGATCCACAATGTTTTGCCAATCCTGATTTTGTTCTTAGGGATCAGTTTATTGAGCATGTTAAGGATAGCATGTTGCGACGAGAGTTAAAGCGAAGGGTACGTATGGATCCTTCTACCTCCTTCTTGGATATTCGTACCGAAGCTATCCAGTGGGTAGAGGAAGGAGAACGCTTGGCTAGTCAAAGGCCCCGTGCTTACTCATATAGTGCTCAGGGCAGGGCTGGGGAGATTCAAACAAATGTAGCTGCAGTACAGTCAGTAGATGAGTTGACTGAATTAAAGGAGAGCTTGCGTAAGCAACAAGCACAATTAGACTCTATCATGAGACACCTTGAACCACCAGTGTTTCCTAAGAGGTATGATGTGCGTCCACGTGGTACTAATTTTACCTACCAGCCAGATGGTAAACCTATATGTATTCGTTGCAATAAAGCAGGTCACATTGCTAGGTTTTGCAAGGTAGATCTGAAGTCATCTCAGAATGTTGCTGGAGGGGATGGCCCACGAAGTTCAAGTCAGTCCAATGTTACATCTAGAGCCACTCTTGATCATTCGGAAAACTAGAACCCTCCGGTGCTGGTGCCCAGGCAACGGAAGGGGAGTTTTCGGGCTTTAAAGGACATGATGGTACTAAGCTTATAGGAGACTGTCCTACAGTAGAAATGATGATTGGGGGGTTATCTTTAACTTGCTTGCTAGACACCGGTTCTATGGTGACCACGATTACCGAACAGTTTTTTTTTACATCTTCAGCCTGCTTTGGGAACAGAGTTGCAGTCTTGCAACTGGCTAAAGTTAAAGGCCGCTAATGGTCTCGCTATCCCATATTTGGGCTACTTGGAGGTGGATGTCCAAGTATTGGGCAGATTACTCCCTGGTATGGGAATTCTAGTAGTGAAGAACTCAGAAGGAGTGCGGGGTCAGGGGCAGCATGGCCAGATTGCCGGCTTGTTAGGAATGAACGTGATCAATCAGTGTTATCAAGAGTTATTTATACAGCATGGAGATTCTTTGTTTCAACATCTAGGAGTACAAGCTTCAGGAAAAGAATGGAAGAAGGCAATGGCGGAATGCAGACAACTTGACCGGGCCCTGGAGACTGGGTTGGTTGGCCGCGTTCGGGTTCGTTCTGGACCTGCTGTTCTGGTTCCAGCTGGTACTTTAAAGTTTGTTCCTGCTATTTGTCACACTGGGCTGGGATCCACATTTTCTTCAGGTTTGCTAGAGCCTTTGCCTTTGGATAATTGTCACTTACCCTGTGATTTGATTATATCTTCTGCCTTTCTGCCAGTAACTCAAGGGAGGCTGGAGGTTCCGGTCGTAAATGTAGGGACTCAGGATCGATGGATTCGGCCTAAGGTAGTCCTTGGAGACTTTCATCTAGTTTCAATGCAGTCAACAACACAAGTAGAGCTAAATTCACAGAGATCCACTGGAGAACAGATAGCTGTAGTTCAAGCTGTGGCAGTTGAAGAACTCCCTCCCATGGATTTTTCACAGTTAGTTTGCCCTAATCTGTCTTCTCAGGAAGTATTGGAGGCCCGCACTCTACTGGAGAGGTATAGTGACATCTTTAGTCGTGGGGAGGGTGATTTGGGCTGTGCTACCTTGGTTGAGCATACAATACCTTTGATGGATAAGACTCCAGTGCGACAGCGTTATCGTAGGTTACCTCCTTCGCAATACGATCAGGTAAAGAGGCATATTCAAGAGCTGGTAGATCAAGGGGTAGTAAAACAAAGTTGCAGTCCATATGCATCTCCAATTGTTGTTGTACAAAAGAAGAATGGTTCAATTAGGCTGTGTGTAGACAATAGACAACTAAATTCAAGAACTCGTAAGGACGCCTTCCCTCTCCCACGGATTGAGGAGTCCTTGGACGCTTTGGCTGGGGCTAGGTTGTTTAGTACCTTAGATCTAGCGAGCGGATATAACCAGGTTCCTGTAGCCAGTCAAGATCAAGAGAAGACTGCGTTTTGCACTCCCTTTGGGCTCTTTGAGTTTACTAGGATGCCCTTTGGGTTGTACAATGCGCCTAGTACCTTCCAGCGCCTCATGGAAAGGATATTTGGTGACCAACTACTTCATGCTTTGCTTTTATATCTTGACAATATAGTGGTCTTTTCAACTTCTTTCCAGCAGCATTTGGAGAGGTTAGAAATGGTGCTGGGACGTCTCCAACAATATCACTTGAAACTGAAGCTACAAAAATGCCATCTGTTCCAGACTGAGGTGAAATATTTGGGGCACATTATTTCGGCAGAGGGAGTGGCTACTTACCCTGAAAAGGTTAGTGTTGTTGCCCAGTGGCAAAGGCCTAGTAGTGTGACAGAATTGCGTTCCTTTTTAGGCTTTGCTTCATATTATTGCCGATTTGTTAAAGGGTTTGCTTCGGTTGCTGCACCCTTGCATAAGCTGGTGGGAGTACTGCAAGGCGGTAAGAGGGCGGCTCGTAGAACTACAGGCTCCTTTGAACAACATTGGACTGATAATTGTGAGAGAGCTTTTGTGACCCTTAAAGAGAAGTTGGTGCATACTCCGGTGTTGCGGTATGCCGACTTTTCTAAACCTTTTATTTTGGAAATTGACGCAAGTCTTGGAGCAGTTTTGTCTCAAGACCAGGGGGGACAGACTAGGCCGATCGCATTTGCAAGTAGAGGTTTGCGGCCCCCTGAAACAAATATGTCAAACTATAGCTCGATGAAATTGGAGCTTTTGGCTTTAAAATGGTCAATAACGGAGAAGTTCAGGGAATAGTTCATCGTATATACCGATAATAACCCTTTGAGTTATTTGCTAACTGCAAAATTGGCAGCCGTAGAACAGCGATGGGCTTCTCAGCTGGCTGTTTTTGATTTTGAACTTCGGTATCGACCTGGGGCGGCTAATCGTAATGCGGACGCATTGTCACGTCTTCCCTCCCCCACTATGAGTAGTCAGATGATGAGCAATGCTGGGACCGTAGTTCCAGTTGAGGTTATTGCGCACCAGCCGGGGTTAAAGTTAAACCCCTATGATGCTAGAGCCTCAGCTATAAATGCTGTACCGGTGCGAGAGAAATGTGAACTATTTGCACTGCAGTCCTCCGATCCGGTGATTGGAACTTTCTTGAGACACTGGAGGAGGGGAACACCGCCCTCAAAGGGAGAAGTAGATCAGAGCCATGTAGGTCTTAGAGAGTTGGTTAGGCAGTGGCCTCGGATTAGGGAGGATCAAGGAGTCTTATATAGACAAGTACAGCTTCCACCAGCAGGAGAGACCGTCTTGCAGTTATTGCTTCCTATTGCTTTACGGACTGAGGTTCTTAACAATGTACACAACAACCATGGCCATCAGGGTGTCGAGCGAACCATGACTTTGCTAAGGGAAAGATGCTATTGGCCGGGAATGTGGAAGGATGTTAAACAGTGGTGTAGTGCATGTGAGCGGTGTGTACTAGCTAAGGCCACACAGCCTAAATTCCGCACCTTTACGGGAAGTCTGATTGCATCCCGACCTTTAGAGATTCTCGCAATTGATTTCACTCTCATGGAGCGAGCTAGCAACAGCCAAGAGAATGTTCTGGTGGTGACCAACGTGTTCTCCAAGTTTACTCAAGCCTTTGCTACCTCAGATCAGAGAGCAAGAACCGTGGCTAAAATACTGGTGGACAAGTGGTTTTGTGTGTATGGCGTACCTAAGCGTATACATTCTGATCAAGGCCGTAGCTTTGAGAGCGAGTTGTTTAAACATCTCTGTGACATTTATGGGATCCAGAAGAGTCGTACTACCCCATATCACCCTCAGGGGAATGGGCAGTGCGAACGCTTTAATCGAACATTGCACAATTTGTTGAGGACTTTGCCTCCAGATAAGAAAGGGAAGTGGCCACACTTCATTCCGCAACTGTTGTTTGCGTATAACACCACTGTTCATCAGTCCACCCAGCACTCCCCTTACGAACTCATGTTTGGCCAGAAGCCTCAGTTACCGATTGATTTCCTCTTGGGTGTAGCGGAAGAAGAGTTGGTAGGAGGTTGCGTGAGCGACTGGATTCTCCAACATAAAGAACATTTGTCTTAAGTTTATGATAGTGCTCGGAGATGTCTGGAGGAGAAGGCCCCGTACCAGGGAATAGTGCCACCAAATGGTGCCCTTCTACTTGCTCCAGGCACGTTGGTTTATTGTAGGAGTCACCCTTTGGGGCGCAATAAGATCCAAGATGCATGGTCTCCTAACTTGTTTGAAGTGGTAGAATGCAAGGATTACCTTGGAAATGTTTATGAAGTGCGACGTCGAGATGGCACAGGTCCTTCTAAGTGCCTTCATAGATCTGAGTTAAAGCCGGTCCCTACCTCACATATCAGCATGGCCCCGGTGGTGGAGGGAGGAGTACAGTGTAGTGAAGGAGTGGAGGAAGAGATTGAATTTGAGGAAGGTGATGGATTGATTGTGGAAGTCACGGTTTCCCACCCAAGTGCTTTAGGTCGAATAAGTAAGGGGCCAATTGAACCAGGAATACAGTCGCATCCCTATCCTTGTTCTGGAGGTCAGGTAGATTGTGTTAGGGACCAGCAGAATGCGTCCAGCGTAATTTCCGCCTAAGCGAGTTAAAAGGGGGTGTGGCACAATGGTGTGGGAGATGCGCACATGTTGTATGGCGTGGAATTGCTGTGAGTGAGAAGAGCTGCTGCACGCTGGGGGTATCGCTTACCGGTTTATGTTGACAATAATCCTCGGGTAGGTCGTTTGATTTATGTGTAAAAAAAGCAGAGTTTTGTTTGTTATTGAGTATCTGTTTGGATGTGTATTAGTAACAAACCTGGCATCGCGACACAGTCATTCACTGGGATCTGTACGTATCATATCGTTCAGTTTCCCCTGTTCATGTTGCGGACAATTCCCGGGTAGGTCGTTTGATTTTATTATGTGCAAAAAGCAGAGTATTGTCTTTCCTGAACATGTATGTTTTGTATGTGTTGTAGTAACCTAACAAGCTTGCCATCGCGTTCGTGACTTGTGATATGACGTGTTCAGTATAAGATAGGACACTGTGGAGGTAATAAAATGTGGTTTTATATTTTATAGAAAGATGTATAAATTAAATGTATGGTCCAAATGTTAATTGTATATTTTAATAGTGTATAAATGTAGATGTGTATTATGTTTTGGCAGATTCATCTGGCAGCTGATGGTGCACTACACCACTGTTTTTCCCAGTATAGGGTTTATTTATAACTGTGTCTGTTTGGATTCGTTTTTGGTTGGTTTTGTCAATTTCATGTGAATATGGTATTGATTATTTGTTTTCTTTTTCTTTAGTTGATTTTCGTCTATTGTATAGTGTATTTTCCTTTTCTTATTTTTGTTTCTTGATTTTGTTTGGCCAGTTAGCGGTCTTTCTTTACTGGACGTGACTACATCTCCCTTATTAGGAGATGGTGTGATGCCGTGATAGTGGTATCTCTTGATTTGAGGGTTGTGTATTACATTTGGCACGTGTGTTACAATTTTCCTGGGCTGCACTAAATTAGCGGAGAGTGTTACTTCCAGTTTAAGACTTTTTCTAAGTAAATCAATCTGGCCCCTACTGCAGCCCCTTTATTTTGTGTACCATGTTTATTTTGTTTGGTAATTGTTGAATTCATGTTTATATATGTTTTTTTTTTTTTAAAGAAATAAAGAAACCGTGTACCTCACCAGAGCCTTCATTTAGTTGAACCACTTGAGCGGGTTTACTCCCCCATTAATTATAGACTTTGGATGGTCGCCCTATTACATATACCTTAACGTCAAATAAATAAAATTGTTTTCATTGGTCTCTTGAGACAACAGGACATAAAACATAGCAAGTTTGTATTTTCTCTGAAATATGAACTACTGTATGGGTCAATTGAGGTTTTTAAGGATGTTTCCTGCAGACACATGTAATAATTCAACATCATCTTCACCAGAGGTGTCCAATGCTGTGGCAGCATAATTACTGTTATCAGGGACCCCTCTCTGGGTCGAGTGCGAAACAAACCCAGGGGTGCACAATCAGCCAGAAAACAAAGATTGAATCTGCAGCGCACACACACACTTTGCTCTTTACTGTATCTAGCAAATCATTGGTTAAAACATTCACTGCTTGTCCGTTCTTCCTAAATCTCACTCCTTATTCTGAACAACTCAAGGATTCCACAGCTTTATCCCCCTCCATCTTTGAATAACACTGCAGGATTAACCGTGATAAAACTACAAAGAACTTGAAACATTTCTTCCCTTCTTCTTCTTTCACAAGACTGATGGCTTAATCCACTGAAGGAAGCGAGTGAATCCTAAAGATTTTTCTGTCAACATAACACATTTAGCAGAGCCCAAAATAGCCTTGTGTTTTTTAGTGCTAGTGCATTAGAATATTTTCTGGATCTTATTTACCAGACCACTTCATTAAGCTGAGGTACATTGCAGAAAATAGATATGGTTATGGAAAACAGTTTCCAGATTTCTTTGCAGACATTTTATCCCTTGGAATTTGATTTTTTTTATTTATTTTTTTTTTATTCTAGCAGTCTTTTCAAAATTAGTGTAAAAATACAGGACAGCAATGTTATTTTTCCCTCACCGTTGTGTATTTACTCAGCTGTGGTTCCTCCATTAATGAGAACAGCAGGACACAGATGCAAAATTCCAGAGCATTCCATGCCTGCCTTATTTCATCATCTATCATCCTGTTCCAACCAAATTGTCTAATTGGCAAACCAATATGTGTATAATATAACAATATAGCTAAATTTAATTATGAATAAATGCTTAATTTGCTCGTACACATCATCTGCCTAAAGTATTTACCAATATCACACAGTATACTCCGTTATTTCATAAGAATATTCACTAATTACATTCATTATATAATTAATCAGATTATAGATTTTCATCAGTGTTATTTTAGTAATATTTATATAGCCTACTATAGTTTGTATTCATATTTTGAATTAGCTTTTACAAATTTTGCTATGTGCTTTTGTCGTTTTGTATTTTTAAATAGGCTTTTGCTATTTTGGGTGATTTTTATTATTTTGTTTTAGTTTTTATTTATTTCCAGTAAGTAATCTGCTTCAATTTAAGCTTATTTTTAATGCTGTCAATTGATAAAAAAAATAATTAATCACACATTTTTTAAAACAATTAAAAACAAGTTTTTATACGTTTTTAAAAATATTTTATAATATAATAATTTCACAGTTAATCTCCAAATTAATGTAGAAACAACATAAAGACAGTATATTTTAAATACTTGTTTAATGCCGTCTTTTTATGAATGAAGGCCAGTCTCACTGATACTAATACAGATGTCTCGATGAAAATGATTTTTCCCCCAACAGCCGTTCTCTTTGTCTTGTCGCGCTTGAATGGTTTAAAACCATTTGCATGAATAAGAGCGTGATCATATAATGTAGCGTTATCCAAAGGATGGCAGAAAATACAGATGCTGCGTTAATTGAGTTAAATATTTTAATGCGTTAGAACCATAGACTGTAAAAAAATAGGTTAGAACGGACAAAAATGAATTGCATGCGTTAACAGCACTAGGCCTACTTATTTTACATAATTGACAAGGCAACAGTTCTAATTTTCATATAATTTTGTACAATGTGAATCGTACAAAAACAAACGCTTTAAGTTTCAGAAGAGGTGCTTGCGATTTTTTTATTCCATTCTTTGCGGTCGATATGCGCCCTCGAGTCGCACTTTTGTCGATCCTGCACTGAAGCGATCTCCGCAGCAGACTTGTTACGTCACGAAAGTGCGCACTCAGAGGAAGACCGCAAGTGTTTAGGGTGCCATTTGGGACAGGGCAATAGAGTCAAAGTCAACTTAAGGTCACACATAAATGCTTACAGTGATGTCAGGAAATGCTGATTCTGCAAATTTCCTCCTCTAAAGCATGCACTACAACACAGGTATGGACAGCTGCATTCACTCTCTGTCTGTAAAACACAAACAATTTTCATACTCAGGCACACAAAAGGTAAAGGAAGCCAGAGAAGTTTAAAGAGAAGAAGCAAACCCTTAAGATAACTCTTTCTCCATCACATTATAGATAACTTTAAACCGTCACAGAAATTAGGTCAACAGAAATATGATGGAGTGGGGCTGCCTTTGATGCTGTGCTTTAACCCATAAATTCTGCATTGAGGGTGGTAATAGATACAGCTACTAATGGTGGAGAGGGGCGCCTGGAAAGCAAGAGGTAAGGATTGATGGCTTTTATCTGTACCGTGGCACTTTTATTGTCCAGGGACACCTGATAAGGGCTAGAGGTTCCCCTCATCCCATAATCAAGCTGTCCCACAGATACCACATCATTGTCCCATTTGAGCAGGAAGTGAGAATCTGCCATGGTCAAATCATCTTTGCTTTTACAGGCTGCATATTCATCACAGCTGTCTTCAAATGTCAGCGCTGAGGGAAAGTGATGAAGCATCTGTTCAAGATAAGTAACTCACTTAATGCTCATTATGTGCAGATCTGGAGGTAAAAATTAAATATTTTGCTTAAAGGGATAGTTCACCCAAAAATGAAAATTCTGTCATCATTTACTAACCCAGAATTTAATTTTTTTGGGTGAACTTTCCCTTTAAATATGGCTTTAGTGACATAATTAAATTCAGCAAAAATACATCAAATAAACAAAATCTTAAATGCTTATTTTTTCTCATTCGAAATGTAAAAATGGGCTTGACATGTAACAGGGTAGAGTACAGACAAATGCCTGATTAATCTCAGAGCAATGGCTGCCTGGGAAACTAAAAACACTCCGCAAGCCAATTGAAACTGTTAATTAGGTCCTAAGAGAAATCTCCTCCAGTGCGAAATCACAGCACACAATTCATAAATTTATCAGTTAATCAACAATGCTGTAATATTTTTAATATCTGTGAAACTTTGCTTCTCCTTTGCTTTATTTGTAACCCATGGTATTTAAATAAAATGGCAAAAAAGTATAGGTCTATCTAAAGCAGGGATCACCAACCCTGCTCCTGGAGAGCTACTGTCCTGCAGACTTCAGTTCCAACCCTGTTCCAACACACATGCATGTAATTATCAAGTAATCCTGAACAGCTTGATTAGCTGGTCCAGGTGTGTTTGATTGGGGTTGGAGCTAAAATCTGCAGGACAGTAGCTCTCCAGGAGCAGGGTTGGTGACCCCTGATTTAAAGCGTGTGGTGGGTTTGGTCCCTCACGTTCGAGAAAGCAACTGCTGCTCCATCTCGCTATGATTGGATATGATTGGTTATGATGGGATTTGACCGTTCGTGCGATAAGTGCCGCCTCTGGTTTTCATGCGTGTACCGCGTTCGCGAATCAGTCCGAAATCTGAATTTGAAGGCCGATTGCGGCCCCCTTTATAGTTACTGTTGCTATGTCCGACAAGCCACAAAAAACAAGTGAAAAATACATCACGGAGCAGAGAGGACACTGAAAACACGCTGACAGACAGGATAAAGGTTACTTTTGATATGAAACAAAGTCTCAAATTTCAAATTTGGTAATTTTTTAAAGAAATTTAAACAATAAATACCGTTTTGTGGCTCTTTAATGTGTCTGACAGATCGCTGTAGAGCCTCAGTTAAAGCTGCTCGTGAACCGATCATCTCTTCCTTCTAGTTAATTTATAGCATCAAATAAACATGAATGAACATAAGAAGGAATGTTATACCGCGGAAAGACGTCAGTACACTTCGTTTTTCAAGTTAAAATCCTCCAACGTTAATCTACTAACTCTGCATTCTATTATTGTCAACGAACCGACTCTGCCCTCGGATATGACATCACTTCCACACTTCAAGCGTTCTGGTATGTTTTGCGCGTCCGAGTCGGAGAAAAAACATGGACGCCACCCAGAAAGCTGTTGCTATGGTAGCACTGGCCGAGTACCAGGCACTTATCAAAACGCAGCCATTTGAACTTCTAAAATTTTCACTTTATTTCGTGTTTTAGTTTATCTTCTGATAGCAACGCTAGCCACGTTAGTAACACCCATTTGAAACAAGGCTTCATTCAATATTGCACTCACAACAAGACCGATTCCCATACCCACAGGCAGTGATACGGACGCAGTAAGGTATTGCAGTAATACGAGTGATTAAAATCGTCATTTAAACAACCAAAGCGGTCCAAAAACAATGAAAACAATTCATACAAGTCACACAGGGCGCAGCCATCTTGGATTCCGTATCGGAATTCTTGCTCGGTGTCCTCACAGTTGTCCGACTTCCGAGCTGGGAAATCCAAGGAAAGGGGGCATGTTGGTGCGTGTTGCTAGGCAACGTCTGTATTCCTAGTGGGAACTCCGATAACACTCCTGACTGCTTTCTTGGACAAAAATGGCAGATTTGGTGGATTATGATTGGTCAGATCACCTGTCAATCAAACTCCCTGCGAAGGGTCAATTCGAAGGATCCTTCGAATGCGGCCTACCATTAGTGTTGCCGAAGTCCGAGGTTTTCGGCTACTTTTAAGTTGTTGCCGCAGGTAAACTTTTTTTCCGCAGGTTGATTTCCACCCCCGTCAGTAAGCCTACGATTTCGGCGCTCCAACACCCCCAAAACATCCCTCATACTCACAAATCCTGTGAATAATTTGGCCGCCCGATGGAGAAAAGCCGATGGGATTTTTGGGCTACTTTTGTTGCACAGACCTGGCAACCCTAACTACCGTCCTTCTTTCCCCAGGCCGCAAAGGATAGAACTAGGAACCAGCAGCACCAGCCAAGAGAAAACAGCCCTTTTGCAGGGCTGACTCAGGAGTGGGCACCAATCACTATTCTCAAAAAGAGGGAAGAATAAATTAAATTATCTCACATACTCAAAAATCAAACCATAAATTATTTTAACATGCAAAACTGTCCTATGAGCCTAACTCAACAGGACAGCGGCCCTCCAGGACCGAACATCGCCTGTCCCTGAACTAAGACATATTTTTAGTGTTTCTGTTATATACAGTTCATTTTTTTTAAACAATATCTAATATCAAAATCTAATATCCATGTGTAAAAAGTCAGTTTTTCAGAAAACAATATTTGCCTCTGAGATGAAGTGGAGTTGAATAACAATCTAAAGTACTTCAAATTTATACTTAAATACAGAGTAAATGTATTTCGTTACATTCCACCACTGGTTATTTGGAAAATGACACTAAAAAAAATTATTGTCACATTAACAAATTGTTGCTAGCTGTGTCCAGGGAGTTGTTCAATGGGATGGTCTGCCTAGCGACTGGTGACAGCCGTTGTGACGAGCGGCAGTAACATTTGTACTGGACTTAAAATTATAATTGCCTAAAAACAAAATCTAAAAATGTTCACCATGGTTAATTTATGTAGCCTACATAATAAAGTCTAAAGAGTATAAACCAGCCTATATAAAATCACATGCATAACATTTTAACCTTTATTATATATTTTTCTTTCATTTTTTATCATTAGATACATTAGATTACTCGATTAAATTGAAATCCAATACTTAGGCCTACATTTAAAAGTGTAATCTGACTCCATTTTATATCTGACTCTATTTTATCACAGCTTCGAATTTAGGTTAAATTGCCAATTGGTTATTGGTCAATTATATAATAGTTTAGCAATACATTTGATTGTTCTATTTAACTCTTTAATTATATTTTACCCGTTCATATTAGAAAGCTATGTCGCTCAGAGGTCATCACACCTTGTTTAACGTGGGTCTCCCGAGACTGGTTGGATTCACGCTTACACAATCAAAGATACTTTTGGTACTTTGGCCCCCGTGATTGCAAACATTGTAAATTAAAGTAACGTTTACTTCAGTAGAGGTATGGCCACTAGGCTACTACAGATATAAGTCAACCAACTTTACTTGTCTAAAAATAACTTTGGATTGGCCATGCCTTGGTTTCCCATACACTTATCTAAAATAACGTTAAATTAAAACAGAGTAGGCTATAAGACACCCACATTTAGGTTGGTCAAGCATCACTTTTGCTGCCCTAAATGGAAATTCACTTCTTGTCTTTGCAAAACACGTACACTTGAATTAGTGCCAAATATTAGTCATCACTAATCCGACGCAAAACTTGCGGTAACATACGAATCCGTTTAATCTACTTGGGAAAACAATTTCAGAGTCAGTCGGAATAAAATCAAATGTAACAATTTATTATGTCAGGTAAATGTATCGTGCCAATTTCATAATCAGTTCAAAGATAATAAATACAAAACATCAAATCCTCTGGAATAAAGAGAGAAGATGCCAACCTGACATTATAAAATACATGATGCGGAGTGCCTGTATACACTCTGCATCACGGGCTAATTTGAGTTACAAATCGCCACAAGCCTTCTTCAGCATCTCCCTAAATACTCAGACCAAGGCAGAAACCTCTTTTCAAATGTAAACATGAGTTCAGAGTGGGAATGTGCATTAATCACCGTCCCAGACTTACTGGGGACAGAAGTTGATTTACACGGGGGCACACCCACAGCAGTTAACAAGATATCTCGAAACTCTCCACACCTTATTACCTTTTTGGTTTACTTCTGTGGGAATGAGACCTTTGTACCAGTCGCACTGAGACATTTCAAATGATACCAAACATAATACTGTATGATAATTGTTCATATTAAACCATACAGATTTTTGGGTGAATTCAGGTAGGGATTGGTGAAGGGAATGTTGTGTAAATTGGGAGGTGATGAACTCAAGTGTGATCGTGACTCGAATGGGGATGGTAATATAGCAAGAGAGTTCAAATGTTAATTTTCTCTGTTTTCTCAGAGAGTAGCCCTCTCTTCCAGTTTCTTCAGTCTTACAGTAATGTAAAAATACAAAATAGAATTGTATTGATTTCTTTCCCTTTTCTTTAATTTTTTTGATATAGCCTAATATAATGTTTATTTAACCAGGAAAATGCTAATTTTTTAGCAGTCATTAGGCTACTCCAGTCTTTAGTGTAATATGATCCTTCAGAAATCATTCTAATATGCTGATTTAGTGCTCAATAATTTATTTGAAAAATATTTTTATGTAACATTATAAATGCCCTTTCTGTCACTTTGATCAATTTAATGCATCCTTGCTGAATAGAAGTAGGCTATTAATTTCTTGCAAAAAAAACTTTTTTGAACGGTAGTGTAAATATATTTAAATAAATAATATATAATAATAATTAAATATAGATTTTATATAGACTTTTTAGATATTTATACACATACATTTTTTAATAATCATTGAGTTGTTATTATATGTATAAGTATATGCATAAATAACATAGATAGATAGCTAGGCAATCGTGACATGCTGTTCAGCTAAAGGGCGTCGTTGGGGACAAAGCACAGATGGACTGTCATAAGACAGAAAAACAGAGAGGAAGGGACAGGTGCACTCTCTGCAGGAAGTCATGGAGGTCCACAGTATGAGTGTGAAGTCCCACTGCAACAGAATAAACATCACTCTGTAAAGATGAAACTCTCTCAGTCAGTGTCCGCTGTTGAGTAATACCAAACCCATCCTTTCATCCTCACCCTTTCATCGTAGCAGAGGTTATGTTGACACATGGGTCAGAGAACTCCCTCGCTTCATCTCTCTGTCACTGTCTCCATCTGTCTCTTCTCAGTCTCTCTTTAAAAAAAGATGAATTAAACAAGAAAAATAGAAAGGTCAAGATCCTTAAAAATACTCAGATGCTGAAAGTGAAGCTCTCAGATAAAAAGCTAAATATATTTTAATCAAAGATTGTTTGGCTGCAAGGATCAAATATTAAGTTTACGAAAAGAAACGACACTAGTCATTGCCTAAAATGAGGTTAATTTTTAGGAATACACAGTCTTCAGTCTCACATGATCCTTCAGAAATAATTCTAATATATCTTCATATATATATATATATATATATATATATATATATATATATATATATATATATATATATATATATATATATATATATATATATACTATATTACTGTATGAAAATGTTTCTTTCAAGTGCACAAAGCTTCTGTAGGGGAGACCGGGGGCAATTGTAACATATTTTACATTTTCCTTAATAACTCACAAACTACTTGAGTTAGACTAGTCATCTTTTGATACAAGAAACATATATATGTGCACTAATTAATAATACAATTTATATATTTTCACTTATAAGAACAAGACTAATATATTTAATTAAATGCAAGAAGTCAGAGTGTTACAATTGCCCCCGCCAAGGGGGCAATTGTAACAGTGTGTGGGGGCAATTGTAACACTTAGAAATAACTCCTATTAACCCACTTTATCTCAAATAAAAGCCTACCTCAAAGTAATCACTTTATTGCTGTTGTATTTAATAATGTTAGTTTTTTTGTATATGGTTCAAATTTTTTTAGATGTCAGGCATCACACGCGTTATATAAAAAAATGTATGTTAATTTATGATTTGTTAATACTGGAACAAACATTTATTTTAATACACCCTTTTAAAATGAAGTTTTACAATAGAATTTAGTGAAATATGTTCATTTTTTAACAGAAAAGTATGTCAACACACACAAACAAGCTTATTACAATGGGCCTTGTGGCTCGGGGGCAATTGTAACACAGTGTTACAATTGCCCCGATACTGCAGCCATGACAAAATCTTATATGCTTGCTAGCCCAACCTGTATTAGCATAGGTTGTTCATGTTCGTTTTTAATCAATAACCTAGGGATAAAATGTATATAAGTTTAAATTCACAGACATCTAAACTTTAGACAGCAGAAGAAAAATACTGTACATCCAAAAAATAACTTTCATACCTCAAGATCAGTTTGTCGTTAACAACTTCTGCTAAAGTTGAACATTTCTCGCTTCTTTTCCACAGATAGAGAGAGAATCCTACTGGGCATGTACAGATTAAGTGTCATCACTCTAGCTTGTTTCTGATTGGAGGAATTGAGTGTGTTACAATCGCCCCGTTACAATTGCCCCCGGTCTTCTGTCCTGCAAAGAGACATACAATAGCTCACAGCTGTTTAATAGGCCACAAAAAATGAAACCACTTACAGTTTATCTTTATGGCACTTAACGCTAATAACCCATTTAAAGGGTTTACAATGCAGGAGCTGCTGTACCTGTAAACTTAAAAGGGAATTGAAAGTGCGCTATTTTTTTTCCCAACCCTCAGAAGCCCTCCGAAAAGATTAATCAAGTTCTAAAAATGGCTGCTGTGACCGTGTGGGTGATTGGCTTGGTAAACAAGTTTTTTTCAAAGTAGGACAGTTTCATCATTTGGAAAAAAGACAGATTCTATTTAAAACATCTCTCCCAATTTCCGAGGACATAGCTTGAGATAATTTAAACAAATAAGCTGAACAAAAGAAAGTATATTATCAGATGAAATATGTTTCCACAGATCATTGTGTTCCAACTGCATTCATTATGCTACAGCATTTTTACCAAAATGACCTTTTTCCATAAAAGTCTAAAATGGATTGAGGGCTGCTTTCAAGGGTATTTTATTTTTATTTCCGTATAAGCCAAACTGAAGATGTCAGGCAACGCACAAAGGCTTGGCTTCCCACACAATGTGAGGGGAGATTAAATTTTGATTCATTTCTCACAGGTGGCGGTTATGGGCTAGTTTGATGAGCAGTGTTGGTGATCCATGGCATAAGGGAGTTCACTAAAGATTCACTCGACTCTAGTCTGACCTGGGTCAACCCATGATTCTTGTGTTTTATTCAACAGTAGGCTACCGTTAATAACTGACTTTAAAAGGTTAGTTCAACCAAAAATGGAAATTCTGTCATTAATTCTGTCCCTCATGTCGAGAAAAGTAATCCATATGACTCCAGTTGTTTAACCTCAAGTGACGCGAGTACTTTGTTTGCAAAATAAAACATAATTTACCACTTTATGTACAAAATAATATTATCCAAAGCGTGTTCACGGCAGGCAACTATGTCAGCTCTCGTGTGAGCACAAAATATTTTTGCGCAAAGCACTCGCGTCACTTCATAAAATTGAGGTAAAACCACTGGAGTCACATGGATTACTTTAACAATGTCTTTCCTATTGTTCTGGACCTAAAGTGATAGGCCTAGTTGTCTTGAATCTCTATGGAGGGACAGAACCTTCTTGGATTTCATTAAAAATATCTTCATTTGTTTTTCGAAGATGAACAAAGGTCTTACGGAAGAGGAACGACATGCGGGTGAGTAATTAATGACAGAATTTTCCTTTTTGGGTGAACTAACCCTTTAAGTTGTGCATGATGGAAACCTAATGTGATTTCAACTGTATAGCCTAAGAATTTTTTTTTTCATTCTTATTTTTTTTCTATCTCTATATTCTCAGGTGATAATTGGGTGTTGATTAGAAACTTTTAGGGGATAAAAGAAATGAGAAATCGACATTGCGGGATATGGTGTATACGAGAACTGTCTGCAACACCTTCAGAAAGTCCAGCATTTTTGAGACACTTAATGTAGTCTAAAAACATGACAGGATGCATTTTTTTTATGTTGCATTTAAATTCCACAAGGCTCAAAAACCTGTTTGAATAGGCATGATGCTTCTGCATAGACTGACAATATTCACACATAAAACACATCGCACATGCCTGTCAGATTCTTCTTCGGGATGCATGCAGAAAGGATTACGACAGATGCTATCATGGTTAATTTGCCATCAATATTCAGTCGCTTCACACTGAAGTCTTTTTTTTTTTTACACCTCTGAGAGGCTACAAGGTGTTTTTTGCAGCTCTTTCCCTGCAGGGAGTTGACCTTGTCAGTGATATTTCTGTCTGAGTGCCTAGAGGCATCTCACAGACGCCACTGCCAGTTTTGGCAGGTAGAGAAATGGCGGGTTGCCGCAGAAACAGGTCCGCCGGGAGGGGACACACAGCAGATTCCTGCAGACTGGATTTCAGCACGTCCGCAGAATAAAGATTGACTGTAAAGAGCAACTGCAGCCATCACTGTAGGATATTGGTCTTTTAATGTTGATCTGATAAAAATATGCTTCAAACTTTCATTAAATTTATTCAGTAATTAATTAGAATTTAAAATGTGACGAAAAAGTAAAAAATAAAATGATACCTCATACTGTACCTCAGGTTACAAGCAGATGCCTGTGATAGCAGCAATTACATTTATTATTTTTTATTTAATACGCTTTATTATTTTATTATGAATATTAACTATTTTAAAACTAAACAAATCTTCTAAAAAATCCACATAAATTATAAACAATAAAAAATGTATACAGTGTAAATGAAAAGCAATCGTGCAGTAAACAATGAATTTATGTTTTAAAGTCACCATGAAATCCAAATTGACAATTCTTATTTTTTATGGAATATTGCAGTATTTATTATACCGTATTTATCTGTGCACATCATTTTTTATTTATTTTTTATTCATGAGACCTCGTAATCTTTAATCAAAATTATGTCCCCTTCGCTTACCTGGTGATGTGTTTACTGGTGAGAGGGTGGGGAAACCTGTCACTCACATGAGATCACAATAGCAAACCACAACCATCCAATCAATTCCTGATGGACAAAATCAAGTCCCGCCCTACATTTTTTCTTGTCCTAGAAGCAGTTTCATTCGAGCCCCTTTCACACAGCGCATTGATCCCAGTAAATTGCCATCAAATTGCTATAGTGCCTTCTGTTTGAACACAAACACGTCCCAGGGTGGGGACCTAGTAAAATTCCTGGTATCACATTATCAGTGTATTTTCCGGAATCTCTGTGTGAAAGGGGCTTCGGATATGTGTCTCTATAGGGAAGAGAAGACTATTGCAACTTCTTTTTTATGTTGACTTTAAAAAGAACTAGACCAAAACACCAAGACCAGTATGCAGTCAAGATCAAGACTTGAACACTGCTAGAACAAGCGGTGACATTCAGTGACATTTAAAGTATATTTCCTACCCTTTCAAAAGTCAACAACATCAATGGCTGGATGGACACTCTTTTGATATTTACAAAGTAATATTACATCCTTCCAGCTCATAACCGGCCCTATTCTAGTCGTTTAGAATCTCAAATCAGTGGCTACAATCTACGGTCAACAGGTCAAGTACACTTGCTTGTAGCTCCACCTCAAGCAAATAGATATCTTCATCTATATGAGCCAATTTACTTAAGAGATCCCACCAGTCAGCTGGCTGAGCATAAGAAATGGAGCTGTCCTAATGGAAAAATCTTGTTAGAGGAGCATGAAAGGTCTGTTAATTTATTCCAGCTCCAGTGACTTATCTCTTATGCTCTTTAACCAACAGCTGTGGCTGTGATGACCTATATCTACAACTATTAGCATGATGCTGGTGCAGATTCAACGGCACACCTCATCCATTCCATAAGGCCATGCTTGTGGTATCATCATTATAATAATTATATATTGTATATATTATTGTGAGTACAATCGAGATAAGTAAACTGAAATTCAATTGAAAAATTCAAGCTAAAAACACTAAAGGGGTAATCAGAAAGTCTTTTTGGGTTCAGGTAAAATAATGATCCACTTGTGTTCCCAATGGAGTAACATAAGCAATGGTTTCCAATGTTTCCATTTCTCTCTGACGCTGTTCTATAAGAACAGAACTGAGCTGGACGATGACATCATTTTTTGCTAAACTGCTTTATAGATGAAATGAAGTAATTTAATAATGGGTGATTTTTACAACGGAACTAAATCAACTTTAAACTGACTTCAGCTGAACAACAGATGAAATTCATCATTATCACTGTAAAGCTGCTTTGAAACAATCTATATTGTATAAAGCACTATATACATAAAGGTGACTTGACTGACATGACTTTCCTCAAATTGGCCTTTTTAAAAACAAAATCAATGCTGTTGTGTCAGATCAATATAGGATTCCCTGGGGAGATTTCACAGCCTCAGCTGCATCAGAAAGATCTCCCCTTTTTGTCAACACTGAGGAGCAACAGCTTGGATGACCTGTTAGATCGTTTATGTCCAGACCTGACGATAGTCCACATGTTTGTCACACTTACTTCAAGACCCATGCTGCAACACTCCTGATTTTAGTACTAAAAGACACAAAACGTTATACCTAAAAATCGAGTCTAAAGAAAACGACCTGGCATTTTATTATCATTATTGCAAGCCAAGTAGCGCAGATTTTATTTGACTTATTATCATTATTGGTATTCATTTATATTTGTATAAAAACAGAAAAATTAACAATAAAATATAAAGTCATATATCAACTTTAGATTACTGTATTACATTTAGGCCAATATTGTTGGGTATTTCACCAATTCATCTTTTTTTTCCAAGACTATTATATCCTGTCAGTATGAGAACACTTGGCATGAAGTCAAGGGTAGCTGACAGAAAGCAATTAAATACCTGAACAGCCCAAGGAGGAACCTCCTCCAGTTTAATTCTTTGGCAAATCCTTAGCTCTGTGTGGGTGATTCTTAATTATTCCTCAGAGTCCTTTTCACCTGGCTCAACGTATTGAGTCTAGCAATCTTTCAGACTTGGCTCATGAAAGAGGTATAGGTTATGTCCCCAAAGAGGCAAAAGAGCTTCATTAGAAAGTAATGTTCTCTCTG
The DNA here is from genome assembly GCA_026230005.1 of Gila orcuttii. Taxonomy (NCBI): domain Eukaryota; kingdom Metazoa; phylum Chordata; class Actinopteri; order Cypriniformes; family Leuciscidae; genus Gila; species Gila orcuttii. The sequence continues at coordinate 39,347,935 of JAPDVR010000011.1, forward strand.
TGATGAAATGAACTGGTAATTGCTGATAAAAGTTTCTTTGGTAAGGAAGAAATTATGAGAAACTGTAAGATAGGTATAGCCTTAACTTCATCTAACAGTTGAATGATTTGACTGATTGATTGGACGTTTCTCCTTAGTTATTATTAAATGTAATCAATCATCTGGGATAATGACCAGCTCATTAGTTTATTGCATACCCTCCAAGAAATATGTAGACATTTAATATTGATGAGTTGAAATTATTCTATATTATTAGAAAATATATGAATGCCACAATTGACCAATCAGAAACAAGTAGCATATTCTAGAGATTAGTTTAATAAAATATTCTATCAAACAATAGATATTTCGTATAGAGAGTAAATGCATAACCACATGTGATACAATATAGCAAGGATAAAGGTGGGAGTCTTTAATTGATTAAAGATATTTCCAGAAATTGTCTTCTCAGTCAGAGAATACTGAGGGATATCCCACTCCAATAATTATATTGATAAGTAAAAACTGATTGCATTATTTCCTAGTCTCTATAGGCCATATTTGTGAATGGGTCATAATTTCCCATTTGAGAGCTACTGAATTGCAAAGAGGCAATCAAACTGCAGGCATGAGCAATGTTTCAAAGGCTCAATATACCCCTTTAATGTAGTTTTGGGGAATTCTTTGAATTTATGAATCTCCTTAGCTAATTCACATACTGAAACCTGTGAATGTTTGATATTAGCAAGAGACGTAGCATTTGGTTGATTAAAACCAAGCTGAAATAAGAAAATGAGATGTCTGAAATAATAATTACAAAAGATAGAACAGAAAATTAGAATAATGACACTTGAAAATCATTGTATAAAAAATATCAGAACAAAACTGTATTTTATTTTTGTTTGCGCTGTAATATGCAACATATTTTGCACGTGTAAATACAACTAAATTAAATGATTAACAGATTCTAGCCAATTAAAAAAAGAAGAATCTGAGTAATTAAAAAAAGCATTTTTCTACTGCCTAATTATTTAACATTCACATTTCTATTGCTGGTTTACAATTCTTAAATCTGCAAAGTTAAGTTCTAAATCAAAAATTACTTTTGAGAAAATCAAAAATGTTCAAATTATAGTTGATACAACATTACAGAACAATTGCTAACATTTTTCAATAGACAGTGTATCAAGTCTAAACTCACCTTGTCAGCTTACACTGGAGTCAAAGACAAATTTGTTAATATATTTCAGTGCACAACAGTTAAACTGTCTTACGCAAGAGAGAAAGAAACAATGCATTCTCTATGAATACTGCCAAAGACATATCAATATTGGATCAGATACAGTACTACAGCATCAATCGACCCAAAGTCAATCCTTGACATTATCTATGCTGTGCTATGAAAATATAATGAACAAAAAAAAAAAAGCACAGCTACTAACATGTCTCGGAAGCTAAACAAAGCTGCCTTATTGAAAGTCAAAGAAGATGAAAAGGCAATACACCCTACTAAAAAGTTAGAGATATCAGTCTGAATAGTTGCTTGCAAGTAAGCAAAGCAGAAAAAAGAAATCCATGTCTTTTTTTGCACAATTAAGTAAAGATGTGTCTTTGTGCTCTAAAGAAGAAAAAAAGTCTGGTAAGCTTCAGCTTCACCACATGTAATAACTTCTTGTTGTGTCCACTTGTGTCGGCTTAGTGTCTGAAGAACCGTCCTTGTCCTTTTCACTGTCTGCCTCCCATAAGTTAATGAGGGGAGGATACAGTTCGTTTAGGGGGATGGAGGAGGTTTTCTGCATGTACTTCTTTAAGGAGTGATGGTAGTTCTTCCTCTTCCATCTCTTTGCAATGTACACCGTGATGGAGCCTAGGCTGATGATGGCCAGTATTGTGCCCATGACACCTGCCAGGGCCGTATTGGTGCCTTGCTCTGAGATTTCCACAGCAAATGTGGCGTGCTTGGTTGTGACGTTGACGCATGACTTTTGGGTCTGCTGGTGGATATTGGAGACCGAGAGACAGACCTCATACTCAGTAGCAGGCTGAAGGTGTGTGAGGTTGTACTCATGAACATCTACAGGAACTTTAGCTGTATAGGTAATGTGAGGGTTGTCGATTTTCATGGTGGCAGATGACCACTTTAGATTGGACGTCATGACATTGGAGTTCACTTTCCAAGACACTAAAATTGAGTGGGACTCGGTATGTTTCACGTAGATCTTCATAAGCTGGGTGCTATCCAGGAGAGTTCCATTGACTCGAATGGCAGTCACCCGAGTGTCCGCTCCTTCTGTATTTTGGGCCACACAGGTGTAGTGGCCAGAGTCGTCCACCTGAATATGTGATATGCGCAGAGTTCCTGTGCTGCTGAGTTGGTATTTATTGGACACTGTATCTATCATGACTTTGTTACCAGATGGGGTCACCCAGTATATTTCTGGTTCAGGTTCAGCCATAGCACGACAGTCAAGGTCTACTGTCATCCCGATGTCTAGGTTGAGGTGATTGGGGAATGTGTCGTGAGAAATCATGGGCAGACACTGGCCTGAAGTTTCAAGAGAAAGTATCTCTCTCACACGCTGACCTCTAACCTCAAGTGGCATTGTGCAAAACATGGAAAGAGGCTCCATAAATCGAATGGTTGTCTTGTTTGAGCTCATCCACTGAATTACACAGTCGCAGCGTAGCGGGTTGCTGTGGATACTGATCTCCCTCAGGTTGGGCAGGGACTCTGTCGTAGCCTGGTAGAGAGAGTTTAGAGCATTGTTATTGAGCATTAGACTCTCTAGTGATGGCAATTCACGGAACGCTAAACGGCTCACATAGGAAAACTTGGGGTTGTTGGTGGCTTCAAGTTTGGTCAACTCAGGGAGGTTATCCAGGGCAAAGCGATCAATAGACACAAGATCTCCCATGTTGTTAATGCCAAGTTCTTTCAGCCTTAGCATGTTTTTAAAGTCCCCCTCTTGAATTTTATGTATTGGGTTCTTGTTCAAATCCAGGAACTTCAGGTTTGGAAGCTTCTGCAGAGCAGTCTGTGGCACCCGAACCAGTTTATTGTCATAGAAGGAGAGACTCTCCAGGTTGTCTAGTCCAACAAACGCATTGCCTGGGATATCAGTGAGCTCCATTCCTGCCAGGACCAGGCTTCTCAAGTTGGTAAGAGGTCTGAAGTTCAAATTCAGGATACCGACCACAGGATTTTCCCCAATCATCAGGATCTCCAGGTTGGGGGTTGATTCAAACCAACGACTGTCAATGGCCTTGAGTCTGTTGGAGTTCAGATGGAGTCTCAGAAGGTTACGCAATCCGGCAAAGGCATTGGGTGCAATGGAGCTGATCTGATTGTGATTAATGTACAGCTCCTGTAAATTGGTGAGGTCTTGCAAACTGAAGTCAGGCATCTCGACTATTTGGTTTTCCTCCAGGTGAAGTGTCGTGAGTTGTGACATGTTGGTCAGGCCGATATCACGGATGTTGCTGAAGTTGTTCTGGGACAGGTCGAGTTCTGTGAGATTCAGTAACTGCTCCAGTTCCTCACTAGTTCTGGCAATGTAGTTACTTTGCAGAAGCAACACCTGTGTGTCAGCGGACAGGTTCCCAGGGATGCGTGTAAGGTGAAGGTCATTGCAATCAACGGTAGTTGCTTCTCTGTAGGTGGACTGGGGTGTGAACCAAGGCCGGATCTCACACACACAAAGCTGCGGACATTCTGTACTCTGAACAGAAGAAAGGCCAAGTAAAGCCAAAAACAGGAAGAAACAAATCTGGCCCTGCACAACAAAAAAGAATGTCCCTCTTGCCATTCTGACTGTACGTGTTTATCCCTTTCAGATCTGAGTTGGAATTCCTATAGCTTCAAAGAGATGGTGAGGTGAGATTCTCATTCAATAGAAGTGTTGCAAAACAGTCCTTTTATCCCTCTGCAAGCTTGAACAGCGAAGTCAAAGAGCTTCCGAAATATTTAAAAGGGTGTAGTTCCCGTGGGCTCATATAGGTTTGAAACTTCCTCACAGTGTGAACCTTAGACTGGAGAGTTGGCCTATAGGAAAAATAACAAACAGAAAAGATTGTGTTACAATAATCAATGGAACAATTCCATGACATGAAAAGTTATGTTAAATAAGCATTTTCAAATAAACGTAAAGTATATGAGATGAAAGCAGAAAGTATGGATTCAAACAATGGAAAAAATGTCAAATTCACATAACTAAAGCACAAATGCACAAGACTGAAGCAAACATTTCACTAAAATGTTTGTCTAATTTTCTAGGTAAAATATATATACATACTTGAAACAACACTTGTTTAAAAGATAAACAAGGAAAAATATCTTATTTTCAAGACACTTTTTTAAAAAACAGGCAAGACACTTTTACACTTTTTCTCAAGTAAACTTATCTTGTTTTGAAGATTTTTACTGGTAAACAAGTAAAAAAATTACAGACATTTTGCAATTAACATAATATGAAACAAATTATATATATTCATATATAATATGAATATATCTAAGCTTTTTAGTTGATACATTTTCAACTATAAAACAGTTAGAACAGATATACATTATGTAGATTACACAAAAATAGCTAAATAAACTAAGCATTGTGATTATAAAAATAAAACTTCTCAGAAGCAAGTAAACTTGGAAAGAGATTTGCCGAACTTTGTGACAGAATACAGTTACAAATAACTGTTTTAATTGTTGCAATAATTGCTAGATATCTTTTGCTCTAAATACAACATATAGAATAAACCAGTATATAAATATAAAGGTAATATGTGAAAACCAGAGGCAGGAGCTTTTGTTTACAGCAATCTGATATGCTTGAAGGGGTGAATCAAAGAGGAAAGAAAGGGTGACTGAAAAGGAAGGATATATTATCTCAGGTGATCAAACAATTCCTATTGTACACAAAGACTGAACATAGTGAGGTGTAGAAATAATTCTATACATTTATCCAGTCTTTCCTGTCAAGATATTACCATAATACTGATTCAAAATGGTTTTCCATCTAAGTTAAATAACTACAGTACTACCTATTTGCAGCATTTATGTAAATAAAATAAAAATAAGATATTATGCAAATGTGAACCATTTCAAATCAACATTATCAAATCAGGTAAGCTTTACTTGATTTTGCAGGAAATGTTTTGTCCTAGATTACTGAAGATTACTAGAGGGGGTTTTGTTGAAGTTTGGAATGAAATAACCAAGCATATTAAGCATCCATCGCAAGCAATAGACACAAAAAGGTGGCATGTTATTGTCCCTTCAGAGCAGTGAACGGGGCATCTGTTATCCCATATGGTGATAATGCTGATTCAATCACACAAACCGCAAGCCAGGGGGTTTTAGTCCATGCCAAATATCACCTTCATTAAGAACATATACTCCTCCACAAACGTTGCTCAGCATTGTTCATGTTTTAACTGCAATTATCAAAACAGTTGAACTGAAAGCATACGAAGATATAAAAAAAATTCACACACATCATATGTAGAGTACAAGAGGCAACAATATGCCAACTTCACTTCAGAGCTATGGAGTCTCTCATGAAGTTGAATCCACCAACAAATACAAGCTTGGACAGGTTGAACAATTTTAAGTCTCATACTCCCCAAGCCAATGAATGGAGGAAACATGGTACAGCTGGTGTAAATGTGTCCTTTAATGTGAGAGTGGAAATCAATAAGAGGCCTGATCTCCCCCCTGTGGCCAAAAGTGCATCAGGGCAATTTCGAATGAAAGCTGACTTTAACTGCCAGTATCAGCAATTCTCATATAAGAGTGCAGTACACAGATGGACCCGGCCTGTGTTATCGGAGATATCAGCACCGTCATTAAAGTTTTTCGTAATGCAATACAAAATGACACCTCGCACTGAAAGTGGAACTAAACTAGTAAAGACGGGAGCTAAACCAACAATATTTTAAGGTCAATTCACTATTTTAACACTGCAAAGGTCAATCAGAGGGAGAATTTAATTCATTTGATTGCATGGGTTTGGACAAGAAAAATAATACAATCAAAATATACATTATCTATAGTAATTATAGCTTGTAATATATCACACAATGACATGTGAAATATCTCAATAAGGTATGGAAGATTAAACTTTTTCTGTAAAATTTAAAGAGGGGCAGATGAATGAAAGGAAAGAAAAATAGAAGGACTAAAGTGTTCTATCATTTCACCATTTTTTTTTTTTCCAGAACCAGTTTTTTTTCAGTTTCTTAAAGGGGACATATCATGCTTTTAAATCGTTCCTTTTTACATATAAATCATACATTTGTGGTCTATATAAAGCGGAACTGCAATGATTGGGTCTGAATTCCTCATTATTATAGCTCCACAGGCCCCTTTTCTACCCCTTTTCTGATGTGCGTCTGAGAGCAACTCGTTTTGGTGCGGTCTCTTTAAATGCAAATGAGACACTTCATACCCCGCCCCCTCTCCAGCTCGCAGAGGTGACACTCGTTTCAACTCCACCCCGTTCGGCCATTTTTGTAGTTTGATAGCAGAGATACGATTATCTAGCGGCACAGAATCTTTTTATTCACACGTTATTAACAAAATGTCAACAACGGAAGACTTGTCCATCAAGCCTTACATGTTCGAGCCAGAGCCGGACCCCGAGAGAGATGAAAATGAAGACGACGAACCTGCAGAACAACGTCTTCATATGGATGTATCGCAATGGTATGTTACTGTATTTACAGTAACTTCTCCATCCATGCCCACTACTACAATACTGCATGTTTTACAACGACTATTTAACACTCACAAAACAAAATATAAGTTATATTATAAACAATTAAAGAAAAGCACTAAAGTATAATATGCTACGTTTAGAAAAGCATCAGAAAACACAGCAGCTAAATGACTAGCCTGACATCGTCATACTCAGATTCTAGTCAGAATGTGAGTCTGAAACTGCTCCATTGGGCTGTGATTATTGGGCTTATGTCAACCGAACCAGGAAATAAAAGGCCTCTGCACTCAATTGGATAGACCTAGAACCAATCAGAGCAACGGAGTAAGTGACGTATGTTGAGAGATAGATTAAAGTTGATAGATTAAACTTTTTCCGAATCCCGTAGGAAGGACGGCAAAAACATCTTTCCCATCGACAAATGCCTTGATCGTGGTTCTCTGTTCCTCTTCTAGAATTAATGCGCTGTCTATATCTTCTATAACACACGCGATAGCGGAATATACACAACTCAATTCTCCAGTGGCAGCCATGAATTCAACCCAAGCGCTCTGATGATGTGGATGGTTACGGTACCGTTGCTCATCTGTCCATCATCGTATAAAGCCCGCCCTGACAATAATAGCTCCTCAACGGATCGAGTCCAGACCGAACTTCCCGACCTAAAATTTTGTGGGCGGGGTTCGGCCTGGCATCCAGGCAACTCAATGACCATTGTCATGATGAAACTCAACAACAGTAATACTGCTACAGACGTGTACTTAAAAAAAAAAAAAAAAGAAAGACAAAGGTACTGCTAAACCATGACCACCGTGTGTTTTAAGAAAGTAAAGTACTTTATTTTTATTAACGTTATTTACAGCTTACCGAAGTGCTCTGTTCGTCGTCTCCAAAGATATAAGGAATTGACCCCTCAATCAGACGAAGTCTATCGGCCAATCCTTTATACTGGCGGAGGTTGCTGAAGTAGTTATAGTGCTTCACGCGCACAAAAATGACTTTACCCACAGATGTGGGTACATTTCCATGAAAAATAAAACTCAACCAGGCACTTCGAAGAGGTTCTGATGCTGGGAGACGGTGTAATGAAGCGTGTGGGTTACTACATCCAACAACCGAATATTTTGACTTACCCTCTCGTAACTTCTGCATCCTTGAGCTTGGACTACAAAATCGCAGCGAGAAATAAAAATGGCGGATTGCTCGAAGTGTTGGGCCGGGAGTCGATGTCCTTATTTGGCAGTTCCGCTGCAAATACTGTGAAGTAATTGTTCAAAAAACGTCATAGAGAATAGAAAAGGAACAGGTTGCAAAATATGACCAAAACAGAATATAAAGATATCAACGAAGCACCTGAAGAGACTAATTTCAACTTTTCTGTACTTATAAACACTCCAAATATACAACAAAATGCATTTACGGGCTAAAAAAGTGGATTTAGCATGATATGTACCCTTTAAAGGGATAGTTCACCCAAAAATGAAAATTCTTTCATCATTGTAACCTATCCAACCTATATATGATTTTTTCTTTAGTCCAAATGAATATCTTTTGAATAATATTTTTGTCCAAAAAATGACAGTCAATGGGGTCCAAAAACAACAATGGATCCCACTGACTTTCATTGTATGGAAGACAAAAAATCAACTGAGTTTTTTAGAGTATCTTCTCACAGAAGAAAGAAAGTCATACAGGTTTGGAACGACATGAGGGTGAGTATAAATGACAATTTTCAGTCTGTTTAAATATACAGTACTATTACAGTATTTTCCATTGCTTAAAATCAGTAAACAATGGGTCAAATGTGCCCTTATATTTTGCCATTTTAACATGAATTACGTTTCATTTTTACCAATATTGAGGTCAATCTCAGATTCAGCTCTTAATAGCAGTATTTACCAAAGTGGAGGACAAAACCTTTTCAGTAAGTAGGATAAAGTAATCCAGCGATCACAATTTCATTTAAGACAGAATACTGGGGCTTAAAATTAAGCCACAATGTCAGCTCTATGTTTTTTAGATTAAGGCCTAGTTGTCTGTCTGTAGTTCAGAGACATCACTTCAGTTTCATTAAGTCTTCTGTGAGCCTTCTATTGATCTTTGGGCAGCCAAACTTATCAAAGTAAAACTAATGTTGATGCATAGTGTTTTAAAATTACCCAAAGGCTTTAAATGTTTAAAGTATGGCCTTATAAATTAATACGGTAACACTTTAGAATACTGTATCTTACTTACTGCATAACTAATAAGGAATTATTGAAGAACTAGTAGGTAATTCTTCATTAACTACTTCTTCACTCCTGTTAACTACTAAGGAAGATGTGTTAACTAATCAGTATGTAATAGAATTTTATGATTGTGTTAAGTTACAGTTAGTTAATCAATAACTAATTAATTCTGTCATACCTCCTGAAGAACTACCATTAATTATCTATTTATTAAGGTTCAAGAAAAATAACTAAGAAGTAACTAATGAACAGTCATACAAAACTAACCTCAGATTAATTTTATATTTTATATACAGTACTGTGTGTGTCTGTTTTCCTCAGCATAGAATGCCATTGAGTAAATTCATGTATTTTAGGCAACAACTGAGGGGAACTGAAAATATAGGGTACACTTTAGTAATTAATAAAGAATTATTAGATAATTCTTCAGGAATTATTTATAACCTGGAACAGTATTCTAAAGTGAAAATACAGGGAAGCCATTAGTAATTAATAAATAATTATCAAATAATTAACCAGGAATTAGGCTACTTATAACCTGAAACAGTATTCTAAAGTGAAAATATAGGGAACTTAATAGTAATTAATATGAGTGGCACGGTTCACAAAACCCACGGTTCGGTTCGTATCACGGTTTTAGGGTCACGGTTTTCGGTTCTGTACGGTTCTTGTTATTTTTTCTTTTAATCTTTAACACTCCAGAAATGTACTTCAGCATATGATACAGGCTATAGCTTAATTATCCACAATTCAGGATACAGTATTAAAAAAAAATTTATATCATGTAATCATGCACAAACTGAATTTGACTTGACTTTAAGCACATTATTGAGACCATCTCTGAGGAAAGCTAGGTGACATTTTGATACAGCAAGAGAGAAGACATTGATGAAATGCTTTTGTTTATTTGGCAAAAAAGGAGAATGTGTATTATCTCTACAGGGACTTATGTGCATTTTTAGCACACAAAGATTAAAATTAACTTGCATTTATCAAACTGTCAACTTCAGTGTAGCTCTTACAAAATGTTTATCTTTTAAAAGAAAAAGAGAGGAACACTTAAAGCACTATCTTTTAAATAAGTCAAAATATGTTACACATAATTGCCTATAATGAGGCTATAACAATAGCAAAGGCATAACCATAAAGTGAAACATAAGTTCAACCTCAACACAAAATCAGTATCAACAATGCTTCTGTTCCCTGAGAGTGAGGATACATTTTTTTCACTTGAAATTAAAGTGCAGTATTTGGAAACATATGACTGGAGTTCTTATCTAAACTTGGTGTCACTGTATATTTTTAAATATCATAGGTAACATGAAATCCAAAATGTTCCCACACACCGGACTTATACGACGCTGGCGCATCCTCCAACTCCGGTGAGCCTTCCTTATCTCTTCCACTTGCCATTTCTATACGTGACGAGACCTGCAGCACTCCATACTCCACTTTTACTGTCTATAGGCTTGTTCGACTTGAACCGGCGGTGCACAGACCGATCGGTTTATGACATCAAAGTACCACGAGAGTGATTGAAAAGCATACGGAGCCGTTGCTCTCGCGGTACTTTGATGTTATTCATCGATCGGTCTGTGCAGCGCCGGTTCAAGTCGAACACGCCTCATATGCATGTCCATGTCCACACATCTCTTATTTCGCGCGAAAAGTAAACACACTGTCTGAGGCCACGGGCACGAGGTTACATTGCGCATGCGTTGAACCGTGCGACGCACACACGCACCGAACCGAGACAAGCGAACCGAACGGTTCGGATGTTTTTTCATGTACCGTGCCACCCCTAGTAATTAATAAAGAATTACTAGATAATACTTCAGGAATTACTTAGAACCTGGAACAGTATTCTAAAGTGAAAAAATAGGGAACCCATTAGTAATTAATAAATAATTATCAAATAACTATCCAGGAATTAGGCTACTTATAACCTGAAACAGTATTCTAAAGTGAAAAATTAGGGAACTTATTAGTAATTATTAAAGAATTATTAGATAATTCTTCAGGAATTACTTATAACCTGAAACAGTATTCTTAAGTGAAAATACAGGGAACCCATTAGTAACTAATAAAGAATTACCACATACTTCTAACTCAAATAAAACTTACTGTAAAAAAACACTATTAACGTAATCATCCATAACCTTTGTAAAATACACTACGACTCGTTTAAGCTACATGATGTCTTCCTTTATTTCAGATGATATTTTGTTTTAACATGTATACTGCCTACATTTAAACTCGTTTAACAAACAGCTCTAAGAACATATTTTAACATCTGATGTAAATAGATTTACTATCTTTATGAATAAAATAATGTGTTTTATGCAAGGGATCATGCGTTTCCATCACGCAAAAAAGACCAACTCAGCTAGGTAGGCTAACTGACCTCGTGTCCTTGTATGTTACCTTGCATAAAATAAAATGATTTACAGCACAGTAATGATTTAATAGATTAAATAAAACGTACACAATCCTGTATTTCGCAGAAGAAATGCACCAAATCGGCGGAGCTGAGAACTCTCCAGAAGAGGATCACCAAATCACTGTAAAATGTATGCTACCGTGATATTGCCGGAACTTGAATGGTGCAAAATAAGTTTAAAATGTATAAGAACTAAGTATAACAATATGCTTTTTACTTTTTAAGTACTTTAAAAATTAAGGTAATTTTGAAAATGGCCTAATTATAATTTTACTGGAGTAATATTTTATTGTGGTATATCTGTACCTTTACTCAAGCACTTGAGTTGTGTACTTCCACCACTACAATGCTAAAAAAAAACTGGATTATTGACTACTGTGTATGACTGTTCATTAGTAGTTACTTCATAGTTATTTTTCTTGAACCTTAATTAATAGATAATTAATGGTAGTTCTTCAGGAGGTATGACAGAATACATTAGTTATTGATTAATTAACTGTAACTTAACACAATCATAAAATTCTATTACATACTGATTAGTTAACACATCTTCCTAAGTAGTTAACAGTAGTGAAGAAGTAGTTAATAAAGAATTACCTACTAGTTCTTCAATAATTCCTTATTAGTTATGCAGTAAGTAAGATACAGTATTCTAAAGTGTTACCATTAATACTTTAGTTAGTATAATATGAGGGTTAAAAATGAAATCCTCATAAGGAAGTTAATACAAACAACAGACAATAACTCTTTTCACATTTCAGTAGAAGTATTTGGGGAAAAGTGTGTTCAAGCTGCAATTATGAATCGAAGAAATGTGATGTAACAAAATGTTTCTCAAAGCACCATTTGCCTAAGGACCACAAATAGAACATCCTGATGATCTTCATTAATATTTACTCTTTATAAGTAAACAGGATCTGAGTCCAAATCTGCAGGCAAATTAATGGCTATTTACGCCATTCCAACTTCATTATGTAAACTTCTGCAGCCAGCTTGCTTCCTGTTGTCCAGACTGTCATCCAGAACTTCCCCTTGTTTTAGATAACAAATGACAGCTGTGAAATTCAATGGGAGCCTATTTGAAACACCTGCCATTTCAGATCACCGACAGATGCAGATCTGTTCTCTGCAGAGAGTGAAGACTTCTGTTTTGAGGCACATCTGATCTATGGGTCACAGTACTGCTAGTGTCTGACAGGTTATTTTTTTCAAGTTTGAAGAAAATGTATACTTTAAGCTAGCAGTTTTATTTGAACTGTACACTAAAAGCTAAACTGAGATTTGAGAGAAATCCTAAATAGCCTAAAATTCTAATAGCTCAGATGATTACAACCATGCAAGTCTGTCAATGAAACTTACAAAATGGCTGTAAAAACAAACCCCAAAGATATTTAGGTAATGAAGATACATTCTCCTATCTTCTAAGCAACCTCACTATGCTTTCAAAATCTCAACTTGAGCATGGTAAAGTGGAGTTTTTAAATCTTAGCAGAAAATCAATATTCTAACAAACAACACTAATGGGTTTATGCTTGTATAAAAAATTAGGGTATTTGGATTGGTACACAAGCCTAATGGCCAGGATCTACACAAACATAAGAACACATCATTTGTTGTTCATGATTTGATTCAGTGATTCATCAAGCCACTTACTGAATAGCAACAGAAAAATTCTCTTGTTGCTACAGATATAAACAGGGCTGATTTTGTTGATGTTTCTCACAGCCTACATGACTTAAAATAAACTGTATTTGCTTTTCTAACTCTCTATATGCACACAGTTTGCGGCAGAGGAAACACCAGAAATACATTCCCAGCATACAATATGAAAGTCCAAATAAACAAGTGGAGAAACTCAAAAGGCCTGCTAAAATGGCTTTTGACATCATAAAAAAAAACATCTTGTCTCTAACTCCACAGCCTTTTCTCCGCTAATCTCCCCAAAGGATTCGCTTCCTGAAAACCTTCACAGAAAGTGAGTGAGAAATTAATGGTAATTAATTTTATTCTTGGATCAAAAAGGGTTTGCAAAGGGCCAAGAGAGCAGATCTTTTCACATCCAACATCCAAGACCCTTTACGCCTGCCAACTCTTAATCTGAGGGGTATTATTAATTGCATGGTGAATCGTAGTTTTGCCCAGGGTTTAACTGTGGGGTAATGGCATGAGCGGTACAGTGCTGTAGAGATGGGGACTACTGTGAATGGCATAAAAACATTGATTGCCGATCAAATTGAGTCTCTGTGTCACTACACAAGGATAAGTGCTCAGGAGTAAATGCACAGGAGTCCCCAAAGGTCCCATTTCAGTTTCCAACTATTAGCACTTATAAATCTTGCTAAGTGAATCCCAGAATTTGGATTATCTAAAACTCAAAACCTCAAATAGCCTAAAATGGCATGTGAACATAGATTTTAATTTCTTCTAGTTTATAAATTTAAAATTCATATCTGTACATTACTAATGCTGTTTGAAATAAATATCTAAATACATAACTTTTAAATACTTAAATTCTATTTTATTTAAAAATGCATTACATTCATAATGTATGATTTTACAAAACAGAATAATTACAATTCATACAGTCCTGTCTTATTTATAAGAGCAGTATGTATTTTCCTCCTTTACCTGCTCTCCAAACAGATCCTTTGCAGAGTGATTTCTTAACCAGATTATGGTCACAGAATTAGTCAAACAGCTGCTTGGTCTATTCCACTCTTTATCTCAGTGACTAACACAAGAGCCAGACTTGTTCTTTTCACCACTACATGGAACTGACCACTGTTGCTTCTAATCAACTGACAGATACATTCAAATGCACATTTATAGGAAAAAACAATAACAGGCCTTTTACAGCTCCAGACCGCCTTACATCTGTCTATAATACATTATGTCATGATAAACCACAGTCTACAAGATAGTGGAAGTGACATAATAATATTTCAATGACTATTTGAATGACAAAGAAAAAAAACCTTTTATATATGTATATATTAAAGGGCTTTCTACATTCATATTTAAACAATACAGTAGTGTTTGCTATAAATATAACAGGTAAACAAGACTACAAGAGCTATATCATTTCGAAAAATAATATTAATAGAACAGTTATTTCACCGACTGCATTTCACCTATTTTATTCACATTATAATTTGTTCTTATTTTATTTTTATTTACATTATAAAGTGTTCATTATCTAATATGAATTAATATTTCGATTAAAAAAGTACATAAGAGTAATAAATAAAAATAAATTAAATTCCACAAATTGAAAAATATATATTTTTCCACATACCTTTCATAGATGTAACCACCTGCAGCCTACGCTATTGTCCTCATCTCATAATATGCCCGACATTTTCCCTTACGTTGTTGTTGCATATGAGGACGCTTCTCTTCAAATGTCAGAAAACAACTTCTGCAACAGACGCAACAGCTGCAACAAGGGGTGGCGTCCCCAGGGACAATACAAACCCCCTCCTCAAACCTCATTATACATCCTTCCCTGACTAAAAGACGTCTTCCCGTGTTTATTGTCTTTCCTATGGAAGTTGTGGCGTCTTATTTCGATTGAGTAAGCAACGAAACATCTGCTAGAGTGCCTGGACATTGAGATGCAAATCACATTTCTGCATCGCAAACCAGACCCCATGCGCGCGCCTGCGGTAAGCCAGCAATAGCGTGATCAGATCAAAGTTTGCGATCGATTTCCACCACAATTACAGTGTAAAATCACACTCAGGAAACTAAATATAACAAATTAGTCACTGCGAAGAATTTAAACTATACAAACGGGATAATTAGGAATAATTATAAGTAAAACTGTGGTAGGCTACTATACAAGACGCAACCAATGCTTCATCCATTCAGTTAATGCAGTGTTGCATTCATGTTTTACACAAAGCTTTTAAAAAGTCGACCGTATCCCATTCCCTTCGCGTTCTGCTTACTCCATAGCATACATTGTGGCATTCTCTTTTACCACAGTATCGTTCTGACAAACACTGCATGGATTGTGTGAACTCATAAACAAACCATAAATTATGAAAAATCCCACACGTTTTGCCCTTGAACATCTCAAGCAACTGCCAATGCGTCCTTGCTATTAAATGCAGTAAATCACGCCGCATGGCAAGCCATTTGAACAGTTATTTCTTAAAACTAACTATTATCAATTTTTATATTGCTAGTAGCCTACTTATTTTTATATTATTAGTAGTTATATTGTAATTACCAGTAAGTTATCCAATATTGACTATCTAGACCTACTCAATGCACATTTAATCCCCTACAAACTAGTATTTATTAGGCTAATAGTCAGCGATCCAAATAGTATCACGCTGGTAACATTTTGCAAAATTTTGTAACTGAATTCTGTTAAATATTTAAATATTGGGAAAGTTCCTAGTATCTAATGATTAAGCGCAAATAGCCTATATCTAATAGTTGCAAGTGAAACTGAATTGGATTGCTTACTAACAATAAAAAAACCTAAGTACTATTTATATAATATGATAAATAAGTAGGCTATTATTCATAAATAAGTACGTACTGTTAATATGAAAAGAGACAGTTAAATTAATAAATGCAAAAATGGCTTGCCATGCATCCAATCCATAAAAGAAGCCTCAAAAGCAAAGCAACACAGATACCATCTATTTTCATTAAACCAAGGAAACACATTTTGGGCTGAGTTGCACAGCTCATTATTACAGTGGCTATAGTTTTTTTATTATTGCACCGCGCAGGATGAAACCTATGTAGTTGCCCATGGTTCAGGTTTAACATGCAAAGGGAATAGCTATTTGAATGCTTCAAAATATATCTGAACATACCTCTTTGGCTTGCTACACGTTCCCAGTGGCATTGAAGTCCTCCCTCCGCTCTGACTGGTTCATGCACTTACAGTAGCATATCTAGATACAGTATCTATGTCCTTGTGAACAGAAGAATGAGCACTTAAAGAAAATCCATAGATAATAAACACCATCACGTCGCTCATAAGTTCTGTATGATAAACTGCTTAACGATTACAGCGGCATCATTTCGTTACATCCACTCCGCGAAAATGCATGTGCAACCTTCGTCAAGCGCATGGTCAGGTTTTGCATGGATCCTTGCAACAGAAATCCGCTGACTGGCTCCCATCCGCCGCGTCTCCGTGTTACTGTGGAACCCGGGCTTCGTCGCCAAGGAAAATATGATGACAGCACCTGGCGCTGTCCAGGCGAGTCAGCTGATTCCCGTGCAGGCGATTGGTTGCTAGACGGTGGCTGTCACTCGATTCCCAAGCAGAGCACCATCTGTTCAGGGATTGTTGTGATGCGAACAAAGGCGGGAATGGGGGAGCGCGGTGGGGATAACGCGGGGTGTGGAAGCTGAAATGCTAAGGAGGTGATATTCTCTTATGAGAACGTCTTCCACTGACTCCCTCCTCCTCTTTGACGTAGGATGGAGGACTCTGCATGGTGTCCCACTCACCAAAGATTTACAATGAGACAATGTCCCTTTGTTCGGTGTCTCACTTTGAGGAAAGTTTTTTTCTTCCTAATCCATCTATCTTTGTGCATTGTTTAGGCTAGATGACATTTTCAGACAAAATTTCCTGTTTTAAAACAAAGATAACATTTGTTAATAGCTTAAAATAAAAGCAAATTAATTTGGTGTGTGTGTGTGTGTGTGTGTGTGTGTGTGTGTGTGTGTGGTTATGATGGAAAAAGAGGGTGTTATACAACTTCACGCTCTACATAACATGCAAAATCATACTAATAAATAAATAAATCTCATGAGACGCGGTGGATGAAAACATTTCCGAGCTCATTTATTCGCCTGTTAATTAGTCTGCTCACAATAAGCACACTTGACGAGAAAAAAAACATCATGCAGTAAGCGTGAATGTCTGAAATTTGGGGTGATTAATTTCTAATTCTCTTTTGAAAGAATTCATTTGTAGAAATATATAGATTTTTTTTTTGATAATTTGCACAAAAATTTCATGGCCCCCAGAATATTTTTGTTGTGTTAATATCTGACTATGCACTATATCAAAATAAAGAACAGACCCTCTGCTTTAATAAAAAAAAATAAAAAAAAAAAAAATAAAAAAACTTTTATTCTATAGCATCATGAAATTTCATGAAAACAAGTTTCATTAAAAAAAGCAACATTTTCAGCAAAAAGCTGAGAAAATTGTGTTTTTGTGGGATTCAGAATGATGATCAAAACATAGATGGAGTTGTAGATCAAGTCCATCAACACCCCTAGAGCTTCACAGGCCTAGCACGTCCTGGGTCAACATTTCATTCAGGAACATTAGGCAGTTCTGATTTATATGCTGTTTAATGGTGATGATCGCGTTATTTTACATAGGCCTAGATGATATGCTTACTGTATGATATCTCTTGTTTCTGCTTCTTCGCCTGTGTTTTGATCAGTAATCTTTCAGAAGATGCTTAATAGCGCCCACTAGCCAGAAATTTCCGTCAATGGCGTGGAAATGTTGTCTTAAAATGACGGAAATTTCCATCAATGGCGGGGAACGAGTTAAATGTTCGAGCTCTTTAAAGTCGGGTGGATTCTGATTTTTTTATCGATCATCAGCTGGAAAAAAAATCGTTCTGAAAGTAATTTCAAAGATGTCATTCCATTGTGTCATATGTGACTTCCATATTCTCATATAATTAGAACGATTATTAAACTTCAGTTATCTTTATCGTCCTAGTTGTGAACAGGCCTTAACACATCAAAAAATAATAAAAAAAACTAATTCAAAAGCATACGTAACTGAACATAATCTGATCTCCACTGAATTGAGATACCACAATTACCCAGAGAGTCAATGAGTTTAAACCACTGGATAAATGCGTGGGCGCTCTTTCTGAGTCACCTTGAGACATATAAGTAGAGAACTGGAGGCAAGCAGAGAATACAGCTCCTGCATTGCCTCCCCATGGTAGGCTTTATCCCCAAGGATACAGACAGATGGAATGTTGTAACAGGGAATTTTTTTGAGGTCACTGTTGCCCTAAAAGCCTTAGCTGGCAGGTAAATAGAAATGCTGTAGGTGCATTGGCTATATTTAAATTGTGATATGATGGTGAGGATCAAACACATGAACCCACATAACTAAACCTTTATCTTAGAAGACCTTGATTAGCTGGTTCAGGTGTTTAATTGGGGTTGGAGCTAAACGTTGCTGGACAGTGGCCCTCCAGGTTCAGGACTGGATGCCCCTGCTTTATGTGGTAGCATGCAAGTCAAAGATATTATCTCATATGACTGAATGAATGTGACTACATCAGGTTACACCACAAACACAAGAAGTAGGAAACCGCTGCGCACTGGACCAAATTGACATTTTACAGTCTTGCTTCAGTTGCAAGAATATTCAAGTCACATTCATTGATTGAAGTTATCGATTTATTCCATTAAGGCAGACAGCAAACAGAGTAAGATATGTCTGTTTCACAGGATTCCCTCAGCATGCTAAACCATGCCTAACACAGGTTCAGTCAGCCCACACACAAATATCTACCCCTTAACAGCAGTTTACATTTTTATAAAGTAATGTCAAATAAGATTCAGCAGAACAGAACATAATATTCAAAAAATGAGCGCTATCTTTTGAATGAGTTCATTTTTCCATTTGCTAAATTTTTTTCATTACACATTTTACCATTATATTATGGAAAACGCATAATTATAATGCAATATTGAAGCTATCAATTATTTGATAAATAGTTTCCTACTCTTTGGATAAAATCAAGTTCTTGAATCTCTGAACCAGTCCTGCAGGCTTTAGAATGGCCACCATCTCCTTCAGACTGACACAGAGGTTAAGAGAAGTTAAACCGTAGCCTGGGGTAAGTCTAATCTGCCACAATGAGTTTTAAAATCATGAATTTGTTGTGAGAGGGTTCACAGTAGCACTGAGTCAGATGGGACCTGTGGCTGTGGGGTGCCGGCAGAGGTCAGTCAGTCAATAAGGCCACATTAAAGCCTTGGTGTTCTGTAGAAGTGAGACAAGTTGTACGTGGCCCTGTACAGCAAATTGCTGATGCTGGTACATGCATTCAGTGCTTGTAAATGGTTGTGAAATGGATGAAACCTTTACAAGAGAATCAACTTTTTTATTTTGTTTTACCCTTGTATGAAAATCCACCATAAATGTTTTTATTACATTACATATTATATATATTTTTTTAAAACAACAACAACAATCTAATAAAGAGTCGAATAATCTATTTCAATTTTAATAGTGTAAAAATGATGTGTTATTATTTAAATATAATTTTTTTTCACAAATTATGATTGCCTTTCAGTTGTGACACCATTTTTCCCCCATAAAGTTATTTGTTAAGATGAAATGAGAACAAGAGAGCAAGCCATTTTATTCCAAAAAAATTCATTTGTTGGTTCAGAATGTGCATTTTTTAAAATATATTTGAAAACATTAATTAATGAAAAAAAATTTAAATTATATTAATAATAAAATAAAATAAATCACAATTGGACATAATTATAGAAAAACTAAGACCAGGACCAGAAGCCCCCATTTCAAACAGACACTATACATTAAATAAATAAATAAATAAATAAAGGCTATATATATATATATATATATATATATATATATATATATATATATATATATATATATATATATTTTTTTTTTTTTTTTTTTTTTTTTTTTTTTTATTATTATTTCTTCAAGGCTTGCACCTTGGAACCTATTTCAGGGTTTGCGTTCTCGGGCCACCAGGCACTATTTTGTGCGAATAAGCTGGCCTGTGCGCGTTAAGGGTTATCTGTTGGAACGGTCTCGTGTAGGCGGCCCTAAGTTAATAACTAATTATCTTTGCAACGGAAGTGAATCGATCAAAACTAACTTTAGCTGGACAATAACTTTATTCTAGAGCTGCTGTAAAGCCAAAACAATCTCTGTTACTTTATTTTCCTATTATCACTGTAAAGCTGCTTTGAAACAGTCCATATTGTTAAAAGCGCTATATTAATGAAGGTGACTTGACATATACTCCTCTGTAACTGCCTTTGCAGATTGAGTTTGTATAATGTATGTTCTTCCCCAGAGAACATTGTTACAACTGAGAAGCTGCTGCAGTGCAGGTTTATTTTAAAGTTCACTGCTGAAGGGTTAACCTCCAATCGGCAGTGAGTAAAGGAAATAATATGTTCAGTGTGAATCTGTGTAAATATGTAAGCTCATTTAGTGCATCCCTGATCAAATTATCAGGTTTCAAAATCTCATACACTCGCCTAAACATAAACCTACACAACCACACACACACAAACACAGAGATACATAATCCAAAGCAGAAAGGCCCCCGTTTTCCTGTGGTTCACTATTTTACAGAATCAACATCATAGATTTAATGTAATTACACAAACACACGCACACACAAGCAATTTAAATAGCTCAATACATACGCACTTTTTCATAGACAAGAACTTTTTTTTTCTCTAGGCATTCTCATCTCTCCAGCCCACACCAAGACCTCCTCCATAATGCATTGCTTTTCCTCACCAAACCTCTCGGTGTCTACATGGAGAGAATCATCATTGCTCCAAACCTAGTCTCCATGCCTACCATTCTAGCCTGAATTAAGAGCTTATGTACGACACTTTCAGGTGAATATGGGCAGAAAAATGTAACATTAGAGAGCAGTAAATTAAGACTAATTTGAATAAGGCGTATAGGTTGAGTGAAGAGAAAGAATAACGCCCTCATTTCATTTTATATTGAATTCTATCAGTGACTTTAACCAGGGGATTAATGGTCATGGGGAATGATGTGTTGGCTCAAGAACCAGTGAAGGAGCAGATTAAATCCAAAGCATGAGAGCACCAGCTGTATTGCTCTTTCTCATGGGTGGGAGGTAGCAAAATCGCTGTGGTCTCTCCTCTACAAGGATATGGTGATTGATTATAGTGGTTTCTTTTGACTCTATAGGAATAACAATTAAATTTATATCAAAGACTAAAGTACATTAAGAAATGTGATAAACATTTGAAGTAGTTAAAAACTCAAATGTCACATCATTTTAACGTTAACTAAGAAAAATGCCAAATACCAACTTTTAAGAATATACAGTATTAATCATTAAAACCATGGTACTGTGTCTCATGAAACTCTTAGAGATGGATGACAGTGCCTTCATAGGTGCCCCTCCTCCTTCCAAACAAAGAGAGAGACTTGAGGGAAAATCTCTTGTCTTGGGGTCACAATGGTGACCTTGTTTAGGGTCAGGGTTATGACCCCTTGCACAGAGAATGGATAAGAAGAAGAGAAAGGGTGGGGGAGATATAGGAGCATTCTTTTCAGTGCAAGGAATTCTCTCACATACAGCAGAGAGAGCTCATGCTTGCACGGCAACGGTTGCCAGGCAGATTGGATGCCTTGATACTGGCTAACATGTGAGTTATTCTCCTGATGGTGGAATCTAATCCGCTATAGCAAAACATGTTCTCATGTCAACTCCATCTTGCTCTCTCCTTTATACAAAATACACAGTCAGAGTGCAATTTCCCCCTTTTACAAACAGAATTATACTTCTTACTTTCTTCAAAATGGAGGTCCATAATCACGAATGTACAAAATGAATTAGTACAATTGGTGCAATGCAGAGCTACAAATCACATCCACACACTTACAGACATTGTTCCCCCACTCAGGAAAATGCAAAAACAAAACACTTGAAGCCTCATTAACAGAAGCAGAAATGTTTTGCATTTGTAGATTGACTGGAATAAAAAAAAGGAATTTGGTGAGTTGACCAAGAACAGAGTTAATGTTCTTACCATTTTACAAAAACAAATGGTTTAATATATTGAAGAACCTAATGTACTTTTAATCAGGACCAATAAAGGGATTTGTAGCAATCAGATTTTGTTTAAATGTGCTTTAATGGATGCAAAAAGCTTAAATATTGGCGAGACACTCCCTATACTCACCTATTTAAAATTTAAAGCTGAACTATGCAATATTTAATTGTTCAAGAGCATCTCCTGAAATCTTCTCCTTTCTCAGTGGAGTCAGTGTCTTCGCCACGATTCACTTTGGCCCACATATAGTTTAAATATTAAGCAGCTCTGCCTGGCAACCAAATATATGTATGTAAATATAAATTTGTCATTTTATATAAATATGAGTAGAAATTTTGATATTCAAATTTGAAAGCATCCATTCAATATAGAGCTACAGTACATATTTTTTTATTTACAGTATGTTTTATTCTGGCTACCTTTTACAGAAAATATTTTGCAAGTTGTTTATTCAATGTAAAGAAACTCCTGTCTCTGAATATGCTGGAAAAAGTCCTCACAGGTTATAGTGAATATTTCATAGAATGTTCGAGGAACTCTGTTGAGGTTCAGAGTAGGTCATCTTTCAGTGAGATTTAAAATCCCCCTTTTCCCCCTCTGAAAATGTCAATATTTTCTCTAGTTTCTTTTCAAATAAACATCCTATGCAAATATATAAAATTTAACATCATTTATCAAACAAGAAATGAAAGCTATCTGATAAGCAATGCAGATAAGCATGCATATGAAAGTTGAATATATATATAGAAACCTAACCAGATAAGTATTTGCATTCGTTAACTGTCCTTTTATTCCTCAGGATTTCAGCACCATGGATAGTGGTAATAAAATAATTAAACCACCGTGAGTCTGAAAGAGAGCAAGAAAAAAAAAGAGTCAAAAAAGAAGTAGTCAACCATTCCTACAAACCTTTTATCATAGGTTTCAAATCAGATTGTGTGCCACTTTCAACCACTGATCCCCCACCACTCGGCAAACCACAGAACTGATGTAAACATGAGTTTAATCTGTATAATCCAATGCATTGTGAGATTATATTTGGATTACATTTTACATTTCGTCTTTTAACTACCTTTGTTCTTCTCAGCATCAAAAATAAGTCCACCATTCAACACAATCCTTAAATGAGTTACTGTATGTGTCTGGCCAGTGTTGTGATGAATAATTCACTGGAAAAAAAAATATACATACATTGTACATACACACACTCAATATAATAATATAATAAAGAATATATATGAAAGGAAAGGAGAAAGGTAATAAGCACTGAAACCACTGAATAAAATAAAATTAATGCACAAATACAGTAAAACACGGTATAACGACTATTAGAATTATTAGGACATCTGCACAAAATGCATTTTTTTCTCTTTTTTTTCCCTCTTTAATTAAATAACCAATATGTCCATGGATTAAGAAATGGATAAGGATCAGGTCTCCTGGAAAAGATCAGAATCTTTTTATTGCCTTTCACATGGCAGAAGAAAGTCAGCCTGTTTATAAAGTATCCTAAAATGACACTTGGGATAAATCTTTTACAGTACACCTTAAGGCACTCAGAAATGTTGACAGTGCGTATATGTGGCTCGCTTAAGGCCACAAGGACAGAGCAAATCTGCTACAAAAATAGCAAAAATGAAACTTACTTATTGATTCCACTTGTATAGCCAGTAACCATTACCTTTCAGAGCAATTAAAACAAACAAAGGACCATGGCATATGAAACTGTAATAATGTCATTTAGCTGCCATTTCCGTGCTGCTTTTATATTTTGGGTCATGCTTCAAACACCCCATGTGAAAGCAACTCAGTCATTTGCGTGAATGAGGAAGCGTTAAAGGCTCAATATTGACTTTTTCCTCGTGTACACTATGTAGAATTAAATTATCACAGATTGAAATCAAGACAAGCCTTTATCTTGAATCCCTCACATTACTGCTTCCTCTCACTGTGCCTAGTGTTTGTTTATACAATATAGGGCTATAATATAGGGCTTTCAGCAGATATGGGACGTCTTGTTACAAAGCCATTGCAGTTTGGAGATTCCCATTATTTATTTATTTTCTCCAGCAGAGCGGTGTTAACTAGGCCACCAAAGAAGAGTGAATGGCTGAAAACTATGTTAAATTATTACTCAAAATTTCAGGTAATTCACAAAGAGTAGTCACTCCTCTCAAAATAGGCAAAGCAGCTAACCATAAGATCGAATAAGGACTTTAGGAATTACCATGCCATGTAACAGATGGTAGTCTTTAGTCTCTGGTTGCTTTACAGAAGTATGGTAAACAAAATGTATTTAACATGTAGGCTATTTGAACATTTTGCTATCATTTGCATCTTCTAATACTAAACACAAAATGTATGATGTCTTTTAAAGCAACATTTTTTTTATGATTTTAGTACATAATATAAACAAGGTACAAAACAACACTTGTGGCAGTAATCATGACAAACATACACAATTATGTACAATATTACATAAAACAGTGGTAAACTCGGCCCCTACGCCATTTTAAATCCCATCAAGATGTCTTGATTCTAAAAATATACAGACATATGGGCATCACTTTGCTATTGTTTGCACACGCTCCCTAGTTTAAGATGATTCTAACTAAACTACATGCATACTGTGGATTACACCTGCTAGTTTAAGGCAGAAAGGATCAGGGAACAATAGTCCTCTTTAAACTCTCTAGACTGCCATTCAGTATGCGTGAATTCTGCACGCATTCACTTCGCACAGCTGATTGGCATTTCAGACAGAAGGGGCTTAAAGTTGGACCACATGGGGCTTACAAACACTAGACCAAACTACCAGCCAATGTTAAAACCCCCTACCGCAAAGAGCTTAAGATACTTATAATGGTCGCTTGTACAACAGTGCTGTGATTGGCTTCTTCTCAACTTTTACGTTTATAATCCATTTAGCCTCCTGTGAAATCTTGATTTAGTGCCATCTGCAATCTCTGTCTTAATATGACTCAAATGCTTCTTGTTTGGCTCTTAGACATTCAATGAATCTTTACTGATTTATATATTACATGATTATCAAACACACTTTCATTGTGGTTTTTAAAATATCATGCTAGCATAATCTTCATGCAGGGCCATTATGACCTGGCCTTATACAAATATGACATTTGCTGTCCGCTGTGAGACTCCTCTGGGATTCTTATCAGTGTAACACATGAAAGAGGACAAAATCGTAGACGTGCGTATCAGATGAGTAAATTAAATTTGCAGACAGGCGCAAGCTCCCCCTGAGAGCCGTAAAACAATACAAGCATAAATCTCAGGCACTTTTCGGGTTTATTTGTGGGTAGATAACAGACTCTAATTTGAAGCTGTATGACTCTGTATAACTCTGTTTAGTTCTAGAAATTAAAAAAAAAATGAAGAAAAGAAAAGAAATGAAATAAAAAATCAATGTTGTGTTGTTTATAGTTTTAACATATCCAACAGTCTTCATGAGCCCTCACTATTTATAGTATTATCACTATCTTGTGAATATGGATCTTTAAATTCACTAAATATACTAAGTAATAACACACACAAACTTGTACATTACAGTACTGGTTTCCTGGTTCATTTCAAACCATAAATGAAAAAAATCTTGTTTGTAAGAATGTTCCTAAGCAAGAAAGTTCCTGAATCTCAAATTCAGCAAAAAGTCATTATCGTGAACATTTTTACATTATCATCATTGGACTCGAGTCTCGTGCACATCCCTAGTAACAGTAATATGTATTATATCTAGGTTTATGAATAATATCTGAAGCAACAAGGATTCTATTCTATTCTAAATTAATTAAACATCTTACCTTTGGGGATTAAATACAAGTTGGAAGTTATCCTTTAAGAGGAATTTTTTAAAAAATACCCTTACAGGAAATCAAATTCTTTGCCTTTAGAACAATCTTAAGAAAAAAATGTTAGAATATTCTTCAGAAATGTGTTTGGTAATACAAAATATACTTAACATTATTAAATACCCGTTAAAAAGAATTTTAGGGTGCTTTTACACTGGCAGTTTAGTTCAAAACCTGTGGCAGGTGTTCTGAGTTCGGTTCCACTGGAATGTGAAACCCACTCGGACTCGGGTGCGCACTTGTTCAGGAAGTAAAGTAGCCTGCACGTGCATTTTAGTCGATAATGATGTCATTCGTTCAACAAAACATAATAAGAGATAACAGTGCTGATGATTCAATCGCGAACGTGAACAATCGCGCTCGGACTCAGACCGCAGCAAACGTGACAGGTGTGAAAGCCCCCTTATTCTTAAGAATCCGGCCCCTGGTTCAAAAGAGTCAAATCGGACATCACAGCTTGCACTGTGTTGCATGCACAATACTAAAGACCTAAAAATGGAATTTATCTAAAACCACAGATAACATCTGATAAAACATGTGGATGTGCACAAAGCAATCCCTTACTAGATTTTAAATTGTCACAAATGTTTATTTTTGTGTCAAAATTTTGTAATTTTAGTTCGGAGCCCTGTTACATTGAGCTTTACAAAGAGCCACATGATAGCAATATGTAGTACAATTTCACAACACCTCTGATACAAAGCAGATTCTGCTTTCTTTCATGGATGTTTTAATGCACAAACATACACTTACGCAGTAAAGCCTGGGAAAGTTGTCTCTTTGCTATTTCTTACCGCACAAGAGTCATTTTGTGGGAGCGTGTCACCCCCCTCTTATTCACACGCTTGTGTTTGTTTACACACAGCAGCGAGAGCAGATGGAGCAACGTCATCCATATTCATCGACCCAAGCGCTGTCACCTTGACCCTGACGCCAGGCTCTTGCCCTGCTCTCTGTGAGGGTTCAATGGAGACACTCACGGCTGCTGCACAACCCCAGAGTAGGCCCATTATAGAAGAGGCTGGGAAAGATGGAGAAGAAGCCTCTTCTTGCCACCCCCACGCCTCAAATCTGCATTCCGAAACTCATGCTCTCAAGGAACGTTGTTGAGAATGGAACATCTGCCCAGTAATGGGGGGTTCCTAAGTTGATGGATGAAGGAAGGCAAAAGCAGACAATAGTGTGACACAGGCAAGAGCTCAATGGAGAGCTTGATGGTTCATCTCAAGGTCTTGGTCAGCATAATCAATTGGAAAACATGGGAAGAAGGGTTTGTGAGAGCAGTGAGGCAACAGCGGTCCCACAGCTTGCGATTTGGACAGAGGAGCATTTATTTAGCTGGTCCTCACCAAAGCTATGCCAAAACATTCACCAAAAGCCCAAAATAACTCTGAGAGCAACAGAGCCTTTATGCAGATGAATATTGGAGTTTGATGAAGAAAAAATGCTTTGGTTGTACTGAATCACCACAGTTAAATTCAAATAAACCCCTTTGTCTTGCACTCTTGGGTTTTGTAACGATGACAGAGAAATTTACTCCCAGAATCTGCAGTAAAATATCCTTTACAGTGAGACAATTAACCTCTTCGATTACAGAAGTGGGGGACAGATGACCCATGATGTTCCTGCCAAAATGAATGAATGCAAAGCTATAAACTAAGACAAGTCCATGCTAATTTGCATCAAGTGTACATAATGAAAGCCATAAATCACTGAGCACATAAAACACACCCACAAGAACTGAGATGACACTGGTAAGGAAGGTTGCGTGAACCAAAATCATTCACAGGCACTGGAAATAACAGCAGAAGTACAGTTTCCTCTTGTAACGTCCCGTCCAGTTGCTTCTAACCAGGCCAGACCTGCCTAATTAAGTCCATGACTAAACCCTGGAGATCACACACTATGTAGTGTCTAGGGAGAGGGCTAAAGCATTTATTAGTAAACTAGGAGATTTCAGGCTATGCTGCAGTATGAACCCCAGGTTTGTATTTCCTATGCGTGCTACAGGAAACACATTAGTCACAGTGACTATGAGGTCCCCTAGTGGGAGGCATCATCTTAATGAACTGCCATGTGAAAGGATGTCTCTCCCTCTCGTGCCATAAATACGTCTTTCACCGTTTTTGCACCACGGAGTGCTCGCCTGTGGGTGCTCGCAGGGCACGGGGAGCACAGTGTCATTGCTACATGCATCATAAAATGAAGTGGATGAACCTGCCTGGATGGCGCAGAGGACATAACCTTGAAAACTGGCATGTTAAGTGGAGAAATCAGAGCTTAAACAGAACCCAAAAAAGTTGCTGTACTTTCCCCACAGAGGAATGAACTAAATAAACCAATGAGATACCATTGGATTTGGATTTTGCTTTATCTAAAACAACTTTAAAAGAGAAATGACAACTTAAAAATAAATAAATATTGGGGCTATCAAAATATTACAATGATTAAAATGTTTTTAATTAACTTGTCAAGTAAAGAAAACAAGATATTATATTTAAGTTGTCCATTTGTGTGAATGACACGTTACATAAAATATCTGTTAAGACTCCAGACATATGCAACAGTGATCTTTTCTCATCTCCCTCGCACATCTCCACAAAAAAACACAGTGCTCTTTCCTATTTTTATCTCACCAAATGTCTCAGCTAATCAAACTTAATCAGTTAATATAAAATAACATTCTGTTTTTTACTTTGAGTAGAATACAATTTGTGAGTCTGTTTTCACCCACATTATCATTTATTTTAGTTTAAATGTTAATTCTAATAAAAACATTTTAACAATATTTATGACAGCTCTAAAATATATGCAGTATGAGTTTGAATAAACTCATTTCATTAGTAAATGAAGACATACACTACCATTTAAAATGTTTTATTATATTTTTGAAAGTTCTTTTTATTATTTATTCTTTTTATTGTATTATATTATATGCATTTATTTGAATTTACAGTAACACTGAAATATTACTACAATTAAACAGTTTTCTATTTTAATATATTTTAAAATAATTCATAAGTAATTTATTCCTGTGATGGCAAAACTGTATTTCAGCAGCCATTACTCCAGTCTTCAGAGTCACATGATAATGAACATGTTAATGATAATATGTTGACTTGGTGCTCAAGAAACATTTCTTATCAATGTTTAAAACAATTGTGCTGCTTAAAATTTTAATAAAAACTGTGATATAAGTTTTTGTTTCAGAATTATTTGCTAAATAGAAAGTTCAAAAGAACAGCATCTATTGAAAAATAGAAATATTTTGTAACGTTTTAAATATCTTTACTGACACTTTTGATTAATTTAATGAATCATTGCAAACATTTTTTTTTTTTTTTTTTTTTTTTTTTTTTACTTGCTAACTCCAAAGCTTTGAACGACAGTGTACTACTTACAAGATAAAAAATGTTGGGACACAGAAACACTGAACTATATGATTTCAGTTTAAACAGCCATTACTTTAGCTTTCAATAACACCTTGTCCATCTAAATTTGCTGAGCTCCTCAAAGCTTGCTCTTGATACAGATTGATTAACTTGAAATCTATGTACCAAAATCATAGCTCTAAAGAATTATGTTGTTCCTCCACAGCTAACTTATTTCTGATTATTGTTTTTCACAAAAATCACTTCAAGGAGCATACATCATCTCATTGATGAAACTGTGGTGACAGGCTTATGCTGAAAGAGTATTGTTTGCAGAAATAAAGTAACAACTTTGCTATGTGAAATAAGGACAACTCAGTTCACTGCATCTTTCATTGTTAGCAATTGAATAAGAACATGAAATGGAAATGTTACAGATGCCTTATGAATAAATTAACAGTATGAACAAAATCTCTGTCTCTGTTCTCTATCCAAAAAGACCAAAAGCCTATTCTGAGTTGTAGTGCCGTGTGCTTAGATCATCTTTTTATCACTGGTGAATAATAGCAACTAAAAATAAAATGCACAACTCTGACTTTACTTTTAATGGCATACAATAATATCAGGTTAATTATCATACTGACTATATATTTAATATGCACTCACAAGCAATATATGTGAAGAAAAGTATTACATATTGCAAATGTAAAAAGTGTCTGCATATTAAAATGTGCCTATTTGCTTAAATGTGTGCTGGGCAAGTTCTAAAAGGCATTGTGGGACACCACTCATACTTAGTGTATGTTTAAGAGACATCTCGGTCTCCTGGCTGAAATCAAAACAATTTAGAAACCCTTACTCTACAAGCTGGCTGACTAATTAACTGACCAAGCTATTTTGAATAATTGCAAAAGAATTTTTCTCAGCATGCAAAATCCACAGGGAACATCTCAACCTTTTTCCACTTAGTAAATATTCTGCTGTCACCACATCATGTTTCATAAACTTGCTTCATCCAGACCATAATTACCCGAAAACCATTGGGCCTAAACAACAGAGGGAACATGCTTTTCACCATTTTATAAAAAAAAAAATGACATGACTGAGTTATCATCTCAGATGTAAATGAATAAAACATTAATAAAGGGCAGAAACAATTGGGTATGCTAACATTTATTTGTTGAAATGAAGGCTAAAATCACGAGATTCTGGATGTTGCAATATTCCACAACAGGTAAATGTTGAGGCTGTGAAGTAAAAAAACAAAACAAAATTCTGTGCCCTGGGAGTTTATCATGTTAATACATGAATGTTGTTGCACAACAGGAGGTACGTTTTAAGTCATGCTGTGAAAAGGGGTATGGCAATCAAAGCAAGGTAACTTCTACATAGTCCTATATTTCAGTCCTTCTGAGTATCCTCAAAAGGAAGGGATATCTGAGTGTGTAGGATATTAAATTCTATATTATAATGACAATAAAATGACTTGTTACACCACTCATCATTTAAAAACTATAGTATTAGATTAGTTTCCACCATAATTACATGGGAAATGGGTTGATTTGGCTTGTCATGTCAAATAAGGCTCTCATTCAGGAGACAACATATCATTCAGAATGAATTATCTGGCTCTGCAGTCAGTTCTACCATGACGCTTGATTTTGAGTTAGAACAGACAACTGACAGAGCGTTAGTGATGTGTTGTGACACAGGGTTAAAACTGTATCTCTCACTGCAATTTGTCTGTCCGTCCTGTCAGCAAAAATTTGAAACAGTTGCGAAGAAGAAATATGATCAGAAGCATCCTGTTCTGCAATTACACTCATGGAAGGCAAATACGAACACGATATTTAATACTGTATAAATATCAATAGATACTCATGTAAGATAAGTGTTTTATTACATAAAAAAACATACTGACTTACAGCACAACAGCATTTTGAGTCTTTACCTCATCGTAAAGGTCATTTTTTCATGTTAAAATACTTTCTTAACCATAGAGACAAAACAGCAGCAAAATACAACTGGGGTTTGCGCTAACACAGCCAGCATTAAAAGACTCCGCTTTGCTGAAATACCAAAAACTCTATCACTAAAGATGAGAGTCTGTTCTTTTCCATCAAAGCCACTTTTCATCAAAAAGTTTTTAAAATAGTGACAGGCTTTCTCGAGGTCACCTCTAAGTAAACTGCTGCTTTCTGAAATAACAGAGAATGTCCCTATCGCATTCAGCATAGGTTTTATTCTTCTATGCACATACCCGTCATCATTCACATTCATATTAGTACTGGCACAATGCCACTTTTGATACACACCTTCAGGAGAATGCAATAGCATTTGCCAAGCACACTTTAATATTTAAACACCCACTTCAGAAGTGCTTACTGCAACCTACAAGAGAGTTGCTACTGTTGTTGACATGCTCTTATTGTTGCTGTTGTTGATGTTAACTTTTAACTGTGGTACAATATGAATCTCTATATCTCTCAGCTCAGATTACCTTTAAGCTCATTCTGAAAGCAGGTCAGGCATTTAACAAACGGAAAACATCACCAAAAAACGCAAAAATTAGAAATGAATTAAAAGAAATGAAGGAATACAAAAGGGTGTTGATGTATTAAGGTTGATGCTCTTTTGCAGACCTTAAATTAGGCCAGCCTTCTGCTGCACTAGACCACGAGTGTCCCCTGAGACACAAGCATCCCGCAGTGAATCCTGGGAAGCAACCCGCTACTTCATCTGATCAAGGGCTTTCACCTCAGCACTGTATCAGGAAAAAATGCTGATCTAACAAGACTCGCACCAGTATACTTAGTTCCACTTCCAGAACATAAAAGTAAATTCAGTGGTCAGTTGCATAAAACTACTCAATAGACATCCAATTTTTTTCTTCAAAAACATAGCCTAACATTTTTAAGTTGGAGTCAAAGTCAAAGTAAGACTAATTACCCCTTGGCCAACTGTCAGCAGGCTGGTCAGCAGCAGATCAAAATCAGATACCGGCATGAAGCTGCATTTTTATTGAAAAATTTTATTACTGAGATATTTTCATGTTAATAAATTTTAATATCAGTCTAAATTATCTAATAAAACCTAAAAACTACAATGTATTAAATGATCAGTTAAATTACTAGTGTTTTTAAAGATTAACAGTAAATGGGTGTGAGATGAAGGCAACGGTAATCTAAATGTAAAAATTAGGGGGGAACAGGCTGGCACAATTAAATATTCAATATCAGCCAATTCCGACAAATGACAAAAAAAAAAAAAACAAAAAAAAAATTCTAATATATGGTACAGATATATCATGCATACCTACTACAGATACATTCTCAGGACCTACTAATTAATAAATATTTCATCTAAATATACAAGGTATGTAGTTCCTGTTTTATCCATTAGTGATAGTAAACCTTACAAAAACAAGACCAAAACACGCACATCACTGGCAAAAATATGCTCAGGATTGGGTGCTCAACTAAAGAAATAATAAAAAACAGAAAAAAGTCGGCACACCAAAGCTCCAAAGCTCTTCGTCAGCCTGCGTGCTCAAAGCGTAACCAGTTTGTGAGTCCAGACACTATTACATTTTTTGCATATTTTGGAGCTTTGGTGTACCGACTTTTTTCTATTTTTATTTTGGTAGTAAACTTTTATCAACACACTCACCGCATTCTCCCAGGTAATTAGGTGCCGAGACCTATGTATCAATCCAAAAATGCAAAAAAGGGCTGCACTCAAAATATCTTTTATTATAAACAGGAAATAAAGTTGACAAACATTTTGGCTCTTTGCCTTCATCAGTGAGCTCACATTGACGAAGGCAAAGAGCGGAAACTTTATCTCCTGTTTATAATAAAAGATTTTTAGAGTGCAGACCTTTTTTTTTTTTGCATTTTTGGTAGTAAACTTTAAAACATGCACAGAGAAAAGGGAAGAGAAGTCTAGTCTTTATGGATGACATATTTTCTGGTGTTCGTGTAATGCTGCCAGATGGACAGGCTTCCACCTGCAGCTCCTGAAATTCAATACACTGATGATACACTGAACAATCACTGATGTTTTTCACATGAACAGGCCACACCTTTCCATATTCCTCTTTACTGAAGCTATTTTTAACACCTCTATTACCCCCATACACACAATGAACCCGTGGTGCCATGTCTTTGGGTCTCGATGGATTGTTGTCATAGCCACAAACTCCAGAGACCAATCTATGGTGACTTAGCGTTGACATGGTTACAATCTCCTCAAATGTTGTCAGTATTGGTGGGAGGAGGGTTGGAGGGATGGGAAGGATGGTAATAGGGAATAATGGCAAAAAAGAATGAGAATCCACTCTGCTTGTAGAGGTTATTTTAAAACTGGTTAGTAGGATTGTTTTACATACACCTTATAGCAAATATATGATGTGTTTGGAATAATATCACGATGAGACTAACGAATGTGCATTGGTACAACCAAAATAGCTTTATACAGTGCTTATAGATTTAGCAAAACATTTCTTAAGCAAATTGAGAATTTTAATCTCTTTCATGAGATCTGGATTGTTTCTTAGAAACATTAAAAAGAGAAGAAAGCTTTGTAATCTTAACTCCAGTTTTTTTTAAATGGTTCTTTAAATGTTCTTTACACATAATTTAGAACCGTTCTATTTAGAATCTTATAGTCCTGAACAACCCTTTATATGCTGAAATTCTTTGTGTAAGTTTAGGATTCTTTATTCCCACCATTTTGTTTTTTAAATCTGTAACTGTCAAAGCCACCTTATTACTGATTTTCTGGAGCTCAGCCATCCATAACTTGGACACTCTCAACATGTAAAAGATTTCTTCCTAAAAAAAAATAATTTCAAATAATAATTTTCAAATTGTAACTGGTTTCCTACCAAATCATGTCTTTTTCTCTTTTTAGTTTAACAGAACATGGAAGTGCGACCAGCTCTGTTCAGTTAAAGACACTTATCGTCTCTTCTCCACTAAGTAACATTAACAGTAATAAGAAATAAGAGATATTGAACTTTTTAGTTATTATATGCATAACCATACACAGTCTCAAAAAAAAAAAAAAATGAAACGATCACACTTTATATTAGTTGTTCTTAATCACTATGTACTTCATATTGTATTGCAAAACACTTTTGCTGCCATTGAGGTGGGATTATAATTATAGATGTTATTACGGCTGTGAATACATGCAGGTGTTTTGTAAAAGATAAATGTGTACACAATAAGTGCATTGTATGAAATGATTAATTGAAATGTAGATAGTAGTTAAACACACCTAATATAAAGTAAGATCTATTCCTACTCCTTTTTACGTTGTAAAGGGCTTACATACTGTCCATTTTTGCGAATTTTGGCCTTTAAACATAATAGTTTTTACATAAACAAATGGAAGAGACACTCCAAACAGTTGTGTATTTCACATGCGGTCACATCCCACAACCTTATCATCTGCAAAGAGAAACTTGAAAATATTCACTCAAAATACACACATAATAATGGACGTAAAGACATCATAGAGGATTGTAAAGATCTTTCATTGGAACATCTATGTCATGTTCAGTGTTGATTGTTATTTATAATGTAATCAGCTAAAAACTGTTGTTAGAGCAGTAATTTTTGCTACAATTTGCCCCCCCCCCCCCCCCCCCCCCCCCCCCCCAAAAAAAAAATAAAGGCAATACGATATTATAAGACCAAGCAGACAGAGGGGTAAAAAAAAAAACTATATTAATAAATAATATATATAAAATTATATATATTAATAATAATATTAATAATGAAAAGATACTACTATACTAATATTAATTAAAAAAAAACTATTAATAACAATGCTATTTATAACACTCATATAGCACTTTCAAAAGCATGGTTCCCTTTCGTTGTCACTCCGAGTTACGTCGGATGACGACGAATGGGGTTTCGCTTAGAAAGCCTATCAACTTTGAGTATTACAAAACGAGCCAATGGCAAAGAAATGCCATGGGTCTGCGGAATTTGCATGACGTAACTCCGCCCCACCTCGTGGGTATAAAAGGAGGAAGTCCGCAACAGCAGTTTATGTTTTCGCTTCGGAGCCAAGTGTATTCTTCTCTCCACAAGCCATCTCTGAATTGTCAGCTTTACAAACGAGTACCTCGAGTGTTGGTGTGACGGCGATCTACGGCGAGCGCGTGCTTCCTGCTGATCTGTTGCAGTCGGTGCGTGTCTCCCCGGGTGCTTCAACACTTGAGTTTTCTCTCACTAAAAGAGCTCGCACGCGGCACGTCTTTTTAAAGACGGCTCGCCCGTGCATTTAAAAAAAAAAAAAATGAATGGTGCGGCAGCTTGGTATCGGACTCTGATGGGCACGAGCGTTGTCTAGTATGTTTGGGCTTGATCATGCTAGAGCAGCGCTCGTGGATGACTCATGTTTTCTCCGTGGAAACATGATCATCGCGTCATTAAGGTCGAGACTCGGTGAACTCACATGAGTGAGAGTCCCCTCATCCACCCCCCGTTCTTCGGCTGGTGGCCAGGGTGACCTGAGGGTTATGGTCTGGAACAAGGCGCCGACTATGTGTCCGCGACCCCAGCCCCCCTCTTCAATGACGGTGCCCGCTAGTGAACAGGTGATTCCCATGGGTCTACCCTCTGGTGGCCCGTGTGTTTCATTTGAAGCTACAGAGGATGATATTATGTTTGTAGCAGCTTCACTAGGTGGGTTTGATTTTCCTGGAAGTGACGACTCGTCGAGTCTGATCCGGAGATGACGGCCATGCTTTCCCGGGACGATTGGTTTTTGGGTGAGGCCGCCGACCCTCGTCCACGGCAAACCCCAATACCATTCTTCCCGGACGTGCATGATGAGATCAGGGACCACTCGCTGATCTCATCCGCCTTTCCTCCCCTCGATGGGGCCGCTGCCCATGGGTACACTGGGGTTCCCCCGGCTGAACGCTCTGTTGCGATGCTATGTGTCCTCAGATTGCTTCTTCTCGGCGCAATCCTAAGCACCCGCCCGTGGCCTGTAGTTTTTCGTCTACGCTTGTGGCGAGATCCTGTAGCGCCACGGGACTGGCAGCCGCCTCACTGCATGCCATGGTCATTCTGCTGGTCTACCTGACCCAGATGCTCATGGTCCTGCACGAGGGCGGGACTGACCCAGGGCTCTTCACTGAGCTGCGCGCCGCCACTAACCTTGCTCTCCGAGCGACGAAAGTGGCCGTACGCTCCCTGGGTCAGGTGATGCTCACCGTTCGGTGGCTGTACCTGTTTGATGTGCTGGATGTCGCGCGGACCCGTCTGTCCGACATTCCCATATCCCAGGTCGGCCTCTTCGGCGGTGCGGTTGAGGGCTGGCCCAACAGCTCTCAGCCGCCCATGAGCAGACTGACGTTGATTCTGTCCCGACGGCCCCGCCGTCCGCTCAGATCCCTCGGTCTGCCCACCGCCGAAGGCGCCCTCCCGCGGCTCCCACCCTGCCCGTTCACCCGGGCCGGCTCTGGGGGCCGCGGGCGGACGCCACAGCCCTCTCTAGCCCCACCCCCCGCTACACGCCGGGTTAAGCGGCGCTCTTGAGACGGGCTCCTCGGGGATGGAGCAGGCTGAGGTTGACTCTGTCCCGACGGCCCCGCCGTCCGCTCAGGTCCCTCGGTCTGCCCACCGCCGAGGGTGCCCCCCCGCGGCTCCCACCCCGCCCGTTCACCCGGGCCGGCTCTGGAGGCCGCGGTCGGACGCCACAGCCCTCTCCAGCCCCGCCCCCGGCTACACGCCGGGCTAGGTGGCGCTCTTGAGAGGGGCTCCCCAGAGATGGGACTCAGTTCTTTCCAGGAGTTGGTAGCAGGACCACTCCTTTCCCCGGTGGAGGGCCGGGGAAGAATCCTTATTCGCAAAGAACTGACTCTCCCGTCTCTGAGCACACAGAGTTCTCGGACGACACAGAGTGCCGCCCTCTAGCCGTGCTCTCCTCGTCCCCCTCTGTCCCAGAGGTGGTTGACACGGCGTGCCGTCCACGGACCGCTTCGCCCCTGTCCCCCTCTGTCGCCAGACCCCTGGCAGAGCAGGCCCCCGCGGGACGACCAGCCTGGTCCTCCCCTGGCCCCCTCTGCCAGGGCACGGTTGCTAACTGTGCTCCCACACCGGACCGCTATGCCGTCCACGTCTGGGCCAGTTACTCCGCTTCGCTGCCCCTCCGGGGGGACGCCTGTCGTCCGCTTGATCCCGCTGGTTCAGGTCCTGGGAGCCTGGCTAGAGCTTCCCCGTTTGTCCCGCTGGATCGCGCGCTCCGGCAGGCTCGGCTATGCGATTCAGTTCGAACGGTCTCCTCCCCGCTTCCGGGGAGTCCGCTCCACTTTGGTCGGTGGCAATGCCCCCGTCAGGAGAGCAGAGGTTGCACCCCTGGCGAAGGGTGCAATCGAGAACCGGTGGGTTACGGCCAATCCTGGACTTGCGCATGCTGAACCGCTCCCTTCACAGGCTGCCATTCAAGATGCTCACCGCCAAACGCGTTTTCGAATGCGTGCGGCCCCAGGATTGGTTTGCAGCGATCGACCTGAAGGACGCCTACTTTCATGTCTCCATTCTTCCTCGCCACAGACCGTTCCTACGGAACGGTAATTTGACCGTTCCTTTTGAGGGGCAGGCATACCAGTACGCGGTTCTCCCCTTCGGGCTAGCCCTGTCTCCTCGCATCTTCACGAAGGTTGTTCAGGCTGCCCTTGTTCCCCTTCGGGAGCACGGGGTTCGCATCCTGAGTTATATCGACGACTGGCTGATCCTAGCTCACTCTCGAGATCAGGTTTGCGAACACAGGGACCTAGTGCTCCGGCACCTAGCTCGTCTGGGCCTTCGGGTCAACTGGGAGAAGAGCAAACTTTGCCCCGTGCAGAGGATCTCTTTTCTCGGTATGGACATCGACTCGGTCGCCATGTCCGCGCAGCTTACGAGCGAGCGCGCGCAGTCACTGCTGACTTGCCTGAGACATCTCAAGAGCAAGAGTGCGGTTCCACTGAAACATTTTCAGAGGCTCCTGGGGCATATGGCATCTGCAGCCGCGGTCACGCCGCTCGGATTGCTTCATATGAGACCGCTTCAGCTTTGGCTTCGCGACCGAGTCCCGAGGTGGGCATGGCAACAAGGCACGCTCCGAGTACCAGTTACTCCGACCTGCCGTCAGTTCTTCACCCCGTGGTCGAACCTCAGTTTTCTCAGGGCGGGTGTCCCCCTGGAACGAGCTTCCCGGCATGTTGTTGTCTCGACAGATGCCTCCACCACGGGCTGGGGCGCCATGTGCAATGGACATGCTGCTGCGGGCTCCTGGACAGGACCCCAGCGGCTTTGGCATGTCAATTACCTCGAGTTTTTGGCAGTACGTCTTGCCCTGCACCGCTTACGGGCGTTGCTCCTGGGTCAACACGTACTAGTCCGTTCAGACAATACCGCGACTGTTGCGTACATCAACCATCAAGGTGGTCTACGCTCCCGCCGTATGTCACAACTCGCCCGCCACCTCCTCCTATGGAGTCAGAAGCATCTGAGGTCGCTTCGAGCCATTTTCATTCCCGGAGCGCTGAACTGTGCAGACGACGAGCTCTCACGGCTTCAGCCCCTCCCTGGAGAATGGCGACTCCATCCCCAGTCGGTTCAGCTGATTTGGGACCAGTTCGGGGACGCACAGATAGATCTGTTTGCCTCTCACGACTCGACCCATTGCGCCCTGTATTTTTCCCTGACCGAGGGCACGCTCGGCACGGATGCACTGGCGCACAGCTGGCCGCCGGGCCGCAAATATGCGTTTCCCCCAGTGAGCCTTCTTGCGCAGACCTTGCGCAAGGTCAGGGAGGACGAGGAGCAGGTCATTCTGGTCGCGCCGTATTGGCCCAACCGGACCTGGTTCCCCGAACTTGTACTCCTCGCGACAGCACCTCCCTGGCCCATTCCTCTGAGGAAGGACCTTCTTCTCAGGGACGGGGCACCCTGTGGCACCCTCGCCTCGATCTCTGGAGCCTCCACGTGTGGCTCCTGGACGGCTCGAGGTAGGTTTGAGTACCCTTCCACCAGCGGTGGCGGCTACCATCACTTCCGCTAGAGCGTCGTCCACGAGACACGCCTATGCGTTGAAGTGGAACCTCTTCGTCGACTGGTGCTCTTCTCACCGGAAATGACCCCCGGAAATGCTCGATCAGCGTTGTGCTTTCCTTCCTTCAGCAAGGGTTGGAGCGAAGGCTGTCTCCCTCAACCCTTAAGGTCTATGTTGCCGCCATTGCCGCACATCATGACCC
Source organism: Gila orcuttii (assembly GCA_026230005.1). Classification (NCBI taxonomy): domain Eukaryota; kingdom Metazoa; phylum Chordata; class Actinopteri; order Cypriniformes; family Leuciscidae; genus Gila; species Gila orcuttii. The sequence goes on from JAPDVR010000011.1 coordinate 39,387,644, forward strand.
GGTCGAAGGTAAGTCGGTAGGAAAGCACGACCTGGTCTTCAGGTTCCTGAGAGGAGCGAGGAGACTATATCCTCCTCGCCTCCTCTCGTTCCCTCTTGGGACCTCTCAGTGGTTCTAACTGCCCTGAAGAGTGCTCCCTTTGAGCCTCTGCAATCAGTCGAGCTTAAGTTCCTGTCAATAAAGACAGCGCTCCTGGTTGCACTGGACTCCATCAAGAGGGTAGGGGACCTGCACGCATTCTCCGTCGACGAAGCGTGCCTGGAATTCGGACCGGCCTTCTCTCACGTGATCCTGAGACCCCCGGCCCGGATATGTGCCCAAGGTTCCTACCACTCCCTTTCGGGACCAGGTGGTGAACCTGCAAGCGCTGCCCCTGGAGGAGGCAGACCCAGCCTTGGCACTGCTCTGTCCAGTACGCGCTCTTCGCGCCTATGTAGACCGGACGCAGTGTTTCAGGACCTCAGACCAGCTCTTTGTCTGTTATGGTGGGAAGCTGAAGGGAAAGGCTCTCTCCAAGCAAAGGTTGTCTCACTGGTTAGTGGACGCCATTGCCTTGGCATACCAGCAGCAAGGTCGACCGTGCCCCCTTGGTGTGACGGCCCACTCCACCCGGAGTGTGGTATCCTCTTGGGCTAGTGCATGGCGCCTCGCTAACAGACATCTGCAGAGCTGCAGGCTGGGCGACACCTAACACATTCGCCAGATTCTATAATCTCCGAGTGGAGCCAGTGTCCTCTAGCTAGTCGCTTCAACTAGCTAGTACCGGACCCGCTCAGGTGTCTTCGCTTGCTCGCCATTCCACTCCACGGACTGGATTCGTGCGATATTCTCCTCAGGTGAGCTTCTCCGAAAGCCCTGAGCTCCTCCAGCACTCCTGACGTCGGCGCCAGTGTCTCTTGCCTGCGAGTCGGCTAGGTGCCTCCCGTGTGCATGGTCCCTCCCTTGAGCGACCCCCACATGTGGCTTTCCACTGTAAGCCTCTCTGAGCATGTGTCTTTCCCTTGGCAAGCCACCTTGCCACCCCTGGGGTTGAAATATTCCACCTGCGGCTGGACACCCCAGTGTTCTCCATATGTTTCCTTCAGGTCATATGTGTATTCTCTAAGTCCCCCCCCTCTGGGTTGGCATTAATTGCATACTTCCCCTAGCTTGGGATATGCTTCCCAGTGTACCTTGGTATTCCTGTGTTAAATGGAGTCCTTCGTCCAGTCTATGACAGGGATCTCGATTTACACAGGGCACTGGAAGACAGCTGAGAAGGTGGCGTGATTAGACTGGTAACCCCATTCGTCGTAATCCGACGTAACTCGGAGTGACAACGAAAGGGAACGTCTACGGTTACGTATGTAACCCTCGTTCCCTGAGTAGGGAACGGAGACGTTACGTCTGCCTGCCACTTTCCGCTGTACCGCGGGGATCGCCTGAGCTCAGTCTTGGCTCCTCAGCGAAGAAACATAAACTGCTGTTGCGGACTTCCTCCTTTTATACCCACGAGGTGGGGCGGAGTTACGTCATGCAAATTCCGCAGACCCATGGCATTTCTTTGCCATTGGCTTGTTTTGTAATACTCGAAGTTGATAGGCTTTCTAAGCGAAACCCCATTCGTCGTCATCCGACGTAACGTCTCCGTTCCCTACTCAGGGAACGAGGGTTACATACGTAACCGTAGACGATCTTTATGTAACCTTACAAAAGGTGTTCTATTTAGCACCAAAAAGAGTTCTGCTATTGTTACAAGCCAAAGAACCCTAATTTACTCTTTAGAACCATTTTGCTTTAGAGTGTAGACATCTCTCAACAATATCTCAAATTTTGCTCAGATTTGATAAGATACATATCTGCAATCAAAAGCCAGAGATTTCATTGTGAATTCAAATATTTCTCATCAAATTCTTCTGGAAACAATTAAGATATTCACATTAATTTTATAACTTTAACTGTAACAAAGCGTACTGTTTGTTTTTCAAATGAAACCTGTTTGTAATTAAATCTCATGAGCAAAGAGCAACCTTTGAGGAATAAATATAAAATCCCACTCAATGCTGATAATATTATATTTCATCACTTGGACGGACCTGTTTCAATTTTATTTTAATTTCAATATTAGTAAATATCCACCGCATGCCTATAGTCGAATCACATCCATGCTGATATTCAAGTGATTTACAAGTTCTATAAACAATATGTTAATATTGAGTTACATTCAGACAAAACTGGCCAGCTGGTTTGAATATTTTCTTCTCTGCTACAAAAAAAAAAAAAAACTTTCAAAAGAAGCCAAGGCATCAAGCCTGTCGCCAAGCAATGGACAGGCTGTATTTAAAAGTGTTTTTCTTTACTTGATATAAACTTGGACACCTGTGTTTCTGAGATGACTAATGTATGTCTGACTGAACAGAAAGGTCATTTAAATTAGTAGTAAATGAGATTTTGGTATCAGGCCATTAAGTATGTGACAGGAACACACAGTTTAATTCCCCATCGACTTCATGAGAAAAATTTCCATGAGCAATTTTAAGCACCGAATAACTGTTTTCTCATTACATACAACCTGATTGAGGAGAGAGAAACTGAGACAGAAAGATGCAGAGAAAGATTGCATTACATTGCAAAACCAGCTTTCATAAAGGAATCAGACAGGTTTGAGATCTATTGACATCTGTGACGTGCTGCTTTCCATTAGAGCATTCATCCATCACACTAGAAATAGAAGGTCAAGTTTTTTGCATTGCATTGTGGGATGTAGTACTCCAAGTGCTGGCTATGTTTAAGATGGCATACTATTCTTACTAAAATTCCCCCATAAGAGTTAGCTAAGGGGGGAATTTCAAAACGAAATTCAGATTATCCAAATCCAGTAAGTAGCATACAGGAAATTTGCACTCTTTCTTTGTTCCATGCTTTTACAACATGTTGTATCATCTGCATAAGTTCACCATTAAAAGATGGTTTAGACAACTTTACAGCTAACAAGTTGGAAACACTATAATTAAAATGCCAGGCTTTGATTGTAAGTCAGTTACTATAATGACTTTTTGTTATTTTTTGTAAACTGAGGGACGAGTTGGGAATACTGTCAGTGGTGATTGAAAGCACAGATACTACAGAACTTAACTTGACTCACTACGTCACTTAAGTTAAGAGTTAAAGTGAATATCGAAAGGTCCAGAGAGGGAGAGAAGGTGGGAGGTGTTTTGGTAAGCTGTCAGAGGGATTGTGGTGATGATGATGATGACAAAGCAGGAGGAGAGAACTCCAGACAAGAGCTGACAGGACTTTCCTTGTGATGAAGAACTCACCTGCAGTCTAACCTTCCCTCCTCTTCCTCCTCCTTTCTGTGCCATGGTCCCTCATCATTCGCCTATTATTGTCACAGCCACAGCATGTTCTGTGTGTGCAATAGCTCTTTCATGTGATGAATGCATAGCTTCCATGTGTTTGCCATTCGGGTATGAACTTGAGTGTGTGTGCTTATCTGCTATATGTGCCTGAGGAATGGTGCAATAAAGTCTGGATTGATTCCACTGTCTGCGCCACTGAGTGTAATGTAGGACTCGATCATGCATCACTATAGTCAGGCTTTACTGGGTGTGATTCTGAGGTCTAGGCTCACATACGTCTGAATCAGACCTCTAATGATCAACATTTATATCAGCTGGCAGGATGGAGGGTTATGGGTGTCAGGGAAAATTATATTTTTATCAGCCACAAACAAGATGGGGTTCTCCAGCAGTCTTGCATCTAAGGTCAACATTGTAATTTTTAACTAACTCTAAAATAAAGCTGAAATAAAATAAAAATATTGAAGGTAAACAAAATAAGACAGCGGCTATTGCAATAAATGCAAATTGCGTTAAATGCTACTTACTTAGTACAAATGGCAGATACTATTTGAACCTCAGTGTATTGTAGTATATAAAACAGTATGCAATAACAACATATTCAGTTTATTTGATTATATTTATTAAAATCATAAATGGATGCTGCTTTACTGGGGCATTAATTGTCCCTATCCCTAAAGCTCTCCCCAGGATACTCCTAACCATACCCATTAAACAATTTATTCCCACCATTAACCTTTAGACACTTTATTTCCCCTTTTCAGATATTTTCTTATCTTTTATTGAAAATAAACACCTCTCCAAACTCAGATGCGATGGGAAAAGATAAAAGAATGATATTGGAAAAAGGCAGATTCGAAGAGTGCGTTGGATTTAATCATGATTTAATCATGTACATTGGTTTCACGTGAATCAATTAAGTTAAACAAATATAATTTGTCATATAATAAAGTGATTTTCATATGGATCCCTGAAAGGATTGATTCATTAATTATATTTTTATATATATGTGTGTCACAAATAATTATAAAATAACAATGTGGATAGTGTACCATGCAATCTAAATATTTTAACTGTTAATTAATAGTTCAGCAATTATCAGCTAGAACACCCTAGCAATGCCCTACAACACCTTACAAAACAAAATAAAAAATATCTAGTATTACGTTGCTATTTTACTGTCTTTACCAAAGACAATAACACTTTATGATGACAATGATATTTGTCAGTATACTAGCCATGATTAATGTCCATCATCCTTTAGCAACATTAATTTATATACATTGTGCACATATGAATACAACAGAGAAAGACTTAAGGGGTGATGATCAATCATACAGCCATTTGTATAGCTCTACTGACTGAATGAGGTCTGGCATCTCTCTATAAAATTCGTATTGGTATTATGGTGATGACTGCCACAGAAAGGCTACTAAATCTTGCCACGATGATCCACATTAGTAATGGCTAATTATCTTTTAACGAGGTTGGCAACCGGGCGAAGCATACCGAAGGGTCATAGATCACCATGTTCAATCGCCATTTCTCATTTCATCATATCTTTGGATTCCCTGTGGCACAAAGGATTAGAATAAATTATGTGTGCATGAATAAAACAAAATGTATATGTAAAGTGTGCATATAGGTAATGAGTACGCAAGTCACAAAATAGGCCTTGTTATAAAGAATTTGCCTGGGGCTAGTGGCAAAATTCATAAAGAGGACCTAAAAACTGCCAAAAGTGGTTTTACCTGAGTCGCCATGGTGATGGAACCATTCTCAATGTTCTATGATTAGCCCAACCTTCTGCAAAGCCTTCAGAATAAGGCGGGTAAGGCACATCTAAAGCATGCCAGTCTGTGATGACAGCTTCTGAAGGTTTTTGTCAGAGAGGAGGACTCAACCACCCTTGACAATATCAGGTTCTGGTGTCAGTGCTTTGAAATTAAAATGCAGTTTTCCAATCCATATGCCACCAAAGATGTTTCCATGCTTTAAACAGGAAAACAACTTCAATCTGACTGATATTACTGGGGGGGAAATATGAAATGTTGCCATTCATCAGAAGTATGGTAATGATAAACATGTTTTTGTGCATTAATGACTATAGACATAGCTCAATGATATGACCTCCCACTGTGAGAGAATACGATTAGATCTTTAGAACACTAAACAACCGCAACTGCAGGAACATATGCAGTATTGAACACACATTTATAAACAAGACATGGAGAATAAAACAGAAAATACTTTTTTTTAGAGAAGACAGGAACAATTTTTCTGTGCTTGATCATGTAGTTTAAGATGAAAACGAAGAAAAACGAAGAAACTAAAGTAGGCGAGATATTATTCTGAAATTTAACAAACTGCATAACAGTACTGCAGTACAAACATTTACAGGATTTATAGATCTACTTCTCAGTCATGCATTAAGTAAATAATATCAATTATACTGCATTTATATTGATAGATTTTAATTAAAAAAAAACTTTTATTTACATAAATATTTTTTTTCAGCATCAAATAATACATGTTAGTTATAGGCAATATGCTGCATAAAAAATTCTATCTCTGTTTGTCTCTCTTAAACAAGAAAACACAAACTACTCCAAATGTCAGAAGTCCTCTGAAATTCTCTAATGTGACTAGGACACTCCTACGTGTAGTTTGTGCAAGACCCAGATGTACTGCTCATGGGGGTTATCAAGGGTTCCCTTTCAGTCGATAACGTCAAACGTAGTCTACATCAACTGAATGGGATCACACCAGGGAGCCAGTCATCTTCGAGTACTATTGAACGAGCCAATGAAATTGGCGTGCGTGATTTGCATCACACACTCCGCTCCCGCGGTGCGGGTATAAATACGGAAGTGCATGCACGCACTAGTTGCCTTTCGCTTCGGAGCCGATTGTTTGATGTCTCTGAAGAGTGCTGTTGTTGCAAGCGAGTGTGTCGGTGTTCTTCTGGAAGACTCTCCCAGTGCTGGTGGTTTCTACAGCGTGAGTGCAGCGGTGAACGCGAGCTTTGAGCTCTCAACTGCTGTTTTAACAGCAACAAATTCTAAAGGTTTGTGTGTGTTGACGGCTGGTTAAAGGGCGGAAAAGTGAGTGCTTCACTGTCTCAGTTCTCTGTTCAGTGTTGCCACGGTCATTCCCCTGTGTGCTCCGGCACTGGTGATGGGTCCTATTTCCTGAAAGAGCAACACGGGTGCGTTTGCATCTTTTTCAAGATGTCATTCTACCTGTGCGTTTCCGGATGCGGTCGTTCCCTTTTCCTCTCTGACGGTCACAATTGTTGCATCACGTGTTTGAGCTATATATTTATGTGTATATAAATATATATATATATATTTATATGTTCATCACGCTGAGGCAGCTTTTGTGGACGGCTCATGTTCTCATTGCGGGAATATGACTGTCACAGTGTTGAGGTCGAGACTCGCCTTTGTCCGCGAAGTGCGTGTCCCCATTACCATGCCCCACCCCCGGGTGCCATGTGGGATGGGTGATCGGAGGATAGGGATTGATGTCTTGCCCAGTAACCATTCCCTGTGGGCTCCTCACTCTTCCATCACACCGCAGTCAATGGAATTCCTGTTGAGCGTGCTGGTCCCTCTGTAATGGACCGATCAGCCGTTTCAATTGGGGTTCCCCCAGAGGATGAGATGTCGATAGCAGCATCGGAGGGTGAGCTGGCCTCTGGAGATGACGACTCGGCTGTGTTATCTCCCTCTGGGAGTGTAACATTGCCCGAGCCAGATCCAGAAATGTCTGCTATGCTGAAACGGGCCGCTGAGCCTGCCGGGCTCGAGTGGAACTCCACCGTGTCCCGTTCAGTCTCGGTTGGAGGATTGGTATCTCGGGGCGGGCTGCGCTGGTTCTCAGCTCGCCGCCCCAGTGCTTTTCTTTCCCGAGGTGCATGGAGAGCTTATCAGGTTGTGAACGGCACCTTTCTCTGCCAGAAACTGCCTGAATAGCTTTTCCCCCTTTCTACCCTTGATGGAGGAGCGGTGAAGGGTTGCGAGGCTGTCCCTCCAATGGAGCGGCCTGTCACAACACAGGTGCACCTGTGTCTGGCGGCCGCTGCCTTTTGGAGGGATCCTCATCCCCCCCTAAGGCCTGTGAGTTCTCGTCCGTTCCGACGGGCAGAGTTTACAAAGCCTATGGGCAAGCCGCCTCCTCTTGCATGCCATGGCGCTGCTACAGGTCTGTCAGGCCAGAGCACCCATGGACATGCATGAGGGTAGCCCAGACCATGCGCTCATAGGTGAGCACCGCACTGCTCCGACCTTGCCCTCCGGGGCACGAGTGTCGTGATGTGCGTGATCGGTCTGGCGATGTCCACCTTCGTGGTCCAGGAGCGCCATCATTGGCTCAGCCTGGTTGATATGGCAGATGCGGACAAGGTTCGGTTCCTGGTCCCGCCAATTTCCCAGGTTGGGCTGGTCGGCGACGCGGCAAAGAACTGCGTCCAACAGTTCTCTGCGCCCAAGCACAGACGGAGGCCATCCGGCACATCCTGTCCGGTCCCGCTGGGCCTCCGCAGCAGCCTCCAGCCAGGCCTCAGCATGGAGCCGGCCGCAGTAGGGACGCCCAGCCCGCTCCAGGCGCTGCCAAGCCAGGTGGCAAGCGACAGCGAAAGCATTCGAAAGCGACAGCAGTGACTTCTCTGGCCTAAGCCCTGTCCTTCCCCGCCTTAAGTGCGGGGGGATCAGGAGGCTTTGTCTAGGCACTGGAAGGTGGCAGCTCTAGTGGCGTTTTCAATGGTGGATCCCATTCAGTCGACGTAGACTACGTCTGACGTTATCGACTGAAAGGGAACGTCCTGGTTGCGTATGCAACCCACCGTTCCCTGAAGGAGGGAGTCCCCTTGCCACTACTGCTGGTCCACCGCTGACTCCGGTTTACGCTCGGCTCCTCAGCGAAAAAGCAACTAGTGCGTGCATCCACTTCCGTATTTATACCCGCGCCGCGGGAGCGGAGTGTGTGATGCGAATCACACACGCCAATTTCATTGGCTTGTTCAATAGTACTCAAAGATGACTAGCTCCCTGGCGTGATCCCATTCAGTCGACGTAGACTAAGTCCTCCGTTCCGTTCTTCAGGGAACGGTGGGTTGCATACGCAACCAGGACGTTCACCCTTCAAAAGAAAAAGAAAGTCTTTCAGCTGATTTTAGCAACAAGTGAGCATTTCTAGAACGTATACATACACAATTATTTTGAATGTATATTTATGAACTACTGAGATTTAGGAAAGCAGCTGTACAAAATCCAAATCGACAAGAGAAGCCTTAATAAAATAAGACATAGCTTAGGCATCAATGCCTGATTAGAGTATCTGTGTGGCAGTGACCTTCTGAATGCTGTGTGAAAGTCAATTTATAATCCCTGTTTGACAGAGCTGAGATGAAGAGGATTTTGGGATGAAAGAAATGCACTCAGCCATAGGGCCATCAGAGGCTGGTTGTGCACATGCAGAGCTATAGATCCCGTTTTATCACACAGACAGCAGAAATATACACCACTGATGTGCACAGTTTGCACACACACTCATACATTTGTATAGACTTACATATGTATTCAGTACTTATATAATTCGGTACTTATATAATATAATGTACGTTCTATGAACCTCAAATGCTTCTCCAAAGTACGTTTAGTACTGTCAAAGTAAAACATCCATTAAAACATGATGAAAGCCTTTTTAAGTAAACAAACAAACAAAAAATTCCTCCAAATATTTTACTGCAAAATATCTTCATTTTGTGTTCCACTGGGGGAAATAAGTCAGTAAAATAGTTTTGGAATGACAGAAAAAGCCATTAAATTTTGATTCTAGCATAAATATAAGTTTTTATCAACAGAATTGCATCCAATCATACACTCATTCAAATTCACATCTGCACACGAGCCGAGCCGCAACAAGCACGAATGCACAAACACACACAGCTTCTGACAGCAGACCAATCCATGCTCATCTGTGTGTTGTTTTCAGGTTGAGGTAAATTAGGTTCCCTTTCGTTGTCACTCCGAGTTACGTCGGATGACAACGAAGGGGGTTTCGCTTAGAAAGCCTATCAGCTTCGAGTATTACAAAACGAGCCTATGGCAAAGAAATGCAATGGGTCTGCGGAATTTGCATGACGTAACTCTGCCCCACCTCGTGGGTATAAAAGGAGGAAGTCCGCAACAGCAGTTTATGTTTTCGCTTCGGAGCCAAGTGTATTCAGCCGCCATTACCCCAATTCTGAAAAAACTTGGCGCAGACCCCTCTAACTTAAATAACTTCCGTCCTATATCCAATTTACCATTCATTTCCAAAATTCTAGAAAAAACAGTTGCCTCTCAACTCCATCTTCATCTCTCTGATAATAACCTGTATGAACAGTTCCAGTCTGGCTTCCGTCCCCTTCATAGCACTGAAACAGCACTTATTAAAATCACCAATGACCTCCTTGTGGCAGCTGATTCTGGACTACTTACCATTCTCATCCTCCTTGACCTGAGTGCCGCCTTTGATACCATCTGTCACTCTGTTCTCCTCAACCGGTTATCCTCTATTGGTATCACTCACACTCCGTTAGACTGGTTCACATCCTATCTCTCTGGTCGTACTCAGTTCATTCAACTTAAGTCTTTTAAATCCTCTCCCTCCCCTGTCACTTCAGGTGTGCCCCAGGGCTCTGTCCTGGGGCCCTTACTTTTCATCATTTATCTCCTTCCCCTGGGCAATATCTTCCGCAAATTTAATATTCAATTCCATTGCTATGCCGATGACACCCAGCTCTACCTCTCGACCAAGCCATCGTCCTCTCTCCCCCCTACCTCACTCACTGACTGTGTCTCGGAAATAAAAACCTGGTTTACAAATAATTTCCTCAAATTAAACAGTGACAAAACTGAGATCCTTCTCATTGGAAGTAAATCCACTTTATTCAAAACTGACAGCTTTTCTCTCATTATTGACAATTCCTCCGTCTCACCTTCCCCCCAGGTTAAGAGTCTGGGAGTCATCCTCGACGGCACTTTATCCTTTCAGTCCCATATCAATAACATTACCCGGTCTGCCTATTTCCATCTACGTAATATCAATCGCCTTCGCCCCTCCCTTACCCCCCACACTGCCGCCATTCTTGTTCACAGTCTAGTCACCTCCCGTTTGGACTATTGCAACTCTCTGCTTTTCGGCCTCCCTCACAAATACCTACATAAACTTCAACTGGTCCAGAATTCAGCTGCCCGCATCATAACCCGAACACCCTCCATCCACCACATCACTCCTGTTCTCCAACAGCTTCACTGGCTCCCGGTCCTGTCCCGTATCCAATTCAAAATCCTTCTGTTCACATTCAAGGCCATCCACAACCTTGCCCCTTCATACCTATCTGATCTCCTGCACGGTCCAACTTCCACCCGCTCCCTTAGATCCTCTTCCTCCATACACCTGTCTGTCCCGCCTGCTCGTCTCACCACAATGGGGAGCAGAGCATTCAGCCGCTCTGCCCCCCGCCTCTGGAACTCTTTACCACCTCACCTTAGAAACATCGATTCATTCTCTCATTTTAAATCACAACTCAAAACGCATCTGTTTAAAACTGCCTACCACTTGTGATTTAAATTTTGCTTTTATCTTGTTTTAATGTTCTATTGTTTTGGCTTTGCTGCTTTTAAATGTTTTGCATTTCTGTACGGTGTCCTTGAGTGCCTAGAAAGGCGCCTCAAATAAAATGTATTATTATTATTCTTCTCTCCACAAGCCATCTCTGAATTGTCAGCTTTACAAACGAGTACCTTGAGTGTTGGTGTGACGGCGATCTACGGCGAGCGCGTGCTTCCTGCTGATCTGTTGCAGTGGTCTGCCAGTCGGTGCGTGTCTCCCCGGGTGCTTCAACACTTGAGTTTTCTCTCACTAAAAGAGCTTGCACGCGGCACGTCTTTTTAAAGACGGCTCGCCCGTGCATTTCAAAAAAAAAAAAAAAAAAAAAGAATGGTGCGGCAGCTTGGTATCGGACTCTGATGGGCACGAGCGTTGTCTAGTATGTTTGGGTTTGATCATGCTAGAGCAGCGCTCGTGGATGACTCATGTTTTCTCCATGGAAACATGATCATCGCGTCATTAAGGTCGAGACTCGGTGAACTCACATGACTGAGAGTCCCCTCATCCACCCCCCGATCTTCGGCTGGTGGCCAGGGTGACCTGAGGGTTTCGGTCTGGAACAAGGCGCCGACTATGTGTCCGCGACCCCAGCCCCCTCTTCAATGACGGTGCCCGCTAGTGAACAGGTGATTCCCACGGGTCTACCCTCTGGTGGCCCGTGTGTTTCATTTGAAGCTACAGAGGATGATATTATGTTTGTAGCAGCTTCACTAGGTGGGTTTGATTTTCCTGGAAGTGACGACTCGTCGAGTCTGATCCGGAGATGACGGCCATGCTTTCCCGGGACGATTGGTTTTTGGTTGAGGCCGCCGACCCTCATCCACGGCAAACCCCAATACCGTTCTTCCCGGACGTGCATGATGAGATCAGGGGCCATTCGCTGATCTCATCCGCCTTTCCTCCCGTCGATGGGGCCGCTGCCCGTGGGTACACTGGGGTTCCCCCGGCTGAACGCTCTGTTGCGATGCTATGGGTCCTCAAAGTGCTTCTTCTCGGCGCAATCCTAAGCACCCGTCCGTGGCCTGTAGTTTTTCGTCTACGCTTGTGGCGAGATCCTATAGCGCCACGGGACTGGCGGCCGCCTCACTGCGTGCCATGGTCATTATGCTGGTCTACCTGACCCAGATGCTCATGGACCTGCACGAGGGCGGGACTGACCCAGGGCTCTTCACTGAGCTGCGCGCCGCCACTAACCTTGCTCTCCGAGCGACGAAAGTGGCCGTACGCTCCCTGGGTCAGGTGATGCTCACCATTCTGTGGCCGTACCTGTTTGATGTGCTGGATGTCGCGCGGACCCGTCTGTCCCACATTCCCATATCCCAGGTCGGCCTCTTCTGCGGTGCAGTTGAGGGCTGGCCCAACAGCTCTCAGCCGTCCATGAGCAGACTGACGTTGATTCTGTCTCGACGGCCCCGCCGTCCGCTCAGATCCCTCGGTCTGCCCACCGCCAAGGGCGCCCTCCCGCGGCTCCCACCCTGCCCGTTCACCCGGGCCGGCTCTGGGGGCCGCGGGCGGACGCCACAGCCCTCTCTAGCCCCGCCCCCCGCTACACGCCGGGTTAAGCGGCGCTCCTGAGATGGGCTCCTCGGGGATGGACCAGGTTGAGGTCGACTCTGTCCCGACGGCCCCGCCGTCCGCTCAGGTCCCTCGGTCTGCCCACCGCCGAGGGCGCCCCCCCCGCGGCTCCCACCCCGCCCATTCACCCGGGCCGGCTCTGGAGGCCGCGGCCGGACGCCACAGCCCTCTCCAGCCCCGCCCCCCGCTACGCGCCGGGTTAGGTGGCGCTCTTGAGAGGGGCTCCTCAGAGATGGGACTCAGTTCTTTCCAGGAGTTGGGAGCAGGACCACTCCTTTCCCCGGTGGAGGGCCGGGGAAGAATCCTTATTCGCAAAGAACTGACTCTCCCGTCTCTGAGCACACAGAGTTCTCGGACGACACAGAGCACCGCCCTCTAGCCGTGCTCTCCTCGTCCCCCTCTGTCCCAGAGGTGGTTGACACGGCGTGCCGTCCACGGACCGCTTCGCCCCTGTCCCCCTCTGTTGCCAGACCCCTGGCAGAGCAGGCCCCCGCGGGACGACCAGCCTGGTCCTCCCCTGGCCCCCTCTGCCAGGGCGCGGTTGCTAACTGTGCCCCCACACCGGGCCGCTATGCCGTCCACGTCTGGGCCAGTTACTCCGCTTCGCTGCCCCTCCGGGGGGACGCCTGTCGTCGCGTGATCCCGCCGGTTCAGTTCCTGGGAGCCTGGCTAGAGCTTCCCCGTCTGTCCCGCTGGATCGCGCGTTCCGTCAGGCTCGGCTTGCGATTCAGTTCGCACGGTCTCCTCCCCGCTTCATGCGAGTCCGCTCCTCTTTGATCATCGCGTCATCGCGTCACGACTCGACCCATTGCGCCCTGTATTTTTCCCTGACCGAGGGCACGCTCGGCACGGATGCACTGGCGCACAGCTGGCCGCCGGGCCGCAAATATGCGTTTCCCCCAGTGAGCCTTCTTGCGCAGACCTTGCGCAAGGTCAGGGAGGACGAGGAGCAGGTCATTTTGGTCGCGCCGTATTGGCCCGGCCGGACCTGGTTCCCCGAACTTGCACTCCTCGCGACAGCACCTCCCTGGCCCATTCCTCTGAGGAAGGACCTTCTTTCTCAGGGACGGGGCACCCTGTGGCACCCTCGCCCCGATCTCTGGAGCCTCCACGTGTGGCTCCTGGATGGCTCGAGGTAGGTTTGAGTACCCTTCCACCAGCGGTGGCGGCTACCATCACTTCCGCTAGAGCGTCGTCCATGAGACACGTCTATGCGTTGAAGTGGAGCCTCTTCGTCAACTGGTGCTCTTCTCACCGAGAAGACCCCCGGAGATGCTCGATCAGCGTTGTGCTTTCCTTCCTTCAGCAAGGGTTGGAGCGAAGGCTGTCTCCCTCCACCCTTAAGGTCTATGTTGCCGCCATTGCCGCACATCATGACCCCGTCGAAGGTAAGTCGGTAGGGAAGCACGACCTGGTCATCAGGTTCCTGAGAGGAGCGAGGAGACTAAATCCTCCTCGCCCTCCTCTCGTTCCCTCTTGGGACCTCTCAGTGGTTCTAACTGCCCTGAAGAGTGCTCCCTTTGAGCCCCTGCAATCAGTTGAGCTTAAGTTCCTGTCAATGAAGACAGCGCTCCTGGTTGCACTGGCCTCCATCAAGAGGGTAGGGGACCTGCTTCGGCGACCTGCTTCCTTCTCCGTCGACGAAGCGTGCCTGGAATTCGGGCCGGCCTTCTCTCACGTGATCCTGAGACCCCGGCCCGGATACGTGCCCAAGGTTCCTACCACTCCCTTTCGGGACCAGGTGGTGAACCTGCAAGCGCTGCCCCCGGAGGAGGCAGACCCAGCCTTGGCACTGCTCTGTCCAGTACGCGCTCTTCACGCCTATGTAGACAGGACGCAGTGTTTCAGGATCTCAGACCAGCTCTTTGTCTGTTATGGTGGGAAGCTGAAGGGAAAGGCTCTCTCCAAGCAAAGGTTGTCTCACTGGATAGTGGACGCCGTTGCTTTGGCATACCAGCAGCAAGGCCGACCGTGCCCCCTTGGTGTGACGGCCCACTCCACTCGGAGTGTGGCATCCTCTTGGGCTCTAGCGCATGGCGCCTCGCTAACAGACATCTGCAGAGCTGAAGGCTGGGCGACACCTAACACATTCGCCAGATTCTATAATCTCCGAGTGGAGCCAGTGTCCTTCCATGTACTCGCTTCAACTAGCTAGTACTGGACCCGCTCAGGTGTCTTCGCTTGCTCGCCATTCCACTCCACGGACTGGATACGTGCGATATTCTCCTCATGTGAGCTTCCCCGAAAGCCCTGAGTTCCTCCAGCACTCCTGACGTCGGCGCCATTGTCTCTTGCCTGCGCGTCTGCTAGGTGCCTCCCGTGTGCATGGTCCCTCCCCTGAGCGACCCCCACATGTGTATTTCCACTGTAAGCCTCTCTGAGCATGTGTCTTTCCCTTGGCAAGCCACCTTGCCACCCCTGGGGTTGAAATATTCCACCTGCGGCTGGACACCCCAGTGTTCTCCATATGTTTCCTTCGGGTCATATGTGTATTCTCTAAGTCCCCCCCCCCCTCTGGGTTGGCATTAATTGCATACTTCCCCTAGCTTGGGATATGCTTCCCAGTGTACCTTGGTATTCCTGTGTTAAATTGAGTCCTTCGTCCTTCTATGTCAGGGACCTCGATTTACGCAGGGCACTGGAAGACAGCTGAGAAGGTGGCGTGATTAGACTGGTAACCCCATTCGTCGTCATCCGACGTAACTCGGAGTGACAACGAAAGGGAACGTCTCGGTTACGTATGTAACCCTCGTTCCCTGAGTAGGGAACGGAGACGTTACGTCTGCCTGCCACTTTCCGCTGTACCGCGGGGATCGCCTGAGCTCAGTCTTGGCTCCTCAGCGAAGAAACATAAACTGCTGTTGCGGACTTCCTCCTTTTATACCCACGAGGTGGGGCGGAGTTACGTCATGCAAATTCCGCAGACCCATGGCATTTCTTTGCCATAGGCTCGTTTTGTAATACTCGAAGCTGATAGGCTTTCTAAGCGAAACCCCATTCGTCGTCATCCGACGTAACGTCTCCGTTCCCTACTGAGGGAACGAGGGTTACATACGTGGCCGAGACGATTTGGCTATACTGTACATTGTAAGGAGCACAGTTCCTGTATACATGTATAAGAAGCTTAGGGGGTTAAGACATCGGAACTTGTTGCCATGGAGCCCAGAAGGAGGCTCTCCTTGGAAACACCCAGCATTTAGATTCATAGATACAGAATTTCTTGTGTGAAGGACAATGTTCAAAAAAAGAATGATTTTATTTATTTATTTACGTTCCTAAACTCAACTTTAATCTTTCTCTCCAGTAAATAAACACCATATGTTTGCGTCTGGAGTCCCTGCAGAGACGGACAGAGGCTCAGACAGGATATGACACGCGGACAGGCAACCATGGAGCCTTAGCTGAATTCTAGGCAGATGAAACACAGGTGGTGGCACTGCGTGTGTGTGTGTGTAAGCGTGCGTGCACATAGAGGTTAAGTAGAGCTGCAGGCTAAAGTGCTAAAGACCTGACAACAGACACACTGAACTGCGTCAGTGCTCACTGAATCGTTACAGTGTTGCTCTGTTTTCAGCTGGAAAAAAGAAAAAAGCTGTCATTCTGCCATTCTGATGGCTAGCCACTGTTATCAGCATTACAGGCTGCCAAGCTCAGCAGCTGAAAATCTGCCTGTAAATAGCTGAACATATAGGCCCATTAGGCTCGCAGATTATTAGCCAGTCTACAGGCCAGCTCTGTATAGATATGATATAATCATATATGGGTCAGTGACGTAACATTATTTGTGTCCAGGGGCTGCCAGAAACATCCTAACTCAGAATACTATCCTATCCGTTTAGTAGCCATGGAAATTTTTTCAAATCTTAAATCAAGAATTAAGAACGGAAATTTCAGTAATACAGCCCCAGATCTCAGTTATTCAAAAATCATTTAAAATGCAATTAATGCAGACAATAAATTGAAAAATATCTTATATGATGTGCTTTCAGTTCCTGAATTAAAATGAATTTTGATATTTTCATTGAGCTTAAAGAAAGAAAATATCTTGGTGGTGTAACTGTCCTGTGTAACTGTTCGATGAATGAAATCTGTGACAGCATGGTTGGAAATTTGACAATAAAAAAACAAAAGCTTTACAGTGAAATCTAAATTCAGCTCTTGAATAGTACTATATTAAAAGTAATGATTTTCTAAATAGAAGTAGGGCCGGGCGATATGGACGAAAAATTATAATCTCAGTATGTGGCTATATACAATATATAGTTAAGGTTATAAATCTGATCAAATGGTGCACACTGCAAGATAAACAAGCAACCCAAACCCACATATGCAGAGATGGAGTTTGAGACATGCTCCATGCATGTAAATGATAACAGTTCATGTGGAGCAGCATTTACTCTGAACGGAGCCGCTCTGAGACTCACATAACCTTCACGCGTAAATAATTAAAGCACATATATTAAACACACAGGGCATATATTTATTCAATTGAATCACAGCCTTTGTGAATTCACAATAGTACTATGTTATAGTATGGTTTTTAAATGGTTATAATACATTGTTCACCCTTAGAAAAAGGTCTAATAATGCAGTTCATGGCTTCCCGTCTTTGGATTGTGCCACTTCCGGTATTTTAAAACATTATAAAACATCCCATCTCAAATTCATTAAACAGCACAAGTATTTATCTGAGCATCTGACAGAGCAAGCCACGCTAAACTATATGCTTTTACTATATCTTAAGAGTTATACTGAAGCCCTTAATATAAAGCATATGTCTCATGTTTAGGACAAATTGGATTATGCACTTTCCGTGCAGCAGCTCTGTCCTACGCAATTTTTCAGATGAGCTCATAATATCAAACTAATGTAAATACATATAAATGGTTTTGCCTCATCCTGTATCCTTAATAAAAATACATCAATATATTGTACACACTCGATATACTGCCCAGCCCTACCCAGCCCTAAGTATCAAGCATATGTTCTCAGTCCCCCAAATCTAGCATCAGAGATCCAAGCCCTGTCAGCAGCAGATATTAGTCAATGAATAATTCAGGGTGGGACATGTCCCAAGTAATTTGTTTAAAACCAAAAATCCTAGAAATGTCATTCAGGGAGTGTTAGGTAAGGAGTCTCAGTCTTCCTTCAAGAGAACAGTTCTTTTACATGTGAACACTGCAGGAAAAAGATATTTAGACTCACTTGGGATTGGGAATCATTATGGACACATTATGGTAAGAGCACTACAATATTTATGGCTCTGACACTACTTTGACTCTTTTTGAATCTTGAGTGTTACCCACAGGCATTACAGGCTGGCAAATAAAGTAGATATATTCATTAATGAAAAAATATGATGTCAACAAGACTACATTTCAGAAAACTAAGGTTGAACTAAGGTTAAAAAAAAAACTTGTGTCCTAATTATTTTTAGAGACAGCTGAACAGCAACTTCCTGCCAGGGTCATAACATTTTTTGTGTGGGTTTATAGATTATTTTCGGTAATACTGCAGTCTTCCTCTATACCCCCAGTGGATTCCTATAGAGAATACATCACTCATCCTGCTGAGCAGCCTTCAACTGAACATTGGTATACATGCATGTCAGTCGGCCCCATCTAGTCCCCCAAAATTACTGGCACACCACTGGGCCTTCATCCTGGGATTCCAGACAGTCCAACCTCCCTACTATGAATAATTAAACACTGAGAGAAACAATTACATAAAGTGGATGATCAATTATTTAGCCCCGATTCTATGTATTATTGACAAGAGAAGCTGAATGCTCCTGTAACTTAGTTGTTGTGACTAGAACTCAACAGTGAACTGCATGGGCAATGGTTTAGGGACATGGGTAACATGAGGGAATTGTGAATTGAAAAGTTTGTCGATTGTGAACTGCAAGATCCCAGATTTGTAGAGATCCAAATATGGTGCCACTGTGATGAATCTTTCTGCATGTTGTGGTAATTAAAATAAATAAAATTAGGGCTGGGGATATTATGTACAGCTTGTGCATAACAGACATTAAGTATAGAAAGACTTGTTTGTCAACATTATCAGTGATTTTAAACTAGGGTTAAAGGGATAGTTCACCCAACAATGAAAATTCGGTCATTAATTACTCACTCTCATGTTGTTCCAAACCGTAAGACTTCTGTTCATCTACAGAACACAAATGAAGATTTTATTTCACACATTTATAGTTCGGGTGTTGTAATTTTATGATGCAAGTTTAGCACTGCTACAGTTCATTTTACAGTTTCCCCTGCATTATGTTGACTAATAGGGACAAGAAAATTGATTATTTGTCAAATTCGAATGACGTTTAATTTATGACAGTATGAGTGAGTTTAATTTCTTGATTGATCAATCGTTAATCTAGTACATGATTTCATCCACTGAACACTGCTGTGGTAATATACACTCTCCCAACAGGATACTGTTTCTTTTGAGCCTAATTCCTAGTCAAATTAAAGTGAAATAGTTGTATATCACTTGTGATGGTATTTTGTATACATGTGGCCAGACGTGCAGTCTACCAATAACATTAGAGCGACAGCACTAATGGCCCACAAGCGACTTCACAGTAGAGACAAGCAACATACAGCGACAGTGTCGCTGGCAGTCGCTGGCAGTGTCGGTGTGAATGGGGCTTTATTGTGAACATTATTGGTTCTCTCATTTCAAACGAACATGCTTGAGCTTCTGTTTACCACAACTGATGTGTGTGAGTTTATGTGAATTTTCATTTTTGGATGAACGGTTGCTTTAAAGCGGGGCAAACAAACCAAAAATACTGCCAGCAGCCCCTCGCGGACGACTGCTGGCTACAGAAAATAAACATAAAAGGGTCCGCCAGCAGCCCCTCGCGGACGACTGCTGGCTACCCAAAATAAAATACAAATACAAATACAAAAACCAAACACAACTAAAACACAGGCCTGTTCCTCTCTCGATCATCAACGTCGTTGCTCCTCATTTATGCTTCCGCTCCTCCGTGAGAGATGCGAGACCGGTGTGCTCACAGGTGCTGCTCATTAACACTCGCACCACCGGCCTCGCTCAGTTCTCTCACGTCCCTCGGCCTCATCCTGTTCGCCACAGCCACAGACCCACAAACATCCCTTGCAAGGGACATCCTTCCTAAACCATATATCCCCTTGTTCTTTCTTTTTCTAGCCTCCATAAAACTATTGCAGTTATAGAACAAAGTAACAGATTAATCTCAAGATTCCAACCAATCTGAAATGTAGGGTCCCTGGACAGCAGTTTGAAAACCTCATGGGTATGAATTAAACGCATAGCTTTCCAAATGAATGTAAAATTAAAATAGTTTTTTAAAAAGTTTATTAAAAAAAATTATACTAGATATTAAAGTGCCCCTATAATGCTATTTTAAAGTTTCCTCATGTTGTTTTGGAGTCTCCTACAACAGGTTTAAATGCATCAAAGGGCAAAAAATTGTTTAATTTTTTCATAATAAACATTTGCACATCACCACATTTTCAATGATTGATGTTTTTAATCTCTCTAAATCCCTCCTTCCCACAAGCTACTCTGCTCTGACTGGCCAAACAGCTCAGTGTGTTAAGATTGGTTTACCGTGTACAAACAAACAAAAGCGCCCATTGCCAAAACAACGTCAGTTGCTATATGCTAGTGTTTCGTCTTGACGTCACAACGAAAAGGCTTATGACTCCTTTGAAAAACGATTCATTTCATTGAGTCGACTCTTACTTTTGAAAGACAATAACTTTATATACGGTGCACTTTCAGATTTAAAACTTTGCAGAATGTTTTCATTCACTTAGACCTATATTACACACTATGAAATGTCATTTTTAAAAATCCATAATAGGAGCATTTTAAGAAATTACTGCCAAACTCAAAAATTCCAAAATAAGGATTCATTCATTAGCAAAACATGTCAAAATGTAAACAGTAAAAATTCATTTAAACTTTGAACATGTCAGATTCACAAATTCATTTTCTCATGGGAATTTAGATTAGAAGTCTTATCCAGATCACTGAGCTCTGTGGGAGTGTTTTTAATTTTGGTGTCAGAAGAAAACATCGGAGTCTGATTATAAGTCATGGAGTGTGTGTTGTATCTGTCAGGAGTTAGTAACCAATAAAGCACATGAGATAGATGCAGCGAACTTCATCCATTTCTTTACTCTTTCACTTCCGTTCTCAAAACACATTATACAACACAATATAATTATTTTCATGAACACAACAGTGTGTGAGCTTTGTACATGACACTGGGCTCGATAGATGCGGTCCTCTCACATAACAGATGAACATTATCATAGAGACCATCTATCACGCTGACAGCCAGATAAGAAAAATTAACATGCTTATGCATTTTAACTTTCATTGTTATAATTGCTAATGATATTGTCTGCATTCTAAACCTCACACTTACATTTTCATTAATACACCATTTAGCATGTTTATTAAGATGTTTTAATCATGGGGATTATAGGCTAGTTCTCACAACGCAGGTGATTTCAGGTTTTACTATCCATGTAATCTGTAAAATCAAACAAAAGCATTATTCTGAATCAGTGATAACAATGAATAATTTAACATGCCAGTAAATCCCACGGGGTCCATGTTATCAACATAAAAATCAATCCCATGATTATATAACCTAAGTAACTTGCGTAACAAACATAAACAACAGCACTGACACTAAGTAGCCCCATATTAGCTATTACAACCAAGGACAGAAAAACAACAAAGTGTAAGACAAAGATTTCTTTCAGTAAGAAATTTCCTTTAAATAAGTCAAACGTGCAACGTATGTTCTGGGAGAATTGTTTCCCTCACAAGCTGTTGGAATAAACAAGGCCACTGAGGCGAGATCTCAAAAGGGGCAACAGTCAGTCAAAAACATGCCCAATTCCCAACACCTTAAGAGCCAACTAGTACTCCTGAGGCAACTCAAGCTTGTTTTAACCCAGCTCATGAAGTCTTGTGGCACATTGTGCTGCGCTCTCTAGATCGTTTCATTTCTGATATTGGGCTTGTTGCCAGTTGAGTGTCCCAACCAAGAAATATGGTCTGTCATGGTTAATTCTGCTCTCGTATTAATCTTTAGATGTGTGGTGGAGGGGTTTCTGAAAATAATAAATGATAAAAGGCAATCAAAAACAACAGCTTCGAAAGACCAGCGTTCAGATTGCATGCGGTGCACAAACTCTACAGGGCATCTTATTGATCATATGACCTTTAGCATTACAATGTCAAAACTGTGGGGGCTGCAGTCAGCAGAATCCATCAGTATTTCAGTGAAAGGACACTGAGGCTATGCCAGGACATCTCCAAGCATTATACACAGATTTGCTTCAGCGAGACACATTTTAAAATGACTCAAAATGCATTGCTGTAGTTGTAATCAGCCGCTTCATAAGTTATTATCAGCCTTTATGTTCTGATTATCATTTTATTACTCAATTCTGTATGTTAATTAAATTCGACAGATGCTCTATTAGAGAGAAATAAAATGTTATATGTAACATATATATAAATGTAAAAAGAAATCCTGCCATTTAGCACATTCCGGGTTTTTAGCTCATGAATTCATGAATACATATTTTAGTTGCACAAATCTGTATGAAAATTGGAAAACGTCTAATTGTCAAAACCCACAATACGCACACACACACACACACACACACACACACACACACACACACACACACACACACACACACACACACACACACACACACACGCGTGCGCACACACTATTGTTCCTCAATTAAGCTACTTAAACACTAATGCTAAATATTCACTATAGCACTAAAATATCAGCTTTGATTTATAGAAGTGAAAAGACATTGTGGTTGTCCTTAAGATGTGGCATCTTCAATATTTTCAGGCTTATTCATTTATTTTATATTTTTTAAAAGTCTGAAACAAGTTAGTTTTTTTTTATTAAAATGCAAGTAAAGTATCAAATGTAAACATTTTCAGAAACGGAAGTGCCAAATTGCCACCACCCTGACTCAAAATTCTCTTTTTGTTGGAGCAAGAT
Source organism: Gila orcuttii (assembly GCA_026230005.1). Classification (NCBI taxonomy): domain Eukaryota; kingdom Metazoa; phylum Chordata; class Actinopteri; order Cypriniformes; family Leuciscidae; genus Gila; species Gila orcuttii. The sequence goes on from JAPDVR010000011.1 coordinate 39,410,270, forward strand.
TCTTTATCTGCCTATCCACCAACTCTGAAAGTCAAACAAATGTTATACTTCACCTAAAGATATATCCTTCTCCCTCACAGCCATCTTGGATCTGTGCTCATAAAGCTCAGCAGTGCACCTGAGGCTCTGCTACAGGTCAACAACAAAATTCACAAACATGGGCAAAGAAATTCAATTATCCCAACCATATATTTCTACTGCAGAGGAAATTGAATGTTGATCTTCCAATTCGATTGGCCCTCCAATGAAATGTAATAGCATTAAATGAATGAGGGGGGAAACGACAGGGCAAACAGAAGCAGGATGTTATTGTTAAATATGAACTGTGCTCCGGATGTTGAGGAAATCAGACAGTCAGGGGCAGATGCATATAAAGACTTTTGATAATCGAGGACTAAAAAAACACTTTAAAAGATAAAATTAAAAGTAATTAAAAATCTTATTTTAATAACAGAAATCTATATAAAAGGTTATTTTAATATAATATAATATAATATAATATAATATAATATAATATAATAGTATAATAATATCTGTTCATCAGTATAATAAAGTTCCTGCATAAAAAGCTGCATAATCCCATCCTTTTGATGTTGAGGAGGTGTGCACATTATGTTATCTTGAGCCTTAGGATCCAAAATGGAAAAGGATAAGACAGATACTGAGTATGCATATATTAAATGGTACATTCACAAACATATCATACTTGCTGAATTACTGATGATTATCTATTTCAACAAAAGGAGGAAAAAAGCCTCAAACTGTTTACTCCAGAAAACAGGTGGCATGCAAATGTACCCAGTGAGCAGCAGGGTAAACCAGTTATTCGGAATGGCATTCAAACGGGGGGACCGAATCCACTGTCTATTACAATAAATATTGTCTCAGCTACAGTAATTTCACACCCCACCATCTGTCACTTGCTTCTTAAAGCAAAACCACAATTGAACAAAATACTGAATACACTACATACACCCTAACACATGTTATGGATTTCAACACACTTGAAATAATGTCACAATAGTTAGACAGCATGAAGATAAAGTGATATTTATGTGAAACTGATGTCACTTATCAAATTTTATGACAATCTCTCACAGTCCCGGAGTGCGAAGTATCATTGCGATTTTGAATTCATCAATAATAAACCAAAACAGCAATGTACAAGCATGCAAACACAGAGCAAAACATTTCTTCAAGGAGAATGCAAATTGGTTCATTAATATTAATAACCTTTACAGTAAGATGCCAGTCAGGAGAAAACGGTGGGAATTTGCAAGTCTAATCCAGACTTTAGGACTCAAGGAAGGGTTTGTTCCACATCACAGCAAAAAGATGTCATACTGAGACCGGAGGGAACAGAATACCTCTGTTAAATTTAGATCTGGTCTGTGTTTCTCAAGACATTATGATTAAAAAATGCCAACGAGGAAGTAAATAAAAGTGTGTCTGTGTCATAAGTGTCACATCCACCGGTTTAGGTCCAAGTTGCCCCCAATTTCATATAAATAACTATGCTCTTCTACATGCTGTCCTCTGATATACTACACCTCCTCTATATTTTGAAGTGCTAATACCAGACTTTCTTTATGTAATGTGGCATCCCATATTTGCTCTTCCTCCTGGTTCTGCCTTCATTAAGACCCATGTTCTGTCTACTGACACCTATATTCTCTTTTGAGCTCTCTACTGCCCACTTATCTTTTGCCAGTCCTGTACTAATGAAGCTTCATTTGTTGACTCTGAGTGATTAGACTTAATCAGGGCTTAATGACCTTGAGGACACAAATTAAAAAAGGCAAAGACTTGTTAGCCTGGGAGAGTTGTTTTACTTTAATCGGCATGCAAACGCAGTATGCTGAAAGGACAGCATGTGAAAATTACATGAACTTTACCCTTTTTATGCAAGATATACCATGTTGTTATGGCATATTGTCAAACTTCCACTTCCAAACTATCAGAATCCACTGTAATTAAAGGAGTCATAACATCAATTTTTATTATTTAATTTCTCTACTGAGGTCCACTTATAATGTTGCTGAAGCTTTGAGCCAAAAAAAGTTATATTTTAGGTTCTCATTACCAGTCTCTCTGATACTTAAATTTAAATGGTCCTTTGAAAATCCCCCTTCAAATGTCATGCCTTCTCCAGTTTACATTGTGACAGGATCACTAAACAATTTACACAGAAATGTGCTGTTAAGTTCAGACTGTTTTGATTCTGTATGTTATGTTACGCTCTCATAAGAATCATAACGATAAAAAGATAATGATTTTTAGATGCTTCCTCACAAACATATATAAAGCACAGCTTAAACTGCACAAATGTTCACATCAAACATGCAGAGAAAAGTTATTTTAACAGTTATTATCATATATTTTTTCTGTGTTCAGTCAGAGTGCATAATTATCTGGGAGATAAAATCCTGTTACAGATGTCTGAACTAAACCCAACTGTGATACTTTTATTCTCATATATTTATATTTATATATTTATTTTTTATTCTTATAATTTGTAGCATTATGTTTCTTGTTGTATCTGTATTTGTATATGTGCACTGGAAGCCTCAGTACCAAAACAAATTCCTTGTGTGTGCAAGCACACTTGGCAATAAAGCTCTTTCTGATTCTGATTCTGATTCTGAACACTACTTACATAATTCAAAAGGAAGGCTCAAACACATCAGAATTGTGATATTTCATATGGCCCAATTGTTACTGCATCTTTTTTTTTTTTTTTTTTGACAGTTTTTGCTTTATATGCCTCGCAGAAAATGCAATATGCCCCAATGTTCCAGATAGATGAGATTAATTATGAGACCCATGGCACCACGGGTACAGCAGTCTATAAGTGAATGACAGCCCGTGCCGAAAATGAGACAAGAGAAGAAACATCAACGCTCCACCATCCGGAGAAAACACATAAAGCATGACATTCAAAAAAGGTCAGACTCTCCCTGTCTTTCGAATACACACTCAAGCAGGTATCCACACATAACCGTTCACATAACTTCCAGTTCCACTGCCAAAGTCAGATCTTTTCATTCATTATCGAATTATAAGATACCCTTTATTCACTAGTGTACACTAATGGCAGTCGGGTTTAAATAGTTCAAATGGTTCATGCACTGCTGGAAAACAGACAGACAGCATTCAGCAATGCAGATTTAAGTTAGAAGATTTTAGTTAGCAGTTAGGAAATTGATGCCCCACACCAAGAAGATCTATAATCAGTTAGAAATCAGTTAGCATTCACATTTATCTTAATGTCAGATTCTCAAATGGTGCATAAATACCGGGAAATGCGCGATATTTGATCTTTGGAACCACAGAACATTTTGAGACCAATCACTAGAGTTGTAAATGCCATGTGAATCACATCATGACTATGCTGACTGGACAACTATGCTAACATTGCAATATGCACAGTCCAAAGCCCTTCACCAAATATGAGTTGTAACATCAAAGGTATGCAAGGAAAAAGACCATTATAATATAATACAATACAATATAATATATTTTATATATAGTGTGCAAGATGCATCACCTTGATGCCCAGGGACACATCATCAGTGATGTACCCTGGGGGTCCTTCGGGGTCCTCTCAAAAACAATACATAAAAATTTTGGCAGAAGCAGAAGGAACTGCAAAACTTCAATTTGAAAACAAAACATAAAATAAAGGATATGCCAGTTACAAATAAACTTTTATACCAGAAACTTTCTTTACACTAAACATAGGCGTTAGCATTTGGCCAATGTACTGCCAACTCGAAGATACTTAAACAGCACATGTTATATTACTATTAATGCTAATTTTAGCTAACTTGCTCAGCAAGATTCTCTTCAAACTACCGCTCCACCATTATGGTAGGTAAAAGAATATCCTCTACAGCGGCCCATCAGCAATGCTGAGAATGCATGTTGTATTACGAACAACGATTTAACACAGAATGCAATGGCATACAAAATCAGGCTTGTGCTGGAAGTATAGTTGTGTGATTAATTGTTAAAAGATTATAATCTCGGTTCAAACACCAACACGATCTTATTCCTAAATGACTACGATTCGGCAATGTATATTAAGCCTTTGACAAGTTGTGAAGTTATGAAACTGCTTCACAAACAGTCTTTTCCATCACAAAGAATCTTTATTTCTTTCTTACAATTATTAAAATTATTACAGAAGTACTGGGAAAAAAGTTTAGTTTGGATATCCATGATCAAAATAGAGTAAATCACCTATTGGAAGAAACTTGACGCTTCCAGTAATGATTGTATCAATTACATAGAGACAAGTGACTGTTAAAAAAATGTATGTCATTGAATCATTCATTCAAGAGATTTGTTCAAAAACACTGATTCATCCAGTAATGAAACAAGTTAAGTTAAAAATAATTAATTCAAACTAATTCAATATATTTTTTAAATAGACTGCAGCAATTAACATTAATTTGCATGTTATTTTTACTTGTTTATTCAAAATCGTGGGAGAATCGTGATCTCTATTTTAAACAAAAAAATCGTGATTCTCAAATTATCCACAATTGTGCAGCTCTAGCAAAGCATCTGCGTTTACATACTGGCACAGAGTATATCTGGGGCCTTACACAGATGCAATACACTTACAGGCATACATGAAAATGCACACACGCAAACACAGACCGCACAGTCTCTCCAAGGTTTCCTCATCAGTATTCCATGGTCACAGCATGCTGCAGTGACACTGCTGTTATCTGGCCTCTCTTCTGCTCTGCTATGTGACTTTGGGAGAGGCTACACAGAGCTTCATGCTTATCTGTGACAAACCTCCCCATTTGAGACTGTTTGCTTTCTTCAACTCTCTCACTCTCTGCATCACTCTTTCTCCCTGTTGTGGTCATTCAGACACCTTTATCTTGATTATCAGATGTATCTGATGAAAACAATAGTACATGAGAACTTTAGGAAAAATTTTTTGGCTTTACAGCTGTGCTAAGGGCTTCATATCGGGAAGGGGAACAAAGACTATGTCACTTGTCTGTGCTTTCACTTTAATTTCCGTCAGCTTCAAAGGTAGGCAGAGAAGACATCTGGTGGAATTAAACTGCTAAAAATATCTGTGAGGATACTCAGAGCGGTAGACATCTCGGCGTAAAAGCCAGAAGACATCAAAGGTTTGCAAGAACCATCTTCAGGGGGCAAGGTCTTTTGGATTTTAATGAAGGCACTTCTTATACTGCATTACCTTCCTGAGAGTCTCCCCAGCTGAGATGTATTTGCAGAAGATTAGTGGCTACTGCTAGCTTCCCGTTTGACGGAATAGCATAATAATCCACTGGTTTAATATAGTCAGTTTGCTGCTAAAGTGCTGCGTCATACAAAAACAAGGTGAAACTTTTGAAGCAGCACTTCCCGTGTTATTTTTACCCTTTCTGCTGGACTGAAGAGTTTGAGTGGCTTTTTTTCCCCTTGCTGGGTAATGCCATTTTGATGCTATACACAGGTGCAGACTGCACCTGCTGTCTCTGAGTGCTGCTCTTTCATTGGCCCAGATGTATCGCCAAGCAAAATCCTTGCCAATCAGGCATAACTGAGTGTTGCCAAAAGCAACTTATTGTGATCTGTGTGGAAGAGCACACTGATATCAACAACCAGTCTGCCATTAGCAATACAAACAACAGTGATGTGAGAAGAAATTGTGCTTTCCATAAAATATCACAGCTAAAGAGAAAAAAAGATTATTTACCACCTATTAATCAAATTAGAAAATCAAGCCAAATTATAAAAATAATACTAAACTTTGTATCCTATGGCAACGTGTTTGTATGATTAAAAAAGGAAAGATTTGTATTACAGAGATAATTATATAATTGTCTTCATTGGAGAATATCAGTCCTTTAAAATGAACTGAAAGCAAACAGAGGAATCAGTGTCTTAAACTCAAGACCAGCTGCCAAGTCAACACCCATTTCCTTTTCCACAGTAGTGGAACAGTAGTTTGTTCTCTTGCCCCCTGAATCAGTGCCCTGTAAACTGGCACTCACAAAAAACGCTTCACGTGTTGACAGTCTGAACTGCACTGCAGGCAGCGAGCAGTAAAGAATTGTAAACAAATTGTCCTTTAAGGAGCAATAATCTGTGGCCCTATTGGGGGTTTAATCTCATTAAATGATATGAACTTTTAATCTCATCTCATGATATGAGTATTTGAAAATAATCCTTAAACCTCAGTATGTACGGTGAGTTTATTTACATATTTCAATTAACTAAATTGTTTATTTAGTTCAACGCAATTATATTAAATATCTGTCAGATAACCGATACGAACCGATAAATCAGGTTTCATTTTTTACTAAAACTAGGTCAAATAAAGCTGAAGTAAAATAAAATATAAATATTGTATGAAAAACTTTGAAAATGTGAAATGACAATGAAAATGTTGTCTTATGTTTCCGTTTTCAATTAAAACTGTTTCAGTTTTTCAATTAAAACTGTAAAAAAGATTAATTATAGTTATGTAAAACAAATTAATAAAAATGACAAAATCACATAAAATCACTAAAAGTTCAATTTAAATGAAAAGTGAATATAAAAAATAATAACAATAAAACTAACCAAGTATGTGATCAACTAAAGACAGAAAAGAAGGAACTCCCCCAAGTTGCCCAACAATAACTATGCCTATTTGTTTATACAATTTTTGTGTAAAATAAGATAATACGTAAAAAAATACCAAAATGACAATGTTAAAATGCTATACAATTGTATATAAATTAATAAAAATTGAATACTAAACACTAAAAACATTTATTTTGAAAGTTACAAATGAATCACAACATTATAATGTACAGCATGAAAAATGGATATTTATTTTGAGATTTTCTATAGATTCCATTTAACAGCATAATTAAATTACTGTTATTAAAGATTAACTTTGAGCGTTAGATGACAGCAAAATATCAAACAATCTCTAATATGATACGATAACTGATATGCTACTGATATATTGTGAATATATTTTTATTTTACATATTTTTAATCATCTTAAAACTAAACCTGGAAAAAATTATTATTTTGTGCTTTAGTCTAATACAATGTCACATAATTTTAAAAAAATGAATATCTCCATACTTTAGCAACCTCTGAACTAATGTAGCATACCACACGCTTATAGGCAATATTCTTAATGTATGCAGCAGATTTTCCTGAGTAACTGACTCCCATTGAAGATAATGTCATGCTGTTCTGTATCTTGCTGGGAGAGTAATTAACACCATTCCTGCCTCCTTATTATCTCCGATGCTGAAGATTATAAAGACAAATGTGAGCGCAGTTTAGGCTACAGAAATGCTGAGTCATGCCTGCAGTGTCTTTGCACCTCATCAATGTCCTTGGAAAACATCTGCATTGGACAGAATTTTGGCATGCAAGTGCCAAACATAACAGGCCATCAGATATCAGTTACTAACTTCTAGTGTCTCCCCTGTCCCCTCTACCCTTGTGATCTCACTGCCATAGAGGAACTTTACTGTTTCCTCATCAACCAATCAGGTGAAGCACCAGGATGATCTGTAAGACATGATCCTCACCTAAAAGAGTACAAAAGCCCTCCTTCTGGATTAATCTATACACTCGTTAGGTAAACATGACTATGTGATTTTGTGGTGCAAGGTCAATTTCTTGACAATACTGCACTTTCGACAGCCTGTTGAAGGTCTTCTCTGGCGCAATAAGTCTCATTTAAATTGCCACTCGCCTTTATTTCTGTACTTCCGTGCAAATTGTTTCATCCTGAAAGTTAGAACAGTCAAGTTATTTGATCATGGCTCTTTATTGCCCCCTAGAGCTCAATGCTTCCTTGAGCACGCTGTAAAAAGATGGGAAGTAAATGTTCTAGTACTGCAAATGTAGTAGGTCATACAGTATGATATGCATACTGCATAAATAATGAGAGAGCAATTTATTGTGTTGATTTATAATGTTCTCAGATCTCGATCTAACACTCATTGAACTCACTGGCAGGTGTTGTGAAGAGCAATATGACAAGAAACCACAAGATGTCATATTTAACTCATCGAATTCCCTGACAGACAGAATGATAACTCTTTTTTTTTCTTTCTTTTTTTTGTAGAATTTGAGTCTCAAAATCATAATAATAATAATTTACTCACCATTATATAACTTTCTTCCATGGAGCACAAATGGAGAATTCGTCATGAAATATAGCCTACAGACTAGTGTCAACAAATGAGGACTGTGGCCGTCAACTTCCAAATATGACTAAAAAACGCATAATAGCCTAAAGGTAATGCAATACACTCGTGCACTATATTCCTATTCCTATATTTTCTGAAGTTATAGGATAGGTTTATGCGAAGTTCATTAAATATAAAATGTTTAATTTCATATTTAATTCCAATCCTTCCGCTTTAAAACCAAAAGGCAGGTCACGCGAACCAATAACGTTGAACAGCCATTTGGTAGTCCATACATACGTCTTTATTTTTAAATATTTATAATAATTAAAATATATATTTAAAATATATACATGTTCTTTGAATGACAAATTAACGATATTAATTTCAACTAGGTTATGCTACAGTCTACCATTATGTCAGACTTGACTCATAAATTCCAGAACAATCACTTGGACATAAAAAAAAAAAAAAAACATCTCAATTAAGAACTCAAACCCTGGCCAGCCCTCCACATAAGTAATGGTATAGTTTATCTTTTTTGAAAGGCTCTTATTTTCAAGAAGCTCATTATTAATTTGAGTAGTAATTTCATCAACAGGCTCCATCTGTCAAAGGCAACTAATTATAGCCTAATTTGAAAAAAATATGGTATATAGATAGCCTATTTAATCTCATCACCTCCCTTTTAAATTAACAAACTGATACATATAGGCTATTTAGAGGTTATGATCACAAAACTCTAGTATATTACTTAAAATATCAGTTTTAATTGCAGAGTAGTCAAATATGGCCTACGATTTTGAAACTATTTTAACACAATTTTATTTTAATGCAGGAAAACCCCACAGATTTATTCAGATATGCAGAGATGTAATATACCTGGCTGTACACATTGATATAGGCTAATACAACTAGATGCACACAATCAAAAACCCTTAATGACCTGAATATTCAATCACTTCAACACATTTTTCTTATGAGTTTGTGAAGTGCTGTAAGTAATATACTGACAGAAATGTGATGCTATATCATGACCTCCAGAGACTGGGCAGTGTGCTGATGGCTGGGATGAACATGAGGAACAATGTCATTTCATCACATTTAATCAAAAGCACACAATGTTTGGTGCACTTTCAATTCAAGTCACTCTCTTGGAAATGATTGTGAAAATAAGCTTTAAAAAGGGAAGCATTCCACATTAAGACTTGTTAAGGGATAATGGCTTTGTAATTCAGCAAATATACTATTGCATATCCCTCAATCTGTGCAAATTTCTATTTGGTTTAATGGCAAATTAAAATTCAGAGTGATTATATTAGGCACGTTTTTAAAAAAAGTTCTTCAAAATCTTTCTAAATGCATTCCTAAAAACAAATCGATACATTTTTGTTGTTTAGTACATAATAGTACTTATAGCACTTAGGCCTATGTAATATTCTCATGCCCACAGTCTACAGCGGCTGATTACCATCAACTTCCTATGCTTGTATAACATAGAATGCAAAGTGTCCCATTGGATGATTGATTAATTTTCCTCTCTGAAACAACCAGCTACGATCCGCCTTGTTCTCCTTCTTTAGCCTACCTCTATAGAGTGTAGTCACACAAACTTTTCCCTCAATGTGGGAGGCCTACTTTAAAATTTTCTCAAAAAAGTTTCAGTTTTTCCCCAAGAGGCAGAAAGACAATGTTTTTCTCTGGTGTTTCTGCTAATTTAGACACTTAGGCATTATTTTAAAAGCAATCAGATGAGAAACACTGCCATAATGTTCACATAACTGGCCACAAAAACGGCCCTTAGGGTCAGTTTACACGACACCGTTATCAACTAAAAACGGAAACATTTTATGCGTTATGGCCATTTATTTACGCGACAACGGCATTTTGGAAAACTGAAAATGCAAACTATTTAAAAAAATAGGTTTCAAAGTGCACGTTTTGGAAAATGATACCGCTATCGTCGCAGTGTAAACTACAAATTACAGGTTACGTGTTCAGTCTATAGGCATGCTCGAGTAACAAGGAAAGTGTTGATTTACTGCATCACTACTACGACCAGCAGAGACGCATTATTTACATATGCTAAATTCTAACATTGCAACTACTGTGTTGGCATGCATAATACAGCGTTTTCAGCCCGATCTCACGGCAATTCGTACGAATTTTACGAGGTGGCTAATTCGTATGAATTCATACGACCTCACTCGTACGAATTAGTACGATTTTTGCTAAATCGTACATATTTTACGAGTTGCCCAATTCGTATGAATTTGTACGAATTACCTACCCCTGAGCCCGCCCCTAAACCTACCCATCACGTGGGTTTAGACAAATCGTACAAATTCGTACGAGTGAGGTCGTACGAATTCATACGAATTAGCCACTTTTTAATCACTCGTACAAATTCGTACGAATTGGTCGTGAGATAGCGTTGCCGTTTTTAGTCGTTTTCACGGATCTGTGTGGATGGAGATCGTTTTGAAAACGTTGTCATCTGTATGCAAAACTTTTCAAAAAACGCAAAGGAAAAACATTTCCATTTTTAAGTACATCGTTATCATGTAAACATACCCTAAAAACGATGTACTTAATAAGAAAAAGTTTTTCTATTGCCGTTTTTTTTTTAAGTTTCGCATACAGACGACAACGTTTTCAAAACGATCTCCATCCACACAGACCCGTGAAAACGACTAAAAAGGCTGCAATATGCATGCCAAGCCAGTAGTTGGCGATGTCACTTTGTAAAGAAAAACTATACGCCTACATACTGAACATGCAATTCGCATGCGCAAAACGCCACTGTGGTTGAAATGAATGACCAAAACGCATAAAAAGTTGTTCGTTTTTAGTTGAAAATGGTGTCGTGTAAAAAGCAGAATGTATTTTTTTAATATAAAAAATAATATAAACATTTTAAAATAATATAAATAATAAAAATGTATGTGTATATATATATATATATATAAATATATAAATGTCCAAAAGATAGCTATGGATTGTAAAACATTTTCAGGTGGTTAAACTTATAAACTCATCTAAACATGAGTAAACTCAACTTGAAGAAATCAATAGGTGAGATTGTCAGGTGAGATCTTGCCATTAAGGCTGATTAGAATGACCCCTCATTATGCTAAATATGAACTGTAGAAAAAGCCACTCATTAACCTTTGCTCATACTACCTTATGTGTGCAAATCCTCCCACTATCTCTGATGTACCTTTTCTTGTTGTTATAGCAACCCTGCAGTCAAAATTATTAGCTATTCCTGTTCAGGTCTTCTTATAATTGGCATGTTTAATCCGTTCACATATTATTGGTTTACAAGTGTCATTTAAATAGGCTATGCAATGAATCAGCATTGTCATTAATGTGGATAACATCCAAAGTGTTAGTTTAATATCAAGTAATCAACATTATCGATTTCAGCCTTTAAAACCTGGCCGCTGCCTCTTGTCAAGGGAACCCTTACAAAAGATGTGTATATTTCAGTTAATTTTATCAAGTACTTATGTAAAGTTCAAGTATTTTTAAGTATACTTTATGTAGCAAGTATACTAATATCAAAGTACTACTTGTAAGTGTACTCTTTCGATACTACTATTCCAAAACTAACTTTTTAGTGTATAAAAGTATAATTTAAAGCATACTTTAAGTGTAACTAGTAAATTTTGAGTACACAACTAGATTACAACTATACGTTTTTCATATGTACTGCAACTATTCTACATGTGAACTTAGATATACTGATAGTTTACTTGTAGCACATTTTTTAATTTTGAAGTATACTGTCAGTAAACTACTAGTATACTACAATTTGTGCGTTTTCTTTATAAATCAATATTTTCAAACAATGTAAGTTTATGAGACAGTATGTAAAACTATGCGGAAAAGGTAGGCCTATATAGGCCAAAGATACTTAGACTTTTCTGTCAGGTATATCAAGTAATTTTAAGTACATTTCTAAAAAGTACATAAAAATCAGACTGAAAGTATACTTTCTTATTTTTTAGTTTAAAAGTAGTATCTTATACTAATAGCAGACTTGAATAAACTTCTTTTTGGTAAGGCAATGACTGGGTTTGTATTTTCCCAACAAATATCTCTAAGAAATTGTGGTTTTACTTTAAATGATCATTTGCGGTATTACAAGTAATTTTTATTAGAATGATTTATGGACGTCACAATACAAAATCACTGTTGTGCAAATAGCAATATTGAACATTGCACATTTTAGACTAAATCTCAAGAATGGTAACCCACTGTCTGTTTTAATGGTCCCACTTTTAAAATAAGAGGTATTCTATATAGAACCTTAAAGGGTTCTGTCGGGTGTTTCATGTGTAGAACGTTGAGGGGGTTTCTATCATGGGATCATTTCATGGATTTAGGTTTAATTCACTTTTTCCCACCAGCATTTTTTTTTAAGTTGCCATCAGCATTTTTGATCATTTTCACAATTTTTATGGCCCCCAGAATATTTTGTTGTATGAATATCTGAACATGCAATTTATCAAAAGAACGAATAGAGTTTTATTCTAGCTTAATGCATTCTCTTTTTTTCTCAACACTTGAATATGGGCAAGTTTCATAAAAAAGCAAAATTCTGAGCAAAAACCAGAGAAAAACTTTTTTCGATTAAAATTTTTTAATTTTAAATGACATTTTATGACTGAAACAGCTTGTAAACATACTTTATATAACTAAAAAAAAATTAATAACCGTTAAACATGAAATTATTTTGCAGTCATTTAAGACAATTCTCTTAAAATCCTTCAACCAAGTCAGATGCTGCAATCATTATATTGTATAAGGCACGTTGTGGTAGAGTTGTCCTTGACTGCGAACTTGACAGTGACAAACTTCAATACAACACCATATTACAGAAATTAATGTGACCCAAGAAAAAAACAAAACAAACAAAAAACATGACATTTCTATTATCGTTCAATTTTTCATGACAATGATGACTGCTCTTGACCCTTCTTTTAAGTGGTTTATATGAACCACTCACTCCTTTCATCTAGATCTTAACTGACACGCAAAAAGAAAATGAACTAACTCTTTCTGATTAAGTCTCAGATCCAACAAAGAACATGCAGTAAAAAAGACTCACGTGGATGATACGCATTCAAAAAATGAGATTACTCAAACCTTTCAGAGGTTCTTTCTAATGGGAGGAAGCAGCTACATCCAGTGTGGTGGTCATGCACGTGAATGTATGGTCAGTGCATTCAGTTGTCCATTTAGTCCTGTGGAAGATATGTTCAACCAGCTGGCTTTGATGATTTGGATTTAAATATAAGCATGGGCGGTTAGATGACGGGAAGACAACATGCTTATGAATTCAGAGTGTACTTCTTCATCCCCAAATACACTGTTCTAAGAGGTGCATTAGTGTCCTACTTTCAGAGTGTGGCATAAAATAGAAAAGGTGTCTCTACATTTGCTTTGTTCATTGGGTTGAGACTTGAGAGTGAAATGTGGAGAGAAGAAATCAGCATCTATCTCGTGCTTTACACACACACACACACACACACACACACACACACACACACACACACACACACACACACACACACACACACACACACACACACGTGTTCAATAGGGGACAGATGATAAAGCCATATCCAAAGAATTAGATCAAAATGCCTTAATCAGGCTTTTCTCACGCATGTTACATACACAATATAGGGCTCAAGAAAGGAAAACATGGGGATGGAGTGGGACTATATGACATTGTGGTAGACACAAATAGCTTCTTTTGTGGCAACAGAGTTTAAATCCACCAGAATACCAAATGGAGGTCTGTGCACCTAAGTGGAAAGAGGTAGAGCAGGCTGTGAGAAAGGCAAGGGCTTAATCATCTCCAGGGCCTAATGGAGTTCCGTACAGAGTGTACAAGAGTGCTTCAGGAGTTTTACGAATTCTGTGGAAATTTATAAAAGTGGCATGGGAAAAGCAGGTTGTACCTAGAGCATGATGCAGAGCAGGTGGAGTCTTTATACCTAAAGAAAAAGATGCTACAAGCATCAGTCAGTTTCGTCCCATTTCACTATTAAACGTCGAAGGTAAGATTTTCTTCAGCATTATTGCTCAGAGATTGTCAACCTACCTATTAAAGAATGGTTTCATTGACACTTCAGTTCAAAAAGCGGGCATTCCAGGGTTCTCAGAATGCTTAGAACATATCAACGTTATCTGGCAACAAATTCAATCAGCTAAAAAGGAGAGGAAGGAGCTTCATGTGACATTCCTGGATCTAGCTAATGCATATGGTTCAGTGCCACATGAGCTTCTTTGGGCAGCATTTGATTTTTTCAGGGTACCGATGTCGATAACAAATTTAGTGAAAGCCTATTTTGGAGATTTGCAATTTAGTTTCTCAACTGCAGAATTCAGCACTACATGGCAATGCTTAGAGGTTGGAATAATGACAGGATGCACAATTTATCCACTGGCTTTTACCATGGTAATGGAAGTAATCATTAGGGCATCAAAATGGGTAGTAGGAGGAGAGCGCTTGGCTTCTGGGATGTGACTACCACCAATCAGAGCATACATGGATGACATGACAACCATGACTACAACAGTAGCCTGCACTAATCGGTTATTGAGTAAGTTAACCGATAACATTGAATGGGCACAAATGCAATTTAAGCCCTCTAAATCAAGGAGCATCTCAATAATTAAAGGCAAGGTAGTAGATAAAACATTCTTCATTAATGGTGAGGCAATACCAACAGTTTCTGAGAAGCCAGTGAAGAGTCTTGGGAGATGGTACGATGGGGATCTAAAGGACACAGTTCGAGTGGGAGAAGTTAGACGACAAGCAGTGGAAGGGTTGAAGAGCATAAACAGCTGCGCTATACCAGGCAAACTAAAACTCTGGTGCTTTCAGTTTGGTCTACTGCCGAGGTTGATGTGGCCACTGACTGTGTACGAGGTTTCTTTGACAACAGTGGATAAGCTGGAAGCGTTAATAAGTTCATACATCAGGAAATGGTTGGGAGTTCCACGCTGCCTCAGCAGAGTGGGACTTTATAGTAAAGGAATATTGCAGCTGCCAGTCTCTGCTTTAACCGAGGAGTATAAGTGCGCCAAGGTCAGACTGGAAATGACCTTAGTAGAGTCACGCGACAAATGTCAGAATCAGAATCAGAAAGAGCTTTATTGCCAAGTGTGCTTGCACACACAAGGAATTTGTTTTGGTGCTGAGGCTTCCAGTGGACATATACAAATACAAATACAACAAGAAACATAATACTACAAATTATAAGAATAAAGAATAAAAATATACAAATATAAATATATGAGAATAAAAGTATCACAGTTGGGTTTAGTCAGAATAGACATTTCCAGATTTACAGATTATGAACATATTTACAGTGTTTTGAATATTATAAATAAATAAATCTACATATAAGTATCACCTGAGTTGTAGGATATTGCACTAAACAGTGGGAGTATTGTACTTAAAGGCGTATGCCTTGGGAGGTGTGTTAACTGTTCAGGAGGGAAATGGCCTGTGGGAAGAAACTGTTCCTTTGCCGAGATGTTCTAGTGGCCAGTGATCTGAGTCGCCGTCTTGACGGTAACAGTTCAAACAGGAGTTGTCCAGGGTGAGTGGAGTCTGTGATGATTTTACCTGCTCTCTTCCTCACTCTGGAAGAGTACAGCTCCTGGAGGGATGGCAGCGGGGCACCAATGATCCTCTCCGCAGTCCGGACTGTCCGTTGTAGTCTCCTGATGTCTGATTTGGTAGCTGAACCAAACCAGACAGTGATGGATGTGCATAAGACAGACTCAATGACGGCTGAGTAGAACTGAATCAGCAGCTCCTGTGGCAAGTTGAACTTCCTCAGCTGGCGAAGGAAGTACAGTCTCTGCTGGGCCTTTTTCACTGTGGAGTCAATGTGATTGTCCCACTTCAGGTCCTGAGAGATGGAAGTGCCCAGGAACCTGAATGACTCCACTGCTTCCACAGTGCTGTTCATGATGGTGAGTGGGGGGAGTGCTGGGCTGTTCCTCCTGAAGTCCACGATCATCTCCACTGTTTTGAGCGTGTTCAGCTCAAGGTTGTTATAATTGAACCAGACAGCCATGTATAAGGGAGGCAGCACCTGTGTTAAAAACTGGTAGAAAGTGGTCAGCAAAGAAATCTGTGGAAGAGGCAAAGGCTGCCCTTCAAATTGGTGATATCGTGGGACAGGTACACCATGGAAGAGGGGGTTTTGGGCTCAGTTTAGCTCCTCCTAAATGGCACAAGGCAGCCCCAGCTCAAAGGATAAAGCTGGTAGTCAACGAGGTGTGAAAGCAGGAGGAGAGGATGAGGTGTATAAAGGCCATTTCCCAGGCCAAGCAGGGAGAGTGGATGAGATGGCAAGACCTTTGGTCAATGGAAGAAAGTAGGATAAGTTTCCTTATCAGGTCAACATATGATGTTCTCCCATCACCACAGAACCTAAACCTCTGGGTAGGAGAGGATCCCTCTTGTCCTTTGTGTTCATCACCTGCCACATTAAGGCACATTTTGACAGGATGTAAGGTGGCTCTTAGCCAAGGTCGGTTTACTTGGCGCCATGACCAAGTACTCCGATGTTTGGCTTTAGCATTGGAAGACAAGCGTAACATCACCAATAAGTTGCCACCTGTAGCAAAACATTACACACAGAAGACAATATTCCTCCGCCCAGGCGAGCAACCACCAAGAAAAGGTGTTAAAACTAATTCTCGCCCAGGACAACTGGAAGCTGCTAGGGACTGGAAAATGCTGGCTGATCTTGATCAACGGCTTATTTTTCCACCTGAGATTGCCACCACTAACCTCCAACCAGATATTGTTTTGTGGTCTGGATCAGCACGCATTGTTCAACTGATAGAGTTAACAGTGCCATGGAAGGATGCTGTAGATGAGGCATATGAGAGGAAGAAACTGCGGTATGCTCAGCTGGCCACTGAAGCAGAACAGCGAGGATGGAGAGTCCGGGTTTATCCAGTGGAAGTGGGTTGTCGAGGATTTGTGGCACACTCTACAACCCGGTTCCTCAGACACGTCGGATTCAGTGGCCAAGAGTTGCGTCGCACAGAAAAGAACTTATCTGAAGCAGCAGAGAGGAGCAGCAACTGGCTGTGGTTGAGACGGAAAGATTCTGGCTGGCTGTGTACAGGCCGCCACCCTACGGTTTCGAAGAATTCTTGAAAAACTCGAAGAGTCTGTTTATTTGTATAGTTTGCATAGTAATTACAGTTATTATGTTCCTGTGTATTTTACGTGAATGAGGATTGGTGTTTGGACAGATATTGTGTTTTGCGGTAGTACGCCATACGGAACCGTTGCCACTGATCCTGCTTTAAACGTCGACAGTGGGCCTCGACAGCCTTAGTCAAACAGGTTAGGTGCGTATGGTCAGGTTGCGGAGAGAGATTGTGGTTAGGTCACATGTGAACTACGAGGAAGGAGCAAACTCAGCAGCAGGAGGGATGTAAAGGTCAGTAAGCTGGGCTGAGTTGAGTGGGGGACGGAGGGGGGTGACTCTGGGACGGCAGAGTCACTGTCGAGACCTCTTGAGGTGTCGTGGGCTAGTCGACGAAACACTGAGGACGGAAGGTGCCCACTTGAAGACCCTAGTGATGTCCCCTACTCAGCTCAATCCAGACGGTTGTCATGCCGATCCACTGGGGAGACCACACTGTGGTTGCAGCCATTGTGTGTGCTGACGCGATTAACACCAGACAGAAGGAGATTCACATCACCATATGGAAAGAAGCATAAATGGATGGAGAAGCATAGGTTACTGTAAAGCTACGTATTAGTTGGTGCTTATCTTGGCGAAAAAGCCGAGTACAAATCAGCATGAAGTTTTAACATCTACTCTTGTGTAATGGAAATCATAAATAAACAAAAAAAGTTAATAGATTTAATGGATTTCTTTTTTTAATGTCTATCTGTTATGTTACATGGATAAACAAATATTGAGACGTTTTGCTAGATTCATTCTGTCGGTGTAATTAACCTCACTGCTTTCATTAGAAGCTTTCAACCATCATGCTCTTTTACATTCATTCCCAATTAGTGTTATTCAGAATCAGAATCAGAATCAGAAGGTGCTTTATTGCCAAGTAGTGTTTTACACATACGAGGAATTTGCTTTGGTCGTAAGGTGCTACATGTAGACAAACATACAGTTGACATAAATAAATGTAGGAATATATATAAATATGAAATGAAATATAAATTGACAAAATAAAATATACAACAATAAAGATTAACTACAAGTATGTGCAATGTGCCAGGTTGTGCATGAAATGAGAAGAAAGTTTTTTACATGTGCAGAGACATTTGAGTAATTTGCAAGGGGGGAGTGTCAGTGGGGGACCCGGGCCTTGTAAAGGAGGCTAGCAGCCGATGGGAAGAAACTGTTTTTGTGGCGAGAGGTTTTGGTCCTGATGGACCACAGCCTCCTGCCAGAGGGGAGAGACTGAAACAGTATGTGTCCGGGGTGGGAGGGGTCAGCTGCAATCTTTCCTGCTCGCCTCAGAGTCCTGGAGGCGTACAGGTCCTGAAGTGATGGAAGATTGCATATTATTTTAATATCACTGAGATAACCTACTATTTTTCAGTAATTAGTCATTTTAATTTTAGTTTAAGTTTTAGTGATTTTGTTGTGTTTGTTATTTTTATTAGTTTTTAATATGTCTATATATCTTTTTTGTTACTTATTTGTTTCTTATTTGTTTTAGTTTGAACTATTTTAGTACCTCAAGCTAAACTAAAAAAATAGAAATGTTTCCTTGGCAACTGAAATAAAGAGTTTAGGTTTTTAAGATTTTATTTCAGTTAATACAATTTTAGTAGCCTAACAATTTTTTATTAATTCCATTGTTTTTACAGGAAAAAAAAGGTGGTGTAAGTCCACTGAAGCGAGTTGTAGTTGAGAAGCAATGTGCAGTTTATTTAAAATAAACTTGAACAAAATAAACAAAGACCTGACTTGAAACAAACATGAACATGATCATAACAAACTCACCAGCAATGGTTTACAGGAAACAAAGACAGACAAGAGACAATGGAAAGATGAGGGCTATATATACACAGAGACGCACAATCAAACAATGATCCATTGAAAACAAGACACATGAAAAGGGGAAACAGGACAGGATCACATGATGGGACAAGGGAATCACATGACAAAACCAGGAACATGACCAAGAGAAAACTTCAAAATAAGAGACTTGAAAACAAACAAAACCCAAAACAAACCGTGACAGGTCGCAAGAATAATTCAGTAAAAATACAGAAAAAATGTGAACATATTTACAGAACAACCTGTAAATGTTACAGTTTAAAACTACAATTTACAAACAAAAAAACATGTTGAACCAGTAAATTAAGATGCAGGTAAAATTGTATGTTTGAGCTCCTAATAAAAAAGCTCACGTTTCTTCAACAGGCAGCATATGGTAAAAGGATTATTTTCAACCTTCATTCTAACCCTCTGTCTGAAATGATCAGTTTTTAAGGGGCATTTTAAAGCTCGTCAGTTAACAGCCACTGTGATTGGTTAACGTCATTCAGGGCTCTCAAGTCTCACGCATCGGGCATGAGACACACGCATTTCAACCCGTTCACACGCCACACCATGTATTTCTCACGCTGAGGAGTAAGGGAACTTGTCCCGCTATACAATTAATGGACGAGGCGCAGGCAAACGGAGGGAAGTTCTCTGCCGAGTTCATTGCATCTGTCTCAAGTTATACAGAGTTAAATGCTAGCTACCAGCCAATCAGAAATTAGAATTAGTTGTTTCCAGGTAAATTATGTGTTCCCGCTGCAAGCACGTTCGTTACTAGACAACACGCGCACACACGGAGTGGAAGTTGAAAGAGCACGATCTGATGAATGCGGTTTGCGGACATCTTCATTTATTTTTTTATTTTTTAGCATTTTGATTTTACGATTCCTGGATGATTTCTCTTGCCTGTGATCAAAGACAGTGAGAGCTGATGTTGAGGAGTATAGACAAATTCGTTCTAAATTATTTTTTATGCATTCAAAAACTCTCCAACTGCTTTTAAAGGGGTCATCAGATGCAAAATACACTTTTATATGGTATTTGCAAATAAATGTGTCTTTGCAGTGTGTGGACACAATCACCATGCAATGAAAAAAATCCATTCACTTTTTTTTAATCCTCAAAAAGCCAAAAAGTTGTTGCTCATTATCATTTAAAGAGACATGCACCGAAACGGGTCACTGTGAACAGAGCTGTTTTTGAAGAGGTAAAAAGGGTGTTGTTTTACACAACCATTGAGAAATTTTAACCAAAGTATGTTACAAACTTTACATGAAGACCCAAAAGAATCATACCAACTTGTGGAAAATGGGCATCCGATGACCTGTAAAGGTGACCGGTTTGGGTCTTGACATGCATGCTCAGGGCAAGTTGTTATGACACAATGTTATGTACATTGAGCACTGATGTTCAGTTGGCTTGTTTGGGGTCACATTTTTTTTCTTTTTTTTCAATAAATTTGTATTTTTTAAATATAACTATTTATTTTATTTGGATGAGTTTGTCTTTTTATCAGATTTAACAATTGTTATAATTTCCATTTGTGCTGGTCAATTATGAACAATAGGCAAAATTGAACTGCTAGCAAAAATTGAAGCGAATTTGGTTGGGTCGAGGGACCGCTGCTGCAAATATTTGGGTAGCTCCTCCCCTAAATCTCACTCTAAACTTTTGATAAAACTTGAGAGCCCTAACGTCATTGCATAGGGAAAAGTAACAACAAGTAAATGTTTTGAAAACATTATCCATATAAAACCGTAATGATCATGTTGTGTTTTGTGTTCAAGTTTTGTGACCATTCCATCAAACTTTAAGTCATATTGCTGTGGACTTTAAGTTGTTTTGTGCTGCAAAACCAGCCAAGTCCATGTGTGCTTTTTTTGCAAAAACCTCTAAGTCCACCTATTTGGATAAGACATAGTAAACAGTTGCAAAGTCACTATGATGATGATGATTGGCTTTATTTGTAAGTGTCAAGACACACGCAAACACTATACGAATGTTATAATGCAGCTAGAGCAGGAATCAATGCTTCATCGGGACAGCATTCTAGCACACTTAGAAGCGCATTACACAACATTTTAAGATGAAGAGGTGCTCTTTTGGTTTTCAGCTGTGATAACTAATGTGCTCACTCACAGAATCAGACACTACTTCTATTTTTATAGTACATTTCCTGTTATGAATTATAATACCATTTGGTTTGTTGGTCCGTTGGGTCGGATTGCTTTCACACCTCAAGCGAACCGCCACAGAGTTCATTTGCAATCGTTCCACCTCGTTAAGTCGGTCTCGGAGCGATTGTTTTGGTGCGGATCCGAGCGCGATTTCCGTGTTCACATATGCCTAAACGAACCGAACCAAGGGAGAAAACGCACCAGGTTCCGAAAGAAACGCACAGGTGTGAAAGCACCCAGAGTTTTTGTTCAGTGCTGAATTCTGCATGCTGGCGGGTTCTCTGATTATAACAAAGTGTAGACATTATGAAAGATTCATTGTGCCGTCAGCTTCATTGATTATAACGGAGCTTTGCGAGATTGCGATGACCTGAGATGTCAGCTTCTTGGGGATTAGTAAGTGAGTGCACTTTGTGTGCATTCTGCCATGCCAAATCATGCACGCAGTACTTGCTTTTATATTAAATTAACAATTGTGAATGTTGATGCTTTAATACAAATAATTTATCAGGAGCGTTTATGCTGGGATGTGTACTAGCTAGGTTTTGAAACTATTTCATGGAAATTTCATGGACGTAAAGAAAAAAAATCTATTTATAGTATTATGCGGGTGGGAGCGGGACAAAACATGAATGTTACGAGCGGGAGAAGGTAACATATTTTTGCAGGTGGGAACGGGACTAAAAAATCCGTCGCCAGTGAAAATAGCTGTAGAATTTTGTTTTTGAACTTACTTTTTTGCAGTAGCTCTGTATATTTCTATGGCACTGTTGTCAAAGAGTAATGGTGAAATGGATTTACTTATTGTGGAGTTAACAAAAGTTATCATGAGCATTGTAATGGTTGGAGCGGATATCATAACAGATGTCAGTAGATCAGGAAGATCTTTAAGCGAGCGGTTCATTCATAATTCCGTAAGATTTACCTTTGTGCTGTGGAAATACAAACTTGAAGACAGAACACAACGAGCACAGCACTGAAAAGGGGCAGGGCTACACAAGGTCTATAAATATTCGTCTGCTCTGGAGGCAGACATATCCAAATGTATTTACCAGTGTGACGTCACAGATCCCGCACTATCAAAACTAGCTTTTTTTGGAGCTTGATTAAATAAATGCTTGGTTTATAATGAGGAGAACGTTTTAAGCTATGAAAAATGCAGGATGTTTTAATAGTTCAAAGAACAAATTTGATTTCTCATGTCATGTTTGTGGATTTGAAAAAAACATAATTGGCCAATTTTTCATAGATAAAACCCATACTTTTTTTTTTTTTCAAATATAAAGGCTATGCATGTTCTTGAATGCTCTTTCATCATAGGTTAAATATTAAAAACAAGTAATCAAAGATCATTTGACAGACATAATTTTGAATGCTACTTTATTGTCTCCCTGTGCCCTCTTGCATCTCAATTTTCAGTGGATTAATGTATCACTATACGAGAGTCAACATTCAAAGCTTGTATGGACATTTCAAAGCCCTTATTGAGTCACATTCATTGATCCTTTTCTTTGAAAGCCTCTGATATACCATGAATGATCACCAGAGCTAATGGTGTCAGCAGGCATCAAAGTCTTATTATGAACACATCAGATCTTTTTATCCCCAAAACCTATTTCCGTCTCACTTCCTCTGTAACGTCACAGCCTTTCTTTATTTAATTTTTTCATTCCGCATGCCCCAATAAAATTTTACTCAAATGCTTGTCTTGTTTTAGCAAAAATATTATTTCTAAGATAATAATGGGGTTTCACTTCATTTTGATGGTCCCTTTAACACATTGTGTTGACTATAAGTAATGTTGTACCTAAATCTACAAACTCTCGTTAGAGTGTTAGTAGAGCATTAGTAGACTGGTTAGGGTTAGAATAAGTTGACAAGCAGTTAATGGGCCCTATTTTAAGGATCTAAGTGCATGGTCTAAAGCGCACGCTGCAAGTGTACTTAGGGTGTTTCCGAATCCACTTTTGCTAGTTTAACGACGGGAAAAATAGTCTAAAAGGGTTGTCCCTATTCTCTTTACTATTTACATGGCGGAATTTGGAAGTGGAAAGACTGAACACTTCTCCAGAGAGGCAAACGGATCTGCTCGTGCACAAGGTTAAAGCGCACAAGCAGACCATCTACAGGACAAGCTGGATTCCACCATATCTTTTCATATGTACAAAATATGAATCTTTTACATTGTAATCCTTTTATTTGTAATATTTGGCATGTTTGTGCTGCTGGCCGTCCATGTGTGTGTAATAACAGAGTGTAAGCGCGTTGTGGACCCACCTATAGGCGCACATTACTAACACGCTCTTTAAATAACAAAAAAATATTGTGCCATTGACTTTGGTCAGGTTTCAGTTGGTCAATGGTGCAGTCTATTTCAGTTGCCTCAAAATAGCAACGCGCCAACAATGCGCCTGAACACACCTCGTTTTCAGACCAGCATGCCCATGGGCACACAAATGGGATTGTGATTCCATGATGTCCATGATGAACCTCTAAGTTCTATATATGAAGCACCTGTGCAGAACCCGTATGGATCTATATAGAACTTTTTCTTATAAAAATGCTGTTTCCCCTAGATTTCATCAAGTCTAGTTTCTACTTTCCTAATAAGCAATGCTGCTACCTTTTCATTGTACATTGCAAAGCTTGGTACTTTGGTCAAAAATGTAAAGTCAGAAATCTGCTTCATGTTGCCATGATATTTAGAAAAGAAAAGAACTGTGAGGAACATTACTGTTTTGTTGGAATTGATTACCTTGGGGACTGCTCAGTTTTGCAGCTCAGTTTGAAAGATTTTCTGAGATATGTTCTGCTAATCATTGATGAAGTTGAATGGGTTTTGTTTTTCTGGTCTTCCTCAACCATGCATGATCATGATTATTATTAGTAGTAGCTGTCATTTTATTAACAAATATGAAATAGTGGTACATTGAAGAGCATTTACTGTATTATAGGAACCATTTTGAATAGCCCCTTGCATTTGAGAGGAAAGCAATCTTTTTTTTTGTTAAAGATATTATTGATATCAAATACAGCAAGTAGTGGAGACAAAGTGTTTGACCATCAAACTCGTGATAGGATGCAATGGATAGCGGTGGCACTTTTATGCAGAACACATGGCTCAGTGGTGTCATGGGTTTTTTTGGTGAATCAACACATGGCTCAGTGGTGTCATGGGTTTTTTTGGCGAATCACAAGCCCACATGCTTATACTTAATAATTCTTATACTCAATAATTCAACAATATTATTGATCTGCCTGCATTGACAACATTATATGAGAACTGAACTGAGTTGGACGATGACATCACTGTTTTTTCCAGAGCGGCTTTATATATAAATGAACTAAATTAATAACTTTTTTACAACAAAAATGAACCATCACTGAACTTACTTGAGCTGGACTATGACGCTGTTTTCTTCTAGAAACAAAGTTTGTTGCATATATTATCCCTGTAAAGCTGCTTTGAAACAATCTGTATTGTAAAAAGCGCTATATAAATGAAGGTGACTTGACTTGACTTAATATAAACAGCATTATGGATGCAGTTGAACATAATATTTTTTCAGATACTCAGAGGGCACGTGTACCAAATCTTCGCACAAATGTCACACATGCGCACATGCTTTTGAATGAATCTCACACTGCTTTGAACTGCAGTTGCAAAGTGTTGGAGTCTTATGTAAGATGCATCACAGAAGAACCCAGTTTCTGCTCTTACTGTCAGCTCTTACTGTGAACAGAGTGATTGTTATCATTTTCCTCTGAACAAAAGTAATTTTGAGGTCCATCTTCACTGACACACTTTAAATCATAGGGTACAGGAGCTTGAACCAAAGCCATTGGTTTTAGGATTTTAACTAAAACTGCATTTCTGGATCAGTGTTTACATTGTTAATCAATGAGGAAATTATGAGAATAAATTATTACAGAGGGAATGTTTTTGGATTTACACCTTAAGTACTTTGTCACCTTTAGGGTTGAATGAGGATTTTGATATTAAGTCATTCTTATAGTAATTATTATTTTTTTGTTTTGTAACTGTCACATGACTTGTATTTGTTACGTTACTTGCATTTGTCATGTGACCTTTTGTGTGTGCCTAATTAAGGTAATCATCTGTCTATTTAAAGTTGACTTCAATCTACATGTGATATTGTGTGTGCCTAATTAAGGCAATTATCTGTATCTATTTAAAGTAGACTTCACTTTACATGTATATTGTGCTTGATGAAGACCTGAGGGTCGAAACGTTGCTTTTAATAAATTCTTTTGGAGCAGTACTTTTCAGTGTGCGGACTTAACACTTCTTTATTTTGTACATTGTTAATCAACTCATCCATTGAATGTTATGTTGTGAGTTAGGAGTGGGCAATCTGACAATTTTATATCGTGATCGATCTTGAAGACGTCCACGATCTACTTTTCAAGCGAATAGTAGAGATTGTGATTCTTTTAAGTCCTGGTAATGATGTTAAAATACAGCAATGACTACCTATTAGATGGCTGTGCTGACTGGCCAAATCATAGCCTATCATGTGTCTTTCATGCGTGGTGATGCATTTGAAAAAAAAAAACAATTCAACAGCAGTAGGGATGTGCAATTTTGGCTTCCTAGTCTACCCTGTGATTCCTACCCCTAGACACCATGTCATTTTTCACCCGACCACAGACTGAGCCCATACATGTGTACAAGAGGGATGGTCATTTTAGTAGAAGTAACCACGCCTGCTTCAAACATTCTGGCGCCCTGTTGCAAATGTGAATGGAAATTGACTTGATAATTGACAACCAGACTCCAGAGAATTTTGCACGTGTTTGGTTTCCGATCGGGCAAAAAACCTAGGACTAGCTCACAAAAGTATACAGATTTTTTGAAAACACCCCCTTGAATTTCACCAGTATGACATCAATCCAAGACATGCTTTCTGTCAAGGATTCCAATGATATGAGACGCTTGAGCCTGTGACAAATGGTTTAGGAGTAATGACCCATTATACTTTTGATCACTGTAGCACCACCATAAGGTCGATTGGGGTGAGCCTTGGTGACATAAGGATGAGACGTTAAACCGAGGTCCTGACTCTCTGTGGTCATTAAAAATCTTTTCCATTTCCTTCGGAAAAAGAGAGGAGTTAAACCCCGGCATCCTGGCCAAATTTGCCCCTTGGCCTCTGTACATCTTGGCCTCCTTATCATCCCCATATACTTATTGGCTTCATCACTGTCTCCTCTCCACCAGTAAGCTGGTGTGTGGTGGGCGTTCATGCACAATATGGCTGCCGTCGCATCATCCAGGTGGATGCTGCACATTGGTGGTGGTTGAGATTACCCCTTCCATATGTAAAGCGATTTCAGTACCTAGAAAAGCGCTATATAAATGTAACGATGTATGTACACGGGGCTTTCGTACCAGGTAGTTCTAGGAACTAGCCACCAGGGTGGATCCCCAAGGAACTTTTTCCTGGTTGCATTCGCACCGCCAGTGGGAACTAGTAGGAACTCTGAAGTGACGTAAGCTTCACTTGTGACCTTTAATTTGACAACGCTGAGAACGCCGGAGCACACACTGCTCGCATTCTCCGTGTTCATTAGTTTACGATTTGTCTAACAATCCTGTCTCATATGTTATTAAATAGAACTTTGCATTACTGTCTACTTTTTAATGTAGAAGTTATTAGCGCATGTCATGTGGTTTTCAAGTGTTGCTAGCTGAACAGAAATACACAATATTTCACTTGGTCCCCTCAGTTGCGTTGGATTTTATCCTCAGTGTAAAGGTTAAGAGGCCCATCTATCACTGTTTATGTTTGTAGACTTAGTTTCTGAAGTAAATATATAGGCTTTAATCTATGCGTGTTTACACAGCCTTTTTAAAAATTGCAGGTGCTGGTGTGTCGCATGTGTTCGGGCCAACAGTGTACACGGTCACGGATAGTTCCTATAGTGCTGGTTTAGACCCTACTCTGAAGTAGGAGGTAAATTAGTTCCTAGAACTAAAATCGTTCCTAGTTCCTGCGGACTATTTGTGGAAGTACCCAGATTTTGGCGTGTTTGCACCGCAGGCTGCGGTGCAAACACGCCAAAATCCAGGTACTTCCACAAATAGTTCTAGGAACTATGAAAAGGTTCTTCTGGTGCGAAAGCCCCTATAGACAGGGTGGGTATTACTAGCATCCCTCAAAGTTTCAAGTCCTTACTTGAAAACTCTATCAAGTACAACAGGGTTTCAGCATACACACTTGAACCCCAATTAATTAAGTCATCCAGTAAGCACGAGAAAGTATATGAAGCGACTGAAATGCCCTTTTGTCTTGTAATAGGCCTAGACCCACAGATGACTTAAACTATCCCCCCACCTAGGCTTTTTGTGGCACATATCTCAACAGAAACCATGTAAACTGGATAATTATATGTTTATGTAGTATTTGTGCAAGTAAAGACAAAAACAAATATATTAACAACATTTATTAAAATCATGACATTTCCAGTTATTTTTGGCCATAGCCATATTCTTTAACGTTGATGGGGCCGACAGATGCTCTTTCCCAGCGTAGATCTGAGGAACAAATGATTAGTGAGAACTAAAGCCATGTATGACAAGAACAAGTTATCAGAGTTAGTCCAAACCTGTAAGCAGTTGATCACTTCCACTTCTGATGCTACAAGTTGTGTCACAGCAGCCACACACCTGGTCAGAATCATCTGCAGACACCCACCTGGCAAAACAAACCCTCAATTAAGGCCCCATCCACACTACTACGTTTTAGTTTAGAAACACAGACCTTTTGCACCTCCCGTCCACTCTAAAATGAAAAAAAGCGAAGAAGTTTAGAAACGCTGCCGACCCCGTTTTGAATCTCCGGACGGCGTTTTAGTGTAGACGGGTCAAAACGGAGGACTTTAGAAACAATGACGCTGAGGCTCACGCTCGGCTCTCTGATTGGGTGTCATACAACAGAAGAAAACGTACAACAGCCTGGACTACCAGTTACGTTAGTGCAAGTAAACTCTGCATTTTTACAATGCTATAACTGCCTACAAGCGCCGGAGGCAAGCTATTATTCGAGCGATCTGTGACAATTCCCATGTGCAGCGGCGGAATCGACCGTACATAGAGCGTCGGTTTTGGGTTAAGCCGGGAAGAACCAGCGCATGGTGGGATAATTTTATCAATGAAGTTGTAGTTCCTTAGGAATGCTGCGAAAACTTTCGCATGTCCAGATCGGCACTTATCAACCTCGGCGAAATCTGAAGAATTTCGAATCTGATTCCGGTTTACACGATCCGCGTTCTCAGTCGTTTTAATGTGGACGGAGATCAGTTTGAATACGCAGCTAAAACGCTGGTGTGGATGGAGATCGTATTCGTTTTAATTCTCCGTTTCTAAACTAAAACGCAGTAGCGTGGATGAGGCCTAAATTAACGCAACTAAGGGTGCTTTAACACCTGTAGTTCGGTTCATTTGGTCCGGACTAAGGGCGAAACATTTTACTTTGTATCATTTTCAGGCGTTTTGGTTCCTTTTCACACCACACTGATTGGGCTGTACCGAATCAGTTGATGAGACGAACCAAAATGCAGTCACGTGACAACATCCACATCACTCGTTGGCCAGATGGGTCTTGAACATTTCTACAACTGCATTTCGATTGGTCAGAATTAACGTGCGGGAAAATTCCAACAGAACTCCCGGAAGTAACAAAGAGGAAAATCCGGCAGACATGCGGAGAATTCGGCCACAATGTATGTTCAGAATCAGCACGAGCTTTATCCTTTCGCAAATCCCCTCATAAACAAAGTCTAGACGTGATATAAATAAGAGATTCAATGTGCAGTGCGGACAACTTGTGTTTATGATGAGTTTTATTGAGAGTGCAGAACACGGTAAGTCAGTCATGGCTTAAAGGGAGCGCTATTGACAATCTAAATAATAGTTTTGTTTGACTACGGCAGCTGGTTTAGTCCAAAAATGCGCAGTTCTTTGGCAGTTGGGTCTGTTCGAGGTCGGATCACGTTCTCACCACAAACGAACCGCTTCAGAGTTCGTTTGAAAGCGTACCGAGACCACCTCTTTGAGGAGGTCTCGGTACGCTTGTTTGGTCCGCTTTTGGTGCGCACCCGAGTGCGATTGCTGCTTTCACACCTGCCCAAACGAACCGCACCAAGGGGAAAAACGAACTCGTGCGATTCAACCAAACTAAATGAGTCAGGTGTGAAAGCACCCTAATTCACCTGTACACTCATCTAGCAGGAAACATACCCAGTAGCAGAGAATGAACAAGCTTTCCGTTCAGAACTTGGAGAGGTTTCTGCAGCCACCTTCAAAATGCATGTGATGTAGACCTGCAGAGACAATTGTTTGTACACCATGGCAGCATATCATACAAAGAGTTGCACAACTACAAGACATACATACCAGCCCACTGTCTGCTTGCTGGAACCTGAACGCCTCTAGCTGAAACCCTAGCTTATCACCTTGAGTCCGGGGCATAAAGTGAGACGTGGAGCCTGTGAGCTTGGCATCAACCAGGCACCGGTGAACAGAACCCAGTTAGGAATCACACAACCCTTATACATGAGGTAGCACCTCTTACCCATTATTCTCAATGAAGGAGTATCTGGGGACAGAAGCAACATCAGGGACTGCAGTAGCCACGCAATGGTCCACAAACACACGGACGGGAACATGGCTGTACAAACGCACTGATGCTTCAAGATTTATCATGTCACCCAGGAAGTACTGGTTAGAAGGGCTCTCAAATCTCCAGTCATTTGCAAAGAAAAATAAATATATATATATATATATATATATATATATAATAAATGATTCACAAGCATAATACAAATCTGTTTGGGCTACACCAACCAGTCATGAGCTTCAGGGAGAAGACAAAGACTTCCTCTGCAATCTTAGTTGAGGCATATGGGATCAAAGTGGGCATTAAGGCATCACTGCTCACATTATGTGTTCTGTAGGAGTTAAACAAGCCGTCATCTCTTGCCCATACATGTCAGGATTAGAACATCCGGGGAGCCTAAATTGAATCTTCACCTTGGAAAATGACACTCGATACCAACCACCGCACTATTACTCCTGACAATAGGAACACCATATGAAGCCTCTTGTGGGGTGTAGATAATGTTGAACCTATAGACAAGCTCATCCTCAGTCAGCTAAACAGAAAGGTTAATAGAAGAACAGTCACATGGACGGTTCAGAATACCTATGATCATTGTCACAACAGAACCTTACCATTGATGTGCCGCTACATCCATGCAGTTCAGACTCAAAGATCAGCACTTGAGCAGAAGAATCCTCTCCAGTTGCAGTACAGCCTCCCAGTGTAAAACCTGAGGACAACAGTGGGTGCCCAGTCCCAAAGAAGTCTTTCATCACTTCCACATATACTGAATTCTCTCCACACTGAGCAGCTACACTGTTGGCAGGGACAGGATAAGGCAACTCAAAAGGAACGTCTGGCTGCTGTGGTTCCTCTAGTAGACTAGGAAAGCTCCACGTCAGTTTCTCCACCGGACCCTGCAACAGCTCTTTTAATTGAACACCCATAAGATCTTGGGAAGCCTTTCCAAAGTCAGTCCTGACTGGTGTCTAAACAGTTAACTGAGCGGGAAACCTTTGTGGTGCAAATACAGTGTTACTGGGAACCAAAGACATCCTGGAATCAGCCTGTTGAGAAGCTTGAGCTAATGTTCTAGGCCTAAACTCACTTGGACTCCAATTATGTGCTGCTCTTGCTCTCCATTGAGCTTCAGAAAATCCAAATGCAAGAATAAACACCAATCCAAGTCCAACCTGCCAAAACCCCATTATTGCCAAACTTGTTTCAGACACATTAGGGTGCTACCATCCAAATTTATGCAGATGTAAATCAGAATGGCTCCACCTCTCTCGTGACAAGCATAATTTTTCTCTGCACCTGACAGTTTACTCAATCAATATGTCACAGGTGAAAGTCATTGATTCTTTATTACGCAGAATAAAATGAATTAACATATAAGGGCATGTTATAAGCTAAACCAAATCATTGCTTATTTGAAATATCAAAATGAAAGAATCAATTCTCTAAAACACAAACAACCTCAAGTCTTTTTGTGTCTTCCTTTTTTTTAATTAATTCATAAACATGGCCTTTGCACACTAGAGTATCCAGAATAATAAAGTTTAGTATGTTTCAGGTTTAGATTATAACATCAACAGCAATCTTCACAGGGGTCTGAAATGGAGAAATGTATTTCAGAACCAAAGGAATGCAGGATCATAACATTATTTTATTATAGATTCACTGATATGTTTTCTCCCCATTACAACTGCACTGTAAAAAAAAATCCCGTAAAAAACAGCAAATCTCTGGCAGCAAAGTTTCCAGACAGTTTCCGTTAAATTACAGCAAATAACCGTTTCACAAAATTACATGGAAAAACCGTAAAAATACAGAATTTACTTTACAGTCAAAATTGATTAAATTACAGTATATTACTGTTGATAATGGCTTATTAAACCGTGGAAAAACTGATAAATTATGTCAAATTACATTAAAAAGACATTTAACTTTCAGGTTAAACTGTAAATTTAGGGTTTTATAAAGTTATTTTATATAATAATGCTGTCTATCTACAGTAATTATCTTTTAATATATAGTTTTTCTGTGTTAAATAACAATGAAATGATGTATAAAAATGCATAAATTAAAATACAAATGTTTGTAAATGTAGTTTTATTTTTTATTTGTACAGATCCAATTTCACAACTTTGACCAATCTCTATTTAAGTACTTAATAATAGCAAATTTACAGTCACTTTCTGTTAATTAACTAAATGTATGAGTACAGTCTGCACATTTACAGTATTAGTAACTGAACAAACACTGAACATCAAGATAAGTGATTAATTGGAAATTGAAGCTTAGTATATCATTTAGAACATGTAAAATTATCCACATTAAAAGGCAATTGCTGTATACCTTTATAGTCTAATATAACTTTTTTAAAACATTTACAATTACATTTAATCCAATGTGATTTACCAATTAAGATAACGATAGAAGCAACAAGTGCAGAGACAAGTCCCAGTTAGTCTAGCACAGTACACATAGCAAGTTTTTTTTTTAAAAAAAACAAAGATTTAGTATTATTGGGGCAAGTGTTTCTGAAAAAGGTGGATCTTTAGCAGTTTCTTGAAAATGTGTTGAGTTGCGCCGGTCATTCCACCAGCTGGAAACAGTGCAGGTAAAGGTCATTGAAGAAAGTGTTTTTGTGTCTCTTTGGGATGATGGCACCACAAGGCGCCGTTCATTTGCAGAACACAAGCTTCTGGAGGACACATAGATCTAAAGTTTATGTATAGGGCAACCGTTAAAGAGCACTCTTGCTGCAGCATCTGGATCAGTTGTAGAGGCTTGACTGATGCTGGAAGGCCTGTCCAGAGCGAATTACAATATCCAGTCTGGATAGAGCAAGAGCTTAGACCAGGAGTTGTGTAGCTCCGATAGGAAGGGCCTGATCCTTCTAATGGTGTAAGGCAAATCAGCAGGATCACAGCAAGTATGGTTTGACTGAAACCATAAGCAGTTCTGTCCTGGCAAGGTTGAGTTGAAGGTGAAGGTCATTCATCCAGCAAGAATGTTCCATCAGCTAGGCCGAGATGCGAGCAGCAACCGTCAAATCATCTGGCTGGAATGAAAGGTAGAGATGTGTGTCATTAAGATAGCAGTGATAGGAAAAGCCATGTTTCTAAATCTAAACGACAGAGCCTAGTTACAAAAAAACAAAACAAAACAACAATAGATGGGTGGAATCTAACACAATCGTGGTCTTACTGTAGCAAAACCAAACCTTGTGCACACTTTTAGTGCAATCACATGAAATCATAAGACTCGTCATTACTATTTTTTTAAAGTAAGGTCTCAGGTCCACAGGACCTGAAATCACAAAAAAATAAGTTATTTTAAAACTCAGTATTACATTAACACATGTCAGTATGTGTTGCATTGGGACAGTGCAAAAACTCAACTGACTATGATCTGGAAGCTGAGCAGGAAAGGTTACCAGTATGTTTTGAGCTGATTTTAGCTACATATAAATTAAAAATGATTATGATTTACCGTGACCTAGCTGCATCAGTTACACATAGGGGTTCATCATGTTATATTCATACTCTAGTCTTCGCTGTATTATTAACAAGTACAGGGATTAAAGTGAAAAAAATTCTTCTGACTGAATTTTTTTTCAGGCCAAGTCATATTCCTTTAACTTTATTTAAATAGTCGAGACCAATAGCGTTTTAAGGGGAGATGTTTTAAACCGCTTTAATATTGCCAGTTTGGGTATTTTAAAAGCTATTTTAATCTGTGAAAAAAAATGATTAGCTTGACAAATAATCAACCATCTACATAACTTTTCAGTGCATGTTTTTATTTATCTTATAAGACCAAACAATGCTAAACTATATTAAAATATAGTTTGTTTTCATTAGGGATGCACCGATACCGATACCAGTATCGGTATCGGGCCCGATACCAAGCTCATGTACTTGTACTCGTACTCGTAAAAATGCCCCGATACCAAAGACCGATACCTCACGTGACATGTGACCTCACGTATATCCTTAGCTTATATTTCTTAATTCTTATGAACACTCTTCCTGCAGTTATAGTGTTGCTAGATTTAATAGTACAGTCTAATATTTCACTTTACACTTTCGGCCAGGGTCCGAAATTAACACCCGCCAAGCGCCAAATGCGGGTAGATTTTCTGTTTGGCAAGTAAATCTCAAAAGGCTATCCGCCCCACTGGCGGGTGAATGTTCATACCAAAATAGTAATGTAACGAGTTAACGTTAACAAGTCCTCTTATCGATGCTCCTGCTCCAAAGCGAATTTTTTGTCCCGCCATAGTCTTATTTGATCTGCGAGTAAAGTAGACGACAGTAGTGCGTGTGACAGGGCGCAACTGAAGCACGAGCAGAGAGAGGTCGCGCGCGCACTTTCTCTTAGTGCTGTCTTGCTCTCTCTCGTTGTCACATATTAATCAAAATAAATCGACACGATGGTAAAAGGTCGGAAGACCATAGTTTCATGTGGAGCATTCGGATATATTTTTTCCTGAATTACCGCTGGGTGTGAATTGTGCTAAAATACCTTATCTTCTCTGAAGCGTTCTGCACATTCAGCTGACATAAACCACACTTTAAATAAACGGAAAAACCTATCCAGTGATTAAATGTTTTCTGTGTTGACACAAATCTTGTGGGATGTCCTAGCTGCCATGATAATCACACAACGCGAACACATCCGATAATGACATTGACACGTCCAATTCGCGAACTAATGACTCATTTGAACCGATTCATTTTAATTTTATTTTAAAACTGATATTTCCAGTCCTTCAGTTACTGATCGGATCAGTCAGAGTAAATGGAGTAAAAAAAAATAGGCAGAGTAAAACTAAATATTTTTTTGAAATAATTATAATATATTATTATTGCATATATTTTATTAAATATACAATTAATACATTTAATTTGTACAGAACTATGTTCATATAGGCACCACCACAAAAATATTATTTTAATGTGTGTAAATTGTGTAATATGTTTGTAAATAAAAGTAAAAATGGAAAATAATAGACCAGAAATATGACAAAAATGTTTTAATATAGCCTATATATAAATTAATGTATATGTGACACAAAAAGGCTGTTTATTATTTTGGCCGGTAAAAAATATGCTTGGCTGGTGGATTTTTTCATCTACCAGTCCCCGTGGCAGGTGAGCCAAAAAGTTAATTTCGGACCATGCTTTCGGCTGTGATTACATTGTTAGTCAGTGTTATGTTATAAACATTTGTTCTGTGATTTCTTTGGCACTTTAGGACAACTTTGATTGTCTTGTTGTCTGTGATTTCTTTAGCACTTTGACAACTTTGTGACAGGCAGGTAAAAATTACATTCATTATGTCCTTGGTTTTGCCCTTTGGAGATTATTGGACACTGTGAAATTTGGGCTTTGAAAATTTGTGATAAGCACATAAGAATGATTTATTTTTAAACATAAGTTTATTTAAGTTGTTGAAAATAAAGATGCTGATATGTTCATTAGTCTCATTGTGTTGTTCTTAGAAAATTGCCACATAAAACGAGACCCCCCCCCCCCCAGTACAACAGGCATCGGTATCGGTATCGGCGAGTACCAGGAAAAAA
Organism: Gila orcuttii; assembly: GCA_026230005.1. NCBI lineage: Eukaryota > Metazoa > Chordata > Actinopteri > Cypriniformes > Leuciscidae > Gila > Gila orcuttii. The sequence continues at coordinate 39,445,922 of JAPDVR010000011.1, forward strand.
ATATCGGTACTCGTACTCGATCCTTAAAAAGTGGTATCGGTGCATCCCTAGTTTTCATGGCCATCGTTTTGGCTGAGGGCAAAGTGAAGTTTCATAACTTTATATATTTAGGCTATTTAACTTTAACTTTGTAGCCTATTAGAGAGCTGACTTATGTTTGACTGAATTGTTTGATTTATTTCTCATTGTATAGCTTCTTATAGCCTACATATTAGGCTACTTATAGTTTTATACTGGATATTATTGATCATTAAAACTGACATTTAACAAAAAGAGACAGGGTTGTGTAATGTTATATATTCTAAAATATATAAAATATTCTTTATATATATTTTACTATGCATTCTCTTTACTGTATGTGCATGCATAATAAAATAAAACGATAAAACCCTGTCTCTGTTTGTTAAATGTCAGTTTTAATGATTAATAATGTTTCATATTTTTGAAATGAAAACAAAAATAAGCAGGGTTGTGTTTTATATTTCGTGTTGTTATAAATATATGCAGTGAAGATAATCAATGTGCGTTGCCTGAACATTTGTGTAGCCATTAATATGTTTATGATAATATGTTCATTTATAAATTAAAAGAGGTGTTTTATATACATTTCGTTTTATTGTTGATGAAAAGACGCAGAGTTGTATTTTATACCATATTTCGTTTTATTGTTGCCTAAAATATACATAAAGAGATAACGATACTCGGTTACTAACGTAACCTCGGTTCTCTCTAGAGAGGGAACGAGTATTGCGTAAGTTTAGCTTACGCTACGGGAAAGATTCATCTTCTCGAGATACTGAAGCCAAAAATTATCCTTAATTTTGTATACCTTGTCAACGCAGTGCAGCAGCTAGCAGACCTAGAGCAGGCCATCTTGCGTGCTCATTGGCTGCCCTGCGGGCAACTGCTGCAGCCTACCAGTGAGCCCGGTGTGACGTCACGCCCAATGAAGGGCGCCCGCGCCTTCATAGCGTCACAGCCCGCCAGAATGGGCGTGGCTTAGCCTATAAAGGAAGGGGGTTGTAGGCTGCTTCCCTGGTTTTTGTCGACTGAAGCGAAGTCGCTCGTGGCGCGAGCACGGCCGGTTACGCAATACTCGTTCCCTCTCTAGAGAGAACCGAGGTTACGTTAGTAACCGAGTATCGTTCTCTTACGAGAGGTTCTCTCGTATTGGGTAAGTTTAGCTTACGCTACGGGAACACTTTGTCAACGCCGTGCGCGCCAAGCATCCACATGAGACCCCGATCTTTTAGGGGGGAACCCCATAAGTGGAAAGAATAAGGTGGCCGGCCACGCGGGCCATCACTTGTACATAAGCACACATAGGGAATACAGAGCAGCGCGCAGGTCTGTATAGGCACATGGCACAATCCCATTTAGTGTAGCTCAACCAGGAGAGCTGAGTCATGTGAGAGTGATCTGAGCAGGAGATCTGGGCAGAATACACCTCTCGTTCAGACTGACAGCAGTTTAGCCTGCAAGGCGGGAACTTCTAGGTTATAAAACCTGACTAAGGTAGACGGGGAGCACCAGCCCGCCGCTACACACGACATGGATAGAAATCCCGCTGGACCATGCCCATGAAGAGGCCACGCCTCTCGTGGAATGAGCCCTGGTGCCCAGAGGGCATTGCAGACCCTTTGACGCGTAAGCGGTCGCTATAGCGTCTACTATCCATCTGGACAGGCTCTGTTTCGAGGAGGCATAACCCTTGGTGCGCCCACCAAACGAAACAAAAAGCTGTTCCGAGCGCCTGAAGGAGGCGGTGCGCGTAATGTAAAACCTCAGCGCTCTGACGGGGCAGAGGAGGTTCACATCACTTTCACTGTCAGATGCTGAGAGAGCGGACAATGAAATAACTTGCGCTCTGAATGGAGTGCCCATCACTTTAGAGACATAGCCATGTCTAGGTCTGAGGATGACTTTAGAGTCATTCAGCCCAAACTCAAGACACGACGCGCTGACAGAAAGCGCATGCAGATCATTTAGACGCGTAGAGCCTTCTCGTGGAAGGGGCTCTAGACTGCGTGATCGTGTTCATCACTCCTTCTGGCAAGGTAACGAGTACCCGTTGATCAACCATGCATGCAGAGACCAGCGCTCTGGATGGGGATGCCAGATCGTGCCGCGAGCCTGAGAGAGGAGATCTGCCCTCACCGGAATCGGCCTTGGAGCTGTATGTGACAGCCGTGCTAGTTCCGGGAACCAATCTTATTCTCCCATGAGGAGCACCGAGGAGCTATGAGGAGCACCGAGTGGCGCGTTTCCCTGATTCTCTTGATCACCTGTGGTAACAGAGAGACCGGAGGGAAAGCATTTAGCGGGAGGCTGGGCCAACCTGGGCCAGCGCGTCCTCGTCCTTCGAGAAGAACGTCGGGCATTGAGCGTTGTCTTTGACACAAATAGGTCGACTTCCGCTCTGCCGCATAGGCGCCACAGCTTCTGGACCGTTTGGGGGTGCAGGGACCATTCCCCTGGGGGAACATTGTCCCTGGACAGTTTGTCTGGGCCGTCATTCAAATGGCCAGGCACATGCGCCGCCCTCAGCGAGCGCAGGTGCATCTGAGACCAAATAAGGAGGCGTACTGTCAGATTGCAGAGATTTCTGGATCTGACACCGCCCTGACGGTTTACATAGGATACTACAGACATGTTGTCCGAGTGGACAAGAACATGTTGGTCCTGTATGAACGGGAGGAAGCGCATCAGCGTGTTCTCGACCGCTACCATCTCCAGACAGTTTATGTGAAAACACTTCTCTTGGTCTGACCACTGGAAGAAGACCGGTCTGCCCTCGAACAGCGCGCCCCAACCCGAGTTGGACTTGGGTTGTCGAAATGACTTTTCCGATAAGAGATGGTTCCCATCATTACTCCCTGCTGGTACCAGTCGGCTACTAACCAGGGCTGCAGAGCCGCTATGCAGGTCTGAGTCACTCTGATTTTCTGGCCGCCAGAAACCCAGGCTCGGCAGGACGCGTAAGCGTTCAACCAGCGTTGGAGAGGTCGCATGCGCAGTAGGCCCAGCTGAAGCACCGCTGCAGCTGATGCCATACAGCCCAACATCCTTTGAAATGTTTTCAAAAGGAGAAAGCTGCCCTTCTGGAAAGATGCGGCTAGGAGGCGAACAAGGCGCGCGCTGTGTCGATAAAAGAGCCGTCATGGTCACCGAGTCCAGTTCGCGTAAGCGTGGGTACTAGACTTACAAGTGTAATTGACTGGCTGGGCAGTAATGAGCTCTAGGTCCAGTTGACCGTGAGACCCAAGCTTTCCAGGTGACTGAGAAGCACTGTTCTGTGAGACAGCAGTTCTGTCTCTGACTGTGCCAATATCAGCCAATCGTCCAGATAGTTCGTTATTCGCAGCCCCTGGCTTCTCTGGGGGGCGAGCACCGCATCCATGCACTTTGTAACTGTACGGGGTGCTAGGGACAGGCCGAACAGCAGGATGGTGTATTGATATACCTGACCATCGAAGGCGAATCTCAACAATTGCCTGTGACGGGGTATTATCTGAATCTGAAAATAGGCATCCTTCAGAGCTAGAGAAATAAACCAGTCCCTCGGGCGAACGTGCGCGAGGATTTTCCTGGTCGCACGCATTTGAACGGTCTTTTCGCAAGCACTTTGTTCAAATGTCTCAGATCTAGGATAGGTCTGAAGGCTCCGTCCTTCTTGGGTACGAGAAAATATCGGCTGTAAAAGCCCAACTCGCTCAGAGAAGGCGGCACCTTTTCTATCGCCCCTTTGCCCAGCAGCTTTGCTATTTCTGCGTGAAGTAGGTGTGCTACTTCCGCATTCACTATCGTCGCGGTCCGGGCTTGAAAGCGCGGGGGACGGCGAATGAATTGAAGTGTATAGCCCTGCTTTATTGTGCTCAGCACCCATTCTGAAATCCCTGGGATAGTTTCCCACGCAGCTATGTGAGCCGCTAGAGGGCGAATGGCCTCAGGGTTCAGATCGCCGCCATTTGCGAGCTTGTGAAACTGAACCGGAGCCTAAAACGCAGCGCGCGCGCTCTCGGTTCGGGGCAATGGCTGCTCGCTGAAAGCCGAAACTGGCTGATTTATGTGAGATGTCCCAATCATAAGGGATGGGGAACATTCTTTTGTCACTTTTGACGCGCGAGCAGCGCTCCGGGCGGAAAAAACTTCCTGTAAGCGTGAGCGCGTGTGCACGAGCCTTACAAGTGTATTTGACGCCCCGATCATAATGGATGGGGAGCGTTTTTATTAATGCCCTGCGTTTTGTGATGACACTTAAACGCGCGGGCGGAGCCCGGGGGGGAGGTTAGTGTTAGCAAGCGTGAGCGCACTCTGGCGGGCACGAGACTTACATTCATAACCTGCTTTCCTTTGTGAAACTGACCCGGAGCCGAAAGCGCGGCGGGCGCGCTCTCGGTTCTGGGCAATGGCTGCTCGCTGAAAACCGAAACCGGCTGATTTATGTGAGATGTCCCAATCATAAGGGAGGGGGAACATTCTTTTTTCACTTTTGACGCGCGAGCAGCGCTCCGGGCGGAAAAAGTTTCCTGTAAGCGTCATCGCGTGTGCGCGAGCACTAGACTTACAAGTGTATTTGACGCCCCGATCATAATGGATGGGGAGCGTTTTATTAATGCCCTGCGTTTTGTGATAACACTTAAACGTGCGGGCGGAGCCCGGGGGGGAGGTTTGTGTTAGCAAGCGCTCTGGCGGGCACGAGACTTACATTCATAACCTGCTTTCTTTTGTGAAACTGACCCGCAGCCGAAAACGCGGCGCGCGCGCGCTCTCGGTTCTGGGCAATGGTTGCTCGCTGAAGCCGAAACCGGCTGATTTCTGTGAAAATGTCACAATCATAAGGGATGGGGAACATCCCTTAGCCTTATCTAAGGGGACTGACAGGGCAAGACATTTCGACGGCGGCGCGCAAGCCCGTCCGAGTCATGCAGAGAGCTCGAGAGGGCTTTGCATGACGCGCGAACGGGGACGCGAGGGCGGGGTAGCTCTCTTGTAACGTAAAGAGAGCTAGCCGCGTGCTCGTTGGTCGAGCATAACTGGAACAGTGTTTGTACGAGGGCACACGCACGAATAGTGGGCACCTACATGTAACACAGATGATGCCCGTCCGGGTCATGCAGAGAGCTCGAGAGGGCTCTGCATGACGCGCGAACGGGGACACGAGGGCGGGGTAGCTCTCTTGTAACGTAAAGAGAGCTAGCCGCGTGCTCGTACGTGTCCCTCGGCCTCATCCTCAGATGCGACGGCAGTGAGGCTCGTGAGCGGCAGCTGCGCGTCGGTGAGGAGGGGCGTTGAAAGGCTTCGAGTCGAGCCCGCAGCCAATGAGCACGCAAGATGGCCTGCTCTAGGTCTGCTAGCTGCTGCACTGCGTTGACAAGGTATACAAAATTAAGCATAATTTTTGGCTTCAGTATCTCGAGAAGATGAATCTTTCCCGTAGCGTAAGCTGAACTTACGCAATACGAGAGAACCTCTCGTAAGAGAACCGGAGTAGCCAGAGCGTGCTGAGTGACGCGATCAAGAACGCGCTGTTCCATTTGCAGAATAACCGGACTTGCGTCCTCGGGAGTTGTTCTCCTGAGTCGAACTTGGCAAGTCCGAAGTTTGCATACTTGGTATTGAGAAACAGCCAATATTGACCCGCGTTCTGTTTTCTATCATGCGCCGTGCACGTTTGCGATGGTGTAATATGCAACCAAACGCACCAGGGTTGGATAGAATCAAGTTGAGTGTGAAACCAGACCAACGCTGCGGGGGGCGCCGGGAACAAACGCGCAGCAAACCAGCTGTGGCCTGACATGCACTTATCCAAAAAGATTAATTGAGTGAACACGGAAGCAGTTTTTCGGTGAGCGGGAATTGAAAACCCGGACTGGACCATAAGCGAAGTGATTACAGAATGCTAGAGTGGAGATAGGAACGTTTTTTCGCTCCAATCCAGGCTTTATCACATCCCCCTCAACAGGGTGAATACACCTCCTCTTTCCTTAATTTAAGACCTATTCAAACTAAAATTAAGACATTTATCACACTATTTGAGAAATGAAAGCCTATTTACGGCCTTAAAATTATGAAAAGTGAATTTAGGACATTAAGGAACATAAGGACAGACGGGAACCCTGCAATTGACAGAAATCCGTCATAGACTCGCTGCAATTAACGGAAATCCGTCGTAGCGACGGAGAACTTTAATCCCTGCAAGTAACGTTACAGAACTGAATTCGATTTCTTAACATTCTTCACAAAATGGTAGGTCAATTCTTCGTAAAACTGTGGTTATTAAATTGGTAATAAATCTGCCAAAAACGTGGTTACTACAATTTTACTATCATAAAATCTACTATAATATATTACTATAATAAAATAAAATATAAAAAAATAAAGGATGTTTTTAAGACAAGAGTTTCAGCTTCCAGACAGTGTTTCAAAATGTCCCGCCGTTTAAGAGATTGATTGACTGACTATCATAACGAAGATTTTATACAAAATTGGACGGACTTTGATACGCATAACAAGTCTACTAAAGCTTGTTTTAGGTCTTTAGAGATGTTCAACTGATCTTTCTTAAAACCGATGGCAAATTGAAAGGCATGCTGCAGTGTTTTGCCCTCCAGCTCTCGGCAACAGTTATGAACATTTATGAATGCTAATGTTACCTTGGAAACTGTCAATTAACACAAATGTAATATAAAATATCGTTTACATATTATAGTATGAGACTCTTACCTCAGCCGGTGATCGGTTGCTTGGCATGATGATGTCCGCTGTGACGATCCAGGCTCATCACTGAAAAAGGGCGCGTTATTTCCGAACGGACTGACTGACACCCGGACTGTAACGTTAACATAACTCATGTGTTCAGTGCTCCTGCTTACGGCTGCTCCTGACGAATACGATTATAGCTTTGAACCACTGTGATTGCAAACAATCCACTTCACAACCGCAGACTAATTTCAAGTCTCCCGCTTGCCCTTGACACAGGTCCAAACAGCTAACCGTTGTGGTGGGCGGGACTAAGCAACGGAAAAGTATTGGCGGATAATTTGAATCTGCGTCATTGCGCGCGCGCGAGCACACACACACGCACACAGTCGCACGCACACAAAGCCACGCAATGTGCGCAGCAACGCAGATTTGGAAAAATATTCATAAAACACATAACATGAAATTAGGGAAGAATAATACAAATGATTATCAAGATGAGCACATTTGCAAGACAAGATTAAAATACGGTCTGAAAGATTTGCAAGACTTTATTGCTATACGACTATAAAGATTTTATATTTGCAAGACAAAATTTAAAAGACTGTTTATATACCTACTGTAAATACAATTATTTAACCTTAAAACTCATTTTGACACCCATGCTTAACGATCTTCAAGAACAACATGTTAAATGACTGCTGATTTCTGCAGTTATACCTTCTTTGTTTTCTAATTTCACAGAAATAATCTGTAAAATATTACTGAATATTTAATGTAAAATTACACATAACCCAGTAAATATACAGAAAAATTTCATTAAAAAAACGGTAAAATTGATGTAAAACTAAACAAAATACAAACAATTACCTGTAAATATAATAGTGGACCTTTAAATTACAGCAAAAATCTGTAAATGAACAGGTATTCACTGTATAATGAAAAAACGGCAAAATTCTGTAAAAAATATACAGGGCATTACCTGTAAATTAACTTCTTTTTTTTTACAGTGTATGTTGATCAGAGTGTTTGTGGATTCATTGTAGACTTCATTCTTTCTTGAACTATACTGTATGCTGGTCAGCACCGAAAGACTATAATCTGAACAGTCTACTAAAACAATTAATTAATTGTAATTAATTTAAAATACAAAAGTTAAGCTCATTAGACATTAAGAACTTAAAAAAAATGTTGGTGTTTGAAACACGACATAGCACACATTAAAACATGCTGGAGAATCTTAAAGAAAGTATATAGTTAAGTTCACAAATACTTTGTGAAGCAGCAAAGTGCATAGCTGTCAACATTGAACATTGAAAATAAGGGAGATTTCCCGGAATCCATCCCCAAAATAAGGGATTTTTTTACTCGATTCTTACCCACAAACTTTTTCTAAAAAGCACTAATCATTAACAGTCTAAAGGGTTTAACTACATAGGCCTACATAGCGTATGTGAGAGAAAGAGACAGTGTGTGTGTGTGTGTGTGTGTGTGTGTGTGAGAGAGAGAGAGGTAGAGAGAGACAGTGTGTGTGTGTGTGTGTTAGGGGTGTGACCGTAACCGTGAGACCGACGGTTATAGTTGAACACCGTCATTAGAACAATATAACCGCCAAAACCGTGTTATTAAAATATTTTTTACAAACATTTTTTATCATAGAGAATGTTTAAATTCTAATATCAGCTTACGAGGGAAACGGAGGCAGAGTTAGTGGTGCTTCGGAAGTTCGGAGGCTGCTACTGTTGGAGATGATTCGGGAGAGGTCTGTGCCCCTTTACTGATCAGAGCGCGCGCTGACACGGAGTTAGGGTAAAGCTTCGTTTATACCAGTACTTCTCAAAGTCCGGACTCCGGTCCGGATCCGGATCCGGAGGGAATTCAACCCGCCTCCATTTCGTATTTCAAGAGCACTAATTGTGTGTAAGGGATTAAAAGTGTGGATTTCCGACTTTGATAAACGTATGTTAAAATCATTTGTTTATTTTTTGAGATGGTCCGAAATTAAAACGAAGGCGAGATATTTAAAGTTTTCCTCCGTGATTTAGTTGCCATGACATCCAGTGAGCGTATGACTTTTGACGAAATCGGGCGCAACGCGACACTTCACCGCAGTAAGCGTTTGAATGGGTGTGGAGGATGTCATTGTCCAGGAAAAAAAAAGTTGATGAAGAAAATAGAGTTTCCAAAGATGATTGGACAGAGAGGTATGCGTTCACAGATAGGCTATCCCATGTCTCGCGGAAGTTCCAGGAGTCTCCCGCATATTGATAGCGGCTCCCTGATGCCCGCAAATTAATTCAAATCTTCCGCCCTGCGGAACTCGCGAGCTCCAAACCGTGTAGCCGTGTAACCGTGTAGAGAGGGAGAGAGCGACCTTACGTGTGTGTGCGCAAATGTGCGTGAATGCCTCAAGAAGCACATGTAAGCCCCTCGCGGCAAAAATGACGAGTTGGGTGCGCAAGACCGGCAAGACCCCATTTCGCTTTGCTGTGTGCACGGCTTTTTTTGTATCAGCGCGCGCTGCGCCGCATCCGAGGATGAACGACTTCAAGCCGAATCTGCCCGAGCTTGTACTTCTCACACAATCAGAGCGTGAAAATACGGGATATTTTACGGGAAATACTAAAACGGGAAGACAGCGGGAAAAGAGCTGAAATACGTGAGAAACCCGGAAAAAGCGGGAGGGTTGACAGCTATGGCACAGTGATATCGGTCAATAGCGTTCCCTTTCCCCATAGCGATCACAGTCTCTCCCAACTTGTCTTAGGAAGAATACCTTGATGCTCCGTCCGATACGATAATCGATACGCTGGCGTCAAATAGCGATATTTTTATTAATAAAATAAGTCGCTCTAAATATATTTCCCTGCTCCCAGTGTCACTACTTCATGGGTCCTTGAGGTGGCGCTCAACACACGAACATGTGAACGTGAAACGTGGACATAAGTTCACTAGCCTAAGAAAAAGAGGTTTTTAACGGGATGGTGGAAATCAGTGCGAGTACAATATTAGATGCCCCAGCCATGTTTAAGTTCAAAGTCTGGACACACTTTGGCTTTTACACCATTGATGGGACAAGCATGTTGTAAATAGACATTTTGACGCTCTTCACCGACCACTTACATATGTTGAGCGCGTGAACACAATGGCCAATCAGAGGTGTTTAAGAATCCGATCAACGGCACTCAAAATGCTAGGGGCAAATGCTGGTGTTGTCACATTTTTCATATTTTCAAAAACCCAAGTCGGAACCTTTGACAACACTATTCCCAGGTTTATTTAGGAAACTGGTAAACACTGAGATGTTCCCAGGTTTAAATAAAAGAGGTTGGAAAATGTTTAAATGTACCAGGTTTATATAAAGCGAGTCGATAAGCAGTGAAATAAGTCAGTTTGCGCACAAAGAAAATTTTAAGCTTTTAAAGGTATACTTAAAATGTTAAATTTAATTTACAGACTGAAAAACCTTTTGTGCTGTTTTCTAACAGTTGGACTTTAATAAAGAGAGAAAACCTGCACTTAACCTTTTCACTGGCATTTTTTTCATAGTTGGACAGATATTGTGATGTATCATTATACATGAATATCAGTCACGTGACCTATTACGTCATCCGCTCTTTTTCCAGTTGACTGCCGCCATCTTGAGTACCTACCGAGTACTGTCCGGTACTGTCTATGGTACTGACAATGTAACCCAGGTCACACACAAAAAAAAAAGCATTAACATATGAATGAGCAGAATATTTATTTTCTTTTAATTTTATTAGTTATTTTCGTGTGTTTTAGAACAGCCGATTAAAATAATTTTTGTTTGGAAGGACCGACCAATGAGAGTTGAGAATGTTGTGTAGCGCACTTTTGTTTTCCGGATTTCGCACGCGGTTGGACTGGAGCTCGCGCTCTCTTTAATCGACAGAGCAAACGAGAGCAGACGTGATTCAGATCTCTCCAGAGACATTTGAGTATTTGATTTATCCATTTGAGAAAAATTGATTAGAATTGAAGTTATATTGGTCCAGAGATGATGTAGCGAAAGAGGAGAAGTCAAATTTGATGTGAAAGAGACAGTTATTGATTTTATAATGTGTGACGCAGTTGCGGAGAAGCAGCCTTGTTAACGCATAGCGCATTCACATATCAACGATGTTGTTTATTGAAGAAACAGAGATCTATAATTAGAATACATTTTTGCGAGAGGGATGGATCAGCAAAGGATCGAATTGTAACAGAGTTCTTCAGACATAAAAATATAATGTTCAAGTTCATCGGGTCTTGGTGAGTTACACATTTTTATTTAATTTGGGTGAAATGTTCATGAAATGCTCATATAAGTGAAATATAAATGACAGATCTGTTTAAGTTGTTTTATTAGTAATGTATTTTTCTTTACAACCACATTTGGTGAACGAATGCTTGCACATAAAACGTGATCGCCATTTTGATGCTGTGTTAAACAATGATATGTGTATGTTATGGAGAAAACTAACAAGGATTTTTTTTGTGACCTTGTATTCAAGGTGAGGTTTTTTCTTCCCCCTGTTTTTTCTTTTTGTCTTTCCTGATTTTATTTCATCATCATTCTGTCGAGTGCTTGCTGTGAATCGTTGAGTCGAAGCTGCATTGAAATCGATGCTTTCCAGATTGGAGTTCCTGGATTCCTGGTTTTCGTTCTAACTCTCATGTTCACGGAGGGAGTCGGGACTGGCGAGCCACACAGGCCTAACAACGAGTCGTGATTGTATGAAACCGACATTATCGTTGACGATTTGGATGGTAGGACAAAAACGACCTATTCCGATCAGAAATCTATTCCTCTTACAGAAAGATGGGAGGAATGATTATCAAGGATCAAGAGGACTTTGGCATCCAATGAGGCCCTCATGTGGTGGTGGAAATGTTTAAGGAACTGAAGGAAATGGTCCTCCATCATCCACCCTGATTTATTGGCGGCTCCAATGCATCCAGACGGGCCATCGTGATGAAATGGTCCTTGAAGTTAACCCGCGGGAATATTAACATGGGTGGAATCATGTTCCCTAAAGCATTGCCTGCACATGCAACTGTCACCAGTGTTCCTCTCTCTCCGGAGATTACTGCCCCCACCTGTCTGATGACGCACCCGGCAACAACATTTTCTGGTTCTTGGACAGTTGTGACCCCGGTCTCATCCATATTCCAGATGTCCTTACCTTCAAATTTGTTTTTGTCAAGCACATTGGCAAGATTATTGTAAAACAAGGATACATTGTGACGGTTGAAGCTTGTGTTCTGTGTGAGACTGCTTGAGGGCACCGTATAAACAGACTGGGCTGTCTTTTCATGAACCCCATAAACCAATCCTGGCCAGCCAGGGAGCACTCATTCCAGGTTTCAGGGTAGGAGCACTTGTAGTAGACAGCCAGTTGGAAGGCCAATCGACGAACCTGCGAAATGGATGGTTAATGAAAATGGAGGTAGAATGGTATTTCTCTTATCTTATTTCACTGTCTCAATATTCTCATATAATTCTCCCTACCAGCCCTCCCTTTAAGCCTACACTCTGCTTTAATACCTACCTCATGCTAAGGCCTACCTCTTTAGTGCTGAGACCATAGAAAAGATCAGCTGCTCTTTTTAGGTATTCTGTCAGGCTATCTTCCTGTTGGACTGAGAAGACTCTCCTTGGGGTCCAGTAACCTGTCCTCATCTCCTCTCCTTGACTTAGGCTCTCTCTCTTTTTAATAAAGCGGTAGAGGGTTGTGTGGCAAATTGAATACTGTTTTGCCACAGACCTCACTGTCCTGCCGTCATTGCTCACTACAGCAGCAGCTAAGGACAGAATTGGTAGAGGGACACCCTATCTGTTGTCCTTTTCCTGTCTCGTGGCATACAGAAAAAACAGAACAGAAAATGTAGGATACACTGCAGCCTAGATTGACTTTTAAACATTTGCTGAAATACAAAGAGGTGACACCTGGCTATTGAAATGTTCTTTATCAAACCACTGAATTGCCTTTTATATAAATTTTATCTAATTGTCATTATTATTGTCTTGAGGGACAGTTGCAACACCATGTGGGGACAGTTGCAAAAATGCGTTGCAACTGTCCAACCCCCTGGCAGACATCTTAAAACTAGCGATGCTAGCCTAACACATTAGCTTGAACACATTGTACCAAAGTCTGTTAAGGGCTAAGAAACTGCACATTCAAACTATAAGGATCAATAATTAAACCGTTTAGACAGTGTAAACCCGTGCTGGATCAGGCCAATGAGGGTCTTCTGATCAGCGGGCGAAGGGCTCTGCGTGTTACAAGTCTTTCCTTTTTCGCAACATTCAAGATTAAATTAAATACATTTTTTCCTATGTATTGACTCGTTATTTCATCTGACTACATATATGAAAAGGGTTTTAATGATATCTGGGTATCATTAAAAGTGAGCGAATGTTTGATTATTCTTTTTAAACTCTTTAATTGTGTTTTACCCGTTCAGATTTGGAAGCTATGCCGCTCAGAGGTCCTCGCATCTTCTGCGAGTCTCACGTTCACAATCTTGTCACCAAACAGAGGTTTTTGACTAATCTCTCAGACGGTCGGATTCACCCTAACACAATCAAAGATACTTTTCTTTTTAGTCCCCTTGAATTCCATACACTTGAACTTAATTCAATCGTTTTACTTTAGTAGAGGTTTTGGCCCTATCATAGGCATGAGTTGACCAACTGTACTTCCCTTATAATAGTTTGGATTGGCCAAGCCCGTGATTCCTCACGTACACTTATCTAAAGTAACATTAAATTAAGACGGAGGTAGAATAGACTTACCCAAATTTAGGTTGGTCAAGCAGCGCGTTTGCTGCCCTAAACGGAAAAACCCGTCTCTGCAAAACAAGTACACTTGAACTAGTGCCAAAGTATTCCGTCGCTAATTCTGACGCAAACTTGCGGGAGCATACAAATCCAGTTAATCTACTTGGGAGAACAAATTTAGAGTCAGTCAGAATAAAATCAAACGTTTACAACTTATTGACCAGGTAATGAAGCAATAATTCTAAATCCAATTCATGAGAATAAAATCATCAGTTAATCATATCATATAACAACAATTCAGGAATCAAGGGATTTGAAGAAATTATTACCTGGCAACGAAAATTACACACAGCGGTTGTGTGGGCAGTCAACCTACAGACTCCAAGAACCTTTTTGCTCATTTGCTCATTCCGCCCGTAACATAGTGGGGGCTCGTCCAGGATCAATAATTTGATTAAATCGGACTTTAGTGTTAATTGCGGAACTTTTGAAAAACTCTACAACTAGTACAACATTTTGGTGAGTATTCTGGTGAGCAATTATGATTGTCTGTTCCTTTTAGTCGAAACAATTTTATTTTATTTTGGTGGATATCTCAGGAGGGGGCACGTAGGAGGCCTCGAGCTGAGTAAGCCACTGTAGGTATTTAGGATTTTGTTTTGGTCTCTTGCTGACTGCTCCCGTGCTCGCTGCGCCAGACTTTAACAATCCGTTCCAGCTTTCTGTAGACGCCAGCATCGTTGGCGCCGGCGCTGTGCTTTTGCAATCAGGCGCAGATGACATAAACCATCCCATGAGTTTCTTCTCTAAGAAATTTAATTCTGCCCTGCGAAAGTACTCCACTATTGAGCAAGAGACTTTAGCTTTAGTCTTAGCTATTCAACATTTCCAGGTGTATCTAGGTTCTACGGTACATCCAGTTAAGGTAGGGCTGCACGATGTGTCGTTTTAACATTGATATCGCGATGTGCGCATCCACGATAGTCACATCGCAGGATGTTGCGATGTAAGCCTTAGGGATCGTAGTTGATCCGTGATTCATGATCAATACGGGCCAGCAGATCCCCGGCCCGTAACGCTTGCGATTCGCGGATTAATTGCAAAGTTTAACCATAGTATAGTGAAAGTTTATCATTTGCATGTGTTTTTAAGTCCTGTTTAAACATCAAGCGTAAAAAGACTGGAACTTGCGCGTTGTTTTCTGTGAGCCGGGCAGACACAAAGATCAGTGGTCTTTCTCTTATTTCTGAGCTTGAACGAACATGAGAATTCAAAATAAAGTCAGAATGCCCTTCCTGCATTGAACATTTTTTGGTGGCCGCCAAAGCGTATTTATGTCCCGCCAAAGCCTTATTTGACCGGTGAGTGATAGATGACTGACTGCTGCGCTTGTTAAACAGAGAACGAGCAGAGAGAGAGAGAGCCCCGGTCGCGCGCGTGCACTATCACCGTTTTCAAACTGTCTTGCTCTCTCTCTCCCTCTCTCGCATATATTAATGAACTGAGTTGACCGAATATCTTTGAGAATACACGATGGCAAAAGGTCGGAAGAACGAAGTTTCACGTGAAGCATTCGGAAATATTTTTTTCCCTGAACTACTGGTTGTGAATTGTGCTAAAAAAAATATTCTCTGAAAAGTGTTCCACACAGATAAACCACACTTTCAATAAAAAAAAAAAAATCTATCCAGTGATGAAATGTTTTCTGTGTTGAGACCAATCTTGTGCGATGTCCTAAACTGCCCGGGATAATCACACACAACGTCTGCCGTGGTCCGTTAATTACACCTCCAATTCGCGAACTAATGACTCATTTGAACCGATTCACTTTAATAAATGGTTAAAACAACTGACCTGTCCAACACTGAACTCACGAGGCATAACAAATCGGTAACACTTTACAATAAGGTTCCATTTATTATACTCTAGTTAACTACATTAGTTAACTATAATAGTTGCTATGCAGATTTACTCCATTACAAAATCACCCCAGTCATTCAGATGATTCATTCTTTCCAAAGAGAGCTAATAAAGTCATCTGGTGAAATTGTTTTCATATCGCGATATATATCGCAGAAAAATAAAATATCGCAATGTGATTTTTTCCCAATATTGTGCAGCCCTAAGTTAGTCTATACTGACCATGACCCACTCAAATTCCTCAGTCGCATGTACAATTCAAACCGTAGGTTAATGCGCTGGAGTCTATTGCTTCAACCGTTTAACCTTCAAATTGTGCATGTCCGAGGAAAAGACAATATTGTCGCAGATGCATTGTCTAGAGTCGATGCTTGATGGTATTCATTTTGTTTTATTATTATAGAAAAAACACGACTTCAAAACACGTTTTGTTTATGAAAATGAACCTATAGGCTATAGTTCATAATTATTTGTAACTAAAACTCTTTTGCCTAAGTTGGATCGAAAGAAGAGCTGAAAACAAAATTTATGAGTAAAAAAAAAAAAAAAGTGTTTTCTTGTTCAATGTATGCCGACAAGTCACCATTTTGGGGTGGGGGTGTTACGTCACCCAGCTCTGGTGTTTGCTGCTACACGTGCATTTGACTGCAGTGTCTCTCCCCTTTCTTAATTGCAGATGAGCCACACCTGAGCGAAGCCTAAGTTTGCGCTATATAAGGCTTCTGGCACCGTTCCTAAGGGCGCACACAGAGACTGAGAACAAAAGCGACGTACTGCCGTGTTTTCTGTCTTTGAAACATCTGCCTACTTGCTGTCCACCCGGCAGTACTGAAGCGTTCCGCCTTTGTAGTAGATCTTGTTGCTACCTATTTACTATTTAAAAACCGAACCTGTTAAATAAACATACCCCTATTATTTTTGCTACGAGCCGATCTGTGTGCGTCTCTCCTTTAAGGGTGGTGTCCGACCGCCCGTAACAAGCTCCTTCCAGAGGCTTTCTAAAGCTCAACGATTATACTTTGTAAAGACTGTAATGATTACGTCGATTTGTACAGTATCAATCCGAGCGTGACACCGATGATGAAACATTGGGGGAACTAAAGTTAGTTATTCAACCCGAACCTCCATCGGTCAAGGACGACTCTAGTAGGACGTTTCTTAGTGATACACTACTCTGTTTGAGGTACATTAATGAGATGTTGCAGCTGTAATTCCTCACCATCAGCTTTAACAAGAGTATGTCTATCCACAAACCGATGTGTGTATATATATAATTTTATTGCGTTGCACATGTGGGAACTGTATCAATAACAGCACATAGCCGAGCACTAACGTGAATGACGGATGTAACAAACATTTGTAAAAACAAATCTTGCTCCATCCTTTATCTTTACACAAAGTAGTAAGAACGACAGACAATCTGCATTAATAGACACAGTTTTAGGTACTAGTGGCCCACAGCTGCTTAACAGAAGTGTTTCAGTAATAACGTGAGTGGGTTAGCCGGAAAATTGCACAATAGCCTATAAAACACAAAACTACGTATTTTGAACACCCAGTAGAAAATATATACATCAATAATTATTCATACAGGTTGTGATTCTGAGGAGCAAGCTGGTCCAAATAAACTGGGTACTGATCTATCTTTCAAGAGTATGTGTTTTGTGAATCCCGCGTTGAACTCGTTTACTGAGCAGTAGTCAGTAAAATGACGTTGTTGGCTGGTCAAGTTGTTCACGGGCAGACAACATAGGCTGGCATTATGCAAATGTATTTTCTAGTGAAGTAGAACCGTCACCAGTGAAATTCGAACTACAAACTATTGAAGGTGGTTCAGAATAAATTATTTATTTTGGGAGACAATAACTTTAATAATTGTGCACTTTCTGTAATGAGACTTTACAACTTTGTAGAACGTTACAACGATACATTCACAAACAGATATACACTGCATGAAAGGGAATATTCGAAAAACCATAACGGGGCCACTTTACTATCCAAATCAGTCATGTCATGTAATGTGACTGTAGTAAAATGTAGGCTACTGCGAGACATGCTTTATTTTAAAAAGAGTTATTAAAAGCGCATTAAACTGCAAAAGAGACTGATCTCCATGTGCTTTCTGTGTGCGCGCTGCGAGACGAAGCGAAACACGGACAAGCAAAGTATAATTGGGTTCTCTTACGAGAGGTTCTCTCGTATTGCATAAGTTGATTACGCTACGGGTAAAGTCATCTTTTCTCGAGAAATTGAAGCCAAAAATTATCCTTAATTTTCTATTTATTGTCAACGCAGTGCAGCAGCCAGCAGACCTAGAGAAGGCTATCTTGCACGCTCATTGGCTGCCCTGCGGCAACTGCTGCAGCCTACCACTGAGCCTCGCGCGTGACGTTGCGCCCTCTACGCGTCATAGCCCGCCAAAATGGGAGTGGTTTAGCGTATAAAAGTCAGGCTCGGAGACTGCGTCACTGATTTTCATCATCTTCAGCGAAGCTCTCCGCATGAGAGAAGCCGTCCGCCGTTTAGTATCCTTTTTAGTGCTTTTGCCTTCTGTGAGTGTTCACCGCCGCGACACTCACTCTCTCTAAAAGACCGCGAGGCGTTTTTATCAAAATGCCCCGCCTTTCCTGTGGCTCGTGCAGAGCCCCGCTCAGTGCCGGAGACCGCCATGTGATTTGCGCTCTCTGCCTAGGCCCAGACCAGACGTGCACTGTGAAGCACTTCCGCTGTCGACCCTGCAGGCTCGACTCGAGGCCTTCACCACGGACGCTGTCTCTCCACCCTCTGGACCGCGCAAGAAGAAGCGCCGTTCACAGAGGATACCGGAGCCTAAGGTCACACTGAAGTGCTTTTTAAACGGATTGCATCCCGCCAGCCTCCCTCTCTCCTTCTCCGCCCCTCCCGGATGCGCAGCTGCCAGCTTCGGCCCTCACTGCCGCCGCCTCAGGGGACGAAGCTGAAGGAATCGACCCAGGTGACAGCTGTTCCATCCTGGCATCGGACAGTGAGGAGTGGTCGAGTTCTCATCAGGAGAACCGCCTTCTCGATCCAGGAATCCAGCAGGACTCGGGCTGGCGTGGACGCTGAACTCATGCGCCTCCTGTCTAAGGCCGTCGACCAACTCGGCCTGGATTGGTCACCACCTAAGGAGCCCGCGCACAATAGGCTCGATGGCTGTTTCCTCCACAGCTGCCACTGCCCGTTTCCAGATCTGCCAGAGCTTCATAATGAGCTTTCTAAATCGTGGAACTCACCATTCTCCGCGAGGCTCCACTCACATGTCTCCTCGACGCTCTCCCAAATGAATGGCGCCACCGAGAAGGGGTACAAAGCTATCCCCCCAGTGGAGGAGGCGGTCGCAGCACACCTTTGCCCGCCCTCTACGAGATGGCGCTCAAAGTCTGCCCTCCCCTCCAAAGCCTGCAGGACCACCTCAGCCCTTGTCAGCCGCCGGACAAACTGCTTCCGCCCTGCACTCGATGGCTGTGCTGCAGATCGTTCAAGCTGATCTCCTCTGTGAATGGGACGAGAAAAGCAAGGACCCAGCCGCCATCATGGATTTAAGGAGCACAACAGATCTTTCCCTTCGTGCTACGAAATCCACAGCTCAGGCGATTGGGAGATGCATGGCTTCGCTCACTGTCACAGAGAGGCATCTCTGGTTGACGCTTGCTGACATGAGGGTATCTGAGCACTCTGCACGCGCCGCTCTCCCCTACTGGTCTCTTCGGCCCAGCGGTAAACGGGATCGTCGACCGCTTTTCCGAAGTGCAGAAGACCTCGCAGGCCATGAACCTCTTCCTGCCTCAACGCTCTAGCTCCGCTGCAAGTCGCCCACGTGAGCTGCCTGCACGAAACGCTAGCCAGCGCCCAGCTCAGCCCCAGCCTTTGCAGCGACGACAGGGCAGCCGTCCTAGAGCCGTCCTAGGGGCAGCCTCCCCCTGGGGAACCCGGCCCAAGATTGCGCTGAAGCCCGAGCATGCGAAGTCCTCCTAGCAACAGCAGAGAGCACACAACCGACGTTTTTATGGCGACCCAGAGAAATCTCAAAAAGAGTATAATTTCTGGTCATCCGGCTCATGCCGTTGGTGTTTTAAATGTAGAAAAAGTGCCCACAAATCAGTGCTCACCCCTACACATAAACACGATGCCCCCCGTGTCTCACACACAGATGTAGAGAATGTGCCCACAAATCTGTGCTCACACCTACTCGCCACCCGCTCTGTTACACGGCCACAACAGCCTCACATCGGCCAAGTTATGAACGTAAGTCACGTGCCCGCTCACGAGCGCTCACATTTACTGACAAACACTTCGCCCCAGGCTCCGCTTGCGCTCAATATTATCACAAAACATTCCCCATTGAAAGTATTCGGGACGCCACAAGTGATACAGCCAGCCACGGCTGTCAGCGAGCCGCCGTGTCCGAGATCCGAGGGCGCGCGCGCGCCCCGCACACACCTCCGGTTCAGCTTCCCGAGCCCACGAAGAGCGGCGATGCAAGTTGCCCACGTGAGCCGCCTGCACGAAATGCTAGCCAGCGCCCAAATCAACCCCAGCCTTTGCAGCGACAACAGGGCAGCCGTCCTAGATCACGCTCGTCCAGCCACCACAGGCCGCCTCCCCCCCAGGGACCCCGGCTCAAGATTGCGCTGAAGCCCGAGCATGCAAAGTCCTCCTAGCAACAGCAGAGAGGAAAAGACGGCTTGGTCTCGCCGCGGCCGGACCACCGTCAAAATGTCTCAT
This sequence comes from Gila orcuttii, assembly GCA_026230005.1. Classification (NCBI taxonomy): domain Eukaryota; kingdom Metazoa; phylum Chordata; class Actinopteri; order Cypriniformes; family Leuciscidae; genus Gila; species Gila orcuttii. The sequence goes on from JAPDVR010000011.1 coordinate 39,466,080, forward strand.
CCTGTCAGTCCCCTCAGAGAAGGCTACTGTAGATGTACATTTAGCAGCCAACGAGTCTGCAACACAGCCCGCTCGCCTGCACACAACCGCCATTTTTATGGCGACCCAGAGAAATCTCAAAAAGAGTATAATTTCTGGTCATCCGGCTCACGCCGTTGGTGTTTTAAGTGTAGAAAAAGTGCCCACAAATCAGTGCTCACCCCTACACATAAACACGATGCCCTCCGTGTCTCACACACTCACAGAGCCCACTTTCATAAAGCTGGCAAATGCTGCTCGAGTGCTAGATGTAGAGAATGTGCCCACAAATCTGTGCTCACACCTACTCGCCACCCGCTCTGTTACACGGCCACAACAGCCTCACATCGGCCAAGTTATGAACGTAAGTCATGTGCCCGCTCACGAACGCTCACGCTTACTGACAAACACTTCAGTAACCCAAGAAGGAAGGAGCTCTAAGGCTTATCTTAGATCTGAGATATTTTAACAAAGATCTCATGAGAAGGCCGTTCAAAATGCTCACGAACAGACAAATTCTCGTGCAAGTTCGCCCGAGGGACTGGTCTATCTCTCTCGATCTGAAAGATGCATACTTTCAGATTCCGATAGTCCCCCGTCACAGGCCATTCTTGGGATTCGCCTTCGACGGTCGGGTATATCAATACACCGTCCTCCCGTTCGGCCTGTCTTTGGCACCCCGTACATTTACGAAGTGCATGGACGCGGCTCTCGCCCCCTTGAGAGAACAAGGGTTGCGAATTCTGAACTATTTGGATGATTGGCTGATTTTAGCACAGTCAGAGATAGAACTGTTATCTCACAGAACAGTGCTCCTCAGTCATCTGGAAAGCCTGGGTCTCACGGCCAACTGGACCAGGAGCTCATTACTGCCCCGTCAATCAGTTTCCTTTCTAGGAATAGAACTGGACTCTGTGGCTATGACGGCCCGTTTATCGACACAGCGCGCGCCGTGTTCGACACCTGGCCGCATCTTTCCAGAAGGGCAGCATCGCTTCTCTGAAAACATTCCAGAGGATGCTAGGCTGTATGGCATCGGCTGCGGCTGTGCTTCAGCTGGGCTTGCTGCGCATGCGCCTGCTAAAACGCTGGTTGAACGCCCAAGTGCCTCACCAGGCTTGGGGTTTAGGCCGCAGACTGATCAGAGTGGCTGCGTTTTGGCTCTGCAGCCCTGGTTAGCGGCCGACTGGTACCAGCGGGGGTGACAATGGGAGCTGTCTCACACCGAAAGGTCATCTCGACGGACGCCTCCAACTTAGGATGGGGCGCCCTCTTCGAGGGCAGAGCGGTCTTTGGCCTGTAGTCAGACCAAGAGAGACGCTTCAACATAAACTGTCTGGAGATGATAGCGGTCGAGAACGCGCTCAAGCGCTTCCTCCCGTTCATACGGGACCACCATGTGCTAGTCCGCTCGGACAACATGTCTGTGGTTTCCTACATACACCGTCAGGGCGGTGTCAGATCCAGGAGTCTCTGCTATCTGACAGAACGCCTTCTCGTATGATCTCAGCACCTCCTGCGCTCGCTGAGAGCTGCGCATGTGCCAGGCCACCTGAACAACGGCCCAGACAAACTGTCCAGGAACTACGTTCCCCCAGGGGAATGGTCCCTCCACCCCCAAACAGTCCAGTTACTGTGGCGCCTTTTCAGCAAAGCGGAAGTCGACCTGTTTGCGTCAAAAGACAACGCTGATTGCCCGATGTTCTTTTCAAAGAACGAGCGTTCACTAAGTCGACGCGTGGTCAGTCAATAGGAAGAAACGAGCTTGTCATCTGCTTCCTTAGAGGAGCCAGGAGGATGAATCCCCCGCGCCCCCGTCGGTTCCCATGTGGGATCTTTCCTTGGTCCTAGAGGCCCTGAAAGCTTTCCCCTTTGAACCGATAGACTCCGTGGACCTAAAGTACCTCTCGCTCAAAACCGTTTTTCTGACAGCTCTGTCATCAGTCAAACGTGTGGGGGATTTACACGCACTATCTGTTAGCACTGCGTGTCTTGAGTTCGGACCAAATGACTCTAAAGTCATCCTCAAACCAAGGCATGGCTATCAGTGATGCGCGGGTTGATCCAAAATGAGCGGGTGCCTGCGGTCACCCGCGGTTACGAGTCATCCAAAAATATTTTTAATGATATTCTGGTCGCGGTCGGTCGGGTCGTTTGAAATAAAGATTCCAATTAAACCTTTGCAATTTATATAGCCTAGTACTAGACACAATTTTCTATGAAATACATAGGCCTACACTTTATTGGCTGAATAACTGGCATGAAGATGACGCACGAGCTCAGTATGCCTGTTCATGGTCAGTCAATAGCCGCGTGTGGTGTCCAAGTTTGTAAATAAAGACTGAATGGCAGCGTCTGATATATTTGTATAGGCATGATTTCGGCCTCTGTGCTCGCGCTGGCCAGTGGAAAAGCGGCTAATGGGTGAAGATGGCATGAAGAAGACTGTACATTTGCGAGATGGACGTATGCACATTAGGCTACTCTATTTGTTCTGTGTTTTCTTTCTAAACAGTTAGGCTATGTTTATGTGGTATTTTTCATGTTTTCATCACGCAATCATGTTTTTGATGCGGTGGTGACGCGTTCACGTAACAACATGATGAGGGTGGCGGTGGCGCTGCCGATAAAGCACCTAAAAGCTGTCACAAAGAACCGGCAAAAGCAATGAATGATTATGAATATGTCAAATATAGCAAGGAGACATTTTAATTGTTTATTAATAAAGATGAAGTTGACGTTGCTGCCTCGCGATCTTCGCAGTAGTGAATGCGCCAGAGAGAAATGCACATTTCATACAGATAGGCTAAGCAGAGAGCAGTTAGTTTTCTTTCGTTTTGAATTGTTCTGTTTACAAGCAGACATTTCAATATACAGGTCCTTCTCAAAAAATTAGCATATTGCGATAAAGTTCATTATTTTCCATAATGTAATGATAAAAATTAAACTTTCATATATTTTAGATTCATTGCACACCAACTGAAATATTTCAGGTGTTTTATTGTTTTAATACTTAGGAATTTTGGGTTTTCATGAGCTGTATGCCAAAATCATATCTCAAAAAATTAGCATATTTCATCCGACCAATAAAAGAAGTGTTTTTAATACAAAAAAAAAGTCAACCTTCAAATAATTATGTTCAGTTATGCACTCAATACTTGGTCGGGAATCCTTTTGCAGAAATGACTGCTTCAATGCGGCGTGGCATGGAGGCAATCAGCCTGTGGCACTGCTGAGGTGTTATGGAGGCCCAGGATGCTTCGATAGCGGCCTTAAGCTCATCCAGAGTGTTGGGTCTTGCGTCTCTCAACTTTCTCTTCACAATATCCCACAGATTCTCTATGGGGTTCAGGTCAGGAGAGTTGGCAGGCCAATTGAGCACAGTAATACCATGGTCAGTAAACCATTTACCAGTGGTTTTGGCACTGTGAGCAGGTGCCAGGTCGTGCTGAAAAATGAAATCTTCATCTCCATAAAGCTTTTCAGCAGATGGAAGCATGAAGTGCTCCAAAATCTCCTGATAGCTAGCTGCATTGACCCTGCCCTTGATAAAACAGCTGGTGGATCAACACTAGCAGCTGACATGGCACCCCAGACCATCACTGACTGTGGGTACTTGACACTGGACTTCAGGCATTTTGGCATTTCCTTCTCCCCAGTCTTCCTCCAGACTCTGGCACCTTGATTTCCGAATGACATGCAACCACTCAGGCGCTTCTGCCGCTGTTTCTGGTTCAAAAGTGGCTTGACCTGGGGAATGCGGCACCTGTAGCCCATTTCCTGCACACGCCTGTGCACGGTGGCTCTGGATGTTTCTACTCCAGACTCAGTCCACTGCTTCCGCAGGTCCCCCAAGGTAAGGGTCCTTCTCCACAATCTTCCTCGGGGTCCGGTCACTTCTTCTCGTTGTGCAGCGTTTTTTGCCACACTTTTTCCTTCCCACAGACTTCCCACTGAGGTGCCTTGATACAGCACTCTGGGAACAGCCTATTTGTTCAGAAATTTCTTTCTGTGTCTTACCCTCTTGCTTGAGGGTGTCAATGATGGCCTTCTGGACAGCAGTCAGGTCGGCAGTCTTACCCATGATTGCGGTTTTGAGTAATGAAACAGGCTGGGAGTTTTTAAAAGCCTCAGGAATCTTTTGCAGGTGTTTAGAGTTAATTAGTTGATTCAGATTATTAGGTTAATAGCTCGTTTTGAGAACCTTTTCATGATATGCTAATTTTTTTAGATCGGAATTTTGGGTTTTCATGAGCTGTATGCCAAAATCATCAGTATTAAAACAATAAAAGACCTGAAATATTTCATTTGGTGTGCAATGAATCTTAAATATATGAAAGTTTCATTTTTATCATTACATTATGGAAAATAATAAACTTTATCACAATATGCTAATTTTTTGAGAAGGACCTGTAGATTGAAATATATTTTTCAGGTCTGTGAAGTAGGCTACCTTATACGCTGAGTTTCGGTTAATTTATTAGACGCGCTCGCGCAGGCGCCTCCTTCTGTTTGAGGTCTCTGTGAAAGTTTTAAAACATTCTTTTAGTGTCGCTTCAGAGCGGTCACGTCCGTAACGGAGAACCGTCACTTCCATACATTGTTTTTTCCTCATAAATGCAAACACGAAAAAAAAAAAAATGAATATTTTATGTTCTGTGGAGAGCCAACCCTTCTTCATCCGGTGGGTAGTATTACTTTTGATTGGCACAGTGTAATTCATAGAATTACAAAAAAAATATTTTGCCTCCTAAAAGTTAAATATTTGTTTTGTCACGCATGAATGCATGTTTTCCCTCATATTAAATATAAAACGCATGTGTAGACTGATATTTTTCTAATGTCTGGACTCCTTTAAGGGGTAGCCTATGGATAAACAGACGTTTCAATATATTGGTATGCTATTAAATGCATTTTCTGAGAATTTATATTTCAGGTTTTGACTGCAAATGCCACGTCCATAACGCTGGAATTCCCCAATTTTAAATAATTTATCCTCAAATAGTTTTGTGGTGTAGGTCTACGTATTTTATAATTTTAACTTCAAAATTCAAATAATACTGACAGTAATTTAAAGATGTGGTAGCATTGGATCTGGACGGGAAGGATAACTCTTGGAGTTGGAAGATTCTGCAGGTCCGTGGATCTGAGTGTTGCGATTTCGGTTTCATATCGCATATCGTTGCAGCCTTAGAATGTTAAGTTCTACTACTGTATATCTACTTTGGTGAACGTAACTCAAAAGTAATACAGGATAATGTAACGCATTGCAATTCTGAGACAGTAATATTGTTAGGTAATGAATTACTTTTAAATAACAGTAACAAGTAATGTATAATGTATTACAGTTTGGAAGTAACTTGCACAACACTGACTACTTTTAAAAAAATGCGGGTCAGGAATCGGGTCGGGTACAATATTTTCTTCTTTTTTTTGCAGTCCGAGTTGCGGGCGGTTAGTTGAAAACGTCGGTCGGGTGCGGGTTGTTTATACATTAACCCGCGCATCACTGATGGCTAGGGATGCTCCGATTGATCGGACGCCGATCATGATCGGCCGATATTGGCTAAAAATAGATTGATCGGCGAACCCCAAAAGCGCCGATCAAAAAAGACGATCACGTGACGTAAATTACTCGCGCGACTTTTTCCCACCTGCATGCGTGGCGCACAGGCACACAACAGAGTGGAGCTTGGCAGTGGCAACATGAGTTCTCCTTCACCGGAACGAATAGGAAGTCTCCCAACGGATTGAAGCGCGTGTCCGAGTGAAGACCGTGCACCGCGCGAGCCACAACAGAACGCGGTATCTGCGCCACTGATCGCTGTGGCAACGAGCACTTTGATCACTTGATAAAAAAAAAAAACATTTCAGCGCTAGATCGCCTCTTATTTAACAAATGAACAAAATGAATGCTCTGAGTTAACTGGAGATGTTTTTATTTATTTGTATTGGTACATTCGTGCCGCGAGATGTTTCAAAAGTGGTGGTGGTATTTTATTTTTTTTGATCTGACGTAGTTGGTTCCTCAACTACATCAGATTCAGATTATTTTATTTAATGCCATGTCAGCATTCAAAGCTATTTTCATGGCAAAAATTCAATTATAAAAATACAAATATCATATAAATACAATAAAACAAAACAAATATAAACAAGAAGTCATTTTATACAATATATATTTTTAAATGAACATATGATAAAAAAATCCAAAACCTTTTCAGGCATAATCTCATTAAATATGTAATTTAATGAAGTAACTTCATAAAAGAGCATTCTGCTCAACTACATCAGACGTTCATAATAATAACAAAAAAAAACTTGCCATAGTTTTGTCCTTTTATCAGTAGCCAGTTTTGGTGTAACAAGTTGTACATTTTGTTGCCAATTAGTAAATGTAGTGGGTGTATTAAGAGGCTACAATTTCCAAATATGCCTAAGTGTAACTTGATCCCCTCCCATTAGGCTGATCTGATGTGTGTTGGTCTGCTTGACCCCTCTTTGTTTGGAATAATTTAATGTTACTCTGCCTTATTTGGGAAAGCTGGCCTAGAATAGCCTTAAGACATCTCATTTTCTAAATACAATTAAATAAACATTTCTACAAATGGTGCAAACTCTGCTAGATTATAGATAAAAGATTCCCATTCCCCTGCCATTCTGTGATCACCAGTGATCGACAATCGGCAGATCATGATTTTGGTGATCGGTAATCGGTGATCGGCCCCAAAAATGCTGATCGGAGCATCTCTACTGATGGCTATGTCCCTAAAGTGTTGGGCACTCCTTCAGAGGGTGAAGGAGTGCCTTATTCAATACTCAGGGTTGGCTTATTCATAGTGTGAATTCAGGACACACTTGTATCCTTTATGAAAATGTATTTTTATTTTTTATTTTATTTTGGTGCCCAATATCAGTCATTTCTGAAAATAAATTACAAAAGTTTAAAAAAAAAAGTGTTTTGGAAAATAGCTCTTTATTTGATTATCATAAAAATGTGATTTCTATACAGGGATATCAACATCGGTAAATATCGGTATCGACCATAAACAGCAATATTAATATCAGTTATCGGTATCGGCCACAATTTTCACATCGGTGCATCACTACCCTCAACAGGGTGAATACACCTCGTCTTTCCTTAATTTAAGACCTATTCAAACTAAAATTAAGACATTTATCACACTATTTGAGAAATGAAAGCCAATTTACGGCCTTAAAATTATGAAAAGTAAATTTAGGACATTAAGGAACATAAGGACAGACGGGAACCCTGCAATTGATGGAAATCCGTCATAGACTCGCTGCAATTAATGGAAATCCGTCGTAGCGACGGAGAACTTTAATCCCTGTGCTTATGTGTCTTAAGGTCTGCAATGCCCTTTGGGCATCAGGGCTCATTCCACCAGAGGTGTGGCCTCGTCGTGGGCTTGGTCCAGCGGGATTTCCATTCAGGACATTTGTGAGGCAGCAGGCTGGGCCTCTCCGTCCACATTTGTTAGGTTTTATAACCTGGAAGTTCCCGCCCTGCAGGCTAGACTTCTGTCAGTATGAGTGGTGTGTATGTCCTGCCCAGATCTTATCATGCGCAGACTACTCTCATGCGAACTTAGCTCTCCTGGTTGAGCTGCACTGTATGGTGAATATTTATATAGACCGGCAACGCCGCTCTGTATTCCCTATATGTGCTTATAAACATGTGCTGGCCCGCATTGCTGGCCACCTGATTCCCAGTTATCTATGTTCCCCGGGAATCCCTGGGACTCATGAAGTGGATGCTTGGCGCGCACGGCGTTGACAATGGGTTCCCGTAGCGTAAGCAACTTGCGCAATACGAGAGAACCTCTCGTAAGAGAACGTACTCGGTTACATACGTAACCTCGGTTCTCTCTAGAAGAGGGAACGAGTATTGCTTAACCCGACCGTGCAGGCGCCATTAGCGATTTTCGCTTCAGTCGATGAAAACCAGTGACACAGCCTCCGAGCCTGACTTTTATACGCTAAACCACCCCCATTTTGGCGGGCTGTGGCGCGTAGAGGGCGCGACGTCGCACGCGAGGCTCGGTGGTAGGCTGCAGCAGTTGCCGCAGGGCAGCCAATGAGCGCGCAAGATAGCCTGCTCTAGGTCTGCTGGCTGCTGCACTGCGTTGACAATAAATGGAAAATTAAGGATAATTTTTGGCTTCAATATCTCGAGAAAAGATGACTTTACCCGTAGCGTAAGCAACTTACGCAATACTCGTTCCCTCTTCTAGAGAGAACCGAGGTTACGTATGTAACCGAGTACTGTTTCAGGCGTGCCACTAAACGGTCAAATACACAAATGTCCGACTTGGCGAGTATTTACAAGACAGTCAGTTATGTCTTTGTGAATTCAGTTGGGAAATAAATCGGATACATGTCATTATTAGATCCATGCATTCAGTCTTAAAGACTATTTACAAGACAGTCAGTTATGTCTTCGTGAATTCAGTTGGGAAATAAATCGGATACATGTCATTATTAGATCCATGCATTCAGTCTTAAAGGGCACCTATTATGCACAATTCACTTTTACATGCTGTTTGAACATAAATGTGTGTTGGCAGTGTGTGAGCAAAACCACCCTAGAATGATAAAAATCCACCCAGTGTTTTTTTTACAATCTCAATAATTCATATGCACTCTCTCAGAATGAGCTGTTCTAAGATTCAGCTTTTTGTGACGTAGAACATGGGAAAGGGGTTTGAATGACAGTGTGGTTGAGGCAGACCCCTCCCTCGGTGATCTGATCCTCCATTGTTGTTTCAACGACAGCCGGACCGCTGTTCTGAAGATTTGTGCTGCCTTCTAGAAAATGCCTCCTAAGAAAAATAAGTGTTTTGTTGTGGACTGTAATACTTCGCATAGTTGTTTGCACTTGCTTCCGACATCAGAGCCACTGAAAACGCAGTGGGTGGATTTTATTTATGAAGGAAATGCGCCTCTTACACTCCCGAAGTACGTTTATGTTTGCTCAAATAATTTTGAGAGTGACTGTTTTTTGAACGGCGGTCAATTCAAAGCAGGTCTTGCTACAAAATTAATCCTCAAGGGTGGATCATTGCCTAGTGTTCGCGATCCAACGACAATTCCTGAAGTAAGTGTATTTTATGATTTCTGAGGTGTTTTCAAACATTTGCGTCAACGTTATCACAGTTTGTGTGTGTCTGTGTGTGTGTTGCACAGCGATGACAACGCAATGAGTTCATAAATGTATCAAATAACCATTCCGAGACATCCTGGTCCATTCTTGATCGTGTTTCTTCAGCCGGAGTCTCTTCGTCATCTGGGTCGGACTCTGGTTCAAACATGTATGGCCGAATGCCATACACAATTGCGGGTCTATCACTCTCGGCCATTATGGTTCTACCGACTGTTAATTGCCATAGTTATGCAAGTTACGCCCACATCCAGCGGCAGGGTGGGGATTAGCAGCTCATTTGCATTTAAGGTTGTCTGCCTCAAAACAGCTAGTTTCAAAACAGGCCCCAAAAATGACACATTCAAATGGTTATAATAAATTAACTGGGGGGTATTTTGTGCTGAAACTTCACAAATACATTCTGGGGACACCCAAGACCAATATTACATCTTGTAAAAAGGGCCATAATAGGTGCCCTTTAAAGACTAGTAAAGTTTAAACTCAGGATTTAATGACTATTTTGACAACTGATTGTTTAATGCAATATTGTGTTTTAAACTGTGCAAATAGATAAGTCTATAGGCTTTTTAGTGAAGATAATAGGTAGACGCTCAGTCTATGTGCTAGTTCTGGGTTTATCACCAAGTTCACTCTGGTGTGTCGGCCAGAACACCACTTAAGGCCATTCCAGAGTATGAAATAAAGAACGGAGAGATAGTTCTTCTGCTGTTTGTTTATTCCTCTTTCTTATGTAGTTCTGATTGTGTGTGTGAGAGTATGTGAGAGTGTGGTTTCTATAAAGAGAGAAACAAATACAAATGAATAAATGAAACATATGCATACACTCATTTCTCTCTAAGCACTAATATACATTACTAAACATAAAATAAACAAAAGTCAGAATATAACTATACAGGATATCTCTTAAACGTTAATACTGTAAGCATAATGAAAGGATTCAAACACTTACACTCTAAAAAATGCTGGGTTATTTTTAAACCCAAATGCTGGGTTGAGCATTTTTACTATGTTGCTGGGTTATTTTCTCCGTAATCAGCTGACAATGACCCAGCATTTGGGTTCGTTTCGGAATCTTTGACCCAGCGCTTACCTCCTCGCGCGCTTTTGTCCTCAACTCTTCAAATCACAACGTCAACACTCAACAGGAGGACGAGAGGTTCAAGCAGGAGCGAGCGTAAAGGTGAGTAACACGGTTTTATTAAAACTATCCTAACGTTAAGTAGTCAACTAAGTCAGAAAGTTAATAATAAGTTGTTGAAATTAACTATGAATTATTGACGACGGACCCTTACAACATTATTTAACACGAATGCTCTATTTTTTGCGTCTGTCGAACTAGCGACCGTTAGGCTAACTTAACTTTCTGGCTAACGTTACACATAACATTCATTATTTTTACACGGTCTGTCATCAATTATTCCACTTATAACACGGTCACAATGTCTAAATACAGTTGTTGGTGTTTTATCTCCAGAAATGTTGCGGGTTTCTTGTACTTGAAACTGACTCGGCGGTGTTGGATGCAGTATAACGTCACTGGCTAGTGGCTGCATATGCTAAAGAAGCTGTAAGTCTACCTATTATTCATCTGTTTTTGTTAGTCATTTTCGTAAGGTAGCTTTACATAAAATATTTTATTATGTTGCAGTATGTTCACTGTGTTTGGGTGCGTGCGCCTTAGTTCAATTTGGCTATAAAGCAGCTCTGCAGAGCCAGAAAGTGATGTCATCGTCCAGCTCAGTACAATTCTCATCAAAAACTGTCATTATTCAGCTGAAGTCAGTTCAGTGTTGCTTCAGTTCCGTTCAAAAAACTGTGTAAAGATAATAAATTCTGAAGTAGTTACTGTAGTTCAAGTTGGTCTTAAAGCAGCTCTGAAAAACAGTCATTCAGTTCAGTTCTCATCTGATATTGTCAGTGCAATCAAATCAATAATAATATTGTTGAATATATTAAGTGCCCCCAACTAAGCAAGCCAGAGGCAACAGTGGCAAGGAACCCAAACTCCATCAGGTGACAGGAAAAAAAAAACCTTAGGAGAAACCAGGCTTATGTATTAAACAATACAATTTATTATTTTGGTTTGTCATGCAATTTGGTACACAATCATTAAAATAATTATGATGATCATATAATAAACATTAATAAATAAACATTAACAACATTTATATATTATTTTTACTATCTTGAAACTTCGCAATGCTCTCAGGCGATCGTTATACGAATAGACTAATACATTGGAATTAATAAAAAAATATTCTATGAAATATCTGCAGGTGATTTTATAAAATATTTTTGAATTATCCACAAAATTAACAATTCTTATGTTAATTAAGCTGTTAAAAATCATTTTGTCTATTTATTTATTTTATTTTTTAATTAAGTAATGATTCATTAAAAAGATTTATATAAAAAAAAAAGCCAGCTAAAAAAAAAACGGGAGCCAGCACTAAAATAAAATTTAAAAGCAGGTATAAGACTCGTTAGCACTGTCAGCTAACTTTGTAAAGATATTACTAATCAGATGTTTCCTTCTATTCTTTTACAGCAATGGACAGTTTTGTTCAACAAAAACTCATCAACTGGAATCTTGAGTGCCTTATTGAAAAATTTGCAGGTAAATATGTGATGAACAATTTTGAATTTCAAATTCCCTTTCTTTGTAGGTAATCTTTTTTCACAGTTCCATCCAGTGCCAGCCCTACCACTTAACCAAGTTTGCTACACCATTCACAATAAGATAAAAAACATGAATGGCCAATTTACTTGTCCAAAGTACAAGCACATGACAAGGCTTGGTGTCAAGGCTTGGTGTCAAACCCTGTAGGGTGAATTTAAATCACTTATATTGTAGGGCTGGCATAGGATACCACTTCTGTGCCTAGTCAATGTCAGTGTAATTTCATAGATAGCCTTGTTTGTTTGTGTTATCTTCCTTTTAGATGAGCAGATAGATGATGACAGTTTCCTGTTGCTGGATGAGAACACAATTGCAACACTCATCCCCAAAATTGGCGTGCGGTTAAAATTTTTAAAACATTTCAAAGAACTGAAATTTGTAAGTCTATAATGCATTATAGGTGTTTTCGATGCCAAGCTATCATAGCTGACTTGAAACAGTTTTTTACCCACTTAAGAGCAGTCCACAGTATTAACAGTGCTTCCACACATTTTGAATGCAATCAGCATGGTTGTCGGAGGACTTTTTTTTATATGAGGTCATACAGAAGGCACTTACTGCAACACAATAATGCCCACAATGAGACTAACAATGCATCTAGATGTAATGCTGACCAAGCACCCATTTCAACATTTGAGGCACTGGATGCTCAAGAGCATTCATGCATGGAAGAGTCTGACATTGGTGGGGTCAGTGACATGGATGATTTGGAGGAAGAGGATATGACAGATAGGGTAGCTCTTTTCCTGGCAAAACTCAAATCAAAGTTTTCACAGACTTTTTCTGCAGTAAATTTTACAGTGCAAGAAACCTCAAGTCTGTTGTCAGATATAGTCTCCAAGCTTCAGGATAGAACTATGTCTTTCCTTAAGGCTCTTGGGCAGGACAAAAGCATAGAGGCACAGGAATTGAACCATCAATTCCAGGCAGCATCTGAGCCTTTCAAAGGTCTAGAGACTGAATATAGGCAAATGAAATATTTTATGCAGTCTGGGAACTTTATTCAGCCAATAGAGGAGACTTTCCCTGGGATTTCCTATGTTCAGCACATAGATTCCAGCAGTGGTACAGTAAAACAAATTTCAAAGAGTGACACGTTTCAGCGCATTCCACTTAGATCACTCCTGAAAAAGATACTTGAACTACCAGGCATCATGTCCAAGGTTGTTGCATGGCAGAAGAGCACTAATGGTCTCCTGCAAGACTTTTGTGATGGTGAGCTCTGCCAAAACCATGCCCTGTTCTCTCAGGAGGTCTCTATTCCTCTCCTTATTTATATTGATGATGTAGAGACTGTGAATCCACTTGGCTCAAAGACATCTGTCCACAAAGTAGGGTTTATGTATTTTGCCATCAAATCTTTACCGAAAGAGCTGCTTTCCAGCTTATCCTCCCTTTTTCTGCTGGCAGTCTACAAAACTGATGACGCCAAAACCTATGGCATTAATGCGGTTTTAAAGCCTGTAGTGGAGGACATAAAATCTTTGGAGAAAGAGGGTGTGGATATCAAAACACCATCATTTGATGGAAAAGTAAAAGTCAGCATTTGCCAGGTTGTTGGTGATAACTTGGCACTAAATGGAGTTCTTGGATTCACCGAAAGCTTTGCAAGCAATTATGCTTGTCGGTGGTGCCGTGTACCAAAAGACATCCTTAGAGTACAGACTAAGGAAGACCGTGACATTCTTCGGACTGCTGAGTCCAACGAGAGAGACCTCAGTCTTGGCAGTGTCTCAGACACTGGCTTAAAACAAGCAAGTGCCTTTAATGATCTCCACTTTTTTGATGTCAGCAAGAACTTAGCGCCAGACATTATGCACGACATCTTAGAAGGTGTAGGGTGTTATGAGATGAAATTGATCATAAACTCACTGATTGAGGAAGGACACTTCACGTTAGATACATTAAATTGCAGGATCACCAGCTTTGATTACGGCTTCAGTGATGCCCACAACAAGCCTTCTCTGATTACAAAGAATTACCTGCGTAAAGAAGATGGGACCATGAAACAGACAGCAGCACAGATGTGGTGCTCTTTGAGACTGCTGCCTCTAATGATGGGAGATCTAGTTCCAGAGTCAAATAGGTTCTGGCAGCTACTGCTTCTCCTCCTTTCCTGCTTGGAATTGATTTTTTCAGTATCTCTCACTGTTGAAAGTACGATCTACTTGAAGTGGCTCATAGAGGAACATCATACTATGTTCCTTGAGTTGTACCCACAGCAACATCTAAAACCTAAACACCACTTTATGTTGCATTATCCAAGAGCCATAAGACAGCTTGGGCCATTGATGCAGTATTGGACTATGCGGTTTGAAGCAAAGCATAACTTCTTTAAACGCATAAGCCATGTCACATGCAACTTCAAGAATATCTGTAAAACTATGGCCATTAGACATCAAGTAATGCTGTGTTACAATTTCTTTTCTGGAAATGTCTTTGATCACCCCATCGAAGTGGGCCCAGGTCACAGCACTATTCTTGCAGACCTTGAGAGATGTCATGATATCCAAGGAGGCTTGGAAAATGTTCCAGCCCACACAGAAATGTATGTACCAGCCTGGGTGAAATTTAAAGGAACCACATATAGGCCAGGTATGACACTTTTTGTGTCTTACTGTTCAAGTGGTGACCCCCAGTTTGGACATATAAGACACTGTTTGGCTTTTGACTCCAAACTGAAATTTGTGATTCAAAAGTTTGAAACTGTTGGATTTGAAAGGCATTTGTTTGCCTATGCTGTGCAATACACTCATGTCTTCACATGTATTGATGTCACTGACCTCACTGATCATCATCCCCTCCATGCTGTTCAGTCATTCAGAAAAAATGACGATTGTTTTTATGTATCTCTCCGATACAGGGTGTTTTAATTATCTGAAAACAATGGAATTCATTTTTTGTTTGAAACAGTCAAATCAAAATTAACTTTTTTAGTATTCAGTGTTACTTAGTTAGGGGAGAGATTAGGCAAGCTTCATCATTATCTGGCTCCAAGCATGCATACAGTTCTTAGAAACAGGAGCCTTCTTCACAAACCAGATATGGAGACAGTGGTCAGGACCTGTACAGCTTTGGCATAGAATGTTTGCACAATTCAGGCTTGGCAGTTGAGTGAGTGAAAAAAATGCAAAGTGAAATATGTTTTAATTCAGTTTTAATGTACTCTAGTACTCTAGTGCTAGATACAATGTAGTGTTTTTTTTAATAGGGCTGCACGATATTGAAAAAAAAAAGGACAGTGCAATATTTTGTTTTTTTGCTATATATTTTGCGAATATGAAAACAATTTCACCAGATGATCTGAATAGCTCTATTTGTAAAGAATTAATCATTCTAGGATAATTGGGGTAATTTTGAAGGGGAGTTCATCTGCATAGAAAATAAAACAAATTACAAGCAGAGGTAAATATAATAGAAAGTTCAGTGTTGATTCATTTATCAAACGTTATTAATTCAGTTAATTAATCTACTGTATATAGCCATTCTGGAGAAAACTGTGATGTCATCGTCCAGCTCAGTTCAGTTCTCATATAATGGTGTCCATGAGAGATCAAAAGTATTGTTGAATATTAAGTTCCTATACTTGACATAACGATTCTAAAACAATATACTGTATCGTGCAGCCCTAGTTTTTAATGTACAGTATGTAGAAAACTGTTTGAAAACCATATATTTGCTTAAACAGTTTTTTTTATTTTTTTTATTTTGTAGAATAGTATCCCACCACACTCTAGCATTGCTCCTGAAAATACACAGCCAAGCACTTCTCCTGAAAATACAGTCTCAACATTTGGACGCACTTCACCTGAAAATACACAGCCAACATTTGTTCTTCAGCTTGTTCCAGATGATACGCATGTATGTTTCTAAAACTAATTTGAATTAGATATGACAGTCGTCTTGTAAAATAACATGAAATATACTATTTGCAATCAAAAAGTCAACTCTGCTATGTACCCCAGGATATCCGTGCAGTACTGATGAAAGCCCCACATGGACCCTCTATTGTGGAGAGCCTAGAGAGTAATACAATTACCACCCAGCAAAGGCGTGCAATGGTGCGAATTATTGTTGCTCATCTTATTGAGAAATATGGCGAAACGTGAGCAGTGGCTTTTTTTTTTTTTTACTGTATGAAACTTTCAAATTTAAAATAACAAGCTTTCCTTTCATATTTGACAATCAATGCAGACCATCAACAGAGACCAAAAAAGCAATGGCCATCTCTTTAGTAGAGACATTTTCCTGTCTGCGTGACCCTGAAGGCAATGGCTATGTGAGTATATGCATCTTACTTTATCCGCAGTCACTAAACTTTCCTGTTCGGCCGAGTTATTCTGGTCTTCAACCAATCATGTCTATACCCATATGATTGTGTATGTTTTGCAGTGTGTGTCTACTATTTGAATTATTTGTGCTCACTCATGAAGCAGTCTTGTGTTTGAGATAAATCAAATTTAAAATTTAATACATAACTCAATAACATCATCTTTCAGGAGGCATGGTTCAGCCCGGGGCAAAGGCACAGACCTTCCACAGGATTTCTTGAGGAGCGCCTTCGCAATATTAGGAAAAGAATGCGCCGATTAAGAACACCATCTTCTGTGGCTTTTATCTGTGAGAAGAGGTCGACTGTTATTCCAGGTAATAAAATTCCTTATGTCGTAATCTTCACACAAAGCACTAAAGTTTTTCTTTTTCACTACAAATCAGCATACAGTTGACTTTAATTGCAAAGTTTAATCATCATTGAGGCCATCCTTAAAAATATTCTTGTTTGCCGTAACCCGACCGACCCTGTCAATTTAGGACCGACCCAATTATTATTATTTTTTTCCCTTTTAGTCTGACCGACTTGCCGGTTGTAACTTGCGTTAAGACCGACTGATTTTTTTTACAACTAATAACAAATGAAATTAATTATATTTTAGTTAGTATTGTGAAAGTTGCTTATGCCTACATACAAACGTAGGCTACGTTCTTTCGTTTAAATAAAAACCCGTGCGGCGTCATCGTCATCTATGATTGTTTATGCCATTGGTTTACGCATGTTACACTATGGCTTGTACATTCGCTTCGTTTCATTCACTGTTCGCGCTTGGTACCGAAACCCGGTATTAAACGGGCCCCAGGGCTGAATTTCAGCCATTTCTATATATGATAGTATTAAACCATTTGTCTGTGATGCAATTTTGCTATTCGCAGTCCAGAAGAGAGAGAGAGCGATCTCACGCGGAGCCACAGCGCGCACAACACACAGCCCTGCTTAATGAGTAGCCTAACAATGAGGACAGAACTAAACATTCAAACGTGGTTACACTTAAAATCTGGGATATTATTCTAATTTTATTTTAGATTTCGGCTTTGAAAGATTAGAAAAAGAAGATATTTGAGATGAAACCATTACAACTCATTCTGTCTAGCAACTTCCTTCCCTTCACAGCGTTGCGCTGTCATTTCTTCCTAAAACCCAAACGTACCGTCAGAATCAGCACGATCGTGATTGTTGTAAAATGCAGACTCTACTGATGCTAAATTGCGGACGCGTTTAATCATTAAAAGAGTTATTAAACGCACAAAAATCTGCCAAGAGACGCTGTTCACAAGGCGACGCGCGCTCCGAAATGAACTGCAACGAGACAAGAAAAGTATACTTAACTTTGGGCTTCATGTGCGCATCTAAACTATCAAATATACATAAAATATAAAAATGACCAGCTCTGAGATTCACTGAAACACAGTTTATGTCTTAAATGGACGTAAATAGTTGGGAGAAAATGATGGTGCATCAGTCACTTATTAGATTTGCACTCGTCTTAAAGGGGCAGCGTCTAATAAACGATTGAGCCATTAATGCGAATCAAACTACAAAAGGCAGAGAAAATCACTCACAGCCCTTGAATGAATAACTTAAACTTTAATAAGCGTTAATCTATCTATGATCAACTATGCAGTGTTATTTTACATTTGATTACTAAGTTAAATTTCTTTTCAGACAGAAACACTGAGGCCTACCTTAAAAGTAATTTTAGACCTTCCTGAAATTAAAGCACTGTGTATTTAATTTGTATCTTTGTTTAATTGTATTCTTTTTTTGAACATGTGTTTGTACTTGTTTTTGCTTATTGTATCCTATCTCAGTGTTTCCCCTAGAAATATTTCCAGCAGCGGTGCTGTTACGTGCTGGAGGTTGTTACCAAGCCGCGCGCGGGGGGGGGTCTGGGGGTATGCACCTCCAGAAGATTTTTTTTAAACATAACCCCTTAAACCATGACTTCTGGCAAGTTTTGTGGATAGAAATGGACATTTTGAGAAAAAATTAAATATGACATACCATCAACAGATTCAAGGCATGATTATTGCAGCACGTACCTTGTACTGGTCACAAACAGAAACCTTCATTTTATAATTTTAGACAGGATTATTCATGTTTTTCTTTTGTGTTAATTTTCAGCTAGGTAGAAATTATTTAGGGGAAAAATGAAACGGCACAACCCAGAAAAAGATTATTTACAATTTATTGAAAATGTCATCTTAATGGCAAAGGCCACACCCAATCTGTGAGCACTTAATTTTTCTGGGCTTTTCATAGAAGATCTCTAAGGCTCTTTGGTAATTGAATGCTATTGTGGGGTATTTTTTGTTTGTGCAAGAAGTCTTATGCTCATCTAGCCTGCATTTATTTAATCAAAAATACAGAAAAAAACAGTAGCCTAATGTTGTGAAATATTATTACATGATGTTCTTTTGAACTTTTTTATGAATCAAAGAATCTTAAAAAAAAAATCGCCATGTCCAGAGTTTTTAGGTGTGTACGTGAATGAAGTGAATGTCGTGATATTACTGATCATGGAAAGATTTTGCAGCGGCGCTGAAAATCCAGCGGCGTCGCTGCGCCGCTTCTGAATACATTGTAGGGGAAACACTGTATCTCATGTATATAAAACAAAAAAGCCTGCACACTGCTGCATAACAAATAGCCTTGATATTTTATTCGTTTTGTTAAAGCATTGATTTTTCTTTTGCTATAGATATTTTACATTTCAAAATATAAAGCAAATGTTAATTATTACCCGAATGTAAAAAAAAAAAAAACACACACCAAAAAGAACCGAAAAGAATACCGTTAAAGTACCGGATCGATAAGCAGTATCGGTAAGAGTAGTAATACCATTAAAACTTTAATGATACCCATCCCTAGTAATGATGCAGTAAATAAAATGTTCGCGGTCACCTTTCAAAGTCATACGGGTTTGGGCACCATAATAAATGCATTCTAAAAAATGCATTAAAACATCTTGACACCGCTTTAACTTGTTAACTTGTTTAACTTGCACGAAGTTCTGGAAAAACTGTGCCCAGATCTTTTCCCCTCCCTGTCTAACGGTGACCGTGTCGACTGACCTGAAGGAAACCACTCAAATGTTGGTAGAGGAAACTCAAACTATTGAGGACGTGCTACAATTTGACCCTAAAATCAAAGTGGTTTCTTTTAAATTGAAATTTCAAAGTGAGCCACCACCACCGGCCTTTTTTTTTTTTTTTTTTTTTTTTTTTTTAATGTGTTTTAGGTGGACAGATCAATACAGTACACAGAACATGTAGAATGTTGGAAAATAACAATGTCTTTTCTGTTAACCAAATGCTTTTTAATATTCACTATTACTTCAATGCAAGTGAATGCTCGCCGTTATTTGTTGCTTAGTGACGTGTGTGTTCGAGTAAGCCAGAAATGCGCAGATTCTGCGCAATACGCTGTATTTAATATATCATGAGGACTCTTGTTGCGCTAAATCCACGCAGATTTGGTTCTAAAGTTCATTTTTACCCTTATTTGGCGGGTTGGAGGGTGTTAATTTCAATCCCTGAATGTTGCACTCCTGTTTGTCATTGTGCACGAAACTTCACGCCAATAAATCATCAGAACTATTGCTGACTTGTGCGTGTCTCAAGCGCCCTCTTTACGTTCGTCCTAATGCCTGTTAGTTGTCTGTGGGGGAAATAAAAAAATGTACTTTTTTTTTTTTCATTGAATCTTGAAAAAAAAAATTTAGACCTATATATGACCCCATTTTTTTTTTTTTTTTTTTTTTTTTTTTTGCTGTTACTGCAAGCCAAAACATTTTTAAGGATGGCCTGAGTGAAAGTTTATCATTTGCATGTGCTTTTAAGTCCTGTCAGTTTAAACATCAAGAACAAGAAGACTGGAACTCACGCACTGTTTAAGAACAACTGCTCTAACTTGTTAACATGGTCGGAAAAAAATATAGAAAACCAAATGCTGACAATATACACTAATGACAAGGGATTTGGGTCTGGGATTTGGTTTATTTCATCCAATTAAAATGTAGCAAACCTTTCTCCATGGTCAGAGGGCAGCCTCACTATAAAACTGGTCCTGAAATGCCCTAGATTAGAATATACTGTTTATATCCTTTATCAAGAATGACATGTGCTGATGTTAGTTTACCATTATGACTTAATATTTTATCTACCTTTCAACAGCTTCAACTTTGTCTCCTGAGAGGGCAGTTCAACTGAAAGAATGGCTAAAAAACAATACCAGACCACAGGACCAAGTGGAGCAGTATATGAAAGAAACTGCTCTTTTTAGGGCTCATTGGATTCGTGAGAATGGCTCCAAGCCAATATCTGAAGTTTTATCAGAGTTCCCTCGTCTCATGGACACCCCAGGCATGGTAAATATAATGTAAACTCAATATCTTCTTAACTCTCTTCCTCTCCCATTGGTTTGAAGGATATTATTTTTATTTATAATTAATTAACATTAATTATGATAAAATGCTAGCCTCACATTCAGCAATAAAAATAAAAAAAAAAGACAAAAATATAAATTACTTTTTTTTTTTTTTCCCAAAAACAGATATCTCAGGACTTCAGTATACTTCACCCTGATGCTGCAGACAAAATGTGCTTATCATGGTTGCCTGTCTTTGCTGACAAGATCCTGGCCTTTGCTAAAAGAGATGGACGACAGATGGATGTCCTCAATAATTTAGACAACATGTCTGCAGGTTAGGAGAAATATTAAATTAAAAACAGAAGAAATTATTGCATTTAAAGGGGTCATGAATTGCCCTTTTTCTAATTTGCCATTTATTTCTACTTAGATTCCAAAGGCATACTAGCACTTAAAATCTTGCCTGTCATTCTTCCCCCGCCTGTGTACAAGATTGGCCACAAAACCTTTCGGCCAACTATTCAAGAAGCAAGAAACTCATTCATTGATGTACAACCTGTAAGTAAAACAACAGGACAACAGAGCAGGCTCATTTCTTTACACTTGTTTGTAGGGCTGCACGATAAATCGTTTTAATCATAATCGCTATTATTGCTGCTTGGATCTGACACGCATTTAATTTTCTCACAACTCTTTAAGTTAATTTAAGACGTTATTTAACTGATTTAAGACTGCTCTTATGAAAACCTAAGACACACTTTTAAATAATTATCTATGTCTGATATTGTCATTCCCTCATTTAGTCTGGAACCAACATGGTTCTTTACCTGGAAAGGCAGAGAGAAGCGAAACCCTACCCCTTTGTCTTGGAGCTTGGACTGGCTGGACAGTTTTTTTTGGTGGTGAATGGGCAAGCTCTGGAACAGGTGACTCTCCTCAAGGCTGTGGATGTTTGTTTCAAGTCATTTTATTGCTTTGACCTTCACTATCCGAAACAATGTGCCCCTGTTTGGGAATTTTTGCAGCAGGTAGTGTATGGAATGCCTGGAACAGAAAATTCAAGCATACGGTTTTTGCGGGCCTCCATTTTTGCTGCAGAGGACTAAATGATAGCCATTAATTGAATTGAGCAATATATGTCAATTTTTCTTTCTTTTTTGTTTAAAATTTTTGTGAAGGGATCCTTTAGCTATTTTTAATCTTTAACTTAGTGTGAAAACACTGCCTGGAAAATTCAAGTATACCGTTTTCATGTCTCCCATCTTTGCTGCACAGGACTAATTGATTGCTTATTTAAGTGAATTGTAATGTATGTAAATATGTTTTATTTTATTGTAAATTTTTGTGTAAAGAGAATCTTTAGCTATTTTTTACAGTTTATAACAGAGTTTTTATGTGCCTCCCATATTTGCTGCACAGGACTAATTGATTGCTCATTTAAATTAATTGCAATGTATGTAAATGTTTTATTTAATTTTTTTTGTGTGAAGAGAATCTTTAGCTATTTTATACAGTTTATACGCAGAGTTTTCATGTCTCCCATTTTTGCTGCACAAGACTAATTGATTGCCTATTTAAATTAATTGCAATGTACTTGCAATGGGTTTTTTTATTGTATTTTTTTGTGAAGAGAATCTTTAGCTATAGGCTATTTTACAGTTTATAGAGTTTTTGCTACACAGGACTAAATAATTGCAATGAATATACATTGTTTGTTTTGAATTTTGAGAATCTTACCATTTTATAATCTTTTAACATACCAACATTTTAGCACAAATGATTTTTCTGGACCTAAGTTTATGCTGCAGATGAATAATTGTTGATTAAACATGAACTTATTTATTATTTATTTAAAATTGTATTTATTTATTTATTTATGATTATATTAATTTCCTGGAATAAACACTTTAATTGAATCAATAAACAGTCGTGTTATTATTGTTATTCATATAATTTTTATTTTATTTTTGTTTAGTATTTTTATTATGTAAAATACATAACCTGTAACATGGGGTTGTTTGACCCAGCATGTTTGACCCAGCACTGACTAAAAAACAACCCAGCAAATGGGTTAATGTTATAAAACCCAACCTGCTGGGTCAAAATAACCCAGCATGTGTTCTGTCCAATATTTACCCAGCGCTGGGTTGCCAAATAACCCAAATTGGGTTGTTTTTAACCCAGCATTTTTTTGAGTGTATATATGATTCTCAGATTTTCAATCATAGGTTAAATTCCCACTAACATAGACAGCACTTACTGTCATCTATGATATGCTTTAAAGTTTCCAACTAACTAAACGGCTGGATGCTTTGGCCAAATTCTATGTTCCTGTCAAGATAGCAAAGTCTTGATAGAGAAACCTCAATAGCGATCCAAAAAACAATATTTACCACCACTTATTTTACTCAACCACAAAGTACTGATCAATCCTAACAACAAATATGAAAGTATAAACACATCTAAACACGATATTACATATATTTAACCCGACGTACTAAATCAGATGAGCCGAAGCTCGAACGTGAAATGTACGAACGCGGATATAATTAGCACCACGGTCGCATAGCGACTCCTTAAACTACTAACTCTTATCCACATCAAATAACAGAAATAACAACTAGTTTGACAAATAATACAATAATCACAGATGTACTTACTCTTCTCATTTACGCACACTCTCAATAAAGGTGCAGCTCACATCTACAATCTGACCGACCGACCGACCGACTGATTGACTGACTATCTATCGTACTGCATACTGTGTGACGTCAGATAGTATACAAACCAGCGCAAGCTTTGGCTACAGTTACAAGCACTGAATAAACGGAAGTAAACGTGAAACATAAAGCCTAATATGGTCAACTATACTAAATAATAGCAACACTAACATAAATTTGGAGCCTTTTCTACAGGCTTGTTCCAGTCTGGTTATTCTCGATAGTACATCTCAAAGTACTTTTCTATCCCTTCAAAGTCATTTAAAGTCAGTAACAATTGCATGTTCTTACTTTTTACAGTGTGCAATGTTATCAGATATGATCGTTTGCACTTGCATTGAACTGACATGATTTTTAAATCTCAGTCTTTATGAAAACCACAAGGGAAGATAATTTGGAAAAGCCTGTCTAAACGCATTTCAGTGTGTGTATATGTAAACTGATATAGTATTTATATTATCACAGAAGACAGCTTTAATAATTGAGTGTTGGGTCAGTAAATGTAATTATTTCAGCAGAGTTAAAAGCAACAACAGCTGTATTCTGAGTAAAACACTTTCAACAACATTTCAGTGATTCAATACTTCCAAAGGGAATGACTTGTATTGGACAGTTTTAACACATTCCTAAATGTTGTGCTAATTGTAATTGCTGCAACAAAAAGAAAAGAAAAAATCTGGCAAATGAGTCTTTCAAACGCATTGAGTAATGATATAGCCTTATTTACCTCCAGTGTTTCAAGTTCAATACCAAAGCTCACTCGAAGTAAAAAGAACAAACAAAGGGTTAAAAGGTTAAAAGCAAAGCTGATATTTTGTCTATTTAAAATTGATGTAGAATTATGTAGAAGTGGAATTGATGGAAGATTTAAAAGTCTGTCTGATCAAATGCTTTTGTGCGATGCTTTATTCAAAGTGTCCATGTCTATCTATCTATCTATGTATGTTTTTTTTCTTATCCTATATATAGGTAGCTGTAGCAATGTTCAGGGAAGGAGGAGGCGGGAACCGGCGAACATTCAAACATATTTAAAATAAAACAAATACACCAAAATACCGCCAGCAGCCCCTCGCGGACGACTGCTGGCTACCGAAAATAAACATAACTGCCAGCAGCCCCTCGCGGACGACTGCTGGCTAAAATAAAATACAAATCCAAAAACCAAAACACAACGTAAAACGATACTCGGTTACTAACGAAACCTCGGTTCTCTCTAGAGAGGGAACGAGTATTGCGTAAGTTTAGCTTACGCTACGGGAAAGATTCATCTTCTCGAGATACTGAAGCCAAAAATTATCCTTAATTTTGTATACCTTGTCAACGCAGTGCAGCAGCTAGCAGACCTAGAGCCGGCTATCTTGCGTGCTCATTGGCTGCCCTGCGGGCAACTGCTGCAGCCTACCAGTGAGCCCGGCGTGACGTCACGCCCAATGAAGGGCGCCCGCGCCTTCATAGCGTCACAGCCCGCCAGAATGGGCGTGGCTTAGCCTATAAAGGAAAGGGGCTGTAGGCTGCTTCCCTGGTTTTTGTCGACTGAAGCGAAGTCGCTCGTGGTGCGAGCACGGCCGGTTACGCAATACTCGTTCCCTCTCTAGAGAGACCCGAGGTTACGTTAGTAACTGAGTATCGTTCTCTTACGAGAGGTTCTCTCGTATTGCGTAAGTTTAGCTTACGCTACGGGAACACTTTGTCAACGCCGTGCGCGCCAAGCATCCACATGAGACCCCGATCTTTCTAGGGGGGAACCCCATAAGTGGAAAGAATAAGGTGGCCGGCCACGCGGGCCATCACTTGTACATAAGCACACATAGGGAACACAGAGCAGCGCGGGCGCGGGGTCTGTATAGGCACATGGCATAATTCCATTTAGTGTAGCTCAACCAGGAGAGCTGGGTCATGTGAGAGTGATCTGAGCAGGAGATCTGGGCAGAATACACCTCTCGTTCAGACTGACAGCAGTTTAGCCTGCAAGGCGGGAACTTCTAGGTTATAAAACCTGACAAAGGTAGACGGGGAGCTCCAGCCCGCCGCTGCGCATATGTCATGGATAGAAATCCCGCTGGACCATGCCCACGAAGAGGCCACGCCTCTCGTGGAATGAGCCCTGATGCCCAGAGGGCATTGCAGACCCTTTGACGCGTAAGCGGGCGCTATAGCGTCTACTATCCATCTGGACAGGCTCTGTTTCGAGGAGGCGAAACCCTTGGTGCGGGGACCTTCCCTTATCCAACAGCTCTTGTAGGAAAGTGAGCAGATGCGCCACCCCGCATGTCCGCGGGTCCAGACCTCTGTCGGTGCACCATCCGGAGAACACCGACCATTTAGACGCGTAGGGCCTTCTCGTGGAAGGGGCTCTAGACTGCGTGATCGTGTTCATCACTCCTTCTGGCAGGGTAACGAGTACCCGTTGATCAGCCATGCATGCAGCGACCAGCGCTCTGGATGGGGATGCCAGATCGTGCCGCGAGCCTGAGAGAGGAGATCTGCCCTCACCGGAATCGGCCACGGAGCTGTAAGTGACAGCCGTGCTAGTTCCGGGAACCAAATCTGATTCTCCCAACGCGGGGCTATGAGGAGCACCGAGTGGCGCGTTTCCCTGATTCTCTTGATCACCTGTGGTAACAGAGAGACCGGAGGGAAAGCATATAGCGGGAGGCTGGGCCAAACCTGGGCCAGCGCGTCCTCGTCCTTCGAGAAGAACATTGGGCATTGAGCGTTGTCTTTTGACGCAAATAGGTCGACTTCCGCTCTGCAGAATAGGCGCCACAGTTTCTGGACCGTTTGGGGGTTCAAGGACCATTCCCCTGGGGGAACATTGTCTCTGGACAGTCTGTCTGGGCCGTCGTTCAGATGGCCAGGCACATGCGCCGCCCTCAGCGAGCGCAGGTGCATCTGAGACCAAATAAGGAGGCGTTCCGTCAGATTGCAGAGATTTCTGGATCTGACACCGCCCTGACGGTTTATATAGGATACCACAGATGTGTTGTCCGAGCGGACAAGAACATGCTGGTCCTGTATGAACGGGAGGAAGCACTTCAGTGCGTTCTCGACCGCCATCATTTCCAGACAGTTTATCTGAAACTCTTTCTCCCAGTCTGACCACTGGCCAAAGGCCGGTCTGCCCTCGAACAGCACGCCCCAACCTGAGTTGGACGCGTCTGTTGAGACGACTTTTCAGTAAGAGATGGTTCCCATCGCTACTCCCTGCTGGAACCAGTTGGCCGCTAACCAGGGCTGCAGAGCCGCTATGCAGGCCTGAGTCACTCTGATTTTCTGGCCGCCAGACACCCAGGCTCGGGGGGGCACGCGAGCATTCAACCAGCGTTGGAGCGGGCGCATGCGCAGTAGGCCCAGCTGGAGCACCGCTGCAGCTGATGCCATACAGCCCAACATCCTTTGAAAAGTTTTCAAAGGGAGGAAGCTGCCCTTCTGGAAAGATGCAGCTAGGTGGCGAACACGGCGCGCGCACTGTGCCGACAAACGAGCCGTCATAGTTACCGAGTCCAGCTCTATTCCTAAAAAGGAAATTGACTGGCTGGGCAGTAATGAGCTCTTGGTCCAGTTGACCGTGAGACCCAAGCTTTCCAGGTGACTGAGAAGCACTGTTCTGTGAGATAGAAGTTCCGTCTCTGACTGTGCTAATACCAGCCAATCGTCCAGATTCTCAGGGGGGCGAGCGCCGCGTCCATGCACTTTGTAAATGTACGGGGTGCCAGGGACAGGCCGAATGGCAGGACGGTGTATTGATATACCTGACCGTCGAAGGCGGATCTCAAAAATTGCCTGTGACGGGGTACTATCTGAATCTGAAAACATGCATCCTTCAGATCTAGAGAAATAAACCAGTCCCTTGGGCGAACGTGCGCGAGGATTTTTCTGGTCGTAAGCATTTTGAACGGTCTTCTTGCAAGCACTTTGTTCAAATGTCTCAGATCTAGGATGGGTCTGAAGGCTCCGTCCTTCTTGGGCACGAGAAAATAACGGCTGTAAAAGCCTGACTCACTTAGAGAAGGCGGTACCCTTTCTATAGCCCCTTTGCACAGCAGCTTTGCTATTTCTGCGTGAAGTAGGTGTGCTACTTCCGCATTCACTATCGTCGCGGTCCGGGCTCGAAAGCGCGGGGGACGGCGAATGAATTGAAGTGTATAGCCCTGCTTTATTGTGCTCAACACCCATTCTGAAATCCCTGGGATGTTTTCCCACGCAGCTATGTGAGCCGCTAGAGGGCGAATGGCCTCCGGGTTCAGACCGCCATTTGCTGCCCTGTGAAACTGAACCGGAGCCGAGAGCACGGCGCGTGCGCTCTCGGTTCTGGGCAATGGCGGCTCGCTGACAGCCGAAACCGGCTGATTTATGTGAGATGTCCCGATCATAAGGGATGGGGAACAAACTTTTGCCACGCGAGCAGTGCTCCGGGTGAAAAAGCTCTCTGTAAGCGTGAGCAGGTGAACGCGGGCACGAGACTTACAACTGTATCTAACGCCCCGATCATAATAGAAGGGGAGCGTTTTATTAACGCCCTGCGTTTTGTGATAACGCTTAAGTGCGCGGGCGGAGCCCGGGGAGAGGTTTGTGTTAGTAAGCGTGAGCGCTCTCTGGCGGGCACGAGACTTACATTTATAACCTGCTTTTTTGACCGTGTAACAGAGCGGGCAGATAGTGGGCACAGATTTGTGGACACATTTCTTACATTCAACACTCGAGCGGCTTTTCTGCGCTTCATGAGAGTGTGCTCTGTGAGTGACACAGAATTTTGAGTGCTTATGTGTAGGGGTGAACACTGGGGCGTGGGCACTTTCACTACACTTAAAACATTGACGGCGTGAGCCGGACCAGACATTACACTCTTTTTGAGATTTCTCTGGGTCGCCGTGAAAACGGCGTTTGTGTGCAGGCGAGAGGGTGAATAAACCGGCTCGTTGGCTGCTAGTTGAACCGCTGCAGTAGCCTGTTTGAAGGGGACTGACAGGGAAATGAACTTTGACGGCGGTCCGGCCGCAGCGGGACACGCGCGTCTTCTCTCTCTTACTGTTAGGAGGGCTTCGCGTGCTCAGATTTCAGCGTGATTCTTTGCCGAGGCCCTCTGGGAGGCGGCGGTCTGTGACGGCTGTCTGAGCGCGATCTAGGGCGGCCGCCCTGACGTCGCTGCGAAGGCTGAGGCTGGGGCTGTGCTGGACGCTGGGTGCTGGTTCGCACAGGAGGCTGGCTTTGTCTCTCGCGAGAGCGGCCTGCGGCGGAACTCGAGGGTCGCGGCAGGAAGAGATTCATGGCCTGTGTGGTCTTCTGTACCTCAGAAAAGCGATCAACGATCCCGTTCACCGCTGGGCCGAAGAGACCAGTGGGGGTAAGCGGCGTGTTCAGAAACGTGGCTCGCTCAGATTCCCTCATATCCGCGAGCGTTAACCAGAGGTGCCTCTCCGTAACAGTTAACGCGGCCATGGCTCGTCCGATAGCTTGGGCTGCTGCTTTGGTGGCGCTGAGAGAGAGATCCGTCGCGCTTCTCAAATCCGTAACAGCAGCTGGATCCCGGCCCTTCTCATCCCATTCACGGAGGAGGTCAGCTTGTAGGATCTGAAGCACAGCCATAGAGTGTAAAGCAGACGCGGCCTGGCCGGAGGCAGCATAAGCGCGGCTGACCAAGGTGGACGTGGCTCTACAGGCTTTAGACGGGAGGGCTGACCGTGACCGCCATCTCGCGGAGGGCGGACAAAGGTGCGCTGCGACCGCCTCTTCCACCGGTGGAATAGCCGTGTACCCTTTCTCGGTGGCGCTGTCTACTCGGGAAAGCGACGTGGAGAAGAGAACGGAGTACTCCACGACTTCGTCAGCTCCGCATGAAGTTCCGGCAGGAATGGAGCGGGCCTCGTTGCTAAGGCTGAGCGGCGGCGACTTTGAAGGAAGCATCCGTCGAGCCTGTTCGGCGCGGGTTCCTCTGGCGGCAACCACTCGAGCCCGAGGCGGTCAACGGCCTGAGTTAGCAGGCGCATTAGCTCAGCGTCAGCTCCAGTGCGGGTACGGGTGGATTCCTGGATCGACGAGGCGGCGGAATGAAGCGACCATTCCTCGCTGTCCGATGCCAGGATAGAGCAGCAGTCCCTCGTGGCGTGTCCCTCGGCCTCATCCTCCGAAGCGGCGGCAGTGAGGCTCGTGAGTGGCAGCTGCGCGTCGGAGAGGAGAGGCGGGGAGGGCGAAAGCGAGGCTCGAGGGAGATTCTCCGGCGAGCGCGTCGCTGTGGCTACAGGTTCCGGCTGTCTCAGGGAACGGCGCTTCTTTCTGCGCGGTCCCACAGAGGGCGGAGTGACTGCTTCGGAGTTGAGAGCTTCGAGTCGAGCCCGCAGGGTCACCAACGGAAGCTCCTCACAGAGCTCGCAGCCCCCGGAAGCGAGGGCGAGCTCAGCGTGTTCCAGGCCCAGGCAAAGAGCGCAGATCAGGTGGCGGTCTCCGGCGCTGAGCGGGGCTCTACACGAGCCGCAGGAAGTGCGAGGCATATTGAAAAAGATGCTCGCTGCTCTTTTAGAAAATATACAATCTAAATAGCAAGGCAAAAGGATACGTCGCCGGATAGCGTAGCTCGCACGGATGGCTGAAGGTGGCGAAGATGGCCGGCTTCCTCAGCGCTGTCCTAAGCTGGCTGTTCGCTGTTCGACGGCGGCGGTGGCTTCTCTCTGATCCAGCTATGCGAATAGCTCGCTGAAGAGACAAAAATCAGGGAAGCAGCCTACAGCCCCTTTCCTTTATAGGCTAAGCCACGCCCATTCTGGCGGGCTGTGACGCTATGAAGGCGCGGGCGCCCTTCATTGGGCGTGACGTCACACCGGGCTCACTGGTAGGCTGCAGCAGTTGCCCGCAGGGCAGCCAATGAGCACGCAAGATAGCCTGCTCTAGGTCTGCTAGCTGCTGCACTGCGTTGACAAGGTATACAAAATTAAGGATAATTTTTGGCTTCAGTATCTCGAGAAGATGAATCTTTCCCATAGCGTAAGCTAAACTTACGCATTATGAGAGATTCCGCAATACGAGAGATTTACGCAATTCCGCTCCTCCGTGAGAGATGCGAGACCGGTGTGCTTCACAGGTGCTGCTCATTAGCAATCGCTCCACCGGCCTCGTGCCGTTCTCTCACGTCCCTCGGCCGTCCTGTTCGCCACAGTAGCCTATATTGTTGTTTTAGGCATAAGTTAGATTTAAAACAATCTAATTTCTTTGAAACTCATGATACAGGCTAGAGCTGCACAATTCTGGATAAATTGAAAAAAAAATGTTTTTTTGTTTGTTTAAAATGGAGATTACAATGCACAATTCTGAATAAACAATTAAACAAAATAACATGTAATTTTGTCAGGTCCTGACAAAATGTCAATTGGCACAATCTAAAAATATTTAATTAAAATAAACTATTTAAAAAATCGGTTTGGATGAAGGATTGAATAACTTTGCTTGTTTCATTAGTAAATTAATCAGAATTTTTGAACGAATCTTTTGAATAAATGATTCAATGATAAATAATTTTTTTTAACAGTGTCGCTACCTACTCGTGTAACGAAATTGTTAGCTACAATCTTTATTTGAAGCATCAAGTTTCTTTCAAAATGCTATTTACTCTATTTTGATCGCTAGGCTACTGTAGACATCAGTTTTTATATCCAAACTAAACGTTTTTACCAGTACTTCTTTGATAATTTGAATGATTGTAACACAGAAACAATGATAGGCTACTGTGCGGTTGAAAATTTCCAACTGTTTGTGAAGCTGTTGACAACTGCTCTCTCTGGCTCAGCGGCAACGCCATGTAGCACAGATCTGAATGTTCGCTGTGATCTTGCTGGTCAAAAGCCAAGCGTAATTGACAGAGGAATCATTGTCATTTAGGAATAAGATCGCGTGGATGTTTGAATCGAGATCAGCTCTATTGCAGACATTATGTAGGACGTGCAAATATTGCCACACTAGTAACCATCAATATGGAGAAACATTTTATTGAACAAACCACAGGAAACACTTTCTCACATTTTCATCCTACAGAAGGTCTAAAAGCCCAGCAGACATGATCCATGAGTCACACAGAGAAAACAGTACACAGGAGCAGTTGTGCCGCACACGTGCCTCGTGCTGCTCTCACATAAATTGTAAATCGATTCCCCATTTTGTAGCCTAGAAGTGATTGTCCCTTTGGGAACGTTCAGCACATGCTATTTTTCCGAGACTGGATATATAAATAAGACTACAAAAACTTGTTTATGCTGTGTATGAAAAAATAATACCCGTTATAGACAACTTGTTTCCAAAATTAAATAGGCCTACTTGTATTTTTTTCCCACTGTACTAAAGCCAAAACCAATAGATATATAAAAAACACTTTCAATTCTAGCCCAACTGATAAGGCAGGAAAATGTCTGTTCAATTTCAGTTAACCCTTACAAACAACATGTCTCTCTATGTGAATGTTGAAAAGAAGGGGTCTTTGTGCCAGGTGAAAATACACTACAGTTCTAAAGTTTGAGTCAGTAAGACTTATTTTTCTGAAAGGAACTATTACTTTTATTCAGCAAAGACTCATTAAATTGATCAAAAGTGACAGTTAAGACATTTATAGTGTTACAAAAATTTCTATTTCAAGGAAATGCTGTTCTTTTGAACTTTCTTTTCATCAAAGAATCTGGTCCCACTTCATATTAAGTGGCTTTAAGTACTATGTACTTACATTGAAATTAATAATTTGATACAATAGACTTAGTGTTTTTACATTGTACTTATATTTTAAAAATACCTGCATGTAATTACAGCTGTAATTAATGTATGCAATTACATTTGTAATTACATTGTTGACCCTTCCCTTACACCTTAACCCAGCCTTAAACCTACCCATACCACCACACATGACCCTAACCTTACCAGTATCACACCTCAATAGCAGCACAAGTGTTTTACAATACAACATGAACACAATAAGTACATTGTACTTATTTTTCAATGTAAGTACATAGTACTTAATATAAAGTGGGACCAAGAATCCTAGAATCACGTTTTCCAAAGAAATAAAACTGTTTTCAACATTGAATAATGGTAAATGTTTCTTGAGCGCCAAATCAGCATATTAGAATGATTTCTGATGGATCATGTGACACTGAAGACTGGATGATGCTGAAAATTCAGCTTCGTCATCATATGAATAAGTGACATATTAAAAATATATTCAGATAGAAAACTATTCTTTTGAAATATAAAGTCATCATGAAATCAAAATAGACAATTCTTTGTTAATGAATATTGCAGTATTTAGTATCAATTATTAATCCGTGCACATGCTCTCCTACTTTGAGGGTAAGACCACACATAAATCAGTTATTGTCAAGTTTTGTGTGTTTTTTCTGAAAGATCACAGCTCTCCTCAGACTTGAAAACTGCTTTATCTCCAATGAACGCAAAGGACAACTTTAAGGTTTTTAAAGATGGTTTGGTAAATCAGGGATGAACAGAATAGGTTGATAACCTTTAAAATACACAAATCAAAAACATGAATTAGTTACAAATAAATCACAATACCACTTTCTCAAAGTAATAATAAATACATATTATTGAATCCTCAAACCAAACCAAACAATGTCATTCAGATTAACCTGGGATCTCTAATAATTAAATTACCAATCCCATAATTAAACTTATACACATGCTTAGAGTGGTTATCAACTGTTAAGTTCTACGTTCACATAGTAAAGTTTTCACTATTTAATTTAAATTGCACGTTACAACCAAGCAAAAGTCATATACTAGAAGCCTGAACTCAACACATTCAATCTCATTCTGTCCTACCAGTTGCGTCTTTGGATGATCAGGAGCTGTGATCATAGTATCTTTTCTCAGGAACGGGTGAGAGAGTCAACTGAGCTTTCACCAAACATTTTCAATGCCATGCCTTCCTGTGGGTGTGCAGGCTAATATGGTCCCAGGAGCACACTTTCCAAAAGTTGGTTCCACCAACTTTTGTTGCATGGTTCCCCCTGCAGTTTGGGAGTGCTCTGAGTGTCCTGGGTGAATCTAGGCTGGAGTGCTCAGTACAACTTGTAACCACGAATTGACACGACAGTTATTCATGCACTTTTTAAACTCTAACCTGTTATCATACCTTTGTTTCTCTCCACACTTATTTCTTTTGTTAGTCTAAATTGAGGCTTAATATAAAACATATGTACTTTTTAAAAAAATAACCATATCTTGTATACTTCATGTTAGAACTGATTTCAATGCCAAATATTAAATTTTTATAGTACTTTATTGACAACAGTGAGAATGTACTGTACAGGCATTTTCATAACATCACCCAGGACACTAATAGTCTAATAGATATTTTTCTCGATATTTAAAGACACTATATTTTGTACATTATTTTGATTGTAATTCGGACAGCACACACTGTGAGCAATTTATTTTCCTGCTTGATATGTACAGTTAAAAGAAATGATAAAACGACATACGATAGGAGGGGAAGGTAAGTGGGGGGTAAAATTGGAGTTGAACATTGTTTGAAATGCTTCAGTACATGGAGACTCCACAATGAGTCTAGCGGGTATCATTTTTTTCTTTACATAAATGTACTGTGCTAGTACCATGGTACAGTGATTATGTCAGATGGTAAAATCATGTTACTTTGATATTTACAGTATACTATGGTACTGAATACTTAGCACATTAATGTACAATTTACATGGTACTTCAAAGAATACTAATAATGTCCAAAAACATGTTTGTCCAATGAACATGTTTGTTAGTGTGGTTTCTTTTTCACCGTGTGTCAGAGTTTTTAAAGCTCAAATACAGAGAGCTGATCATCGTAGTCTCCTCAGGCAGCGGCACCTTCATGTCTGTATGTTTCAAGCACAGAGTTCCCAACAGTTTGGGAAACTTCACAGTGAAAAGCAGGTAGATACATGGATTGGCAACACTGTTCAGACTGGCTAGCAACATGAGGATGGTGAAGGTTACAGCTGAAAAATAAAATTGACAATATTATTGGTTAGATACAAGAGAAATTGCATTGGATAACGTTCTCAATAAATGCCCTTAAACATGATTTAGCAGTGCTGTGTGTTACATGTAGGGGAGAGTGTGGAGTGTAACATGGGGTAAGTTGGAACATCTTCCATCATCTTAACCAATTAAAAAATTACAAGGGGTGACATCTCCATAAGTATCTCCACAAATTTAAACGATTTTAATGTGAGAAATCAAAATGTCATGTAATTATATAATATAGCCAACCCCTGCGAGGACTTCAGATGATGCCCACTCTGAATCTGCCAAATGTTCTATATATTGTAATCATTACGATCACAACTAATAATTGCTTTAATGAGCTCATTGTTTCTGCTTAAATTAGTACATGATGTTAGCTAACTATACGTGATTTGTATTACCTTAGAACTCTGTTATCAGAGATTACATAATTATCCATATGAAACAAATTAAATTGTAATGTAGAAACATGCATTTTCTTTAAAGTTGCTTTGAAACTCTGTATTGTGAAAAGTGCTATTATATAAATAAATGTGAAATGAATTGAATAATATAATAAAGTATATAACTGTTATTAAAAACAGTAGGCTAATATTGTGAAATAGCCTACCATTATTATATAATTTAAAATAACTTTTTTATTTGAATATATTTTAAAATATTTATTTATTTGATGGCGCAGCTATAGGCCTACTCAAGTCTTCAGGGTCACATGATCCTTCAGAAAACAGTTCTTTTAAAATAATATATGACATAAGCCTACAGTTTTTACTGAATTTATGAACACAGCAAAAGTCTAAGTGATAAAAAAACCTAGTGTTGGGCAGCTAGTGATAAAATCTGGTGTTAATTTACAAATATTATATGCTTTATCACTTTTATCGCTTATATGGTTAAGTGATAATGCAGGTTAAGTAGGATTTGGATAGTTAAACTTAATTTTTTTTTTTTTTGTCATTTGGCAAAAGTATCTTTAATAGGGTTCCCAACCTTTATAAGACCGTTTATATCTTTCATCCAGTAACTAGTTACGGGTTAGTTCTGGTGTTTTGAAATGTCATGGAAACGAGAAAGCAGACGTTAAAATCTAATTGATTGTTCTTGAAATAATATGTTATTGTGTGGCGCCCCGTCATTGATGTGGAACCTCTCATTTACGATCTGGCCCTTGACAATGGAGATACTGCGGGATTTGCTGGGTTTAATCTCCATTCGTGCCCATCTGATGTTTCCCTGGAGTTTTTACAGCAGGCGTTTGGTGCATGAGTTAGTGGTTGTTATAGTCGTCATGTCATCCATATACGCCCTGATTGGAGGAAGGCGCAGCCCGCTCTTCAGACGTTCCTCTCCAACCACCCATCGAGATGCCCGAATTATTAACTCCATTGCCATGGTGAAGGCCAGTGGGGAGATGGTGCAGCCCGCCATTATCCCTATCTCCAAGTGCTGCCAGGCGGTTGTACTAGTCTGAGTTATAACGCAGAACTGGAGGTCCTGGAAATAGTCTTTGACCAGCCGTGTGATGCCCTCTGGGACTTGGAAGAAGTTGAAGGCTGCCCACAGCACCTCATGAGGCACTGAGCCGAATGCATTGGCAAGGTCTAAGAAAACCACATGCAAGTCTTTCTTTTCCTTCTTGGCCGATTGTACCTGGTGCCAGATGACATTTGCGTGTTCCAAGCATCCTGAGAACCCTCTTATCCCTGCCTTCTGCACTGAGGTGTCAACATATTTGTTATTAATTGTTAATCCTGCCAGAAGATGGAGGTGCCAGAACTGAACTGATAGAATGCACTAGCTGTAGCACGATACTACGATATTTCTTCAAAAGCAGATTGTGGAGGCATTTTAATCGTCCACGATCAAAAAACGTGATATCGCACACCCCTATTTGATGTCTTAATGATTAATACATTTTTTGGGGTAGTAATGGAGTTATTGTTTTTCAGCAAAAAAAGCATTTGCCATTCGAGAACAGACACCTGTTAAGGTAACGGATGACACCTCAACAGAAGTGGACGTGGATGTATTTCCTGAACTTGTTGCTGAAAGGGGCATGTGCTTTAGTTTACATACTACTGACTGATGGTAATTATGTTTATACTTTTCTGGTCTTATGTTAAAATTGTGGTGATGTTTACATTTTTGCAAGTAATATTTTTATATACTGTATTCAGATTCCACTTCTGCACATGAGTTGTCCCCCAGGCACGTGCACAGGTAGGGCTCAACCTGTGCAGAGCACATGCCCTTTTTGCTCTTACACTCGAAGTGCCTTTTTTTTTTGGTGGTGGTGGTGTTTTTTTTCTTCTTCAATAAATCAATGCTATTGCTATTGGTCACCCTTTACGTCTGTCTGTCTGTTTTAAAAATATTTAGCCAATAAAAGTTCTTAAAAGAGCTTGTGTAAATCTTGTTCGATCCTCAAACTGTCAGTAAGCTGATAACTCCGCCCCCTCTATCGTGACTGAATGAACTGAAGCTCCGCAGCAGCCGCACAGCAGACAGCAGCTGAACGAAGTTTTGCAGGGGTAAATAAAGATCTTGTTGTTTGAATAAGTACTAAACACTTTGTCTATAAAAGCTCATATTTTATTTACTTGATGTCTGACTGAGACATGTGGGACCTGAGAGAGAGGTCTAGGCTAGAAGTTGCCATCTAGTCATATAGCCAATACATAGTCTACACTTAAATAGCCTGTGCATACAGTAGCATTTCATCTTTTATAAAATGCGATTTTGGCCAAATCTATTTTACAACAGGAAAAACTGAGCGCCTATATAGCTACAACAAACTTAACCCGTTGATGAAAATGTAACTTAATGTGATGCCGCCGGCGCCGTTTTAATGACGGACAAAATGCACATTTGCACACATTCGCTGGTCAAAAACCCCGTAACTGTATTTGAGTTTGACTTTTGTAAAATGTTAACAATATATTCATAAGTAATACAACAACATATCATTTGTTTTTACCATCGGAAAATCATATGCACAGGCGCGCCCCCGTTCTGTTTCATACTGAAACTACACAAAGCGACTGAGTAATCCTCGTCGTCACCTAGGTAACATATATTTCTAAGAAATTTTCTTCTTTGATTTATGATTGCTGATACACTTAATTTATTAAGATTTTATCTTGTTATTGTAATAATATCAAATTATGGTTAATTCAAGGCTGTTGATATGCACGTATTCGCTATATAGTTTTTTTAATCTATAGTATTCTATACTCTCCGTTCGTCCTCACATGTATAAATGTAGTAATGTTGTAGTAGTAACTAAAAAAAACAAAAACATTACAGAAGATCACTGTGAAATCTTTATATTTTATCATGCAGAATGTAATTCATGATTTAATTCATTCCAATGCTTAATTTATTTGATCCAAAATACAGCAAAAACAGTAATATTGTGAAATATTTTTACAATCTAAAATAACTGTTTTCTATTTAAATATTTTAAAAAGTAATTTATATCTGTGATCAAAGCTGAATTTTCAGCATCATTACTCTTCAGTGTCATGTGGTCCTTCGGAAATGCTTTTCACTGCAACTGTATTTTTCACACTATTTTATTTATTTATTTTC
The DNA here is from genome assembly GCA_026230005.1 of Gila orcuttii. Taxonomy (NCBI): domain Eukaryota; kingdom Metazoa; phylum Chordata; class Actinopteri; order Cypriniformes; family Leuciscidae; genus Gila; species Gila orcuttii. The sequence goes on from JAPDVR010000011.1 coordinate 39,503,987, forward strand.
ATTGCTGGCTTATTTTAGGGAAAGTGTAGTGAACAAGGGACCTTCAAGAGACCAACATTCCTGGTCCTCCATGGTATCAAGTTTTTGCCAGGTAGGCAGATACATGTTGGATATGCTATAGTTGTATGCTACCATTGAATGGCTATAGTTTCTTATAATCTGGAATTGAGTTGGACATAATTATTTAAATTATATTTCAAAATAGTTTCTCAAAAATACTTGACTCATGTTTATGTGTGACATTGAGAAGAGGGGAAGGTAGAGCAATGTTAACCAAATAATACAAATTAGCTTATGAAACCAAACAGAATAGCTAAACAAATATATTTTATTGAACTTTGTGTGTGCAAAGCAGAGAAAAAAATTATATACATACATACATATATATATATATATATATACACACGTTTTTTTATAACTATAACATTCATTTTAAAAAATTATAACTGATATAACTATTTTTTGTACTTATATGAATTTTGATTACTTGGTGGGGGAAAAAAAGGGAGGGGGGTGCCCTTTTTCAGTTTCAGCACATGCCCCTCAAAAGGTCTGTGCACGGCCCTGCCCCTGACTGATGGGAACTCTGTCAGCAAGTCTTCAACCTTTACTGAATGCAATGAAGGCAACACAACTTCTGCATTCCCTTCCAAAAGACCCAGGTTGGATGATTCCAAGCTTGCAAAAGAGGTTGGTAAGACAAGGGATCTAACCCAGCTTAAAGAAAATGTTCTCCAGTTTATCAATAAATGCTGTTCTGTGTGTACATTTTGGTGTTGTCTGTTTAGATCATAGAAGACATCCTAAAGTGCAAACCTGGTGGTGTGGAAGTGATGCAGCACTATAAAGACACTGGTAATATGTCAACATCCAAAAGAAAGGAGATGATTAATATATTGGTTGCACACATGACTGAACAAGAAGGGTAAGCTTTGTTCATTTAATGTGTTTATATCACTGTACTTCCAACTTATTCAAATGTTAATATTAAATAAATACATTATCTAGTTGCTTAACCCATGTTTTCTAAAGTGCTCTAATCAGTTTGGGCTGAGAAACAGACAGAAATTGTGTAATATTTGTAACATTAATATTGCTTTGTCACCCCTTGTTACACCAAGTGTACCAAGAACAGTTTTAATAGATGCTATTGTTTTTACCCCAAGTAAACAGAGCAGAATAGACTAGTTTTTGGTTTCATGGTATATTGTTTATAAAAGAATAGTGAACCGTTATAACGAAAGCATGTAGGGTTTTTCTTTTTCGAAGATGTAATTTTCTCTAAATTTGTGGTAAATGTACTATGTTCTGATTTTAAATGTATGCTAGAATTTATGGTATTTAAGTAATTTTTATATTGTTATTAATCAGTCCTGCAGAAGTTTGGAGGACCATCTCTCAGAGGTGGAGGACAGGCAGCCCTATCTTCTGGTCACTGGACAAACCAAAGCAGATGTGCTTAAGTTCTACATTGTGGTCGACAAGAATCTCATACCCTGTCAAGCAAGGACTTCACCTGGAGCTTTTGATGAGCTTTTTAAAGCTCATTTTGTCTTTGGTGCACAATATGACCCATCTCTCAGCAACATGTTCCCCAGGTCCATCCCTACAGATTAATTGACAAAGCATCTCAACATGTATGGATAGTGAACAAAGACAACTTAAGGAATATTTATTTGTTTGATGCACAGATGTCATATGGTGCTGACTCATTTTTCTTCATAGTTGCAAAAAAATTAACTTGTTTGAAACACTCAGTAGAGATTTATGTGATTATTTAGCATATAAAGGAATAGTATATTTTATCAGAATGAATGTGTATTTTCAAACCAGGCACTGTTTAACATTGAGTTAAAGATGGCATTAAATTGTTGTTGTATTTTTCAATTTAAAGATGTTATAAATGCAGCCTTGGTGAATATGTAAGATACTTCTTTCAAAAACATTGGAAAAAACTTAAATCCGAACTTTTGACTGTTAGTGCATACTAAAACACTTAAATACAAAATACTAAATTTTGGATAGATAGATAGATAGATAGATAGATAGATAGATAGATAGATAGATAGATAGATAGATAATTTTCTAAAAACTGGTTATTGACAACTGTAGAAATATTTCCATTCAGTTTTCTTTCCAAAATCAACCTGTCACAGCCCTATTATTCTTATAAAGGCATATAACTATTATCAACAAAAAAAAAAAAATACATTTATATTAAGATGGGGTTTGTAATGTATTAACACTTAATGACCAAAACGTGTTTCCTAGAAAAATTTCTCTTACTCTCAGTCGGAGCGTCGGTGTCCCACACAGACCACAGCTGCACGGTGAAGAACGGAGCCCAGCACACGGTGTAGGCGAGCACGATCACCACTGTCATCTTCACGGTCTTAATCCGAGACTTGGACACAAACACCACGTTGCTGGCTCTGGAGGAAATAGAGTTCGGGTGTTCATCACCTCCCTGCTGCTGCTGCAGCGTCTTCATGTACAGGTTGATCTGGAGCGCGCGGCAGATGCGCACCTGGCACACGGTCACAGTTACGATGGGCACCAGAAATATCACCAGTGTCGTCCACGTCACGTACGCTTTCGCTCCCCACGGCTGAATAAACTCTGCCCAGCAGTCGTAGACACCCGGGGCGACTTGAACCCTGGAGAAAATAAACAGTTGCGGGACGCTGAAGACAAACGACACAAGCCACGCGACGCACACGGGCAGGTTCCAGCGCGCGCGCCTCCTCTGGAAAGTCACCATGGGGTTGCAGATCGCCTGATAACGGTCCACCGTCATCACAACTATCATGTAAGTGGAGGCGAACATGCCGACGATCTGTAGATACTTGACCAAACGACATACGAGGTCAGGACCGATGAAACGGTCAGTTATGTCCCATATCAGCTGAGGGCACACCTGGAAGAAAGCGACCATCAGGTCTGCCAAGCAGAGATGGGTCACAAACACACGCATCCTGGACACCTGCTGTCTCTTCCTCCAAAGAACCAGCAGCAAACCGAAGTTCAGAGTTGATGCGCAGAGAAAGATGACGCTCAGCAGCGCAATTTCGATTTGAGCCAAGCGCTCGTTCCGGGGTTCATCTCCGGTGACTTCCATCTCCAAAGTTAAATTGCTTAAGTTTAATGTGAAGAGAGACATTATCTTAAAAATAATTCAAGTTCAGAACCTGCAGTCCAACTAACCCTGTGCACACAAGACTGTCAGTATATGCGTCTGCGCATCTTTAGTGTGTGCACGTGAGTGAAGACTTGAGGTTTTATACGTGGGTCTGCTGTATGGAGGGTGGGTCTGCTGTATGGAGGGTGGGTCCTTAATTCAAAACTACTCATGAACACAAAATGGCATTCAGAAAACTGCATGATGAAAAGATGAAGTATGAATTTTTTAGACAAAGACACTCAATCTTAGATTGTTTCACTTTATAAATAGGCTAAGTCTTGAAAATATATCGACTCTTGGTTTCCATGCAGTTAGCCAAAAATCGTAACTAAGAAAAACAGTACAGATTCATGTAAAAACAAAAAAACCTCCAGAGACGAAAACATAAATTATGTGAGAAATTGAATAATTCCCATTTATTTCTATTGTAGCCTATTATTTCTATTGTGTTTAGGGTCAATTTGACCCTACATTTTTTGTTCAAAATGTTGCTGCATAAACGCGAAATAAATAAAGATGACTTTGTTACCACTACTTGTGGTGACTATTAGCACACTGAGGTGCAAATAACTACAAGTATAAATAGCCTTCTTAGTCAATATCATCATGCCTTTTTGTTATGCATGATTCTCAAACCCTTACACTGGTAAAATGGGGTTTTCAGTCTAGTAATTGATATCCAAAACAACTAATAACCAAAAACATACTTTGTCTGTAATAAAATAAAAACATAATTTGACCGAAAAACAATCTTCAATTTCAAGTAAACTTTGAGTCTTAAAATGTCATAAGTTCATGCTTTCCATATAGTTTTAGTTTTTGACAAGCTACAATAAAGTTTTTCTGGTTTGCTGTTTTTTGAAGTGTTCATATTTATCCGTTGGGGGTCAATATGACCCCAACATAAATGTAACAAAATTTGTGAAGCCTTTCCAAAACACATCTAGGGTGTAACTTTGCATGTATATTCATGACCCAAAATTAAAAATATTCACTACATTTCAAAAATATTTGAACAGTGTTTCAAGCAGTTGAAATTCGAATAGGGGTCAAATTGATCCCAACACAGATATACCAGCAAACACGATTAACCGGTAGAAATTTGTCAATCGTTTAAGATTTTTGGACTATATGTTGGTGTGCTATGGAGTCACGAAAGCTTATTGTGCGTATTTAAGTATTGTGGTTTAAAAACAAGTGATTTTAAACCATTGAAGCACAGTAAGCTGCGAAAGACAACTCAGTCCCCTATATGCAAGTGCTGTCAGACTGTTTCTCAGCGCTGAATTTCCAGGGTTATTTCTCAGTTTTTTCTTGCTGTCTAGAACACATTAAAACACACATAAAGCATGTAAGAACTGAACTGAGTGCTTTTCGCGTACTAATTGGGCTTGAGCAGTTAAATACACATACTTATGTGTCAAAGTGACCATGTCTTTGCAAGTGAACATAAACAGTTGAGAAAGAAAGCGCACAAGTATATTGGGTGAGTATATTAAAGTGACAGCATCCAAATTTACCTGCTGTCATTATTAATGTTAATCAAACAACAACAAAAAAGAAAATCTCTCACCTCTCTTCACTGAATTACTTTAGTAACTTTAATAAGGCAGTGATGACTATGCAGTGTTTTTAAAAATTTGATTACATGTAGTATTTCTTATTTCTAGTGCTTAAACTTTTTCAGGTAGGTCTATTTCATTTGTTTCTTTGTTCTATTGTAGTTTGTTTTCCTATACACTTGTAATTAGTTTCTTTGTTCTTTCTTTATCACTGTTTCTCTTCAGTAAGCTTGAGATAATTTTTCTTAGGCTCGTATTAGTTTTTTGTGAAATTGAAAATGGTGACAAGCTTTATTAAATTTCAATGGTATCAATACATTTTGATATCATAAAAACCTTATTTAAAGCAAAAATAACTATATTGTGATATATATCATTATCGTGAAATAAAATTACTCATATCGTGATATAAGGTTTTGGTCATATCGCCGACCCGAGATAGATATATCAAACGATTACAGATTTTCATCCATGGACTTAAAGCAAGACACCACGACACTGTAATACGTAATGTGTGCTACTTTATTTCAAAGTAAACACCTGGAGAGTTGGTTACATAACCATCTAATAACTATGAACTGTTGACAAAGGAATATAATTTTTCCTCATAATGAAACCATGGCTACGGCTTTATATATGAGAAGATGTCATCTCTGCAGGAGAGCTAAATTACTTCCTTTACTATAATAATTACACCAGTTCACTAATTACACCACTTCACTCTTCAGAAAGGGACAAATCCCACATCAAAAATCAAATTCAAAATGAAATTGCATTGTGTCATTCAATTTAGATGCATCCTTGTTCAAACCAATTATGTTAATGAATAAATGAATGATATTATGTCAAACTAAATCACCATTTATAAAAGGAAAATGATAGGGAAGTGTTGATGATGTTTAGCATTCTAAATCTCACAATGTTCGCTTTGATACTCCAAGACATTTTCTGCATCCCGAAAACATAGCCATTACAAATTCCAAAGATAGCAGCCATTGATATTCCTCAGCTTTTGGTAGCATCGTCTGCAAATCCACAGGACAAAAATAATAAGTATATAAGTGCCCATACAGACCTGATGGTTCCTCCACACACTATTCGTTGACACTATGGAGGTGCACCTTCTGTACACAGACTCATAATGCATTATAGAACATGCATGCAGAGACAGTAGCACTTCTGACCCTAGTGTGTTTCCTTATCTGACATCAGGATCTGCTGAGGGTGGCCAGAAGTTCCTCTTTGCTCATCTGATAGCGGCTCTTCTTCCACATGTCCCTAAGCTCCTGAAGGATGGTGCCAATCTCTTTACCCGAGGTAATGCCCAGCTTGCGTAGGTCATGCCCATTCACTGGGAAGCGGGGGATGGACCACCTTCTCAGCTCATCTAAAAGTTTATTTTCTCCCTGATACTTCAGAAGCTCCAGTACTTTACTCTGCGAGTCTGGCTCTCGAGACTGCAATGGGGAAAAAAAAGAGATATATTTACATAAATATATTCATTATATATTTATATGTAATGGATAATCCATGGCTAGCTTTGCAATAAACGATTTTGTGGAGGCAAAGAACCGCCCGAAGCAAAGCTTAAAGCTGTTATTGATGTTTGAAGCTCAATATTTGACTGGAAGGGTAAAATTGATGGTTATTTCCGTCAGTTACAGCTCATTAGATCTAGCATTCTGCCCGCTTTGAATCAGACACAGAGGTAGGTAGTGCATAAGATTACATTTATTTGAATGAATTATAGCATTTATCTGAATTAATTATCGAAAGAGGAAGTAGCATTACATGCGTCTGTTCAGTGTCTCTCTCTCCATTAACAACGAAGCTGTGAGTTTAATTACTTCAGAATAGCGATGTAAGCTGAGAAATATAATGTAGCGATTCAGTAGCCAAGCTATTTTATTAATAAAAGTCACAGGGCAGTGTTGATAAGCTTCTGTGCTCCTGAATGTTTCTGTGTGCGCAGCATGATCTCCACTCTCTGTGTGCGAGTGACGTTCAGTATGTGTGTGTGCGCTTCAATGAAAACAGCGCTTTGTTTTAGTGACTGGTGATTAAACTGACTTGGAACTTCCTGTGCATTAAACGGTTTTATTCCACACCTTACAGCCAATCAGGATAGAGTATTCAAAAAGACCATGGTATAAAAATATATAATATTAAAACAGTTATTCTACATATATATATTTTTTTATAACTATATAATGTTGAAATAAAGATGTGAAAAAAATCAGCATTGTTATTATTACTATTAAAAATCGTTTTCGGTAACTGAAATAAATTAATATAAAATATTTTTTTTTTTTTAAATAAATAAAAAATAAAAATATAAAATGAAAAACAAACGAAAATTAGAAATGTTGCCTTGGCAACTAACTAAAATAAAAAAATGTAATCACTAAAATTACTAAAACAAACTGAATGGAAATGACTAAATTACCAAAAATTAAAAGCTAATCAAAAATACTAATGAACAATATAATAGTATAACAAAACAACTAATGTATAAAAAAAATCAGAAATGAAATGCATAAAAGTAAAACTGCAGTAAGCAGAATATGAGTCACTGGGCCTTTGAGAAAATCCATATAATTTTTAGAATGACAGTCTTAATGATTATGGGGATAAAGTGTGTCTTCTTACCGTTTGATTGACACATAATAAATAAATGAATTAAATCAATGTACAACAACTGATTTTTTGGTAGTAAACATTAGAGAGGGAGCCCAGGGAGGACATGTACATACATCAATTATGAAATCTGTGTATGGTTTCTTGCTGTCGTGTTGATCCTGTCCCTTAACGAGATCTCGTCTGTGTTTGACCAGGAAGAGGCCCAGGTTTTTCTCTTCTCTGGACAGCTTCAGTCGCAGATCCAGTTTCTCCACATCCTCCTGGCTTCGGAACAGAGCAGCCAGGATAGTCATGGGTTTAGGAGAGCTGTCGTGAGCCCTCTGCCAGACCTGCTTCATCTCTCCAACATTGCCATCTGCTGGAAGACCTGCAGGGAAACACACAGTAAGTCAGAATATTTGGATTTTTTTTTTTTTTTTTTTTGTATATATTAAGTCCAACCCATTAAATTTATTGTATTTTGTAAATATAAACAAATTTTGATTTTGATGGCAGCTAGACACTAGACTAGACTTGGGACAGAGGTAAAATAAAAGTGGAAAGCTTATAGAAAATCCAAGTTAATCTCTTTTGAATCAGTCCACAATACGTAAGTGGTAATAGATGAGGGTATCGTGATTGAGTGTAAAAGGAGCTTCTCAGTCTTTGCAAGCAAAGATAGGTCATGGCTCATCACTTTGTGCCAAATATCATGAGAAAATTGTCAAACAAATCAAAAATCACATTTCTCAATGCAAGACTGCAAAGAATTGAGGTCTTTCACCATCTACCATACATAATATTGTGAAAAGACTTAGGGAATCCAGGGAAATCTTAATACATGTAGGGCAAGGCAGGAAACTGCTGTTGAATGTGCATGACCTTTGAGCCCCCAGATGGCATTGCATGAGAAACCGTCATAATACTCTGTTTAATATAGTCACATGGGTTCGGGAGTTATTTGGAAAACCGTTTTCACTTAAAACAGTCTGACGCTGCATCAAGGAATGCCACTAGAATCTCTGTTACGCAAGGAGAAATCAATACATTAGTTCTATGCAGAGATGCCGACGAGTTCTCTGGGCCCGAGCTCATCTCTGATGATCCAAAACACAGTGGAAATGTGTGCTGCGGTCAGATGAATTTGTTTCAGCTTGTTTTTTAGGAAAAATGGACATTGAGTTCTCTGTCCCAAAGACGAAAGGAACAATTCAGACTTTCATCAGCAGGTACAAAAGCAAACATCTGGGGGTGCATCAGTGCAAACGGCATGGGTGACTTGCATGTGTGTGAAGTGACACTGTCACACTGAAGTGGAGGCATATATTGGGATTGTGCATAGACATTTAATGGCATCAAGATGACATCTTTCCTGGGAAGCAAGACAATACCAGGCCTCATTCAGCATGTGCATGTGAAACCTCCAGAGACGAAAACAAATAAATTATGTATTTATTGTATGTATATATATATTTATTTCTATAGTAGCCTATTATTTCTATTGTGTTTAGGGTCAATTTGACCCTACATTTTTTATGTTCAAAATGTTGCTGTATAAACGCGAAATAAATAAAGATGACTTTGTTACCACCACTTGAGGTGCAAATAACTACAAGTATAAATAGCCTTCTTAGTCAATATCATCATGCCTTTTTATTATTGTGATTCTCAAACCCTTACACTGGTAAAATGGGTTTTTCAGTCTAGTAAATGAGATACAATAACATATTTTGTCTGTAATATAATAAAATAAAAACATAATTTGACTGAAAATCAATCTTCAATTTAAAATGTCTTAAAGTCTTAAAATGTCATAAGTTCATGCATTCCATATAGTTTTAGTTTTTGACAAGCTACAATAAAGTTTTTCTGGTTTGCTGTTTTTTGAAGTGTTGATATTTATCCGTAGGGGGTCAATATGACCCCAACATAAATGTAACAAAATTTGTAAAGCCTTTCCAAAACACATCTAGGGTGTAACTTTGTATGCATATTCATGACCCTAAATGAAAAATATTCACTACATTTCACAAATAGTTTAACCAGTGTTTCAAGCAGTTGAAATTCGAATAGGGGTCAAATTGATCCCAACACAGATATACCAGCAGACACGATTAACCGGTAGAAATTTGTCAACCGTTCGAGGATGTGCTACAACAGAGTGGTTTCTAGACACTACACCGTAGAAGGGTTGTGCTTGACTGCCTGCCTGCAGTCCGGATCTGTCTCTTATTGAAAATGTATGGCCCATCATGAAAAGGAGAATGATCATCATGAAAAGGAGAATGATGATCATGGACTGTTGAGTGGCAGTCTTGTGTCAGGTGAGATTGGCCAAAAAAATCCACTAGCAAAACTTAAAAAAAAATTTTGTGGCAGATCATTAATCGTCACTTTATATGTTTAGAGTGTTCAGCAACAATTCCTAACAAATATCTCTATTTCTCAGTTTCTCACCTGTGTACTGGGCTAGGCCTAACTCATAGACAAGCTCCAGCAGGTGGCCAGCATGGTTTCCAACCAGCATCTTCTTCAGCTCCACCCAGATCCTCTCACCTGAGATAACAGCCAATCCTTTGGCATTTTCTCTTATTGCCTCCAGAGTCTCAGGTTCATGTTGCCCAGGCTCAGTTGCCACCCGCCCATAGAATCTACAGAGCAAAGACAGAAGATTTAAGGATAAACTCTATCATAATTTATTCACCTTCATATTATTCCAAACATGCATTTCGTTCTAGCTACTTTCGGTCAAAATACTGTAATAGTGCATAATTACCTGAAATATCTCAAAATTCGAAGGTAGTCCTCTTGGATCCGTAGTGAGGCACTGCCGACAAACCTTACTTTCCTGTTCTTGAGGTCCTCATATCCTTTGAAATAATCATATAGAGTCCCATCCAGCCCTGTAAAAACACAATAAATGTTCGTGATTCCAAATCCTGTGAAAGTCAACATCAAATTAATGAGAAATTCATTCATTAAATTGCGAGGCTCATTCAGGTGAAATGTCTCGTTAGGAACTCCTCCTGTTTTACCAAGAAACATGGAGTTGATGGTGAGATCTCTGCGCTCTGCATCCTTCTGCCAGTCAGTGGTAAACTCCACCTCTGCGTGCCGCCCATCCGTCTGCACATCCACTCGCAAAGTGGTCACTTCAAAGTTCTCGTTATGAAGCTATATAATGTATAAAGGGGCATGTTTCAGTTTGTAGTCCTAACTTTGACATTATGTGGAAAATTATCACAAACCAAAATAGATCGCCTAAACCCACTGCAAAAGTGTAATAACTGTGTAAGAGGTTTAGCAAAACGTAAAATGTTTGAGGAATATATATATATAAAATTCTTCACCTTACCCTGGCAGTAATGGTCCCATGTTTCTCTCCTTTATTGTTTATCATCCTGACTCCTGCTGTCTGGAACATGCTCTTCATTTCCTCTGGAGTGGCTGTGGTGGCAAAATCTACATCTTCGGGCCGGTTTCCTGACAGAAGGTCCCGCACCGCCCCTCCTGCAATCCTCAGCTCAAACTGGTGCTTTTCAAATATTTCTATATATCGTAATAAATACAATGACTTTTTGACATGTTCCTTGGTAGTAAAAAAGTAAATAGCATTGAACTTGAACATGAAAATGGTTCCATTCAAAAGTTTTGACATGTCACGCCTGACTGAATGTACCTTATAGCATGCAAAGTAGTTTTGTTTTGGTGACTTTATTATTCTAAAATGTAAAATACTATTAACAGAGAATGAGTAGGAGTGTCAAACTTCTCGCTAGTACTGTATATCAAAGTGAGATTGGTAAAGTGGGGATATCATCACTGCACCACCACTGCAGTTAAAGAAAGAAAAGAAAGAAAAGGTGATGATGTCGTAAGATAAAGTGAGCTTACCAGCAAGGCCAACCAGCCCGTCGGTAAATAGAGACTCGAACTCTTTAGTTTTCAGTTGCATTGTGATCAATGATCTGTGACTCCACGTGAGATGAACTCGGTTGATAAACCTGGGGCTAAGAAATAATTTAGCCCACATCGGTGAACCTAAAGACAACAAAGTTGGTTACTAAAAGGACCAATAAATGTGTCAAACGTAACATAAAATACTTCATATTTATTCACCAGAGGAAAACAACAGATGCTATTTTAGCATATCGGTAGTTTTACTTCCACTGTAAGCAGCCATGACAGATATTAGCCAGGGGGCGTGGCCATGCTACACAACGTTTCCGGGATAAATACGTAATGACACTACCAACCAATGAAAATGGTTTATTTGCTTTTTTTTTCATGCTCCCACCCAACATGCTGCCTTTATTAACATAGACTGGTTTAGTAATATAAACAACTATTTACATCTCTTGGCAGAAAACGTCTTTGAATGTTTTCATAAAATTATGTTTATTCATGTTTATCAGTCATCCCAGGTTCACCACAATTCTTTTTCTTAACCTTAACTTTTTATTGAGCATTCAAGTGTACAGGGGATACATCAAAGATCACTTAAGAGAACAAGTTAAGACACTTGAATTGAAGCAAGGCACTAAAATATATTTGCAAACAAGAAGAAAAAGTAATTAATAGAAACATCTAAAGCAATAAATAAATAAATAAATAAAAAAGCTGTCACCATAAGGAGATTATCAGGAGGTAACCCTTGAAACCATTTTCTTTTCATCAATTGAACAGTTTTAGCGGCTTTTTTGTTGAACGATGAACAGAGACTCGTAGAATATCTTTAAATCAATACAACACAAAAATTGTGCTCGCTCACTCATGGTTTCTCGGTTACTTACGAATCGGACATGTCCAAGAAAAAAAGATTCCTGGTTCAGCTGAATCATTCAGAAATAGTTCAAATTCTTCATTTAAAAGATCCGACTCAAGAGAATTGTTCGTTCGCGAATTGATAAGGTTAGTTAATTAAATCAGGCAATAAATAACCGCAAACTGTATGCGATGAGCATGACAATAAAAATCATTATATGTCTGATGATTGGATTTACGGTTTGTTTACAATTGTAGTAACCGCCCATTTAAAGCCAAAGCGCATCGCGAGAGTGAGGAAGTGCATAAGCTGTGAGCAGCTGCCAGTGTATCCGGTTATCCGTTTACTCGGTTTTAATGGCTAAAGTGGAGATTGCCCCTTTGAGAGGCTGGGATGATTTCTATCCAGGCTCGGAGCGCTTCGCCAAACCAGACACGCGAGATTTGGCAAAATGGAACAACAGAGTGGTCAGCAACCTCCTCTATTATCAAACAAACTATCTGGTGGTGGCAATCATTGTATACATGCTTGTAGGGTAAGTCCAGTTGTCTTGTTGGTTCATTTGATCATGCATGCACAATATGGTATTTAACTGTAAACATACATTTCTAACTATTAGACTATCATAACTATTTCAAACATTTAATTCTAACATGTCTTGGACATGTCAACACAAATATCGCATTACAAAAAGTATCGCGAGAAGTAATACCCACTCTTAAAACTGTAAATTCAGCTTTAAATTAGCATAAATGTATGTAACTCATGTTCTGATAAACTTAACTTTAAATGCGGTTTAAAAATGGTAGCCTGCTATGATACCGATTTTTGTTTATGTATCATCTTGGAGCACATTGTAAATAAAATGCTAAATGAAATTTGCAATCTTGCAGTCCCTTGATATTATCATTTGAAATCACCATTATACCTTGGTACACTGTACTTTTTGAAAGGGAATTTCATGTTGTGCTGGAAAAAAATAAGCTACGTTAAACTTTAAAGTTTTTTTTTTCCCCTGTCCAAATTAGAACATGAAGTAATTTCTTCCTAAATATAGTTCGTGGATTGTTAGTGATATGTGGGCAGCTGTGTTTGTAAGATGAATGCCAGTGTAATGTCTGGGAGATTATGGTTTTGGCTCTAATATTATAGCTAGTTGCTAAGACTGAACAGTATTTAAGGTGTAATCACATGACACTGACCATGAGCAAAGGGTAGTATTTAACCTTGTAGATACTCATTTCACAGTCATGTGGATGTCTATTTTCATATTTTAAAGTTCAGTTTATTATTTAACTGACAAGTTTATTCGTTGTTTTATTTATTTTCAGACCAACATGGAAATGCCTCCTTTTGTCAGCGATAGTTTGTGTTGACACTTTATAGCCATTAGGTGTCACCATTGACATGTATTCTCACAAAGCTAGAAGGCAGGGCAAATTCAATTGAGCTTTTTGTGAGCACTAAGGGAATATTAAATGTGTACAATGCTTATTTTTAAGAAGACATTGAAGCATTAGTTGGAAAAAATAACTGAATTGAAAAATAACACAGCTGAACTGTAGTATAATCACCACAATTTTGGCCTCAATAACGTCCTGTCACCATTTAATTCTCTGTCCACAGGTTGGTGAACCCCGTGAGCATGTTCACAGGTGCAGCAGTGGTCGCGTCTGTCTTCATTGGCTCTGTGTGGGCAGGGGAGAACAAGGCAATCATTAAAAATTTCAAGAAGGAGAACCCTGCCTTGTTTGTTTTCCTGGTGATGGTCGTGAGCTACTTCCTTATGTCGCTCTTCGGTGGAGTTATGGTATTCCTGCTTGGAATCACACTCCCACTTCTGTGTAAGTTTCTTAAGAAATGTATCATTACCATAGATCTATTGTTAGCGAAAATGAAAGGTGGAAAAAAGTTCATTTCAAAAGTTTTCTTTCGATGGAATGCATTAGGCATTCTTAAGTCTTGAATAGAAAAAAATCACAACATAGCAGTTTATTAAAAACTGTTATGTTATTTAAAAGTTTTTGACATGCAACCTAGCACCTGGAGGTTTAAAGTGCTCTGTCTTTTTTCGTTTCAGTGATTTTTGCACATGCATCGCTTCGCCTACGGAACATGAAAAACAAACTGGAGAATAAGATGGAGAGCGCTGGACTCAAGAAATCACCCATGGGAATCATACTTGAAGCACTGGGTCAACAAGAAGAGAACCTCAGTAAAATTCAAGACATTCTGGAGAGCAAACTGAAGGATGATCTCCGTCGATAATGCCTCTCTGTGTTTCTCACCAATGCATGAAGGAACCGCTTTCAGCTGGTACAATTTGTGAAATCCGCTCTTGTTTCTTCCAACATGCATAATTGGCAAAAAGAAAAAGTTTTTTTCCCCCTCAGTGTTTTTCTGTAAAGGGATGAACAAATTGTATTGAAAAAACAGTGTTTTATGATGTTTTTGTTTACGTCTCATGTCAAATGTAAGGGGGTGCAATTCAGCTTGTTTTTCAAAGGTTATTTTTTTCTTCTTTTCTGTAACCTGTTGGGTAATGTGTCATAAGTGCTTATTGAAAGTGTAGTATTCTTTTCTTTCAAAATACATTCATTCTTACATTAAGAAAAAGTATTACATAACAAGATGTCATCAGGTTTATAAGATCTAATATCTCCAATTATCCTGCAGTGTTTTGATAACTGGAATTATATGAATAAAAGATTGCATGGTCTGGACTAAAATTAATAGCGACTGAAACGTGCTATAATTTGTTGTTGATGTGAACTTTATTGAACATTGATGTCTTTTAACGTATTACTTTTGCAGATGTGTTTTAAAAGCAATAAGCAATTTGAGTTGGGCTTTGAGTTAGGAAATGGGCTTTTAGACACTTAATTTTTTTTTTTATCATGGCTAAGATCATCCCTTACATTTGGAAAATTACTGTAATGCACAGCCTTTCATGGCTCATGGTTTTGTCACCTATTAGGTCAAATAAGTCATAGTTGAATTTCATGTGATGCTATACTCCAAAATCTTAGTCACATTTTGGTACAATCATGTGTTTTATTTTAAATAAAGTTTGATTTACATTTAAATCAAATTAATTGCTGTGGTTTGTTTGTTTGTTTGTTTGTTTGTTTTAATGCCATGCTAGCTTCTGGTTATTTTCATTTAAAAATGGTAAACTACAGGTCCTTCTCAAAAAATTAGCAAATTGTGATAAAGTTAATTATTTTCCATAATGTAATGATAAAAATTAAACTTTCATATATTTTAGATTCATTGCACACCAACTGAAATATTTCAGGTCTTTTATTGTTTTAATACTGATGATTTTGGCATACAGCTCATGAAAACCCAAAATTCCTGTCTCAAAAAATTAGCATATCATGAAAAGGTTCTCTAAACGAGCTATTAACCTAATCATCTGAATCAACTAATTAACTCTAAACACCTGCAAAAGATTCCTGAGGCTTTTAAAAACTCCCAGCCTGTTTCATTACTCAAAACCGCAATCATGGGTAAGACTGCCGACCTGACTGCTGTCCAGAAGGCCATCATTGACAGCCTCAAGCAAGAGGGTAAGACACAGAAAGAAATTGCGGCGTGGCATGGAGGCAATCAGCCAGTGGCACTGCTGAGGTGTTATGGAGGCCCAGGATGCTTCGATAGCGGCCTTAAGCTCATCCAGAGCTCATCCATTTTAGCTGTATGCCAAAATCATCAGTATTAAAACAATAAAAGACCTGAAATATTTCAGTTGGTGTGCAATGAATCTAAAATATATGAAAGTTTAATTCTTATCATTACATTATGGAAAATAATGAACTTTATCACAATATGCAAATTTTTTTAGAAGGATCGGTATATCAGTTTTTTTAAATCTATTTTTCTAAAACTATATTTGGTTTGTAAATGCTGTGTAATTTTATTTTAAATAAACAAAATGCCTTCCAAAGTGTTAACTGAATAAAAAAGGTTTCTTACAGTATTAAACCCAGCACAATCTAATAAAACATGCTTCAGGGATAAGGATGACAATTTCGAAAAAAAATAACATTTTGGTGAATCTTCTTGTGGACATTATTGAGTGCACTTATTCAATCTCACATTCAATCCCACTACTGAAACTGTGTTCTAGAAATAAATTTGATACTGATATGAGGGTAGGTAGGCAGGCAGAGGCATAAGGTACTGTAAGTATTACATACAACAATAATAAAACAATGCATTTACTTTTGATACTTCTGAACTTTTACTTAAGTAAAAATCGGTCCTTACAACTTTTAATATTTGACCAGTACTATCTGTACTTTCACTCAAGTAAGGAAGTTGTGTACTTTGTCCACCTCTGGAAGCCGGTCATGTGATCTCAACACCGCTGGGCCCCATGCAACCTGGTCCATGTAAAATAATCCAGCTTTTATTAGGCTACTGATATGACTGGAGTCTTTATCTCCTTCAAGTGTACATGACTTTAAACATCTTTTACAAAAGCATTTATTTCTTTAAATGTGAAAAGTGCACCGAACAATGGATACGACTGAGCAAAGTATATCCTATAACACTTCAACAGCTGACTCTCATTACAGACTTGCAGAATGACTGAACTTAAGGACTTCTAAGAGTGAAGAGTCTTTAAACTAAAATCTTGACTTTAAAGGAATCTTATCCCCACATCTGAATAACCCACTGTCATTCTGTTCCTCTCTCTTATTAGATTGCAGGGTGTTTCAGAGCGGCTCGCAACATCTCTGCAAACTTACCTGCAGTAAATCATGCTGGGTTCCTGCTGAATCAGCAAATTCACTTCCATGTGTTTACATTTAAAAACAGACCCAAATCTGAGCTCTTTAACTGGGCTCTTTAAAATGCTGAGCAAAATAGCCAAGAACGATTTTTCTTTCTTTTTTTGCAGCCGGGATAAGGTTCATTTTTTTTTTTTTTTTTTGCAATAGCAGCAGGGATAGGGTTCAACAGGCGGTTGCAACAAACCTATTAAGTTTAGAGGTTATTAATTTACGATTTTAACTAAGTATATTCTTATCTTGAGTTGTTCGTTGTAACTAGGCCCAAGTTTTTCTTCTTGCACCGGGAAAGAGTTTTCTTATAATTTTTCCAGCATTAGCGGTGGAGTTGCTAGGAGAAAGCAACCTTCAATGGCCGGTTGCTGACAATAAAGCCATTCATAAATGAAATCGCTATAATGGCATCATCTATTGAGGAGTTAGGTCACAAAAAACTAAGCCAAGCTCCGGTTGTTCTTCACCTTTGTGCTGTTTTTTTTTTTGTACTGAAATTTCTTGGGAAGATATTTTTGCAGTATTTCATCAGCAGAACAATCCAAAAACATATTACATAACAGTTCAACCCAATGAAGAGATTATTATATCCCTCACAGCCTTACTTTCATTATCGTTAAAAATCCACTATGACACTGCTTTGAATAAAGTCTATTGCTACAGTTGAAACATTGCCCTCACTTTGAGCTTCTTTTTACTAAATCTATCATTTACTTAACATCAGTTAGAGTAGATTTGAGCCTGATTTATATATGAGGGTCTCTGAAAGACACCCACAGTGAATCTTTGATGGAGCTTTGTCTCTGCCGCTACCCTCCCCCACCGCCAAAGGTTAAACATGACCTCATTTCTAATGACCTTCAGGTGTATAAGTTGACCATTGTTGCAAAACTTTACACCACTACGAAATTCCTCTCCTCAGTTCACCGAGGTATTGGAATAAAAGAGTGCACAAACACAAAACAAAGAGCTTAGATGCAGCAAGTTTAAAGGGTGAAATAGTCAAAAGTAAAAGTGTGTGAAGAACAAAATGTCTTAAATGAAGTGATTTTAGATGAGCAGTTGTGTGGTTATACAGGCTCTGACACTTTGGAAAAACGAAGTAAATAAAACAGCACTTAGTTATAGTCAGATGACTGTATAACAACAATATTTTGTCTATATACTGTGAATTTGAAGTATGTGCGTAACCACAAACCCACTTGACAACTGGAAGGAGTGTGTGTTCATGAAGGACTAATAGATGGCCATTGTTTGCTTGGGTTTTGAGTCAGCTGTGGATGAACTGACTGCTATCTTTGTACAGCTGGAGGCTACAGGAGCAAGGGGAGGTTAGACAGAAGGGTACAGCTGCAGCATACTTCAGGAGCAGTGTAGGGTGGACGGCCCCGGGACACAGTTCATCAGAACAAAGACCCTGTATCTCTCTCAGAGCCAAGAGCAGCAGCCGATGTGAGGAGAGACAAATTACTTCGAGAGCTGTAGAAAATCAAAAGAAAAAAACAGGAACTAATATTTTGCGCAAAGAAAATGACTAGACGCAAGTTGTTTTGAATTATGAAATCATTTCAATGTGAAAAAAATAACGTCATTACTGTAAAAGTTTTGAAAATCACCCTGCACGGACAAGACGAAATTAAGCATAAACTGAGAACAACAAATATTGTAAAGAATTTATTATAAAATATTTAATATAATTTTATGTTTATATAACTCATTCTTTTCCACTGAAAAAATTACATTTTAGATTGAAATATGGTAGTCTTGCATTCTTTTGAATTATATTTTTGAAAACATATTTTGTGAGAATGACAGTGGCTTTGTTATATGTACAAGTGAAGGATGAAGCTTAGAGGGCACAAACTAATCTAATTTAATGCATTTTAAATAGCGTTTCTAAGTGCATTATGTATATTTATCAAAGGTGTTGCATAAAAAGCAAGCCAGACAGCCACATGATCTGTTCTTAGCTCATTATGTACACAGATGACTGATTGCTTATCTTTAGGGGAGTGGCTCATGTGCTCTTAGTTGGAGTTTCAAAACATGTTCTTCTGGTTTTACACTCCATGGATGATTGACAACGAGCTACTTGTTCTCCCGAGAATAGGAATTCTCTGAAGTGATGGAAAATAAACTGTGTAGCTGTAATGCAAGTGGTTGTTTTTACGCGAGAACTTTAATTCAACTAAATATTTCAACTACAAAGACAAACCTATAATGAATCACTTGTACTACTACTACTTGTAAGTTGCTTTTTTTGGATGTCTGTAAAAAAACATTGCAAAAAATTGACCTCTTAATAGTCCTAATGGTTGCTTACTGTTAAAAGCTGCAAGCTCAGTCAAGCTCACAACTTCCTTATTGCATCTCAGCAGGTGGTATTTCCTTGTGAACCCATAAGAAAGTTATATTCACTATTATAAACATGCTCAAAACTGACAAAAAACAAGGGCAATGCATGTTGGTTTTCTTTTTTTAATTCCAATGAATTTTTTTTAGACAAATTACTAAGAACCAGCTTGATAAATCCAAACTATATATTATATGCTTTCAAAACAAAATCTTTCAAAATGATAAAAACAAATCTCTCTAAAAGGTGAAAAACGTATCAAATGTTTGTACAGTATTTACAAATACATATACAGTTCTCTTCTGAAGAGAAAGAGAGACGCAGTGTGGTCGGTCACGATTTCCAATCTTTCCGAGTGAGCAAAGTCCATTAGGGTATAAAAGTGCAGTAAAGGGTAACAACTATTGTACCTGACTAATTGTTAGTGACAGTATTAAAACAATTATACTCCCATATAATCATGTTTCAATTATCAGAGCTGTTGCAAACTATTTAACAGGATTAGAAAACTAACTGAATACTTGGCAATGTCTGACTCAAAGTAGAATGTTGACAGGCATGATTTACTAGTACTTGGCATGTGCTAAAACAAATTCTTCTTGTGACTGGTCCAAATGTTAGTTGCGGACTGATCAAAAACAGCATTGCTGGTTGTGAACCAAATTAAAATGGTACACAGGTGTAAAGCCCAGTACAAAGACAGAAAAGAATGATGCCTGTTATTGTGAATGCACTTACACCGAAAGTGATGAGTAAAAATACGGAATGAAAAAGTTGTTGTTGCACCATCACATCCCATTTTGGTTTATGAACATAAAAAACACTGTTATTGTTGCTGATCTCATCTTTTCTCAACAAACTTTTACAATCCAAGTGTGAAAAAGCATTGTGGAATATTTTGGTGAGGGTTTTGCACAAGAGAAAAATCTGGTTTAAATCCTTCATATCATTTTTAGCTTGTGCCTGATGAAATATTAATGTTGCAATATCCTTCAATGTCAAAGAATGTATTGAGGGTTAGACAATGTCCCCAGTTCATTCTGCCCACAGCATCATAAGTTTCCACAGCAGCTGTGTCTTGTAGGCAAAGTGCTATCCCATAGTTTGTTCACGAAGAGAATGCATTGTCCTTTCTCATGTCGTCTAGCAGGATCATCTTCACACAAATGTTTTAAGGCTCTTGTCCGGCAACATTCCTAGCTTTGGAATTCATTGCTATTAATAAGCAAATGGGATGAGAACAAGGCACATGAGAGTGAACAGGAAAGAGTTTCTTTCACTCTCTACACTATGGTTCCAGGTTTAGAGTCCTCATGCCAATGCAGCGTCTGCTGGTCTTCAGAGTCAAAACTGCTGTCTATTGGGCTGCTCGTGTGTGAATCGTGGTGGCTCACGTCTATATAGGACCTGCAAATAGAAAAGAGAATAAAATATTTTAATAATCTACAGAAAATAAGGACAATGACTTACAAATACATTGATTTATTGAATATTTTACACCTCAGTGGAACATACACTGCTGGGCAAAAAAAATAAATAAAAAAAATAATTCACTGTTTGGATTTAAACAGGCAAATGCTTTAAAGTCTATGATTGGATCATTATTGCAGTGATTATTATGTTTCTAGCATGTTATATGTTTGGCAACAGTTCTTCAAACCCTAACTGATGGAGTGTGTAGCTTTTCCTTTCTTAAACATCCATGTAGGAAGACACATCATGGTCATATTCCAGGATGACAATGTCAAGGTTCCTCAGGCTCAAATTGTGAAAGAATGGCTGGAGGGAGCATGAAGAATCATTTTCACACATGAATTGGCACCTCTGAGTCCAGAACTTAAACTCATTGAAAGTCTTTGGGATGTGCTGGAGTAGACTTTACAGAGTACTGGACTCTTGCATTGTCAATACAAGATCTTGATCAAAAATGTATGCACCTCTTGATGGAAATAACATCACAACGTTTATTTCCATCAAGAGGTGCACCAACTTTTGGTCCAATCATAGACTCTTAAGCATTTACCTATATAAATCCAAACAGTGACTTTTATTTTGGCCGTGCAGTGTAGTATATAAATACAACACCAGATATACTAAAAACCAGAGTCAGGGTCAATGGTTTTGCAGGAACAACAATGTTACAAAAATAACTTCTTGTGCAGCTGGTTTTTCAGCATTGTGTGCAAAGGGATTCAGTATATCTGGTCAAGAAACTGGCCTAGTTTCCAAATTGATGATTGTTTTTGATTATTGCATGTCAACGTGTTGAGTAGGTTGAGTGAGACACAACATCACTGAACAGTGTTAAAGACTCACACACCTGAAGCAGACCATACAAAAGCACACACGTATACTTGTCATAACTTGCACACAGCAATCAAAAACATGAAGCGCAGGGTCACATGCTTCCCCTCAGAACGATACTTCACCCTTTTTTAGAAGAAAACACGCAACCATCCCACCACCAGTGAGTAAGCGGTAGAAAGTGCTGTGGAAAAGACGGTAACCGCAGTCTTGTTAACCCCTGAGTGATTCGCCATTATAGTTAGAGAGGCAAATGCTAGTCCTTCATATCTCACCACAGTTTTACGTGTTGTCTGTCACTAGAAATGAGTGTAAAAGTATTCCGGGTCATAACCACTGGCAACAGCACCAGGCACCTCTAAAGGCACGGCCAATGGGCTTCTCCTGCCCGGAGTCATCCACCCGTACTCGGGTGGGTATCTGTCCATTAGAGGGTCAGGAGGTGGAGCCAGCAGATGGGGGTCAGGGCTGGTTTGGGAGGAAGGGTAAGCAGCAGTGGATAAGTGTTCATGTGTGCTCATTACACACAGCAAAAGAGAGGTGACGATGTAATATTGATGCTTGAAGAGAAAGTTCACCCAAAAATAAAAAATTCTGCCATTTGCTCACTCTTTATTTTGTTGCAAACACGTATGACTTTCTTTCTGGTACTCATAAATGCAATTTTGTAAAGTGTCTTTAGTCATAATTAGCCAATAATTTAAAGTTAATGGCCATCTCAGAGTTTCCTGTGTAATTATTATATATATATATATATATATATATATATATATATATAAATAAATGTAGAGTAATAAATATAAAGTTCTAAATTATTATGTTTTTACACTACCATTCAAAAGTTTGGGGGTGAGTAAGACTAAGTTCTAAGTCTCATTTATTTGATCTAAATACAGTAAAACAGTGATATTGTGAAATATTAAAATTTAAAGTGTTTTCTATGTGAATATATATAAAAATATAAAATATATCTAAATATATTTATTAATGTGATGGCAAAACTTAATTTTCAGCATCATTACTCCAGTCTTCAGTGTCACATGATCCTTCAGAAATCATACTGATATACAGATTTGGTGCTCAAGAAACTGTATCAATGTTGAAAACAGTCGCTTAATATTTTTGAGGAAACAGTGATCAATTATTTCAGGATTCTTTGATGAATAAAAAAGAACAACATTTATTTGAAATAGAAATCTTTTGTAACATAAGTGTCTTTACTGGCACTTTTGATCAATTGATTGCGTCCTTGATGAATGAAAGCAAAAATTTCTTTTAAAAAGCCCTCCAAACTTTTGAATGGTAGATTATATGTTGGGGCCAGTGAAAACATTGTCATCCTAATAGGTCAGCAGAAGAAAAATCCTTAATGTTGCAGCTTGTGAAGAATACTGTGACTTCAAAAGACACAGAATATGATGCACAAGTCGTATGGATACAAATAGACGCTCCATTATGAAAACAAGGCCTCTGGTCATTCTATTTGCATATTTATGGAAGAGAGAAACTTATACAAGTTTGGAAAGACATGAGGCAGAGGGTGAGTAGTACACAAGTGTGAACTACTCCTTTAAAAGTTGTTTGGAGGAAACACAAGCACGTTTAAAAGAAAGCCATGCAGTCATATTTTTACAACACACAACAAGCCAGACATCCTGAGACGCTGACTAAACAATCACGCTGAGTACAGACAGAGCAATCCCACACGGCTGGCGCTTTACTTACTATCAAGGGCTACATTTAGCAAATGAAGCTTTATTAACCCTTGCATGCCTTGCACCACCAGATTGAGGCGGGGACAAACCCATCTGCTTCATCTGATAGCAAGAGGAGGATGGAGGAAGAGGAGGAGGAGGAGGGAGTGAGGAAGAACAAGCTTGGGAGAAATGAGGAGGACAGTACTGAGGGCTGGCAGGGTAGTGCCAAGGACGTTTAGGGAGTGAGCTGGAGTCATGTCTGTGAGGGAAAGAACGGTCATAGGGAGAACAAAGCGTGAGAGCAGATACTGCACCAGCACTCCTGCAGAATTAACCAGATGCATTGTGTCAGGCAAGCTGTTAGCTTGAACATGCCCTAATGAACTGTAGCATATCAGCTAGATAGTGGACACTATGGCAAACATGAAGAAAAAAAAAAAAACTTTATTCAAACTAGCATTTTCTTTGAAAGTGTAAATATCTAGGTGGTTGCTAGAGCATTTCAAGGTGTTTTATAGGATGTGCTTACTGGCCAAGTCAAAAGAGCCCACTATAAGCTCGGGACCCTCATTCAAAATGGGTCTTAAAGGATTAGTTCACCTCAAAATGAAAATTTCCTAATAATTTACTCACCCCAATGCTATCCAAGATATCCATGTCTTTCTTTCCTCAGTGGAAGAGAAATTAAGTTTTTTGAGGAAAACATTTCTGGATTTTTCTTTGAATAATGGACTTCAATGACAACCAGCGTTTTGAAGTCCAAATCAATGCAGTTTCAAAGGTCTTTGAAGTGCTTCAACGGACTGTGCACAATCGCAGCTGAGGATGAGAATCTTATCTCGCGAAACGATAGGTCGTTTTCAAAAAAAATATAAATAAATAAATAAAAATAAATAAATTATATATATATATATATATATATATATATATATATATATATATATACATACACACACTTTTTAACCACAATTGTTCGGATTGAGCTGATCTGCAACGCGTCGGGAACTACGTCATCACGTTGAAAGGTCACTGTCGATGTTGCGGGCGCCGGCGGAAGTACCGCCCCACTCGACCATGCGAAGGAGGAAAGTTCAAACTGTACTGGTCGCTTTGTAAACAGTAGGGCGGTACTTCTGCTGGTGCCCGCCACATCGACAGTGACCTTTCAACGTGATGACGTAGTTCCCGGCGCGTTGCAGATCAATCCGAACAATTGTAGTTAAAAAGTATATACCGTAAAACTTCAAATAATAGCCTGGGCTTTTATTTTCCCAAATCATCGAACTGCAACGGCTTGTATTTGAGACAGGCGTCTATATGAGACAGGCCTTTATAATTTAGTGTTGAGATGTTGTACATTGAGATGTTGTTCCTAGAGTCTCTAATCTCTAAAAATCTCCAAATGCTCCACGCAAAACTGCTGTCTTTTACTATTGTGTCAATTGATTTTGATTAGGGATGGCCCGATACCGATACTAGCATCGGGGATCGGGTCGATAGTGTCCTCATATACTCGTACTCATAAAAATTTGCCGATACCACACCCCGATACCACGTACATTTTGCGAAATGAAACTGGCCGCCGCGAGTGCTTTGTCGAGGTGAACTGAGGCATAGGGACGTGCTCTCCCAATGCAATAGAGTGCGGCGCGGCACTAGATCTGATGGCCGAGTGCGAGCGCGGGCGGTAATGCACTCACTCTGTGTGTGCGGGTTTCGGGAGAATAAAACGATTCGCGGGACTCCCGCAAACTAGAAATATCTATGAATAAAACATTAAAACTAATAGATTTTTATTCATCTGTTGCAGAAAAGCAAGAAGAACAACTAAAACAAAATAGAAACGATTTACAGGCCAGAGTTTCTATTCATAACATGTTTGCAGCGTTGAGCGATGTAGCCAATCACAGACATATATGTTGATTTCTTGAACGCAATGGCCAATCAGAAGCATTTAAGATAGACTCACCTCACCACTCAAAACTTTTTTGTTCAGTGCTGAATTCTGTATGCTGGCAAATCCTCTGATTATAACAAACAAAGTGTGGATATTATGAAAGATTCATTGTGCAGTCAGCTTCATTGATAATAACAGAGATGTGTGAGATCGCGATGAACTGTCAGCTTTTTAGGAATTAGGCTATTAAGGGAGCGTGCATTCAGTCATGTCAGACCATGCACGCAGTAAACTGCTTGCTTTTATGTTAAATTAACAGTGGTTTGTGTGTTAATACATTTATTATTTTACTCATTATTATTTATTTTTAGACTTGTTAAAACAAGCAGAGAAGAAAATAAAAACAGTCTTCTAACCTGTGTTCTAAAATAGTCTTCGGTCTTCTTTTCTGGGAGCCTATAGTTACTTTTGCGGTAGAAATATCGGTATCGGTACTCGGTATCGGCAAGTACACAAATGTAAATACTCGTACTCGTATCGGTTTGAAAAAAATGGTATCGGGCCATCCCTAATTTTGATTAATATGCGCGAGGGAGAGAGAGCAAGACAGCGCTCTGTTTGAAGACGTGAGAGTGCGTGCGCGCGCGGCCAGGGCGCTCTCTCTGTCTCTGCTCGTTTGCGCCCTGTCAAGCACAGCAGTCATTCTATTCTACATCACTCACCGATAGGGCTGTGCTCAGAATATCGATACGACGATACATCGTCATGAACTCCTGACGATGCGCGTATCGATACAGCAACTGCTGTATCGATACTGTCGTGCTTTTGAATGTAGCCAATTCAGGGCTCGAATTTCAGCACGGGATTGCGAGTATTACGCATTATTCTAATCATTCCCGCAGGTCTCCCACTTATAATGTGGGAAATTCCCTCAAACATTGATTGAGTGTCCAGCTGTGCCGCGTCTTCGGTCTCTCTGTCTCTCAAAATGGGTTGCTCAAGGCAAGCGTCAAACGCGCTGAAGGCGGTGATTCACTTGCATATTCGGGCGAGCATTGCATTGTAACTTAAGTTTACCATTCGCTCGTCTTTTTAAGTCTTACCACGCTAAACATTTAAGCGATTTTAAACTATTCAGTACTCGCACGCTCTCTGCGTGATGGTTTTCTCTGCACGCTTACATAGAGTAAAGCCGCCTCACAAACAGCCTGTGAGTAACAAAAGTTCTTTTTCACAGATTATATCGCTTTTACAGCCAAAAACAAGCAAAATGATGTCAAAAATGTCGGTCTTGGTGAGTATCCAACACAGTTGGTTATGTCTTAAATAAGCATAAAATGCATGTGATGTGACAGTATAATGAAAACAGGATCCGTGCACTATCTTAAAGTGACAGCAGCCATATGTCTGTCATTAATACTGTTGTCAAAACAACAAAAGATAGCTTTAATTATAAGGAATCTGGATTTATAGTCGATGTATTTAATTTAGTCAGGACTAAAATACTACTCAATGTTATTTTACATTTAATTACTTTATTAAGTTCTTAATACTAGTGCTAGAGCTATTCAAAAACTTGTCTTTATTGGTAGGCTATCTTTATTCTATTGTATTTATTTGTTTAAAATGATTTCAACATAATGTAAAGAAATTACTGTGTTTGGTGCACATTCCAACACTTATTTAATTTAACTCTCATTGTTTTTTAAATGACAAAAACTAAATAGTTTTTCAGTTATCACAACTGTTATAACACTGTTTATTCAATAAAGATATTACTGTTACTAAACTCTGCTCAAAAGAAATTTAAATTCCAAATTGATCCATATTGTGATACGTATCGTATCGTGGCTTTAGTATCGTGATGCGTATCGTATCGTGACATTGTTGGTGATACACAGCCCTACTCACCGATCAAAAAAGGCTTCGGCGGGACACAAATTTGCTTTGGCGGCCACCAAAAAGGGGACGATCTGACGGATCTGATTAAATACAACACAAAACTAAAAAACAGACCGGCCTCTATTTGAGACCGGCCTTTATTTACCCAAACCTGTCGCCACACCAGGCGTGTAAAAGAGACAGGCGTCTATTTGGCACTAGGCTATTATTTGAAGTTTTACAGTATATATATATATATATATATATATATATATATATATATATAAAAAATTTTTAACGACCTATCGTTTCGCGAGATAAGACTCTCATCCTCAGCTGCGATTGTGCACAGTCCGTTGAAGCACTTCAAAGACCTTTGAAACTGCATTGATTTGGACTTCAAAACGCTGGTTGTCATTGAAGTTCATTATTCGAAGAAAAATCCAGAAATGTTTTCCTCAAAAAACTTAATTTCTCTTCCACTGAGGAAAGAAAGACATGGATATCTTGGATGGCATTGGGGTGAGTAAATTATTAGGAAATTTTCATTTTGAGGTGAACTAATCCTTTAAGGGATTTTTTTTTTTTTTTGTGCAGCGCTATGGAATCACCAAGCATGCCATTTTTGGCATGCCTCTGGTTAAGACGGTTCAGATAAAGGCTAATGAGCTAATCAGTAAAGGACGATGGTGCACAGAAGAGTCATACCTGCTGTGTAA
Source organism: Gila orcuttii (assembly GCA_026230005.1). Classification (NCBI taxonomy): domain Eukaryota; kingdom Metazoa; phylum Chordata; class Actinopteri; order Cypriniformes; family Leuciscidae; genus Gila; species Gila orcuttii. The sequence goes on from JAPDVR010000011.1 coordinate 39,531,758, forward strand.
CGGGTGGCTGTGATGGACAGTGTTGTAGCCATAGGACTGATGATGGTGTGTGAGAGGCATTTCATACTCTGACATTGCCATGACTGGTCGGCTGTGCCAGTTTCCCGAACTAACTGCGATTACATGAAGATGAAAGGAAATTAATGAAGGAGAACCTCATGTAGATAACATTGCAGAATCATTTTCTTCTCTCTTGAACAGCATTCTAGTCAACCAAAGTTGAGGTTTTAGTCTAGCTAGGCTGATTAAATAGCCGATATTTAACCGAAATGCCCACTTGTCAGATAAAAAAAAAAAAGATGCCCATTAAGACAGCTTCAAATCTACCAATAGCTTTTTTTTTTTTGATAAAATATTAAAAACAGAAAATGTTTACTATCTATGTAAATATGTAAAACACGTGTTCATTTAATTAAAGCAATTTTGTGAAAGCCTCATTTGCCATCAACAATTTAATAATTGTGTGTTCACTAAATATTGGCATCTATATTTGAAAATAAATGTTGATATAAATATTTAAAATATAAGAAGGAAATTTGAGGGATAAAATTTTATATTATTTTGATTTAAAATCCTTCCATCAAAACAGTAAGAGAATATTGCATTACATTACTGATAAATTGTGCTCAATTGCCCTGACAATAAGGTCACAATGAAAACCACTTTAATGGTCCTAGAATTGGCTTCTTTTGTCTTATGCATAATTCTTTTCATGTTGGTGTAAAATGTTTTCGAGAGATCCACCAATTTAAGACGCCCGTTGAAGCCCAGAAGTATTTGAGGAAACAGGAGGTGTTTTTATGCAACACTTCTCACCGGTTGAGTAGGAAGCTGTACTGTCACTGCGTACATAACTTGATGACATGGTCCTGTAGCCTAGGTTTTGCTGTGGCCCCCTGTAGGTATCATACCCTGGTTGTTTGTTCTGTCGGCTGTACCATTCACGCAAGTGTTCCACCACTTCAGCCCTTTGCATGCTTCTGGCAAAATTCTCATTCCTGGATGGAGGACGGTTCCTTGGTGGCCTTAATGTGGCATAAGGGTTGTGAACCAAACCGTCTATCTCATCATGGCCGTAGTTCCCATGAGGGTCATGTCTGGGGTAGGAGGGGTTAACATTATAGTGTCCCTCCATCTCAGTCTCATACATATACGGTCCATTTGGATACACTTCAGGTTCCATGTACCGTGGATATCCAGTGACGTAATAGGCTGTGGTGGTTGGCTGTTGCCGAGGCTGGGATGTATAACCACGTGTGTCATTCTGTGCTAGGTTAGGCATGCTTCCTGTGTTGGCGTATATGTTGCCCTGCCTCCTCCGATGTCGGTTTTTGGCACGGGAATGGCAGCCGGGTGCAGAGTACTCCACGCTGGACTGGCTGGTGTAGGAAGAGCCATCGTCAAGAATTTCAGTGCTGTTGCTACGACGAGGAGAAGAGATGGTGAAGACAGGCTCGGATGGTTCGCTTTCCGTAAGGAACTGTGACTGAGATTCCAGACTGCCACTGCGCTGCCGATAATGAGTGCTTCATGCAGGAAGAAGCAAAATAATTCATGAAAACATTATCAAAATCATAACTAAAAATTATTTTAAAAGACTAAAAAAAAAACATTTCTTCTCTGTATTTCTCCTCTTCTCTAGCTTGCTTCCTAATCAAGTTGTCTAATAAATCTGGCATTTTATATTACAAATAATGTTGAATAAAAGTGTCTGCTAAATGCATAAATGTAAATGTAATAAAATAAAAATAAAAAATAATTTAAATAAAACAACTGTATTTACTGGAGACGTTAGTACATTAAAGGGATAGTTCACCCCAAAATTAAAATTTTGTCATCACTTACTCATCCTCATGTTGTTCCAAACATGTATGAGTTTCTTTGTTCTGTTGAACACAAAAGAAGATATTTTAAAGAATGTTGGTAATCAAACAGTTGACAGTAGCCATTGACTTCCATAGTAGGGAAAAAATACTATGGAAGTCAATGGGTGCCATCAACTGTCTGGTTACCAACATTCTTTAAAATATCTTCTTTTGTGATCAGCAGAACAAAGAAACTCATACAGGTTTGGAACAACAGGAGGGTGAGTAAACAAAGACAACGTTTTTGGGTGAACTAACCATTTAATAAGACCGAATGATGTTTCACACTGGTTTGTGGCAATTTTGCAATACACAAACACTTTTCACATTTCCAGGTTTCTCAGAAGCGGAAGTTGACATAGTTGGGTAAACTTCTATAGCGGTAAATGAGAGACTACATCAATTTTTAATTTTTTTTGTGTGTGTGTGTTCCCATTTGCTCAAATAGCAAAAGAAAATCTCCACAATAGTGTTTTCACAACTTTCAAAAAAAAAAATAGAGAGACTGATAATGACAGTCAGAAGAAACATGTCATTTTTGCAATCACTCCCATAGCCGCTGTATTAGAAAAACCCTCAAAGCAGCATTAACTAGTTTCTTTTCATTTGATTCAAAGGTAATATAATACAAAGTATGGTGTTATAAATGCACATACATAAAAAAAAAAAAATGTAAAAATAAAATTACACAAGTACAACAAGGGTTAATTGTGTACTGTACCTGAGCTGGATGCTGCTGTAGGCGTTGCGGGCAAGTTGCGGGGTGGGGGGCATGCTCCGCGAGTCTGAGGGTTGTCGTGAGGGTTGACAGTAGGGGCTGCTGTGTGTTGATAAGTTGTCTCCATGTATATAGGTCACAGGTTCTTGGACTTCGTCATAATTTAATCTAGAACACAGATAAGAACAACACTTTACCAAACTTCCTTCATGGGTGGAGTTCTTACCACATACAAAGCCTCCAAGGAAGTACAGAAAAACTTTTAATGCTATACCACCCTTGTACCTAGTTAGATCTAATACAAAAGCTCATTGGTTTTTGAGGAACAAATGATTAAATAACAAACGACTGAATTACATCTCATTTTACGGGCAGACTTCAGCCGTTTGGTCTAATTGAACTTCCACCTCACTGGCTCATTCTATTAATGACCGCTGTCCCTGTGAGATTTTCCAGAGCAGCTTTCCTGTGTGCTTATGGCCCTTCCGCCCCCACTTTGCGATTATTGCTAGAGTTTTTGCAGTCAAGCAGTGACATGCTTATTCCTGGGGCACTATTTTTAACACTGTGAGTGTTTGGGCTGATAAGAGGAGACTGTGAAGGAAGAAATCGGGGCAAGGGAAAACTGGAATGCAGGGCTGCTTCTTGATCACAGGTCTCTACTAGCTCCACTGGCCCAAAAGTAAACAACAGCCAGAGGCAGGGAAAGGTAAGAAGTGCATAAGATTAATCCTAAAGAGCTGTGGTTGGTGTGCCTCTCACCTGCTGTAGTTCTGGTGGTCGTCATTTCCGTGATCTGAATTGTACGATGCAGTGAAGGAGTTTGACGAGTTAGGACGTGGAGAATATTGTACTGAACGTGAACGTTGTCTCTGCGATGGCTCATCTAAGAAAAAAAACAAGTTAACAAGATTAAAAGAGTAGCCACCGAGTCTAGCCTACAGCGATAAGTGCTTACAGGCATTTATACACTACTGTTCAAAAGTTTGGGGTCAATAAGATTTTTTTCAAGAGAAAATAATACTTTTATTCAGTTTTATTGACAAAAAGTTAAAGTAAAGACATTTATATGACTAAATATTTCTTTTTCAAATAAATGCTGTTCTTTTGAACTTTCTATTCATCAAAGAATACTGAAAAAATATTTAAAAATAAAAATATTAATATTAAAAATATCCACAAAAATATTAGGCAACACATCTGTTTTAACATAGATGACAACAAGAAATATACCTTGAGCACCAAATCAGCATATTAGAATGATTTCTGAACGATTATGCGACATTAATGACTGGAGTAATGACTGCTGAAAAATGCTTTTTGCCATGCAGCTTTGGTGAGCATAAGAAAAAAAAGACAACCCCAAAATTTTGACCGGTCGTGCACCTGAATTCAACACAAACAGTACTCACCATCTTCCAAATTTAGGCAGTCAGAAAGGCTGTCAAGGTTCACATCATCTGCAAAAACAATTAAGATTATAATTAATATTTTCTTGCCCCCATGATCCATTACTACAACTAGCCTAAAACATTAGCTCATCACAAGTAAAGCATAAAACTGTAACTGTCAACAGAGTGCAAAGTTTACATACGCAGTATAAGCATGCATGTTTTCAGTGTCCCACATATTTTGTCCAATACATTTATATAATCAGGAATAATCATTAAAACCAGATATGCACCAGCAATGATGACGGAAGCTCTTTGTGTGGGCTCCTTGCCAATCTTCACTCTGTAACCATTAATCTCATTTTCAATCTCCTGAAGTTTTTTGGTAGCATCCAGAAGGTTTCTCCTACGTTTCTTCTTCACAGTTTTACAGAGCTCATTTTCATAGGCAAGTTTTTTCGCTGCCTCCACAATCTTCTTCTGGAGCGCAAAGCAGCCCTCCATGTTTCTTAACTTAGGGTCCTGCAAGGAAAAAAACCCCCAAAAACATTGCATTAGCATAGAAGAACACAAAATGCGAGGAGTTCTTGCAGCATTTCTGAAAAGAACGAATGAGACAACCTACCGCATCATAAGGGAAAAGATCGTCCAATTTGAAAGCAGTTCCCATGCGCCTTCGAACAGTGGGGGGCTTCTCTCCTGATGCCAAAGGATACTCCTTAGGTAACACACCGGTAAGCTCCTGGTCAAAGAAAAAGAAAAATCTTAAGATAGGCCGGTTTAAATTGACAAACTTTAAAAGATTGTATGGATATATGACAAGCCACTAACAGCTTCCCGGAGGCAGATTTTCTTCAGCTCTTCTTCCTTTAGTGCCAGAATTTCATTTAAGCTCTTCTGTTTGTTCTTCAGTTCTGCAATCTTCTCTTTCTTCTGTTCCTCATTCACATCATTGTCGGCAGAATCTAAAATGAAAGCAAAAGCAAGCTCAATCATGATATCAGTCCGAATGACACAGTTCATTAGGCTGTTCTTGGAATAAATGAAAGCGATTGTCTTACTGGAAGAGACCAAACTTCCATTGCTGGCCATGATGAGCTTGTCTTTACTCTCCATGCTGACCAGCTTACTGTTCCTTGGAGCTCCAGTCTCTGAGAGATCCATGGCAATATCACCCAAACTTCTTGCTGTAGTTATTTTAGCCTTTAGGTTAAAAAAAAAGAATAGGCGGTTATGACATCATCTCAATTACTTTTGCATGATATCAGCACAGAGACAAAGCAATGATTTGTGCATTTATGAATTTATGAGTATTAAGTATTAAAGATGCACTAATGCTTATGCATACTCACTTTACTCTGTTTGCGGTCCAGGTAGAACTGGTGTTGGCTGATTGCCATTACCCAGATGGTTTTGATCAGAGAGTGGCTGGCATACCACGTGTGGATGACCTGACCAGATTGACCAAATGTGCGTCTAGAAGCTGTTCTTCTATGGATTAACACATGTGCACATTGAAGTCAACCATAAATACATTCCTCATCCTATATCAATGAGAAAGTTCGTTTCTGTAACGGATATTTTTTGCATGGTATTCAAAGATAAATATTATATGCTTAAAATATGATTTATATGATTTAGTCAAACTAAATAGTTCTTAAATGGATAAAAACAATAAAATTGAATGTTACTACATAAAGCAGTTTATTGGGTTACCTGATATTTGATACCAATTGACAAGAAGTCAGGTTGGTGACACTAGTACGGTAACAATGTACATTGGTGATATCATCTTTGTTTACAGAGCAACCCCAGCCTGTATTACTACTACAGCGTAAAGTGACCGATTGCTTCACTGCTTCAGTTCAGCGTTGGAAACCCATCAGCTACGTCAAAAAGGCTTTGCATCACTAACATTTACTTAGTCAGTCTATTCAAAGGCCATGTCTTACAGTCTAAAAAGCGCAAAAATAATGCTGAACGTTTTACAGTAAAAACAAATCAAAAACTGTGCTCATTGAGTGCTTCTGTCTATCTCATTCAGGTTTGTGTCATGTTAAAGTATATTAAGGCTCGACCTAGTGTATATTTGTCTCATTTTCTCACCTCTGAGGGTCGTTGACCTCTACGGCAAACTTCTTCTCACGGAAATACAAGTTTTCAAGCTGTTTCCACAGAAAGAGCTACAGAGAAAAAGGAAATGAGATTTAGACAAGAACTATATTAGGAATACAGGAACAAAATAGCATTTATTTTCATTGAGCATTCATTTCTTTGATTTGCATATTTCTTTGTGAGATTCATCAAGAACTTTTACATCCTTGTATTTCAGCTATTTTTTCTTTGCTCTCTGTGTCAAATCAGGAAAAATGCATTATTAATTCCTAGAAACAATATATGCGGAATTCGCTCACAAAAACACTGACTAGATCATATGGATATTGATATATTTAGCTGGAAGCACAAGACAATTGCTTCAGGTATAAAGCCAATACAATCAAAGAACGACAGAAGCAAAGCGTCCACTGAGCTTGCACCTCAATTTTGCCCTAAAGGGAGAGCACTGAAAAACAGGTCTGTGGTAAAAACATGGCCAAAACATCTGCCATTCATGTGAACTATCCTTTCAGAGCTTTTCTCTAGAGCTCCGTGATAGCTTTTCCCAGCTTAGGGCAGGGAAAGTACAATATCCAAATACTATCAGCATGCGGGGGTGAGGATTTACTAGGAATGTTAATAAATGCTCCCTACCAGGTACTGCTCCAATGCACCTCTGAGTAATGTGCATAGAAACAATATGATCTGAGCACGGATCGTACAATAGATTTGACTGCTAAGAGCATATTAAAACATAACATATTTATGACAGTCATGTTTAATAACAACAAAACTAATAATGACAACTTATTCTAATTTCAATTAACTTAAAATGGACCTTACCAGATCAGTTAGTAAGCCTGTAAAATCCCTTGATAGTTGGACAGGTTTAGAATGGTCCTGATCTAAAGTTTCTCACAGGGTTGTGGCTTCCTTGAACAATACTCGCTTGTCTGCTTTCAAAGGGACCAAAAGGTGTTGCAAGAGTTTCAGAAAAGTGAGCCCTGCCTCTTCCCTCCCACTTTCTGTGACATCACAAGCACCTCACTTTGCTCTTACTCACCTTGAGCAAGACTAGTACTACTAAGTTCAAGTACTACTCTCTGTTTCCGCCTGCCAACTATGTCATCATCTCTCTGAAACTCTTTAACTCACACATGTAATTAAACCTTCGCAACTTCATTCTTTCTTTACGGTTACCTCCCTCTTACTCTGATACCCGCTTCCTGTCCTTGTCAAACCAGACAAACAGGTTACTCTCACTGAATACACACACATAGAATGGCATTCCTCTTGTTTCATTTTGGGAGGGGATTTAGAGCATTGATCATAATGTACACCCTTCAATAGCTCTTCATTAATCTGTGTTCCTTTTCCTGATGGGTCTCATTTTTACAGTCTGAATCTTAATCCATCACCTGTTGGTTTGGATGCTTGCTCCCTTACGCTTCCCAAGGCAAATATGTGAGGAATCTACTACTTTCTTGTAATCATTAATGGCTGGCCATGGCACTCTTCACCTCCTGGTGAAAACAGCATGCCTCTCTCACAGTGACTAAATAGCCAAAGCGACAGCAACAGGGAATGTCTCACTATCTGACAACATGAAAGTTCCCTGACCTTTCTTTGACATTTAAAACAAATAACTAAAAAGTATATACTTCTTTATATACTTCTTATGTCGAAAGGTGGTACTGATTACTTAAAATAAGCAGTATAAACACACGACAGACCCAAAATATTTCTTTTTTAAGTCATACTGTTTTTTTTTAATCACAAAAACATGTGATAAACCATTAAAATGTATTTTTTTGACACAAAAATACTAAGTGCAAAATCAGCTCATTCAAAACCAGGACTGGGTAAGAGAAAGCTATTGTTAATACATGAACAGCAGTCATCTAAAATGCTGAGTGAGATAAGCTATTTCAGCATAATTCTTTTAGCCAATTAAATAAGAGATAACTAGATAAAGTCTGAGGGGAAAATGAGAGCATACAAATGGAAAGACAATGGGAACAATCCTCAACACCTCAGACTGTCTGTGACTGATAAAGCAAGACAGGCAGACATATCTAGGAAGTCAGCAGAAGTTAACAACTAAAATAAATTTGAAATGACATTAAATGAACAAATTATAAAATAAAAAATGAATTAAATAAAAAAAAATAAAAAATGAACACGTAAAGATTGAAATAAACTAAAATACTATTTTTTTTTTGAGGAAAATAATTTTAAAAAGCTTATTTAATTTTGTTAACTTGCAGACCCAAACCCTACAGATGATGTATTTTAAAGTATCACTGATCTTGATGTAAATGTAACATGTAATACCAATTAGCACCAGAGATTTGTTTAGCACCAGTATCGATAACTGTGGATTCAAATCGGCATTACACGCATCTAAAAAATGGCTCATGCATCTGGATGTGTGAAAGTATTATTTTATAATCATACACACCTTAAACTCTTTCATGTCACTGGGATAATGATGATACAGTGCAGAAATATGTTGCGAATATTAACACACCCTCATAATGCATCACTAGCCTAGATCTTCAAAATAAGCTGTGTTCACAGAAAAGTGAAATGCAGTTATCAGTCCTTTTTTGGAGTGGTAAATGCATAAAAAAAATGTTAGCAAATACAGTTGTCAAACCCTGACTATGTGAACCTGGCCATGAAACATCAAACATTAGCCTACACAAGAGCACAGACTTATGTAAAAACAAACAAAAAAAAACTCTTCAGACAGTAAGAGACCAAATTATTTTAAATATAACAAAGATGCCACACCAGACACCACCAATACACGTGATCCAACATGAACTCATGTATGAAATGCTGTTTCTTTCAAAGCACGTTGCCTATATTGCCTGGCATAGTCTTAAAATCTCTGATGTGTCTATTGGCGCTTTCCACTGCATGGTACGGTACGGTACGGCTCGGTACGGCTCACTTGTGGCGCTTTTCCACTGCATGGTACGGTACGGCTCGCATCCCCTCGCTTCAAATGGTTCCACCTCTGTTGAGGTTCCAAGCGTACCGTACCGATACAAAAAAGTGATGTAAAAACACTGCAGATCACTGATTGGCCAGACGGACAGAATCGTCACTACCAGCGTCATTGTATTTGCGAGACATCAAACCCGCTAGATTTAAATAGCCAGTAACAGCCACCGCTGTAGCACCTGTTTTAAAACTACTTGCTTGAAGAAAAAAAACTTCCAAAAAAGAAATGGCTGAATCGTGGTCAGTGGACGAGAAGTGCAGACGTTCCTCTTGTTGGTTGCCGAGGAGCGGATAAACTATAACGATCAGTCATAATCCCACCCACTTTGAAGCGGTACTAACTGCAGGGGAAAAGTAACCGAGCTAAAGCGAACCGAGCCGTGCAGAGTCGTACCACGCAGTGGAAAAGCGAAGCGAGCCGAACCGCACTGAGCCGTACCATGCAGTGGAAAAGCGCCATTTGATTTGTCATCACCATATTTACAGACAATCCAGATGCAATTGTCAGCTCTGCATTATTATTCAAATATATTCTGCATCCTTTCTCAGACAAGATACACTCATACACACACAATCCCCATGGAGGTAACCACAAATGAATAGTAAACTGTTTAGAAAAAAATATGAGTGAGCGGCGCTTGCCTTGCCTGTGAAAAACTCCTTTACCACCTTAACACTAGGGTGTTTTGGGTTGTTGTCAGGTTTTTACTTTTCAGGTAATACTTTATTAATTTGCTTTCAATTTAGCAAACAACAGGTTATCTTTATAATAATAATCACATTGCTGCTTTTATATTTGAATCCCCCCCCTGCATTAGAGGATGTCCCAGTGAAATAATATACAAGAGCAGAGCATTCAGTGTAAACACAACCAAAATGAAGAAATGATTAACCAACTTCTGCCAAGCGATACGTCAAGATCTACAGAAATGTTCCTATTAAAAATTGGGATAAACTGGGGACAGACTGGAGTTTTTTCCACTTAATTTACTGCTTTCATAGGGCATCCGTTCAGAGCCCGGGAAAGTTCAGACAAAAAGTTTCAGAGCTTCTTTTAATACTGAAGACTCCCATTAGCTCTTGTCTGTGGAGGAGTTACAGCCGCGAGACCCCTCGCTCTCCTTTATGGGCCCCTGCTAGGCTAATTGTGTTTTATTGCTTGATCAATTGTCTGGCCTGAGTGAAATACACAATGGCGGTCAGATTTGCATAATGAGCTCGGCGTGCTGGAAGAAGACGGGGGGGGGGGACAGACACAAAAACTGCCTTCTTGGCAGGAAGCACAATCAATACTGGCTAGATGATGGGTTGCACTCTGACAGGGACTAGTTTACTTTCAAAAAGAGACCGTTAAAACACTCAGTCGAGTGGGAAAAGACACACAAAAAGGAGAGGGAGGGAATGAGAGAGAAGATGACCAAATGTGTTACCTTTTTTTGGTCATGGTACCATTTTTTGTGCCTATATGTAAATATCAAAAGTATCCTGGTAATACTATATATGATAGATTCACTGTACCATAGTACCACCACATCTTTCTGTTAAGACAAAATGAGAAATAGAAAGGATTTCTGTTTACTCTCTAACCCTCCAGTAGCAGTCTTAGTTTTGCCAGGAGAAGCGCTGATTGGGGTTCTGTCAATGGAGCCAATCCCCCTTCAGACATCACATTGCTGGCACCGCTTCAGTTCCTGCTCCCCATGAAGCTCCATAATTACACCCTCCACAGGGAGGGGCTGGTGTTCATTGCAGAGTGGGACATGCCCATTTACACTCTGGCATAGGACTGAATATACATACACACCCAGCTGCATCTTACAAAGCATTGGTGTAATGGATGCCAATTAACAGACACTTTAATGAGTGAGGTTGGGGTGAAATATAGAAGTCGTCCTCATAAAAAAAGAGCAATGGTTACTAATCTCTCATATCCTTGAAATGTGATAAAAATGTGGTAAATGAGAATGTTCATTAAAAATGCCAATGACAAAATTAGAGCTAAGAGATATCTCAATAGGACATTTTTGGGAAAAACATATTGCACACAAAAATCTGATTGGCTGACTTGGCACAACCTCTGGGATTTGGGGCGCACCAATCCACTTGGAAAAAAAGTTGGGTTTACAATGTACTGGGTTAATACTATTACTGCTTCTAAGGATGAACTAGAGCAAACTAGCAAACTAGAGTAGATATCCACAAGCAAATTTGTACACTACCGTTTGAAGGTTTGGGGTCGGTGACATTTTTTTAAATGTTTTTTGAAAGAAGTCTCAAAATGCTCACTAAGGCTGCATTTATTTGATCAGATATTCAGTAAATCAGTAATATTGTGAAATATACAATTTAAAACAACTGTTTTAATATATAAACTATTCTTGTAAGGGCAAGCTGAATTCAACAGTCGTTACTTCAGTGTCACATGATCCTTTAGAAATATTCTAAAGGAATATACAGGGAGAGAGGCATTTTTTTTTAATTTTGTCTATGTGACAATAAGAGGTAAATCTGGCCTTGGTGAAGCATTAAAGGTGACCTATTATGCCCATTTTTAAGATATGTAAAATAAGTCTCTGATGTTCCCGGTGTGTGTATGTGAAGTTTTAGCTCAAAATACCCCACAGATAGTTTTTTTTTGCATGTTAAAATTGCCACTTCTTGGGGGTGAGCAAAAACGCGCTGTTCTGGTGTGTGTCCCTTCAAATGCAAATGAGCTGCTGCTCCTGGCCCCCTTTCTAGAACACGGCGGAGCTTCAAGAGCTATATGGCAACAAAACAGGACAATCTCACACATTGAAAATGTCAGAAACTGTCAGCAGTGTTCAGCTCAAGTGCGCATTAACGTCTTATCCATAAACTCTCTCTTTCCCTTTCATAATCATCGACATACACACAGCGAATTACACAAAAACACTCGTTACAACTAACAGTAAACAAATATATACAGACCTTATGCCTTTTCATGCGGTGCTTAATAAACTGGTAAACTTTATATCCGTAAAACAACTCTGATAAACTGAAATAATGTGACCGCTCTCCTTTTCATTGTTGCCGTAACCAGTATCGATCCGGAGACAATAAGCTGGATCCCGAACAGTTGGTAATTTACTAATCCATCCTCAAGTAACAACTTTAACTACGGTGTCCACAGTGACTCAGATGCCGGGAGTCTATAGGGGCTTTCGCACCGGATAGTTCTAGGAACTAACTACCAGAGTGGTTCCCCGAGAACTAATAATTCCCATAGGAACGTTTTCTGGTTGCATTCGCACCACCAGTAGGAACTTTGATGTGACATAAGCCGCGCTTGTTGTTGTGACTTATTTTGATGGCGCTGCTAATGCCAGCAAGAGCCTGAGCACACAGTACTCGCATTCTTCGTGTTCATTAGTTTACGATCTGTCTAACAGTCCTGTCTAATATGTTATTAGATAATTATAATTAGATATTAGCTATTATACATAGAAAGTAGACAGTAATGATAAGTTAGTAGCGTATGCCTTGTGGTTGATGTTCAGTGTTGCTAGCTGAGCAGAAACACATAATTATGTTTCGCTTGGTCCCCTCAAAGTTGCGTTGGTTCTCTTACGAGAGGTTCTCTCGTATTGCGTAAGTTTAGCTTACGCTACGGGAAAGATTCATCTTCTCGAGATACTGAAGCCAAAAATTATCCTTAATTTTGTATACCTTGTCAACGCAGTGCAGCAGCTAGCAGACCTAGAGCAGGCTATCTTGCGTGCTCATTGGCTGCCCTGCGGGCAACTGCTGGAGCCTACCAGTGAGCCCGGCGTGACGTCACGCCCAATGAAGGGCGCCCGCGCCTTCATAGCGTCACAGCCCGCCAGAATGGGCGTGGCTTAGCCTATAAAGGAAAGGGGCTGTAGGCTGCTGATTTTTGTCTCTTCAGCAAGCTCTTCGCATCGCTGGATCTAAGAGAAGCCACCGCCGCCGTCGAACAGCGAACAGCCAGCTTAGGACAGCGCTGAGGAAGCCGGCCGTCTTCGCCACCTTCAGCCATCCGTGCGAGCTACGCTATCCGGCGACGTATCCTTTTGCCTTGCTTTTGCCTCGCCGCCTCGTCGATCTAGGAATCCACCCGTACCCGCGCTGGAGCTGACGCTGAGCTAATGCGCCTGCTAACTCAGGCCGTTGACCGCCTCGGGCTCGAGTGGTCGCCGCCAGAGGAACCCACGCCGAACAGGCTCGACGGATGCTTCCTTCAAAGTCGCCGCCGCTCAGCTTCAGCAACGAGGCCCGCTCCATTCCTGCCGGAACTTCATGCGGAGCTGACGAAGTCGTGGAGTACTCCGTTCTCTTCTCGACTACAGTCACCGGCCTCCGCGTCGCTCTCCCGAGTGGACGGCGCCGGCGAGAAAGGGTACACGGCTATTCCACCGGTGGAAGAGGCGGTCGCAGCGCACCTTTGTCCGCCCTCCGCGAGATGGCGGTCACGGTCAGCCCTCCCGTCTAAAGCCTGTAGAGCCACGTCCGCCTTGGTCGGCCGCGCTTATGCTGCCTCTGGCCAGGCCGCGTCTGCTTTACACTCTATGGCTGTGCTTCAGATCCTACAAGCCGACCTCCTCCGTGAATGGGATGAGAAGGGCCGGGATCCAGCTGCTGTTACGGATTTGAAAAGCGCGACGGATCTCTCTCTCCGCGCCACCAAAGCAGCAGCCCAAGCTATCGGACGAGCCATGGCCGCGTTAACTGTTACGGAGAGGCACCTCTGGTTAACGCTCGCGGATATGAGGGAATCTGAGAGAGCAACGTTTCTGAACGCGCCGCTTACCCCCACTGGTCTCTTCGGCCCAGCGGTGAACGGGATCGTTGATCGCTTTTCTGAGGTACAGAAGACCACACAGGCCATGAATCTCTTCCTGCCGCGACGCTCGAGTTCTGCCACTGGCCGCTCTCGCGAGAGACAAAGCCAGCCTCCTGTGCGAACCAGCACCCAGCACAGCCCCAGCCTTCGCAGCGACGTCAGGGCGGCCGCCCTAGTTCGCGCTCAGACAGCCGTCACAGACCGCCGCCTCCCAGAGGTCCTCGGCAAAGAATCACGCTGAAATCTGAGCACGCGAAGTCTGAGCACTACTCCTAACAGTAAGAAAGAAAAGACGCGCGTGTCCCGCTGCGGCCGGACCGCCGTCAAAGTTCATTTCCCTGTCAGTCCCCTTCAAACAGGCTACTGCAGCGGTTCAACTAGCAGCCAACGAGCCGGTTTATTCACCCTCTCGCCTGCACACAAACGCCGTTTTCACGGCGACCCAGAGAAATCTCAAAAAGAGTGTAATGTCTGGTCCGGCTCACGCCGTCAATGTTTTAAGTGTAGTGAAAGTGCCCACGCCCCAGTGTTCACCCCTACACATAAGCACTCAAAATTCTGTGTCACTCACAGAGCAAACTCTCATAAAGCGCAGAAAAGCCGCTCGAGTGTTGAATGTAAGAAATGTGTCCACAAATCTGTGCCCACTATCTGCCGGCTCTGTTACACGGTCAAAAAAGCAGGTTATAAATGTAAGTCTCGTGCCCGCCAGAGAGCGCTCACGCTTACTAACACAAACCTCTCCCCGGGCCCCGCCCGCGCGCTTAAGCATTATCACAAAACGCAGGGCGTTAATAAAACGCTCCCCTACTATTATGATCGGGGCGTTAGATAAAGTTGTAAGTCTCGTGCCCGCGTTCACGCGCTCGCGCTTACAGAGAGCTCTTTCACCCGGAGCACTGCTCGCGCGTCAAAATGTGACAAAAGTTTGTTCCCCATCCCTTATGATCGGGACATCTCACATAAATCAGCCGGTTTCGGCTGTCAGCGAGCCGCCATTGCCCAGAACCGAGAGCGCGCGCGCCGTGCTCTCGGCTCCGGTTCAGTTTCACAGGCCAGCAAATGGCGGTCTGAACCCGGAGGCCATTCGCCCTCTAACGGCTCACATAGCTGCGTGGGAAAACATCCCAGGGATTTCAGAATGGGTGTTGAGCACAATAAAGCAGGGCTATACATTTCAATTCATTCGCCGTTCCCCGTGCTTTCGAGCCCGGACCGCGACGATAGTGAATGCGTAAGTAGCACACCTACTTCACGCAGAAATAGCAAAGCTGCTGTGCAGAGGGGCTATAGAAAGGGTACCGCCTTCTCTAAGCGAGTCAGGCTTTTACAGCCGTTATTTTCTCGTGCCCAAGAAGGACGGAGCCTTCAGACCCATCCTAGATCTGAGACATTTGAACAAAGTGCTTGCGAGAAGACCGTTCAAAATGCTTACGACCAGAAAAATCCTTGCGCACGTTCGCCCGAGGGACTGGTTTATTTCTCTAGATCTGAAGGATGCATATTTTCAGATTCAGATAGTACCCCGTCACAGGCAATTTTTGAGATTCGCCTTCGACGGTCAGGTATATCAATACACCGTCCTGCCGTTCGGCCTGTCCCTGGCACCCCGTACATTTACAAAGTGCATGGACGCGGCGCTCGCCCCCCTGAGAAGTCATCTGGACGATTGGGTGATATTGGCACAGTCAGAGACGGAACTTTTATCTCACAGAACAGTGCTTCTCAGTCACCTGGAAAGCTTGGGTCTCACGGTCAACTGGACCAAGAGCTCATTACTGCCCAGCCAGTCAATTTCCTTTTTAGGAATAGAACTGGACTCGGTAACCATGACGGCTCGTTTGTCGGCACAGCGTGCGCGCCGTGTTCGCCACCTAGCCGCATCTTTCCAGAAGGGCAGCTTCCTCCCTTTGAAAACTTTTCAATGGATGTTGGGCTGTATGGCATTAGCTGCAGCGGTGCTCCAGCTGGGCCTACTGCGCATGCGCCCGCTCCAACGCTGGTTGAATGCTCGCGTGCCCCCCCGAGCCTGGGTGTCTGGCGGCCAGAAAATCAGAGTGACTCAGGCCTGCATAGCGGCTCTGCAGCCCTGGTTAGCGGCCAACTGGTTCCAGCAGGGAGTAGCGATGGGATCCATCTCTTACCGAAAAGTCATCTCAACAGACGCGTCCAACTCAGGTTGGGGCGCGCTGTTCGAGGGCAGACCGGCCTTTGGCCAGTGGTCAGACTGGGAGAAAGAGTTTCACATAAACTGTCTGGAAATGATGGCGGTCGAGAACGCACTGAAGTGCTTCCTCCCGTTCAAACAGGACCAGCATGTTCTTGTCCGCTCGGACAACACATCTGTGGTATCCTATATAAACCGTCAGGGCGGTGTCAGATCCAGAAATCTCTGCAATCTGACGGAACGCCTCCTTATTTGGTCTCAGATGCACCATGTGCCTGACCATCTGAACGACGGCCCAGACAGACTGTCCAGAGACAATGTTTCCCTGTACGGGAATGGTCCTTGCACCCCCAAACGGTCCAGAAACTGTGGTGCCTATTCGGCAGAGCGGAAGTCGACCTATTTGCGTCAAAAGACAATGCTCAATGCCCAATGTTCTTCTCGAAGGACGAGGACGCGCTGGCCCAGGTTTGGCCCAGCCTCCCGCTATATGCTTTCCCTCCGGTCTCTCTGTTACCACAGGTGATCAAGAGAATCAGGGAAACGCACCACTCGGTGCTCCTCATAGACCCGCGTTGGGAGAATCAGATTTGGTTCCCGGAACTAGCACGGCTGTCACTTACAGCTCCGTGGCCGATTCCGGTGAGGGCAGATCTCCTCTCTCAGGCTCGCGGCACGATCCGGCATCCCCATCCAGAGCGCTGGTCGCTGCATGCATGGCTGATCAACGGGTACTTGTTACCCTGCCAGAAGGAGTGATGAACACGATCACGCAGTCTAGAGCCCCTTCCACGAGAAGGCTCTACGCGTCTAAATGGTCGGTGTTCTCCGGATGGTGCACCGACAGAGGTCTGGACCCGCGGACATGCGGGGTGGCGCATCTGCTCACTTTCCTACAAGAGCTGTTGGATAAGGGAAGGTCCCCTTCCACGCTCAAAGTATATGTGGCGGCCGTGGCAGCGTTTGCAGAATCAACGCACGGCCAGTCACTGGGAAAACATGAGTTGGTCATCCGCTTCCTTAGAGGAGCTAGAAGGATGAATCCGCCCCGCCCCCCGTCGGTTCCTATGTGGGATCTTTCATTGGTCC
The DNA here is from genome assembly GCA_026230005.1 of Gila orcuttii. Classification (NCBI taxonomy): domain Eukaryota; kingdom Metazoa; phylum Chordata; class Actinopteri; order Cypriniformes; family Leuciscidae; genus Gila; species Gila orcuttii. Next base: position 39,548,919 of record JAPDVR010000011.1, read on the forward strand.
TCGAGGCCCTGAAAGCTTTTCCTTTTGAACCACTAGACTCCGTGGGGTTGAAATACCTATCACTGAAAACGTTTTTTCTGACTGCACTGTCATCAGTAAAACGCGTAGGGGATCTGCATGCGCTGTCTGTCAGCGCGTCGTGTCTTGAGTTCGGACCAAATGACTCTAAAGTCATCCTCAGACCTAGACATGGCTATGTCCCTAAAGTGATGGGCACTCCATTCAGAGCGCAAGTTATTTCATTGTCTGCTCTCCCAGCATCTGACAGTGAAAGTGATGTGAACCTCCTCTGCCCCGTCAGAGCGCTGAGGTTTTACATTACGCGCACCGCCTCCTTCAGGCGCTCGGAACAGCTTTTTGTTTCGTTTGGTGGACGCACCAAGGGTTTCGCCTCCTCGAAACAGAGCCTGTCCAGATGGATAGTAGACGCTATAGCGGCCGCTTACGCGTCAAAGGGTCTGCAATGCCCTCTGGGCATCAGGGCTCATTCCACGAGAGGCGTGGCCTCTTCGTAGGCATGGTCCAGCGGGATTTCTATCCATGACATATGCGTAGCGGCGGGCTGGAGCTCCCCGTCTACCTTTGTCAGGTTTTATAACCTAGAAGTTCCCGCCTTGCAGGCTAAACTGCTGTCAATCTGAACGAGAGGTGTATTCTGCCCAGATCTCCTGCTCAGATCACTCTCACATGACCCAGCTCTACTGGTTGAGCTACACTAAATGGGATTATGCCATGTGCCTATACAGACCCCGCGCTGCTCTGTATTCCCTATGTGTGCTTATGTACAAGTGATGGCCCGCGTGGCCGGCCACCTTATTCTTTCCACTTATGGGGTTCCCCCCTAGAAAGATCGGGGTCTCATGTGGATGCTTGGCGCGCACGGCGTTGACAAAGTGTTCCCGTAGCGTAAGCTAAACTTACGCAATACGAGAGAACCTCTCGTAAGAGAACGATACTCGGTTACTAACGTAACCTCGGTTCTCTCTAGAGAGGGAACGAGTATTGCGTAACCGGCCGTGCACGCGCCACCAGTGACTTCGATTCAGTCGACAAAAACCAGGGAAGCAGCCTACAGCCCCTTTCCTTTGTAGGCTAAGCCACGCCCATTCTGGCGGGCTGTGACGCTATGAAGGCGCGGGCGCCCTTCATTGGGCGTGACGTCACGCCGGGCTCACTGGTAGGCTGCAGCAGTTGCCCGCAGGGCAGCCAATGAGCACGCAAGATAGCCTGCTCTAGGTCTGCTAGCTGCTGCACTGCGTTGACAAGGTATACAAAATTAAGGATAATTTTTGGCTTCAGTATCTCGAGAAGATGAATCTTTCCCGTAGCGTAAGCTAAACTTACGCAATACTCGTTCCCTCTCTAGAGAGAACCGAGGTTACGTTAGTAACCGAGTATCGATTTTCTCCTCAGCATAAAGGTTAAGAGGCCCATCTGTCACTGTTTTCCATGTTCATAGAGTTAGTTTCTGGAGTAAATATATAGGCTATAATCTTTGTGTTTACACAGCCTTTTTAAAAATGGCGGGTGCTGGTGTTTCGCGTGCGTTCAGCCAATCAGCGTATACTAATTAGTTTCTCCAAAAGGAGTTCCTAGAACTAAAATCGTTCCTAGTTCCTGCGGTGCGAACGCACCAAAAAACGGGAAATTCCGCCTATATTTCTAGGAACTATGAAAAGGTTCCTCCGGTGCAAAAGCCCCTTATGAAGACTCTTTATGTTTTTTGGCACAGACATTGTAGATCTCCAGCTGCTACAGCGAATAAACAGAAATGGCGGACTGCTGCGGCTCACTCAGGGCGGGATCTATGCTAATAGGGCAGATCGTCACCAGTCATGGGCGGAGTTTCCCTACTCTTACCTAAGAACAGGGGGAAATCTAAAACCAGGCATTTGGAGAGATTGTTAATTATTTATGGAGATTATAAAAAAGGTATTGAGTGGATATTTATAATTATAGGCTTGTTGTTTACACACATCTGTGTTCAAACACCTTATAAAAATTAATTTAGCATAATAGGTCCCCTTCAAGCATTTCAGATAAATACACCCCTAAATTATGAGTTTGAACCTAGAAAGAACCACAGGATTTTCTTCATTACCACTGTACTCTTGCTTACTCTTACTCCACTGTGCACTGCTCTTAGCACAAAAACAGACAAACAACAAACCTTTCGTGGCTTGAGCTTGTCTTGCAGGTCGTACTGGCCAATGCCTTTGTAGCTAATCCCCAACCACCACGGTATGCCCTGTTTGTCCTGTAAAAGAGTTTTTTTTTTTTTTTTTTTTAAAGGAAAGGTAATTACTATTTGCTTTTGTCTGGCATGGTAGAGAAATAAAAAGATCAAATGGGTCCAACCAACACAGCCATTCACATACAGTAGCAGTGATTTAAACAGCACTGTTTGATCTCCAGAGACATTTCTAATGAACTAAGCAAAATTATAATTAAACCACACAGTGGATAATTATTTAACCAATCATAAATCAAGTAAAGGACATACAAATTATTTCATACTTCAGTATTTATAATGTCTAGGTTTATGTCCTAAAATAGCACATCGTCCCCTTGGAATTATAAGGTTCTATCTGCGTTCTGAGCAGTTTTGAGATATTGAGCTTCAAAGTTTTTGCATTACATATAGGAAAATTTATATGGGGAACAAGTTTCTTTCAAACATGAAAATAACAGGGACCCTAAATGTATTCTAAATATACAATATCAAAATCCTCTCAAATTTTTAAATGTCTTTTTTTGAAATGGGTCAAATGCAGATAGAACCTTCTAATTCTAAAAAAACACTTTTCGCTTAGAATTATAAGGTTCTATCTGCCAAAACATTATTTGAACATGAAATATAAAATTAATGTTGTAACAATATCTCAACATGTGTTAGAAAGTTAAATTGTATCCTTTCTATGACATTTATTTCATATTTTTTAGCACTTCCATGTATTTAGGACATTTCAAATTAAGCAAGGTAGGTCTAAATATTTTGTCCAGTGCAGAATCTTAATTTTCGTTACCAATTTGGTGGGTAATTAAACACATTATTGCAGAAATTGTTACTTTAATCTTTCTTTTGTTTAGACAGAAAGCAGCTACTGTAATAGATCTGAGCAGGACTTTATTCCAGCTAAAGTGGGCCAGGTATAATGGCTTTCTCTCTAGACATCAGTATGGCTGAAATAACATGCTAACGTTTATTGTTGTAATTAAGACTCCATCAATGAAATTGTTAACTATTTGACCTTTAAGGCTTAATATTGTAAAAATTAAGACATTTTAAGACTTTAAAAACTACAAGAAAATCGACATGCTTCAGCAAATTAATTCATAAAGTTTAATAATCATTGAAAAATGATTCACTGACTATATGATCACAAAAAATGTCAGACTAATTTTTTAATCACACACACACCCCCTCTCTCACTCACACACACACACACACACACACACACACACACACACACACACACACACTGTCACACACTTTCACACACACACACACACACACACACACAGGTTTGTTTTGCTATCCTTGTGAGGACATTCCATTGGCGTAATGGATTTTATACTGGACAAACTGTATATTCTATCCCCCTACACTGCCCCTATCCCTAAACCTACCCGTCACAGGAGACATTCTGCATTTTTACATTTTTAATAAAACACTGCTTAGTATGTTTTTAAAGCCATTTGAAATATGAGGACGTATGAAATGTCCTCATAAATCACGTTCAAATTGTAATACCAGTGTAATACCCATGTCATTATACACATTTGTGTCCTCACAAATCACAAAAACACGCACACACACACACACACACGCACACACACACACACACACACACACACACACACACACACACACACACACACTTTCACACATTAGCGCACACACACACAAATGTTTTTTTTAAATATTCAATTTACTCACTGCATATTTGTATAATTCAAATAATAATAACTGTAATAATAATAGTTATTAATAATAACCTCATTGATAATTAATAATAATAACCAATACACTATAAAGAAAATGGCCAAATTGAAGCCACTTCATAACACTACACAATTTAGTGAATCTTTAATTTACTGTAAATGTATAGCATTATGCCTTTATGGGGTTTCTTTTTGTCTTCAAGGAAAAAGCTGGCGACATGACATAAAGTTGATTCTGATTGGTCCTCTTCTGTGCATTCGAAGTACTGATTGGCTCACGCAGATAGAACCTTATAGAGCCAAGTTAGAGTTCGATTTTGTAGATAGAACCTTTTTGTTTTTTCAATAAAAAGTCCCACAATGTACACAACTTAAAAAAACACATCACATAATGTAAATAAGTTGTCACCGAATAAGAATATGTGAATAACTCAATTTTGACAAAGATGTCAGATAGAACCTTATAATTCCAAGGGGACGACATGATAAATCAAACCACATACCTTCACTTTGTAGTAATGAACTCCATATGCAGGCAAGGACTCAACTAAGGTCAGATACCTGTTGATTGAAGTTAATATGGAATAGTGTTTCAGACAAAAACAACAAGGATGAACAACATTTTAACCCTAGTTAATCATCTATAATGTGTCACTGACAGTAGTCCTACAAACTCCTGCTGCTTTCACAGTGAGGGACAATGTCAATATATCAATGCCGGAGCACAAATCAAGCTGACAGAAATGACCTTGTCTCATCCCAATGAGCTAAAAATAAAGTGGGGCAGTGTGATTAGGCCGGTTGAAAGCGGTCACTTTCAGTAATGTGGTCTAATTAATTACGCAGTTTCACTCTTCCAAAAACAACTGTGCAGCAGTTATCAGAGGTTGGGCAACAAGCTTAGTCTCGCAGTTCCTGTATCTACTATACGTTCCTTGAGGTCCTTTATTTCAGGCATATAAATTATTATTGTACTTACCGTACGATAGCCTGTCCACGACTGAGTCCTTTAAGCTTTTTATAATGCTCGATTACTTTATCTTCACTAGAGGGTAAAAGAGAGAAACGTTACATTCCGCACAATTACAACAAAATAATAATTGAGCATAAGACCAATATGTGAATGTGCCATTTAAATGACGAGGCTAGTCAGACTATTAACTAGTCAGATATTACACCAGGTGCACCCATGTGTGAAATGCCATCTGGCTGTCTGTCCTGTGAATCACACTCACACACTGTTTGTGGCAAATTATTCTAATAACCGGTGTAGTTCCTCAAACACATATACACACAAACACACACACTGTTAGTATTCATGTCCACTATTAATATAAAATAGCAAAAAGGAAATTAATATGATAGTAACATTACAGTAAACTTGTACACTAATAAAATGACAATATATAGAACATTTTTAAATATAAAACTCACACAGCTGCCTCTTAAACACTTGCACTAACGCACAGCTGTTTCCTAACATACTCATTCCCACTCACACACTTCAATAATTGCTGTCTTGAATTATTGTTTATTGACAGCTGTTTACCGTCTTACTGCTCCCCACACTCAATACCCATTGATTAAAGCTGCCACATCAATCCTTTTAAGGTGGTAGACTTCAACATCTAGACGTCTAGGGTTACAGTAGCCAGAGGGCAGGCATCATTAACAAGCAAGTTAATTAGCAAGGTATGTTTGAAATAAACAGGCTACAGCTTGCACACTACAACCTGGCTACACTAAAGTCTTTGAGTTTCAAAACTCATAACACATACATTCACACTTATGGAATTTGTTTGTGTGGCGTGCAGGACGGTGGTTGCTGATGAGCGACGCACCGGTCTCGTATCTCTCACGGAGGAGCGGAAGCATAAAAAGGAGGAGCGACGATCGTGAAGATCGAGAGAGGTCAGGTCTGGATTTTATTTGTTTTTTTGTTATATGTGACAGCAGTCGTCAGTGAGGGGCTGCTGTCTTTTACTTTCGTTTTGTATTTGTTTATTTTATTATTAAAGTCTTTGAATGTTTGCCGGTTCCCGTCTCCTCTTCCTGTAACATCTAACCTCGTTACAGTTATAATGTAAAAAAGAATAAGAAAAATATGATCATGATGGATACAATCAAGTCTCGCCTACATAATTTCTTTCTGAATATTGCGTTTCACTCTGAAAAATGGCATATTATAGAAGTTACCTGCCTTTATTACAGAAACAAAAATGCAATCTTACCAGAATGCTAATGATGGGTGCTCCTTTAAAACCGCAGTGGGGAAAGCTGGAAGCTTTTTTAAGTCTGATCTTGTGCTTTCATCACTAAAAGATTGAAACAAACAAAAACATCACTAACTGTGTTAAAATGAAATACTTCCTGGTTAAATATATGCTAGTGCATAAAACACCAAACATGGTTGTATGACTACAGTATCAAGACTATAGTTTGGCTTCATAGATTTCAAACAAGAATGTTTTTTAAAAGACTTGCATCATCAAATTTCCTTTGTAGGCATTAAAAGCAATGAATGAAGTGTTAAAATTAAAGAAAATACTGACAAATTTTTTGAACCCTTAAAAATCTCATTACGAACCGTCTGAAACCGTCAATACCATCAGGAAAGCTAATACATTTTCTTATTTTAAAAATTGATTATTAACAGTCGAGTGCAGTTACTTGAAACATTGAAATATTACATATTTTTATTTAATTTTGACTGATGTCTCTCATTACTGCAACACCTTTTGCAATCTACAACCTAATATTTTCATATATTTCAATAGGTTTTTTTTCATTTCATTAGATTTTATTGAAACTTTCAAACTGATGCGGCAAACCAGAAAGAATATAATGTAGCATAGATTGTCAAAAAGATTGCTCACAACTCTTACACTTTAAACCAATTAGTGTTTAATTACAAATCATTATGAGACCCGCATTTTTTTCTATTCTGCATCTTGGCTTAGCTTGACTTTTTATAGTCACATAGAGCAGATATTTAAAGATTAGATGTAAATGTAAAACAGATTTCCCATGTAAGGTTTCAAATTTAAACTGAAGTTAGTGATAGTGATGATGCATTACTTGAGCTAATAGCATCTTATCTCAGTGCAGAGAGTGTACTATACTTCAATGTCAAAGTCTGTTACCTGACAGTTATAGCATTTCAATTACAAAGCACATTTAAAGTAATAGTTCTGTCGTATACTTCATGCTCATGTTGTTCCAAAGCCGTATGACTTACTTTCTTCTCTGAAACAAAGAGCATGTAATTGCATGGACAAATGGTGCATCTACTGCTGAATCGAAGAAAGTCAGTCATACAGGTTTGAAATGGCATGGGGGTGAGTAAAAAAACGACAGAATTTCTATTTCATTTTTGCAATAACTATCCCTTAAAGGGCTTAGAAGGCTCCATATTTAACAACAACAAAAGCTACACAAAAAGTGTAACCATTGTAATGAAAGGAAAGACACAACACCTGAATTCATAAAACAGGACAGCAGTGTTATAGAAAAACCCTCATGTCATGTGTTTCCAGATATCTGATCAAGCAAGCAAGCTTTGATCTGATCTTTTCCAAAACCATGTTGAGGGTGAAGAGGGCGACAGTTTTTACAGGAAGTAATTACCAGAAAGCAAAGGGGCAAAAACTGATCTAAATATGCAGAACACTTTCAAACCGCAACATCTGAGTCAGAATACTTTGAAATTTAATTGAAGACAAAAGGAAACGGGTTACAGAATTGATAACATAAAACCTCTCTAGCCCCGCTTATCAGCCCATTAATACCTTGCTCGACTAAGCACCACTATATTCCCTGGCGCTCTTCCCTTTCCGAGCCAGTTGGTTCTGCAGTTCAGCGATTTATGATAAGTTTGAAGGTATAAATCTAACAGGCTGGGTTGATGATGTGGTAAAATACAGTAAGCTGGTTCTCTGACACTGCAATGCCTTGTCAGCAATCTGGAATTCATTATGCTGTCTGTACTATCAAAGAGTTGGCAAGGAAGGGCGGGCCCATGCTTAACCCAGCACAAGCAACGCATGGAGGAGTTAGAGCCATGTGTCAGCTTTTTTAAGAATACACATAGTGCATTAGTGCCCGTCCACTTTATCAGTGGCGTTGGTTCCGCAAGTATTTTTTTTCATTTGTCTTTCCTACAGGGATTTTTAAAAGTTTTCTTTTTAAAGCCATGATTCAAGCAAACCAGCTCAGATGTGAATCACAACATTACAAACCTTTACTCGAAGCTCAAAATATCTGAAAATTGGCCAAAAAGACAAAGGTAGAAAAATGTGTACGTGGCTGCTTTAAGGTTTGGTTGCATCACGCAGACATTGCGCAGACAGTCGAAGTATACTTTGGGCTTTAGCGAGGGGAAGAACTACTTTTTGCTAATGACAATCAAATTAAAAACTATCGAGAAATATATAAATATTTAAATTTGTTGATTATATCTAGAGAAACATTATATTTTAAATTTAATTTTAATATATGGCTTCAATAAAAGCTTATACCATTAATTAACAACTTCTGAACTCAGAGTAGATCTAGCCTATTTTTAAGGCTTATAAAAGTTATCGTTAAAAACGAATTTCCTTATGGAGAAAATTAATGGAATTTTTACTTCCAGAACCCGACTACTGCACTCTACAGGTCTTGCTGTCAACGTCCTTGAAACGTATGTGATTTCTGCTTAGAATTCAGGTTCGACAGGATCAAGGATAATCATGCGATTCATATTTATTTTAAAAGTGACACCATAAACTTTCCATATTCTCTCTAAAGAACTGGGAAATATTATGAGGGGATTGTATAGGAAGAACCCCAGTGTGGTTGCCCCTGACATAAACTGCAGACAGATGACATCAGCATCCTGCATGACGCCCTATGTCTGCCAACGGGAGATGTCTCCACTCCCTTTCCACTAACATCTATGCAGTCTTAACAGAGAAAAGGAGGAGTGGTAGGTTTATATGAAGAGACGTGGGGGTCTTCTAGCTTCCTACATAAACTTAAAGCCCTGGGCCTCCAAATGCAACTGATCTGGCTTTATGAGATCTGGGAGCTTCATCCACATGAAATTACAGAAATTAGAGGAAGAGAAGGTCTAAAGGGTTTGCTGATGTTAAGCCCACTTATACTATAAGAGGATGCTATCAGTAATGATAAACTGCTACCAAAACTGCTTAATTATGTGCCAGCAAATAAATAGTGAAGGCATTTCAGGCATAAAAATGTACTAACTTGACCCACCTATATCTTTAACCAAAAACTCAAAATTGCGAATAGACTACCATTTTAAATGCTTGGGGTCTGTAAAATTTTGAGGTTTTTGAAAAAAGTACCTTATACTCACCAAGGCTGCATTTATTTGATAAAAAAAAAAAAAAACAGTAAACAGGAATATTGTGAAATATTATTACAATGTAAAACAACCACTTTCTATTGAATATATTTTAAAATGTAATTTATTCCTGTGATGCAAAGCTAAATTTTCAGCAGCCATTACTCCAGTCTTTGACAGTGTGACAAAAATATGATCCTTCTAATATGCTCAAGAAACATTTCTCATGATCAATATTTAAAAAAGGTAATGCTTAATTTTGTGGAAACCATGATACTTTTTTCAGGATTCTTTGATGAATAGAATGTTTAAAAGAACAGAATTTATTTGAAATAGAAATCCTTTGTAAATAACCTTGGTGAATAAAATTATATAAAAAATTGAATATGCCATATGCCTAATATACCACCTGTGCCTCTAACCTCACATTTTCCCGACAAGCCCTTTCAATATGTCCCTTCCTGTCCATTTCGACATAAGCTCGTCGACACAGAATGAAAACAAAGCTTGTCAAGCCATTTCACGAGGCATTTAACAAGTTACCCACTGTTAAACAAAAGCAGTCATTGTTGCAAGGTAAACATTTTCAGAGTAAAAGGGGCTGTTTGCACACCTCTGTTCTCACTCTTCTCAACAGTGGACAAGCTCTGTTTCCCAACAATGAACTGCAAGGCTACTGAGAAAGAGTGGTCAACACGTTCAAACCTTGCTGACCAATTCACCCTTTTCATTTGTTAGGGTTTCGTTAACAGATTGCTTTATCCCAATGCATCCCATTCATTGCCTCAAGTACATGTTAACAGAGAGGATGAAGAATTCCATTACTCACATTAGGAGTAAACCTCCTGAAAATTTATGAACGGAGAACTAGGTAATATGCCAACTGGCATGATGACTGTAAAAATGTGCTTAGAAAGTGGCCAACATTTATAAACAGCAAAAAGCTCTTAATTGAATTATGCTGCCGTACATGAAATGCAAGGGTCCTTTGTTAAGGTTTGAGTCCAGAAATATCTAAGCCATGGACATATACATCACATATATTGACTGCCAGTTCTACTCACACATTAAATGTTTCCTTTGGAAATGATCAACTAGGGCTGAATTCATAGTATTGAGTCACACAACCTGAACATGAACTCAAAATTGCTTACTTTTAGATGGATCTACTCGCAAAAACAATTCCACCACCAAGTTGGATGGACACTAATTTTAGCAATATAAATAAAAATAGAACATGATTTTTCTTTTTTGCAGTTATTTTGTAAGGTATGATGGAATTTATAATCAATTGAACACCAGTGCAAAAACTGAATGAGGCAGCTTTTTTTTCATTTCCAGTTTGGTCTGGAAAGGAACTGACTTTTAATTGAGTTATGAATGTTATGTAATTTACAACAGTAATAAAAGTTAAATAACTGAAGAGTTTAGCTTTGTAACCCCCTACGCCTGTTACTTGTTGATCATTAATGGTCTCTATCAAATTTTATAAGGCTAAACTGTAAGAAAAGGAAGCTTAAGCTATGGTGATAGTAATATCAAATTTCACAAACTGGTACATGTGCCAAAAATTTCGACCCCACAAATGATCCTTAACCTCATCTCATAAACCTCGACTTTCAAATATTGCATTTTCTGTTAACCACCTGGTTCCAAGGTCATTTTAGTGGATTAAACTTTCCCTTAAATTCACACAGGTGTCCTAGCAGGTGCCTGTTCCATTAAGTTGGACAAAAAAAGTGTTACTTTTACTAGGTAATATAAAAACGTGATATATAAAAGTCGTCTTCATTTTGAACAATATCTAAGAATTATTCAAAGTCAAACAAATAAAAAACTTTAGAAACTATAGATAGGTATATCTATACATTAAATATATATATATATATAGAGAGAGAGAGAATATAAAGTCTGTATTAGAGGATATATCTGGGACTGTAAAGGTTGGTTATGGTTACCCCTGATATAATGTCTTCCAAGAAGATCTAAGTTTCCTCTTACCTTGTGTAGTCTCCGTTTGCCTCCTAAAGAAAGAGACAAAAGTGCTTGTTGATGAATCATTTCAGACTGAACCTTTATAACGCTAACGTTACATGCTTGAGTCTTGAGTCAATGCGGTAAGAAGCTTAACTCCAGAGTGGGTTTGCTACAGACCACAAGTCTCTAAACTTTGTATTAGACATTTGCCAAATAATGAAATGTTGATATATTATTCACATCACAGTTAAGTTGCACCATAAGCACTTCAACGCACAAATACAAACATGCAACGAACGTCGTTTGATAATAACTTACAGTTTAGCGAAAAGATCAATGCAAATTCTGGCGTAAAAAAACATTAGTACCCATGTCGTTGTAACTGGTTTACTTTCAAAGCAGCTTAAAATCAATTCAGGAGATAAGGTTACAAACTGCATGTGAAATGACTCGCAGCGAGTCTGTCAAAACTATCCCAGAGAACTCAAATTCTCACTCACCTGAACAGTGTATGCAGCTAACTTAAAAACGATCTCACTCTCCACTTCAATGTTTTCCTGAAAGTATTAAAAAGGAAGGAGTACAAAATTATTAAATCGCTTTACACGTAAGGCTTTCGTCAGACACACCGAATCTAACTATTTATCCCACCAACCGTTTCCAGTTCCACCACACACAGGTTCCACAGTCGATACCATCTTTGTAAACAGACACGGGGTGTTTGTACATAAGTAATCACTTTATCTACCTTACACGCACTGTATCATTACACGACTAACATATTATTACGATAACACATGAATTTAGTATTTTAAAAACATAAAAGACACTAATATATTTAATATGACTGCAGTAGGCTACATAACTTGGACCACCCCAGGATGACATGGTACAGTCTGGGAGCAGGTTCAGCGCTCGTGTTTCAACTTGCATCAAAAGAAGTTACTCTGGTGTCTCGCAAACCCAAATAATTATAAAAATCTATATGGTTAAAAAAAAAGGGTTTCCCCACACGATCGCGCAGGGGTAACTTTTAATCGAAGTCTAAAGAAGTCTGTGGCTGTAATACCACAGTTACAGGAGTAGATTAATCAGTCAACATAGGGTCGCTGTACAGCAACTAGGAAAATCCCTCAACCACTCAATCACGCCATATGCCAGCGCCCTCTCACACCATCTACACCACAAAGAACGGATTAACAGCAATATTGCAAATATTTACTTATATTTAGTGATGTCAAATCGATTAAAATTAAAATCGATTGTGATGTGTAATCACGATTAATCTAACCTAACATTCAAATTTGTAATATATTTTTATATTGTAATACATAGCTTGATGGCATCTTTTTACTAAGTAGCCTAGCTACTATGAATGAAGGCCAGTATCATCAATATTGCTAATGATGTCTCTATTAAAAAAAAATCCTCAATTTCTGGGGATTAAATGTGTAATTACAGCCATTCAAGATTATATAACTGAAATCTATTAAAAATATAACAGTTTTAATTTAGGGGAACTTAAAACAATCTTCACATAAACCCATTTTATTAAATGCCACATTTAGTTATTGTTTTCTTTATTTTTGATCCATGTAACCTTGTATTTTAATTATTAAGGTTATTACATGACATTTTACATACCAGTGACTTCACAATTCTTGATTTTTAAACCACAACAAAAACTACTAGCCTGAAGTCCACACATTTTTAATGTAAACAGTCAATAATAAAACTGTTAGGCATTTAACCTTATACTGCAGCAAACTGCACAAAATTACAGAAAAAACTTAAACATTTCTTAAATGTCCATATTTATTCCCATTTACAGAAAGTAGATGTAAACAATTCTATCTTGGTCAAAGATAAGCGAATAGTAAACACCAACAGAAAGAAATCACACTGCATATATACCCAATTGCTTCAAAATTGCTCCAGTAACAAATTATTAGTATTTTCCACCTAATTTTTGTGTAAACTTTAACTTTTTTTTGTTACAGTGGAGAGCATCAAAAAGCAGCATAAGATAGTTAAATACGTATATGATTATTTTGGAATTAGCCTATGTGAACTGTAATGGTTTCTATTTAGACAAAAAATAAGGAAGTCAGTCAGAGCAAGCTAATTTCATACTACCTTCTTTCTTTATCAAATGTGTTAGGTTGAGTTAGATTTGGTGGTTCAATAATGGCCTTTACAGTTGAAAGAGGCTACAGAGGAACCAGCCAACCCAGCAGCATCCTGCTGTGCCAGGGCTGTCATCTGTAAATGCCCGTAATCAAAAAGAACTTAATGGAAGCCACCTGCCAAGCTCTTTTAAAGCCTCACAAAAGAAAGGAAAAAAAATCAAAAGGAAAAATCATCCACTGACAATTGTTGTAGAAAACATAAGAATATTGCACTACATTGTACTAAATGATAGTATTGTAATCTTTAATAGATTTTGGATGTTTTGATCTGTGACATGATTTTAATACTTGGATCACTTACATTGTAGACAGATATCTTAGCATTCCGGAAAAACAGTTCGACAGTGGTAGCATCTTTCAAACATGCAACACTCTCGATGTAAAACCTACAGAAAACAGCGACAATCAATGAGGAACATAAATGAACTCCTATGATAAACCAATACTAACAATCACTGCATAAACGGAGAATAAAATACAAAGTAATATAAAGAGTTATGAATGAGAAATTATTGTGAATCTCAATGCCAAATCTTGTATGTCTAGCTTTTGTATGTTGAAGTTGCACCAGCAATCCTCATGCTGTACTGGTGGCGCCCCCTATTGGTTAGCCATTGGACATGCAAATGAGTGAATCTGAACTAACCTGACTTGGAATTTGAGCTCAAGTGGTTCAGTCTTTTTGGAAAAGTCATGGTCCAGCACCCTGCGATCCAGTTGAAGCCAGTTTTTTTGACCCCTGATAAATGGCAATAAGTCTAATTCAATACTTGGGCTAAATCACATAAGAAACATAATGATGTCTTTTGAAAGAGTTGTAAGGAATATTTATGGTTGTACATAATTAAACCTCACATGCTGTGTATGATCCTATATGTGCTTAGTTTGACTGAATGAATGATCAAAAGCAAGTAAGTATTTAAAAAAAAAAGAATCATAAAACAACAGTAGGCTCCTTGTAAAAGTGGAATACCTCTGAAGCCCCATCTAAGCCTTTTGTTCGAAAGCTTGTGAGTTGACAAACTTATAGCAGTTAGAAGTTCAGTTATTATTTGAGGGTGTTTGGTTAACGCTACTTCAATGTGTGTAATGAACAGGGATTACATGCTAGTTTAATATTGTAATTAAATATCTACTGGGGGAGTCTGTATTGTATAGTTGTGAAGTATGCTAATAAGCAATAATAAATATGTCTTTCTATACAATGACAACAAATCACTTCACTAACTTACCTCTCATCAGTGAAGGAGATTCCAAAATATTCTTTCTCTTTTAGGTTGAAATGTGATGAAACCAGATCTAGGAGATCTCGGGACAACAGTTTTGGCTGTATTAGGGAAACGGGTGTTACTGTTAATAACGTGTCTGTTTTTTTATCTATGAGTTAGTGTGGTGCGTTAGCTTTACCTGGACCAGCAGTTCCAGCTGCCTGTCATCTAGCAGAAGCACCTGACACAGCCGGCCCTCCGTCATCTGGCAATGTCAAACACACATCCGATTCATCTTATTATATTCAATATTTGTATATTATTAATTCACATAAATATGGTCATGTATAAAATAGTGCACTACAGTTCAAGAGTTTGAATACTGAAAAAGAAATGAATACTTTCAGCAAGGATGCATTAAATTGAATACATTTATTATGTTACCATAATGTTTAGAAATATTTCCATTTCAAATAAATGCTGTTCATTTGAACTTTCTATAAAATAAAAAATATTAATAAGCACAAATGTTTTCAACATTTCCAACACGTGACACTAAAGACTGGATTAATGGCGGTTGAAAATTAAACTTAGCTATCATAGGAATAAATTATATTTTAAAATATATTAAAATAGAAAATAGTCAGTTTTTGTTGTTTATGCAGCCTTGGTGAGCATAAAAAAACTTCTTTCAAAAAAAAGAAGAAAAAAAAGACCAAATCCAAACGTTTGAACAGGAGTGAATTTAACATTTTTATTGACACTGTATGTGTGTGTAAGTGCATGCATATATTGAACACACTCATCCATGACCTCTAATACAGATTTAGACACAATCATAACCTACTGCTATACTTATAAACACTAATCTAATGATGTGAGGAGAGTGTGTCCTCCGATACTGGGTTGATCAATTGGATTGTTTTTCCCATTGGGAAGATTGATCTCTGTGTACAGTCAGCTGGATTTAGATGTTATCTTGGCAGCCTCTAGGCAGGGTCACGTTAGTATTTAGTATTTAACAACGTCAGAGAAAACTGTGAAACAGTGAAATTATGAACACAATTATTATTTTATTATTATGTACAGAATCTTTATTCTGAATATCCTACATTTTAACTGAAGTACTAATTATGTATGAATCTTAGAGAGTAGCATTTGATTTAGAATGGGAGAGTAGAGAAAACAGAGAGAGAGAGAGAGAGAGAGAGAGAGAGAGAGAGAGATCGAAAGGGCTTATCCTTTCAATAAATTCAAATGCTGCCTTTCGGACGAAGGATGTATTCCAAGGTAGGACGGTATCTAGGCATGTCCAAATCCAATGTAAAATTAATTTCCTGGGTGCTTCTCGATACTCAAACTGATGCTTCCTCGTTTCCTCGCTCCTCTGTCCTCCATCCCGTGACCCGTAAACTGATCAAACTCAGCCATCTTAAAGGGCATCTCAATTCTCTAATAGCACTGCGAGGAACGAGGAGTGAGGAAGCTTCCTGAGGAGTCATGATCGGGGATAGACAGGTGTATCCTTCTCTCTCGGGTGGAGCTAAGATGTGAGGAAAGGAAACAAGGATGCACAAATAAGAAATGAGAAGCACCCCCTGACTCCTGAGACACCTTCATCTGATCGATTTTTGAAGGCATGTATCATTCGCTGCTTTTGATATCCCACAATCCTGTGCTTTCCATTCTGTGACAGTTGTAGTCTGAAAGTTGAGGTTGGTGGTCAGTTTGTGTGTAAATGTACGTTTTTGACCAACATTTTCCACCTCTGATGTTATTTCTACCTCTGATGGTATATATGGAGAGATCCTGTATGGAGGAATGGTCTCTGATCTCTTGTCAGGTGTTCTCCAAACTCATCAGGCAATGTAGAAGAAAACTCAGAGCTGTTATCTTGGCAAAAGGAGGTTGCAAAAAGTATTTAATAAAAGGGTGCCAATATTTGTGGCCGACGTGTTTTGGAGAAAAACATTTATTTCATAATGTGACCCCCCCCCACCCCCCACTTTCAATTATTTTACTTCAATGAAAGGTTAGATTTTTGCGAATGTTTTGAATGAAAGATCAAAAGGATAAACAATTCAGATTTATTTTTTACAGCCATTTTTGATCATATTTACCAGGGGTGCCATTAATTCTGACCACAACTGTAATCAATCTGCCCTCTTATCTCTAATACTGCTCTATACTTATCTCTAATGAATAACACACACACATTTAACTTTTCTATTTCATGAATTAAAACAGTGATGAGACTGGAGCATTCATGAATTATGCTTAATTAGTAAGAACCAACCAAACTATCTCTCTTCACCAGATCCACCAGTGTCCATGTACTGATAACATTTGATTAATTAACCAGAATTAGCCATTCTCATGTGAATTAACCAAATTTCATATCTTATGATTGATATAATATAATATAATAAATTTCATTTATACTAGGAATTATATTTCTAGAAGAGAACAAATGTCTTAAATGTAATTGTGACTAAACAAGAGTTATAATAAGTTGTCTTAAATAAGAGAGAAAAAAGCAGTGTTAGTGGATATAAAAAAACAAGGACTTGCATTTAAGCCGTCTTAATGGAGAGAATTATTGGCGTTGTTAATTACACAGCCTCCATTGTCTAAGCTTGGATTAGTCACTATAGAAACCATTTAAAGGACTAGCCCAGCCTGATAAATGATTCAAGCTTTAATAAAAAATAAAAAGATCACATTGAACATGCATGCAACAATAGATCTTTTTGATGTTGCATTCAATATTATTTGGAATTTATGCTTAAGCAATGTTTCGCTTAGCTAAATGTTTAGTTTAATATTTTAATTTAGATTAGAACAATACAACAAGAGTCAATACCGATTTCCATACATTAGAAAAATATGCTCCACCAGCAATGCAGGAAGCCTCATTGGCTTATAGGGTTAAACTTTACCTTGCCAAAAACAATGCACTTGACTGTGCATTACACCAGACTCAGCATCAGCATTATTTAAGCTTAATGCGGCATCACTTCCCTGCCCCCATAATACTTTCTTGCCCCACTAAAAAGCCCTCCACTTATCCCTGAAAAAAAACATCCACTTGTGTGTTTTCTGCTTGTCTGGTATAGATTTACTCATGGAGAAATCTCCCTTGTTTTGTGTGCTGTCAGACTATAAGGTCATCACTGTACCAGGCACAGAGTGGCCGCTATATTAGTCTGTTAACTCATGTTGTGGATGAACACAGACTAAAGAGTTAGTATAAAGTTTGGGATCTGTAATGAATATTTAAAACTTGTGTCTTCAGTATCTGAAGAGAAGCATAATTGATTTGTATTAGTGAATAAACTAAGCCTATGTGCCTATGGGGGCAGGGAATGTGTGACCAATGATCATGCAAAAAAAAGAGGGTCATGTCATGTGACAATGCTCTTGACATAAGGGTCATTCACCCTGAATTATAATCTGAGTTCAAACAAAGCCTCATACTCCCTCTCCAAAAACATACACACATGCTTGTATCTCACTTAAACTATTATATACCACTAGCTCCAAACCTGAAAACTGATCAGCCCAATCAAGTGTGATTTTCAAGTCCAATCTTTACACAAACAATGAAATCTCAGGCAGTCACAAGAAAAACAAAAAGATTAAATGACTCAGACAGCTCTAAAAAACTACAGCAAAGAACTTAAACGGTAACTAAACCCTAAACCAACTTTTTTTAGTTAATAATCTGTAAGAATGGGGCTTTATTAGTACTGTTCATTGATTCGAGTAACTTTTTTGACATTTGTGTATAAAGTGTTTTAATTCTACAATATATGGTGTAAAAACGTCTGAGTGCTGCCCTCTTCAGGTTGAACGGTGGCTACTGCAGTTGAATTTTCCTATTGGATGTTTGCGGTGGTTCGCGTGACGTAAGCAGTGGCAGGTGACGTAAGCAGGTTCCAGCTCACACGGGGCCTCATTTATAACCGTTGCGTACGCACAAAACAGGCCCTGAAAGATGCGTACGCTACTTCCGACGCATAAGTTGTGATTTATAAAAACAAACTTGACGGGAAAATTTGCACACCTGCACGCAAACTCTGACCCATGTGTACGAACGTTTTGGAGATGGAGCAGTTTGGCAACACCGATGGTGAGCTGGAGTTAAATATCTTTTTGGTCACTTTTAGACAGAAAATCTAAAGAAAATTATACATATACAGAAAGATAATACAATCATAATTTCACTCACCGAGCCTATCACATGAAGCAAACATCCATCCCTTCTTAAATGTCCGCGCCAGCGAGCGCGTTGGGCCGTTTAGTGAAACTGATGCAGCCTTTCTAAAACCGTACATTCATTATACGTCCTAATCATAAATAGGCCTACAGTGCATGTTCACAATACAGTTTAAATAAATAAAAGAATGATTTAAACTGTTTTACTTCTAATATAAACATTTAGATTAAATATGCCATTCTCATTAATGGTGTTAAACACTTAAACTAGGCTACATGAAATCATTACTGAGAAGTTACAACATTTTTATATTCAATAAATATAAATATTTGTTGTGGATGCAATGCTTTTGAACACTTTTCATCTGGCATGCTGTGTTTTAATGTTTTAACTACAGAGATTAATTGCTTATCATGATAATAGCAGATTGTCTGAGAAAATAGACCTTGTTGTCCATTATTTGCACAAAACTATCTTTTTCCATTAAAAATATAAATCAATTAAAAATACTATTTGGCCAGTGGAAAAGATTGAGAAAAACTTTCTCTGAAATGTATTTTACACTATTTGATTTATTGAAAAACAAGGCAAGGATAGGCTATTAAATAATTTTTACTAATGACATCCGTATTTCATTTTTTCGTAATGTCTGGAACCGTTAAACATGTTATCACGTGGATGAATAATCATATGCAAATGATATGCAGATGAGGATATGCATAGTAAAACTACGCGTTGTAAGCTCCATATATGGTTATTTCGGGGTGGAGACGCATGTGCGCACAATGTTACGATGACTGGGGTTTATAAAGTGAATTCAGCGCCGATTCTGGCATACGCACGGTTTTATAAGTCTCAATTTTTGTTTGCGTAGGCCATTTTTGGCTTTCGGGCGCACGTACACTTTTAGTAAGGATTCTACGCACAGTTTTATAAATGAGGCCCCAGGCCCTTGGTACGAGCTACCACGCCCTTGGCAGTATAAAAACCATCTTGTTTGGTCAAAACCACCGTAGCGAGCGAGTCAGGAGTTGGAATTGCGAGTATTGAAAACGATCAGGATGAATTAATGAATTAACTGGACTTAACACTCTGGTCTTGTCATATTTCATAGCTATACCTTGGGTATCTCCCTACAACAACGTTTGTGTGCATCTTACGTCATTGCAAACGTGCACAGCGCATGACAGAAAACACTACGCGGGTCAATATATTGTGTTTTTTATCAATTTGGTGCTATTATGCATAGCTGAGTAAACAACACAGGTTTACTATGTGTGTGTGTGTGTGTCGTGTCTTTCCGCTCCTTGCAAAAGAAGACCGTGGATTTCCATTAATTTGTTGCCCTGAATGCACGCACTACGCGCGAATACACTGCATGATCACTCTTGCTCGTATCCAAGGTAAATCATCAACACTATCATCCCTTACATGTGTTTTATTTAACTAAATACATCTTAATCGGCTAAAACGCATGCGCAGGATACTTTTATTCCTGAACAAGTGTGCACTCAGGTCCGTGTTGCTTTCACATACACGCGAACCGCAGCACGGTTCCGAGCAACCGAACTCAGACCACCTCCTCCAGGTAGTCTCGGGTTCGGTACCCCAGTGCGCACCCGGGTCCACATGACAGCGTTCACATTAGCGATTTTTAATGCGAACCGTGCCCCGTTCCGAACTAAACTGCCAGTGTGAAAGCCCCCTCAGAGTCTGACAGCAGCTGTCATAATCCATCACTGCGGGTCTCAGGTGCATGCCCCCCCGCTCAGCCCCGTCCTCGGTTCGTCCCCTCTATCTCCGCTGGGTTCTGCCCACTTTTCCAGCATTTTTCAAATATTGCCAGTGGGTGGATTCAGGCTCTGAGCAGGGGTTTAGTTACCCTTTAAAAGAAAAAGTAAAGGAAAAACACCTGGAGAGAAAATCTGTCTGGATATATAAATATCACCCAACTAGACTCTCAGTAAAGTTGTTTAAAGAAATATAGAAATAAAATTTGGTTACATTTTTATCCTTTTTTACTCAAATTCAGACTATCAAAAAACTTCTTTTATGTTTGTTTTTTTAATAAAGGATTTATCCATGCACATCTTTTTTTATAAATGCACGAGCCCACGTAATCTTAAATCAAAATAACTTCCCCTCCCTCTTGGAGCGACATCTCATCTATCTCTGATGACGTGTTTACTGGCGTGAGGGCAGGACAACCTGTCATTCACATAAGATCACAGATCTTGCACAGCAAACCACAATGATTCAACAATCCATTAAATTGCTGATAGTCAAAATCATGGCATATATTTCTTCTTGTGCGAGAAATCGGATATAGGCCTACATCACAATAGGGAAAACAAGAGTGTCACAACTTTCGTTGCATGCCAAATTTATGTAAAGCCACTGTGGAATAATATTAACACATATTTTTTCAAACTCTGCAGACAGAAGTTTATTGACAATAGGGAGTAAAACTGATTATATGGGTTTTTTTTGTCAACAAATGGTCAGTAAAAAGAGGAGCTTTTATCTTCAGAAAATGTTTCTGGTCAACCACAGTTCCATTTTTTAGAATTAGGGTTGCCCATTCTGAAAAAAAAAATATTAAAGTAATGCATTTATTAATGTCAATTCATAGAATGAACATCAAAATACTTGTGGGGGAAACTGCATGGCATATATATATATATATATATATATATATATATATATATATATATATATATATATATATATATATTATATATATATATATATGCAAACATGATTGGCAAGCATCTTCATACAATATTTCAATGCTGCCTTATACTGACACTTGCTGCAGTTCTGACTGTCAGTGCACACTGCACAGAAGTTCTGATTGGTCATTGCATTAAAGGGTTAGTTCACCCAAAAATGAAAATTCTGTCAGTATTTACTCACCCTCATGTTGTTCCAACCCTGTAAGACCTTCGTTGATCTAAGGAACACGAATTAAGATATTTTTGATGAAATCTGAGAGCTGGATCACTCCTCCATACTAGTCCATAGGCTTCTTCAGAGATTGAAACTTGCCAGCCCCGAAAAGTTATTAAAGACATTGTTAAAATAGTCCAAGTGACTACAGTGGCTCAATCTTAAGTTTATCAAGCGACGAGAATACTTTTTGTGCGCAAAAACCAACAAAAATAACAACTTTATTTCAACTATTAATTTCCTTCTCTCTGGGCCCTCGAGTCAGTTCACTAGTTTAACAGCGTTAGCTTCTGTTGTTGTCCGGCCAATAGTGAGCCTACGTGTGACGTAGCTCTACGCAATCATACTAAGTTAACTGACTAGAGGCCCATAGAGAAGGAAATGAATAGTTGAAATAAAGTCGTTATTTTTGTTTGTTTTTGCGCACAAAAAGTATTCTCGTCGCTTGATAAACTTAAGATTGAGCCACTGTAGTCACTTGAACTATTTTAACAATGTCTTTAATAACTTTTCGGGGCTGGCAAGTTTCAGTCCCTGAAGAAGCCTATGGACTAGTATGGAGGAGTGATCCAGCTCTCAAATTTCATCAAAAATATCTTAATTCGTGTTCCGAAGATGAACGAAGGTCTTACGAGGTTGGAACAACATGAGGGTGAGTAAATACTGACAGAATTTTCATTTTTGGGTGAACTATCCCTTTAATTTCCTCAACTGACTTGTCTGTGATTTGTTACAATGCAAAAACAAAAACATGTTTTTAAAAAAAACATTTTGATGCACTGGATTTGTATGTGACAATTCACAATTGTGTAATTTTACAGCCTTAATTAGCATTAAAACAACATTTTAAGCCGGTAATCCCACTCCTACTTCTAAACCCCATAACCATTTCTTTAAAATATGTAGTTATAAAGACAAAAACAACAGACAAGTGGAATCTACGGTGGCCGAGAGGTGCAAAACAAATCACAATTATAAAAACAAAATAACAAGTCAGAAAACACAACGACAATTCAGAAAACAAAATAACAGTTCAGAAAACACAATGACAAATCTGAAAACAAATTAACAAATCAGAAAACACAAAAACAAATCTGAAAACAAATTAACAAGTCAGAAAACACAACGACAAATCTAAAAACAAATGAACAAGTCAGAAAACACAACGACAAATCTGAAAACAAATGAACAAGTCAGAAAACACAACGACAAATCTAAAAACAAATGAACAAGTCAGAAAACACAACGACAAATCTGAAAACAAATTAACAAGTCAGAAAACAACGACAAGTCGGACAAAACGGAAAAGGTAGGTATATGTGGCGAATGGAATACTGATCGCTGATTGGACGAGACATCTGTCAATCAAGACATGCAGATAATAAAGGCAGAAGAAAGATCGATTCACGTGTGCATGTGTAAATATTAGCTGTATCGTCTACGATAATTTTTTAATTATGTGCGAGGCTGTGAGCTGACATTATCGAATAGGTCCCTCACTTTACAAAAAACAAACATAAACACTATTAGAATGCAGGTTTAATGCCCTAAAAATTCCAAATATAGGGGCAATGCCCCTGCATGAGCTTTTATTTTTTCTACATGTGGTTTTATACAGATCAATAAACAAGAAGTTAATATTATGAATTACAATTTGTCGCTCGAGGGAGACTCGAACTCAGGTCGTTCGCGTCAAAAGCTAAATCTGCTGTTTTTCCAATACGCCACTCTCCCACTCCACCAGATCGAGATCTTTTATAATTTTGTCTGACCAAACCAGATAGTGGTAGGAAGATTTTAATTTGAAAAGTTTTGTTCTCCATAATAATCTCACTAAATTAGCCGGTTAAATAGACAGCTCTAATATTTACACATGCACACGCGAATCGATCTTTCTTCTGCCGCAGTCTGCTGTACTTTCTGCATGTCTTGATTGACAGATGTCTCGTCCAATCAGCGATCAGTATTACATTCGCCACATATACCTACCTTTTCCGTTTTGTCTGACTTGTCGTTGTGTTTTCTGACTTGTTAATTTGTTTTCAGATTTGTCGTTGTGTTTTCTGAATTGTTATTTTGTTTTCTGAATTGTCGTTGTGTTTTCTGACTTGTTATTTTGTTTTTATAATTGTGATTTGTTTTGCACCTCTCGGCCACCGTAGGAATCCCAATTTATTTATTTATTGCAAAAATGTCAAAAGCGGTACCAAAAGTATAGTTCAAATGACAATGTGCTGCAGTCGCAGTCCTCTCTGGCGGTATATAATAGTTATGAGGTACAGAGCAGAATTTAAGTTAATTGCTGAGAATCTTATCCCGATCCACTTTGTGAAAGCGTGCATTTCTTATTCAAATGCACATCACCCAAAACAGCATGTCGCAATCTGTGACACGAAGCAAGTGAGAGCCAATGAGCGTTTGATATCACTGCCGTAAAACGAGTTTGTAAAGCTTCCTGGGGCAAATGAAAGTGAATGGAGACCATGGGCTTATGCCCAAAAAACACAATAAATGACTAATATTCTGAGAGGAAAACAAGCATCTGTTCAGCTTGACTTCTGAAAAAACACATCTGTCTTTGATATAACAGGTATATTAGATGTTATGAATGACTGAATTCATGTTAAGGTTACTAGAACAACATTCCTTAGACACAATGACATCAGACAGACCACAGCTCTGACAACAGTAAGAGAAGAAAAACATCCTTAGTCAACAACAGTGACACTTGCACGCATGAATGCTAAGTGAATTGAGCAGATGGTGCTTTGACAAGTCCAAAAGTACAATTTACATTTGTATTTTGACTTCGACCAACTTTTTTAGTCGGTTTACCCATGAACTAAAATTCTGTCATCGGTAACACACCCTCATATTGTTCCAAACTTTCTTTCTTTCTTTCTTCCATGACGCACAAAAGGAGTTATTAAAAAACAGAATGTCTAAGCTGCTCTTTTTATATAAAGTGATTTTTATTTAATAAATAATTTCAGTTTGTTCCTTACATAAACTATCATATGGCTTCATAAGCCTTAATATAGCGCATAATTAATATAAGCTACTTTTATTATGCTTTTAATTTCTCTTTTTGTTATTAATGGTAGAGAACAAATGGCAAATTCAGATGACAATCTGCTAAATTTCTCCTTTTCTGTTTCACAGTAGAAAGTCAGTCATACAGGTTCGGAACAAAATAAGGCTGAGTAAATGGTGACAGAATTTGTATTCTTGCCTAAACTAACCCTTTATTTACACTTACACTATACTGTTCAAAAGTTTGAGTCAGAAAGATTTTTTTAATGTTTTTGAAAGAAGTCTCTTGTGCTGCATTTATTGGACTGAAAATACAGTAAAACAGTGAAATATTGTAATACTATGAAATATTATTGCAGTTTAAAGTTTCCATTTTTAATATATTCCTGTGATGCAAAGCTGAATTCATTCAATAGATAGGACAGACTAGATAGATAGATACAGGGCCTGAATTTCGTTTTGGAAAATAGGGGGGAAATCCCCTTTAGGTCATTCTTATGGGGGGATTTTTTTATTTGAGGGGGGAGTTTTTCTTTAGACAATTAAAAAAAAAATAGGTTTAGCTAAATGTTTGCTCACTCATTGTATTTGTGTTTTTACAATGGGGTCATTTTTTTTTGTTTACACAACAAAAAGAAGCTTGATTTCAATCTTTGAATTAAATTGAAAAAAGTAGCACAAATAAATAAATGAAATAAAGAGAAAAGTTTAGGTCTAACACTAGTATTCTGAAATGCTAGAAACGGAAAAAAATAATCAAATGTAAAATAACACGGAATAGTCTTTTAGTCCTGTATAATTTGAATACATAGGCTATTAATCCTGATTCCTTACAATTAATGCTATCTTTTGTTGTTTTATATACAATAATGACAGACACATTTTAGGCTACTCTCACTTTAAGAGCTAGTGCACGGATCCATTAAGGGGCCGTTCACATGGTGGGTGGGGGGGGGGGGGGGCGTGAGGGGGCGACGCCCCCTCAACGGGACTCTCCCGCCCCCTCAGATCACCATGAATGTAAACGGGATTTTACTGATAAAATATGCTATTTAAAAATTACATTTCCCAATTACATTTTCACATGTTCTTGTTTTTGTGAATATTAAGCTAAATTAATAATATTTTAATGAAGGACAGTCTGTTAGACAAAGTCGAATTTTGATTGGTCGTTTGATTTTGCGTGCTCGCTCACCCTAGTTACGTTAAATTTCTCATACGGGAAAGATCACACGACGGCTACGGACTGTAGAACGGATATTCCATAATTTCAAGGTTGAATATTGCATATCGGGGGCAATCGGGAGAGTCGGCATAGGCGGAGGGCGAACCAACTCCAGGGTAAGGCTAAGATGTGCGCTTCCCCTGTATTTAAATAGATTTCCTAACCATGTAGTTTTAACCAACGTCGCCTAGCAACAACTTAAACGTCCCAGTATAAACGCTCCCGTTAACTAATTTGTTATTAGCGCAACTATACGTTTACAAACTGTTAATTTGAGCAAAAAAAGCAAGCAGTACTGTATGCCTGGCAGCCAATAAATAAACATTGCCTTACCTAATGCAGCAAAATCCTGCGTTTAGACATGGCATCATGCGTTGATGATTCCCTCGTTATGTCACTCTCAGTTAGAGCTTAGATTCTCTGCCCAAGCCCGAACTTGACCCGAACCGACGATAATTCCTGTCACTATCCTCGAGAATAAAACGATTTGCGAATCGCGGGACTCCCGCAAACTAGAAATATTTATGAATAAAACTTATAAAAACTAATACATTTTTATTCATCTGTTGCAGAAAAGCAACAAGAACAACTAGGCTATGTGCTTTAATAACAAGCAATAACAATAACGATCTTTAAAGTTAATGCTTTAGTAACAAATTTATCAGGAGCATTTATGCTGATGTGTATGATGGCGACACGTAGTAGGCCTATTTGTATTTTGGAGGTACAGAAAAAATATATATTTGTGGGCAGGAGCGGGACAAAACATTAATGTTGCGGGCGGGGGAAAGTAACATAGAAAGTAACGTCAGTTATAACGACCCACGTATTAAAAAATCGTCGGGTTTAAATCGGGCTCGGGCTCATAATTACAGTTAATGTGTCGGGCCGGGCTCGGACAACGTGCAAATGAATGAATTTGTATTTAAAGTGATCACAATTTAATAAAAACATTGCCATTTATAAATTATATTGCTTTCATTTATTTAAAAATTGTTTATCGAAAGAAAATGCATAAATCCTGCAATTTATAAATGCTTTCATTTATTTAAAAATTGTTTATCGAAAAAAACGTGCATAACTCCTGTATAAAATGAATTATCACGCGCATGAATTATCTCTGCGCGTGCGCACGGCATGCAGTTTACATCGTTTTCCACAGACCACAGCTGAGGCAGCCCAGTCGCGCTTATCATTTGGTTATGGAGTGGAGGAAACTGATCCTAGACCAGCAATTATGTGCAGCATTTCTTTATAAAAGCAACTAGTAGAAGCAGTCAGGCTGCTTTTGAGGGAGAAAATTTCACTCGAATTGCATATCAAGTCCGTGGCCAGGGGAAGGCTAAGCCTTTTTAGCAAAAGTTTTTTTTTCTCTCTCATCAAAACGTCTTATCATTCGTATATAACAGTCCATATCAAGCAGGGACACGTTTGTGTGCATTTTATTTTGTGATTTCACCGTAACGAATAGAGTCTCCCCACAACAGCGACAGATTGAAGCGCGCGTCAGTGTGAAAACTGCGCGAGTCACAAGACAACACTCCGCTTCACTGATCGCAGCGGCAACGAGCACTTTGATCACTTGATTTAAAAAGCAACAAATTTCAGCGCTAGAACGACTCTAATTTGACAAACGAACAAAATGAATCCTCTGCTAGTTAACTGGAAATGTTTTATTAATTTGTATTGGTACATCCGTGCCGCGAAGATGTTTTAAAAAGTGGTGGGGAGAAGATTGACCCTGGCAAAAAGTGGTGACGTGCGTTAATGTGAACGCCCCCTCTCAGTATTTCAGACGCCCCCTCATCAGCGCTCGGCTGGCGCCGGCTCTGGACCGTTAAAGCGCTATAATTCAAGAAAAAGAACTCAGTTTTGTTACTCACGAGCTGTTTGTTATGCGGTTTAAAATCGCTTGAATGTTTAAATAGGTAAGACTTAAAAAGACGCACAAATTATAAACAATAGTGACGATGCAATGGCACGATTGTGCAAGTGACATTTCCATCAAATGTCCCGACTCCTGAAACACGAGAGTCTAGAATCACCGCCTGCAGCTGCAGCGCGATTGGCTTGCCTTGTGCAACCTATTTTGAGAGACAGAGAAGACGGGGCATTGGCAGAATCACTCACGCTGTTTGTGAAATTGCGTGATTTGATCTTATAATCTGTTAGGTTAAATTTACTCATAGGCCTACATGCTAGATTGAATGAATGTTGGCGGGAATTTCCCGCATTATAAACGCAAGACCTGCGGGAATGATTAAAATGATGCGCAATACCCGCACCGAAATTCTAGATAATAGATATGATAGATAAGATAGATAAGATAGATAAGATAGATAGATAGATAGATAGATAGACAGACAGACAGACAGAACCCCAAACTTTTGAACGGTAGTGTACAGACAAATATTTAGGACAAATAAACTATAAACCAAAGTGTATCATCACTCTCATCTCATACCTGATAGACATCTCCCAGATGACAGCATGTCTGCAGGAACCTCCTACAGGGCACAAGCCCATCACTATAGCATCTCCTCAGCACCTGTTCAGTCAGAGTCCACACTAACTGACTTCCAGAGGCCAGCAGATCCTCAATGCCACAAAATAAGCCCTGCGCCATCGCTGTTTGTTTGGCACACTGGGAAGCTGTGCTCCCTCAGAGGCTGATGTAACCTAACTGGAGCCTGGAAGAGCCAGGGTCGGAATGCCACTGGCTGGGTTTGAGGCTCTGTATATACTATATAGGCTTCTGTCCAAGACTTTCCCCCTTGGTGGAGAGCAAAGAGAGAGGGCAGGCCACAAACAATCCACAGTCAGAGACAAGCCTACTGAGGCTTCATAACACACAGTGATTGAGACATAGACATACTTCAGTGATGCACAGTGCACACACTCATAAACAAAAGAATGTGACCACAAATAAGTGCAGACTCGTATACGCACACATATTTACGCAAATTGTACACAATGGCCGCCCCAGCCGTGCCAGTCCCTTCTCATAAACAAACGTTGTGGTTTCTCTGTGCTTTTTACAAGCTTATGTCTTTTGTGATCAACATTTTACAGACACTTATGCAAGGCCAATCAAAAGACAATGTTTTGGTAGTCATAGCGATTAAAAGTAAAAACTCACAGCTTTCTATTTTTGGCTCCTTTCGGGGAAGGTAAGGGTTACGTTTAGCTGTTTCTGTATGTAGCCTGCGAGTGAAAGTGTGTATGTTAAGGGTGTAGTTTCCACCAGACGCAACACTTCTAATCTCCACCCGACATATTCCATAAAGGAAAAACTTATAAAAATACTCACTGAGCCATCCGCAATATAAGAGTGTTATGACTAACGGCCAAATTCGACAGCAAATTATAGAGGAAATTCAAAGGTCTTCATGGACAAAATGGAATAAAAGGTTTTCCACAGCATCACTTCCTGTTCCAAATCTGTTTAAATTGCATTCAAAATGTCAGATATTTATGGAAGCCTGCTTCCACTTTTCTCTCAATTACGAGTTTATATCTGGCAAATTAGACATTTTTCTCAGAATTGTGAGATATAAACTCGCAATTGCAAGAAAAAAGTAAGAATTGTGAGATAAAAAGTTGGAATGACCTTTTTTTATTTTTTACTCCGTGGCGGAAACAAGCTTCCATATATTCATTTTGTAGCAATCCAAAAGAATATTTTTCATTCTCCACCTGCTGTTTGTGCATGTGTTTAGGGTCTTGCATTACACATATTGGTGTTGAGTTCATCCTTAAGGGTCATTCTGGCAGGAAATTGGACAAATCAAAGAGGAACATGCACACACAGCTGTCATATCTGGCAGTAGTTTATTGAGAAGTTTATATGTCACTACATGTTTGAAAGATTTAAATCTTCTAAAACAAAGAATGCACCAGAAATAAAGGGATTTGATGCAAACAGGCTCTTAATAGTAAGTGAAAAAAAAGCTATATGACACTTGAACTGGATATAGCTTGCTAAAATTGCTCATTTCAAGAGGTACAGAACCTCAAAATGACGCAAACAAAGACCATAGAGAGAACGGAGAAACAAAAAAGTAAACAATTCATTTAAGTGGTAGCTCCATTGTTAAAATCTACTAAGAAATATAGGCCAATCAATATAGACTACATGCATCTATAAAAAAGAGAGAAGGAAGACTATGCAGGCTGCATGTTTGCAAGACAGGCTGTTCTTTGATGAATAGGATGATTAAAAGAACAGCATTTTCTTGAAATAGAACTCGTCATTTTGCGATTCCAATCACCACAGTTACAGGCAGCCACACCCCTTCGTCTTTTTCGACTAGGGAAAAGGTTCCAGGTGTTCACCTTTTTCGGCCATCCTACACACAGGTGACAGACTGCTCGTGCTCGATCCAACCGGAGGGGAAGGGGTTGTGTTACGCTGCACACAACCTGAGGGATTTCTGCACTTTCTGTCTTTGACGAGACCAAGCGGAAACCTTCCGATCTCTCTCTTGAAACCAACACGGAAGTGACTTAAACTGCAATTCATCGATTGGCCGCTAAAGACAGGTTCCAAAAGAAACTCAATCCCATAGACCCCGCGTCACGTCACCTCATCTAATCCCGCCTTTTTGCCCATTTTTGGTTATCTGGGAGTGATGCGCTGCCAAGATGGCGACAGCCGGCTCCGCCCAAAAATGCTCTTCAGAAACCTACGGGTGACGTCAACGACACTACGTCCATTGTTGTATACAGTCTATGGACGAGACGTACAAAAACAGCTCAAACGCAGGAGTGGTATAACGGAAAAATAGAAAGGACTTTTTCAAATCGCGGTATACCTTGAAACCGGTAACCGGCCCATGCCTACTGAAGACTGGAGTAATAATGCAGCAACATTTTTTAATATATTAAAATTGAAAACAGTTCTTTTAATATTAATAGTAACAATAACAATATGACTGTTTTTACTGTATTTTTGATTAAATAAATGCAGCCTTGGAAAGAGTAAGAGACTTCTTTCAAAAACATTAAAAAAATTAAATATTTCCAAACTGTTGATAGGTACTGTACACACTGTACACTAACCATAAAGGCTAGCAATAGCAAACATAACCCTCTTGCAGTGCCACAGCTCCTAGGATATGTATATGGGCAATATGGCAAAAAATACAAGCTGTTGATTAAAAGGCATTAGTGTAAAGAGCCTTTAACCATGACTGACAAAGTTGAGACCAGTCTGCTCAAAAGTTCCCTCACGGAGCAGAGCAACCATTGATGTCAAGCGCTGATTGGATGCTGAGAGGCAAAGAGTCAAGGGTTTAAGTGCATTCTGGGAATTCAGAGAGCCTGTGGCATTGGTAAGAGCCAACACGGGGGTTAGAAACAGGACATTCTGCAGTCTTACATCGATCTTACACCCCCCTGATGTAAAACTCCAGGCTGAAAACAATTCCAATTCCACAAAGAATAAGAAGTTTTTAATATTTGTTCATAATAGTCTAACATATGTAATAACAAAGCATTCCTTAGTCAAATGTCTGTATAATGGCTGCTAAGCTGTACAACAAATTTCTCATATGGTTCCATCAGTTCTTTATTCTCACATAATTTCTAAAAAATACTAAAATAAAATAATAATAAAAATAAAAAAAATCTGTATGATAATTTTACTGTACATTACCCTTAAATATATGTTTTAGATGTATAAATTTGAATCTTGATTTTTCCACATTTTAAAATTCAAATTTAATTATCCCTATAATACCCTATAATCCCTACAGTTCAAATATACTATATAACCGAAAAAAACATTTTATTGTTTGCGTGAATGTGACGCAAACTCTCCTGTTATATAATTAGTTGATTAATGAATCCTAGTAGATTATAAATTTAGCTCAGCATAGAATACACTGAGGAATAAGATGTTGAAAGTCATTCCCAATGGAAGTCTTGGGTAATTCTCTGAGAACATCTGACAAAAGTATCTGGTTAAACCTCAGGTGTGTGTGAGAGAGAGCCAAGAACAAAAACAAAAACAAACACACATCAAATGCACATACATCACATACATAAAATGCAGGCTGTAAATATGAAATGCAAGTACAAACACACAAAGACATACAAACAAATAAATACACAACATAAGATTCACACTCAAGAGGTTCTCTACGAAAGAAAGAAGAATTGCTTGTATTCACAAACACACAGAGCAACCAAGGTTCACATGCTGTCTGCACCTTTAAAAGTAAACACAGCTGTAGCTTTTGAAGCCATATTTTAGGCCGAAACTCAAAAGAAAGCACATTGTGAGCTAAAACAAAGACTTTTATATCAATGTGGGGGAAAAACATCAAATGGCAAGTCTAATTTCCACATGTTGTGTTTAAAAGGCAAAAACATCTGGGAGAACTATGCCCTATGAGTTAGTGATGAGCTGCGCTTCGGTCTGCGAGCATTTTACATATAAATGTTACACGTTATTGCCACAGAAACTGAGATACAATTACAGCTTCAACTCGGCTTTGAATGATGATCTCACACATGGGTTATTGTCCAGTGTCATGTGCATAAACTCAAGCTCTCTGTGACATAGGATCCTATTCATTTTAATGGCATTGACCCTTGATGGCACCCTGCTAGTAATTAAATGCCTATTGTATTTCTAAAACAAACAGGACAATTGGATGTTGTGTTATATGACGTCAGTAGTCAAGTAGTCCTTCAAATAACAGCAATTACATAGACTGGGCCAGAAGGTGGTCATTTAATTCACAGTTGAATTCAAAAATTGCATTCTTACAATCATAATAAAAAGTAATAATCTTTATTACTCACTAGCCGTGAGTATACAAATTTGTGTGTTATCAGCTTTGTAAAAATACTATGTAGGGTAATATGTAGGGTATACTATGTATTATGCAGGGTTGCACAATTTTAAGAAAAAATGTGATATAACTCATTAAAGGGATAGTTCACCCAAAAATGAAAATTCTGTCAGTATTTACTCACCCTCATATTGTTCCAACCTCGTAAGACCTTCGTTCATCTTCGGAACACGAATTAAGATATTTTTGATGAAATCTGAGAGCTGGATCACTCCTCCATACTAGTCCATAGGCTTCTTCAGGGACTGAAACTTGCCAGCCCCGAAAAGTTATTAAAGACATTGTTAAAATAGTCCAAGTGACTATAGTGGCTCAATTTTAAGTTTATCAAGCGACGAGAATACTTTTTGTGCGCAAAAACAAACAAAAATAACGACTTTATTTCAACTATTCATTTCCTTCTCTGTGGGCATCGAGTCAGTTCACCAGTTTCACTACATGACCAGCGTCGGCCAATAGTGAGCCTACGTGTGACGTAGCTCTACGGAATCACACTAAGTTAACTGACTAGAGGCCCACAGAGAAGGAAATGAATAGTTGAAATAAAGTCGTTATTTTTGTTTGTTTTTGCGCACAAAAAGTATTCTCGTCGCTTGATAAACTTAAGATTGAGCCACTGTAGTCACTTGGACTATTTTAACAATGTCTTTAATAACTTTTCGGGGCTGGCAAGTTTCAATCCCTTACGCCCGTTTCACACATACTCCGTTTGCAGTGCGTATGCGGTGCGTATTGTTTTACGTACCCATGTTAACAGGTTAGAGCGTTCACACTGCACAGTCTGGCGATCCGTTCCAGGTGCGGTGCGTATACAGCAGTGCAGAGATCGTTTCCGCACCGAGTCTATTTCTACTGTGCTGCACCGCACTGAATTAAAGTGGCAGCGCATTGTTCACATTAAAATAGACATAGATTGACAAGAAACTGTCATAATTTCATCATATACGCATAATTACAGTTAATGTGTTATACAGTTACTAAATTACAGGGTCAAGAAAAATAAAAAGTATGATTATAGTCCCAAAAGTTACAAAATGCCATCATATATGATTTTTTCCCCCTCAAAAAACACATGATATATATTTTGGGGAGGGGGTGGGGGGAATTACTTACCCATTTTTGATTTTGTGGCACACAGAAAACTGCGGATCAGTAGCGCACTGCAAACGCAGCATATGTGAAAGCACTATAGCGCGTGCTGCTCCTGTACCGCATATGCACTGCACACAGAGTATGTGTGAAACGGGCGTTAGAAGCCTATGGAGGAGTGATCCAGCTCTCAGATTTCATCAAAAATATCTTAATTCGTGTTCCGAAGATGAACGAAGGTCTTACGGGGTTGGAAGAACATGAGGGTGAGTAATTACTGACAGAATTTTAATTTTTGGGTGAACTATCCCTTTAAATATTATGTCAAGGAAGAAGAAAAATAAATTACGTCAGCAAAAGAAAGTCTACACCTACAAATCTTGAGACTACATGAGGTTGAATAAATGATACATTTAAATAAATAAAATAGGGATTTTTTTATGAACTATTCCTTAATGCATCTTTAAGATTCAGAGAATTCTTATTGGCTAAAATGTTTTTTTTTCCTGTCTTTTTTCTCTTTGTTTCAGGCTTTATCTATCTCCTTTTTATCAGTGCCAAGAGAAACTCCCATGGTTACATTCATACACTGATTAGTATTAATGAGCTAATTTCCACTAGGAACCCAGAGGAGGGCAGCACAGAATCCTCTTCACCCTGTGTGCTCCCCCAGCATAGCAATAATGTGACATCAATTACCAAATGCAATATGAGCATATTTAATTGGCTGAAAGGGGAAGGCATTTTATGCATCCAGAGGGCACACACACTCAGAAATGATGGGTATGCAGCTGTTCCAAAGTACACGCGTGCACATCAACAGCTGATGGCCCCAAAAGTGTGCATGACTGTGCTTTGAGAAGTGCAGTGTCTGCATTACACTTTCATTACTGGAATGCCACTGTATAGAGTCAACACCAAACGGCTGTTTGACCAGCCCACTGACTGACTGACTGAGATCTCTGTTGGGTTAGAAATGGTTTGACAGCTGGATTGTTGGAAGGGAAATCAATAATATTCTGAAATGAAATAAAAGAGTTCTGATATAAGACCATCTGTTTTGCCATCTGTAAAAATAATAATGCTTTTCATAACACAGAGAGATCAAAATCAGAGCAGGCTGCTCTAATAAATTCAGCTCTGTTGTATTTTAATTTGGGAATGCCTTGGGGAAAAAACAGTTTAACCCTTAAGCCTGTTTTATGCTTCTGCGTCAAATCGACGGCGTACCCCCGCAGACCCCTCTGCGTCGACGCGAACCCCTCTCCGACCCCTCCGCCGTAGCTCGACGTGCACCTCCAAAAAATTGTAACTACACGTCGAGGCGACGCAGACCGCAAGGGCTGTGATTGGTCAGATGCACCGCGATGCAACGCAACCTGACGCAGAACCATAAAACGGCCACGACGCCGTAGGAGTGACGGCGTAGCTACGCCGTGGAGTTGACGCAGAAGCATAATGAGGCCTTTAGTATTTGGCATATAACTCATCCCACGTTGTTTGTGCTGAGCATAAAATGATACCTCAAAACGTTAAATCTTTCATAAACATATGATTTCCACTTGGTGGGTGTTAAAACGGGAACAATAAGGTGACAGTAAAAACATGTTAAAATATTTCTGTTATTTTCTGGTATCACAGTATCTACAAAAATATTAAGCAGCTGTTTTCAATATTGATAATAAGAAGAAATGTTTCTTGAGTGCCAAATCAGCATGTTAGAATGATTTCTGAAGGATCATACATGCATCAGTAATGATGCTGACAATTCAGCTTTGCCATCACAGGAATAAAATACATATTAAAATAGAAAACAGTTATTTGAAATTGTAAAAATATTTTATAATATTACCGTTTTTACAGCATTTTTTAACTGTAGAGTCTCTGACGAATATTAATAGACTTTTGACTTGGGCTAGCGAGCAACCAAGAAACCACCCAGAACACCCGAGTAACTACATAACACTAAAATCTACTCAGAACACCTTAGCAACAACATAGCAACGCCCTAGCAACCACCCACATCACCTACCACCACTTTTCTTTTCTTCAGAAAATGTAAAAATCTTTTAGTCTTTGCTATATTTATATATCTTTATGAAGATTAAAAAAATATAATGCCTTTATTTATATAATATAATATTTAAGCCTCGAGGCATTTAGATTACAGTAAGTCTTTGCATTATGTGTCGTGATAGGGTTTTAGTAGTTCGTTGTCACAGAGAGCCCATTGAAGTGTCTGTTTGATTGGGATTTGGGGCTGATATAGGCCATAGCACACAGAGCTGGGTTATGTTGAAACCTCTGAACCATGACAAAAAGGATGGGTGTGAGTGTGTGTGCGCATAACACAGATGCCACGGAGCAGACGGGGGAGGTGGTCACTGCTGCTTCTGCCCAGCGCTCTGCGCGTACTGTCTGTCTGCCCCCTCTAATAAGGTCCCCACGGGATTGTGGGTGCAGGGACTTTGCAGAACGGTAGATTGAGAACGTGGGGCCGCTGGGTTTAAATATCATTTGCAAGAGATGAAAACCATGAATGGATTCTCTTAGTTTCACAGTAGGTGGGGGGGGGGGGGGGGTAGACAATGGCAGAGAATAAAATCTGAGAGAAAGCAAGAAAGAGCAGTGAAGAGATAAAGACGAAGACAGAATAAACAATTTTTAAGGTACCATAGTACTGAGCAACTAATATATGACTTTTGATGCTCAAATAGTGAATATTTTTTGTCAACTAGCCTATTATTTATAATGATCTATATTAATCTCTACATTTATGTTAACTGATTCAAACACTATATGAAAATTGCTTATCGTATAAAACTAAACAAGTTGTTTTTAAAATCAAGCACTAAAATATAGAAATAAACCGAGTAGCCCCAACAATATAAAGCATAAAACACATTGTGACTTGCATAGCTTACCTTGTTTTGTTCATGTTTTTTGTTGATGAGGTCATGACAAACAACTTTGCCATCTATATACCTTTTTGGCTGCTTTTTTCAAAATGACCAAAATACTATAGATTTTGAATGGATGCGCAGACTTTGATGTCAACCCAAAAAGTAATGGGAAGCATTTTCGACTCCCTAATAAAAATTCGGAAACGCTTCATTTTACAGTACAGTACTTACAGTGTACTTACCTAGAAAGTACTGAGTAATATAAGGTAAGTACATGGGTTAAGGGTAGGTTTAGGGGTAGGTTCAGGGTTAGTACCTAGTTATTACCCAGTTATTGTAATAACTATAATAAACACATAGCATGTACATGGGAAACAGGACTGTAAAATGAAACGTTACCAAAAATTCTAGGACTGGAAAAAACAACATTTCTGTGATTACGATTGTCTGCATGTAAATAATTAACGTAATTAATGCAGTCTCAATGATTCTCTTCCCGAGGCTATGATTTTGTTTTTCCCCACTTCATGTGGCTAGTGTTATGTGCTCACGCTCTTAATCACACAGACCTGTATGATTTATTTATTATTTCCGAATCAATTCACATCCCTAAAAATTATAATACCATTTTTATTTGATTATATGGTTAGTTGCATTTTATTATTTTATATTTAGCATTTTCCATGACTTATTTTATGTCATGACCCACCAGTTAAGAAGCACTGACCTAGCCTATTGGATTTTCCCTCGTATGTGCCACATAACTTATTGACAATTTCTTATAAAATGATGTACACATTCAAAGTCACACTATATACAGAAAACATTCTGAAGTCCAAAGCTGAATGAACCCTCACCCTGATATGTTTATATATGCGCATTTTTGTGAATTTGTAATCTTAGTGCTACTGAAGCATAAGAAGTGTTTAGCTTATTCCATCTCTCTTGGTGCTTGTCCTTATTAATATTTAATGTTCTCTCCCGCTTCACAACGCATCTCCAACTATATATTATGCAAACTACCACTGTTAACATTTAAAAACATTTGTACTGAACCTTATGTCCTTGTCATATCCTTCAAAATCAGTGTGACATTTCACCTTAATTTCAGCCATGCTAAAAGGACAATTTTTCTCCTTTCTGGCTTAAAAGTCTAAGAAAAATATTTGGAGATGATCTGTTTTAATAAATACAGATGTGTTATGTATAACACTTTTATTGCAGCACAACAGGCTGGGTTCAAGCTAAGGCTACTGCTGTAAAAGGCCATGTGTAAGTGTTTTTTAGACAAGGAACACAAACTCAGCCTCTCGTAAAATTGTTTATATCTCATTTAACACTAGAATTGGTATCAGAATTGACCAAACATTTGCAAAATGATCCTGTAATAATTCACAGTCCTTGAACATGTGGTGGATGAGAACATTTGTGTTCATTTAGGCTGTTCAGAATGGATTACAAAATATATACTGTGAAGTATGCAAAACATTGTCTGAAATAATATGTGAAATGTTTTATGCATACACATGCAACATTTTAAGCAACAATATGCAAATTTGCATACTATGTACAGAATACACTTTTGAAATAAAAAATAGAACAATAAGTAGATGCTTTTCTGAACATTGCCTTAATTCTACTGAGTTCACGAACGGGAAACAGAGGGATAGAACAATCAAATGACTTTAACTGTGATCTTTATCCTCTCTCATGCGGGTAAATGGCCCACAGACACATGCCATGTGTCAGAACAAATAAACAAGACAGGCACAGCGGGGTAAGCAAATGCATGAGCAAGTAATTCACAGACATGACAAGTTGGATCACAACATGCCACCTGCACTCTTTGCTAAGTCTTATCACAATGATCCAGTCATACAAGATCTTTTGCTTTGTTTAGATAAAAAATAAGCAATTCAGCAAAGTTGCCACCATTCTCTGAAAAAAGGATAAAGACTTCATTGTAGATTGCTGATGATGTAAGAAATTACAACAGGCTTAGTCACAAAATCCTGTAAAGCTTTACTAACCCCTTTGGGCAACAATTCATTCACCTCTTGCTGGTCATTGATGGCATGAGAAGGTCATCGTCTTTTGTCAAGACCTTATCAAGTCCTTTCCTCCACCCCAAGGCTAGTCATACCTGCGGTCAGCTTACGGTGACAAAAGTCAGATCTCTCTTTCTTTGAGTCATCCATATTTCAGCGTTTGAAGGCTAAAGCTAAAGTATCAAGTTTCTATCTAAGCAGAGGTCATCTTCAGTATAGCAGAGAAGTTAGAGCGTGTTCAAAGGACAGTTCTGAGAATCAATCATTTTTACATTGAATAGTTTTTAGTGTGTCGCTATGGCGCTTCTGGTTATTGTTACAGTAGGAGGTTGCTAGGGTGTTAAAGGTGGTTACTAGCAAGTCCCTATAACAGGTGGAATGTTTTAATAGGTAATAATAAATAATAATAATACATTTATTTTATAATAGCGCCTTTCTGCAAACTCAAGGTCGCTTTACAATATTATAGCAAATAAACCGACAGCAGAGAAAAAAACAATAAAGATACACTGAGAGTAGATACAGTAACAACTTGCATAAAATGAATCAGGTCATAAAGTTAGGGATCAGAGAAACAAGAAGCCATTTTCAATGATTTTGAAATCATGTATAGGCTATGATGAGAGGTTGCGAATGTGTTGAGGAATAGAATTCCAGAGTGTAGGGGCAAATATACAGTAAATATACAAATATACCGCCACCTGGCGGTCATTTCGCGAACGACTTTGAAATGCGACTGGGTTTTTTTTGCAGTTGTTGCGGCGGTAATAGGCATTCTGGTTGGCTACCTACTGTACAAAAGGCCAGAATTTAAGATCTGATAACAGAATTTTAATTTTTAAGTGAACTATTTATTTAAATAAATTGATAAGAAATAGTCACCTTGTGAAACAGTTACATTTTCTCATGGGATCCGGTTGGAAAATCATAAGTTGAGTAACTTAAAGTAATAGGAAACATCTCCTCAATAACACTGCACAGTTTAAAGTATCATCAATTTCTGTAGCATAAACAAATTACAACTGAAGTCCACTACAGGTTAGAGGATTGTTCAAATGAACAACTACTGAAAAATGATGTTTCTTTAAGGCTGAATAATCATTAAAAAGCAAAGGGCACGTGGTGGATTTGATTGTCACTCATAGTAATATGAAAAGCAATTCCTTTACCATCTGCTAGATGAAAAGGGCTCCTGACCTGTGTCCCATGTCCCGCCTGCAGTTCGTTGTCACTGTGGCCTTAGGGCTGTATATGTGCTACTAACCTAACCCAATATTTATGAAACATCGTTCTGATAATGTTTACCATATTACAGGGTATTGCACTTACTCTAGATATCTCCCTTGAAAAGAACAGTACACTATCCCTTGATAAAACACAGAAATGTTAAAGAATCAGCCATGATTCCCTCCAGCGCTACTACTTATGTGGAGCAGCACCATACAACTCTATTGATTTCCATCCAGACTGTAGGCCATGTCTATTTTTCAGCGAGGATGTTACCATACCAAGGTCTCTTGATAGCAAGGAAACACACACACACACACACACACACACACACACACACACACACATATAACAGTAGTGGTAGGCGAGACAGCAGTGGATGGCCCATTATCATGAGCTCTTCCTCTCTGTGTCTAGGTGAACTGATATTAATAGTCGCTCTCATTCGGGCATTGATGGAATGTAATTGAACATATGCCTGCCAGTGGAAAAGAGAAAATGAGTTATAACTATAGGGATCATTTTCGGTTTTCCCTGGAGAACAGTAGCAGGGCATCATGGAAGCTAAAGTTCAATTATTGGATCATCACATAATAAAAACATTTAGCTTTGTAGCAGTTCTTATCTTTTCTAGGAGCCTTTAATTGAAGGGGCAATATGGATAAATAGTAATTTGCAAATTAGCAAATTGGTTAAAAATAGCAAATTGGTTGACAAGTCTAAATTTTTACATCCTGAGGACAGGTTTATGGACTACCAAACCTATAGTTTTGAGCGCTTTGTTCTTCAGAGCTGCCACGGGACAATTTAAGTACTCCAGTTAAGACAAAAGAATGGAAAAACAAGTTCAAAACAGCTATTAAACACACAAAAACAAT
This sequence comes from Gila orcuttii, assembly GCA_026230005.1. Taxonomy (NCBI): domain Eukaryota; kingdom Metazoa; phylum Chordata; class Actinopteri; order Cypriniformes; family Leuciscidae; genus Gila; species Gila orcuttii. Next base: position 39,590,016 of record JAPDVR010000011.1, read on the forward strand.
GACCCACTTAAATTGTGGGTAAATTTTGTATATTTTACACTAATTCGACACAAATATTCAGATTTCCATATGACTCTTACTGAGAAAACTGGCACCCTTTACTAGACACATCTGCAAACATTATCTAGTTTCATCTGTTCTACAAATGTACTTTGTACATTTCAACATCTCAACCATCTGATGTCGTATTTGCCAGCATGCCTTTCTAAGGACATGGTCAAATTGGACTGACACCAGTGTCCTTAATGCAATAAGGGATCAATTATATGACATCGGGTCACACTTGCTCTGTAACTGAGTTGGTTTAATTGAATTGAACTGAATCCACATACCCCTGAGGCATTGCCAGCACCATTAAATGCAGAGGCTTTAAAATGATTTGTACTTCCAAGCTTAAAGATAAAAGAGAGAACTGACAATCAAATCCCTAAATCTCAAAGCAAGTTTAGATTCAGCTAGAATCAAGTGTGGAAATCATTGAAAAACACCCTTCTAAAAAAGCCAAAACTCTCTTCCTTAAAGTGGCCATTTTCAAGTTACACTTCTGGAAGCGTCAGCCATCAGCGTGTATGCAGGCAAGGAATATTATCTTTTGTGGTCAGCCTTCCTTTGTTGTGCAACAGGAAGGTGAGCTAGTTGTCAAGTTACACATGGTGAACATTCTGGATTTACAACTATATCATATAACAACATCATGAGCAGTGTTAAAGGAAAGCAACTGGGCAGAAATATAAAAACATATAGACAGAAATGCATTCAGGAGAAGGGGGATGGGAAGTGTTCAAATGTACTTCAATTAAGCACTCTACCCTAAAAACCTCCTGAGAGAAAAGCCTTGCTTTTAATGATAGTTGAACATTAAAAGCCTAGTTTCTATAAGCAAATCCATTAAAGCACCCTGATTGGAAAATGACTCTATCAGATACGAAATTTTCTATATCAGTTAATAGCTTAAAGGAACTAGGAAAACTGACCCCATTTTAATGCTTCCTATAGTACGCATAGGCCTATGTGTTATGTGTTTGAAGGTGTGCATGTGCTTTTATCATAAAACCAGCTATAACTCACTGTGGCATTAATCAATTGTTGACCCACATGCACAAAACAAAAAGTCCTTGCCTTTAAAAATAAAAACAGCGTATCCCTTAAATTTAATTTAATTTAATTTGGCTTAATTACATCACCTGCTCCCAAAAAAGCCCTAAAACAAAGAAAGCATTGCTTATCCTCCTTAAATTTGGACTGAAGTGCGTCACCGTTCCCCTCATACACTATCAGGATGTCACATGTTTCTGTCTCCTATTGTTTGTCTTTCTCAGGAAGCAGGAAGTTCAGAAATCAGCGACTGCAGGAACGGTGGGAAAATGGCTTTTTGATGGAGTTCTGTTTTCCTTGGTCTTTTAAAATGAGCCAGGGTTTCTAATCAACAGCTCTCTCACATGTGTCAACAGGAAACAAGCATACACATGTTCTCACTCCAGGTAGTCCCTTGGCATTGAGTAGGCTATCATTGTTCAAGGTTTGAGCGAGGCATGAAAACTTAAAAGTTTTAATTTGTGGAAAAAAATACAACTTTACACGGAGTAACTATGTGAATCAACTAATACTTTCAATTAAACAGGGTTTTTCATTCACCATTGAAGGCTCAGGAGTCAGGTGCTCCTGGCAATATTACTTTACAGTATTAACTGTATTTCACACACACACACACACACACACACACACACACACACACACACACACACACAAAAAACCTCTTTCCGCAAAATTTGAATCTAAGCTGTCTCTCTGATCCTGGAGAAAGTTATTTGTTGGTGTACGTTATTTCACAAAGAGCACGCATGAGGTGAAGTTTCTGACATCAGCCAAGCTTTAACGTTACGTATACCGTAACGTTACGGTGGTCATATCAAACATAATGTGTATCAAAGAAACCCAATTTCTTATCCCCAAGTTGTTATAATATTGCAAATCCATTATCCGTAAAGCACAAAAGGAGGAAAAAACATGCAGAACACGCAGACCATTCAATAACAAGCGGAACTCACCTCTCTTTATTGTTGGTATTGTTGTGTTCAAGCCCTAGGTTTGCGAAAATCTTTTGTCTTTTTTGTTACCGGAGCCTAAAATGACTCTGTTGTCTCCGTGATCTCGCGTCCAAAGTCATGAACACAAAAGGAAAAGCGATGCGCAAAATACAGCCAGCCGGTGATACAGTTCATGTCAGCTTTGTGAGGACACAAGCACTGTCGGTAGAGTGCCGTCCGTTAACTGATTTACCCCTCCTCCGCCCCTATCTGATCCCTACAGTCGGTCCTGCCTGAGCAGACGAACTTCCCTCTGCCGTTACCTTGGTGATACAAACGCCACTGACGCGCGCGCGGGCGGCACTTAAAGTGCCTACAAAATAAAATAAAATAAAATAAAATAATTATGGAGAGGAAATAAATGGTGTTCATTTTTTTTTGTTATGATCAATGCAGTCCTACAAAATCATATTGTTATGTTTGTTATATCCGCTTTATATAAAAAACTACCATGGTATTAGGCTACTATGTTTTTGCATGGTAATACGTTTTTTCCTCTTCTGTGCCATCAGAAAATGTAAATCACAATTTACATTATTCTAACTTGGTGGTCCAAAAAACACAAACAAAATATGTAAAATGTCTTTGCTATGGTGACGTATATCCGAGAGAAACAAGAAGAAATGTAGGGCGGGAGTTGATTTTGTCCATTGGGAATTGATTAGATGGTTGTGTGGTTTTGGTTTGCTATTGCTGTGATCTCATGTGAGTGACAGTTTGTCCCGCCCTCACACCGGAGAATATGTCATCAGAGAAGAGATGAGATTTCGCTGCAAGAAGTTGGGGAAGAAGATTATGCTGCAAGAAGATTATGAGGGCACTTTTTTTTCTTTCTTTTTTTTAAACAATGATGTTTGTGGTGGATACATAATTTGTAATAGTAATAGTTCATAAAAAATAAGAATGGTCCATTTTGATGGTGACTTAAACCTTTTCTTGACTTGTGCTACAGTATATCTTATGTTGATATAGAAAAAAAATGAGTGTGAGATTGCCACCTCTTGTCCAGCTCTGTGATTTCACACATGGCTAGTCATCACTACTATCCTGGTCACTCTTCCACATCCATTTTGATTCCGTTGATTATCCAGTAAGATAGATGGGTTAATGAGTTCTCAGGGCTTGTCACTGGAGAAAAGTTCCACTTCTCACCTCAGCGAATAAGAGCACATTTTCACAACACGCATTTGTTAAGACTATGATAGTCCTGATGAAGGACATGTCATTTTATTTTGATTGAAGTCAAAAGTGTAACCCCATGTGGGCCTTTCTTATAAAATAAATAAATAAATGTAGACAGTCTTACTGATGACATCAATGACAAATTGTACCAACATCAAGCACACAGGTTATTAAATATAGTTACTGTCTATGTTACCAATCCTCACAATACTGTAAATTCTAATTTACTTTGTCTACAAAAATGTGAGGTGGTATGTGTAGAGGTTTCCCAATTTAAAATTTATTTTTATGCCCTAAAAGGCAAAAACCAGTAACCTGAAAAAGCAGGGAGGAAAAGAGAGTAATGCCGGGCGTACACCAAAGGATATTCACAGTCCCAGACTAAAGACCGGCAGTCTTTAGGAATCTTACTGGAGTCTCGGCGCGCTCCCGTCGTCTCGATCGTTAAATGTGAGGTGATAATCTGCAGTCCGCGACCCGATTTATGCCAGTCTTTCTCTAGTCTTTCATATCAAACATGTTTGATATTATCGCAAGTCCTAGCGTAGTCATAGTGACGAAAAACAATCAACAACCAATAAAATCGTTCTCAGAAAACAGTAAGCCATCAGTCACAACAAAGTAGGCTAACATGTCGACGGACGTGGAAACACAACGAGCGCCAAGTAGGCGAAAATGGACCATGGATAAAGAGGAGCGCCTTGTCGAGCTGTGGGCAGAGCAGCCGTGTCTTTTTGATGTAAACTGCGATTCATACCACGACAGAGTGGAAAAAGAAAAGAAGTCTGTTATCTGGTTAAAAACCGGTTGCTCCCGAACCGTGCCGCGGTTCGCGTGAATGTGAAAGCAACACGGACTCGGGTTGTTCAGGAAATAAAGTAACCTGCGCATGCGTTTTAGCTTATTGTGATGTATTCAGTTAAATAAAACACTTGTAAAGGATGATAGTGTTGATGATTTATCTTGGATACGAGCGAGAGTGAGCCTGCAGTGTAGCCTATTCGTGCATTGCGCGTGGGATCAGGGCAACAAAGTTGGAAATCCACTGTCTCCTCAAAATAGTCCGTTTGCAAGCAGCAGAAGTCCACCTTGTGTGACACACCCACAGCAAACCTGTATTGTTCACTCAACTGCGCATAACAGCAGCGAATTAATAAAAGAAAACAACAATATTGACCCACGTTCTGTTTTCTATCATGCGCCGTGCACGTTTGCGATGACGTCATATGCACGCAAACGCACAAGGGTTCGATAGAATCAAGTTGAGTGTGAAACCAGACCAACGCTGCGGGGGGCGCCGGGAACAAACGCGCTCAGGCTCGGACCGCAGCAAACGAGCCCAGTGTAAAAGCCCCCTATCACTGCTGAGCATGATGGGAGGAATTTGGTGGGAATAAAAAGCAAAAATAATCTAGTTGTAGTCTTGTAAATAGTGTCACTACAAGATTCAGTGTTTGTAAAATCTTTAGTCTGAGACTAAAAACTGTGAACCCAGGTCTTTAGATGTGAGCTGATGATCTTATAAAGTCTTTTCTAAATCTTTTCAAAGTCTTTAGGTGTACGCCCAGCATAAGAGGACTTGTGAAACAGGGAGGGAGAGGGATGGGGAAGGAAGGGAGTATCAGTGCTCAAAACAATAGAAAAGCTCTCTCTCTCTCAAAAAAAAAGAAACAATAGGCCTAGTAGCAGGAAAATGAAAAAAGGAAAGAAAGAAAAAAAATTGTGACTTTTGGAAAATACATTATAACATGATGGATTTTGAAGGCATAGGTTTCACATATAATTTACATCCCAACCTCTCTTTTGGTGATGTTCTTTTACCATTATTGTCAAATTGTCAAATAAAATGAATAGGCTACATATTTTCTTTTCTTGATGCCTTCTGAAATACATAATTCACTGAATATGTTCCTGGATTCTCAGTCTTGGTTTGTTAAACAACCAGAAGAAAGACCAATGCAAAGGATAAAATAGGATGAAAGATTATCTATATATGATATAAGACTAAGTTCGGTGCATTTATGTAGAAATTCACAACTTGTAATGTGGTCCCCTATTACCCTAAGATTAAAAAAAAAACGATAAACACAATGGCTCTCCGCTTCCATTCCCTCATAAGTTATGATTTACTGCCATCTAGTGGATAAAACATCTCTGACTGGTCTGGCAGAAATGTTTAGAACCATCTACTGGAGAAACATTCAATAAAAGACTGAAAGTGACTTTTTATTCAACTTACTTTTTATGTTGTGTGTCAGTTTAGAAACGGCAATGCTATTGTTAATTATCTAGATATGTAATTATTAACTTGCAGATGTCTGTTCTTCAACACACATTTGTTTTTGGCTGTAAACTGAACGAATGTATAACCAGAAATATTTAAACAATGAGAGATTTTTTTCCTCTTTAGTTTATTTCAGTTTATGTCAACGTACAACACGCACGCATGCGCACTTTGACGAGCACGTCCATTACGTTTTTAACATTTTTGTATTCTTTTGGGTTTTAAAAGTTGTTTTTGCTGTATGGTTATAAATGTTTTCGATGAATGAAGAACACCATGGACATAATTTGGTCAAGGTAAGTTTGTTATTAAGCTAACTACAATTTAAATAATAATTAGTGTAATGTATTAGCTAAATAACGAAAAGTGACATTGCTGATTAAATTCATATAACGGCCTACTAGCATTCTAATGTTTGTTATTGTAGCTACTATCTGCTAAGACATTTAGGCATTACTGAAGTTGGGTTAATCGGGAAAGTACCAGAAAACATCTGATTCTAACATCAAAACGCTTGTTTTGAGGAAGAGAAAGTATAATTTCCGTCTCCATTCTCAAAAATGTTCTCCTCTTGGATCCTCAAATCATCACCATAATCCCGTGGTGGTCCACCGTGAGATAAAGTGTGTCTATCTATCTCTACCATAAAAGGATGGAATTAAAGTTTTTTTTATATAAATATTTGAACGACCTTTCCCTATATTTTGTCAGTCTGTGCTCTGTTATACAGAATTTACTAGCAGAAAACTACAGTTCCTTTGCGAAGAATGACCCATTTCCCACCTTGGTAATGTATGATGTGTGTGTGCATCCGGGTTTCTATATGAGCTCAAAGTAAAATAATAAATTAATCAATTAATTAACTATTCTAATTTTTTGTTTATATCTGTCCATTCACGCTCCTATTGAATGTGCTTTAGACAGAAAGATTCCATGTCACTCTGACTACTAGGTTTGCAGAGTCTGGAGATGATGGGGTTTGGATGTGGAGCAGGTGGCCATCTTCTGGACACATACATAATGTTCAAGTAAGTGATTTCCTGTGTAACATTTATCATGTTAGGTAACAAGTAAAATGTCTGTAAATCAGCATAAAAATTAGATTGAAAAAACAAAATTTTTCTGTACTTAGGTACAGATCATCTCGGATAGGTTTTCAATAGTTATTCCAATAGTAAGAAGTTACTGCAATTCAGTGCTACAAAAACCAGGATTACTACTGCACAGACTCAGGCTCCATTAGATGTCAATGGTTATGTCAGGGATATTTTAGCTTAATTTTTCTATAGTGGAAGGAAGTGGAGACATGTCATCCATTTTATTTTACAGTCCACACACCAACACACCCTAATAGAGTGGTGCAGGTGATGTCAGAACCCGGAAGTCTAATTTGCCTTTGGTTCCTTCGAGATTTTCCTATAGGGGTTTTATAATGGAGTTTTTTAATTTATGAGTAAAATAAAGCCTGTGGTTAACACAACTTGACAATACGTTGATGTTTTGCTCTACAACGTACACTGCACACATAACATAAATGCTTCAAAATTCACGTTTTAGCTATGGGTGTGTGTAATTTACATTGTAGGACAAAACTTAAAAGTATAGTTAAGTTATCTTTAAGTAACGCTAAGTAATTTTACCTTATTGTAAAGTTTTATAATGTTTTTATTTATTTTAAATTCTTGGTATTTTGACTCACCCATCACTTTTAAAAAAAAAACAATTTTGAGTAGTTTTAGAGAAACACCCTTGCTTTAAGCCAAACACTGACACTAGCTGAGATTATTGCAATAGCTCAAGCAATGTCAGTCCACTGTTTTGATTGACATGATCTCTCATTGAGGCGATTGTGCAAGTAGCTTGCAGCCTGGGAGCGCTGCTCTCCTCAGCTTGAAAAAGCACAGTTTCTTTTGAGAGGTATTTTCCTTGAGGCTGTTTGTAACATATCTGAACCCAATAGTCCCAGTAAGCTCATCGTTCTTAGGTGTTTCTGTGCTATCTATGTCTCTCTGGATGAGTGAAGGTTTTGTAAGTGTTCTGGATTTTGCTGTTAGGTTGGTTTGCTGATGAGACCTGTTCCTTACAGCCCTCAAGAGAGATACATACATTACTTGTTAGAGAAGTGGTATGAAGTGCTCATATCATACATTGATTATCATCACTTGTCAATTAGATTTTACATGTCAGTAGCTTTGTGAAAATTTCTCTCTGTAAAAAAAAAAAATTACGGTAAAAACTGACTGCTGTAATTCTATAAATTTAGTGTAAAAAAGTATTATGACAAAGTTACGGGCATTATGAGGTGGAATTTGGTGGCTGCATATTTTATAATTCATAACTGATTAAAAAATAAGAAATATTTGTTTTTAAATGAAATATAAAACAAACTGGCTGCTGCCTCAGCCTCACTCAAGGTCTCACTATAAATTATTTTATTTTCCATAATTTAAAATATATATATAGAACAATATTTGACTGTAAAGGTACGTTTTAATTTTTTTCAGGTGAAATCAATATAATTTTTCACTTCATATGGTAAGCTAACTTACAGTTTACCAATTAACTGTTTTTATTGTAGCATTTTGACATTGTTTTTCTGTTAATATTGTTTTAAAAAATGTAAGTGCATTTTTAGAATATATCATTTTGTAAACTTGAAAATTTTACAAAAATGTACATCATGTTCAACTAATTACTGGTTTCATTATTTAACATCAGTAGATCAGGTTGCACCAAAAAAAGTTTTGTAAGAGTCAAATCCGCTAGAAATAGAAAGTTAAAAACAGCACAAAATCACAAAATTCATAAACCATGTGGTCATTTTGTGAATGCATTTTTAAAATGTTTCATGTCATGTTTTGAATTTGTTTAGTTATTCAAAGTGGTTACAAAAGTACAATGATCATTGATAATTTCTTTAATCTGCATTTAAACTTAAGTTGTTTTTACACTGCAGCATTCCTCTAACACAGATTTCACTGGTTCCGTGCCAATGTCTGGCTTTGTAATATTCATGGAGGAGAAAGAACATGCAGCAACCTGTTACAGAAATGGGCACATTTTCAGCTTCATTTATAGCCTGGATACAGATGTCTTGCTCCATCTTTCTTGTTTCATACTCATCACAAGCACAGAGATATGTTCTGACAAAGAGTGTACTCAGGATAACCACTACTGGAATTTTCCACTCCTGAGCCAGGAGTTTTTCCCTTACATTAAGTTTTGTACAGTACAGCTAGATGCGATGCAAATAGTTTGTATTGACAGGTTGTTTGGACAGGTTCCGTTGGTTTTCATAACCTATTGCCTAAGCATCCAATTACTTTTGCTGCATGTGACCTCATTTCACTGAGACCAGTTAAATAAGTTTTTTTTTGCATTTTGCATGTAAATAAGTTTGTATATGTTGCATACAAAAAAAAAAAAAAAAAACTGTTTGCCATTAGATAAGTCTCTCTTGTATATTTATGTATGTTGCCCCTTCATTAAGGTTAGAATGATTCTTCAATGTTATCAAACTTTTCAAAACATTCAGGCTTGAATTGTTGGAATTTTATTTTATGCTTTATGCTGTCAATCTGAGTTTAAGACTGTTAGAGACATTCTTGAAAGGATGTTGGCTTATTAGGTGGAGGATTTTCCTTTTTTTGTGTGTGATTTACGCGTTTTTTTTATGTTTACTGAAAAGGAGGTTTGAGAGGGATGCGTAGATGGCTGGCTTGAGACCAGTGGAGGTGTCGATAAGAACAGCCTTGTCCAGTCACTTTAATTACACAATGTCTTTCTTTATTTGGTATGTTTATATATGTGTGTGTATTTTCTAAAAGGGAAAGGATATGGGATACAATTAGCTACATAATGCCACAATACAAAGCCACAATCCATTTGAATGACAATCAAACATTTGTACAGGATCTTAGAATGCAGGATATTAGCTAGGTAGTCTACAAACAAAGTCAATACATAAATTCCCTCTGCCCCGTATTTAATGAGCTGATAATGCCTATAAATACTCAAATGCACATATTCCTACCACTAGCACAGTCACATGAGCAATATAAACTGTTCAATCTAACAGTACATTTAAACAGACAGAAAGGAATGCAAGGTTTGTGCACACTCATAATTAACATATCAAAAGAGAAATATATGGAACTTACATGGTTCAATAACGCACACAAGGCATGAGACACAGCATTTCCAGCAGCAACACACAAAGATTCTTCCATGTGGCATGAACAAAGAGAAAGGGCTGTGTGTTCAGGTGCTGTCTAATAAAGTCTGTCGCTGATTGGAGCTAATTAGTTAAAGGTGTGATGAACGGCATGGGGAACTGAGTGGCAAAGAAAAATGGGGCGTGGCAACTGCAGGACAGAGAGGAAAACTTCCAAACAGCCGCCCCCAAATTTGCCTTGCAAATTTGCTTGAGTGGAAGGTCATGGGAGTTCAGGTAGGGCAGGGAGTGGGATAAGGCGGGCAACGGGTCTTGTGTACTGTTTGTCCCCCACCTGGACATCTGCAACCCTACAACGGCCGTCCTCGCCAGGATGGAGGGAAATCACTTTACCTACTGGCCAGAGGGATCGGGGGAGCAAGGGGAGGGAGGAGTCATGCCGCCCCATGAGCAACAGGTTAGGAGTCACCGGATCAGGATCTGCAACGTCAGAAGAGACATAACCTAGGGGCTTTGAATTGAGGATACCTTCAATTTCAATCATCACTGTTCGTAGCACCTCTTCAGTGACAGCTTGGGCACCTAGGGTGGTCTGCAGGGCAATCTTGATGGAACGTATTTCACGCTCCCACGTCCCGCCGAAGTGGGGTGCGTGTGGGGGGTTGAACTTGAAGGAGATCCTCTGTTTGGCCAGGATTGCCTGGAGGTCAGGGGTCAGGGATTGGTAGACTTCCTGTAGCTCTCTGTTGCTTCCGATGAAGTTGGTACCTCTTTTCTCAACCCGCCGTCCAACTTTCACAGTGTAGGGCCCGAAACAATCTATCCCGGTGGAATAGAAGGGAGGTTTGCGGAGGCGAGCAGGAGGAAGATCCGCCATTTGGGGAATAAGGGGCTTGGCACGGGACTGCTGGCACTTAGCACACCTGTGCTGATGTTTCCTGACAGCCTCACGACCCCTCAGGATCCAGAATCGCCTCCTCAGCTCAGCGAATAGACTCTCAGGACCAGAATGATGTAGGTGGTCATCACAATCTTTAATTATAAGTTTTGTGATCGTATGGGCAGGGTTGAGGACAACTGGATGTATGGCATCAGGGGGCAGATCACTGCTTTGTCGTAACCTTCCACCTACTCGAATGAGACCTGACACTGGATCTAGTTCCGGAGCAAGGGAGAGAAGATGACTGGAATGTGGAAGGGGTTTGTGAGTCCGCAGGTATGTCAAATCATTTCCAAAGGAATCCAGCTGGGTCTGTCTTAGGATGGCAATCTCTGCATCAAGGTAGGTTTCTGCCGATGGTGTTGTAGGAGGCTCTGCCACCCCATGATGGGAGGCAGCAGTAGAGTCGAGATGATCCTGAAAGGTGGTGAATTGGGTAGGGTCAGAGATGGAGGGATTTTGGCAAAGAAATACGGCACCACAGAAACTGGGCTTACGTAGCTCGACAGGATCTTCGGCCTGATCTATTGTGGGATTAGTTGGCCACAGGTCAGGGGGTTGCAGGAGGAAGGCAGGTCCTTGGTTCCACCTGCAAGGCTTACTTAGATCAGACAGCTGCTTCCCTCTTCCCTCTAGTCAGATCGTCAGCTGGGTTGTTCTGGGAATCCACATAGCGCCATACCTGGCTTTTGGTTAGTTCCTGGATTTCAGCCACCCTAGTTCCAACAAAGATCTTATAGCGGCATGATTCTGAAAGAAGCCAATAGAGGACGGTGGTAGAGTCACTCCATAAAGTAGCCTGTCTGATGTTAAGAGTGAGCTCTGTTTGGAGGAGGTTGAACAGTTGAGCTCCAATGAGGGCTGCGCACAGTGCAAGTCAAGGGATAGATAGTTGTTTTTTGGGCGCAACACGGGACCTCGCCATTAGGAAGGACACATTCACCTGTTGACCATCTTCAATGCGCATGTAGGCGACTGCGCCATAAGACTGCTCAGACGCATCACAGAAGATGTGCAAGTCTTGGATGGCTGAGGGGGTGTCTACTGTCCAATGGATAAGACAACGGGGCAGTACTATTGAGGAGAGTTTAGGGAGTTCTCCTTCCCAGGAAAGCCAGGCTTCTAGAATGTTGTGAGGAAGGTTTGGGTCATCCCATTCTCTTGCCTTTGCCCACAGGTGCTGAACAATGATCTTGGCTCTTGTTGTGTAGGGGAGGATGTAGCCAAGAGGATCGTACTGGCTTGCAAGAACTCTGTAGATGTGACGCATGGTTGGAGTAGCAGCTTCAATGGCTCTGTGCTTGTATTTCAGGGTGTCCGTATGGCAATTCCAGTGGAGGCCTAGAGTAGATTCCATGGGATCGAGGGAAGGATGGTGTGACAGCCAGAGCTCCGCCTGGTCTGACCTAGCCTCGGGAGGGAGATCACAGATGACTTTGGGGTCATTACTAGCCCATTGTCTAATCTCAAAGCCACCAGATGAGAGGGTTGCACGCATGCAGTAAAGGAGGTCCTTAGCTTCCCCTGGTGTGGGCAGACTTTGAAGGCAGTTATCCACATAGAAACAATTCTGTATGGAATAGGTAACACGCTCATCAACCTGTGCATCCTTGGCGATCCTCTGGAGAGCGTAAATGGCACAGCATGGGCTGGCGGTGGTGCCAAATGGGATGACTTGCCATTCATATACAGTCGGAGGGGATCTACTGTCTAGGTCACGCCAGAGGAAGCGCAGGAGGGGTTTATCTCGGGGTAGCAGGCGCACCTGGTGGAACATGGACTTAACGTCTCCACTGATGGCAATCTTATGCTGCCTGAAACGGAGGAGAACTCCAAGGAGGGAAGGCCCAAGGGTTGGACCAGGGAGCAATTGTGAATTCAGGCATTGATTCTGATAGGAGAAAGAACAATCAAATACAATGCGGTCCTTTCCATTATGACGCACAATGTGATGAGGTATGTACCAAGACTCAGGAGCATCTGCTACTTCAGATAAGGTTAACTTCTTGACATACCCAGCATCCACTAACTTCTGAATCTCTCTGGTATAGGTCTCCGCCTGTGAGGGGTTTTGGAGCAGTCGCCTCACAGCTGCGAAGGCGGGACATAACTGCTTCCTTAGGGGCCTTTAGGGGAGGCCAGGGATCTACTCGGAGGAGAGGTGTAGCATGCCATAGGACGTCATCAACAGGAATTCGGAGGGTTTGAGTCTCCAGCGGGTGAATTGCATCTTGGTCCTGTTTAGAACGTACAACCAATTTTGTATTCCTCGGAGGTACTGTGTCCAGCTGCCACAGTTTTTGCACATTGTGGTGGATGTCATCAGGTGGGCATTTAAAGGAGATATAGTGACACTTGGTGGAGGGAGAGCTAACAATATCTCTAGCAGGGCCCTGTAACATCCAACTGAGACGGGTTTTAATTGCTACAGGGGCTCCGGGGGGGCCTAACTTTACAGGCAGTGTTGGAGTGATAAGGTGGGTATGATCAGCTCCTATGAGTAGAAGGGGGCTTACGTTTTCATGCTGCTTCAAGGGAATCTGCCGGAGATGAGTGTAGCGGCGCTGGAGGGATTTCACAGGATGAGAATGTTCAGATAAGGAAAGCTGATCAGCAGTGAAGGCATGCCTGATGGCATAGGATTTCTCTGGATGGGCCTTTGGAATAAGGGTGAAGGACACTGCGGCACCGTTTAGAGTCTGGACATCCTGTCTCACCGTCCTCAGCTTCAAGCTCTCAGACTCTCCTACTAACCGGAGTTTCTGGGCGGCAGGATGCAGGAGGATCGTACATTCTGACCCATCATCCAATATGGCATACGTGTCTAGGGACTTGTTCCCATTACGTAGGGTCACTTCAACTACCTTCAGCAGCACTTTATTGCAATCGCTAGGATGGTCTAGGTAGAAATTCTGCACTTGCCTCTGGTTGATGTTGGACCTGCAGATGTTTCCCATTGCATTGGTTGCAGCGTCCCTTCAGATCACACTGGTCTGCAAAGTGGTCTCGTGCACATGGCCAGCAGCGTTTCTGTCCTTTGATCCAACTAGTTCTCTGATCTTCAGTGAGCTGGAGGAAGTCATCACATTTACTGACATGATGTTCAGGGGAGTTACATTAAGCACACACTGGACAGCGTGTGGATGTGATGTTGGGGGGAAACTGACTGGCTCTAGGAGGAGCTATCTGGACTTTAGGGGAGGTCATTTGGGAAGTTTTGCTACAATGAAGTATAGCTGTAGCTCTGAATGGGTGAGAGAGTGATGGCCTTGGTCGGACAGGCTGAAGGGTTCTCTCCCTTCTGGGCTGGCAGCGGGTTTCCTGTTGCAGCCAGGAGGAGAAATCTAGGAGGTTATAGGAAAGGGGACATGGTTTGGTCAAACTCATTCTTCTCTTAAACTGACAAAAGTGCTCACTGGGTAGTTTTTCTAGTAGCCGCTCGACATGTGAGCCACAGGTAAGCTCGGAAAGACCTTCACGGCCCATGGACTGGAGGAGACCCACTAAGGCTTGTACTCTAAGGGAAAACTGATCTAGGCCTCTCCCATCCCCTATCCGGATAGCAGGCATCTCCATTATATCCCGGAGCTCTCTCAGAGCAAGCGATCTGGGTTGGCCATAACGCTCGTCTAGGGCCCGAATAGCTTGAGTGTAGGGATCTTGGGCATAAACCTAAGCTAAGGCAAGCCGCTTCGCCTGATCTACCTTTAAGTGATCCAGTAAGACATGATATTTATACTGCTCCGACTCTCTTGGGTCCAACAGGTTGGATAGGGCCATCTTTAAAATTATATACTGGCTTTCATCCTCTCTAGTAAGATCAGGGAATGAGGGACCTTCTACCTTGCTATATGACTGCAGTCGGCCTGAAGGGCGAGCTAAATGGCTTGGTGGGGCTGCAGAAATAAGCTGGTGAGGCTGCACATTGCTGGGCTGGTATGCTGGCTGGGCAGAGTGGGCCATAGCCCTAGGCGAAATTTGAGGTGACAACATGTAGGCTGGGAGCAAGGGGTTACGTGAGACTGGGACTTGACGGGTGGCAAGGAACTGACTATGATCAGAAGGATTCGTGTGCTGCCAGGGCTGAGCTAAGGGCTGAATGGCAGGGGCACAGCTTACAGTAGATGGATAAGGAAGCTGCTGCCGAGGTGGGGAAGAAAAGGGCTTATAGTCACTTGTGGTAGCCTGGGGTGGCATTGCAACATACTGTGCCTGTGATGCTACTAATTGAGGGCCAAGGTTTCCAGGGGATGAACGAGACCGCGAGGATTGGCCTTCACCAAGCATACAACGCTGGATTAGTCTACCTTGGTTTCTTACTTCTTCTAGTAACTGTTGTAAGAGCTCAGTTTGAGGGTCAGGAATTAGGGCTACATGAGGGTCACGTGGGTACTCAGGGGCTAGGACTCTCCCAGAAGAGATAGGTGAGGGAGGCTCTGTTGCTGGCTCTTCCTTGCTGGGTAGTTGATGTGGCTCTTCCTCCTCACTGGGTAGTTGAGGTGGCTCTTCCTCCTCCTCAGACTCATGCTGTGGTTGATACTGAGGTCCAACACCAAAGATGTCTGCAGAGTGAAGCGATGGTGGCTCTGGTGCTTCAGCAGGATGCCGTGGCTGCTGACCATATTCCATGACGTAGTCATCATAGCGTACAGGACGCTGGGCTTGGCGGTGAGGACGCTGAAGTAATGAAGGCAAGGAGTGACTGGACATCTCTACTGGTCATCAATGGCTCTGGCTCGAAGGACCATGAAAAGGAGGTTTGAGAGGGATGCGTAGATGGCTGGCTTGAGACCAGTGGAGGTGTCGATAAGAACAGTCTTGTCCAGTCACTTTAATTACACAATGTCTTTCTTTATTTGGTATGTTTATATATGTGTGTGTGTGTAGTTTCTAAAAGGGAAAGGATATGGGATACAATTAGCTACATAATGCCACAATACAAAGCCACAATCCATTTGAATGACAATCAAACATTTGTACAGGATCTTAGAATGCAGGATATTAGCTAGGTAGTCTACAAACAAATTCAATACATAAATTCCCTCTGCCCCGTACTTAATGAGCTGATAATGCCTATAAATACTCAAATGCACATATTCCTACCACTAGCACAGTCACATGAGCAATATAAACTGTTCAACCTAACAGTACATTTAAACAGACAGAAAGGAATGCAAGGTTTGTGCACATTCTCATAATTAACATATCAAAAGAGAAATATATGGAACTTACATGGTTCAATAACGCACACAAGGCATGAGACACAGCATTTCCAGCAGCAACATACAAAGATTCTTCCATGTGGCATGAACAAAGAGAAAGGGCTGTGTGTTCAGGTGCTGTCTAATAAAGTCTGTCGCTGATTGGAGCTAATTAGTTAAAGTTGTGATGAACGGCATGGGGAACTGAGTGGCAAAGAAAAATGGGGCGTGGCAACTGCAGGACAGAGAGGAAAACTTCCAAACATTTACGTTTATGATTTACTTTTATCATTCTAAAAGTTACTAATTAAAAATGAATTTCTGTTCCAGGTGCACTTTTGTACATTCAAACCATTACTCATGTATGTGTGTATATGTCATTGACAGTGCCATCATCAACCATAACTCCCCGATGCCAGGAACAGATTCTTGAAAACTTCATGTTAGAGCGCCCTCTACCAGATAAATCCCAACGCTGGACAATGGACTTCCCATTGAAGCACTAAGCACTAAAGTTGAGGCCTTCTGTTGTTAAGGACTAATTTGACCATTGTACAAGTGTGATTGTTAAATTAACGTCCTGTTCAGTTGTTCGTTTTTTGACATAGACGTAATATAACACACAAAAAGTTGCTGTCTTGATCTTTGAGACACAATGGTGCTATTCCACTGAGTATTCAGTGATGATCCCATTTGTAGGATTTCAGCCTCCAGAGAAAATTCCATGGGCTCTGTCTTCGGCCAAAGAATACTGGTTTTTAAAGACTAAACTGTGTTAAATCCATAGGGGGGATTATCTGTACTCAGTGAATTCCTCTCCTAATTTGTGCTGCATTTCCAGACTTTTGGCGTTCAAAATGTTTAATCCTATTTGCTCCACTACACTGACGTATTTTCATAGCTTTGATTTCTGGTTGGTCTGAGTGGACTACACAAGGGGATAGTGCGAATCTCATACACAGAGACACAAAGTGGTTTCATTGGCGGCAAAAATGGCCATTCTGGCAGAAAGGAACTAGCTGAAAGGATCTGGTAAGGATTTCTAATTTGTGTGTAAATTTGTAGAGAATATACTACATTAATTGTGTAATATTTTGTCAATGACAGGTTTTGCGTAACTAGATAAGATTATTAATATTATGGTAACTTCATTAAGTAAATTCAATAAGTAAAAGCAGGTGCCATTGATTCTGAGTTTGTGAAAAATGTGAATTTAAAGTACTTGTAGAGTTGCAGTTTATTATTATTATTTTAAACTTGGTTTATATGTTATGCCCTAAATGAATGGCTGTTAAAAATTTCAATACACATTTGGGATGTTAGGCCATAAATTACTACATGTTAGTATTAAGTTACTTAACTTCAAATTTTAAACTTCCTTTTACGTTTTTAAGACAATTCTTTAATATAGTACACACTAACAATATCAGTAGTGTGCTGGTGTTTTCTCAATTACATGCTCATATTACATGGCAGCATGGACGTCACAGGTCACAGTGATTTTGCCAAGTAAGACATGTTCTTGGATCAACATATTTTGATCCCTACCCCTAAACCTAACCCCTACCCATAACTTATCCCTAAAATCAGAGGAAGATAATTGGTGAATAATACTGATGTAGAAGCACCTAAACCTGGTTGTAAACCAAAACTTGACAAACTGTAAACTTGTCTCTCAAATTTGATTGGTTGATTGAAATGTTGTTCCAGGATAAACAAAGATGTTGATCCAGGAACATGTTGCACTTGGTGAAATCACGTTCATTGGACGTCTAGTGGGGACAACCAGGAATTTAATCTTGGATCCAATATATGATTATTTATTATTGTTCATGAAATACTTATTTATGTTTACTGTTACAAATTATCTATTTATAGACCCACACGTTGGGTTTTCATGTTTTATGGGGCCATTCCAAAGACATAATGATTTTTATGCTGTACAAACTGTATATGCTATTCCATAACCCTAACCATATCCCTAAACCTACCCATCACAGAAAAAAATTCTACATTTGTACATTTTCAAACAAAATCACAAACATAAATCAAAATTTGATTTATAAGCTGTTTTCTTCAGGGGGACCAAAATATTTTCCCGCAAGGACAAGAATTTCTGATATTGCCATCTTTGTGGGTACATTTTGTCCCCATAATGTAGAGTATACCTGAACCACACACACACACACACACACACACAAACACACACACACACACACACACACACACACACACACACACACACACACACACACACACACACACACACACACACACACACACACACACACACACACACACACACAGTACCCTTAAATACAGTAATAATGTTTGCAAGAGTTTTAAAGCAGACCAAGCTCTTTTGTAGGCTAAAGATTAGTCCATGTCTTCACAAGGCTGACAAACATTTTTGAGGTACCAGGCAGAGCCTGCCGAAGCAGAAAAGTTAAATCATTAAGCTCAGATGGGTTTGACCAAAGATTGAGTGAACCCTTAATTAGCTAAAGTACCTCTGACCCGACCAGAAATTAGCAAAGAATCAGCTCAGATACGAAGACAAAGGCAAACACAGTTCTCCCACACACACACACTCAGAGCTAATTCAAGCAAGAATGCTCATAATTAGGGCTGCCGTTCCCATTCTTCAAATAATTTATGTGGGGGAAAAAAACAGACTGCTTTGAAATGGTGACAGGACAGGATCCTGTCTACGGGGTTTAACGTCATGATCAACAATGTGGAAATAAAAGCTCACAATTCACTTTGAAACTTTTTTTCTTCTAAGTTGATTTCATTGTAGAGACTTACTGTAATGCGGAAACTAAAGCCTCTGTTTTTTGTTGTGGTGTTCAAAAAGTGGTAGATGACAGCATTTACTTCAAGAGAGGCAAAAAAAAAATCTCAATAAGACCATCATTTTGCTTTGTGACACAATGATTCGTTCTCATAGCTTCATGTTACTGAATAAAATGCATTAAAGCATGTTGCGTGCTACCATTGTAATTACTGCTTCTTTAAGATAGCCCTGCAAATGTTTTCCAAAAACAGATGACTTTAAATACCATCAGATTTCAGCTCCACGTGCGAATGGCTTGCCGTTGTCTACTTGGTTCGTTGGTGGTTGGGGTGACCTTTCAAACTGCAATGCTTCAGGACTCTGTCCATGTGTATACACAACTCTGGCTTTGTTTACCAGCTCCTGGAGATAATGAGGCTCGAGGCACTGTACTCTGTCAAAACCTAGACAGCAGAAAAAGAGCTTTTGTTCTGTGAAAAAAAGGGGCTGGTCTGTTTCTGAGAGTTAGTATGTATTGGTTTACTGGCAGGTTTGCAGAGTTTAATCAATTGTTCTTTCAAAGGTTTTGGGTTTGTAATGAAGCAAGATGAAACAGTTGACGACTTTTGCAAATGTATTGTCACATGCACAGGGCCTTTCATAATATAAAACACTTAGCAAATCAACATTATCTAACATATTTGATTTGGATTCTTGCATCCAGCGATTTTTAGAACTGAACAGCGTGATAGAATACCAGAACCCTTAAACCAAAATGGATTTCCCAGCAGTTAATTTGCTTTGCTTGAAACATCAAGGAAGAACCCTCGAGGACCACACGCCTGCCCATTGATGGTCCTCGGGGGACCTTTGCAGACTTTGTGGAGTGGGTCTGTTCCAGTGAGTGAAATTCCTGAGTCCATTTCAGTGAGTGAAATTCCTGAGTCTGTTCCAGTGAGTTAAATTCCAGAGTCCGTCCAAGTCCGTCCCTGAAACTGGGGTTCCCGAGTCCATTCCAGTGAGTGAAATTCCCAAGTTTGCTTCAGAGAGTAAAATTTCAGAGTCTGCTCTAGAGAGGGAAATTCTAGAGCCAGCTCTTGCTGTCAGTTCTGGCATGATCAAAGACGTGGTCTTTTCCATATATGTTGCATCTTCTATGTGTGTCTGAGCCACACATATCCTGTCATGGCCACGGAGGCCGCTCCTGGCTCCCTGCACTACCGGCACCTCCCTGGCTCCCTGCACTACCGGCACCTCCCTGGCTCCCTGAACTACCACCACCTCCATAGCTCCCTGATCTACCGGCACCTCCCTGGCTCCTGCACTACCGGCACCTCCCTGGCTCCCTGAACTACCAGCACCTCCATAGCTTCCTGAGCTACCAGCACCTCCCTGGCTCCCTGCACTACCGGCACCTCCCTGGCTCCCTGCAATACCGGCACCTCCCTGGCTCCCTGAACTACCAGCACCTCCATAGCTCCCTGAGCTACCGGCACCTCCCTGGCTTCCTGAGCTACCGGCACCTCCCTGGCTCCCTGCACTACCGGCACCTCCCTGGCTCCCTGAACTACCAGAACCTCCATAGCTTCCTGAGCTACCGGCACCTCCCTGGCTCCCTGCACTACCGGCACCTCCCTGGCTCCCTGCACTACCGGCACCTCCCTGGCTCCCTGAGCTACCGGCATCTCCCAGACTCCCTGAGCTATCAGCACCTCCCTGACTTCCTGAACTACCGGCACCTCCATAGCTCCCTGAGCTACCGGCACCTCCCTGGCTCCCTGAACTACCGTTGCCTCCCTTGTTCCCCGTACTACCGGGATCTCCCAGGATCCCTGCACTACCAGCACCTCCCTGGCTCCCTGTATTGCCGGTGCCGCCCTGGCTCCCTGAGCTACCGGCACCTCTCTTGCTCCCCGCACTACCGGCATCCCCCCGGATCCCTGAGCTACCAGCACCTCCCTGGCTCCCTCCATTATACCGGTATTTCCCAGGCTCCCTGAGTTACCGGCACCTCCCTGGCTCCCTGTATTGCCGTTACCGCCTTGGAGGCTTCCTGTCCTACCGGTTAGTTTTCTAGTGGTTAATTAGTTTTGTTCATCTTCTGTTCTCTGTTTTGTCACCATGGTTACACATTGTCTCATTCCTTCAGTTCAGGTGCTCCTCGTTTGGTTACCCCTGTTTGCACACTCTATTTATACTCAGTCTGGGGTTGAATCCGAAATTGCCCCCTAAACCCTCAATCACTATTCCCTACGTTAGTCCACTAATACTGTTCACTTGAAGGAGTGAATGAAAAAGAGCAAGCAAATTCGGACAGCCGTTGATTTTTACATTGACTGTACACTCGTTATTGCGGTGCAATGTGGTATAGAATGATTGCACTCAATAACGTCCACAATGGTTTTGGACACCACTACCAATGTCTGTCCCCTCAAAAATGCCCTATTTGAGGGTATAGGGGGTGATTTCAGATTCAGCCTTGTTCTCACCCTTTGTTCTGGTATTTGTCGTTATTTAAGCTGTTGAGTTGCGTTGTTTTCTCCTGCGTTTCCCTAGTCTTCTGTTTTTGAATTTAAATACACTTCCATGGATTCGGATTCCTGCTTCAGTGGTGAACAGTGTGACATATATTAACACAAAATTGAGAAATTATAATTCTGTACCACAGTGCATTGCAGTAATGTTTTTCCTAATTATTTTTTTTTTGTTGATTATTTCAGGTATTTGTTTTTTGATGTGTTTTTTTACTCAATTGTCATGTGTTCCAAACAAATGCAGACAGCTAAGGAATGGTAAGCAAAAGAGCTACAAAAGAATTTAAATCTGCAGTAGGGAGTTTTGAGAAAATGTTGACTTAGCCTGAAAATTTGAACAAGCACAACTTACAGGTCCAACCCCCTTGCTCTCTGCTGCGCTACAGCCCTCCCTCCACAGCTCCTCCCCCACAGCGGAGCCTGCCGTGAACGTGCAGGCTAGTAAGCAGGACCACCGATGACGGCGGATTATAAACAGTTATGGAACATTTACTAATAGGGACGAGACATCAACAATGTGCTTTACATTGACTATGGCCTGCCCATACTTTGACTACAAACTTGGTCCTCAAATCATTATGTATTTTGCAATACATGTAACTTTATAACGTTGCACTCTTTCTATAAGTTATAAATAGCTAGTAAGATAACGTTAAAGGATTAGTTCACTTTTAAAAAAACTTTTGCTGATAATTTACTCACCCCCATGTCATCCAAGATGTCCATGTCTTTCTTCAGTCGAAAAGAAATGAAGGTTTTTGATGAAAACATTCCAGGATTTTTCTCCATATAATGGACTTCAATAGAGTGTCGAAGTTATGACGTCACTTTGTAGGCCAAAACGCGGAAGTGAGTTCCCTCCGGTTCCCTCGCCCTAAAGTCTATGGGTTTTTTGAATGGGTCTTTGCTAAATCGCCTGAAATAAGGTCTGTGGTTAACAAAACCTCTAAATATTTTCACGTTTTGATCTATGACATAAAACACACCAGTTATAACCTGCTTGTGGTTTTTTAAACTTCATTGTGTCTGCTTGTGGTTTTTTAAACTTTATATAGGCTTCAAAATGTATACATTTTGGATTAACTTGTAAAGATTATCTTGATAGACAAAACGTGTAAGGGTCACAACTCTTTGTTAAACATAGATCTTATTTTTTGCGATTTTCCAAAAGTCTATGGGGAAAATGCATAGCTTTTCGATCGAGGGAACCCATGCGCCGCTAACTTCTGAGTTGTCCTACAAAGTGACGTAATAACTTCGGCACTCTATGGGACACAAATGGTTCAAGGACCAAATGACAGTTTCAGTGCAGCTTCAAAGGGCTTTAAACGATACCAGACAAAATGAACAAATCTTTTTTCGAGTCATTTCGTTCGTTGAATGAACGAAATGACTCGAAAAAAGATTCGTTCATTTGGATGAACGAGTTCGAACAGGAGAGTCACGACCGACGGTACGCGCTCGCGCTGTGCAAGAGAGGGGTGATCAGTGCGTACACGTGCGTGATTGACACTGCTAAGACCTTCCTCCTGGCTCTGATTGGTTGTTTCTGACCGGGAGCGGTGTATTTCTGCAAATGGCAATAGGACCACTGGGAGGAGCCAGAGGAGCTTGATTTTTTTCACAGATTATCTGTCTCATATTCTACTGTCAGGACATAATGACAGTGTTAACAAATATTTGTTTACAAAAGTTACCTACTGCAGCTTTAATCAGAGATTTAATTTAATTTGAAAATTTTTTTGACCATTTTTTGCTTTGTTACAGACTTGCCACATTGCAACATGTTTCTCCAATTTATTTATTTTAATTCATTTTTAAATTTATTTTTATAAATTTTAATATATTTATATATTTTAATTTAAAAATATTTTTTCTGCTATTTTATGTCAAAACATCTAATATGCCATCATTACAACATACAGTAAACAAGGTTTTTGCTCATTCTTGTCTGTATGAAGAGTCTCCTAACTGACAAACTGTCTGTGCAAATCTGCAGGATAATCTTAGATTTGTAAGCAGTGTATTATGTACTTTCATTAGAGTGACTAATTGCCTTTTATTTCCATATGTGTTTGACCATAAAGTCATCATTCATTCTGTTTTTGGCCTGTGTGGCCTCTCCGACCTCTGACACCGTAACAAATATTTTGTGCTCTCAACACCCACATTATGGTACACTGTGTATTCAGTTTTGCCCTGGACCCCCAAATGTCATAACCGGTCTGTCTCAGATTTCTAATGAATTTATATCAGATTTGACTTGGGACAGTAGCACAGCTGCACACATAAGCAGTATTGTCTGTCATGTAAGGAAGGGCATTTTTGTAATCCCTTGTAAATTGTCCAGTGTTGCCCATTTTGGTCCGAAGCTGGGACATATTTGTTGATGCCTCTTGCCACAGGCTCAAAAGCACATTGCACGAATATGGCTGGATAAAAAGCTGCTCTTTTGTCTCAGACCCCTCCTCTTGAGCTGCGTGTCTTCATCATGGCCCTTTATGCGTAATGTGAATGTCTCTTCACTAAGGGAAAATGCTAATTCACACCCCTCAGGCATGCTTTTAAACCTAGTCACTTAATGGCTGTTAGCATACACACACACACACACACACACACACACACACACACACACACACACACACACACACACACACACACACACACACACACACACACACACACACACACACACGCGCACACACACACACACACACACACACACACTAAACACTTTGTGTATAGCAAGATACAGTACACTGGCAAATTAATTGTTTCATGCTTTCAGTGGCCCCAAAAGAATTTGGACGCATAAGCTATACTTAAAAATGTATAAATGTCAATGCATTAGATAAATATATCAAGCAAAATATCAAGCGAAGGCATCTGCAATCAATCAAAATGTTCATTAGAATTAACTTCACTATCTTGCTATTTATGCCCTTTTTTTAATCAAATAACCCCAAGGTGATTTTTTTTGTGAATGTATGAAGTCAGTTCTTCTAAAGTTTCCACGTGTAATCTATCATTAACAATGAACATATTCCACAAACAGAAAGTGTCTAAATAAATACCTTTTGCATGATTCTAATAGTTATCTGTTGTTTTATCATGTAAAATCTATCAAAATTTGGTGAATTTGCTTGCAAAGTGTCCTTATGCTAATTTTCTTTTAAAATAAATGCCAGTTGGTGTTGTGTTTGTTTGTTAGTTTGACACACTTAAGTTTTCTTTTACGTATATACATGCATCGTACAAGCTTGTACACTTATAAATACACACATTTTCTTTTCCACAAATGCTCTCTCATACTCACAAAGTGTCTGTTGTCTTAAACAAGCTGGATGTTGGTCATGCACATTTTGTGTGTGGTTCAGATAATTCTACTCTCCCCACTTTCACCATTGTCAGTAATGCCACATCAGTTGACTGAACTTTGACCCCCTAACTGATCTTTTATGGTCTTTAAGTTGACATAAAAGTTCTAATTTACTATGAACTTACGGCTACAGATGTGGCGTGGAATGGATGGTGTTTGATTTTACTTTGTCTTTTTTCCCCTTATTTTACAGTTTCAGGCTGTGCAGCTCTTTTGCAAAAACATTTTCTTTACTGAAGTTAATTCATTTATCAGAGCCCTAATTGTCATAGTCCATATTCAGAGGTAAATCAAACATTATGAATTAAATGAAAATAATCGCTCCTTGTATTATATAGATAGTTTGCATTACTTTTAGGTTTTTAGGTTTTGAAAACTAGGATCTAGTTTTTCAATAAAGAATATGTCGATTTTATAGCCTCTGGTAATCCATGCCTTGCATGTTACGTTTTTACTGCTGGTCAGCAATCCTATGCCAATGTTTTGATATTTCATTATTTAATTCAGTAATTCATAAAAGATTATCCAACAAGTCTGTTCCATTCTAGCAAATCACATGACTCAGACTGACAGGTGGGTGTTACTCAAAACTTTGCACATCTTGTCTGTTTAATAACCTTCTGCTAGTTTGCTGTTCTAGAAGACTGTTACATCCTTTTGCAGTGAATTGCATTGCATTGCATTTATTTTGAAGCTCTGCTGAAGTATTGGGATTTTAAATTTGTAATCACATTTTTATTTAGTTTAGTCAACTACACTATTCTGCCTTCAAAAAATAAAATCATAATTAAATACATTTATTATATTAATTTGAATGCATGTAATTGTTGCTTTTATATAGTGTTACTATATGTCGTTTTTTGATAAACATCTATTCAGCAACCAAGATAATAACGCTTTAGCAGCCTTGAGTTACCAACTAAATGTCACCAACCCCTAAAGGACATGGTTGACTATTTACTATCACCTTACTCAACCACACTTCTATGGGAATATGATAAAACTACTCAGAATTTATGAATCTCTCTATAGACACAGTAGCTGTTGGCATTTAGAGAATACTGCTTCTCTTCAGCAGGAACTCTTTATTGAACCCAGGGGGTTTGGGCCGAAGGAGGAAAGTACCAGTGAGAATAAAGAAAAGCACAAAGACTTTCCCTTATAAGAAAAAGCAGAGTGTTCTTACTAAGAACACTCTGGTCTGACTAAAGTTTTTATGGTCCAGAGCACGCTTTTGTTCAATGAATCCACGCGTGACACATTTTTTTGTGTGCACCTTTAAATAAGAATGCATTTATAAATGAATTCATTATTTTGGTACTTCCCTGATAACAAAATATCACAAAATGGCAAGTAATATAATGAAAGTATTAACTATTTCCACTTGCACATGTTCTGCATAAGCCTACAATCGGTTTTAATCTATACATCCATAAAAATTCAGGAATTATTTCCTTTGCTGCAGGGATTCTGAAAAACAATCGTCACATTGTTGTGACAAATACTGTCCCTACAGTTTACCAGAAGGGAGTTTTTAATGATCAGCATTTTTGTGTCTCGTGGTGTCATTATGTATAAAATATCAATACTTTACAATCTTTAATAAATCATGCATCTTGTTAATTTGCTATGCTTGTCTGATTTGAAAGGATGCCTTAAGTTAAATAGTGTGAAATGCTGAACTGATTCCTAATCAGGAAATAAAATGTACAGGGCAGTTTTTAACGGGTGGACCTCCTCTAAACTAGGTCCAGGTTGTACCATAGGCCCTGTCCCAAATGGCACACTTCATTTCCCAAATGGCACACTTTCGGGTTTGTGGAATTAGGATTGTAGGATGTCCCATTTAGTCATTTAGGTCTCACGAGCATATATAACATGAATATATATATGTATATTATTATTGTATATATATATATATGGAAAAGCTACTTATATGTACTAATTTAACTAAGGCTTAATCCTGGATTATTGTAAACCCTGACTTTGAAACTTTTAGTTAAGGATCTCATCAACACTCATTGCTTTCAGCTGTGTCTCATTTACTTTGTTTGTTCACCCTACATAAGCCTGGTCAATTCTGTCATTCATTGCTAAGTCTTGTATGTGTCTGTACTGCATTTCTGAGCATTCGCCCTGGTTTCATGTCTCTTGTTTTTTTGGATTCTCTGCCTGTTCCCCTGGATTTCTCTGTTCTGCCTCTGCCCTGGACTCTGTCATTGTTTGGACTGTTTGCCTGTGTTTTGACCTTTGTCTGTTTGTGTGGATTACCCTTTTAATAAATACTGCGTTTGGATCCTGCGTCTCGGAGCAGTTTCATCACACACACACACACACACACACACACACACACACACACACACACACACACACACACACACACACACACACACACACACACACACACACACACACACACACACACACACACACACATATTATTTTTTATGTTAATATAATATGGACAGTATCTGCGTGAGATTCAGCCATTTACTTATTTACTTATTTTTAGATAATTGTTCACCATAATCCTATTGTGCTTGCATGCACAATGCTCAATCATTATAAGTATTCTTCGTGTTTGTGTTAGTAATATTTGCAAATTTAATCATGCTATTTTTGTAGAAGTCAGTTCATGTAGCTATAATTAAGTGGTCATTATATTTTCTTTTTAAAGTAATTTTTCGCAGAAACAATGCAGAATATGACACTTGTTCTGATCATCTGTGGATAAAATGAATACTAAGTCATGTAAATTAATGAAGGGTCCGTCAGAAAGAAGCTGTTCGTTTTTGCTTGATCATGTTTTTTTGTATATCAAGATATAAGATAAAAAGAAAGAATAATAACATGACACGGTTGTGTATAAACCTAATTATTGTGCATGGATCCTAGGCCTGTTTCAGTTGTTATTCATTTTTAAACAATTGACAACAGTTATGTGGTTTAACACATCGGTTCCCAACAGGGGGGTCGCGGCCCACAAGGGGGCCTCAGCGAGCTCTGTGGGGGGTCGCGTCATATTTTGAAAAGTTTTGAGCAATGAGCATTAAATAAAAGTCCTTAACTTTTTTCTGTTCAAAATGTATATGAGCGAGTACATCATGAATCCATCAATCCGTGTTTTTTTCTTATCCTGAACCACTATGGTACACCTATAATAAGTGTTTACATTGGGACTATTTTACACTGGTTCGGATCGCTGCGGAGTAGCCCAGTACCTGCGTGACTCGTCATAGACGTACACAGAGAGATGTAGTTCCGGCTACAATGTTCTTCCGAAAAGACGCATTATTCTGTTAATAAACGCAAGTTTATTATCGCTCGCTAAAGCGCCAAAAACATAAAAAATAAAGCCTCACAAATAACTTGCAAGTATTGAGGCCCCAGACAGCAGTCATTTAGTAATAGCCTATATTCTTTCTTTTTTTTACCTACACACCAGTGTGAATATTTCTGTTTTTGCATTTCAAAAAGGGCCAATATAGGCTTCTCCTAGGCTTACGTTTTTAAATTACAAAGGGCCTACTGATATTTTTGTTATTGTATTTTCAATATCATAGGCTATTATTTGTGCATAAACATATCTGGTTGTAGTAAACATACCGTTTGTTTGAAAACAACATATTTTGTCATCCTTGCTGCAAGCTTACAAGCGATAATATCATTAAATGTGAAGGGGGCCCTAAAATATTTTCTTGGGAAAAAGGGGGTCTCAGACAAAAAAAGGTTGGGAACAACTGGTTTAACAGATTCAAATTATGAAATAAAAAAGTACCCGAGGCACTTGTGTTGAGGCATGCTCATTATGAGCAGGTCATAGGCATGTATAAACTATTTTAATTTGTGTTTGGATAACTTGGATACATATTGTATTGCATGCACGTTCTTCGTGCAGGCTCGCTAAATGTTATGTTACACGAAAAAAAAATATTGTGTAAATGATTATTAAATAATGTTTTGATCAATATTTCAATGATTCATGCACTTACCATTTTGTTTATGCATGTTAACATTTGTTTACATTTACATTTGTTTTCTTAGCTTTTTGTGAAAATGTGAAAACAAAAGGTACTAAAACATGAGAAGTGTTTGGTTGAGGATTATTGTTTTGAATGTTTCAAATGTGAAATGTTTCGCTAGTGAAAAATAAATATACCAAAATGTATTTGAAATACAATTATTTTATGCTAAATATTCTACAAATACATTTACATATTTATATACTTAATATAAATACCCTGCAATTGTACTTTTGGTATACTAAATATGTATATTAACGTCTGCTAAATTAAGTACTTACTAATTTTGTACTTAATGCACTTTAGTTACCTGGAAATAGTGCTGAGGTCCAACTAAAGATATACTTAAGTATATTTGATTGTGCTAAAATGAAACTATTGCAAGAATACTTTAGGTGCATTTAAAGACTGATATTATACAGATATCATACTATCCTTACTAATAGTGATATTAAAACACATTTAGGCTTAATATGCGCATAGTGCAATAAAGTACTCCAAATAAAGTTTAATTATAATATTTATATCAGTCTCAAGTGATACATCAGTAAATAGTATGAAACTTGGTGTAGGTTTTTTAAAAAGTTTTTTTTTTTTTTTTAACTAGGGAACAGCTCTTTGTATGCAGATAACAGAACACTCAACGTTTAATGACTTTGTAGGTCCTAATCCAGTGGTTCAATCGGACAGGAATTTGTACGTCTGTGACTTTCTTTGTGCGCACGTACATACGTGTGCACAATATTTCAACTAAAAAAAAGGCAATTACCAAAGGCCCATCAGGCAACAAAGTTCTCTTTCCTTTCTTTCCCCCTTCAACATTTTAGAGATAACTCCATCTTAAACTGTCTTGTTTTTAGACTAACAGTGGTTTTGATTGTATGCCGGATGCTGAGAACAAACAATGTTTTATGCAGAATGAGTGGAACTAAAGATGAAACGTTAGTTAGCCTTAAGCCAGTTTGAGTTTAGACACTAGTAACCCATCATCTCAAAGAGCCTTTTGTGTAATTAGACTGATGACGTCAAATGAACTCTAAAAAGGCATAAATTCATAGTTTGGGTTAAAAAACAATATGAGAAAAGCAATCCCCTCCCAGCCCTTTAAATACATTTTCCCTCTTTTCTTTTGCATCGATATCTTCAACTGGCTAAGACGACGGCTCAGTTCTTGCACATCACAAACTGAATCCACAAAGGGAATATATTTAAGCTAACAATTAGTCTTTTTTAATATGTTGGAGATGCTAGAGTACAGTCATTACCAGGTGAGATGAGACTTTGTTTATTGACTTAGAGAATATAGTTTATTGTCTTAACATATTGCAGCATTGATTGGTCTGTTTTAATTCCGTTTAGACTAGTGTGTTCCTTGAATTGACTTTCTCCGCCTCACAGCCAAGCCTGTGTTTTGTCTTTTTTTTTTTAAGCATGCTTGCAATACACAGAGCAATTATAACATGATCTAATGTATTCAACGGATTCAGTCTGTGATATGTTCAAAATATAAACCTAAATTGCTTATTTAAAAAAATAAGAACAGGATTATCTTTGCATGAATGCACAGATAGCATACAGTATTACTATGTATCTGTCTGATTGTATTGGCATCACCTCTGTTTGTGACTCAGGTGCAGACCCACCTGGAAAGCCCATCGAAATACCACATCCAGCAGACCCAGAGGCAGCAGGTGAAGCATTACCTGTCCAGTGCACTGGGAGCCAAACTAAGCCCACAGGCCAACACAGGGCCCGGCCCCAGCCAGCCCACAGAACACGGCATGCCCCCTGGACCAGGAGCCAGCGCTCCTAATAGCCCTATGGCCCTTCTCACCCTCAACTGTGAGAAAGAGGTAGATGCAAAACCTGGCATTGCCTGTTATGTCAATTAGATTATATTTTGCCAAAGTATGGTGTCAAAATGTGGTGAGTTTTCCTGAGAATATGTGTGAATAATGTCCATAGACAAATAAGCAAGAGGGCAAAGGTAAACAAGAATCCCACGAAGCATTAGATTTTGTTCATATTATTCACCTATTCATATTGTTCACCTTTCAAAACTTTGGGGTCTATAAGATTTGCAATTATTTAGCACTTATTTGATCAAAATAGTAAAAACAGTAATATTTTTTATTATATTTAAATATTTACTATTTAAACTAACTGTAAAATTTTTACATTTTCAGCAGCCATTGCTCCAGTCTGATATATGCTGATTTTGTGCTCAAGAAACATTTCTTATTATTATCAGTGTTGGAAACAGTTGGGCTGCTTAATATTTTGTGAATACATCATTATTTTTTTTCAAGATTATTTGATGAATATAAAGTGCAAAAGAACAGCATTCATTTAAATGGAAATTCTTTTGTAAAATTATAAATGTGTTGACATTAACTTGGATCAATTTAATGTGTCCATGCTGAATTAAAGTATTCATTTCTCTCAAAAACAAAATGTTACTGACCCCAAACTTATGAACGGTAGTGTGCATCACTCTATCAAGGTTGAAAATTGTTATGAGTATTAAGTAACTGGTGGGGCCTGTTTGACCTAAAAAAAAGCAAGTTGTGTAAATGGCACGACTAAATAGTTTCTCACCATTTCTATGTCTATGAGTGATTGATGAAGTACCTAAGTGCTGTAAGAGCTTTGAGGGAAGTAAAAGGTGACAGCTGGGTAAACAGCACAAAGGTTCTAAGACATTATTCATGTATGTGGTGTATGATCATCTTTCATGAGTCCATTATCATATTAATTTAGTATTTCTATTAGCCATTGTGGCTTTCTTCCTAACTTGGATCTAATTAATACTTTGAGATTGAAGCACTTATTACAAGGTGATGTGAACACATTTTGCTCTTAAAATTTAAATTGGGACAGATGGATGACGTAATTGAAGACATCATAAGTTTGGAATCGAGCTACAACGATGATATTCTTGGGTTCATGGATGCAGGACTTCAAATGACTAATGCGGTAACAGCCCTACGGATTGTAGTGTCATGTTATTTAAGATTCATATAATCACCTGAACAGTCAGAACATGCACTGAAATATTTTTGGTTCTAAATTTTCAGATTCCAGTTTCTGCAAACCTGTTGGACATGTACAGCAATCATGCTCTTTCTCCAGCTGGGGTTACCATTAACAACTCCTGCTCTAATCTGCCATCCGTCAAAAGGGAATTATCCGGTATATTCACACTGTCTTATCTATCATTAAAGTAAATAATCATTTTTGGTTACCATTTCACAGCCCACTGTGCTTAGGAATGGAAGTATCCATATTGTGTGCACTTTCGAATGCACAATATCAATGAAAGATATATTGTATTAAATAGTTACCCCAGCACCTGGCATGATGCACATAATGGACAAGACTGGACCATGTGGCAAGTTTGACACTTATCAAAGGCCTGAAGGCTTTCCAGTGGGTATGTTTTCCGTTCCTTGGCCTCTGAAAGGCCCTAAACATGAATAAAGAGTTGTTTTTTGTCCAGACACTGTACATTAATATCTATAGAATTATATTATTTGATGATCTAACATGCGTGTCAACAAGGTTTACATTTGAAATTACCTTTACACACATTAAGTCAAGAAAAAATATTTTCAAATTGCACAGTTGGTGTATTAAAAATCACCCATGTACTTATGACAGTAATTGCACACAATATGGACACTTGTAAAACATGCTACACACACATTGGAACTTGAAGAGTTTAATTTAAAATAATTCTTTACATTTATTTTTCTACTTTTTAGAATTTCTAGTGAACAGCAACACATTGGCACACTAGGGAAGGAACTGTGAACTCTGTAATAGAAAGTTCTTGATGTTAAAACTGTGAAGTTGACTCTGATAATTATGAAGTTGTTTCAGTTAATATAACTACGCATTTCAGAATCAGAGGTCAGAGCCTTGGCAAAAGAGAGACAAAAGAAGGACAACCACAACCTCAGTGAGTTCGATCATCACTTTATATGCATAAACATCTGAAATATGTGCTAAAATGTTTGTCACAATTTATTTTTTTATATTTAAAATTTTAAGTATAATAATAATGACAATAAAATATGACCATATCTTTATTGGCTTTTATATCCATACAGTTGAACGAAGAAGGCGTTTTAATATTAATGACCGAATTAAGGAGCTGGGGACATTAATTCCCAAATCAAATGATCCGTAAGTAAAAAAAAACTATATTAAAATTAATATAAACTTTGGCTTACAATTACATATATTCTGTATTCATATATTCAGCCTAAGCATCTATGATCTATACCAGAAAATTTTGTGGTTACACATAGATGCCAAATGCCACCGTAACCGCCTGGCTCTGGTTTTTGCAGGGACATGAGATGGAATAAGGGGACCATCCTGAAAGCTTCAGTGGATTATATTAGGAAACTGCAGAAAGAGCAGCAGAAAGCAAAAGAGCTGGAAAACAGACAAAAGAGACTAGAACATGCAAACAGACATCTCCTGCTTCGTATTCAGGTAAACCAACTGATAAACAAAAGCTACTCACTGTGATTGGTTAAAAGCTCATGGCAGCTAGTCACATGATCAGATTTTTGCAGACAAGTATGTTTCGACATGCCCTTTGACAAAATGCTTCTTCTTTTTTAAAGTTAGATGGCAAAAAAACAAGCGTAACATTGCTTTGAAAGCATTGAAATTATGCTTAGTGCTTCAGTTGCATGAAATTCAAAAGTTACACTTGAGTAATTCATTATGGG
Organism: Gila orcuttii; assembly: GCA_026230005.1. NCBI lineage: Eukaryota > Metazoa > Chordata > Actinopteri > Cypriniformes > Leuciscidae > Gila > Gila orcuttii. The sequence goes on from JAPDVR010000011.1 coordinate 39,623,340, forward strand.
GAATTTCCCTCATTTTGACACATGGCATTTGGTTCACAATGTCCCTACTGTTTACACGCACAACTTTTCATGCACCCATGCATTTTTTAGAGTAACGCTGTGTTATCCTAAAGTGTGTGTATTTGTTGTTTCTGGTTGTGTCCAGGAGCTTGAGATGCAAGCCCGTGCTCATGGACTCGCCGTTTTACCCTCTACCAGCCTTTATTCCTCTGACCTGGTGGCTCGAGCTATCAAGCAAGAGCCCGGAATGGGGAACTGCACATCCGATTTGTACTCACACCTCCCCAGTCCTGATATATGCCGCACCACCACTCTGGACCTCAACAGCGGCACCATCAGCTACAACGACAGCCCCACGGAGGAAGAAGAACCGGGGGTCTATGACAGCCCCAACAAGACCTCCGTCAAGCTGGGCGACATGCTTATGGACAACACCCTGTCTCCAGTGGGCAGCAATGAGCCCCTGCTGTCCTCCGGCTCCCCCGTCCCATCCAACAGCAGCGACAGCAGCAGTATGGATGAACATGAAAACGTCTGTTAGCATTGCAGACAAACTTCGATGAACCAAAGTTAGACGATTAGATGTTTTTTTATATAATTAAATGTTGCAGTACCAATGATACATTCAGGTGGTTTCCTTACAATCCAGATCATGTGTAACATTAAGAGCACTTTTAAGTACAGTACTTAATGTATACTTCATTCTGAATATTTAGTGTATATATATTTTTTTCATATATAATTTTGGAGTTTACTAGTTAAGAGTGACTGATTTTAACAATTTCTTGATTTATGAAGGATTTCTACAGGATAGCTAGAATAAAAACAGCTAAAGTGTAATTTTCAGAGTGGCTTGATATCGTCTACAAATGCAACTTAATTTTTTTGTGATGTACATTTTCCAGAGGTGGAGTAACCAGTAACACATGTCTAGGCATGCACAGTTCAATTTAAAACAGGACTGCAGACATCTCTACAAGAGAAACACAGAGGTCTGATAGTAGTAAGAAGCCATCTAATTTAGTACTTTCAATGGGTAGCATTAGTTCATTGAATTATTTTTAACAAATGTTTGTTGATGATGAAATTAAACATGTTGGCCAGTGGTTACCATCTAATGGTCATATATGAAGTCTGTTTGCCTGTCAGATTCCTCGTTTAACCATGAGAGAGTTGTTGGAAATTTTGAACATTTTAGATTTGTACTGTCACTGTCTAGTTTGATTTCTGTACAATATGTACTTTTGCACAGGATTGTAGATTTTATTAGTCAGGCACTGTTTTTAATCAGTAATCTGTGATTATTATTAGCAATCATACGGCTTAGACAGTATACTAACATTATCAGTAAAGTGAATGTCAAAATCCTGACTTATGATAATGTACATGAATGACTTGCTATTGAACAGTTAAATTACAATTGTTGCCTTTTTATATTTATATCAGCTCATTGGCAGTCCTACTGCAATTGATGGAAGTCTAATGCAATTTTTTAAAGGTCAAATAAAGTCTCAAAAGTGGTGTACTTTTATTTATGCAATAAATCATTGACGAAGACAGGAGTGAACATTTATATCAGATTATCAGATTCAAATGTAGTAGTTTTCTCAATCTCTATTTATGCATTGTTATTAGCCAGATCTGGCCCACATCTGGTATGCGTTGAATCCACATGTACCAGATGTGGCCCAGATCTGGGCCGGCACTATGTTGCTGTCTGGGAGGTCATTTTTAAATATACAGTACTGTAATATCCTTAATGTATGCATTTCAAAGGTTCATTGTTTTGTAATTTTTCTTTTAATTGACTTGACTACACTATAGGGTAAATGATTACTGAAAATCCTGCATTTGAAGTGCTGTTTTTGTTTTTAAGGCTTATGAAGAAAAAAGCAAGAGAAATATACATTCATTGAATACCAAATGGTGTCATGTTTTCCACACATATACATGGTATCTAGGCTCTCAAACATAATATCTTTTTCTTCATAACAGTCTTGTTGTTCATAAGTGCATTGTTTATTATAAACTTGCATGCATTACATCAAAACACATTAGGCAGACTTTATTACAGTTTTAATACATGATTTCATGATTAACCGAAATATCCCTTTATCTAATATGAAATGGTGGAAAAGAACCCCCTTTAACACAACTATAGAAAGATCTTCACATATCAAGTCAGCGTTCTTCTATTCACGGCCATTTACAAAAATGGCATTAACTGTAATGAAAAGCAATTGTTTTAAATGTAAAACACTTAAATGCCCATGATGTACATGATGTTTTCTGTATACAAACTAAAAAAGAAACAGAAGCTGTCATAGAATAGTACTCTAGTAGAAATTGTTAAAGCTAAGAGGATCCCCATATGTAAACATTGGTGTCAGATCATCTGTGAGGTGACTTCATCGAAATGAACCAGTGCTGAGCTCATCGCACCACTTCTCATACGCTCGGAACAGAGTGTCTTCATTAGTGTCGTTGAAGATTTCTAAGAGAGGAATGAGGAAAGAATATTTACTTTTTTTCCAAATCACGTTACTTTAACCTTCTGGTGCTGTTTAGTCATTTTTGACTAAAAATGTTTTACTTCATCAGAATTATACGAAACTTGGAAAAGGTTTTGGCACTTGCTGTGTGAACACACAAATTAAATGGTCCTGAAAAAAATAGTGAAACTTGTATTGTTCGCGGTCAAAAATTACTGCATTGGAAATGAATGGGAGACGAATTTCATTTATTGGAAACGTTTGGTACTGTGCACAAACAAGTTCTTACTGAAAGCTCATTTTTTGAGATGTCAACCTCAAATTTGGAACACAACCTTTTTTTCACACATTTTCCAGTAAGTAAAATGTGTTTTGTAAAATTTACACTTAATATAAAAATTTTAAATAGCAATAAATGTAACATTTTATAACTTTTTTCACTTCGGCAATAATCTGCCAAGTGTTGTCTTTTAAAAGGGACCAAACTTAAGTCTGTTCTCAAAGCATTCAAGATTTATGACAGTTTAAGTTAGAAATTCATTTTTCAGGTCCATGCTCAAAAAGTAAATAAATGGATTGTATTATATAACTACTGCATAAATATAATTTAAAATAATAATATATATATATATATAAAAAAAAATTGAACTAAAATATAGTACAATTTCATTGAAAAAAATAAATAAAAATTCCAGTCATTTTTGACAGACATGCGAACCGTACCAGAGGGTTAAACACCTTACACAATATCTTAAAAAATCCCCTTAGGTGCTTTATCTTTTTTTAATAACCTCAAGTCATATCCCTACCTGACATACAAGTTTCAGGTAGAGTAGGGATACATGTAAGAACTCATGATTTTTCTATATTTAATTTACAAAATACTTGTATTGTAATTTATTCATTTAGTGAATCATTCAAACTCAAAATTTGTTTGTTAAACATGAAATTGCCTTGCCTTGCCTTGCCTATTGTATTACCTGCTCTTCCGAGGCCTGTTGGTAAAGGCATTCTCACGAGTCCTCCAGAATGCTGTAGTCTGTCACTTAGAGATTTCTGCACCAAAGCAAAAGTGCAGTCTTGATGCCAAACCGGCAGCTCCATTCCCATCATGCAGCAGACGATCCTGAACTTCTCGTCCTCTGTGAGCAACCCCATCTCACGTGCCACATACACCATGTACGCCATGTCAATATTCACTGCTTCACCATGGAGTAGAGCTGGTAGGACTTTCTAAAACAAGGAAAAAGGGATGATACAATATTTCACATACATTTATTGCTACATTTTGCATGTGTAAAACCAAAGCCTGAAACACCCCTTAGGAAAAAGAAGTTTATTCAAGTGTGCTTTAGTATACTCTTTTAAACTAAAAATAAGAATGAATACTTTCAGTCCACCTTTTATGTACTTCTCAGAAATATACTTAAAATAACACTTAGCCTAAGTGTTATATTTTAAGAAATATACTTAAAATAACACTTAGCCTTGTCTTAGACAGACAAGTCTAAGTATATTTGGCCTATACGTACTCAATCGTTTGATCGAGATATACTTAAAGTATAATTAAGTGTTCTAAGTATACTTGGCTTGTAGTTGTGTTTAGTCTTTTGATTGAGTATAGCCTATTAAATACTTTTTACTTAAATACCACATACTTTTACATCCTGTCTTATAAACGTACATTCTTTGAAAATATTGATTTATAAAAAATGTATAAAACACATATGTTTTGATGGACTCGACCTACTCCATCTATGTTTTGATCATCGGTCTGAACCGATCTGGACGTCTTTGGTAAAAGGCGATTTTCTCAGCTTTTTATTTAAAATATTGTTTTCTTGTTCTTTTTTTTTTCATGAAACTTATCCAAATTCAAGTGTTGATTAAAAAGGATGCATGAAGCTAGAATATTTTTTTTAAATGGAAAGGGTTAAAAGTACAGTTAAAGGTAATGTAATATATAAATAGTATACATATAAAAAAATGAATACTTAAATAGGAATATAGTAGTATACTTAAAGTGCAAAAATAATATATTAATAAATAGTAAACTGTATGTGTGATGGTATGTTATGTTAAATTAATGAAATTGATATAAAACAACTAAACTAGTAGTTTACTGAGAGTATACTACAAAGTGTACTTTCATAAACTAAAAAATGTGCTACAAGTATTTTGCTAGTAAACTATCAGTATATCTACAAGTTCACTTGTAATGTAATAGTTGCTATACAAATGAAAAACTTCGTGTTCAACTTTTTGTGTACTCAAAGTTCACCTAAAAGTAAACTTTTATGGACTAAAAGTGGGCCAACTTAGTCCCAAGTAGTATTGACACACTACACTTACAAGTTATACTTATAGTACATTGATATTAGTATACATAAAGTATACTTAAAAATATAAAAGTATATACTTAAAAGTATACTTAGAAACTGCATCCAAATCCGAGAACGGTTTTCAGACTCACCCAAGAAAAGAATATTGAAAGCCTTAAGGCGAAACGATTAATCATCGTGAAAACCTTTCATTTACAGTATAACCCCACCCAACCCTTTGAAAATAGTAGAATGTGCAGTCGAAGAAGTAAAGATACCATCTCTAGTTCTGGGCTGATCAGGTGACCGAAGTCGACCAGTCTGTCAAGATCATCCTCCCACAGGTTTGGAGCTAATTCTTCCAACATGGTTTCTATAGCGACACGGGTGGAAACAGAAGCAGGGTCAATGTGGTCGTCTTCTAAAACCTTAGCGGACTGGAACTTGGAGTCTAACAGGAACTGTCCCTGCGTTTCCAGAAGTTCAAACAGCCCTCTGTGCTTCATTAGAGCCATCTACAACAATATAAATATAAATTAATTAAAATCTGTTTGACAAATACTTTGCTAGGACATATTTCTTAATACTTAGGTTGGTGACTTTTCTTAAAACTCTTCAGCTTGGCAGAGCAGTTTATTTCACATTCAAAACGCATTAAAAGTACCAAAAAACATCTCTCAAATCGAGTCGTTTTTCCATAACACTAAGGTCGTCACCCAACAAACACACTTTATCACTCATGACCTAAAAACACTAACAACAGGTAAGAAGTATACCAATAATAATAATTACAGTATGTGCACTTACGTGTACTTACAGTGTACGCACCTAAGAAAAGGTTCTGGGTAATATAAGGTAACTACATGGGTTAGGTTTAGGGGTAGGTTCAGGGTTATTACCAATTACCCAGTAATTGTAATAACTATAATAAGTACATAGTATGTACATGGGGAACAGGAGTGTAAAATAAAGTGATACCAAAATTGCTGTCATGTTCAGTTTTGTCTTATATTAGGTTTTGAACTATTATGTTCAATAGTTTTGGCCTGAGTTTTGGTCCTAGCGATAGTAAAAACTGTAATAATAAATATAGTGAAAAACAACAAAACTTTTATTGTACCTTCAGCATTTCTGCAAGACCATTAGATATGTGCCTGCGAGGAATTGTCTGTATAAACGACCGGTCCAAGAATGCAGCGACAGGTGCGATGTAGGTGCCTAGCTTATTCTTGCAGTTTGCAAAATTCACGCCCGTCTTTGCTCCGACACTAGCATCGATATAGGACAGAAGGGTGGTGGGAACACGAATGTATGGAGTGCGCCTTCTGTAGAGGGACGCTGCGAGACCAACGATATCCAGGCAGACCCCACCGCCGATGGCAATGATGGGCTCCGTGCGCCGGTCGATACCAAACTGGTGAACTTCCTCCAGGATCTTCAGAGCCATTTCCATGGACTTGTTCTCCTCCGTCGTGGGCAGGGGCAGGATCCGGTACAGGACGTGTCTGGCCTCGAAGTAGTCGGTGACCTGAGAACCATAGAGATTGTACACTACCTCATCCATGACTATGAAGCGTTTTAAGGGCTTGGTGCTGGACCGTACGGCCTCAAGCTGCTCAGTGTCTCTGATGTGGCCCAAAAGCAGAGTGTCATTGCTGGGGTCAAGAAGGTTTTTGGTCTGAGTAACTGTATATGTGAAGGTGATGGGGGTGACCACTGTCCAGGTGGTGCCACTAGAGGAGGTGCTTTCGTAACTGCAACATATAAAGCTCATAACTCATTTTGTAGCTTGTTTTTGATTAAAAAAAAGATGTCAAATTGAATATTTTGCAAAAAAAGTGGTGCTACCATACTGCATTATTTCTGTTCTCAAACTAATAAAATATACAATAATTACTGCTGTAAAAATACTTGTAAAAAGTTAATTTAACCCTTCTATTGTTTTCAGGTCAAGAATATACTACATCTGTTTAGTTCAAGTTTTATATCTTGGTTTGACTACAATAGTCAAGAATATCTAAACTAGTGCTGTCAAATCAATTAATCACATCTGAGATACAAGTTTGTGCTTATATATGTGTGTGACATATACATATATATATATATATATATATATATATATATATATATGTGTGTGTGTGTGTGACATATACATATATATATATATATGTGTGTGTGTGTGTGTGTGTGTGTATATGTATATAATAAATATATATATATAATATATATATACATATACACACACACACACACACACACACATATATATATAATATAATATATATATAATATATATATATATATATATATACACACACACACACATAGGCGCGCGCACACACACATATACATGTATACAATTTATATATAAATAATATATTCATATATATACACACATATTATATAATATATATATATATATATATATATATATGTGTGTGTGTATATATGCATGTACATATATATATATATATATATATATATATATATACACACACACATATACATGTATACAATTTATATATAAATAATATATTCATATATATATACACACATATATTATATAAACAAACTTATGTTTGATGTGATTAATCAATTTGACAGCACTAATCTAAAAGTAATAACTATTTTTACTTTTTAATTTGTCAAATGTTACCCATATTCGCGTAACCAGTTATGGCCTTTCACCCTTGCCCTTTCAGCATGTTGTTTGCAGATTTCTCTAAATCTATCTATTTGTCTGAAAAACCTTTTATATTTTGTAATATCTTTCAAATATTTAGGTGTAAAAGACCTCTTGGATGTAGTTTTTTCCTAAACACTGAGTAACAACATAAACCACTAGGCCTACAGCACTTTTCTGTACTGACACGACCTCCTTTGCATAAGTAGATATGCAAACAGAGTCTGTATTTGACTCCTCCTGTTTTATTGGAGACTTAGTGTGAAGTAAAGGGAAATATGTATGAACTAAAATTGTAGCTCTAATCGTATGTCCATTTACTAATAGCATAATGACACAGGTGTTGTTATAAAATACTGTAGCCTACATTAAATGCTATGAAATGCCAAAAGTAATCACAATTAACCAGGAAAATAGGTCTTTAACATACATTTTTACTCAACTCTTTACTTTGTTGTAAATATATAAATATTTTTAATACATAAAATAATCATAATACAATTTAAAATCAGATTAAAAAAACATTCTTACCTGCACTATTCTTACAAACATTACCTGCTGTACCCAAATAAAATAATTAATGTATCTTTTAATGTTTTCTTAGTGAGTCTGACCACAGGTGGCTGCAGTTTCTCAGGACAGTTGGAGTTATTTGGACGTGATGAAATTCTGACCCTAATGTAAGTTGATTCAAACTTTGACTTGAATAAAACTAGTTCATTGAAAAGTTACACATAAAGCACACCTGGCAACATTTTTATAAATAAAATAGTATAAGTGTTTCTGTAAATGTTCAGAATACTTATTGATTTATACGCACATTTTAGCAGCTGAAACTCGTCCTTTCATTCCTTGCTTCACATTTTGCCCTGCTTTGCGTTTCCACGTCCCCTTCACCTGTACCAGGCTAAATACGGTTTCCTTCTGTTTGTTGAGGTTTTCCATCGTCGAATTCTCCAAGGATGGGTGCCAAGGAACAGCTGACTGCCGAATTTCAGGTGTATTTACTGTTAAAGGTTCATCAGGTCTCTCCATATTTGAAGAGTCGATATATAATGTCATGGGGTGCAACAGCAGGAATCAGGGAGGAGCTTGCGATGAAAACTTATGAAAGATTCTCTTTCTCTCTCCAAAACCGTGATGTCTCACAGACTTTGAACTTACACAACTCACGTTCGCTACGATCAGTTACATATGACGATGACCACACGTGCACTAAACGCCCCGAAGCGGATGGATTATGAAATATGTCGAAACGTTATGAGAGCTAATTGGAAAGTTATGTAAATGATAAAAGTCATTTTCATGCTACATTAGATTATAATTGATCAAAAAATAACTTATTTGCTATGTCTCACAAAAAATACAAAATAAATAAATGGGAATTATGCCTCTTTTATTTCTAATGATTTACATAAAAAAAAAAATTATTGGGCACCAAAGTAGGCTATTGGTGTAGCCTATTCATGGATTCCGAGGACTATGTCAATATCAGTGTTTAGAGAAGGCGATATCTTTCATTTGATGATACACTCGATGATGATGCCTATGATTTGTTTCTGTCATTGTGTAATATGCATGGAGAACGATCATAAGGTTACGCATCCTCTTTTTTATCCCAGTTATTGAACAGTTGTCTGGCTCACACATACAAATAAAAAAATTATGAGTGATCTAAAATTCAACTAAAACAAGGAATAACATAAGGAAGATTAGGAAAAGAACCTGTTAAAGTCATGGCATAAAGTTAAGCAGGTTTAACAGGTTTGACTCTGTTTGATAAGCAACCACGTGCACACTTAAGCACAGTTAGTGCAGACCTCAGTCTTGACCTTTGCATTCCAAAATATCAAGTTACCCTTCATGCACTTTGGAATTACTGTAGCCAATTTTCGTGTTTGCTCTTGAAGGGGGTAGATAGTGCATATACTAACTTTTGTAATGCTATTAGCAAATTCCATTAAGATCTTATGGAGTTTTATTTAGACTGTAATAAATGATATGATCAATAAGTAATGACAACATTTATATTTTACATGACTTTAAATTTCATTAAAAGTTAAACAGTTTTCTACTTTTTGTAAAAGTTATACAAGATTTAACGCATTTCTTTCAATTTAATATAACTTAAGTTGAAATTACTTACACAGTCCAGTTGATTGTACTTAAAATAATAGTACATGAATAATCATGTACTAATACCTGAATTAATAATTACTTTACTATGAACTAATGATGAGTTAAGACATGTACTAATGAGGAACTAACCTTAACTACGACATGAGTCATATGAATTCCTGCATGAATATACCATCTTAACTATACATTAGTACATGCTTGTTAATTAATGCATTAATTAACATTTCAGGGTAAACTAAATAAAACATGCTCTAGATCAGAAGAAAGATGTACTAAAAGGGCACAATGTAAAATTGTTCATAAATTTGACACCAGCAACTGTCACAAACATCAGTGAATGACACTAGATGTCTTGCAATGTTTACATTTAACCTTACTCATTGAACACACAATGATGCATTCATCATTAAAAACAATTTAATCTCATTCTGTTTTAAGTGATTCCACTGCTGCCATCAAGAGTGAAATACCTACACTAACATATTCATTAACAGATGCAATTTGCTAAATTAAAATCAGTGTTAGCACAGATGATGGTTATTTATGTGGTTATTTTATGGATTGGTTCATGTCTTTATATCATAAATAATATTAGCTGGAAGGATCTGTGGGCCATGGAAGCGAGGCGGTTGAGCTTTTCCATCAGAGCAACGTATGACGTCCTTCCAACACCAGTTAATCTTCACCAATGGTATGGTGAAGATCCGGACTGTGCCCTCTGTTCCATGCCAGCCAACCTCAGGCATATTCTCACAGGGTGTAAAACAAGCCTCACCCAAGGACGCTATACTTGGCGTCACAACCAAGTCCTAAAAAACCTTGCGTCCGCCCTGGAGGACAAGCGAGCTGCCACCAACTCCCTACCACCCCCAGCAGCATCAAACCCCTTACGGACGACTTTTGTCCGTGAAGGGGCAAAACCACCGAAGAGCAGCTCTACATCATCAGAGCGAGACCAGCTGCACTTGGCCCGCGACTGGAAAATGCTAGCTGACATTGGTCGGCAACTTGTGTTTCCTCCCGAGATCGTAACCACCACCCTAAGACCTGACATGGTGCTCTGGTCCAGTTCACTCAAGAAGGTCTTCATTATTGAGCTCACAGTACCCTGGGAGGACTCAGTAAGTGAGGCTTATGAGCAGAAACATTTGCGCTATGGTGATCTAGCTACCGAAGCACGGCAGCATGGTTGGAACACAGAAGTCCGACCAGTGGAGGTGGGCTGCAGAGGTTTTGTGGCAACATCTACGACCAGACTGCTTAAAGACCTGGGAATTAAGGGCCAGAGCCAGCGTTCGGCAATCAGAGCTGTATCGGAGGCGGCAGAAGGTAGCAGTCAGTGGCTCTGGATGAAGAGGAAAGACCCCAGCTGGGCCCCGAAGTGAGAGGGCCAGGAGGTATGCGGTCAATAATGCTTGACTCAGGGAGGAGGACGCCCCTGCCATGCATAGTCCCATAGGATGTTGGCTATCAACAACAAGGCAACTCCTATGACTAATTGGGCATGGGACGCAAGTGTAGGATTGATCACCCTGTCGCTGGCCGCCTGTGGGGAGGGTGTATAGTGTGAAAGGCCGAAAACACCCTAGGAACCAAAGGTACACTACTGACGATGCGCTCCCCAAATTTTTATCAGGCTTACTGTTTCATGAACTCTTGGAAGTGCTTGCACAAAGGATTGTAACATCTCATCCTGTGTTCTTGGAATCTAAAGACTGTCTTTATATCATGTCGTTAGGGTTCTCTTCTTTTGGGTCACAAAATGTGTCCATTTTCTAGAGCAAGTTTGATTTAGTTTACCCCGAAATGTTAATTAATGCATTAATTAACAAGCATGTACTAATGTGTATAGTTAAGATGGTATATTCATGCAGGAATTCATATGACTCATGTCATAGTTAAGGTTAGTTCCTCATTAGTACATGTCTTAACTCATCATTAGTTCATAGTAAAGTAATTATTAATTAATTATTGATTATTCATGTACTATTATTGTAAAGTGTTACCGCAACTTCTTGACTTGAACTTTGCTCATCCCATGTCAAGTTATCCAACATACTTTGGAACTTTGGAATTGCTTTCGTGCTTACTTCATGTGTTTTAACCCTAACATATAGGTTAGCTAAGGGCAATTTCTTAAATAATATTTTAGACTCAAGAAAAAAAAAGTCAATATATGTAACCACATTAATCACATTTTAGCCCAACAGAAACCATGCGCCACACAATAATCTTTAGTCTCTAGAAGGAGGCAATGGCATGAGAAATATATTTTTACCTGATATCCTATATCATTATCTTGAGTCTGTTTTGAGTAAGTGGGTCACATGACTTGGTTTAATTTTCTGTGGTTGTTTTGTCAGTCTGACCTAAAAAAACAATATGTCTGCCGACTCTGCCCTGTACAGGTCATTCTGACTTTGTTTGTTATATTACCAGCTATAACTTGACCAGTTATATATTAATCTTACTTTGTTTTAGTAGTAATCAAGCAGGGGTAGAAATTGCGTTTTGGGGCTGGGGGCCACAAGGGAGATTATTATGGGCCCTCCAATCGTTATGGGCCCCAGGTTTACAGTTCTCCCTTTTATGGGCCCCTTGTACAAAGTCCCCCTTCTCAATCTATGTATTTTTGAGTTAAACCCCCCCCCCCCTGCAAAAGTTAATATTATTGGTTATATTTAGTTGGTTACATCTTGGCATTTTTAAGATCTTTTCTTGCAGAGTTTCACACAGCACATTTTATGGTAGAACCATAAACGAGGCTACCCTGCCCTACGAAAGCTATCCTGCAGAATTTTGCTCCAACCCTGATCAAACATGTCTGAAAAATCTTCTGAATTACTTGAAAATTATATGTTGTATCAAAAATTGCATTATATAGGGATGGAGGTAAACTCTCCAGGACAGTGAAGCTCAAGGGCAATAATTACTGTACATTCTCTCACTGTACAAGTCGTTTTTAGAAGTATTGATCACAAATCTAAAAATAATACATTTAATTTCCCTAGTTTAGTCTGTAACAAGGGACCTGCGAATATCCTGAAGGATGAACAGATTTTTTTATGTGCTCAAACGGGTGGGTTTGTGGGGCGTGAAATGCGATTCACAGGGGTCAGACAGCAGCAGCCTCAAACTCAACCGTGCTCAGAGGCGGATTTACGTAGTGTGCACACACACAAGCCTTTTTACTGTCTGTGGTACACACACACACACACACACACACACACACACACACACACACACACACGGCACGGAAGAGAGAGGAAGAGAGAGAGAGAGAGAGAGAGAGAGAGAGAGAGAGAGAGCTGCTCACGGACCGAAACTGAGCCATGCAATGACTGAGAATTATTTAACTTGTGTAAGTTTGTGACGTGATAGTTTGCATAACGTTTATGCTTGGAAGGTGGACTTGTGCAACGGGGAACACGGCCAACACAACTCTTCCAATTCAAACTACGAGGATTCGCTAGTATGCAGGCAGCAAAAGGTATGTTTACGTGCGTCGGGTTGTATTCCCGAACTATTTACAGATTGCTAACGTTACATGACAAGTCAAACTGCACATTTTCTGAAATAAAGTCAGTTTTGTTTGTTGCAACAGAACTAATGCGTGTTTAATGTAGTCTTACAACTCTTATGAGAATTTACACAGCCGAAAATAACTTTAAAAGTCACGAGTGGGATTCCAGTCAGGGTTAGTGTGTCACTGAGCTCCGTCAGAGGTGTCGAGTAGCGTAGGATACACTCTTAAAAATAAAGGTTAGAAAATGGCTACATATTTTTTGTAGCGGTGCAATGAATAGAGCAACCATTTTTGTTTCACGAAAGGAGCTTTCAGTGACCAGTTTTAGAGGATTTTTTTTTTTTTAATCTAAAGAACCTTTTTTCCTTTATTTTTGTTGGCCTAATGTTCCAGGATAAGTTTCTTCATGGAACCACCAATGCACGTAAATAAACTCACTTTTAAGCGTTTAAGCAGGAGACTAGTGAACGCGTGCAGCAAATCAGACAGACAACACGCAGACCTTCGATTTAAAGGGATAGTTCACTCAAAAATTTAAATTCTGTCGTTATTCACCCTCGTGTCGTTCCAAACCCGTAAGACTTTAGTTCATTTTCATCTTTTTGATGAAATCTGAGAGCTTTCTGTCCCTGCAATTGACAGCTACGCAACTTAATCTTTGACGCTTCAAAAAGTTCAAAAAGCGATCGTAAAACTAATCCATATGAATCGAGAGGTTTTGTCCGAATTTTCTGAAGAGGCACGATTGCTTTATATGATGAGCAGATTGAATTTAGGCTTTTTTTCAAATACAAACATTCATCAACTCACACCTCAGTTGTGGTAAACGGAAGCTCAAGCATGTTTGCTTGATGTGCGAGAACCAATAAGGTTCATTCTTGTGTGTTGTTGCACAGAGTTTGAGTTCTGCAAGAACCAATGAGGTTTATTCTCGTGTGTTACATAGCGTATTTGAACTTTGAGCTTCTGTTTATGTGCTCTTAACAATGTTTAAATTTGAATAAAAGCCTAAATTCAATCTGTTTATCTAAAAAGATCTTCAGAAGTCTCTTCAGAAAATTTGAACTAAACCGCTCAATTCATGTGGATAAGTTTTACTATCTCTTTATGAACTTTTTGAAGCATCAAAGTGTCAGTTGTGCAGCTGTAAATGGAGGGACAGAAAGCTCTCAGATTTCATCCAAAAGGTCTTCATTTGTGTTCCGAAGATGAATGAAAGTCTTACGGGTTTGGAAGGACATGAGGGTGAGTAATTATGACACAATTTTCATTTTTGTGTAAACTAACCCTTTATGTGAAATGTGTTGAGTTTATAAGAGGTTCTATATTGTCTTTTGTCAGTGTAGACAGTGTTGGCAACCAATACGCTTATTTCACGCAGCCGTTATTTTGAAATCGAAAGCGAGGCTGCGGTGGGAAGAAAACCGGAAGTGTCGCCTTTAAGCATAGGAGAGTCGCGAATGCGATGGCGTATTGTTGTGTTTAATGTAGAAATGTGTTATTCTAAAAATGTACATACATTTCTTTCATACTTTAGACTATATACAGTGAAATTCATTTATAATTTTTTTTTTCAGAAAGTAAAAAAAGAAGCAGGAACGAACTATATCTACATATCCTATATTGGATATTAACATCCAATAGTGTAAATCGCGGCAGCAGCTTCAGGTTGGTAGTCCAAGGCATTGTTGTTTATCTGTAACGTTACTTCCGGGGTTCTTCCCACCGGAGCCTCTCTTTCGAATTTAAAATAACGGCTGCGTGAAATAAGCGTATTGCACCCAGGATTTTTGGTAACTTTGAATGATTGCAAGTAGGACAGGTAACATGGCTCAAGTGTTCAATACATTAGGATTTTTCAAAGGCTACAAAGGTTATGTGATATGTGACCTGTATGAGAAATTACACAGTCTTGGTGTGCTATGTAACCAGTTCTCACTTCTAAATCTTAGTTTAGGCCAACTACCAGGTAGTAGGCATCAGTAATTAAGTGTTGTAGCTGAATCACATACCTCTGTGGAAGCTCAAATATAACATTTCCATGATTAAACATCATACTACTCACATCATACAAAATCACATACTACTTATTCACCAATCCATCTTATGAATATTAGTTTCAGACACTCCTGTGGAGTTTGTAGTTGAGTACCTGCTGAAGGCTAAAGAGATTGTGGAGAATAATGCAAATATTCCAGCTGGGCTGCGTGATAATCTTCAGAAGGCCCTGGACATCGCTAGCGGATTGGATGGTTACCTAGAACAAATGAGCAGCCAGGAGAGTGAACCGTTGGCTGAGTTGTATAGGTAACCAAAACTCTGCAGATTACCAGTTCTGTGAATAATGTGTCTTTATTTAGGGTGTGTTTCTGTGTTTGTCCTGAAGCTGTTTGTGCAGTGCAAGCTTATTTGGCTATATTGTTTTATGAAATATATATGCAATAAAAACGTCATAGATTGACATAGATTCACATTGTTTATTTTCTGTAGGAAATCAGTTTCTCATGACTGGAACAAGGTGCATGAGGATGGAAAAACCTTCTTCAAGCTGCCTATTACATGCATAACTGGACAGGTAGAAGGTATAAATCTTGAAAATACTAATCTTTTTTTTTTTTAATTGCAAGATTTAGTCAACATTTTAATCTCCACTTTGCATACTTTGTTTTATCAGTTCATACTACCATTCAAAAAGTTTGGGTCCGTACATTTATTTATTTATTTTTATTTTTCAAAGAAATGAATACTTTTATTCAGCAAGGATACATTAAATTGGTCAAAAGTGACGGTAAAGACATTTATAATGTTACAAAAAAATGATATTTCGAATAAATGCTGTTCTTTTAACCTTTCTTTTTATTAAAGTTAAATTCATCACTGTTTCCACAAAAATATCAAGCAGCAAAACCATTTTCAACTGTGATAATAATAATACATTTTTACTTGAGCATCAAGTCAGCATTTTAGAATGATTTCTGAAGGAGGATAGCGTGGCACTGAAGACTAAATATTTAGCTTTGCCATCACAGGAATGAATTACAGTGCTTATTAAAATAGCCCCACATCATCACATACCCTTCACCACACCTAGAGATTGGCATGGGGTACTTTCCATAAGATCATCTCTCAATGCAAATCAAACCTAACTGAACTAAAATTAGGCTAACTGAAATAAAACCATGCCAATCTCTAGGTATGGTGAAGGGCATGTGATGATGTGGGGCTATTTTAATTCCAAAGGCCAAGGGAACTTTATCAGGATGCATAGTATCCTGGATCCATGAAATAACTGGCCTTTAAAAATAAAAGCCTGCCTCTATAGGAATTTATCATAGGGGTGTACTGACTTTTGCCCTCTGTATTTTAAGGAAGAACATTTATTTATTTGCGATGCATTATTCATTCATAAAGAAAATTGGTGTCCTTAAAGGTTGGATTGTTCCTCATTTAGTTCATTAAGGCATTAAGATCAATTTATTTTTTTAGTCAAATTTAGCATAGGTGTATTCACTTATGCTAAGCACTGTATACTTTAAAATATATTAATATGGTAGAAAACAGTTATTTTATATTGTTATTGTCATTAACAACATATACTGTTTATTGTCATTCTATAGGTCAGGTATTGAAGATGCTGGTCCACATGACTAAAGCAAAGAGGGTCTTAGAGATAGGAATGTTCACAGGATATGGGGCCTTGTCAATGGCAGAAGCCTTACCAGAAAATGGCCAACTTATTGCCTGTGAGCTCGAGCCTTACCTGAAAGACTTCGCACAACCTATATTTGACAAGTCTCCCCATGGTAAAAAGATAACTGTAAAGACTGGGCCTGCTATGGATACCCTAAAGGTTGGACACCCTGCCAGCTCTACATGTCAGCTTTTAAACATGTCCTGCCCTGCGAGGAATTTTTATTATTTTGTTTAAAAAAATGCTCCGATGTTTTGCAGGAATTAGCTGCCACAGGAGAGCAGTTTGACATGGTTTTCATCGATGCAGACAAACAGAACTACATAAACTATTACAAGTTCCTCCTGGACCATAACCTTTTGCGGATAGATGGTGTTATATGTGTAGACAACACACTGTTTAAAGGAAGAGTTTACCTCAAGGATTCAGCAGATGATATTGGAAAAGCCTTGAAAGATTTTAATCAGTTTGTCACAAATGATCCTCGAGTAGAGCAGGTATGCCTGTTCTTCTCTCTAATGTTAACTTTTATTCATGTTACAAAATTGATATTTTACAATAAACAATCAGATATTTTTGTCATGTGTCTGAATTTGTCAGTTAACCATTGTTTATAGGTTATTATTCCTCTGAGAGATGGCCTGACTATAATACGAAGAGTGCCCTACACACCTCAGGCAAACAGACAGGTGGAGGTATTTTTTATGCCTTAATTGATTTTAGGCTCAAATAATTGTTTTTTTTTTAATGCAAATTGACAGTACAGCTGTTGATCAAAGCAATGATGATGATCTATGCTTCATAGAGCACTGTAACCTATGACGAGGTGTTTCGAGGAGTCCAAGGCAAGCAAGTGCTGGACAGGTTACGTTTGGATGGGAAAGTGGCCTATGTGACCGGGGCCGGTCAGGGCATCGGCAGGGCCTTCGCACATGCTCTCGGAGAGGCTGGAGCCAAAGTCGCCATCATAGACATGGACAAGGGAAAGGCTGAAAATGTGGCCCATGAACTGACTTTGAAAGGTAAGTGGTTTTCGGTAATTGAAACGAAATAAAATATAAATATTTAATAAAAAACTTAAAGAATGTAAAAATGGGAAATGTTGCCTCTGAAACTAACTGAAATAAGTTGTTTAGGTTAAAGGATTAAAATTACTAAAACTGAAAAAAAAAAATTGTATAAAGCTAAATAGAAATAATGAAAAAAAAACTAATAAAAATGACAAAAGCATATAACAAAATTGCTAAAACTTAAACTAAAATGAATATATAAAATTCACAAAGTTTTATTTGCATGGAAAAAATAGAAATAATAATTAAATAGAAAAGAATACTGCTTAATATTCTATTTATAGTGTTTACATTACTTTATTTGATCAGCAGATGGCGCCCTAGTATCATAGTTCCAAACTTTCCCTGCTTTTCAGATGGATTTTGACATCTTTTGTCTATATATATATATATATATATATATATATATATATATATATATATAGTGTTTAAAACAGGGACAAACACATATACTAAAGTTTTGTTTGTGTCTTATAATTTGTTTCTTGTGTATGTCGTTCCAGGCATTTTGAGCATGGCTGTGGCTGCAGACATTAGCGAACCAGAGGACGTTGAGCAGATGATTGACGATATTGTTTCAAAATGGGGCACAATTCACATCGCTTGCAACAACGCTGGCATCAACAAAAACTCTGCTAGTGAGGACACCAGTCTAGATGAATGGGACCAAACCTTTAATGTTAACCTCAGAGGGACTTTCATGTGTTGCCAGGTACCACATAATTTATGCATTTTATTTGTCATTAATTGCAGCTGAGATAAACCATTTAGTTTAAGCTTTGCTGAAAAAGAAAATCATGGTAATAATACTGCATGCAACTGCTAAAGATTTCATCTACCCACAGTCAGCATCATGCTGTAACCAGAAGGGACCTAGATAAGATTAGACATGACCAAAGGTTAAACTTAGATTATTTGTATGTTTTTTGTTTTGCCTGAAAGGGGACTCAGGTTCAAATCTTCACCTTACATATAGTTTTTACCATACTAAACCAACAGCCATGGATCACCACAAATTTTTTTGTATGTTTAAGAGCAGTTTTAACATTTTGTCACATGGGTTGCCACTACTTATATTTTCCCAAACTTTTGCAGATTCTGATTGCTTTTGTATATTAGCAACAACTTTTCCATGAGTTTCTGACATTTCCCGGGAGACGGAATAAAAGCTTTGATAGGTGAACAGAGAAGTGTGAAGGAAAGTGATTTCATACCTACAGCATTAGAAGACATTAAATCCTGCTAGGCACGAGATAAATCAGAGTAAGCTGTTATACACAAAACCGGGAGGTGATGGAGATGCCTTATGCGCATTAAAATGAACGCCCAGAGTTTTTGACACTTTTTGTCTCTCTCCTCATGCGGGGATTGTTATTCCTCTCCCAGTAGACTGTAGACGTGGAAGTCTGATTAGTGAAGGTGTCAATACTTTCCTCTGAAAGCACATTTGTCTCTTCTCTCCCTCAAATTACCGCCTCAGGCGGCCGGTCGTGTCATGCTGAAGCAAGGATACGGCAAGATAATCAACACAGCTTCCATGGCCAGTTTAATAGGTGAGTGATGATTTTTATGCCGCCATAAGCTGAGATATTACACTGTCTCTTCCCTCTGAATTTAATACTCTCATCAAACGTAGGGGTGGGGTTTTGGAAAGAGATGTTTTTATAATACCGTATAGGTACACTTGTCCATGATTTAAGACGAGGAAAAATGGTTTAGAAATCTATTATAAAACACGTACCAAGCTATTAGAAATGTACTCTTTATATTCATGTCAGTTTCACAAGTTTTTGAAAAATACCATTATACACAAAGAAAAGTTTGTTTAAAAAATGTCATGTGGTATCAATTAGTTAACCATCAAGAAAATTGTGTCTATTTATATATATATATGTTATGTATGTGCGTGAAGTGAAAAGTATACCATACTACTTGATAAGGTTTTCTTTTAATGAGGCCTTTTCTTCATTATGTTTTCACTTTTGTATTACCCTGGCATTTTTTACTTATACTACATCAAAATGAATTTTAATACAGAAATTAGAAACATGCTATTCATGGAATCATCTTTAGGTTTTTAAACAGCCTGCACCATACAGCTTTTAACACACCAAAATGACTGAGACCAGTCAAGAAAAGCTGCTAAATTGTAATACACCTTTACAGATCTGACATATTTGTGCTCAAACTATCTGTGTTCAACCATCACTGGCCCTTTTATTGTTTGTTCAACCGTATTGCCCCTCACAAGGCTGTTTTTGCATCATTATAAACATGACAACTGTGTAACGCTGTTGAAAGGCTGTAAATTGCTAAGGCTTGTTCAGCCTCGTGTAAAGGGACTTCCTGGTATGCCGCCGGTCCTGGGTGCTCCGTTTAGAGCTGCGGAATAAAAACAGTGTTTGGTTTTTATGCAGCATGCTGTAAACGAACTTTATTTGCGACGCAGCGCAACACAATTTCTCCAACAGGTCCCTCGCTGTGCAACAGCAGCACTCCATCAACAGTGTAGTCAAGTAGCCAATAAACTTGTGTACCATATGGATGCTAGTCCCAACTGTGGGTGCAATCTGTAACAAAAGAACATGCTGCTAAAGGAAGGAGAGAGAGAGAGAGAGAGAGAGAGAGAGAGAGAGAGAGAGAGAGAGAGAGAGAGAGAGAGAGAGAGAAGGAAGGAAGGGGGAGTAGAGGGCAAGGGGAAAAAGTGATCAATTACTCACATTACAAACAGTCCTTCAGGAATTTTCTTTATTGGCCTGGACATCTGTTATAATATTGTCATAATGTGTAATCAGATGGGGGCTGTTGTAGCCAAGTTGTGGAATCTTGAAAGTTCCATTAAAATGCACAATGACACTACCTCTGTCCATCTGGTGAATAGCAGTGTTTTCCCATCTCCTTTTCTCTTCTGCATTCCCTTCGACAACTTTAAGTACATATTGGAATATTTCAAATGATCTTTTTGGATTTGTATTTTTCTGCTGTTCGGCCCATTGATGAAAGAGGTATTTGACCTATCATAGAAGATAGGTGGCGTCATGCATTTACACATGAAGTGATACCTGAACAAGACTGGCTGTTAAAGAGTTAATTGACCCAAAAATGTAAATTCTGTTATCAATTCTACACCCTTGTCATTTCAAACCTCTGAGTTTGTTTCTTTCCTTTGTGGAGCACAAATAGAAATGCTTAGAAGAATGTTCACGTAGCTTTTTTTTGTAAACAGCAAAAACATATTGTGAGCAAGAACTGTCAAGCTCTAAAAGGGACTCATGCACTATACTTCAATTATTTTAAAGCCATACGATAGCTTAGTGTGGGGAACAGATTTGATTAACTGAAAATCTCAAAAATCCGCTGACAGCATTCCATGAAACATGTTCCACTGTATAAAGAAATCACATAGCCTAGGTTTGGAGCCACGTGATGGTGACAAAATTATGACCCAATTCCCTTTTTTGGTGAGTGCGATATCCCTTTAAAGCTACAATATGTAAAAAAAATTTTCACCGCTAGGGGTCGCTAACATCTTACAATAACAAAGACGTAGGTTGATGACGCATAAGCGGAATTATGGAACTTGTCGTCATGCTGATGGATCTAATAATGTTTATGGATGAGGGAATACATTGATGTTTTTGTGGTATGAAGCAGGGCGCGATTGCTAATGAGAGACAGATTTCAGCGCCACATGCGAGTCCCGCTTATATAAAGGAATGAGGACATTTCATTCTACCGAACTACCCGCAAGTGCAGAATTACTACTCACACAGGTCAGTCAGTTTATTAGACGAATGAAACTTGTAAGGTAACGCAACACTGTTTCACTTGGTCTACACTATCACACTAAACTGCATTTGAGTGTGTTGAAAGTTATGTTATTCTATGTGGTAGTTTGTTGTCTGTATGAGACTAGCAGTAAGCTAGATCAACATTAGAATAACATACTGATCATATTCTAACATTTCATCATGTTGAGCTATATAACATTGATTTGTTTTATTTACATTTGCTCACCTGTCTAATAAAGTGCATGCAAGAGCAGCGTCTCTGTCAAGTCGAAGTTTGTCGCGGACGTGGAGCTCTTGGCATCTCGAAAACGCCACGCTGATATTGATCCTCGTTTTAGTTCTCCTTTTGTCTCAAAGTCTGCTTGCCATGGTCCATAATGTTTGAACAAACAACAACAGCGTGCCGCTAGACGTTACGCAGTTGTCCACGTCTGTCGCCATGGTTACTATGGCAGTACGAGCGGAAACCAGGAATAACGCGGATATTACGTCATTAACAGTCGACAATGACCAGGGATGAGCCATTATTTAAAATTGGAATTTCTCTGAAATTAAAAATCATTGAGAACTTTTGGGATATTGTAAGTACACAACTGCAGGAAATATATCACACTGTGCTAGTGATTTTTGGATATTTTATTACAAAAATCCTACATATTGTACCTTTAATACTCGGGTCTTGGATGACAAATCAGGCTCTGATGACATCACATTGACCTGCAACATCTGTGAAATTTACAGATCAGAGAGGAGCCTTGTTTCTTTGCTCTTAAAATGTGAAATGAAAATCTGTATGAATGTTAAATGTGATTGAAGATATGTTTCACTTTCCTCTTTATCCTCTCAAGCTGACTGCTCTTTAAAAGCGCAATGTTCTTTGAAACATCAATGCCGCCCAGAGGCATAAAAAGGCCTGTACTTTCACCGCATTTTCAGCTAGGATTAATACTTGTTGGCCTTTTTGTGTGCCGATAAGATAGACCTAGAGCCCTGAAGCTTATTTGTAGGCAAAGAACGGCCTCATTTTTATGATTTTTTATAAAAGTGGTTTCCCTCGAAAACCAGGCCTAGTGCAACCTGACAATTGTCCGGTTAGTATTTCTCCTTTAAAACAAACGAGGGGCCAGAGACCACAAACCCATCTCCACAGGACTGGCCGCTGCCTTCGCACAGCTGTGCTGTATTTATCATCCCGCTCCCAACCACGGCAATTTGGCAGTGAGATCACCGGGTGACGAGGTTAACTACTAAAGTTGCATGTAACTTGGAGCCTCCCTCGTGATGATTAATCAAGCGAGCCCCTTTTTCCCTGCATCGCATGCAGCGTCGAGCATCTGTGATGGTCAAGGCAAACAAATGGCGTTTTGCCTTTGTTTCTGAAGATGATGCACACCGAACATCCCCAGTAATTAATTTTACATCGCTTCATCTGCGGGGTCCCAAAAGCTAATGAAAGTGTTTTCATGTCACATTGGAGTTCAAGATCCTCAAACTGAGTTATGAGGGGAATGAAGTAATCGGGCCTTGTATTAATCACATGTTTAGGTCATTACAGAGTATGATATGGATTTTAATGTGTGTTTCAAAGTTGGTTTATTTAATTAATTTCAATTTATTGATGTAACACTTTTCGCAATTGCTTCAATGCTGGTTCCATTAAGTTAGCAGATGCACTCATTTGAAGGTTTTTTCTTCTGGATAAATGGACCAAAATTATTGATGGCTCATCTTGAGGTGTGCACAAATGTTTTTTCCCATAAAATGGTACCAGCAAAACAGGGTTTTCTTGTGACATAAACTGAAGACTTTAGACTATTCAAAAAAAGGACAGTCCCTTTGATTATGTCCCATCTCATGCTCCCGTGTAAGGATTTTTAAAATAAAAATTCTATGAATTTTTTTTTCCACAGACAAATAGATTTTTAATGATATCATAAACCAGAACTCTTTATTAAAGATGTTTTAAAAATCCCTATGGAGAAAATCAATGTGAAAAATACTTCTGGACCCAACGGCACTGAAAAAGTGCAGTCACTATTGTCCAGTATATGAAATACACTCACTTCAATGTCACGATTTCATCAAATCACTTAATAGAATTTCACTGTTAGAAAGAGTTGAAATGACAGAAAGCTGATAAAAATGTTCTTAATAATTTTTAAATGTGCTGTGTCCTTCTCAATAGTGCCGCACCCACAGAAGCAACTGTCCTATAACACATCCAAAGCTGGGGTGGTAAAGCTCACTCAAACCCTGGGCACAGAGTGGATCGACCGAGGTGTTCGAGTCAATTGCATCTCCCCGTAAGTGACCATGGACTGTGCTTTCTGGGTTAAAGGGATAGTTCAGCCAAAAATGAAAATTCTGTCATCACTTACTCATCCTCAAGTTGTTCAAAACCTGTATGAGTTTCTTTGTTCTGTTGAACACAAAAGAAGATATTTTAAAGAATGTTGGAAACCAGACAGTTGATGGTAGCCATTGACTTCCATAGCATTTTTTTTCCTACTATGGAAGTCAATGGCTACAGTCAACTGTTTGATTACCAACATTCTTTAAAATATATCGTATTGTGTACAACAGAACAAAGAAACTCATACAGGTTTGGAAAAACATAAGGGTGAGTAAGTGATGACAGAATTTTCATTTTTTGGGTAAACTATCCCTTTAAGTCATAATTTCACTGGAATACATTTTTATTGCTGCTAACTTGATTATTTCCCTCTACATGCAATCTTAAGCAGAGTCACATGCTACGGTTCTTCCCTGTATTATGTTTTCGAATGTAACACATGAATCAATGCCAACTTTTTGTGCAAACAAAAAAGGCCTTTCTCTCTTCATATGTACATTGCACCAATTAAACAGAGTGAGCAGTTGTTTGATATTTAAGTGGAAACTTAATTTGTTTTGACAGGGTCAAAAGCATTATTTTCCACAATGGGCCACACAATTGAGACTCAGTTACTAAATTACAGTGTGAAACAATGCAACCCGGCTTAATTGGATGACGTCTAGAGGGATGAGTAGAGCAAACAGTTTCTTTAATTGTTATATTCAATTAGGGATTCAAATTAGCCTCTTCAGCTGAAGTGTCAGCAAAACAATGGCAGCCTTGTTTGTATCTATTTGTCAGCGCAGTTCTTCTGAGGAAAGGAAGAAAAGAGCAAGAGGAAGCGTGCGCGTGTCGCTTGAAGCCGAGCATCCCCAAGCCCCCGTGGTTCCCACAGCAAATCCGCAACACTCGTGCATGTGCTCTTTATTCATTTCTGTAAAGCACCAGCTTGTTTTCTAATTTTAATTTGCGAGGAAGCAATTCCTTTCTCTCTGCCGAACTCCCACTCCTCCCTCAAATACGAGGTCTCTCAATGGGCCCCTGATTTCTGTGAAGTGACGGTTGGTAAATATGCATACAGGCGGCGGGACCACAATTAGCGCGTGTGAGGTTGACTGCCACCTGATTTCATTGGCAACTTTAGCCGCGACAGTGATAAGCTGCATTATCTACAAAATTGGCTGAGGGAAAACAGTAAGCCTTTGATTGCCAGGACGGGTTCCCAGATAAAGCTGTGCTGATGAGAAATATAATTGAGATTTAAATATGCTAACCAAAGGTGTCACATGCTACTTCAGCGCCTCTGATTTAGCCGCGGTGACGGATTTGGTATCAAGTTGAATTGAATATATTCGGCCAGGCTTAAATGTCGTGGAAGGCTGTTGGGGATTTGGTGTGTCATTGAGTGTGTGAACAGACAGGCTGCATTTCCCATGCGGCTGTCTCTCTGTGAAGTACGTTCGTTCCAAATTGGTGTGCATTTCCCTTAGTTAGGGACAAAAGCGCCACTGAAGTTCAAACATAATTTCCAATTGATGTGGTCAGTTGTTCCAGCACCTCTTTAGTTAACTTTTAGTACTGACTATTTCATAAGGAATGTGCTCAAATGGAATAAGGAATTATTAAAAAAAAAAATAAGAATAAAGGGCAATAATTGACTTTATCCTTTGGAAATTGTTTGGATTGTGTGCATTCTGTACCAAATGGATTAATGGAAACAGCATATTAATTTATTAATATATTATAACATAATATAATATATATATATATATATATATATATATATATATATATATATATATATATATATAAGCAGCCATGTTACTACAGTTTTCTGTGTCACCTGATCCTTCTGAAACCATTTTAGTATTGGATTTAGATTTGGTGCTCAATAACTTTTTTTATTATTATCACAGTTAAAAAAAATGTTGTGCTGCTTATTTTGTGGAAACAGGCTTCTGGAAAGATTAATAGAAAGTAATAATAATATACCACTTACTAGATAGTAAATAGGGTCAGTTTTGATTTCATGTCAGCTTGAAGACTTCTGAAGTTCAGTTAGAAGTGTGTCAATCACACTATCCATCCATCAAAGCAAAATGAACCAGTGTAAACACCATCAGAGCTGTTCTGCTCAATACTGAGGTCCTTGAAGGATAGCCAACTTCATTTTATGTCACTGTGACTGCTATAACTGAAGCAAGTGGCCCTGAAACAACACTGTCTCCCTGCCTCTCATGTCTGATCTCTCTCTTTTTTTTTCTCGACAGTGGTATTGTTGACACCCCTCTCATCCATTCAGAGAGTCTGGAGCCTCTAGTTCAGCACTGGCTGTCAGATATCCCAGCCGGACGACTGGCTCAAGTGACAGACCTCCAAGCTGCAGTGGTATACTTGGCATCTGACGCCTCCGACTACATGACAGGGCATAACTTAGTCATAGAGGGTGGTCAGAGTCTGTGGTAGAGAAAGTTTGCCTCTCAGATTTGGTAATGAACTCTCACCCACTGTTCCTAAAGGAGAGTGAGTGACTAACTTGATTTTAATGATGCAGTACATTGGTGAAGGGATGTACTGCACATTTTAAGTAATTAAAGAATCCAGCGTAAGAACTTGTATAGTGTCTCAATTGTGCATTTTTTAACCAGTGCGTTTTGGACAAAGTTTTTATATTTGAACAAATTTACAATAAACACTGCTTTCCACAACATGTTTTTGTTTTCCACATTTTTCAGATTAAAAGGCTCGTACTTGCGGTGCGGGTCACATTTATCGTTGCTTGGCTAAATTTTGCGAGCAAAGTCCAGTCTTTCCAATAGAAATCGGGAGTTTCGCGTCTGCATGAAAAATTCTGCAACACAGATTTTATCCGTGTTCAAATTTGTCTTGTGAATTTGCGTGCTGACCAAAAAAAAGCTCCTTGGTGTGAAAGTGATTTCTGCGTGAGCTTCATACCTCTCTATGCTATTGACAATGAACAGTTAACTTTTTTTGCCTGCAAATTTTTGAACAAACACCTTACCCCTAATATTCAACTTCGGCGTGTAACCCATTCCATACTGGCACAAATTATGCTCAAATTGTGCAGCTTGTTGTGGGGAGGTGTGCTATTACTTTTTAAAACCTTCAGACTTACAGTTTTGTGTGGAAATGACTAAGTTTCACATTGGTCAAACATGACAGCACAACAAAAAAAATGCTAAGCTACAACTACTCTCCAAATGGTATTTCCTGCTAAATTTGCTCCCTGATTCAGATGCATCATAAATAACATTTACGATGCATTTGTAATGATACGTATCCCAAAACTACCTGCTATCACACTCGTTTAGGTCTATCCTCCCATGTTCAACCTTGTGTATAACACTACAAGTCTCTTTCACCATCACCAGCCCTGCAAGGACCTCTTCCCACTGTTATCTTAATTGCTCTCTGTTCTGTGTATATCCCGAAAAACAATACTTAAATGAAAAGGCCAGTGGAGAACTTGACCCCATTCACTGCAATTATTCTAAAGGAGTGTCCAATTAGTTCCATTAGTAAAGCAATAGGATTGCAGGTATACACATAAATGCCTGTAATATTATGCCATCAGCTCGGATACTCAGGCCAGATATTTACATAATTAGTACTGTAAATGAGGAGATTGATGTTGGAGAGGTTCATTGTTATGTTAGATCGGTGATTCTGTTACTGATCTGAATCCCAGCATCACATTAACTATCAAGATATTCACGTTTAGATCCAAGAATGCAAAATATGCATGTTTTGATGTTTAAAATTAGAAATACTACTAATCAGGACTCAATTGTTATTTAATGCAAAAGCTGATGAACATAAAACAGATCCTCTGAGTAGGTTTAAAAATTAGTCTCCTGGTTTCACAGACAATGTTTAAACCTAGTCCCAGACTAAACTGCATGTTTGAGCTGTTTTATCTGAAAGCAACTTGCTCTGACATATTTTAAAATATGGTGGCATTGTTTGTCTCAAGATGCACACCAGTAATGTTTTTTTTTCTAAGGCACATTTATAAAAGCTAATTAAATGTCCTAATTGTCCACATGCCTAACTTAATCTGGCCTAATCCTGGTTTAATCTAAGACCTTTCTGTAAAACCAGGCCATTGAGTGCTAATAAGAACATCAGTGATTAAATTAAAAAGTGTGATTCATTATCTGTCCACTAAGTGGAAGCATGGAGTAAAAAAGCTTCAGTTCAGTGTGTGCTTTTTATTACCAGCCCAGATCACTGAAGAACTATCCAACTGTCATTGCCCATTGTCTTCATTCTTTACATGGGAAATCTGCAGAAAGAAGATGATTGTTTAATATAAAATGCTGCTCAAACTACTTAAATAAAATTAAGAATACTAGGCTAAATATTTGCTTTATTATTCAGTCTATTGATATTTCACTGCTACAGAAAAACATGTTTTTGCACATCACAAATTACTTTTAGATTTAGTAGTAAACATATCACTGTGAAAAAGGCTATTTTTTGAATCCCCATTTATTCAAAGTATTACATTTTTAAAAAAAATAGTGTACTATAATAATAAAGCTTAAAAGATATGTGCATATATGTAAAAGTTAATAATAAATATGTATTTAATATTATTATAGAAACTTAAATTGTATGTGTATATATATATATATATATATATATATATATATATATATATATATATATATATATATATATATATATATATATATATATGTGTGTGTGTGTGTGTGTACTTTTTTCCTCACTATTTCTGTCAGTTTCTCTACACACTAGAAATTAATGTGGGCACTTATACTGCTTTTTCATATTTCTAAGTGAAAGCGTGGGACTGGTGGCAATATTTGCAAATCCAAACTCTGTGCAGCACTATACCAAAAATAATTTAAGATATTAATCTAAATGTTTGTCTCACGTATTATTTATTATACTTTTCAAATGTTATAGCTGCATTTTTTTGTACCATAAATGACTAGTACTAGTTAAAAAGGGTCACAAGACACATTTTAATCAAATCTATTGCACACCTCTGTGTGAAAGGTTCTGACTTCCACTTTTTGACCACTGCTGCACAAATTATGATATATTTTGTTAACTGCTGTAAATTGTTCTTTTTGAAATCCTAATTTGCCTTGAACCTCCTGCACCGTAGGTGTTTTTTTTATCGCTAGGGTAGAAGCATTTCTCTTCAAACCTATGACTCCTCTATGATGTGTAAGTGATCTTGAATACATTATTGATGACCTCCTTGAGCTGCAATTACTGTCAGGAGCGTGGGCACGGC
Source organism: Gila orcuttii (assembly GCA_026230005.1). NCBI lineage: Eukaryota > Metazoa > Chordata > Actinopteri > Cypriniformes > Leuciscidae > Gila > Gila orcuttii. The sequence goes on from JAPDVR010000011.1 coordinate 39,652,678, forward strand.
TAACTGTGTTGTGCTAAACACGTCTTCAGTGGAAAAAGCAACTTGTGCTTTGCTTGTTCTTTTTCTCTAGAAGTCTAAGTAAACATCAGATTAACTTTGATAAATGTTTGACAATTTCTGCATGGAAATATAGAGATGCTGGCGATATGAGTGTCAGCGATATATTATTGCTGTACACCATAGGACAGACATTACTTTAGTACAATGTTTTTTTTTTTCGATATACATAGTTTCTTCTGTACATGGTATATATATAACTCGTTAATGCAAATATCTAAACCTATTACATGGCAGCAACTCCATTTAGGAATGTAGACATGGTCAAGATAATCTGCTGAAGTTCAAAGTGAGCATCAGAATGGGGAAGAAGACTTTATTGACTTTGAACATGGTGGCATGGTTGTTGGTGACAGTCGGGCTTGTCCGAGTATTTCAGAAACTTGATCTACTGGGATTTTCATGCACAACCATCTGTAGGCTTTACAGAGAATGGTCTGAAAGAAAAAGAAAAAAAATCCAGTGAGCAGCAGTTCTGTGGGTGAAAATGCCTTGTGGATGCCAGAGGTCTGAGGAGAATGGCCAGACTGATTTGAGCTGATAGTTACTCAAGTAAGCACTCTCTACAACCGAGGTCTGCCGAAGAGCATCTCTGAACGAACAACACCTTGAAGCAGAAGATCATGCTGGGTGCCACTCCTGCCACATAAGAACAGGAAACTGAGACTAAGAACAAAATTGGAAAAATGTTGCCTGGTCTGTTAAGCTTCGATTTCTGCTGTAATATTCAGATGGTAGGGTCAGAATTTGGCGTAAACGACATGAAAGCATGGATCCATCCTGCCTTGTATCAACAGTTCAGGCTGGTGGTGGTGGTGTAATGGTGTGGGGGGCATTTTCTTGGTACACTTTGGGCCCCTTAGTACCAATTGTATATCGTTTAATGCCACAGCCTACCTGAGTATTCTTGCTGACCATGTCCATCCCTTTATGACCACAGTGTTTCCATCTTCTGATGGCTACTTCCAGCAGGATAACACACGACACAAAGCTCAAATCATCTCAAACTGGTTTCTTGAACATGACAATGAGTTCACTTTACTCAAATGGCTTCCACAGTCAGCAGATCTCAATCATATAGAGCACCTTTGGGATGTGGTGGAACGTGTGTGTGTGTGTGTGATTTTAGTTCATTTTTAATTTTAAGCTTTAAATTAGTTTCCATTTTATTTTATTTTAGTATTATTTTGAAATTAATCTTGACCTAAAAAAAACATCTAGTTTTATTTGTTGTAAGTGGTTTACATTATATATATATATATATATATATATATATATATATATATATATATATATATATATATATATATATATAGCCTACATTATGCAGCAGCCTTAGTCTATATTAGCTGAGCTGTCTAGAGAGATCTTAATCTGTTTTGTATTATAAAGTGAGTACAAATGTCAGGCTCACACACATTCATACTTGCACAGATGCCACTGCACTGTAACCTTTCTACGCTGCTAAACAGTTGACATTTGGGAGTCCTTGCTTCAAACTTGGGAATAACAGCGAGTTGTAATTATTTGCATTTTACAATAAGCAATTATCGATAAACCCAAAATGGTCAACCCCAAGGGGGGCTGAGGGGGGTCATCACGGCAGTGGTAGCTGTTATATCTGTTATGAAATTTTAATTTCAGCGAGAAAATGGCTGACCGTAGACAGACTTGTTTCTCTGAAGACTTTTAGTTGCATTTCAAGCTGTTTGTGAGTGTACAGGAGTTTAATTCTGATGTGTAAGCTCTGTTTATGCCCTGTTTGTGATCTCATGTCTTATTGATGATAGCAAGCTTGCGCTGTTTGCTCAGATCAGGCTCACCTGCTGACATACAGGACTTCAAAATGCATTATGGTGCATAAAAAAGGTACATTTCCACTAAATAATAAAAAGGTTCAACATTTTGTCAACCTGTGCCGTACTGCTCGATTCTATTCGAATAGAGGCGGGAAACCGGCCACACAGATGTGCATTATTCATGTAGACGACTCTGAAGTGTACGACACATCATTCTCACAGATTACGGGCTTGTTTGACCGTAGCTGCCTAAACATTGAACCTCATGAATTACTGATTCACAATTTTTATTTGAATGCTTGCTTTTCTGAGTCACAACAGAATCAATGGGCTGTTTCAAAAACAACTGGTTTGTATCTGAACGTCATGAATTATCAAAGTTGGCTTTCCTAGATGTGCTGTCACAGAAGTCATGTAAAAAAAATCAGCTGATTAACATTTAAATACTTTGTTTTATGCATCATAGCTCCCTTTTAATGGTATGTCAGCCTACTCATGGCTATATTAACAGCTATTTTTAGTCAAGTAGGCCTATAGCAGTTTTATACTTTCAACCAAATTCTTTGAAAATGTTAATCAATGTTACATTTAAATGGGATAGAGAATAAAATCTGATAAGAATTGTAGGCTACCATAAATTGAGCTTCCTAAACTCAAATATCATAAACAACTAATGTGTGTGTGTGTGTGTGTGTGTGTTCTTAAAGTAAAAGAAGCATTACTTTTGAAAAATGTGAGTGATGGGCTTTTTTTAAATGTAATTACAACCTACTGTATGTCTGTCTATCTATTTTTTTATATATATATTATATATATATAATATTTTTGTGGCTATAGCTATACAAAATGCTTAAGGGTGCTCCATTGTATACTCAGTCTAAAAAGAAAAGTTTATATCTATACACGCTGTAAAAAAATTATATGATCAATAAGTTATGACAACATGTTTTTACATTGCTCATTAAAACTGTAAGTTATACAAGATTCATCAAATTTTTAAGTCAGTTTAATGTAATTTAAGTTGAAATGACTTAAAGATCCAAGTTGATTGTACTTAACATTTTAAGTCAGCAACTTTTTTTACTGTTCAGTTTGGTGACAGTTTGTTTGAACCTTCAGAAATTAATTTCAGCCCTTCTGCTTGTGATCCTTAAATAACCTTCAATACATTCTAAATAACAAACTAATAACCTTAATTGCAGATATAAATTCACTATGTGCCAATTTCCCAAACTCTTGTCTTTTACAGATTATTGCAATATACTTCATCAGTTTTCTACAAATTTTTCTTTTCTTTTATTATCCTCAGACACCTGTTTTTCCATTATATACAGTATATTTGTCTTCGACTGAAGCTTGTCTGCTTGTTAAAACGGGAAAATTCATAGTACAACCAATTTTGTACTTTGTACATGACATGAGTCTAAACACAAAGTTATGAGTTTGTTGAGCTGAGGTTGTTTTGCCATTACATAAGCAATAACTTCTGGTGATTAATGAGGTGGCCTATTACCTAACACACTGATGGTATACTTGTTTTCTCACAGTGACAAGCATGTTCCTTAGGGAAGAATTCTATGGGGAGCTGGATGCATATGTCTTCTGCCATTTTGATGAATGAAAAAGTTGACTCATATGGTGGAAAATTGTTGTCTCTCTTCATAAGAGGAGTTTGGGCTCGCTGCTGGTGGCCCTAAGGGACGTTTAGAGAAGAAAAAGAGAACAACACGACAAATATGTCTTATAAAACCGCTCCGGAGGAGTTCAATTATGTATATTCAACGTATGGCATTCAGTATATGTTAGCGCAGCACTGTAAGTGTGAACTGTAAGTTGATGCAGTGTCTGTTGGTTTCAAATGTGCTATAAAGAAAGCACTATAATGCACTTTCAGCACATCTAGTTCTTGTTTGTAAAGCAAAAAGTGATGCAATTTTCTTTAGAAAGCTTCCATTATGATAAACTGGACAGAGACTTTGTTTCACTGGCTCTTGAAACACCAGGGCAGGAATCCTGTAAATAAAGCCTCATTTTAAATTCTATTAATCTATTAATAGATGCAACTCACAGCCTTGTGTTATTGCTGGAACCTCATTGCTTAATTTATGCACGTCCAGAGAAATCTCATTTGCATTCTATAGACATTCCATATTCTACTCGTGCGTCCAGAGAGATCATTTCAAAGGCAGATTCAGCTGCTGATGGAACATATCCATTTGAGCTACAAAACAAGGAACACAATTCAGATTAGAATATGCATTATCACAGATTAGAGATGTCATTATTACTGGGTTTAGATTAAGATCTGCTTGTGGGGAAAAGATTTCAGTCATGAAAATGTCTTAAAGAAAAAGGAGAAAACCAAAAACGAGTTCTGCATACATTTAATACAAGCATTCTAAAGCATTCTTGAACACAAGGGCTTCTAGAGTTATTTACAACTGATTTTATTTATATCCTCTCTTTTGGGGTGTATATGTCAAGCAGACTTACATATCTCTATTGATATTGCTGCTTGTGAATCATGCATGACAGGTACTCAATAATAATATGTGCGGATTACTTTTGACATCTGGCTGTTGGTGACGGCAGCTTTGTTCTATGGTCTGAGTTCACATGTACCACATCAAAGACTGGTGTTTCTCTCTCGACGAACATGCTGAAGGATGATTTCACTGACTTTTCCTTTAAGATTGTCTATTAGAAGTGGCCTAGAGAATCACATGCTGAAAATATTACAAAAATTCCTTACAAATATGTAACCTGGTTTCCACTTAAATAGTTACTAGGTAATGTTAAAACTGTAAAATCATGCTAAATAGGAACTGTAAATAATACAATTATATAAACATTATTTTTTCAATTACATATTAAGACTGGTAAGAATTTTTGATGTTTTTAAAAGAAGTATCTTATGCTCACCAAGGCTGCATTTATTCGATAAAAAAAAAACTGTAATATTGTGAAATATTATTACAATTTAAAATAGCTGGTTTCTATTTTAATTTATTTTAAAATGTAATTTATTCCTATGACGGCAAAGCTGAATTTTCAGCATCATTACTCCAGTTTGTTCACAAGATCCTTCAGAAATCATTCTAATATGCTGATTTGCTGCTCAAGAAACATGTGATATATTGTTTTTCAGGATTCTTTGATGAATATAAACAGCATTTATTTAAAATTGAAACAATGTGAAAGACTTTACTGTCACTTTTGATCAATTTCATTTTGTTAAAAAAAAAAATCATACTGACCCCACACTTTTAATACATATTTTATCAAATATTGGCTTTAATAACAGTTTTGTACAGGTCTGATTTTGAGAAAATTGTTTTAAAATGGTACACCTCGTTGTTTTACTGAACAATACAGTCTTAAACATCTAATCACGCTTTTATTTTTCTAGTTTTATTATTTCCAGAATAAATATTACATCCAGAGATGAACGACAAACTTTGACCTAAAATAAAACAGATGGACAGGAGGTAGAAAACAACAGGAGAGGGCTGTAACTGAGGAAGTGAAGATTTAGTGGGGTTGAGAGGTGCCTCTAAAGACTTACCGCCGGCTCATGAGGGAAGGCCACACTGAGGGGGATCGATACTCTGCTAATGCAACTCTCATTATTTCTCGGAATAAATTCTCCTGACTCGGGGACCGACACTAAAAGCACCTGGTGGTATTTCAGTGGCTCCGGGGGGGGGGGCCCATGGGGTCCCAGGATGGCTGCATCAGACTCTGGCTGGCTACTAAAACTCCAGACAAGCTTTCGAGACCTTTAGCACCAAGCTCTAAGGGGACACATTAACAGAGTCTCACAATAGGCATTTTGATGTGTCTAACAAGAACACAATAAATTGTCTCTCATTACTCAGTAATTAACTCCACAGTCCCATCCCCCCTGCACTGACACCTAAATCACCCTTTCTTTCCACAAACACCCCCTAACACTCTCCTTCCCTCCGCCTGCTCTTTAATTTCCTCTTCTCCGTGGGGCGTAAAGGCAGAGAGGTTTCACACCGTACTCTATCATTCGCTGCCATATGCGCTCTCCCTCCCCAGCCCATCTTCAACCCCACCTTTTACCCCGTCCCATCCTCGGAGGCCTCTCATAGGGCAACACCTGGAAAAGGGCGGGGCCTTATGACTGGGGATGATGGGAGTGAACCTAGGAGAATCTGCTTTGCTTCAGCAAAACCTAAAACTGCTACCAATCCCTCAGGCCTTCACTTTCCACAGGGCTTTCCACAATCCTCCACTGTTAATTGTTAAAATGAGGTTATTAATTGGACGCAGAGGAAAATCACCTGTCATGTCAGATGGGGATCTCTTACTGATTGAAAGGTATCTCTGATATGAGCCCATGGGCTTGATGGGCCTGTGAAACGCACACTGGGATTGAACGTCTGTATAGCTCAAAGGCATATAACCCACCCTAGTTCATAAGAAGGGGAGATCACTTTTTAATTGTGTATATGGCTGACATACATCCTCTCGGATGGCCCAGATTCAAAAGCCATGAGCTGTTTGATAGCCTATTGGGGACTAGATAATCCTGGGAAATAAGGGATAATGGACTTCACACATGCACAGTTCAGCATTCATATTCAAGAACATTTCCACATCATAAGACCTCAATAACTGCATAACATTTTGAAACATACAGTAAACATTGACAACAAACTAGATTTTTACATGAAAGTATAAATGGTGTTTGCTCATGCAGAATAGGGTATTGTGGATGGTTGTGTATGAGGATGCTTTGGTGTCTGCCCCCCACCACCACCACCGTATAATCCATTGTGAGTGCCCTGAACAGTAATAAAACCATAGAATAATCAGAAAGTCCTTATGAACAATGAAAAGACAGTCACAGATGCAAAGAATTAAACTAACTTTTGTGAAGTTCTTTAAATAGACGGGAAGACCATATGCAGCACCATTACCGAGGCCCAACAGCCCCTGTGGCTCCCATAGCTATCAGGTAATTTGACAAAGATCCAAAAGTTGTAGACATGCAGATGTTTACCATTTAAGCAGGCATCTGTTTGCTCAGGCAGTTTATGTCAGAGAAAATGTGACAGGCCCCCAAAGTCTTTTTAGAGAGCAAATTAAGTGAATTTTTGTAGTGCATAAGACAGTGAAAGCCATCTGATTACAAATTAAGTAAACTGAAAATCAAGCGATATAGTCGCTCCATATTATGTCATCATTCTCATTATTTTGTATTTTTAAAAATACAGTAGAATAAGAAGTTTACACCACTGTTAGGGAAATTATGTTTTGGGTGTTTGTACACATGTTTTCAGACAACGATGCCGGTTCACACGAATCTGCGAAAACGATTAAAAACGCTGTATTATGCATGCCAGGCCAGTAGTTGGCGATGTCACTTTGTAAAGAAACACACCGCACCAACAGACTGTACACTTAATACGCATGAGAATGGCAGTATCGTATTCATAAATAAACTTGCAATTTGAAACCGTTTTCAAAAGTTTGCATTTTCAAAACGCCATTGTCGAGTAAATGAATGACCAAAATGCATAAAAAGTTTTCAGTTTTTAGTTGAAAAAGGTGTTGTGTAAACGCACCCTAAATATTGTAGAATCAATAACTATAACATTAGTATTTTGGTGGAAACTTTAACTATGATAATAATTTTTGTACCAGTCTGAGTTCGAGGAAATTGTTATAAGAAAAAACATACAGTAACTCAGAAAACAAATCAGGATATACAGATTTGCTTGTGGATATCAAGTTTATATGCTACAAGTCCCCTAATCAAAAGTCTGCATTTTTTTTCTAGGATGTGATGCTACTAATCTGGCAAACATTATGGCAAATCCACGAAAAGCGCAATTTGATTTGTTGGGTAACTGATAAAAAAGTATTACGATTGTTTGTGTAAATGTGTATCAACCATTTAGGATTATAGGAAAAAAGGCAGCACTAGTCACTTCTTGGCTAACTGCGCTGAGGTTTTCCTGCTGTTTGAACAACCATGTTACTCAGTGGGTATCTCTATCTGATAACTGAAAACAAATGTTTAGCAAGCCAAGATAACACAATAACACTGCCTGGCGTGATCGTTCTCTTACCTTGACCTCTCCCTGAAATAGATGCCTGAATTACATGCACACAAACACACGAACAAAAGTGTTGCTTTCCCCATTACGTGACGAGAGCCTGGCGCTGACAAAAACGATCTATTACACAGTCGCCGTGCACTCGAGAGAGCAGTCTTCCTGAACGAAGAACAAAGGTTGATGGGCCCTAGAAGGACAAGTGTCCTACAAAACAATGTCTCAAACTGGCTGTTAAACAACTGCACTCTAGTTTAAACAAGCCATCAACATGGGGACACACTGAAGGCCTTTTCTCTCCACTTCGCTCTTCGTTGTGATAAAAATCAACATACGCTGGCACAAGGGCCTGTTATTGTGTAGAACTGTTTATCAAGTGAAGCTCATAGGATCATTTTTCAGCCTTCCGATACACAACCTGAAAGTGCTTAAGGTTAGTTAACTTTAGTGCTTCCATATTTGATCACTTCAATAATAATCGAACTGAGTCAAAACATGTTAAAGGGATAGTTCATCCAAAAATGAAAATTCTGTCATTAATTACTCACCATCACGCAGTTTCAAACTCTTAAGACTTTTGTTCATCTTTGGAACACAAATGAAGATATTTTTGATGAAATCTGAGAGCTTTCTGTCCCTCCATTGACAGCTACGCAACTACCACTTTGATGCTTAAAAAAGTTCATAAAGAGATCGTAAAACTAATCCATATGAATCAAGAGGTTTGGTCCAAATTTTCTGAAGAGACTTGATCACTTTATATTATACAGATTGAATTTAGGCTTTTTGATCAGCGAACATAAACTGAATGACCGAATCCAATTGACGCGTGAGAACAAACCTCTTGTGGAAGCTCAAACGTGCTGCGTAACATGAGAATGAACCTCATTTGTTATTGCAAGTTACGTGAACATACTTGAGCTTCGGTTTACCACAACTGATGTGTGAGTTGAGTTTTTTTTTTTGAGAATTTTTATTTTTAGGTGAACTATCCCTTTAGGGAGCCTTTTTAACAGGAGGTCTTGTGTTATTTAGGAGAAAGCCACTCACCTTAACCAATCAGAAAACTTGGAGGCGCTTCTCTACCACTTCAACCAATGACGTGACTTTAGGAGTTGGACTATGGAAGATGGGAAAAGTAGCAATTTCATGTGAAATCACTTATAGTAGCTTTAAATGTCATGTTTATATTTTTTTATTTGATTATTCTAGCTCTAAATGGGCATCTATTAGCTTGCTTTGGCATAGACTAGTGTTCTTTGATGCAAAATTAGCAAAGTGACACGAAATTGAAATTGAAACACGAAAGTGTTCTTCCAACGAAGCAACTTTGGCGTCTTCAGTTTTGCAGGCTCCTTAGTGATAGCAAACCTCAGAAATTTCCATCGCTAGCTCAAGGCATTCCCCTGTTTCATGGCAGATGTCCCTAAGTCCACAGTCAAAATCACAACTGCAGTTCCAGTTGGTGTGTGCAGGTTCCGCGGGTGGAGAGAAAAGCATGTAGGTAGGGCAGATGGAGATAGCAACTCGCTCGCATGTTTCAGGCAGCATGAGGAACAGGTCGTAGAATCGGCAGAAGAGACAATTCAGTACAATCCCAGCACAGAGCTCTGAACAACAGAAATAAGAAATCATGACATACCTAAATCATCTATACTTTATTCATGGCTGCATTTAAGAAGCAGTAAAGAAGTGTGTAAAACCACCGTAATGGAGAGTACACTTGCAGTTTATCTGTTTAGTTAGCAGACACGTGAGGTATCTAAAATATGTACAGATGCTAGTTATATATCATGAAATCAAAAGGCAATGATTGAAAATTTGTATCTAAGTATCTAAGATACACCAACTGCTAACTATAAAATTCTCCCTATGCTCTCAAACTACTAGCATTTTTAGCTAAAAAATGTTGTCAACATCTTTAATTCAATAGTTGTATATTTATCTGTCATTTTTAATTAGTCATTCACAATGCTTCATGGTATTGTAGTTCTTTCACACATTACAGCTGTCTTGTATCTTTGTTTTTTGTCCAATTTTCAAATGCTTTTTTCCCCCCTTCAAATCAAAGTTTGTAAAATTTATGATTCACCTCATAGCTGGTTGGTTTGGTTAATGGCCTTAACTCTTTTATGAAGACTTTTGAAAAATCCCTATAAGAAAAAAAAAAAATACTTTTATGCTCCAAGAAATTTTATGTAGTCATGTGTATTTAAGATACACAAAATGCTAACTATAAAATGATCATTAACAAGACAAAAGAATCGGCTAAAAATGTAATTTCCATCACTTCCATCAAACAAACTGCATAATCTGAGATGAGGTGGAAATTTCTAAAATATGACAAGATGCATGTATATAAACGGATGGGCATTGTTAATGGGGAAAGAAACTAGTGAGAGAAATCTGTTTTGTACAAAAGTTTATTTTCTAAAACCCCACAGGGCCAAAGTGTCTATAGTTGAAGAAACACCCTTAAACAGCTGTAACATACCAGTACGGAAACATTGCATGAGGAAAAACTGCTTTTTTGTGTGGTTGTCTCTAGCAGAGCTAGATATTGTGATTTTGCTTATAAGTTAGTTAACAGACTTAACAGGCTCTATCACACTTTTTGCACATATTCAAAAATGTGCTACAGTACACATTACAATATGCATCCATTTAGAATTTAATTGAAATAATCACATCTGTCCAACACAGCATGCCGTTACCATCAAATAGTAAAAAAAAACGTAGTCAAAAAGCACAAAAATTATGTCAGAAATGCTGAAATGAAGCACTTCAATGAACGAAATGTGGCACGATCATGCCGAGAGAAAGCCCACACAGTGTTATGTATGTTATAGAACCTAAATGCCTCTCTGAAAACTCTCACCTTGGGAGTTTGGCTGATGGGGATAGACACTCAAAGGCCCTTATTGACCTGCAGTCTGTCTGCACCTCTTGTATACAACAGTTTAAAAGCCCACCAGCTCTCGCAGGGCACTTCTGTACACATGCATAATTTACTGAATCACCTTTTCCTTCCAAAGAGAGAAGGAATAGTGCTGTGTGGAGATGTAATCAATTATCATCTGTCTGTATAGGTGTTTTTCCCTAACAAAATCATCTGTGCTCTGCTGGAGAGAGACAGAGACTTCCAGGTGATTAAATAAATGGAAGAATGACACTGACTCAAAATAATTAGCAGGATTTTAGCAAAGTTGACTTAATGTGATGGTCTGTTTTTAAGAAATGTTTCCACACAGCCTAGGGTCTTATGTAAATAAAAATAAACCAAGCTTCAAATGGGGCTTTCAAGACTTTAAGTAGATTTGAGCATAATGCAGGACAAAATACCCTTGCCTCTGAGCATAACAGTTGGAATTAGATTAACCTCTGAATATTACACCAGGAAAGGCATTGTAACGCATGTGTAAAGCTCGACACTACGACATAATGACTGCTGCACCTTAACTCATCTGAACCTACTGGCTGAATGAAGGGAAATATATTGTTCTAATTAATTTCATATTGAAAAAGCTGTTGAATCGTAATACTCATGCAAAAGAGTTCTCAGCACATGATTTTAATAATTCATCTCTATATGTTTAAGTTGCTGCTTAATTCAGTTATTCAACTGATGTAGACAGCTTTAAAATCACAAGCTTTCCCTTAGTTTTCATTTTAAATTAAAGATATGTTTTAATCATTTACAATTTAAAAATGCATAATTATTTGCTGCTGGCAACACATAAATTCATTAAAAAAAAATCAAAGGATTAAAAAAAAACAAGATAATGTATAAAACCATTGCTCATTTGAGAGAAAATTAGGAGTTTGAATTTTAATACAAGACAATTCATGGTGGCAGCTGATGTTGTAATTATTATTCATTAGAGCCCTTTAGGGCACTATGGGGGTCGAAAGAGGAAGCTGGCCAATCCCCAAACCCAGGTGTGATGATGCGTGACTCACCTCCTCTCTCCTGGGAGTCAGACAGGGAGCTGCTGGAGGAGCCGGCCGTGCTGTACCTGTCCACTGAGCATAAGGAGTAAGTGAATTCTGTAGAGTCCGTGTCTGCTTCTCTCTCCCAGGGATCCACCTCAGGAATGGGTGAGAGCCTCCCAGTTGCTGTGCTGTTGCTGGACACCTCCGCTCCTGAAAAAGAAAAGGTGTTTTTGAATAATCTGCATGCTTACAGTGCATTTATATTGGGCAAGATATGGTTGATTATATTAATCTACACTCTCAGGTAGAAAAGCTGTTATTGGGGTGGTATCCTTTCAAAACATACTAATATGTATCTTTAAAGGGATAGTTCACCCAAAAACGAAAATTACCCCATGATTTACTCACCCTCAAGCCATCCTAAGTGTATATGACATTCTTCTTTCAGACGAATAGAATCAGAGTTGTATAAAAAAATGTCCTGGCTCTTCCAAGCTTTATAATGGCAGTGACTGACCGTTTATGTTTTGAAGTTCATAAAAGTGCATCCATTCATGATAAAAGTGCTCCACACGGCTCTGGGGGGTTAATAAAGGCTTTCTGAAGCGAAGCGAAGCAAAACGATGCATTCGCATACAAAGCGTATGCGTTCTTACGGCAGGCGTCCTACGCAAGTCGACTTACGCCAAAAGAGTAACACTTGACGATGTATGACGTAGATGTAGGAGTAGCGTAAGCTTTGACGACTCTCACGGTTCAAACAAACAGGGCTGGCCAACAAACTCAAGCTCCTCCGACATTTCTCTTCTCTAATTCGTGACTGGTGTTTTGTTTTGCTCTATCCTCTGCGCTTCCGCATTCGTCACTGCGTTATGCGTCATGTCAAAGGTTACTCTTTCGCCGTAAATCGATGCGTACAGCCGTCTGCCGTTAGCTAATTATTTTAGTCGATAAGTTTTAAATATGGATATTTTTCTTACACAAATACATAGTTTCGCTTCAGAAGGCCTTTATTAATCCCCTAGAGCCGTGTGGAGCACTTTTGTCATGATGGACTTCAAAACATAAACGGCCATTCACTGCCATTATAAAGCTGGGAAGAGCCAAGCCATTTTTTAAAGGGGTCATATAATGCCATTTTTGTACAAGTAATATGAATCTTTAGGGTCTAAATGAAAACTTTGTAATATACTTTTATTACAAATTCTCATTAGTATTGTAAGAAAACACTCATTTTACCTGGTCAAAAACAGCTCTGTTTTCAGCACACCGTTTCAGTGCATATGCCCAGGGTGCGAACTACGGGGGAGCTAGGGGGAGCTCGGCTCCCCTTAATAAGACATGGGCTCCCCTGAAAACGTGATTCGTGAAATTTTGGGGGGTCTCAAAAAATATTGACAATGTTTTATTTTGAAGTGCAATTTCAGTTTTGTGTAATGTGATCATCGTGGAGTACCTATTATGTGTAAAATAGCAAAAATATCATTCATTCATGCATGACGGCGATTTAAACCTAATTCACTTCAATAAAGATAACTATACATGCTATTCTTGTCATAAGCATCAAGGTGTGGTGGCGCTGCGCTGCAAATTCCAATCATGTTTAGTAGGCTACATGTTAACTCAAAGATTCGTAGAAAAAATATATATGGTGGAGGCCATTGATCTGCACGCGAAGTCCTTGAAATCCATTCTGTGTTAAGGTAAGGCATGTTATTCCCAATTATGTGTTGTGGCTGGGTTGTTATAGATCTGCGTGACTCTCGTCTTAGGCCTAATTGAACGGATGAATTATGGTATTCTTCTGTAGCCTGATGAGTAATTTAACCCTTGTTCAAGTGAACTCAAAGACAGCCTATGTAGCTATAGACTATTTGTGGATGGCTGTTTGCTGTTTGACTAATCAATTTGTGTCGATAAAGTATAATAGGGTGAATCCTGTATATAGTACTTGCATAGTGCATACACTTGTAGCTGTTATGTATCTTTGGAAGTCCTTGAAATTAATGGGTTTGCACACGCAAGTGCAGGAACACTTGACTTAATGTGATGCCCCCGCACCCCCCCCCCTCCCCAACTATAGTTGGTACCGATTCTGTTTTCAGGACCAGCTTCTTAGCAAAACCAGTTCTCTTACGAGAGGTTCTCTCGTATTGCGTAAGCTAGCTTACGCTATGGGAAAGATTCATCTTTGCTGAGAGTTTGAAGCCAAAAAATTATTTCATAATTTGTATCCATTGACAACGCAGTTCCTCTGCGGCAGACCTAGAGCAGGCTAGCTAGCAGCTCATTGGTTCGCTCAGAGAGAACTGCTTAAGCCTATGGGAGAGCGGGGCTGAACCCGCTACCAATGGGAAGCGCCCGCGTGCTCATTGCATCATGGCCCGCCAGAGTGGGCGTGGCTATGGTGTATAAAACAGTCTCTCCCAGGCTTATATGATGATTCATTTCATCTTCAGCAAGCTACACGCTTCTGCTGTTCTGAGAAGAAGAAAAGCCGTCGCCGTCGAGAAGGCATCACTCTAGCGAGCTCACGGACCCTGAAGAACCCGGCCGTCTTCGCCACCTTCAGCCGCCCTGCAAGCTAGCGCCATCCGACGACTGTATCCTTCTCTGTTTTAAAAGAGCTGAGCGTCTTTTTAAAGATGTCTCGAATTTCCTGCGGCTCTTGCCGCGCTCCTCTCGAGGACGGAGACCGCCATATTGTCTGCGCTCTCTGCCTGGGACTCGAGCACGCAGAACTCGCCCTCGCGGATGGAGGATGCGACTTCTGTGAAAGCCTGCCGTTGTCGTCCCTGCGGGCACGACTCCTGGCGGCACAATCCGCTCCCGCGCCGCCTCTCTCTTCGCCGCGTAAAAAGAAACGCCGCGCCCAGAGGCCGCCGGAGCCCCCTGCGGAACCATGCGGGCCGCCGCCGCCGCTTCCCGCTTCCCGCTCTCCCTCCCCGCCCCAGCCGGACATACAGTTGCCGCCGAGTGGCCGCTCTGTCGCTTCCGATGACACCGCGGAGGAGAAGGACTCATGTTCACTGCTCGCTTCAGACAGTGAAGACTGGTCATCTCGCGGATCCACGAGAGAGTCGGCGGGGATCCGCGCCGGAATAGAGGAGGAACTAATGCGCCTCCTCTCACAGGCCGTTGAACGCCTCGGTCTCGAGTGGTCTCCTCCACCCGAGCAGGCCCTGAACCGGATGGACGGCAGCTTCTTTCATCGGCGCTCGACCCCCGCGTGCAACCGGGCCGCCCCATTTCTGCCTGAACTTCACGCAGAACTGACGAAGTCCTGGAATACTCCGCTCTCGGCTAGAAACCGCTCCGACATATCCGCCTCGCTGCGCTCAGTGGACGGAGCCGCCGAAAAGGGCTACTCAACCATGCCACCTGTCGAGGACTTGGTCGCCGCACACCTCTGCCCGCCCTCTGCTAGATGGCGCTCTTCCCCCACGCATCCTTCGAAAGCTTGCAGAGCGACCTCGAGCTTTCACGCTCGCGCTTATGCCGCCGCTGGTCAAGCCGCCGCAGCGCTACATTCTATGTCTGTCCTCCAAGTACTACAGAGCGATATTCTCCGTGAATGGGCCGAGAGCGGTAGGAACCCCTCCCCCGCTGTCACGGACCTAAGAAGTGCTACGGACCTCGCCCTTCGCGGCACTAAAGCCGCCGCACAAGCTCTGGGGAGATGCATGGCCAGTATTTGTGTAGCTGAGAGACACTTATGGCTAACGCTCGCCGACATGGGAGATTCTGAGCGCGCCGCGTTTCTTAACGCGCCCCTCTCCCGGACGGGCCTTTTTGGATCTGCTGTCACGGGAATTGTCGATCGCTTTTCCGAAGTCCAGAAAGCTACCCAGGCCATGAATTTGTTTCTGCCCCGCCGCGCTAGCTCTTCCGCAGGCCGCTCTCGTGAGCCTCCTGTCAGAGCCCCACCGCAGCGCCCTCCTCAGCAGACTCAAACTGCCCAGCGCAGACAGGGCGGCCGCCCTCGCTCTCGCTCTGACAGCCGCCGCAGACCGCCGCCCCCGAGGGGCCCGCGACCCAAGATCACGCTGAAGCCTGATCATCAGAAGTCTGCCTAGCAAAGTTAAGAAAACGACGGCGCTCTCCCGCTGCGGCCGGACCGCCGTCAAAGCTTCGCCCTCTGCCAGTCCCCGTTGTTTCGCCGACTGCTGTAGTGTTTACCGCCACAAACAAGCCGGAGTCCCTACCCGCTTGCGAGCGACAAAAAGCCGTTTTTACGGCTACCCAGAGAAATCTCAAAAAGAGAAAATTTGCCGGTTGTGTAGAAAATGTGCCCACAATCATGTGTTCACCCATACACACAAGCATAACATATCCCGTGTCTCTCTCAGAGCCCCTTCACATGAGACGGGCACAGCCCGCTCTAACATCAGAGAAAATAAACACGCCCATGAATGCATGCACGTGTCCCCTCTCTGCTCGCTCTGTTTCACGGCCCATAGACTCCTCTCTGAGTGCAAGTCCCGTTGCAACACACATTCAAAGCGCGCCCACACTCTGTGTTCAGCCCGCTATGTACAGCAATCAGGGCGTGATAACCATTCGGCCACTAGCCGCATGCTCCAAAGCGTGGGAAGCCATTCCAGGCATTTCCCCGTGGGTGCTAAGCATTATAAAGAACGGCCATCTGCTACAGTTTCGCCGCCGCCCGCCTCGTGCACGCGCTCGGCTCGAATCTACTGTCAGCCCGCTGGCCGCCGGCACGCTTCGCTCAGAAATTGCGACGCTGCTACAAAAGGGCGCCATAGAGAGAGTCCCGCCATCTATGACCGAGTCGGGGTTTTACGGCCGTTATTTTCTGGTTCCCAAGAAAGACGGCGGCCTCAGACCGATTTTAGATCTCAGGTCTTTGAACAAAGTGCTCATGAAGAGACCGTTCAAGATGCTCACTACCAGGAAACTCCTCGCGCAAGTGCGCCAGGGGGACTGGTTCATCTCTCTAGACCTGAAAGACGCCTATTTTCAGATACAGATAAATCCCCGTCACAGGTCATTCTTACGTTTTGCCTTCGAGGGTCATGTATATCAATACGCCGTCCTCCCGTTCGGCTTATCCCTGGCGCCCCGTACATTCACGAAGTGCATGGATACGGCGCTCGCTCCCCTGCGGAGCCAGGGGCTGCGCATATTGAATTATCTGGACGACTGGCTGATTTTGGCCCAATCACAGACGGAGCTTCTGTCGCACCGCGCAGTTCTCCTCGACCATCTGAAAACACTGGGCCTCTCTGTCAACTGGACAAAGAGCTCCCTTCAACCTAGTCAATCGATTTCCTTTCTAGGAATAGATTTGAACTCGGTCTCAATGACGGCTCGCCTGTCCTCACAGCGTGCGCGCAGTGTTCAGCGTCTAGCCGCCTCGTTTCAGATGGGCACCCGCATACCCCTGAAAACCTTTCAGAGGATGCTGGGTTACATGGCCTCAGCCTCCGCTGTGCTTCAGCTGGGCCTTCTGCACATGCGCCTGCTTCAGCTCAGGTTAAACAGCCGTGTACCCCACCACGCGTGGAACACAGGCCGCCAGCTGGTCAGGGTTACGCAGACATGTCTCACGGCGCTGCAGCCATGGACAGTAGCAGAATGGTTTCGGCAGGGCGTCACGATGGGGACCTTTTCCCGCCGAAAAGTCATCTCGACAGATGCATCCAACACGGGTTGGGGTGCAGTCTGCGAGGGCTCACCGGCCTTCGGCCACTGGTCGACTCAGGAAAGCCCCTTACACATAAATTGTCTGGAAATGCTTGCGGTCGAGAACGCGTTCTCGCGCTTCCTCCCGCTCATTCGGGGACACCACGTCCTGATCCGTTCGGACAACATGGCTGTGGTCTCCTATATCAACCGTCAGGGCGGTGTCAGATCCAAGAATCTCTTTCTACTGACACACCGCATTTTAGTTTGGTCTCAGAGCCGCCTGCTTTCGCTCAGAGCGACGCATGTGCCGGGCCATCTGAACGACGGTCCAGACATACTATCCAGGAACCTCATCTCCATATGAGAATGGTCCCTGAACACACAGACGGTCCAAATACTGTGGCGGCTATTCGGCAGAGCAGAAGTGGACCTCTTCGCGTCAGAAGAGAACGCTCACTGCCCAATATTTTTTACGAGGAGCGAGGACGCGCTAGCCCAGGAATGGCCTCGCCGCCCACTCTATGCATTCCCTCCGATCGCTCTGTTACATCAGGTAATTCAGAGGATCAGGGACACACGCCACTCAGTGCTCCTCATAGCTCCGCGTTGGGAGAGTCAAAGTTGGGTTCCGGAGCTCACTCAGCTGTCACAGACAGCCCCGTGGCCCATCCCAGTCAGAGCAGATCTCCTCTCTCAAGCTCGCGGCACGATCTGGCACCCCCATCCACAGCGCTGGGCGCTACATGCATGGGTGATCAACGACTATTCGTCGATTTGCCAGAGGGAGTAAGAAACACTATCATACAGGCTAGAGCACCTTCCACGAGAAGGCTCTATGCGTCTAAATGGTCTGTGTTCTCAAAATGGTGCACCGACAAACATCTGGACCCACGGTCATGCGAGGTACCGTCTTTGCTAGTTTTCCTTCAAGAGATGCTGGACAAGGGCAGGTCCCCCTCCACTCTCAAGGTTTACGTGGCAGCTGTCGCGGCGTTCTCTGAACCCCGGCGCGCTCAGTCCCTGGGCAAAGACGAGTTAGTCATCCACTTCCTCAGGGGAGCTAAAAGGATGAATCCTCCGCGGCCCCCGTCGGTTCCTATCTGGGATCTTTCTATAGTCCTCGAAGCTATGAAAGCACCCCCGTTCGAACCGCTGGAGTCTGTGGACCTAAAATACCTCTCGCTCAAAACCGTTTTTCTGATGGCTCTGTCCTCAGTAAAACGCGTGGGGGATCTTCACGCGCTCTCATCCAGCGCCGCGTGTTTTGAGTTTGGACCGAATGATTCAGTCGTCATTCTCAAACCTAGGCATGGCTATGTCCCGAAGGCGATTGGTACCCTGTTCAGGGCTCAGATTATTTCTCTATCGGCTCTGCCTCCATCCGATAGTGAGCGCGACGCTAATCTCCTCTGCCCGGTTCGGGCTCTGAGATTGTACACTACGCGCGCTGCCGCGTTCAGACGCGCTGAGCAGCTTTTCGTGTCGTTTGGGGGGCGCACCAAAGGTCTGGCCGCCTCAAAACAGACACTGTCTAGATGGATAGTGGACGCTATCGCTTCTGCTTACGCATCAAAATGCCTGCCCTGCCCTTTGGGCATCAGGGCGCACTCCACCAGAGGCATGGCCTCATCGTGGGCATGGTCCTGTGGAATTTCCATTCATGACATTTGTGTGGCCGCGGGATGGGCCTCCCCGTCCACTTTTGTCAGATTTTACAATTTTGAAATTCCCGCCTTGCAGGCAAAACTACTAGCTGTCTAAAAACCAGCTCCCTAAGAAGCTGCATCACTGGGAGTCCCTCACACAACCGGTTCGCCCCTTGTGCTCTCCTAAGATGCTTATGTATACACTATGTGCCCACTCTGCCGGCCTCTTTGTACATTCACTCCACATTAAATTATTCCCCCGGTATCACCCTGGGATTCATGGGTGTTTTTCATAGCGCGCACGGCGTTGACCAGGTGTTCCCGTAGCGTAAGCTAGCTTACGCAATACGAGAGAACCTCTCGTAAGAGAACGAATCGGTTACCTAACGTAACCTCGGTTCTCTCTAGAAGAGGGAACGAGTATTGCGTTCCCGGCCGTGCTTGCGCTACTAGCGTTTCGCTTCACGCTGAAATAAATCATCATATAAGCCTGGGAGAGACTGTTTTATACACCATAGCCACGCCCACTCTGGCGGGCCATGATGCAATGAGCGCGCGGGCGCTTCCCATTGGTAGCGGGTTCAGCCCCGCTCTCCCATAGGCTTAAGCAGTTCTCTCTGAGCGAACCAATGAGCTGCTAGCTAGCCTGCTCTAGGTCTGCTGCAGAGGAACTGCGTTGTCAATGGATACAAATTATGAAATAATTTTTTGGCTTCAAACTCTCAGCAAAGATGAATCTTTCCCGTAGCGTAAGCTAGCTTACGCAATACCTGTTCCCTCTTCTAGAGAGAACCGAGGTTACGTTAGGTAACCGATTCGATTTACACTGACCCTCGTTTAGAAACCAGTCTGGTGAGAAATGATTAGCGCAAACATAAAAGTATTTACGTAGATCGTTGGGAATATTCCCTTAAAAAATAAAACTCAGCTACCGCGTCTTCAGCGGTTCAAATTTAGGAACATTAAAATGACTGCTGTGTTCCTTATTACAGCCAAGAACAGAACACCACAATCGCTTAGACGCCATTCTGCTCCAGTGTATCAACAATGGCGGGCTACGATGACAGCTCGCTCAGGGCGGGTCTGTGTTGAAACCAACGCTGCTGTCAATTATCAATCGTGGGAGGGGCGTCCGATTTAGTGACGTCACAAAATCGAACGGCTCAATTTGAGGCAGAGGAAAACATATAAGGAGATTAAAACAAAAACACTGGATGGATTTTTATCATTATATGATGCAGGGTTCTCAAGTCTCACGCATTGGCCGTGAGACACACGCAATTTAACCAGTTCACACGCCACACCGTGTATTTCTCACGCTGAAAAGGCAATGCCAACCAAGTTGTCCTGCAAGCTTTATATATAACCAGAGAACAGAGGTGGACAGTAACGAAGTACATTTACTTGAGTACTGTACTTAAGTACACTTTTTGAGTATCTGTACTTTACTTGAGTATTGTTTTTTCTGGAAACTTTTTACTTTAACTTCACTACATTTGAAAGACAAATATCGTACTTTTTACTCCACTACATTTCTGTCAATGTCCTTGAGTAGAAAGTAGTTATGTTTGTCAGGGCATGATTTCTTCGGTTTCTAAAACGTGATTGGTTTTTTTTTGCGGCTGACAGACAAGCCTATCGGTAATCACTCCTGTAGGGTCACGTGTCGTGAAGTTTGACGATTAGTACGATTTCTCTTTACTAGTGATCTGTGAGAGACAGTATCGTTGTCGCAAGTAATGGTTTGAAAGTTTGGTTTTCATGGCAAATAAATGTTTATGTTGTGCTGTTTGTTAAAGCAGTATTGCTGTTGAGCAGTTATACAGTTATGGTTGTAGCTAGTTTTTTTTTTTATTATTTACAGACCACTTGATTCAAATGTGCATGAATGGATACACATAGATGTGTACTTCTTTTGTTGGGGTGGTAGGAGTGTTAAATAAAAAAAATGAAGATGATTATGGCTGTCTTTTTTCTAAATTCAGTTGTTTAATTTCTATAGGTTTTGTGACATTCTAAAAGCTCCACACTACAAAACTACAAACTGGTCAGTGTATTCACTAGGTTGCTTCAGAGGCATAAGGTCCTGTAATAATGCAACAATAATATAACAATGCATTGACATTTACTTTGTACTTTTGATACTCAAGTACTTTTAAAAACAAGTACTTCTGTACTTTTACTTAAGTAAAAATCGGTCTTTACAACTTTTACTTGTAACGGAGTAATATTTGACCAGTAGTATCTGTACTTTCACTCAAGTAAGGAAGTTGTGTACTTTGTCCACCTCTGCCAGAGAATGTCTAATAGAAGAGAATTGGCACTGTCTGGTTACTTCCGGTTTCTGGACTGGCTGCAGTAACACGTCTCTGTCCATGCGGGGGCGCTCGCAGGCGAGTGCAGAATGAATGGGAGTCTATGGGGTTTCACCCCCAGAAATCCACTTTTCTCAGGATGTAATTTTTTGTCAAGTAATTTGAAAGTTGCATTCAAAAGGGGGGGCTAAGATAATACACTCAGCTGAAAATTGCATTTTTAAGTTCACTTATCTGTTCTAAAAATCCGTTCAAAAATGTGATGACGTCACATAATAGCAGAATGCTAGCGTGTTCCGGCCAACAACGACCTAACCTG
Organism: Gila orcuttii; assembly: GCA_026230005.1. Classification (NCBI taxonomy): domain Eukaryota; kingdom Metazoa; phylum Chordata; class Actinopteri; order Cypriniformes; family Leuciscidae; genus Gila; species Gila orcuttii. The sequence continues at coordinate 39,674,485 of JAPDVR010000011.1, forward strand.
TAAGAAATCGAAAGGACATAAGTTCTCGTTCATTCGACTTTTGGACAATAATCTATATTGAACTTGTGGAATCAACAATAAAATCTACGTTGATTCAACGACAAGCAGGAGAAAGGGATACATTTAGCCGTCTAGCTCCATAGACTCCCATTCATTCTGCACTCGCCCGCGATCACCTCCAGTGGAATTCTAATGGAACTGCAACCAAGATGATATACAATGGGGCTAATAGGAAGTGCCAAGGCTCTCCGTTAGACGGGCTCTGATATAACATTGTATACGAGGCGCAGGCACACAAAGTGAAGTTTCCTGCCGCCATCACGTAACTCATCTCGGTCAGATTGCGTTCGTTACTAGTAGATAGATGCGCAAACACACGGAAGTTGACGGAACATTCTCGGCCACCGTACGTTCGTTACTAGGTAACCAACAACATCGCGCGAACACACGTCGTGATGGAGAAGCCTAGTTGGAAGAAAGCTCGTCTAACATTTTTAGCCTAGAACATTTAATATATAGCCCATCGTACACATTATTATTGATGCAGTCAAAAACTCCACAACTACTTTGCAACCAGGCCAGAAGCTTTGGCTCAGTTTGGCTAGCTTACGTTATCTGAAACTAAGGGAAATGTTAGTGGGTATGGGAAGGAATGAAGATGTATTTCTTCATTTTATTTTAAATTATATATTATACTGTATTACTAGTATTTCTAGTTACATTAAGGCTACATGTATTAAAGCAGAGTGCTCTGGGTAATATTTTATATCCTGTCAAAACATACATTAATCATTGCCATTGCATTTGTATTTTTCAAAGATGTCAGGGAAAAAGCAAAACGATATTTTATCATTCAACACATTCAAAATGCAAAAAGATTTGTTTTTCCAAACTGTTTGGAGCAATTTGTTATATTTTTGTAATTTTTGTATATTTGTAATTTTGAAATATAACATTAAAGAGTATATTTGATGTGATGAATTGCTCTGTCATTTATCAGATTTACCAATTGTTATCATTTCAGTTTGTGCTGGTTAATTATGAACAATGGGTAAATTGGGGGGCGGGGCTCCATTAGGGCTCCTCCCCTAACCGCATGTGATCTCACTCCAAGCTTTTGATAAAACTTGAGAACCCTGTATGATGGTTGTGTACAGGCACTGCCAACAAACATTTCAGTACAATCAACTTGTAAAAGTGCATGTACCATTATATGACCCCTTAAATATAACTGATTGTATTCGTCTAAAAGAAGAACGTCATATACACCTAGGATGGCTTGAGGGTGAGTAAATCATGGGCTAATTTTCATTTTTGGGTGAACTATCCCTTTAAGGTACTAATATGCACCCTTTGGGTAAAATAAAGTGTAAAGGTGTACCTTTTGAAAGGGTACTGCCCAAGTGACATAATTTCTACCTTTTTTTGTGACAGTGTAATAAATGAGATTATACAAAAAAGTTCTATTAATTTTGTTTACTGTCAATCTTTCAAAAATGCTCTAAAGCATTAAAGGAACAGTTCATCCAAAAGGAAAATGTGTATGGCTTCCTATTGTGGATTTTCAGTAAATATAAACTCAGTCTTTTCCTCCCAATGCTTTCATATGACTTCAGAAAAGTCTAAATATAGCACCAGAATTGTATGGGGAAATATTATGATGCAATTTGTGTCCTTTTTGGAGCTTCAATGCCCTGGTCCCCATTCACTTTCGTCGTAAAGATGAGTGTAGAAAAAATAATGGATCCACAAGTTGCAAACAACCAGATATAGAATGCAACAGTTGGGTTCCAGAAGTCAATTCTTCAATGAAGACTTTTAAAAAATCCCTATGAAAAAGTGGGCGGAAACTGTTGCACTCTATAGTCCCGCCCCAAACTCACGCCATTGGCCTTTTTTTTTTTTTTTTTTTTTACAGTTTTTTGGAAAGCTTATTTATACCTGCACATTTACTTTTTTTGCAATGCTAAAATCACTTAAATACTCTAAACATCCCTGTCAGAAACAAATCCACCTCTATATATGCAAAATAATCAATGTTCTCTAATCCACCATGTCAGTTCCCGTTTCAAAAGTTCTTTCATCCTGAAGCAATGTTTTTCAAGGCTTGTCTAGAAAACATGCTGATATGTGTTCCTGTGCTCTCACTGGTTTCAAAGTGAGCCCAGAAATCATTCAATAATGAATCTGCCAGATCTGAATGCAAACTATTAATGAATCATTGCTTTGGCTGCACTACCTTGTTTATTTTTTCTTCCACCTATCCCAAATGAATTATTCAATGTGCTTTTCTCTCTTTTATTTAACATTTAATGTCTTATGATTAATTAACACGTGGGACATATTTTCCGTAGAGGAATCTGCATTGTTAGTCTAAAATAAAAAAAAAGAAAGGAAAGACAAATGAAAATGGCTTTGGGCTGTATTGGCCTTTTTTATTCTCTCTCTCCTTCAGATTGAATAATTTAGAAAAGAGGATAAAGAATTGTTTCTCCAGAAAGTTCTGTAGTTTGTCTTCACTGTGTTCTCGTTTTGTGAAGTGAAAATGTCATGATATGACGGATGTAGAAGATTAATCTTTGTTTTATTACGGGAGAGTGCATGCTCTTTGACAATACAGTCACAGGATTTAAACAGCAGATTCTCAGGTGTGCCATTATCAGCTGTTCTCAATCACAGCACAGCTGTCATGCATAACCATTTTATGCATGATATAATTTCTAATACAAGTGTTTATGATAAATAAATATGGAGATCTAAGGAGTCATAGACAGTGTGACAACTAACCCCAGTCTCCACTTCTTTTAGTCTCTGAGTAAAATCCATAAAAAAAAAAAAAAAATACAATTTAAGATTTTGGGGGATTTACTGGATGGGGATATAGATATTTATAGGGGAAAAGGGATAAAAACAGATCCATTATGTTAGGGGACAGGATTCACCTTGCCTATTTCTAACTGCTGTGAAAGCTAATGCACTCATTCTTCAATCAATAACCATCTCAAAATGAGTGAGAAAACATTGTTCTCATAACATACATAATGCACCATACCAAAAATCGAACAGTGTTAGACTAATGTTTGAACATGTTACATTGCTTATTACTAACTTACCAGCTTTTACAAAAGACCTTCTCTCTTCAGTTTTGATCAAATCAAGCTCGATTTCAGAGTTTTGTCCAGCCATATCTGTCTTACAGTGTGATTAAAATATCAAAGCAAACATCAAGTTAATAATGAACCGATTCATAACCCCCAAGACACTGCTATAACTGTGTATGAAAACTTACCATTAATAGCCTATAATCTTAGTGAAGCAAATATAAACCACATGAGAGCTCTAAGCATAATGCGCGACACGCCTTCAGCAAAACAAAAATAATCGCATGCGCATTTAAGCAGTTAAAGCTACACACGTCGGTATTTCACTAAGATATATAATAAGAAAGTTACTGAGATTTAAAATGACAGAAGTATACTGTCATCAAAGCAAAGGGTTTCGTTTCTCTCACACTCCCGCTAGTCGTCACTGCTGGTTTAAAGGAAGCATCAACTTTGATTGACATGTGTGACACACCCAACTCAAGTCTACCGATGACGTCGTGCTATGGTCGTGACGTGTTGCGTTTGACAACAAAAACTCAAGGTAACGACACGCTTTCTCGCGTTTTTCATTCAAATATGATTAATGGATTGCTAGATCTCGCTATCAATGTTCTCTTTTTTTACAGTCTATGGTTCAAACACGCCTTAAGATGCATATTAGATGCTGAGGTTTCGCACTTTTTTTTCTCAATTGGGTGTTTATGCATGTTGGCCCTGTAACACTCCCACTAGGTTTTTTGGTATAAAATATCCAACTCTTTTGTCTTGCTAAAGAAAATGTAATAGCTATACTGTATATTTATGTTAAATACAATTAAATGAGAATTTCAGTTATTTTCAATTAGCTATTTTCAAGTTTTTTTTAAATTATTTAACAAAAGCTTGATTGTAAATTATGCTAATTAAAAATAATTTGTTTGCAAGTGCTGTTTACCTTGATTTTTTTCAAGCATGCTTTTCAGTGAAATTATTCACTTGGTAAAGGTGCAAAATTGTTTGTGGGGGAAATGACAACAATTGGACAGTTGAGAAAAAAAAGGCAATTTTGAAACATCTCCATACATTTCACACAATAAATATTGCAATAGGCCTATATTAAATATTAGTTTTTTTTACTCGTTTAAATTGTCATAGTCTTTAAAATGTATACATCTTTGATTGATTTTCATATTGAAAGTCTTAGTCTGGGATAAATGATATAGTATCTATATGTACTAAACTGCATTGGAAAAATGAATAATCAAGGCATAGTAAAATCTTTCCAAGACAGTTTTAATGTGAACTGGATATAACAAAAAGGGGGGAAAAAGTTGTAAGTGTTAATAAAAATCAACCCTTGGGACATAGAAAGTGTCAGAAGTTGAAGAAACCCAATTACGAATGTACTTGCTACTTCCAGCATTATTCACACAGTTTCACAAGAAAAAATACTTTTTTTTTTTATTCAGAGCCTTATGCTGTAGCCTGTAGCATTACTGCACTGAAGTTCAGTAGTTTTTTCTTTGCACACAAACATGTCTACACATACCTGTGTTCACACAAAACAATCTAGTTCAGCTTACAACACATTCTCCTCATATGAAAGCCAGTCAGTAGAGATAAACTGATAATGAGCTCTATTCAGATTTCTCAAGGTTTACAAGCCTGCCAATTTACTCTAACTAGCCTGCAGATTAGAGTTGCATTTTAAAGGATGCCCCGCTGTGTTTGCATATGTTTAGAGAACAAGGGGCCTGCTAATTGAAAAATTAAGATGTGGGTATGTTTGTGGGTTTGGACTATGCCAGATGCCGTCTTCAACAGTGAGTGCTGGTTAAGTGTGAAGAATATTACATATTGGATACAACAGGCAGGATACAGATTAAACTGGTTATGTTAAGATTTGGATTCCATCATTACAATATGTTGCTTTGTGCCATAATGATTATAATGAAATGCTAGTTTGTCATGTAGCTGATCCCTCATTTAAAGTGTAGACATGGTTCAAAAATATAATTAGATAATTTCATACTTTTAAAGGGGCTATATGTAGGTTTTTTCTTTAAAAAATCTTTAAGATAGAGTTTTCATTTGTACATTTATGAGCCAACCATATTGTAATAGTAAGAATGACACCTTGACTGTCCACCACGGTTGCCTCTATCAGACTGTAGGCTCAATTGTATGGAAGCTTATGTGTAGCAATATTCAATTTGAAATGTAATATGCAAAATGATAATGCAATATGTAAAATGACAATGCAATATGTAAAATGGCAATGCTGCATTTCTGTATTTAAATCTACATTTTCCATTACATTTGTGCAACGTTTGATGCAAAATGAAAATGATAATTCAATTATATAATTTACATTTGCCATTTCATACATATGTTTTAATATGTAAATTGAATACATAATTTTAACGCTTTATAAGTTGCAAAATTAAAATGAAAATGTATTAAAGAAATTATTAGATCTGTTTAAAATGTTCAAGCAAAAACTGTAGCAAAATTATCATTTAAATGTTATTTTTCTTAATTGCATTTACACTCACAGTTAAGACACTTGCGATTGCATTTTCATTAAATGTCCCGCAATGAATGTAGCAAAATTCAATGTGCAAATTGAAAATGCATTCCGAGCCGATCACGCCCCTGCCCCGCCCCTCCCTCCCGCTCGCTCTTGTCAATCACTGCATCAAGGCGGGGCTCGGCAACATTTTGAGGTGTTGGAAGGAAACATGGCGGCAGAGCTAGTACGAGCGTAAATTTACTGGCAGATGACGGGGAGCGTAAACAGAGAAATTGTAGTGTTTCCGAAGATTATTACACGTCTGCAGGTGATAGAACCAGTGCGTTGTTGGACCGTCTGGGAGAATGTTCTGCCTTATCACCCGTTTGATGTCAACATTATGCTGCGCTGTTGTTGTCTGATGCAGGACTCTGTTAATGATTGTTTCGTTTTGTATTAAATATTCTCATTGTCTGATACACATGCTAAACTTTATTCTTATTACTATTAACTATAATTACCCAATAATGTTGGAGATCCTACAGGTTTTCTTTACAAATGCATAGGCCTATTGTTGGTCGTAGAGCGAGACACCGCTTCACTGCTGTTCGCCCTGCGATCGACTGCTTTTGTCAGCCTCGTTGCCTGCTGTGAGTTTTTTTGTTTTCCTGTCTATCTTGCGTCTACATTACACCCATACCACTAAAAAGACGGTTTTTACCCAAGACTTGAGTCATAAATTAGTATAAATATTAATAGCATCACTGGTTGCATCATTGCTAACTTACTGTCCATCTGTTAAAATGGCGAATATGTCAGGTGTATGTTGTCTACCTTTTGGTGCAGATGAGAACAGATCTGAATTGCTCGCGGTGCAGTCTGAATTAGAAGCTGTAGAAAAGCAGATCCGTGACCTTCTAGAGAGAAAAGCTGAGCTGAGAGACCGGCGTTTAGCTCTTGAAACATCACGCGCTGATGCACACGGATCAGTGATTAACGTTAGTAACCCGCTGACGCTGACCTCGTCTACTCCGTGCGTTTCTCAGCATTGGTCCCGAGCGTCCAGGTCACGATCAGCCATGATTTCATTCACTCCGGCTCCAACACACCACCACGAACCCTGGGTGGGTCCGCGGAAGCCGCGTGCCAGGACAAGAATCTTTTCACCCCTCCCGGTTTTCGAGATCTCCACTCAGAACCGCTTCTCCCCTCTTCGCGAAACGGAACGCGATGCTGTGATCATCGGCGATTCCACCGTCCGACACGTCCACGCTATGTTAGGTAAAAGTAAGGTGCACAGTCACTGCTTTCCTGGTGCTCGTGTTCTCGATAACACTGCGCGGGTAACTGAGATCTTGAACGGTGACGAGCGCGTCGGAGCTGTTGTGCTGCACGCGGGAGCTAACGACATTAGGCTGCGATAGACGGAGGTTCTGAAGAAAGACTTCAGGAGCCTTATCGATACGGTACGCAGCACATCGCCTGAAACATCGATTATTGTGTCTGGACCGCTTCCTACGTACCGACGAGGGCATGAAAAGTTCAGTAGATTATTCGTGCTAAATGAATGGTTATTGCAATGAGCAGAAACTGATTTTTGTAAATAATTGGAATCTGTTTTGGGAGCGACCAAGGCTCTTCCGCGCTGATGGCTTACACCCAAGTAGAATCGGGGCAGATCTTCTGTCGGATAACATCTCCAAGATGTTAAATACCATTTGACTAGTAACCAAAAATCCAAATCACAGTCTCTACTGCACCAATTTAATTGATATTAATACTAGTGTAGAACATTGCATAGAAACTGTGTCTATTCCTCGTTTACTAAGATAAAATAATAAATCTACTGCGGGATCTAGAAAATCTGTAAATGAAATGGTCACAGATAATAATTCCGATGTTCTGTGCTTTACTGAAACCTGGCTTAAACCAAGTGATTATTTCGGTCTAAATGAGTCTACTCCGCCAGGATACTGTTATAAGCATGAGCCCCGTCTGATTGGTCGTGGCGGCGGTGTTGCAACAATCTACAGAGATATCCTTATTGTTACTCAGAAAACTCGTCATAGTTTTAATTCGTTTGAAGTGCTAAATGTTACGCTCTTAGATGTAAGAAAAAAATCCCTATTATCTCTAGCATTTGCTACCGTATATAGACCTCCAGGGCCTTACGCCAATTTCCTAAAAGAGTTTGCTGACTTTTTATCAGATCTTTTGGTCAACATCGATAAAGCATTAATTGTTGGAGATTTTAACATACACGTAGATAATTTAAATGATGCGTTAGGGGCTGCGTTTACAGATTTATTAAACTCCTTCGGGGTCAAGCAAAACGTCACCGGACCAACTCATCGTCTTAATCATACACTCGATTTAATTATATCATATGGAACCGATCCAACCGATATAGATATCATTCCACAAAGTGATGTCACTGACCACTACATTACGCACTGCTGTAATATGTCATGCTGCGCCACGTTATCGACCAGGTAGAACAATTCGTCCATCCACCATAGATCATTTCTCAAATAGCTTATCTGATCTGTCTCAGCTGCTGCCTGAACCCAAACAAACAGATGAATCAGACGAACTAACTAGCACTATGAGCACCATTCTCTCTAGAACATTGGATATTGTTGCACCCATTAGATTAAAAAAGGTCAGAGAAAAAAGTATAGCACCATGGTACAATAATACTACGTATGTTTTAAAGAGAGAAACCCGTAATTTAGAGCGTAAATGGAAAAAAACTAATTTAGAGGTCTTTAGAATCGCGTGGAAAGACAGTATGTCACTTTATAAAAAGGCACTTAAAACGGCCAGGGCTGAGCACCTCAGCAAATTAATAGAAAACAACCGAAATAATCCAAGGTTTTTATTTAATACCGTGGCTAGACTAACAAATAAACAGACGTCGTCTGAACAAAATACCTCGTTACAGTTTAGTAGTAATGATTTCATGAACTTCTTCACAGAGAAAATTGAAAGCATCAGAATCAAAATCGTAAACGTTCGATCCTTGCTCGCGCCTTATAATTCGGCCGCAATTATCACCCCGCAAGAACAATTACAATGCTTTACAACCATAGAACAAAAAGAGTTAAATAAACTTATCACTTCATCTAAAACAACAACATGTTTATTACATCCTATACCAACTGAACTACTGAAAGAAGTGTTACCTATAGTGGAAGAGCCTCTTCTCAATATTATTAACTCATCTTTATCTTTAGGTCATGTTCCAAGAACGTTCAAGCTGGCAGTTATAAAACCTCTTATTAAGAAACCACAATTAGATCCAAATAACCTAGCAAATTACAGACGCATTTCGAATCTTCCATTTATGTCAAAAATATTAGAAAAAGTTGTGTCCGCTCAACTCGGCTCTTTCTTGCAAGAAAACGACATCTATGAAAAGTTTCAGTCTGGATTCAGGCCACATCATAGCACTGAAACTGCGCTTGTTAGAATCACAAATGATTTACTTTTAGCTTCGGACCAAGGCTGTATCTCAGTGCTATATAGTTTTACTTGATCTTAGTGCTGCGTTCGATACTATAGATCACACAATACTCTTAGATCGACTACAAAATTACACTGGTGTTCAAGGACAAGCATTAAGCTGGTTCAGGTCATACTTATCTGACCGCTACCATTTCGTCTACTTAAATGGAGAAAAATCGATTATAACTTCGGCAAACTATGGAGTGCCGCAGGGATCTGTGTTAGGCCCTTTATTATTCTCAATATATATGCTGCCACTTGGTAATATTCTAGGGAAACATGGAATTAGTTTCCATTGTTATGCTGATGACACTCAAATATATATTTCATCACGGCCAGATGAATACGCTAAATTATCCAAATTGACAGATTGTGTTAAAGATATAAAAGATTGGATGACACGTAATTTTCTTTTATTAAATCCAGACAAGACAGAGGTAATACTTATCGGTTCTAAAAACCGTCCACAAAACCTTTCACAGCACGACTTTAACATAGTAGGATGCCCTGTTACTTTATCGCTACAGTAAAAGACCTGGGTGTTACATTAGACTGCAACCTGTCTTTTGAAAAGCATATTTCATATGTTACAAAAACTGCCTTTTTCCACCTTAGAAACATTGCTAAGCTACGTAATATGCTATCAGTCTCTGATGCAGAAAAGTTAGTTCATGCATTCATGACCGCGAGACTAGATTACTGTAATGCTTTATTAGCTGGTTGTCCTGCATCTTCAATAAACAAGCTACAGTTAGTCCAAAATGCAGCCGCTAGAGTTCTTACTAGATCAAGAAAATATGATCATATAACACCGATTTTATCATCACTTCATTGGTTACCTATAAAGTTCCGTATTAAATACAAGGTATTGCTTTTGACTTATAAAGCTCTAAATGTTTAGCTCCAGTCTATTTAACGGATCTTCTATCGCCTTACAATCCATCGCGCTCTTTAAGATCACTAAATTCGAGGCTTCTGGTCATTCCTAGGATATCCAGATCCACCAAAGGAGGCAGAGCATTTTCACATTTAGCTCCGAAGCTCTGGAATAGCCTTCCTGATATTGTTCGTAGCTCAGACTCGCTCTCCCAGTTTAAAACTAGACTGAAGACGCATCTATTTAGCCAGGCATTCATATACATTTTTTATCTTACAGTTACTGTAAATTCGGCCTATAGTTCATACGCCAGAGGAGAACTGGCCCCCGACTGAGCCTGGGTTCTCCCAAGGTTTTTTTTTCTCCATTGGGTCATCTGATGGGGTGTTAGGACCCCATTAGGTCACTGGATGGAGTTTTTCGGTTCCTTGCCACTGTTGCCTTTGGCTTGCTCAGTTGGGGATATTCAAATTAATTAACCAATCATACCATTGATCAGCTCTACCAAACTTGGATGTCTTTTTTCCAGTAATAAACAAACATTGTTAAGTTGTTTTGATTGATACTGTGAAGCAGCTTTGATACAATCTGTATTGTGAAAAGCGCTATATAAATATATTTGACTTGACTTGACTATTACTTCGAGATCGCAGAATATGACGGGTCAAATTCATAGCTACCAAAAAATTTGACCGCTCTTTCTTCATAACTGACTGTAATGTTCAATAAAGTGACTCATGTGATGTATGACCATCTCCCATTTATATTTTATTAAGCATATTGATTAGATATATTGATAAATATACTAGCTACAGTGTCACGGAATCTGACGGGTCAAATTCATACCGAAAAATGTGGCCACTCTTTATTTCACCATATCTGAATGTAATCTTCAATAAAGTGACTCATTTGATGTTTAACCATCTCCCTTTTCTATTTTATAAAGCATATTGATCAGATATTTATAAATATATAGGGTCATCACGGAATCTGACGGGTTTTGATGTCATCGTCTATAATTGGTCCGATTGAGCCTATTTTGCCGACGTTTTGCATTGGTTGGGGGCGGGGCCAACTTCACGCAGTGATTGACAAGAGTGAGCGGGAGGGAGGGGCGGGGCGGGGCAGGAGCGTGATCGGCTCGGAATGCATTTTCAATTTGCACATTGAATTTTGCTACATTCATTGCGGGACATTTAATGAAAATGCAATCGCAAGTGTCTTAAATGTGAGTGTAAATGCAATTAAGAAAAATAACATTTAAATGATCATTTTGCTACAGTTTTTGCTTGAACATTTTAAACAGATCTAATAATTTCTTTAATACATTTTCATTTTAATTTTGCAACTTATAAAGCATTATAATATGTATTCAATTTACATATTAAAACGTGTATGAAATGGCAAATGTAAATTATAAAATTGAATTATCATTTTCATTTTGCACCAAATGTTGCACAAATATAATGGAAAATTTAAATTTAAATACAGAAATGCATTGCCATTTTACATATTGCATTGTCATTTTACATATTGCATTATCATTTTGCATATTACATTTCAAATTGAATATTGCTACACATAAGCTTCCATACAATTGTGTGTGTGTGGAGGAGTCGGGTCCGAATTGGCGCAAAAATTCACAAAATGTGACGTTCTCGTCTACTTGGGCTTACATCCGTACGGAAGCAGCAATCGCTAGCAGTAGTGTTTCAGATGGACTCTGCGGATGGAAAGAAACAACCAGCCTCCAGCACAATTCAGACACCCACGGAAACTCCTCGTAAGTTAAAAAAAGAAAAAAGAGCCTTATCTAGTGCGGCCAACGCGCACCGAGAACGAGCATGACACAGGCTGCAGTTTCTCTGTACGGCCACTGGTGTCAGTAGAACTTCCGCAATGCTCCTTTAAGGGGCATCTGAAATAGTCAACCACTTTTAAAATATCAACTATTATACAATTAAATTGATTGAGAAAAAAATGGTCAGATTACTCAGCTACTTTTGCACTGCGGTATGCTCATCTGGCCACTGAAGCAGAACAGCGAGGATGGAGAGTCCAGGTTTATCCAGTGGAAGTGGGTTGTCGAGGTTTTGTGGCACACTCTACAACCCGGTTCCTCAGAGACGTCGGATTCAGTGGCCAAGAGTTGCGTCGCACAGTAAAGAACTTATCTGAAGCAGCAGAAAGGAGCAGCAACTGGCTGTGGTTGACATGTTAAGATTCTAGCTGGCTGTGTACAGGCTGCCACGCTACGGTTTCGTAGAATTCTTGAAAAACTTGAAGAGTCTGTTGGTTTATTTGTATAGGTTATTTACAGTCATTACGTTCCTGTGTGTATATTGCGTGAATGACGGGTGGTTGGGCAGATATTGTGTTTTTGCGGTTGGTGGTATGCCATACGGAACCGTTGCCACTGAAACTGCATATTAACGCACCAGTGGGGCTCGACAGCCTTAGTCAAACGGGTTGGCGCGTATGGTTGGGTTGCGGAGAGATTGTGAGATGGTGGTTAGGTCTCAGCAGCAGGAGGGATGTAGAGGTCAGTAAGCTGGGCTGAGTTGAGTGGGGGACGGAGGGGGGTGACTCTGGGACGCCAGAGACACTGTCGAGCCCTCTTGAGGTGTCGTGGGCTAGTCGATGAAACACTGAGGATGGAAGGTGCCCACTTGAAGACCCTAGAGATGTCCCCTACTCGGCTCAATCCAGACGGTTGTCGTGCTGGTCCACTAGGGAGACCACACTGTAGTTGCAGCCGTCGTGTGTGCTGACGCGCCAAGTACACTGCAGCCGTTAACACCGGACAGAAGGGGAGTCACACCACCATATGGAAAGAAGCGTAAATGGATGGAGAAGCATAGTTTACTGTAAAGCTACGTCTTAGTGTTGCTTATCTTGGCGAAAGCCGAGTACAAATCAGCATGAAGTTTTAACATCTACTCTCGTGTAATGGAAATCATGAAAAACTGTCAATAGGAAATAAAATATTTTGCTATCATAAAGGTGCAGTTATAGTATCTACCAGCAGGAGATAATTGTTAATGCTAACAAGCCAATTCCTGACCCACCTAAGGAAAAAAAACACATTCAAATAAATTAATCAAATGCTGTAGGTTCAGTACAATGCATGTTTCATTTCCAAAAAAGCATAATGCATAAAAAACATTACTTTGCAATCTTAATAACTTAAGATACCAAACTTTGGAAGATTTTAAAGCTATATATCATCCAAGGCCAACATGCAATTATATGCAGTTTTAATCAGTTTTGTTTGCATATGTTTACAGAACAACAGGTCTGTTAATTGAAAATAAAATAAGAATGCTTGACTATACCAGATGTCTTGTCAAATCAGGTGCGGAGTATGTGCTATCTTTAAAGGTACAAAATGTAAGTTGTTTTTTTTCTTAAAAAATTTAAATAATGAGTCAATACATCATCAATCCTTTCAAAATGTGTTTTTGTCTTACCCTGATTCACTATAGTAAGCCTATTATACAGTAAGTGTTTATCTTTTAGACGGGATGGAGCACGCTAAATCTCAAACCTCCGGGGAATCACCTGTTTTAAAGAAATGCAAAACGGAGGAGAGTCTGCTGGCAAAAAGAGAATGTGACAGAGCTCGTAATAAAACGAGAATCAACATTGGCTTGGCTTTTCGAATCGACGCGTTTTATTACTCAACAGGTGAGTAAGGCATTGAACATAAATTGCCATACTGTGTGTAGCTCTCTAACAGAGTTATTGTAAGGCATTATCTATTGTGAAGGGTCATATTCATCCTCACGCAGAGCCGACGCACAACCAAAATGTATGCAGTTTTGTTTTTTAACCATTAGAGGGCCAAAAGTTCCGTAGGCTGTGTCTGAAATCACCCCTATACCCTTATTTGGGGGGGGGGGGGGGCAGCCATTTGTAGTGGTGTCCGAAACCATAGTGGATGTTATAGAATGCACTCTTTCAATCCCTTAATGCATTGCACTAAACGAGTGTACAACTGATGTACACTCAACGACTAAAGAATACCCATAATGTACTGTGAGGGTCGTGCCGAATGATGTTGGGAATAGTGAATGAAGGTATAGGGGGTTATTTCGCACACAACTACAGCGTACCTTTGCCATATATCATGAGGACAACATGCAATAGGTGTATATTTGTTTGCTTTTTTGCATACATTTTACATTGTAAAATGTCAGACATGTTGGAATATAGTTCATAATACGCAGACTCGCAGAGTTAATATTTCCTTCTTACCTTGAGACAAAGACAGATAAAATGATCTTCCATGGAGTCATATTCTAAATCCAGTTGATAATTAATTATACTGCAACCTGATTCCCTTCCTCTAAATTATTTATGAGTTAACCCCTCTTTTATCCTCCAGTAATGAAATACATTATGCGTAATGACAAAAATAGATGAATTCATTTGTATAAAAGGACAAAAACCTTGCTGCTTTAAATTGAATGATAAATATAGCTTCCCATCCCCCATTCACAGACACTGAGTTCCAAGATTTACATCTTGATGGATGAGTTGAAACAAAATGACTTATAGACTCATACTTAAGACTCTCATGGATTTGATTTGAGTAAAATGAAGAGACTTGAAGTATTTTTAAAGCTGAAGAGTTTAATTTCTGCACCATTTGCATCACAAAATGCAAAAGAGAAATATTTGAACAAGTTTTTTTTCAGTTTTAAGTTTCTAGTTGTTCTTGACAGTTGTATCTAACACGGATAATTCTTCAATTTTAAAACAAGGTTATGATGACATCAGGCTGCTAATAATGCCAATAAATCTCCCTTGTATTATTCGGTTTTGTCAGGTTCTATCGTGAGGACAGCTACTTGACCAGGCCATCATACCAGCATATTCCAGTGAAAATGACAAAGAAATATCCCTCCCAAGGACAATCAAAATAGATATCAGAATTTCCAATTAAGACTACAGATAAATGACCTCACAATACTGCAAAATATAGCAAGAATATGAGAAAAGGAGGAAATTGGATTTGGTGAAGTTAAACAGTATATGACTTAAATCTTTTGGGGATTCTCTCTCAAACAAAGAAAGTGAAGATTTCCTAAGGCGATGGCTTCACTTGGGAATTCCCAGGGTGATCCAAGAGGGGATCGGAAAACCCTTGAAGTTATTCAACCCAGTAAATGACTAAATAGATTTTTTTTCTATTAACTGATAGCCCCACATTGGTTGAAGGCAGACTATTTGACTCTCTGTTTTTTATTTAATTAGATGTCAAAGTCAAAATGATCATCTTTGATGAATATTTTTGAATTATTGATATTCCTGGCAATAAATGGATATTCTAGTACAATATAGATATTCCAGTCTGAGGAGCAGATTATATTAACCTGCTTAGACACTTTGCAGTCCCATTTTCTTTTTTAACTTATTTTTATATTATTGGACTTCCATAATCCAAATTCTATATATTATTATTTTTCTTTCTTGTCTTCATTATGGCATTTCTGTTCTTTTTGATGAAAGAAATACTACGCCAGTCATTAGCAGAAAACAATTGACCATACGAATTAAAATGCACATTTGATTTTTTTTGCAACGAGAGCTTTTACCATTAGTGCAATTATGATATGACATCAGACATTCTCAGTAAAGTATTATCTTGTTGTTATTGCGTAAGACGGATTATGATTGGGTTTAAGCGCAGGCACATTATGAGGTGAGCCCTAAGTAGTGCTTAGGATGGAACAACTCTTTTATGGTGTCAACCAGATAATAAGCTCCTTGATTCATATATACTTTAAGAGTCAAGGGTAACACAATGCTAGCCTTGTATTTTCTCTCTCCATCTATGTGTGTGTGTCCTTGCTGGTAAGGATCTCTTTTGTCCTACATTTTCACAAGTCTGGTCTCCCTCCGTCTACTAGTGCTGCAGGCTTATCTTCATACAGCACTGTTTTTAAACACTGTCAATTCATCTCTCTCATTACCATCATTAATAAGGCCTTTGATACATCTTATTACAAGGTTAATTGGGACAAATCTGAAGCATATCCCCTGTATCTTTTAATGTGATATGTCTCAAATACTCATCGCTCAAGATAGACTGCATACCACAACTACAAAACAGCATAAAAGACCCTCTAGTGCAATGTAAACGTTCACAACAGCTGGTATTCATTGATTGGCGTTTTCCAATAGTGAGTGTTTTATTGTGTTCCTGGGTCTGTTTGATGTCTTACCTTGGACTGTTGTGCTCAAATGTGCTTTTAATGGTGGCGCCTATGTGCCAAATTGTTCATTAAATGATTTTAACAGTGCAGTGTAACCAACTGCTTGCTTGTTGTCAAATGTTCAAACTGATATGGGAATAAGAGCAGGTCATACTTATGCATACAGTACATACATACTTATTGCCATTCAGCCTATTCTGTACAAATATTCAGGACCAGGCAGAGTCTGCAAACCTTTTACGCACTTTATGGGAATATTGGGGAAAAAATCTGTGGAATACATTTAAACACATTGTGTTAAAGTCACCATGAAATCAAAATGGACAATTCTTGTTTTTTATGGCATATTGCAGTATTTATCCATGCAGAACATTATTATAATTTTTTTAAATTCATGTGCCCTCATAATCTTTAATCAAAATAACTTCCCCTTTGCTCTTTCTGCGACATCTTTCCTCTGATGACATGATTACTGGCGTGAGGGCTGGACAAATCTGTCCCTCACATGAGATCATAACAATAGCAAATCACAATGATTCAATCAATTCCCGATGGACAAAATCAAGTTTCGGTCTAAATTTTTTTTGGATTGTGAAAATTCTTTTTACTTGGATTGGTCTATACGTTACAATATATTGGGAAGAAAAAACTATTGCAACTTCCGTTTTATGCCAACCTTAAAATCATACGGAGAAAACCTAACTCATAGTAGCTAGTAATTAAAAGTTAGAAAATTTGTCATAAACAAACAAATCTGCTGAATCTTCCAAAATGATTCCAAAGTGAGTGTGCGTCTGAAAATGTGCCTTTTTACATTGTTTTTGTTTTGTGTATTTACTAATTACATTTAGCATTATGGCAAGATAGAGGAAATGTTATGTTATGTGTATTTTATCTTAGATTTGCAGTAACATTCAGATTTTAATTTAGGAGATGTGACAGATTTATGACTACAAATGCCTTTGTTGAGTGAATAATATGCCCAATGGCATCTTAAGTACATGGACTCTGCCTTTATTTATACTACCATATGTTGACTTTAAATTTATGATTATTAAGCAATTTGGACTTAAAATACCTGTGGATAACAATTATTCTACAGTTGTTCAAAAAGACCTTTGGGCACTCAAGGTCTTGAAACTGGTTATTGCACAGCATAGTCGCTGAAGATTTCAAAAAGACAGAAAATGAATTTGACCAACCTGCAAGTTATTACCTATTGCTCTGTGCCAAATAATACATTTGCTGACAAGGCCACTGAAGAGTATGAGGTCCACAGAGTTCCGTCTGTATGTTCAGGTGGGAGAGTTATCAGAGCCTTTATTATCTGGGCTAATAAGATCTTTCAATTATGGAGAATGAGATGAACAAAATAATTAATAGTTCTTATACAGTTTTTTGCCACCTTCAGCAAATGTACTCTTCAGAGCACATGCTGATTCGTCTCTTGTTTTGTGTGAATTCAGTTTTTTGCTTTATTTCTACTTCAGCACACAGCATTATGCTTTTCAGAACTGGTATTGTGTGTTAGTTTTCAATAACTGTAGGGTGCAAGAAAAGTGCTGTAATTAATATCATCGATGCTACTTTTTGTTCTTGTGACAGTTTTTTTTTTTTTTCATCCTATAGGTTAACTCGTCCTTCGCTGAAAAATGTGACATTACCAAAGTATACAAGTGCAAAGCTTTTGCAGTCGTATAATTTTCCCATAAAATGGGAACATTTAAGTGTAGAGCGATGGAATTATACATCAATGAATGGCCCCACTAATAGTGATATCACTCCCCGGAACAAAAGGATAGGAGGCTGAGCGAGAACAGAGGAGTAGAGGTGAGTTTGTGATCCGTGCACCGTCGGCCATTTCCGTCCCTTCCGTTCAGGTCATGCACTATCCCGCCTAGAGAGCGCGCACATGACTGACAATACCCACAAGACAAACGGTCCACTCCAGCACAAACCACGCTCAGACAGAAATGTGCAAAAAATAATAGTTATTAAATTAATTGCGGTCGTAATCTCGTAAAATATGTGTCAGAAAATTATACGCCATTCGATTAACACATAACACGAGTGTCAAATATGTAATAAAATCCTGATCAATAAAACAATAACCATGTTGTTAAAAGCAGCCGTTGAAAGGTGTTGCCAGCTCTGTGTTTCAGGGGTGAGCACCCCTTTTAATATAAACGGATTTCATCTTTCCACTGTGTCACCTAAATCACTACAATGTTTGTGTATACAATTATAATAAGTTAATAAATTGTAACAATGGATGGATTAGGAACACTCTCATCGACCCCATATATCAGGCGTTGTCATAGGCCCAGAAAATGCATGTCTAACAATCTGGTGATTACGCTGTGCTCCGAGAATAGCTTTTACTAGACCAATTATTTGAGCCTATTGCATTTTTAAAATCAATAAATTGCCAGTAGTAATGATGAGTCTTTTTATATCTTATATCTATTTCAGTTTTAAAGACAGGTTTTGTATTCTTACATTCTACGGTTTCTAGAAAAATTACTCTTTTTGTCTTTGCAAAGAACAGAGCTTGTGGACGTGGCTCTAAAGCAGTGCATTGATGATCCGCATAAATGATCATATATTTTTTCCAGATACATCGCCTTAGTGCTTTTAAATCCACAAATGGTGTGTGCTAAAAGAAAATGGTATAACTTAGTCTCATAATGATTCTTTTCTAGCTGAAAAGGTATTTGTGTATAGCACACAAATGTATCATCAACCTAAATATAAGCCTTTTTCATAAAGTGTTTCAAGGGATGGCTTTCATTAACCAAAACCATATTCCTCTTTCTTTGCTGAGGCACACTGGAATCATTTTCATGCCACATTGACTTTCAAAGGAACATTAGTGTATTTATCTGTATTTATGTGGAATGATTTGAAAAAGCTGTTAATTTGAAAATGAATTTTTTTTTGCTAGGGAAATATTCCTTCGAGTGAATTAATTGTAGCAATTAAAAGGGTTATATTTGGGAATAGTTATGAGAATGGCTGTAGCTGAAGGTGTGGATTTTGTAAGTGCGGGGTTAATTATCATTGGCTTTGCATTGCCAATGAAACCATCAATGCATTTGAGTTGCATCAGAGGAAGATTTAATTCAAAATGCCTCTTTGTGAATACATTTTATTATGTATGCTATTTGTGGATGTTATTGGTTATTTTACCATATATGTGATGCAAGAAATTTATCGGCTCATGCGCATACTCTATCTACTGCATATGTGCACGGTGAACCAGTGTGCTGTGCCTATGTAAGTGAAATAAAGATATGTAGTCCTTACAGTAAATTAAACCGTCCCATGGTCTTAACAAGCAAAGTAAGATATCAGTGCACTAACAGAGCCAGTGGTCAATAATTGAATGAGAGTGGCCCATTGTCCAACTACACGGATTATCAGTGGAGACTCCCCCTCTCGTTAACGACTAAGGCAGAGATGAGTAATTAAAAAGATTCATGATGTTGCCACTTAATGATCCTCTCTCTTTTGTTGTGCCTCACCTGTGGTTAGCAGCATTTAAAGGAGGGCATTGGACCAAAATTCCCTCACTTTTTCAAATGCCTTTGGCTACATGTGTACTTCCGGAAAGCACCCAGCGCAAAGGCTGCATGCATAGGATCTGTGTGTTTGGGTTACTCCGCTGTTGAAATCCAGAATTAGAGTATTTTGCGTCAATTTGGCGTTCTGTCCGCATACCTGAAAGCTCAGGTCAGGAAGAAATCGAGTGCTCAAGAAGTGTACGCCTTCCTCTTTGCAGTGAAGAAAGGTTTTAATTAGTGCAATCTGGAATTTCAACAGAAATCAGACTTTCTCCCTATGGGTGCGTCTGAATGTTCACTGGCTATAGGTGATTCAAGAGTCATTTCCTGTTGTAGACGGCAACCACAAACTGCGAACTCTAACACTGAATGATGATTAAAATTCTATCGCAAGTGTTTAATTAAGTTGATGATTTTGCAAATCTTTTATTTGCTTGTTTATGACTAATTTTGTGAATTTTGCAGATATGTTTTTAAGGTGCATCTCTTCAGTAGTAGACTGGTTCTTCTCCAGTAATGGGACAAATTCACTGTTGTACCACTTTTGGTGTTTGAGGTTGTGTTTACACTTGGTAGGTTTGGTTCGATTAAATAAAACTCTGGAGCGATTGCTCTGTTCATTTGAATAAGTGTAAACTTTAGTGCGCACCAAACAAGCAGACCAAGACCCACCGTTGTCCGCTTCCAAATGCACTCTGGTGCAGTTCGACTGAAATATGAATTCAACATGGACGAAAGACATATAAACAACCCAAAAATAGGATGTGATGTCAAAATGCGGCCCTAAAATGGACAGAATGCTCAAGCATACATGGTT
This sequence comes from Gila orcuttii, assembly GCA_026230005.1. NCBI lineage: Eukaryota > Metazoa > Chordata > Actinopteri > Cypriniformes > Leuciscidae > Gila > Gila orcuttii. The sequence goes on from JAPDVR010000011.1 coordinate 39,695,065, forward strand.
CTTCTCGTCATAAGAGCTATGTTGCCCATTACAGTCCAGTTCAGGCATCGGAACCGCCATCCCTTTATAAGCTCTTCGTGAGTTTTCAGCTGGTTAAAAAAACACCATGTACATACATACAACGAGCACATTTAGCCCAACACGCAAAAAATATACATCATGAAGCTTTTTTTTATTTCGTGTCTTTGGTGTTCAAATGATTTAAGGACCAAACTACAAGTGTGAACACACCCTAAGTTTGCGCTTGAATACCAAAAGTGGCACAACTGTTTAGTGTATTTGTTCTCCTGTCCATGTGCTTTTCACTAAATACAGTACCTGCAGTCCCATTTAATATACCCAGAAATAGCATTGCACCATATATAAATTTGCCATTCCTTTAAATTGTTATTCTTGTAAATTTAAATAGTTGTTCTTTGTAAATGAATGTAAATTTGTGTTCATGTAATTAGGTGCTCTAGTTTAATGGCATTACGGTCTGTGGAAAGCGGGCGGTAAATAGAAATGTATTAAAAAGATGTTTTCGTGCCTTTCTCTGTTGATCCCATCCAGTGATGGAGAAGATTATAGCTTTATAACTTGTATATATGCAATCAAGTTGCCATTACATTGGTTTCCCTGTAAAGTTTGTGAAATTTACATCTTGCACAAAATCTTTGGCCGTGATTGAGCTGTAATCTTATTTGCAAAATTCTTTTATCAGATTGGATATTTCAATGCAAACAGAGCATTCAAAAATTCAACTAAAACCATTGTTATTGAATTCCCACCAATAAGTTTTATATCTCCCACTGCTGAAAGCTCCTGAAAACACCTGAATAAACCAATTTGATTGATTTGACTTTATTTTTAAAACATAATGTATGCTTTAACAAATGTTAGTAGACTAGGAGCAAAACTGTGCTCAAATATATTCGCAGTGTCTGCAATTGTTCCCCCAGCATTTGACATTGTGACTCGCTGTTCTTGTGGTCAGCCTGATGCAAACCGCATTTAGTAGCCAAATTGAAGTGATTAACTTCAGCTTTCATTGTTGACTTCTACCTGCTCAAACTCAACTTTTCTGAAAACCTCGACTTTCCACTCAAAGTTGGATAGCTCGGGCCAAGGATTTTCCTTAACCTATTTTCCAGAGCCCTAGACCTCAGGGCTGAATTCATAAAAGCTCAGGCTGTCGAACAATTTGTCTTTTGACAGGAGGGACCAATGAAGCCACCAGAGGCTGGTCAACAGTGAGTGGCAGGGCCCGAGCCTGGGGTGATACCTGTGGGGCGGGTGGCTGAACGGGTATTGCAGCAGCAGCTCCGGTAAGAGAGAGAAAGGAAAGGAGAGAGCTAGAAGGGGTATAAAGGAGGGAGCAGGCCGCCATCTGGCCCCGGAGAGGGAATTGGGTGGTACGATCAAGCCGAGGGTGGTGTCAGATCAGAGCGGTCAGGGCTGGTGGTGAACAGATGTTCTGGGGTGAACACGCACCCAAGCAAACGCGCTCTGGAGGGACCACGTGTGTCCATCAGTGGCTGGAGAGTGCTGCTGTTATGACCTTGAGCAAGGAAACATGTCAAAGTCTCTCTGCTGTAAAATACAAACACACACAAACACATGGACCTTGTAGGGAATTAACCTGTTCTGTATTTACATTTATGACAGGGAAAAGAGGCCATGACCAATACCGCGTTGCAATTTGTAGATAGTAACATCCCAAGTCTAATATAGTACAGAAAGATGTTTTTCAAATTAAAGGAATAGTTCACACAAAAATTAAAATTTGTCATTTTCTGATCATCATGTCTTTTGTGTGAGAATCTTGTGAGAAGTAGAACATTATCCCCTGGTTTCAAAAACAAGGCCTTGTCCCAGACTAAAATGCATGTTTGAGCGGTTTTAACTGAAAGTAACTTGCTCTGACCTATCTTAAATTATGTCAGTTCCATTGTTTTGTCTCAAGATGCGCACCAGTAATATTTTTCTTCTAAGGCATGTTTATAAAAGCTACTTAAATGCCCTAATTGAACTAAGGCCTAATCCTGTCTTAATCAAAGCCCTGTTTGTGAAACCGGGCCTAAGTCTATATTACTAATTTAGTCCTTGGTGTGTTCAAGTAGCGATCTGTATTTTGATTCATGAATGAATTGTCAGATCTTTTCAATGAAATCAGTTGATTCAGTTCACAAAAAATGGTCTAAATGATTCATTCACAAATCAAACTGATAGCCAAGGCCTTCGGGCCCCATATACTCTAGCCAAGGCCCTGCTGATGGGACTCAACTTGTCATGACTTAATGATCCGATTAACAGTTCACTAGAAGGCGGATTATCAGTAAATGATGACTTAAATCTTAAGTCATGACGCCACTTGTGGAATGCGTTAGTTACTCTGTGAGTTAACTTGAGTTATGTTATTAGATTACTTTTAGCGAGTAAAGTAACAAACTACTTTTATATTTACAACAAAATATTTGAGTTACTTTCTCAAATGAGTAACACGAGTTCCTTTTCGAGAGCGGTCTCTCGTATTGCGTAGCTATACGGTTATGGAAAAACTCCTTTTCTCGAGAATATTGAATATTGAAGAGAATATTGCACAGCGAGCACAGAGCAGAGCTGACTAGCGCGCTCTTTGGCTGTGCTGCGGGAACTGCACGAACCTATGGCGAAGTGACTGAGGCACGCGAACCAATCAGAGAGAATGGGCGTGGCTTCTGGCTATAAAAGCAGACCATTTCGCTCATCGAACCGCGGAGTAAGAAATGGCAGGGCCAGTGGATGCCTGAGCTATTTGAGATGAGCGAGCCCACGCCGGCCGCGCCCCCGCGTGCCTCGCTCTCTCCAGTGGAGAACCCTTCACCTGTTCTGTTTACTCAGACGGACCAGCGCCCCTCTCTGCAAGCGGCAGGCCTCGTCTCTTTCGGTGGATCAGAAGGGGAGGAAGATGACAGCCTGTCTTTGGCTGCATCCGAGTGCGAGGATTGGGCGGGCTCGGCTGACCCCGCCCCCTCGTCTCAGTCCAGTGAAGTAGGCACAAGGGCGAGTTTGGACTCAGAGCTTCTCCTCACTGAAGCCGTTGAAGACCTCGGGCTCGATTGGTCTTCGCTTCAGGAGCCCGCTAAGAGCCTGCTCGACGAATGGTTCCTGCCGGGGCGCCACCAGGCCCCTCGTCAAAGACCAGCGCCGTTCTATCCTGAGGTACACGACAAGCTGACTAAATCATGGCGCGTCCCCTACTCGGCCCGCCTGAGAACATCCACCTCTGCAACGCTCTCCACCGTTGACGGCGCTGAGGAGAAGGGATACAAGCTGCCCCCCCTAGAGGAAGCAGTGGCCGCGCACCTCTGCCCGCCCACTGCTATTGGATGGAGATCTATCAAAACCCTGCAGAGCCACTTCAGCTCTTGCCGGCCGAGCTTACATTGCCACTGGCCAAGCTGTGTTGGCCCTGCACACCATGGCAGTCCTCCAAGTGTTCCAAGCTAAACTCCTCCGCTCCATGGACGAGTCTGGACCTAACCCCGAGGCTTTTTTAGGGACCTGCGTAGCGCCACTGATCTAGCCCTGCGTGCCACTAAAACCATCGCCCAGGCTATTGGAAGGAGCATGGCCAGTTTGACCCTGTTAGAGCGCCATTTCTGTCTAAACCTGACGGAGATGAAGGACGCAGACAAGACTGCCTTTCTGAACTCTCCAATCTCTAACACTGGCCTCTTCGGTCCAGCTGTGAGGGGCTTCTCTGAGCATTACATGCGTCACTTCTTGCTGAAACACTCCAGTTTGGCTTCGGGCCACCACAAGAAAGCGCCACCCCTTCAGCCAGCAAAGCCAGCGCCACCGGTTTCTCAGCCCCAGGCCAATCACTGGGAAGAAACGACCTTGTTGTGCGGTTCCTTAAAGGGGCCAGGAGGTTGAACATGCCTCTGCCTCCTTCTATACCTGCCTGGGACCTCTCCACGGTCCTCAGGGCATTAAAGGGACCCCCTTTTGAGCCACTTCAGTCGGCTGACTTGAAGCCTCTTTCGCTTAAGACCTCACTCCTGCTAGCCCTAGCATCAGTCAAGCGAGTGGGTGATTTGCAAGCGCTTTCTGTGAGCGCTTCCAGCCTTGAGTTCAGGCCCAACGACTCTAAATTCGTCCTCAGGCCAAGGCATGGTTATGTTCCCAAAGTGCTCTCGACTCCGTTCAGGGCTCAGGTCATTTCGCCATCGGCTCCTCCCCCATCGGAAGACGATAGAGATATGGTTCTACTCTGCCCTGTTAGGGCCCTTGGAGTCTATTTAGAGCGTTCTGCTCCGTTCAGACAGTCAGAACAGCTCTTCGTATGCTTCGGTGGCCGCACCAAGGGGCTTCCGTTCACTAAGCAAAGACTATCACGATGGATAGTAGACACTATCTCTTTAGCCTATGCATCTATGGGCCTCCATTCATTCCACGAGAGGCATGGCCTCCTCATCGGCCTGGTCCAGTGGTATACTAATTGAAGACATTTATGCCGCGGCCGGCTGGTCCTCGCTGTCCACATTTGTTAGATTTTATAACTTAGAGGTTCCTGCTCTGCAGGCACGAGTTCTTTCTGTATAAGAGGCCTTGGCCCCGAGAGGACCCAAGCCTCTAGGTACCCCTCTGTGGGGCCTGACGTTGGTCTGGCTCCCTTTGGATTTTGACTTTTAGCTCTATTATTAACCTTGTGCTTCTGAGCCCTAGGTGATAGTGTAGGGCAAAGATGTTAAGCTAATGGCACGGCGTTTCAAAATGGGTTCCCATAAGCCTATAGCTACGCAATACGAGAGACCGCTCTCGAAAGGGAACGTACTCGGTTACTAATGTAACCTCGGTTGCCTGAAAGAAGGGAACGAGTATTGCGTAGCCTGCCATGGTATTACGCTTGGTTTAGGTCCTTTCGCTTCAGTCGATTCAAACCTGATTCCTATGGCGAAATGGTCTGCTTTTATAACCACGCCCATTCTGGCGGGTTTCGGCATGCGCAAGGTGCTCTGATTGGTTTGCGTGCCTCAGCCGCTTCGCTACAGGTTCGTGCAGTTCCCGCAGCACAGCCAATGAGCGCGCTAGTCAGCTCTGGTCTGTGCTCGCTGTGCAGCTGCACTGCGTTTTAAAATAAAGGCTTCAATATTCTCGAGGGAAAGGAGTTTTCCCATAACCATATAGCTACACAATACTCGTTCCCTACTCTCAGGGAACCGAGGTTAAATTAGTAACAGAGTACGTTACTTTGCTTTCCCATTTATTGACTGACACCTCTCCTGTCTCCCAAATCATGTGTGAGGTACAGAGCCGTTGTGTGCGCTGTTTAATCATGATGGTTATTGTAGTTCTAGACTAAATGTGAGCATGCATTTACTCATTTCACTTGCACAAAAACAGATTCAGTATTCCTCAAAATGAATAAAAACTCTGAATGAAAACTATGAAATGCAGACTCTGAATATTACGCAAAAAAATAATACAAATGTACTTTATGTATTTAATCTCACTTTATTCACCAATTTCTTTTCTGTTTTTTCTGTTTTTCTCCAGCGTCCTATTCTTCTGCGATCCAGAATGGCAACACAGCTGAAAGGTTTTTGAGCTGCGTCCTCTACAGCACAGGTGTGAATTTGCATTTTCTTCAGCCTGAAGCTTATTCACTTCACTTTTGATGTGACATGGCCTTTACATTTGCCAAAAAATAGGACTTTCAATGTTTGTTTGTTGTAATTTCATTATTTTTCTTTTGTGTTCCAAAGTCAAATATGTTTGGAACAACATAAATGCTGACTTTTTTTTTGTTGAGTGAAATATTTTATATTTATGAAATATTAAATATGGCTCTAGAAAACCAAATGGATTTCAGGAGTTCCCCGTTCTTCACTCAAAATCTGTTGTCCATGGCCTCCGGTACTTTTGGGATGGAGACTGGATTAAAATGGCACTTTTTCATGCGTAAAAGTAGCTATTTCCTGCATCCTCATCACCTAGGAACTTGCTAATCAATAAGCATTTAATTAGTCAATTATATGCCATTAATTTAACACCCCTGAAGGGACAGTCATCTCCGTGATAATATAATGTTTTAGGAAATTTATCTATTGGAAAATGTAAAGGCAGACAATTAAGTTCTCAAGCAGGGATGTAAAAATCGACAAGTTGTCGTGTGAGGATGTGAAAGAGAGTTTGTGGAACCCAAGCACTGGCTTTTCATCTCTTCACTTGTGTGGTTTCATTATAGAGACAGAGGAAGTGCCGATTGTGAGATTCGTTTTAATATCTGACATGCTGAAAGGTTATTTGTGTTGTGGAATTTTACTTGTAAAAATGATACATTATACGTTACTACTAATCAAAGGCAACTAATTGCATCAAATATTTATTGCTAATGGGTTTTTTTTTCTTGCACTGCCAATATTTTCACTGGCCAGACCATTAAAAATGGACCATTTTTTTATACCACAGATTATAATAAATTAAAAAAGAATTCTGTATAAAGGAAAATCATATAATGTAACCGTGTGACCACTGAAGGTAATAATTTGAAGAGATGTTATTTAGAGATGTGATTCTAGTTACATCCTATTTACAGTAGTGCGCCAAAAGATGAAAAAGCTTTAAGGCAGTGAGGCTTATTTATACATCCACAACAATAATCCTTGGAACGCCTCTAGGACTTAACTGTACATGACTGGCCCCCATTATGATATGCTGCTGTATGACTTTCCAATAGACAACGCAATTGTTTTACAGTAAGCATATTTTAATCTTTTCTCCAACGGCATCTGTATGTGTTTTTTATTCAAGCAAATTGTCTTTTTTTATTGCTGACAGCAGTCATATTTGTAAAAATGAGTCCTCCGCTGCAAAATAATGTTTATCGTTTTATAAACTGCAGGCTTATGTTTTATTTATGCCATATGATGAGAGAAAATACAGCTTGAATTGATGTTTGCTAATAGGCTGCAAAATAAGAAGCCTCCACATAATCTTGGAGTTCACTGGCGGCCAAGAGGCTTGTAATTCCTGGTGTCAATATTTGAATTGCTGGGGGAACTATTGCAGACACTGCGAATATATCTGAGCACAGTTTTACTCCTAGTCTATAAAAACTAACATCTGTTGAAGCATACATTACGTTTTAAAAATAACCGAACAGAGATCACCCGGTAAAGTACAGTTAACCAGATGTCGTTTTAAAAGTGGCAGATGGAACAATGAAAGGCGGATTGGAAATTAAAAAGCGCAGCTAAAGGTCAGATCAATTAAGGTGCCCGTCGCCGGCTCCCATGTGACAATTAAGATGAGTTTAAAGCGCTTTGAGCGATGGGACAGCCTGTACTGTAGCTGTTGCAGGGGCGAACTTCTTAAGGGCATAAAAATGTATGGCATGGGACCGGAGGCCCCTGGAAGTGCAGCGTATTTGCAGTGGGTCAAGGTTAATAACCTGCATAGATAAACCTGTTTCAGTGTCTCTGAGCTGAAATGGAGACCTTTGTCCATCTCTATTAAGCTACAAATAAATTAACAGTGACATTGCAAGAGGGGGAAGGTTGGACTAAATTCATAAGTTTAATGTTATTTCAGTTTCTTTAGTTACTTGTCACTTAACACAGTGGTTCTGAACTTGCTTTGCTATATTAATTAATGTTATATTACACACATTTGAAATGAACACGCGCCAAATCCTAGTAAAAATCTGCGTTGGCGAGTATATGAAACTTAGCACGACAGGTACAGAGGGGTACCTGTCACTTAGCAGTTGGATTTGAGCAGACATTCACACAATTATCTAAAAAAAATAGCGAGTATCCTAGTAAACAGTCGGTTATGTCTTAAGTGAATGTAAAGGCATACGTACAGTATCAGTGTATTAGATCCGTGCATTCACTCTTAAAGTGACAGCAGCCTAATTAGTTTTTAATGTTCTTCAAACAGCAAAGGACAAAGAAAAAAATCTCTCACTGCTCTTGACTGAATAACTTTTGTAACTTTTATAAGGAATAATTGATTAAGTTAAGTTATACAGCGAAGACTATGTAGTGTTATTTTACATTTGCTTACTTTATTAAATTTTTGTACTGTTAGACGTATGTGAAATACCTGAAAGCACTGTTTATTTCATTTGTGTACAGTATGTATATATATATATATATATATATATATATAATGTTTCCATTGATACAGTAGTAGTACATGTCAACCCAACTCGCTCTCATAATTTGGTTGTTATTCGCTCTCATAAATTGACAAGATTATTTATTGTGCTATCCTAATTATGCACAAATGGTTTCATTTTATATTTTTACATTTTGCATAGTTTTTTCTCTGCTGTAACATACCCTATCAGAACAGAACTGTGACCACTTTTTTAATCGTAATCCACCAAGTGAGAGTCACTGATTTAGCAGACTCTATTATTTAACACTATACAATACACTGATTATACGCATAATTATGTGCTAGGCTACAATCAATAATAAATTGCTATTTGAGGTGCTTTAATGCAAAAAGTTTTTAAAAAAGAAACAAGAAAATACTGATTTCCCATTAGATTTGACTTTTTGTTTTAGCATAGTAACTCCAAAAGTAACATTTTAAATATATCAATATGATGGTGACCACATCATAATGGTTAATAAAATTGGCAGATAATTTTTAAACAGTTACATATCGTGCTGTTCTCAGGAAAAAAGATGATACAGGGTATTACAGAGGGATTGTGCACATTGCATTTGGCAGCAGGGGAGCCACAAGAGGGCAATATTTGCATTGTTTGTCCGTCTGCTCCCCAGGTGCTCTCATTTACATCAAACGTGTGTATTTGCATGCTGGGATCAAAAACAGTTTAGTTTGTTCATTTACATCATAACATGCAAACAATATGTTCACAGTAAAGTCTGATAAGACTTTTCCGCTGGTGTCTACAGCCTGCACTTGACACACAGACATGCATTTAAAGGCAACTATCTCTATTTGGCAACCGTCACCTGCAAACACTAGTCTATTTTTCCCTTCCACAGACGCACTTTAAAGCTTATCAGGACCTGGTAAATTTGCAAAATAGGTTGCAGTGTTTTTTTCCCTTTCTTTGACTACATTCAACTTTTGTTTATATTTAAGTTTCTGAATGTTATGCTGCTTTCTCCATTTTTTTCATTTTGTAGAACATTTTGGGATTATCTTGAAGAGAAGTGGGTTTGCTTATGTATATTATATATTTGAACAATGTTATTTTCATCATGGAACAGCAAAATTTACTATATTAGTTTTAGCGAATTTGAGTTCTGCCACAATTATCTCATACATATAAACTTATAATTGTTAATAGTCATTGCAAGTTTTTTTCTTTTTTAATAGAGCTAACGTGGAATCGTTTCCAGACAAACCTCACTTTAGATTGACTACTAAATTGATTATTGATATAGGTGTCTGTATTGACTTGCTGCTGCTCCATACATTTCACCAACAGATGGAAATAATAAAAACATGTTATAGGAAAATTTCCATTTCTGTGTCATTTTTCCCTGAGCTGTATTTTCTCCCTGGTTTGGTGGCCAGTGAGCTGCCGCTCATCGGAGTGATGGAATTAATTAGATAATTTGTATAATGGACCACGGCCTGGAGAGGTTCAGAAGTCCTGCTGCTTGCATTGTCCTTGAGGAACTCTCATCCAGATGTTCAAACGGATCTTAGCCTGACCTGTAACCCAGTCCTAATTATCATTTGAATGACAACATGCTCTAGATCAATAGTGTTCAGTCACAGTTTGAAGGCGGAAGATAAGAACTCACCTTGTGGAGCTGCATGGGGGAGAAAAGATGCTAATGTATTTATCTGAGAATACACGCCAGCTAACCACTGAATTTTGTGGATAATGATGTAGTTCACTTTTATTAACTGATTCATATTAGTAAAAGATTACTATAGACACTGCGGAATGCCTTGTCTTCTTGTTCAAATATGCCAAAAGACAAGAAGATTTACTGTTTTTGTACATTGTACACAAGCTGAAAATTCAGTCTCATGTCTGTTCCAAACTTGTATGATGTTATTTTTCAATTGGAACACAAAAGATAAATACTATAAATAACAAATTCCTTACTTTTCCTCATTCAGAGCTATCATATGGCTTCAGAATACTAAATAGTGCCTTTTTAATTTTCTTTACAGACATTGTCACTATCAATTGTAGTTGCATTAAAAAGAGCTATGTAAAATTCTTCAAAAATAGCTTACTGGTTAAATAATTACAGGATTTTTATTTTTGGGTGAACTGTCAAGTGTCTACAGGGAGAAAAGATGCTCACGACTTTTGAACATGGTGAGGTAAGACTATTCCGTCATTTGTCCTGGTTTAAACTTTCCTGGATTGTTTTAACTTTCAATTTGTTTTTCCTAAACCTTACCAACCCGTTAATTTAGAACAGGTCATATTTAATCATGATCTCCTCATGTGTATTTGTATGTGGTTAGTTTTGTGTGTGGCTTAGTTTCGCTGTGTGTACAGAATGCTCTCTGGAACAGCAAGTTTATACAAGGCTTTATAACTCTTCTAGTTTTATTGGGACATTAGGTAACTCTGATAAAAAGTGTGCTTTGCTTCAAGCTTCTATTTCACTCTCTCTGTCTCTTTCACAGATAGAAATGGTGCTCAGCTCGAGGAACTGTGTTTTCATTGACTTGAGAGCTGAACAATGACTCCTAAGGATATTTTAGCATCTAAAGTAATTTAAATGGGTCATGAACTGCATTGTTTTATTATTTTATGTTTTCTGGGGTGGACTTATAATGTTAGTATGATGTTTACATCAAAAATTGTCAAAATATAGAAATAAAAGGCATTTTTCCTAACTTAATTTTAAGTAACGCTCTGTTTGAAGGGGAGTTTCTGCTGTGAGACTTCAGTGTAATCGTCCACTGCTGTGATTGGCTAACATCTTTGCATATAAAATAAGTATTACATGTAGAACTCTCTCAAAAAATTTTAGCACATTTTTACTATTACAGCTCTCAAGATTAACTAATCGTAAAAAAGTGTTGATTACAGCATTATATTTAGATCTATAGCATTATATTTAGATCGTGGCATAAAAGGTTGCAGTGATGAGCATTGTTGCCGATCACAGACATGTTGACATGCAGTAATCTTGTCATTGCAACTCGATTTCTTCACTCTAACGAACGCTTTCATCATAACTAACAGTGCAAACTCGATGTAAATAAAAAAATTGTTGATTATAACGGGAGTTTTGGCAAGAGTCCAGAACTCAGTCATTGATAAACTCGCGCTGATTGATTGACAGCTCCAGTGATTGTAAAGGGAGCGTTCTTTGATCGCTTTCTATATATTATTTAATCACAGTTTAAATAACCGATTATTTTCATCCTGCTAAGAGAAACAATGTGAAGTTGACCATTTAGTGACTGGTTTGATTTACTGACACATAAACAAAGGAAATCTGACTGTACATGAATCGTTACATATCAGAAATCACTGGTCACAGATCAGGCATTAGAATTACCACGGTTACTTACATGTTGTCGGATTACTGTCGAGTCCATTATGGTAAAAGTCTGTTTGCAAAGCATGCGCCGAAATTGCGACTGATTTACCAAATAATTCACAGTGAAATGTACTGAACAAACAAATAATGCTCAACTGAGAAATTCACATAGTTGAAAATAAATAACCACATTCATAGCATTAGGATAATTTGGATGGTAATGTTATTTTTAGTCCAGTGAGTGATCCTGTGCTCTTCTATCCTTGTCATCTCACTAACACGCCAGTGGGCGGGGCCAAATTTGCAATGATGAAGGAGGCGTTGATTTTCTTCTGCAGAGGCGGTCTTTCGTCACACTATTACGTCATAAAGAGGCACATTCCACAACGAGTCTTTCTGCAGAGGATATTCTTATTGAATGATAACCTCTTATATGTCAAAATCTCAATTCATGACCCCTTTAATGCAGCTTCTTGATACTGCAAGCCACATGCTTTTGATGAGTTCATAGCAAGATAGCTGTAAATAATGGCCTGTCATTTTATTTTAGATGGACCTTTCTTTCTTTGTGTTTTCAGTTTAATTAATAGCTTAGCATAATGCTTACAGATGCTGAAAAAACCCCAGCTTAAATCAGACAAAAGTGGTTGTCTGGACTCAGCTGGTCTTCCAGCCTGGTCATAGCAGGTTTAGCAGGTTGGATTTAGAAGGGTTATGGCTCCTTCTTTAGATGCTCAGGCTGGTAGACCAGCTGACCAACCTGTTAAAACTAGCTGAACACCATCTTGGCCAGACTGGGAGGCCAGCTTAACCAGCTACACCCAGCTTAAACCAGTTTTTTTTTTTTTTTTTTTTTTTTTTTTGCAGCAGGGTAACCTATTGTACTTTACACAATTTTACAATTTACAATGGTTACTCTCTGAGGTCCAAGGGATTTGGAAGGTAGGATTTGGGACCCTGTCAGTGAAAAACAACCAAACACTCAGCTGTTTATCTTGCCAAAGATCTCTGAGGTAGAGCACTCAATGCCCTTTATCCTGTACCCTTAGCTTTCTTTCATTGTACCGAGGTAAATCGCAATTTAGCCCAAGTGTCCTTATCCTTGAGACTGTAAATAATAAACCCAGTGTGCATGTGTGAACCCTTTGCTCATTGTTGCTGATTCCACAAAGTAGGACAGAAGGATGAGATAGAGAGAGACGCAATTAAAGGAATTGTTCTAATGAAACGCAAGCTCATTGCGACTTCTCCCTCTTGGTCATTATCCCTCAGATTAAATGATCTATATGACTGTGTGGTGCTTAAACGAGGTGAGAAGGGTGTTTATGTGTGGATGAGTGTTGGAGAGTGAGAAGGAGAGAGAGGGAGTAATTCAATCTATTCCATAAGTGAAGTACAGGCGGTCTCAGCCATCATTAAGCTTGCAGAATAGAGTCATTACAATTTAGATATCCATGTGAGCATAAGCAATATTAGACAGTCAGTAATATCATCTGATACTTTACAATATCATGCTATTCTTCTCTTTCCATCTTACTTCATATAATACTGGAAATCTCACAGCAGTTGATGGGTCAGTGCTTGGCTTCATTATGTTAGAATCTCTGAAGCATTTTTAGAAATGGAGCAAATATATTACAATGTCTGCTGACCCATATAACACTGATCAATATAAATAGGGATATGGTACGCCATTGTGATAATGTGTTGTTCTTAGTTTAATTGCCAATTTACTTACTGTAGCTATGCATATGGAGGATTTCTTTAATTTATGTTTATTTTACGTGTAGGTGTAGATTAACATAATGAATATAGCTACAAACAGTATTAGCAAATAGTATGTGTCTTCAAGACTAAATCTATAGTAATTAATCTTTTCTACATTGAATGGTCAGAGGGGTTAAAGCATGTAAAAAAAATGTTCTGGGTTCAAAACAAGCATAATGGTGGTATGCTGTTGATTACCACAGAAAAGAATTTCAAAATTATTTGAAATTTTCTGAATTTGTGTTATAGCTATGGGATCTTGTTTCTGCCACTGAATAAAAAATTCAAAAGATAGTTGCGACTTTTTTATCTCACAATTCGGAATTGTGAGTTAGTCAGAATTGCAATAAAATGTCAGAATTGAGAGATGATTTTTTTTCCTCTCAGAATTGGACTTTATAACTTGTAATTGTGCTCTAATATCCCGCAATTCTAACTTTATATCTTGCAATTCTGACTTTTTTTCTTGCAATTGCGAGTTTATATCTAGCAATTCTGACAGTTTTTCTCACAATTGCGGCTATTTCTCATTATTGAGAGCTTATATTGTGCAATTCTGACTTGTAAGTTTATCTCGCAATTCTGAGAAAAATGTCAGTAGTAAAAGTCAAAACGATGTACTAAAATAACTAAACTAAAACTTAAATAAAAACTAAATAGACTTAAGAAAACAATCATAAATTACAAAAATACACAACAACAAAACTTTAACTAAAATGAAAATATACAAATAAAAACTGATTCAAAATATCTCAGTGATACTAAAATAACACTGCTTTGTGCAATGCCTTTTAGATTTTTTAGGTAAACGATATCTTATTAAAAAAAAATATTATTTTATTATACAATGATAAATATTATCTTTATTAAAAAATCATATTATTTTAACATCAATTTTGAGGCCATTACATCTTAAATATTAGAGATGTTCTTGGGTTTTGCAGGCTACAATGTCAGGGCCCATGTGGAATCATAAATTATGAAAGATTATTTTTCTGCTGGGAGTCTGTGGTGTGTCTTTGACTGTAGCTATTCTCTTGAATTTGTTACGCAGTTTAGCCAAACATAGAGCATGCTGTGGCTTGCTCAGATGAGAGAGCGAACAGGGAATACAGTGACACAGTGAAGTGAAGAAAGAACTAAAACCCAATTGTATTGCAGAAAGGATTATAACACGTCAAGTTTTCCTTGAATTGATACAAAACCAGTGAAGTTTAAGTGCTTTGTGCTGAAAAGAAATGCATTCTTTCTTGGTATTTTTACTATAGCATTTTTTATTTTTTTTAAGAAAGTTTAAATGTTTTTGTTTTTTCTTGGTCAAATAATAATAATAATAAAAATCCAATCCAGCTCAGACATTTCTTTCACCATTTTATGAGGACCAGCAGGTGCCTCCTCCAAAAACTGTTTACATTTTTGAGAATAACACTGTGTAATGCCAGATGTGGACATCTGAAAGTAATAATAAGAGAAAGGAAACCGTGTGTCTTTCTGTTGTTTCCTCCTCTGTTGTGAGCCTGTGTCACTTTTAAGACAACATTTTCTTTCTGACTCTCAGTCAAGTTAGCAGCTCTCTGTGCGGCGTGAGCGCATCAGTCTATTGTCTCAGCATCTGATCCTGTGGAGAGAGCCCTACAGCCCTCTGTTACAGCTCTACTAGGCATTAATACCACAAATGAATGCATGACCGAATATGCAAGCGAATAACTGCATGAATAACAAAATACAATTTACATAATTGCACATAGGCTATGTGTTTTCTGCTGTTTGAAACCCTTGCATATTTGCATATGCAAGCTCTATAGAAATTATACACTCAATAGGATGGGCATATAAATATGACTCCTTTGAATTACTGGAGAGAAGGAGGGAGAATAGTAAGGAAAAAAGAGAATTCAAACAATAATAATGTTAATGATGTTTTTTGCCCTAAGGGTAAAGATGCCCCCCCCCCCACCCCTGCTTTGGGAGACGGACTTCAGTCACTGTTAAAATGATGCTCTGTTAAAATCTGATCGCAGCAGTGGGATGTGCTTGTAAATAATTCTCAGAACGTCCTGATCGAATGATGTGTGTCTCTCTTTCTCTCCTGCCGTATCTCTCTCCTTTAATTCTGCACTTAGACACACTGTATTGACACAGTCATCGATTTTGGGTTCTCACATGTGGGTTACAGTGCATATAGACTGTGCATGTTGCTAGTGCACGTACATATATCAGTTCAAATCTTCTATAAGGCCTGCCGCAGTATGTCTCAATTTTATTTGTATTTTTTTGTAATGTGTCTTGGCAATGATTATGAAATAGTTCTCCGAAACAAAAATTCAGTAATCAGATTTCAGAAATTAAGTACTTGCAATTAGATTATATTACATTTTAAAATACTCGTATCAGACTACAGTCACTACTTTCTTGATTACATAATTACATATTATTCACACAATGGCAGTAAATCATTCAGAATTTATTTATAGAATAGTATTATATTCAATTCAATGTGATAAACCAGGCAAAAGTAATCAATAAGTAGCAAGATTATATTACCTGAAATGTGTTACGTAATGGATTACGTTACTAACTACAATTTTTATAATAACCATGTCTGTCAAGGTCTTAATAAAATCTTGTAAATTATGAGATATTAAGTCATAGTATGTCATAATTTGACTCTTTGTCTCATAATTAAGTCTTACAAAGTTGATTTTTGTCGTAATTATACATTTTTTATCTCATATTTGACTTTTTATGTAAAATTTTTATGCGCCACAATTACAACATTTTGTTCGTTTTTAATTTAGAATAACTACTCAACTCATCATTTTGACCTTTATGTCATAATTACAACTTTTTGTCATATAATTCTGATTTACCAAAGCATGTTTTTTTTCTTATGTGGCAGAAATGGACTGAAGCTCCAAAAAACACAAATGCACCATAAAACTCAAAAAGTTCCCTTCCGTTGTCACTACGAGTTCCGTTGTGACGACGAATGGGGTTTTGTTTAGAACACCTATCAACTTTGAGTATACAAAACGAGCCAATGGCAAGGAAATGCCATGGGTCTGCGGAATTTGCAATGGCGCAACTCCGTCCCACCTCGTGGGTATAAAAGGAGGACGCCGGCAACATGCAGATATGTTTTCGCTTCGGAGCCAAGAGCATCTCTTCACTCCACAAGCCATTTCTGATCAACTGTCAGCTACGAGACGAGCGACTCTCTGGTGTTGGTGTGACGGCGATCTCCAGCGAGTGCACACTGCCTGCTGATCTGTGCAGTGATCTGCCAGTGAGTGTGTTTCTCCCTGGGCGCTTCAACATCCGCGAGGTTTTCCTCTCACAAAAGAGCTTTGCACGCTGCACGTCTTTTTAAAGATGCCTCGCCCGTGCACTTCTGGTTGCGGTAGACTCATTTCTGACTCTGATGGGCACGATCGCTGTTGTGCGTGTTTGGGCATTGATCACGCTAGAGCAGCGCTCGTGGATGACTCGTGTTCTCTCTGTGGGAACATGACCATCGCGTCATTACGGTCGAGACTCAATGATCTCGTTAGAGAGAGAGTCCCCTCATCCACACCCCAATCTACACCCTCCACGGGAGTTGGTACTTCGGCTGGTGGCCAGAATGACCTGAGGGTGATGGTGTGGAACAAAACGCAGACGATTCGTCCTCGGCCCATGCCCCCCTCTTCACTGACGCAACCCGTGAGCGATCATGGGACGCCGACGGGCCCGTCTTCGGACCCCCACCGGGTTTCCTTTGACGTTCCAGAATCGGATCTGATGTCCATCGCAGTATCACAGGGCGGGCAAGAATTTTCAGGAAGTGAAGATTCGACAGTGCTGCCACCTTCGGGTGTGCATATGGCATTTGTCGAGTCGGATCCTGAGATGACTGCCATGCTTTCCCGGGCCGCCGCGAGCATCGGATTAGAGTGGAACCCACAACCTGATCGTCAGGTTCCTGAGGGGAGCGAGGAGACTGAATCCTCCTCGTCCTCCTCTCGTTCCCTCTTGGGACCTCTCAGTGGTTCTAACTGCCCTGCCGAGTGCTCCCTTTGAGCCTCTGCAATCAGTGGAGCTTAAGTTCCTGTCGATGAAGACAATGCTCCTGGTTGCATTGGCCTCCATCAAGAGGGTTGGGGACCTGCACGCATTCTCCGTTGACGAAGCGTGCCTGGAATTCGGGCTGGCCTACTCTCACGTGATCCTGAGACCCCGGCCCCTATATGTGCCCAAGGTTGCCACCACTCCCTTTCGAGATCAGGTGGTGAACCTGCAAGTGCTGCTCCTGGAGGAGGCAGACCCAGCCTTGGCACTGCTCTGTCCAGTACGCGCTCTCCACGCCTATGTAGACAGAATGCAGTGTTTCAGGACCTCAGACCAGCTCTTTGTCTGTTATGGTGGGAAGCTGAAGGGAAAGGCTCTCTCCAAGCAAAGGTTGTCTCACTGGATAGTGGACGCCATTGCTTTGGCATACCAGCAGCAAGGTCGACCATGCCCCCTTGGTGTGACAGCCCACTCCACCCGGAGTGTGGCTTCCTCTTGGGCTCTAGCGCATGGCGCCTCGCTAACAGACATCTGCAGGCTGGGCGACACCCAACACATTCGCCAGATTCTACAATCTCCGAGTGGAGCCAGTGTCCTGTCATGTACTCGCTTCAACCAATCAGTACTAGGACCCGCTCAGGAGTCTTTGCTTCCTTGCCATTCCACTCCACAGACTGGATACGTGCGATATTTCCTCAGCTGAGCTTTGCCGACAAGCCCTGAGTTCCTCCAGCACTGCTGACGTCAGACGCCAGTGTCTATTGCCTGCGCGTTGGCTAGATGCCTTCCGTGTACTAGTACTAGGACCCGCTCAGGAGTCTTTGCTTCCTTGCCATTCCACTCCACAGACTGGATACGTGCGATATTTCCTCAGGTGAGCTTTGCCGACAAGCCCTGAGTTCCTCCAGCACTGCTGACGTCAGACGCCAGTGTCTATTGCCTGCGCGTTGGCTAGATGCCTTCCGTGTGCATGGTCCCCCCTCTGGGCGACCCCCACATGTGTATTTCCACTGTAAGCCTCTCTGAGCATGTCTTTCCCTTGGCAAGCCACTTTGCCACCCCTGGGGTTGAAATATTCCACCCTGCGGGCTGGACACCCCAATGTTCTCCATATGCATCCCCCCCTCCGGGTCATATGTGTATTCTGTAATCCCCCCCCCCCCTTGGGTTGAAATTCTGCATATTTCCTCTGATATATGAGATATGCTTCCCAGTGTACCTTGGTATTCCTGTGTTAAGTAGGAGTCCTTCATCCGTGCCAGTCTCACGACAGGGAACTCAGACTTATGCAGGGCACTGGAAGACAGCTGTGAAGGTGGTGTGATTAGACTGGAACCCCATTCGTCGTCACAACGGAACTCGTAGTGACAACGAAAGGGAACGTCTCGGTTACGTATTTAACCCTCGTTCCCTGAGTAGGGAACGGAGGCCTTCCGTCTTCCTGCCACTTCCGCTGTACCGCGGGGATCGCCTGAGTTAAGTCTTGGCTCCTCAGCGAAGAAACATATCTGCATGTTGCCTCCTTTTATACCCACAAGGTGGGGCGGAGTTGCGCCATGCAAATTCCGCAGACCCATGGCATTTCCTTGCCATTGGCTCGTTTTGTATACTCGAAGTTGATAGGCTTTCTAAGCGAAACCCCATTCGTCGCCACGATGGCACGTCTCCGTTCCCTACTCAGGGAACGAGGGTTACATACGTAACCGAGACGTTTTCCATATATAAACAATAATATTTTGCTGTATTTTACAAGTATTCTGAAGCTGTAATTTAAGGCATTATTTACTGAAAATCTATTTATTGTTGATGTCACAAGACATGAAATAACCAATAATGTCTGATGTCTGATGTCATGGCAGTCAGTCCTACAGAATATTTAATTGTAGAGCAATTTATAGTGAATATCAACTTAAAATTTGGCCAGTTCACCACATCATGCAGTCATATAACTTCAGAAAATGTGTAATATAGTACAGGAGTCAAAATACTTTTATGGTACTTATTTGGAGTTTGGAGTTTTACAAAGTGTAATGTGTAAAATAGCTTTTGTGTTCCACCCATGGTCATGGTCACAAAAATATGTAGAGGATTAGGTGAAAACAAAAGTGAATCGAGTTGAGAGAGTGTCTTAGACCCTCAACTTTGTCTGAGAGTGTTATTGCACCGCTATGCATGTGTGTTGTTAATGCGGGAGGCTGTTTATGGTCACAGAAAGAAAGAAAAAGCTTGGACTCGCTGAGCGGCACCCCGCCAGAGCCCCGCCTCCTCTGTCCATCAGCCCTGCAGCCAATGGCCCAGCAGGGAGAGCAGACACAATTAAAGAAAGCAGGAAGAGCAGCGATATGTCACTCCATGAGAGGAGAGCATAACCACGGCCACATTTCTATGATTAATGACCTCTTCTGAAGAGGAGAGTCTCTATGAATACCTCTGCTTCTATTTCTGCTTCTCGCCCCATACGCTTGTGCTTGATGCCATATAATTACAATCCATTGTTTGTCATTGTATTTTCTTGTACAAGCGTCTCCTTTGTTTAGCGGGTATTCATGTTGTCACTCTTGTCAGTGCTGGTCAACCACTTGCAGTGAAAAATTATATGAAAGGAAGGAGAGTAAAAAGCTAAATTAATACTTTAAACACTTAAACATTAAAAGACTTAATGAAAGTTAATACCTGTTTATTTATCTTTTTTGTAATATGGTTCATAATCGTTGTGTATTGTTTTACTGAACGGAATTAACCTAACAAAGTGTATTGTATCATAGTTGTACACACATTTCTAAGGCCTAAATTCTAAAATGTCCCCCGTTGGGTCAGGCCTTTTTCTGTGAATCGTACTGATTTTTATATAGTACATGTTATATAACTTTTATATTGTAAGTAATATTTTAAGATGAACACTTCATGGATTGAAACAACTTAGATTTACTTTATTATCCTTACATACATTTTTATTTTTTATACAAATATCATGTCATGCATCAGGCTTTTGAGGAGCGTTTATACAATCATCATTGCATTGCATTTTTGCTGAAAAAAAATTACAGAGCTCTATCATCTTACTAAAGACATTATTCTGAGACACAATTTTTATAACAGTATAACGTATATGCATTTTAATTGATCTGTTATACTCTTATACAAATCTCATTGATTTACTGTACATTGCAAGCTATCAGAATTTCATCTTAATTTTTGGTCTTATAAATGTCAGCAACTGCACCAAATTGCATATTTTTGCTCAGTTTGGCCCTCTGAATAAAACTGAGGTGTTTTTTCCTCCTTGAGTATGATCTCTATATTCTCCTATCTTATACAATATGAGCCATAAAAGCTTGATGTATCAAAAATGATACAAAAAAAAAAATACAAAAAAAACATGCAAACCTTTATATTTACCAAGAAATCTTTACTCTATAGCAAAGTTGGAGTTGATGGTTTTCTTACAAATTCAGGAATGCAAATCTGAAGCTAGTTTTTAAATATACAAACCTTAAAGGGAAGTAAAATAGTATTTAAGGTAATAGATACAGTGGGGAACTTAATAGAGTAATATGAGGATATTTTCTTTATTTGACTGTAGATGGCTTTCATCGCTCATCTCCTCAAGAATATAGATGAGGGCTTTGTCAACATGAGTTTATCATCATTTCCTATGACACCGGTGGTTAAAAACATACTGAAAGGCAACAGGGGATGAGAGATGGATGCGGAGAGATTGAAAGAAAGCAAGGGAGATAAAGAGAGAGAGCAAGCGCCAAGTAAACAATGCTTAAGTACTCTAAATAAAACATTTGTTTGTGATTGAGGTTTCCCGATATGAGCAGCATGACCTCTTTTATGGAGAAGTCTCCGAACACAGATCCCGTCTCTCTCCTGCCTTCTCTCTCTCCCGATCTCTGCCAGCATACAACCTATCCATATTGCATGAGAACAAATTTTTTTGACAACTTGAGTGATAGATTTGTACAAGGCCTGGATGTTTTCTCCAGAAGAGGCCTGTCAGAGTGACACAAATTGCCATTAATAAAAATTTTAACAATACATGCCAAATGAAGTTTTTCTGTTAACACGGCAGAGGGGGAGAGTAAATGGCGTCTGTGGTGGGCTTTTGGGGAATGGGAGCTCGCCTTTTCTTTTTCCTTTTCTGTTGTTTTGTCGTGAGGAAAGCCGGTGCTAAGGCCAGAAATGTGTTTGAGTGAAATTGACAGCAGTTTACGAAATGCTTGGATGGCAGAGCCACCAATTATTTATTTACTCTGAAAGACCTCTCATCCGAAAGATGTCTAATGGTTCTTTCACACTAGAGGTTTTGGTGTTGCTCACCCAAGTCCATTTGTTAGCAGAGTTTGATTTGTTTGGTTAGTCTGAAGGTGGTTTCGTGAACTCTGCTGCTCAAAAGCAATCTGCAGCCAAGTCTGCTTCATTTTTTTATCCAATGCTTGATTTATTAGATGTAAGCCTATAATTTTTTTTTTTTTTTTACAAAAACGCTCAGTTATGAGTGTGATATTGATATTGTGTGATATAAACAAGATATACACATTGAATACATACATTTAAGGCAATATATTACTAGTCAAGACTCGTTCACACCAAGAACAATAATAATGATAACTGTAATGATTACGGCTGTCACTTTTGTGAAAAAATCCTGTTTCGATTTTTGAGACATAAGTGTTCATTGAATTGATTGTTGTGGTGAGGGGGGCGTGGTCTCGCGAAGTCTGTAGCGAGAGACGAGTCAGCGAGCTGTGCGGTGAGTAAGTAGGTCAAGTGCAGATGATGAACACCTGTGTCTGATTGCAGTGATTGGCGTGGAGAGCGCAAGGCTGCAGGAACCGGGGCGGAGTGCTCGACCGACGCCGTCCCCCTGGGTGGGGCCCTGGATGCCGGGACAGGCTCCGCTGGAGGCCCCGTTCTCCACCTCGGCGCCGGCCGGGGCATCAGCCCCCCACGAGACCTGGGAAGGGGGACAGGTTTGGGGAGAGAAGGGGACGAGAGAGAGAGAGAGGGAGAGAGAGAGACAGATGGGAGGGGCTCGCCGACCCCTGGGCACGCCATCATGTGATCCTCCGCCAGGTGGATGGCCTGGTCCAGCGACGTCTGGCGGTGGCACTGGACCCACTGCGCGGTCTTCTTGGGCAGTTTGGCGATGAACTGTTCCAGTACCACCTTGCTGATAACATCCTCGACGTCGCCTCAGTCGGCCATCAGCCATCTGCGGCAGGAGTCCCGGAGCTGCTGCGCCATGACGAAGGGCCGGCCGGACTCGTCCAGGCTCAGGGACCTGAACCGCTGGCGATGTTGTCCCGGGGTCTGGCCGACCCGCTGAAGAATGGCGCGCCTCAGGTCTTCATAGACCAGGAGATTCTGGACTGGCAGTTGGTGGGCGGCTATCTACGACTCTCCTGACAGTAAAGGGATGAGCCGCATGGGCCAGTCCGCTCGGGGCCATCCCCGGGCCTCGGCCGACCTCTCAAAAAGGTCCAGGAATGCCTCCGGATCATCCTGGGGCCCCATTTTATTGAGAGGCAGGGGCGGGGCCGAGCCCGTAGCTGGATCGGGGACGGCCCGAATCTCCCGGTCGAGCCAGCTCCAGAACAGCTCGCGGTCTTCTTGCTGGCCTTGGAGAAGCAGCTGGAACCGCTGATCTTGCTCCTCCTTCACGGCCAGCAGGGCGTGGTGTTGCTCCCTGTGAAGACCCGCGAGCGTTTGGATGAGGTCCGCAAATGGCGTTCCTGGCGGGTTCTGCATGGCAGCGGCCGTCTTCTCCTTCCCGGGTTTCGGCACCAGTGTAGTCAAACTCAGCGTGTGTGGGTGGAGGAAGAAGAAGACAGGGTCGGCGGAATTGGGACTCGCACTTTATTCAGAAAATAAAAGAAACAAAAAGGTGCGCTCTTGTGCCTTCACCGTAGTGTAACACTACAGCACACATATAAGAAACACTCTGCCCGCTGTACCAGCTCACGCAGTATGTCTCCAGCTCTCAAGGTTCAGTCAAACGACCACTCTTTCCGTTTCATCAATAACTCAGTCCATTCGGTCAAAACTCTTTCCACTTCGTGCATCAACTCTGCCGGTGTCTGCTGCGGGTCGCGTGTGAGTCCCAAGCCCTTCTCTCTTACCGCTCTCTCATTCCTGGCAGCTTATATGCGGTCTCCACGCCAATCACTGCAATCAGACACAGGTGTTCATCATCTGCACTTGACCTACTTACTCACCGCACAGCTCGCTGACTCGTCTCTCGCTACAGACTTCGCGAGACCACGCCCCCTCGCCACAATTGTAAAATCGGTTTACCATCCATGTCTAACGACTTTCCCATTTTCAACGCCAAATATAGGCCAATCCACGTACAACTAACAGGCATTAGGACGAACGTAAAGGGTGCTTGAGACGCACAAGTCAGCAATATTTCTGATGATTTATTGGAGTGAAATTTCGTGCACAATGACAAACAGGAGTGCAACATTCTAGAAAAACAATAAGCAGAGTGGACTGCCATAACATCAATGAAAAACATTATTGCAGGCTTCAACATGGCTGTGTTTACAACTAGAAATGTCAAACAAATTTTGCCTACGTAGCCAATTGTAGTGAAAATAAAACTTAAAATTCACAGAAGGACTAGCCTACATTGAACGTGAAGTTCGTGTAGGATAAACACGCAGGGCCGCTACATTCTCCAAATCAGACAGTGGACTAGAAACATCTGTGGCAGTCTACAACAGGGCTGCATTTATGATTTAGGTTATTCAAAAATCTCCAAAATTATTTTACGTATTGATTCAATTCATTATAGACAACTGTTCAAAAATGAAACTTTAAATGGACTTACTTGAGAACAGGCCATGTGTTTTTTTTAATTGAACGTAACCGTCCAAAACCCGAAATGCTTCCATATCGAACTCCTCAAGTTATTATGGGTTATCATTTGTCTCTCATGTCGCACAGGTTGATCGCCGTTGTCCTCCATTTTTTTGGCAAAACACCAGCAGCAGCCGAAATTGGTGGGAAATTGCAACGCCTACTGCACTTTCGGAATTCTTTATTTTCTTTTTCTGCTTGTTTGTGAGTTTTGTTACATCTGTCTTTTTTATTTGTTTAATTGGTTTAAAATTAATAGTGTACATATTTGGTTAAAATCGATTCCCTATTTTCGTTTTCGAAACTTGTGTTGGTTGGTCCGATCGATTGTGCAATCTATTTTCGAATGTAAAGTGACAGCTCTAGTAATGATATATGATAATGATAAATACAAAGTTCTGTCATGAAACTCTAGACGGCTCAGGCTAATTGATTCTTAGCTCAACCTGCTTGCAATCACATCTTTATAGGGCACAGCTGATTGGTTCCTGCTGTATCAGTAGCCAATGAGCTCGCTGCTCAACCTCAAATACTTGGTTAACATTTGCCTTAGCAGTGAAACCCTTCATAAACCCTCCACCTTCCCCAGCTCCACCTCTATAGATCTGCTACTAATTCATGGACGCTATATTGTACTGCAGCAGCATGTCTTATGGCGTTTTCACACCTGAAAGTCCGCACCAAGGTCCGAACCAAAGTTCACGTTTTGATACATTTTATACTTTCAGAAAGTTTTGGTTTGGTTTCACACTGCAATTATGTGAGCGCACTAAAGAACTTTACGTGACATACTTGTGTCCTGTCCATCATCTATGTGGGCTGCATCTCGACATTGGATTGTAAATGGACGTGCGTCTGACGTCAGCGTGTTGTCAATTCGGCGGGTAACTTTGACAACATAAATGAACAGACGCATATCGTTGCAACTGTATTGTTATTTTTTCGTCGTGCGAACATTTTATCGTCGCCGGCAGGAAAGGAGGAGAAGACTGCAAGCAATCATGCGATTATTATTATTATGTCATCAGACCATACTTCAATTAAAAACCTCTTCTCCTCCTCTCCCCATGTGCTACCACGGCTCATTTTCCCTGCCACCTTCTGTTTTTTCGGCTATGCGGGAACCACCGGAATTTCCTGTAAAAGGTCTGAAAGTCCGAACCATACAGAAATGCTTTCACACTAGAAATGAACCAAACCTTTGTTCAGTTTGATCCGGACCGAGACTACCTCTTTTCGTCGGACCAAATTTCATCTGTTTGGTCCGGACCGTGGTCCGGGGGAGGTTTCACACCTGTAATTTTGATTCGGGCCAAACTGAAAAGTCCGGACCAAACAAGGTAGGTGTGAAAGGGCCCTTACATGCTCATGTCAGCTTGTTGTGTATATATTGGCAGTAGCAAGTCCACACCAGGTGACATTATGTTCTGTCCTTTTATAAGTGCTGCAGTTATGTCGTTTGCCTCTTTATATGCCCAAGCTCTTAAAAGTCAAGTGGATTCTGATTCACTGTCAATGTTTTTATCATTCATCATTAAAACGTTACAGTTATAGTTATCGTCCTTGGTGTGAAAGGCAGTGCAGAATTAAACATTGAGTGCCTCACAGCAACACAAATTAGTGGTGTTTCGTTCCTGAATGAATCAGTGTTTTGAACGAATTGGTTGAATAAATAATTTATTGACCTTCATAAAGACAGTCAAGATTCAATGACAAATACACACATTAACGAACACAGAAAGACAGAATTAGATTTATCGCTAAAGATAAATAAAAGTTTAAGATAAAAGTTAAGAGTTACTTTACATCAAGTTTCCAAATATTTTGCTCTGTATCAAATCTGCAATTTCAGGGTCGCTGGGGTTCTCACAGCTGCATTGTATAATTTTATTTTCCTAAAAAAAAAGTTTTAGTTTTGAACTGTGGCTGAGAACTCAACCCTTTTTGCCTTTTTCTTGCACTTCCTCTCTGCTGAGGTGATTAACTACGCACATGTTTGACGGTGGGATTATTCTCGTCTAATTGTGGTGTATGTTGTCATGGCGACTATCAGCCGATCATGGGGTAAACACCATTACTTGGCAGCGTTTGGGTGAAAAGTGGCGTGTTCTGATGTCAACATCAGAATCACAATGGCAAAACAAGATTATGTTTTGGCAGTAAAATCAATACTCTTGCCACTCTGGACCTGTTTGATTTTAATAAACAACCTATAATGTAACCTGTCCTGGACTCTTTGTTCTTCCTTGTGCTTTTGGCCGTAATGGGTTTGTGTAAAATATGAGACATTTGAGACTTTCGATGTTCATTGGCACTATTCTACTTTTGGAAGATCCTGTTTTTTTAGTGTTTTTATGTGGATAAAAGAATGATTTCCTCTTCACAGATCTTCAGCCAGCACCTCTCTGAGTTTAACCATTTTTTTCTTCCTCTACTGTGAGCAGTGAGGTTTTAATAAGAGAATGCATGAACATCATCAGTGTGTTGCAGATGTTGTGTTGACTGTGCTCAGCTCTAATTCTAACCCTCGCGAGGACACCTGCTCTCCTGCACAGCAAACCTGCTCAATTAACCGAGGGACAAGAAGAAAACATCACAGGAAGTCAATAAACCCATATCACCCCCGCAGGGTCCTGGAATTATAATAACCCACCACAAACACATTATTACACATTACAATTTGCCTTTAAGATATTGTGTAACACCAAGTGTCCAGCGACATCATGCCTCTCTAAGACTTTATTAGTTTGCTTTCTCAAATGTACTGCTACGTTAAAATTGAATTGCTGTTTAAACACTCTCAATGATGTCTCGGAGGTCAATGCATACTAAGTGTTTGTCCTGGAGACACTGTAGGCCAAACAAGAGGGTTTAAACCCCTATTTTCTAGAAAGGATAAACTATTGATTAGACATTTCTTTCTGTCACAATATAATAACTCCGAATTGTGTTTATATTAGGTCTTTTTTCAGCAAATATAATCCCTTTGCGATAATTTATTTGTAACATTATGTAATTTATTTGATTTAAAATTAGTTGATTTGACAGCTAATACAAGAAATTGTATTATTCTTTGTCTTTTTCTTAAATAATATATATATATATATATATATATATATATATATATATATATATATATATATATATATATAATTTAAATTACTTGATTGATAATAATAAATATAATTATAATTATAATAATAACAATAACGTAATTATAATTATACATTTTATTCAGAATTTATTCTAATATACAAATTTTCGTGTACAGAAAAAACATTTCTTATTATTATCAATGGTGAAAACACTTTTTGCTGCTTAATACTTTTTTTTTTTTGTGGAAACCGTGGCGTGAAGTACCATTCAAAAGTCTAGGTTTAATCAAAATTGATGGGTAAAAACATTTGTAATATTACAAAAGTTTTTAAACTTTTTTTTTTTTTTTTTTAACTTTCTATGCATCAAAGACTCAAAAAGTCACAGTTTCCACAAAAATAGTAGCAAAATATGTTTTCAACATTGATGATATGAAGAAATGTTTTTTGAACAGCAAATCAGCATATTAGAATGATTTCTGAAGGACGATGCTGAAAACTCAGCTTTGCATCACAGGAATAAATTACATTTTTAAATATTATTACAATTTAAAAGAACTGTTTTAAATTTAATATATTTCACAATAGAACTGTTTTACTGTATTTTTTAATCAAATGATCAAAACATGAACATGAGACGTTTTTCAAAAACATAAATAAAATCCCAGTGATTCCAAACTTTTGACCGTTGTATATACAGTAGTACACCTATGATGATGTTTTTTCATGCTCGCTCTTTTTTCATTACTTATTTTATTAGAATTGTTTTCTTAAGTCACACTTCTATTTCCCATGAGGCTTTGCTGCATGAAGATGCTTTTAGAGAGCACAGTTCCACAGTGTCCACCATCCTCTTATAAATATTGCATTGGAATGAAACTGCATGGAGGTAGAGGGTCCCCATGGCCTAATGTACAAACACGTGCTATGCTACACAAAGGGAGATTAGGGAAGTGGATAAAAAGCAAGAAAAGGATACAAAGAGCAGACTTGATCTCCGTAGGCAAGGTCTATGTACAGCCCAGCACTGGTCCTTAATAAATCATGAGAATATGAGGCGTGTTGCACGCCTTTACAGCGGCTCTGGCTGGGTAAAGGAGATAAGTGCATCACTCCAGGTCTGGGATCAAAAGGCCCTCTTATGGGTTTGTCAGCAGTCAACGCTTGAGCTTCTGACATTGAGAGCAAACGTGTAGAAGAAGACTCTTCTGTTAACAGTATTTCCACAAAACACCATGCTTGGCTGAAGCACAGGCATTGATCAAAACACACTCATGCACAAAAACCACACACTGTGCAATCATTTCAATGTCAAACACCTCTTCAGCCAATTGCTCTGACCTGTAAGAAGACCATACCTCTCCTCGAGCTTCGTTCTTCCGTTTGATTCACTCCTTTAAGCCCTAAATCTCCTGTTTTCTTTGCTTCCAGCCAACAGGAGAAGAATGGTTGAGTTCTGTTTCAAAGGAATGGAAAGATTACCTTTATTTCCATTATAAAGTGCTTTTGATATGACGGGCATCTTTGAACACAGTGGGAACCTGAAATCTAGTACACTAGCCTTCATTATATCCCTCTCAGTCTGAACAGACGCAATACCCCTGTAAAAGAGCAGTGAATAGTGGGCATCCTGGATTGACTTGTTTGCTGAATATCAGAGTAGATTTTTTTGATGTATTTATAATGGCCTTATTAAAAGTGCTTTTGATGTGAAGAATGCAACAACAGCACACAGAATTATTTCATAGTTTGTGGCACAGCGTGCAACAACTATAAGCCTCCCCAAAGACACATGAATGTCAATATTTAAATTAAAGAGATAAAAGAATTTGATTATTTTTTATTATTAATTTATTTTTATTTATTTTTTGAGGAGTCGGTGAGTCATTATTTATAGATGTTTAATAAAGGAGCCTTTCGACTGCAGATAGTTTGTCATATAATATCGATTTATTTTTTCATATTGTTTTATTGTATTAGGTTATCTTTTAGTAATTTAGTCATTACTGAGCAACAGGTTTTCATATTGGAAATAAGAAAGGTTATTTTGCATTTGTATTCCAATTTGGTGTGTGTGTGTGTGTGTGTGTGTGTGTGTGTGTGTGTGTGTGTGCGTGCGTGCGTGCGTGCCTGCGTGCGTGCGTGCGTGTGTGTGTTTTTTTACATGCCTTTATATGACTATTTTTTTGTCTTGCCGCCATGTGATCTCTGGATTTAATTTAATTTAATTTAATTTAATTTAATTAATTTAATTTAGCTTTATTATTGCTTTATTATTATTAATATTATTATTATTATTTCATTTATTTAAATTCAGTTCTATTCTATTCTATTTAATTTTATTTTTAAAAATTAAGGGTCGATGAATCAACTATTAGCCTATTTCTAGAATAAAGGAGCCGTTCGACTGCAGATAAATATATGTATAATGCATAATGTTTTATTTTTTTCTTGTTATATTGTATTAGATTTTGTTTTAGCCCTATTATTCATTGCCATTTACTTCATCTTGGAAATAAGAATATTCCTTTTTATTTTTACTCACTTGTCCCCCCCCTTTCCTTCAAAAACATGTGAGCTAATAGAGGAGGTCACATTTCTTCAATATATAGTGTACTGTACATGTGCACTCTTCTATCAAACCTCTGACATTGAATAATTAACAGGATGTTGAGGTCATAAAAGTATAATGATTGACATCACTTAAAATTGTAGTAATGAAGTTCCTTTTTAACCTGAGAACATTTTTATGTAAAGATCTTGCATTTCTTCACTCAAAATTATTGATTAAAGGAATATAAAATATGAATGCATATGGTATATTACACAAAATACGTTTAATGCATACGTTTCTTTTTAGTAACATCAGAGGACGTTAGTGACATTTACATTTTGGATGAATAAAAGGTTAGCTTTTTTCACCTTTAATGATCCATTTCATATTCTAGCCAGTTAAAATCAATGATCTGTTGTTTTGCATTCACAGGGGTTGGCTTGAAAGCATCGCATATCGGTTTCCTGCATTATTATTTGTCTGTCTGAAATTTGAACACTTTCTTATTTGCATTCTTAATGCAAATCAAAATTCTCCCCATGGTTTAATAGCATATATTTTCCTACATGTTTTGTTAAACAAATGATTGACCACAATTGCTGCTTTTTTTATTTTCAATGCTCCATGCTTGCAGATTTTTCATATTAGGTTTACTACCACTAAAGATAACAAGTCCTTTCATTTGCAAGGCCTTTCGGAGCTGTCAACAACCCATTGAAGAGCCTACAGCACTGGCTCCGTTTCAAACAATCTTTTTAAAGGTCAGCCCGGAGTTACTTGTCATTTGGTTGACGCTTTTTCCCCATTTGATTTGTTTATAAAGTGTATTTCATTAAATGTTGTGCATACTAGATAGCAGTACTCCGTAAACGCTTGCCTGTCAGAGTTGCTGGTCGTCTGCAGTAATGAGTCAGTGGCGAGCCTAACAAGGCTGAGCTTTTGGATTGCAAATACAGGCCGCTGTATCCATAATGAGACCTTTGCAATCGTAGATTAAGCAAACATGTCATGTGATTGGACTCATTACAATTTTAACACCAGATGTTGCTGTGTTTTCTTTGATTTCGGTCAAATATTTAATATAGTACCTTATTTTCATTCAGGCTTGTGACTGACATATACAGACACGCACAGAGCAGGGCTATTTTTATTGGCACAAAGCATCAAATTCTTACTGTGGGTCACTGGCATTTTTAGACTGTTTAAATGCTTGGCATGTTATCATAAGATGTCCACATTCATCAATTTATACTTTTTTACATCACCATTTTGGTCTCCGAAAAGTACTGTTTATCAACAAAAAAACACTTGTGCATGTTGAGGGAAAACCTGGGACTTTTTTTTTTTTTCAGCGAACCTCTCCACAAGCCAGTCTGCTACTGCCATCAGCCATCACAGTTGTAAACCAGAAACAAATTTATTCTCTTCTTGGACTCCGTCACACGGACTTACCGTGCTAGACAATTTATAAACAGTGCTTTCCTCCCCACCCAGCACAAATACCTGGTTCAAATTAAGAGTCTTTAAGAGTTATGGATATCTTTCAGAACTTCACATGTGCTGAAAGCCATCTCTGGCTTTTTTTCGCATAGCCCACATTCTCTGAAGCAAAAACACAATTACCTCATCTGTAAGGAGCTTACGAAAATGTTGCAAACGAGGGTTATTCAAACATAATAAGTCAAGAAAAATGTCAGGGCGGGATTTGATAAATCTGGAAGTGGCAACAAAGGGGATATTATTCGTTTCGTGGAGCACTATCTCAGGAATTAGATTCAAACACATATTAGAGACAAGACTGATGGCCAACATATACAAATTACCAATGAGAGTGACAAGCTTAATGGAGAGTGCATGAGTAAAAGTTCTCGATCTCTATCTGCTTTTACAAACAATGCTTTGACTGCATTAAAGCTTGCTTTGTTTGAATAGGTCAGTATGGCTAAAAGATGAAAGCTGATGCTATCCATCGTAACTTGTGTGCATATTTCAGCTCAAATCATTTTCTATTAAATTATCATTATATATCAAACCGTTCTCTTTAAACACATTCTATATAGTGTTGAAGGCTTTTTTTACTACCGTAGATGTTTTTCATGCAGGTTTCTGACTAAGCCTTTTCATTTAGAATCCATTCAAAGCACATAAAAACATCAGAACATTTTAAATATCAATAAATCAGGTGACTCCTGGAAACTGGTGAAGCAGGACGCCCGCTCCAGATGTGCGGGTGGCACACGGGGAACGAGAAGGGGAAAGAAGGAGAACAGAGTTTGCAGTTCACTAGAGGAGAAAGAAATGAGAGCGTGTCTCTATACCTGCCTGGCATGGGCTGTATGCTGCATGCAAAAAGCCATGGGGACTTTTTTAGCTGGAGTTTAAAAGCTTTAGGAACAGCCTTAAATCGTGAAGGTTGGCACCATAATTTTGCCTTTGTTTTATCGGGAAACATTGTATAAATATTGCATTGGAATATGAAATAAAGGATTTTGAATGCTCCAAAAATTGCCTTATTTTGTCGCCTTTTTGTAAAAGATTTACTTCGTTTTCTTCGTGAAAACAACTTTTGTTGAAAACATTTGTTGAAATGGTAAATTATTCCTTTAAAGGGATAGTTCACCCAAAAATGAAAATTCTGTCATTAATTTCTCACCCTCGATCGTTCCAAACCCGTAAGACTTTTGTTCATCTTCAGAAGACAAATGAAGATCTTTTTGATGAAAAATGAGAGATTTTCTGTCCCTTCGTTGACAGCTACACAACTTCGGTGCTTTAACAAGTTCATGAAGATATCGTAAAACTAATCCACATGAATTGAGCGTTTTAGTCCAAATGTTCTGAAGAGACACTAAAATTTATGCCAACGTTCATATTTATAAAAACGGTCTTTGGCGTGGAAAAGTGGCTAGCGCTACGCTTACGTACTTTTCCTTGTGGAAGAGAGTTGGAGCACTGCAGGTATTTGGAAATCTAAGCAATTCTTGCTGCTCGCCATTTTCAAGTAAAGGATTTGGACGTTGACTTGGACGTTAATGACATGAATCAGGCGCCGTTTACAAGGCGAAGATCTGAAACCATTCGGCTGTGCACAATTTGAAGATCAATTGCGATTTATAGATTTCACATCTTTAAGAGAGTGGTCTAATGTTCGTTCTCTGAATCACACGCACGCACATTGGAGAAATGATCGTAAGATCCAAATGTGGCACGGTTTCTAGCAACATTTTATAAATGAGGCCCCAGGTTATATGAATCTGTCCCTTCCTCACTGAAAGTATGAGAGATTTTTAGAACCTTTTTTTTTGCAAGTCTAAAAAATAGTGCTTCTTTCCTCAACAAACTGCAATAGTTTGAGATGTCATTCATTGCCATAGCATGCAATGTTTAATACTTAAGGTTAAGGGTTTGTTCATTGTTCATCAAGTATGAGCAATAGTAATAGCTCCATCTTGCCTTAGCAGCCCTAATAAATAAATGTCACCATCTCTGCAGATTCTTCTACATTTCAAACTAAACAGCAGTTAATTATCGCCTTAGGCCTACGGCTTTGATGAAAACCTCTTTTCCTCCATCTATTCCTGGAAGTGATTTTCTTTAGGTCCTGAGGTAAACTAGCCCACTGGCTCTCAGCAGGCTTCCTGATGCTACCGCTGCTGTGATTCGCTGCATTGTGCATATGAATTAACATGCACAGCATTAATGAAGGACTTACTCAGAAATATGGACTTGACAAATTCACAGGCGGCAAAACTTGTGAGATAAGTCTAGGGGTTCATCATTTTTTGCCCTGTTTAAAATAGCCCTCACAGGATTGAGCTGTGCTTTGTTGTTGATTTATCATGGACGAAGACAAGTGAGTCTGTTTGTATTACTTGTTTTATTCCTAGACGGCTTCCAAAATCAACAGGTTAGAAACAGTTCTCCC
Source organism: Gila orcuttii (assembly GCA_026230005.1). Classification (NCBI taxonomy): domain Eukaryota; kingdom Metazoa; phylum Chordata; class Actinopteri; order Cypriniformes; family Leuciscidae; genus Gila; species Gila orcuttii. Next base: position 39,728,803 of record JAPDVR010000011.1, read on the forward strand.
CATTTTTTGAGGGTTTACACCTTTTTCTAAGAATTCTTTGAACTTCAAAAGTTTTGCATTTGTGTGTTCTGAGGAGTCATGCCTAAGGGCTGTGAGTTATTGGGTTCCTGACTGAAGCATAGCCACTGTTAATTCCCCTTGGCTCTCTGCCCTGTCTCTGTGTTGAATATGGATGCAATAAGCCCGTATGCACCTTTCATTAACATGTCACTGCTGTTTCTTGTGACTGACATGGCTGCTGAGTGTAAACAATCGGGGTATGTGGCCCATTGCAGTGAGATATGCTGACAGTGGCAACCTGCCCTGATTGGTTGCAGGACTGCCATGTCAGTCATGTCTGTCGACACCTCTGTTGCAAATCTGATTGGACTGATCTGGAAGATATCCAGTTTCAAGGTGTAAACATGGAAGTAGGAGTGAAATCCATCGTGAAAACAATAGGCAAACAGATCTTGGACACACAAACAAAGAGATTCAAGTTAAACAGAAACTGACTAAATAGACTAGCACAGCAGCCGCCCTCATGCACTCACTGTGACCTCGACTACTGACAGAAAGAACAATGATAGGACAATGATGAACTAACACACATGTGAAAGAAGCAACCACTGTGTCTGATGAATGGTGACTTTGAAGTTTGAGGATGCTCTTGTAACAGCATGTAACTCCCTAGAGAATTCACAAAAAAATCACAAATAACAACACTTTAATATCTCAGTTGGGAGGGTTCTAAATGACTTAGGACTCCTGGGGGGTCCCCAATAATAAACTGAATAAATTATTCAAAATTCTGAAGACTACCTTGCTACACTATATACTGTAGGCAAAATTATATGGACCAATGTTGAAGGTGGGATAATGGTCTTGGGATGTTTTTCAGGGTTTGGGATAGGCCCAGTATTGTAGTGGTGTCTGGAGAAGTGGCTATAATCTAACAGGTAACCCTCTAACTCTGGAGCAACAAAGTTACTGCACCTTATATAAATCTAATCCCTGACATGACAATAGCTTTGAATAACTAGTCTAGCTGGTAGGTCTGCTGTTAGCTGGCAGATCATTTGGCTTCATACACATACAGCTAGCAAGAAACATTGACAAACGTACACTTCTAATCATTACACTGGGTATCTAGTTAATGCAACTTTTGATATAGAAACTCGAACTCCTAATATTTTACTATAACCAATTATTATGGAGATATAAACATAATCGAAGCACTTACAGGATTTTCATTCAGGATTTTACTCTTTGTGAGGTTTCGTTTTGCCGCGTTCAGCTACAGTATGTGTATGCGGGAGCACCACAACAACAATCTGTGACTCTGTATAGAGAGCCTAAGTCCCTCCCCTCTGCTTCCGGCTCATGGGACCTTATTTCGGAATTGTCATAAAACAGAAGAGTAACATTTAGTTTTATGTGAAAATCGCTCAATGAACTACATCTCTCGTCTCGCACTATGTACGTCACCAAGCTCATATGTGTGCAGTCTGGTACAAAACACACAGGCATGACGGCGTAACGTTACAATTATAACGTTAGACTATAGAAAAAATTACAGACGTTAGCTTAAAGTTAGCTTCATTCATTGAGAGAAAAGGTATGACGTCACATGCGTGCCTTTTGGGTTTGTAGTCTTTGTAATTACGGATTTTCACAGTCTTGTACCTCAACAGTTTTACATCAAACTGCGACTTTCTTGACTTGTAAAATGTATCTTTTAAATTGACAAACATCATATGTGTAATTCAGGGCACAATTCAAACAGGATCCAAATATATGTTGTCTCTCGCCATTGACTACCATACAATATTTTTCCGAAATAAGGTCCCATGGTGGTCCACCGGAAGGGGAGGGACTTAGGCTCTCTATAGGAACTCACTCGGCTAATAGCTGCCCTGATTGCTGCCTCGTGCTAGGAAATAAATTAATTCCTGTTATAAATATAAAACGTCACTAAAGACCTATAATTTTCACAATCATTTTTAATGTTAAAATATATTTGTCGGGGACCCCCCAAAATCCAAAAATAAATTCTTATGGGGGGTCCCTAATTAATTATGGAGGGTCCGGGACCCCCTCAGACCCCCCTCATTTCGAACCCCGTCAGTTGGGTAACTCTTTATTTAGATGGTCCACTTTAGACATTCTATCTACTGTATAACTTTGCAACTACATGTCAACTGACTCTCTTTAGAGTATTAGTAGACTGTCTCTGCTTAATATCTGCTAACACTTTATTTTGATGGTCCCCTAACAGACATTCTAAACGTAACTTTACAACTACGCCAACTCTACCAACCCTTACCTAACCCTAACTTAACAGTCTACTACAGGTGAGAGTTAGTTGACATGTAGTTGCAAAGTTATTTATAGTTAGCAGAATGTCTAAAGTGGACCATCAAAATAAATTGTTACCCTCATGGGTTTCTTCTATAAAATGTGTCGAATAGATATTACGTAATTGGTGTGATGTTATCAATGATCAGAGAGACAAAAGACACTAATAACTGGTAGTATTGCTAACAATATATTCTTCCTAAATGATACATAAAAAGTATGTATGTATTTGTATGTATGTATGTATGCATTCATGTATGCATGAATTTATTTATTTATATTATGCATGAATTTATGTATTTATTTTTAGGTTGCCATTTTAACTTTAACAACCTTAAAGAATGTTTATTTGTTTTAAACTATGTACTATTTATTTGAATAAGTTCATATGTGCTTTTAAATTATTAAATATGGTATATATTTTTAAATATAGGCCTATATACTGTTTAAAAGTTTGATATTTTGAAAGAAGCCTGTTATGTTAACCAAGGCTGCTTTTATTTAATCAAAAATACAGAAAAAAGGTAATATTGTGAAATTTTGTCTAATATTGTCTTAAATAAATTATTCTAATATGCAGATTTGGTGCTCAAGGAACATTATTATCAATGTTGAAAACAGTTGTGGAAACCTTGATACATTTATTTCCCCCCAGGATTCTTTGATGAACAGAAAGTCCCGAAAAACAACATTTATTTAAAATAGAAACATTATTTGTAACATCATAAATTACTACATAAAAGTATTCATTTCTTAAACAAATTCCTTAAAAATAAAATATTATATACTGTATATATATTCTTTCGCTTCCCCATAAAGTTCAGAAACCTGTCAGCAGGTAAGCAAACCATAGTCAAATTACATTACCCTGCAAATATAACAAATAGCTCACATGTTGCAAACACATACAAACTCACACCACATGAATGACAGCCGTGCCACCATATGTGACCCTGGACCACAAAACCAGTCACATGGGTCATTTTTTGAAATTGAGATTTATACATCACATGAAAGCTGAATAAACAGAATAAACATCCTGTTAGGATAGGACAATATTTGGCTGAGATACAACTATTTGAAAATCTGTAATCTGAGGGTGCAAAAAAATCTAAACATCGCCTAAAGTTGTCCATTTATGTTTGCGATTGTGCTGCTTTCATCCACAAAAATAAATGTTTTATATATTTATGGTAGAAAATTTACAAAATATCTAATTTATAAATTATCTTCACTTAATATCCTAATGATTTTTGGAATAAAAGTAAAATCGATAATTTTGACCCATACGATGTTTTGTTGGCTATTGCCACAAATATACCTGTGCGACTTGTGACTGGTTTTGTGATCCAGGGTCACGTATGTCTTACACACGCTGTAATCGTTTCTACCGATGTGTTTCTACGCCTTGCCCTCAACCCTGCGTTCTGGGTTCCCCGTCTGCTGTCCACACTCATATGTTTCCTATCGCCAGCGCGGCTGTGGTTCCCTTCCCTGATTCTACCGGACTGGAAAAACAGAGCTAATATGGTGCGATCTGCGGAGCGAGCTTTGATGCAGGACCTTTCACAAACACCCCCACCCCCTGCCGCCATATGGTTTGAATTCGTCTCTTAATTTATTTCCTATAAATGTCCCTTGAATATTCAGGCAGGCCACGTGTGGAGCCGGGGCTGGAAAACAGAAGGCCTCAGAGAGCAGTTTGTGGTGAAGTGTGATGAGTATATTTTCCTTTTATTTGTTTTCATTCATTTCTTGTTGCCATCTATTTGTGCACATATGGTTGGACCAGACAAGACTTCAAGCTAAGTGTAGCTGGCCCACATCAGAATAACAAATAAACGAATCAGGGTGAAGGGAAAAGATGTCGGCCATGATACCAAGGTAATATGAATCAGGAGTCATTAAAAGGCAATAAGCAGGAGAAGTGGAGGATGAGGTCATTGTGATTCATGTGTTGGAGGTCAGGTTTCATGGCTTTCGAGCTTGTTTTAGAGCCGCCAACTCTGGAGCGCATGGAAACGAAGCTGTCCAAAGTGACTGTAGTTTCCTATGCAGACTTCAGAGCAATGATAGCACGCGCGTACTCAGACAGAGCCTTTTTAGCGTTTTTTTTTTTTCTGTGCTGATTTTGGGGGATGAAATAAAACATGATAAAATGAGTTAAACAGAGCTTATTGGTAGATGTAAGTATGATCAAAACTAACCTGCGCCCTACTCAATCTGTCACTGTGTTGTTTATAACTGTATGTGTATGAATTAACGGGCTGTATTAACAAAGTAAAAAAAACATTTATTAGTATTTATGAGCAGTACACACTGCATATTGTGATGATGTAATTGATACCCTGACATTGGTTTATTGATGGATGAACATTTATGTTTTCATACAGATTGATTCTCTATAACAAGGAGATGCTATTGATTAGGCTTAGACATTATATTTGTTTTTAATCTAACAGGATTTATTTGGCTGAGATCATGCTTAACGTCAATATATTGTCTTGGAAAAGAAAGGACATTCATATATTCTACATCCCTTAATCCTACCCACTGCCTAAACTTAACAACTAGCTTACTAACTATTAATAAGCAATAATAAAAAAGTTGTTAATAGTGAGGTGCAAACCCTTAAAATTACCTCTTGATGGAACTAAATGTTGTGATGTAATTTCCATCAAGAGGTGCATCGATTTTTTTGTCAATAAATGAAAAAAAGTGAATTTTAAATCCATTTGCATAACACAATGTGAACTGAACTTCAACTGGACCACACAGTGATGAGAGTTTTATTTGTTCTCATACTTTAGGTTTTGTTTTTTGTCCACTTTATTATTTGAAAAGATTGTATGCCACTTACCTTGTAAATTCGAAACGGGATTCCCGATGTCCTTTTGTCAATCTTGGCAATGCTCTATGATTGTGTTTTAGTGTCTGTCAACTTATTACTTTTTTATATTAAAAAACACTCCTGTCAACCAATAAGCTGGGTACAAGGTACTTTAATGGCAGTTACTACTATTTGTAAATGTATTTCTCATTGATGGGCACCCTGTGGTTCACTAAAATGAATCAAGCATCCGGGCAGCTGAGGGACAGTGGGAAGATTCGGGCTGTTTCTGATTGTTATTCCTGAGCAGGTAGATGAGAGCATTCACCGCATGTGTAGCTCTGCATTACTGAAGAAATACAGCATGAGAAACTGTTAGTATGCATACCTCACTTCAAACCTATAGGGAATGAGTAACTAAGAAAATGATGTAACATTTCACTCGGTTGCACTTAGTCGTATGTCTTGCATGTTTAGTCTAAAACTGTAGCAAACTATTTTAAGAAAAATATATATTTTTTAAATATATAAAAATCAGAGCTTGTTTATCATGAGGGTCTATATCTTTTTCTTCTTTTAAACCAATCCAAATCTCAGGATTTTTTATCGTTAAGAAATATATTTTCAATTTATTTTGCATCTCACACGAGATAAACTGTTTCCTGTCCTGTTTCCTATTAATAAAATTTTACTTTTTATTTAGATTCTTTAACAGAACATCATTAAAATAATGAATAATAATGTGAACATATGTAATATATGAAATATCTATATTAACGGTATACCCTTTATAATTGCCTCTTTTGTTTATTTAATTTTCCTGTGTATATTTCTCCTGCAGTCATGTAAATAAGACCTTCCGAAACTCCCCGAGAGTGTCCTACTGATGACAGAGTCATTAAGGTGTTCCATTGATCTAGACTCTGTCTGCCCTCTATCTGAGGAGAAAACTCCCCCACCCTGTTCCCGCTTTCTCTTTTGCTTTTTTTCCTCCCTCTAAATCAGAATGGCCTTGTCAGGGAGGATTAATTGGGGGAGGCCAGTGTCAAGCTGTCTGTACAACACACCCAGACTCTGCTCTCCAACGGTAAACAATAAGGGTGTGGATTAGTTTTGAAACAATGTGTTTATTTAAAAAGCTCACTTCCTGTATGCACTTGACAATCCTCCCATTAATTTCATTGGCAGCGACTCCGGTTCAGAAAAATGTTATCATTGTTAAGGAGGAAAATACAAAACCCAAACAAAACAAAATACAGTGCTTTTTAAAATGGCACTCGGTTCCTGAGAGATACTAAAAATGCTAGGCGAGCCCACATTGAAATAGCGCCCAGAAAACTCTTAAACCTCTAAGCAGAAAACAAACTCCAAATCTTTTTGTTTGAGTTGGCACCATTTTGCTGGATTTTTGTTTACAGTCAAAACAGAGACTTAAAAAAATGCTTGGCTTTGCTTTTTTTCTGTCTCTCTCTCTCTCTAACTTCACCTCAGCTAACTGTGGTTGTCTTTCTTTTTTGGTGCCTGTAGGGTCTGAAATGTAGTGCTCGTTGCAGAGCCTTGGAGGTAGCGCTCAAAGCCCCTGTGCCCAGAGCCACATCCTGTCCAAAAGGAACACTCTTGCACTTTTCTAACATGCAGAAAGAAAGTATTTGGCAAGAACTATTTGCGTGCACAAAGGCAGCAAAAATTAATGATGTACTCCACTTCTTATAGTAAAATATTTTTGTATTTTTATTTATTTTTAATTATTTCATTTTATTTTATTTAAATTTAATATTTAGATAACCTACAAAAACATCTAGCACTATTAATATTTTTTACTTTATTTTGCAATATTGGATATTTTTACCACTTTAAAATTTAGATCTAGTAGTATTATTTAATAATTTTACTATATTTGAACAAAATTCAAACTTTTTTTATAGCAAAATAAATATTTATAATTGCTCATACTGTACACTGTTGTGATGCCTAAATTCACTTTCCCTTTTCACTTTTTTTGTATTGACAAAAAAAAATCGATGCACCTCTTATTGGAAATGACATGACAACATTTATTTCCATCAAGAGGTGCATCCATTTTTGATCAAGATCTTGTATTGACAATGCAAGAGTCCAGCACTCTGTAAAGTCTCCTCCTGCACATCCCAAAGACTTTCAATGAGTTTAAGTTCTGGACTCAGAGGTGCCAATTCATGTGTGAAAATGATTCTTCATGCTCCCTCCAGCCATTCTTTCAAAATTTGAGCATGAGGAATCTTGACATTGTCATCCTGGAATATGACCATGATGTGTCTTCCTACATGGTTTAGAAATTAAAATCTATGCACTCCAGCAATTAGGGTTAGAAGAACTGTTGCCAAACATATAACATGCTAGAAACATAATAATCACTGCAATAATGATCCAATCATAGACTCTTAAGCATTTGCCCATTTAAATCCTTTTGGCTGGGCAGTGTAGTATTATAGATTTATATTATCAGCCATTTACTGGTTATATGCCATAATAAGAAAATAATTATCAGCGTATTGGTATCGCCCAGAATATACATGTATCACTATAAACCAGACAGTTTTAGGTGAAAAAAATATGCATTCATTTTCAAAAACTTTGTGAGGTTGAGACTTTGTGACATTCAACTGTCAAAAATCTGAACTTTGATGTTTACCTGATGTGCGGAGGTGCCTGAATTTGTGATCTTCTTAGGCAAAATATGACTTGTGCAATCCCACATTTTAGTCCATTTCACATCAATAATACTTACGCCCTGAAGTTTGAGGTTTGTTTTTGAAGCGATTACCAGCGTTAACCCTGCAAATGAGTTCATTCCCAAGACTGACAACTGTGAACAAACATTAAAAGCTTTTTTGAGGCGGCGTTGCACCCGTCCTTTGATGAAGTTGCGCAGTATAACAGGTAAACTTGGAGGATGGTGTTTAAGCCCTCTTTAAGCTTGTTAATCCCACCCTGGTACAGACGAAACCCGCTCGGCTAGATCCATGTCAATCTGCAGCCCCTTCCTCGGCCTGGATTTGCATGCATTCCTGCTAACTCCTGCTCCCAGTCTGTTGTATTACACCAGGTTGTGACTTACTTTAGGGTAGAAACGAGGTTAAATCAGAACTTTTTCTATGCTTCGTGCGCTTACATTTTCCTTCCTCACTGCCGTTCGTTTTTGAAGGGTGAACACGCTGTCTTATTTACAACCAAACATGACTGCTTTTGTAAATTGACTCCTCAATTGTGTTCTGGGGGCAGACACAGGGGAAGGAAGGTTAGCTGCCTGTTGTATGATAAGCTGGCAGAACCTATCAGCTCGTCCGCTAGCAGATAGCGTTCTGCATTTCTGTCATGCTTTATCACCAGCCGGGGTGAAACTAAACTGCAAGCAAGAGCAGTCTGAGGGGGCCATTTCTGTGGATTACTAAAGCCGACTTTAATTTCAAAGACCAGTGGCGTATCCAGAGAAGGTCTGCGGGCTTCGTCTGGTGCCGATTGGCAGCATTACCTGGCATTGGGGTGCACGATCATGGTATAACAGGACCACAGCGCTGGTGTGGCTTCCGGTTGAGCTGGCATAGGGTGCTGTGCCAACTACTGTATCTCTCTCTCACTTTCTGTTCCCTTCTCCTTTCACCCCGCTCCCCCCCCCCCCACGATGAAGTCTGCAGGAAACGCACCGCAGGAAGCTGTGGATTTGTAAGGACTCATTAAGAAAGGAGGTGACAGTTCAAATGAGTGGTTTTGAGGCGGCGACAATGCCAAAGGGAGCGCTGGCTGCTTTATCACCACACCTCTGATTCGTTGTGCTACAGCAACCGGAATCAGCCACAATGCCATTATTTTAGCTTGATGGATGAAAGCACAGTACAAAATATCAGAATGAATTCGCTCTTCCATTTCCATTCCAAGTCAAGTTTATCCTCGGCCAATTTGGAAGCATAATCTCCCCTGTATAATTTTTGCCTTTGTGGCGAAAGACGGTTAAATGTTTAGGAGAAACCCCAGGGAATCTTTAATATTTGTTAGATGTGCTTTCAGATCACAATTCCTATTGACATTAAGAAGTGCTCGCCCCCCTCAAGATGTTCGTGTTTGTGGAATATGCGACAGTTGTTTTTAATATCAGTTATTATTAGAAATAGCATTTCAAATGATATGTCACAAGGGAGCAAACATAATTTACAAATCACTAATGACTTCAGAACAGTGCTCTAGCCTCCGGTGGAGGATGCATGCAGAACACAGTATGGGAGCAGCCGCTGAAATAAGAAGCACTGCGAGTTTTTCGGCATCCGGCCATCCTCGTCTTAATTCTTAAAAGCCAATCACTCAAAAGCCCTTCATTACTATGCATCAAACACAAGAGGTGAGCACTGGTCCCTCTAATGGGTTTGTGCTGCTGTTTGTTCTAAATATGCAAATGAGGTGCTAAAATATGTACATGTCCCATGTCGAGATGGATTGGGTTTTGGGGGGATTAATTATTCAGGAGGCATTATCATTATTAGGCTTTGCATCTTCTATTAGGATGGATCGAGGAGAGAGAAAAAAAGCCCTCACCTCATGCCGGACGGCCTGTAATGAGTCATCAATAAAACATTTTCATAATGTCAGGGAGACACAAGTGTGGATGCTTGATCTAATTTTACATTGACTCTCCTGGTCATTAGTTCAATATGGCATGAACACCATTTTATTAAAGATACAGGCGAGAAGGACGCATGCCTGATGTGCCCTGACAGTCCGTGCATCAAGATGCTTTTTTAATGTATGTTTAATGGTTAATCATTACAAATAATAGAGAAAATCTGTTTAAAGGCTGCAGTTCAGGAGGATTCTTGTTTCTCACAGCATGTTAGGTCACGATGAATTATTATTGGATGGCCTTTTTAGCCTTGGTCTGGATTTGTGGGGCTTCCTTTCTGGGGTCCTTGGGAAGCAATGATCCTGTTGGAAAAATGTGAGAGTCCAAAGGTTCTGAGATTCTAAGAAGCATTTCTACTAGTGGTCTACTAGTAGACTTTTGGACCCCATTAAAGCAATGAAAGGTGAAATTGTAGCCGTGATAATTCACCCTCCAGTCTTACGAAATGATCAAAGTGAGTTTTTGATGCTTTAACTTTAATAAACTCTGATATATATATATCGCATACAACTACCTGAAAAGTATTAGTCCAATGCAAGATGATATTATCAAACTCTTCAATAAAGATGACACTCCTCCTGGGTGTAAACTTAAACTTTCATGATCTCAAATCTCAGCAAGTTGCAAACAATCAAAAGTTGGAGACGGGGGTTCAGATAATAACAGCGGTCTACTTCAAGCACAAGAGGGGGCGGCTTTATTGCCACTGAGACATAATAAGTAAATGCAAATTGTAACTAGTTAAGCACAGCAAAATAATATGATACCATTGTCTGAGGCAGATTGCTATTATAATGTTAGCATGTGCAAATAATTACATTCTCTTCCTGATACAATTACATTATTTGTTCTGCTTGTATTATACACCAATAAAAGCAAACATCATATTAGGATTCATGGCACTTTTCGCTTTGCATTATCAATATGTGGAAATAATTGTCTGCTGAGAGATTAAATTACATTATTGTGTATCTTTTTCATGCCTAATAAATAATGATGGATGGCTTTTATTTTCATCACCACCTGCAACCATTTTATCTTCCCCCTGAATGTTAAAAATGAAAGAAAAAAGAGAGGGAAGTAGATAAAGAAACAGGAGGCGAGTGTTGTCTGCGCCATCGAAATAAAGTGGAAGGGAGACGGAACGTGACGTGCCAGAATTCGCAAACCGCCGAGTTTGAGCGTTTGTTCCTGGCAGGAAAACACACAAAAAACGAGAGCTTGCGAGTCGGGAAGTGACAGATTAAATCAGATTGCCATTTCCAGTTATACCCACACCTCGGATACAGGAATATTAAAGCTCGAGATGTATTGTGAACACATCATTCCTGTCAATACACTGTTAAATCTCCAATCTGGGCTGAACGACAATTTGCAATCTTAAACTCCTGATATTTGCCTAATATATTGAAAATGACTAGAGGTCTATGGAGTCACACTGCACACAATATACATGCACTGATGCTACACAGATTAACAGACCAAAACTCTATATGAACCATGCTGGTAAACCCTCTAGATCATGCATTTGCATTTAGGGACAATCTCTAATTTACAATTCCTCAACACCATGCCTTTATCCTCACATGGCTTCAATTTCCATCAGTGCATTTGCACTTTGTGGCGATAAGAGGATTGATTAGCTAGCAGTCTGCAGGACGCTTGATGTTTAATTGGCTTCTGTCTTTTCCCTCCCCAATACTGGTCAATGCTGAGCCGTCTCACTCCTGTTGCATTTGATGCATTTCTTGGCACTCGGTTAGAAGAGATAAAACAAGGTAAGGACATTTATAGTCCAAGTTAATTGCCGTTGGAAAGGCAGGGGAGGGGAGGGGGGGGGGGCGATTGGTGTTATAACTTCATAACTTCTTAAGTCATGCCTTGTGCACAGCTAGGCGTTGGACCAATGTAAAATTTACATTTTAATGAAATATTTGAATAAGTACTTGAAATTCACTCTAGCTGGGCTCCCAGACCTAAAACCAACATTTCATGTTTGTGTTTTTGAATGGCAGCGTCGGGGAAATTAACATGCCAGTCATACAGATTAGAGGGGCATCAGTGTAAAGTCAGACCTGCTTCAATCAAGGTTCACTGTAGGTAAACAGCTGCCATGACATATTTTAATGACAGTTATTTTCCATCCCCTCCCCTGAAGAAGGGCTAAATCTGGGCTGAAATGAGAGATGTGGAGAGTTGCATTGACTGAGAGTCACATCAGAAGCTGTATTAATACGCATCTTTAAAAGTGTGTACAGAAGTAAAAGGGCTGTAAAAGTAAAGGCTCTAATCTCAAACTGTAATGTGCCAAATATTAATGAGACAGTTGGGGAACGTAGGCCTTGCTGCTTTTAGGATTTAGAATTTTTCCATAATTATTCATCTTAAACCTGGAAATAATCAATCTGTAAAACACAGAAACATGAAATAAATGTACTATAACTTTGCAGTTTCACATAATTGCTATGATACATACATTGGTATTAGAGACACTAAGTTGTATTCCATATATGCATATCGTATATGTGTAATACTACACAGAACGTCTCCACAACGTCTCCACAGTCATTCAGACCTACTTTAGTGGTTGAATATGTATTGACCTTAGATGAATGCATTAGCAAATGTGCTTTTTACACTCATGATATGTAAAGGAAAAGTAAACTTGGCCACATCCATTAATGCGCGGTGGCGTAAAGCGGCGAGACTCGTAATTATTCATGTTGTTTCGCATCATCTAAATTATTCAGATATCCCGCTTGAATATGGAAAATATGTGGAAATTAATCCAAACAATGCTTCCATTTAGCACAAAAGAAATTTTTTGATTGTATGACCAGTCAGCTTATGCAGTTTGAATGATTTTTAAAAAAAAAATTGTGAATGAGTGCTAAGTGAATGAATTTGAATATTTGACTTTTTTTAAAGCAAAAATACAATATGTTTATAAGAATGCAAATATGTTTTAAAAAAGTATTATATTAATTATTATTCTTTAAGCATATTATTCATCTTATTTTATAATGAATGAATTTTCCTGCAATTGTGTGTGGATGCGCAGCCCTGCGAGGCCTGTAGAACAGCTGGCTGTAATTGAATCAAAACATTGGCTGATTAACTCAGCATCTGACAAACCATGATCCAAACAGCATGCCTGATGCAAATCACAAAAACACAAGCTCCAAACACAAGAGGCCCTGGAATGAAGTGGTCATCATCTAATTAACACAAAATGTTTTAATTACAGGCTAAACCAAGCAGCACAGTGTGTCAATTTAACTGATGCGGTAAGTGGCGGTTTACAATATCAGAAACTGACAAATAATTGGAATCTAATTGCAGCAGGTCTATTGCCCACCAGTGCCCGAAGCAGCTCATCTTAATAAACTTTTCTCTTTTTTTTTTAAAACATCAAACCCGTGAATAGCAAACACTACCGCCCCTGCTAATTGCCACGTCGCAGGATTGGGAATTTGCCAGCTCTGACTATTAAAGCAAAGCTCTTGTGTGGATTGCTGTTGCATTGCCACACTTTAATTAGAATGAAACGAGGGGTAGGAACGGAGTCTTGTTACTGCAATTCAATATATGTAAATAAGATAATGCACTAATCTGTCCATTTCATTTCCAAAAGCCTACGCAGACTGTGGGCTCGGTAATAAGGGCTAGACTCACACTTGGTAACATAAGTAGACTGGTGTGAATGACATGATAGAGACAGTCTTTTTTTTGTGTGTGTGTGTGGATTTTTTTTCAGGGAATTTTCATTTTAAGATCAAAAGGTATTCATGCTTTGCAAAGATACTCTGATGTATTTTGTTGTGTTCTTTTTTTTAATAGGCTATATAGTTTTTTTTATAGGCTATATAGTTTTTATAATTTTTATTTTAAGACATCAAATTAAACTAAATTAAAATGAGAAATGTTGTCTTGCAACTACCCTAAATAAAATACTTTTTAAAAAATATTATTTTTATTTCAGTTAACTTTTGTGCTTATACATAAGTTATGAAATAAGTAATGAAAATGTATTTGTATGTTTTAGTATCAGTTGTGGTTGACTGAAAATCAATTAATTTCAAGCACACACACACACACACACACACACACACACACACACACACACACACACACACACACACACACACACATTGTAATTCAGGTTTCTGTAGTTAACAAACTAAAAACATTTAAAACAAATTGTTACTTAAAATATAATACATTTTAACTGAAATAAAATATTTTACTTCAGCTATAACTTGAAATTTAAAGAAAAAATAATAAAAATATATTGACATTTAAAAAAACCTCATAGAAATGACTAAAACAACAAAATAACTAAAACTTTAAAATGAAAAGACAAAATATAAGAAGACTAACTAATTGAAAATATTAGTAAAATATAATAGTATCTCAATAGTACTAAAATAACAATGATGTAATGTCCAAATCCTTTAAAAATGTTTTTAACAGTATAGAATTTAGAACAATAATTTGCTTTCATAGATTTTTAAGTGACTCTTTATCCAAAGACAAACCATAGAAGCTTTAGTGTGAAGGGATGCAGGGCTTTTTACTCTTTTTCAATCAGGCATAACAATAAAACAATATTTTTTTGGTTGGAAACAGGAACAGTAGACTATGACAGCGGATGAGGAGAGAACTAGCTCGCTTTTCTGAGCAGGCAATATTGAAGAGACAACAGCAATGAAATTAAGAAGCTCCAAACACGGGATAAAATATTACCACCAAAAAGTCGAACCATAATTTTATATTGTTTCCTTTAAATCTTGTCTTTAATTAATAATATCCTCAGTGACATTTATGTATCAGAGCAATAAGCTAAGCGGGAAACAATTTATGTCACCTAAAGCTTTTTAACAAATCAATGCAACTATTTGTAATTGCTTGTTTCACAAGATTAAAAATGCTTAGGCCTGATCTCTGTCTGCTGTTTAGTGGCTAGCATGACCCTGTGCATCCCTCATAAAAAGGAAACTCCTCATCATCAGCATTAATTTCCATCAAGAAATCCATATTGCTAATATTTCTGGGATTTTAATGCAGTAACAATTTATAGCTGGTCAAATGCAGTTACCTAAATTGCTGTTGGTAAAGGACAGTTTAACTGTCTCTTTTTAATTAGAAGGTAATTTAATGTGCGAGCTGCCATGATAGTGCCGGTCATTACAGACGTCGCATTGAGCGTTCCATAACAAACAGCCCAAATATCACGGTCTATAATCTTATGAAAGACAATCAATAATGTTTCACTGAAACTGATAAACGCAGTTCAGTCTTGCCTTGAGCCTTATCTTTGCATGTCATATGCGCATATATGACAAACAATTATCTGTTTCTTTTATTAGAGTGTGACCATGTAGAGCAGCACATGAAATATGCATATAATTCAGAAACAAAATGCATTTTTATTGCATCTATATCGAACATGAGAGTCAAGTTTTAGACACTGTCTATAACGGAGTAGTCAGCAAAGTGAGAAAGTAAAGATTTTAGATTGTAGCTCTAGACTAAATGTGAGCATGCATTTACTGATCTCACAAAAACAGATTCAGTATTCCTCAAAAATAATAAAACTGTGAAATGCAAAATCAGAATTTTACGCCAACCTGCAATAATAAAAATATAACGCATATACTTTATGTATTTAATCTCACTTTATTAACCATACAGATGTGAACTTGCACTTCCACTTGAGGCTTATTCATTTCACTTTTGGTGTGACAGGGCTTTACATTTGTAAAAAAGTGAACTTCTTTTGTTATTAAAAAAAAAACAAGCAAGCTCAGTCCAGGTGAGAAAAAGTAATGCAAAAGTAAATAATGCAATTAGTTACTTTTTTTTAGGGAGTAACACAAAATTGTAATGCATTACTTTTAAAAGTAACACTGATTATGAGACATCATTTTAAGTTTTATTGCCTCAAAGAAAACTCAAGATACATTGTCTAATTTGCTCTGCATAGTTTGTCTGATTTTCTAGAGATCGTACACACAAATCAATATTGTTCATGATTCTTAGACTTTCCTCATAGCAAACCTTTTTCCTTTATCAGTATATTTACTGGAAAACAAGACAACTGTACCTTAAAACAAGGTAAATATGTGTGATACTAAGAAAATATATTTCAGAGAATATTTTGTGAATCAAGTTCCTACCTCCCTGGCAAAATGTTTTGAATTAACTTTTAAAAACATTAAAAGAAATTTGTACATTTAGATATAGTTTCACTGGAAAATACAGTAAGAGAAAGAGAAAAATAGGGATTAAGAAAATGATTTTTGCATGCAAGAATTTCCCCTTGTGCTCTGGATGAAGTACACCTGCTTTTAAAGCTAATCTAGACCCGAAAAGCAGGATCTTTTTCCCAACGTATTAAAAACAGCTTAACACAAGGAAAGAAGGGAAAGACCGAACAAAACGCTTCGGTCAATGATTACAGAGACAAATCTGTTTTGTATTTTACAGTTTTTAGAATCCAAAAACGGAGGATTATCCCCGGATCCATTCCCTCCCCTCTCGCTCACAGATGTCTGCAAGTTTCCTTCCCCCCCCCAGAAAAGCAAGGATTATGAAGTCAATTACATTTGCAGCACAGTTTGCTATTGGAATACATACAGTAGCTCATTTCTTTGTGTTTTTCCGTCTTTTTTAATAGTAAATACAAAGCAGTTGTGATAAAGCAAACATGGTAATACAAACAGTATTTTTTTGTTCTTCGAAAAGAATCAGAAGATGAGAGGACACACAAGCTATAAAGTGGTGTATGTACAACCTATTTCAACATGAGCTAAAAGAGCAGAGGCAGGAAACAGTTTACCGCATGTGAGAAGCAAAATAAATCGAAGCCGAATGGCGTTTCTTAACGATAAAAAATCCTGAGGTTTGGATTGGTTTAAAAGAAGAAAAAAAGATAGAGACCCTCATGATAAAACAAGCTCTGATTTTTATATATTTAAAAAAAAATATTTTTCTTAAAATAGTTTGCTACAGTTTTAGACTAAACATGCAATACATACGACTAAGTGCAACCGAGTGAAATGTTACATCATTTTCTTAGTTACTCATTCCCTATAGGTTTGAAGTGAGGTATGCATACTAACAGTTTCTCATGCTGTATTTCTTCAGTAATGCAGAGCTACACATGCGGTGAATGCTCTCATCTACCTGCTCAGGAATAACAATCAGAAACAGCCCGAATCTTCCCACTGTCCCTCAGCTGCCCGGATGCTTGATTCATTTTAGTGAACCACAGGGTGCCCATCAATGAGAAATACATTTACAAATAGTAGTAACTGCCATTAAAGTACCTTGTACCCAGCTTATTGGTTGACAGGAGTGTTTTTTAATATAAAAAAGTAATAAGTTGACAGACACTAAAACACAATCATAGAGCATTGCCAAGATTGACAAAAGGACATCGGGAATCCCGTTTCGAATTTACAAGGTAAGTGGCATACAATCTTTTCAAATAATAAAATGGACAAAAAACAAAACCTAAAGTATGAGAACAAATAAAACTCTCATCACTGTGTGGTCCAGTTGAAGTTCAGTTCACATTGTGTTATGCAAATGGGTTTAAATTTCCTGTGATGACAGTGAACAGTCCTAAACTCTTTCATCCATATCCTTCTCCTTTATAGCCATCATTTCCTGATAGAACACTCCCTTTTTCCTTTACATTGGCCCAAAGACAACATTGCTTTGATTTGGTCGTGTGTTGGTCTCCATCTCTGCCTCTACTCTCCTATTTTGGTCACAGGCAAAGACATACAGCTGCCCATCGAACAAGCCGTTTGGCTTTTTTTTTTCTTTTCTCTCTCTCACCATAATAAGCCCGACACAGTTTCAGACATTTCATAATTTTTGTGTCCGGCCAGTGTGGGGAACACTATAAGGATATTTGGCCTTTTCGTTCAGCTATTGCATGGAACATAGAATATATCAACTTGTAGTATCTTGTATCTTTGGTAGTCACAGATAAGAGACATAAACATCAACTTAAGTAAAAAAAAAATGACAACAAAAATGCAAGTAATAAATAAGAACACAGAAAGTGGTTGGTTGCAGTCATTAAAAAAAAAAAAAAAAAAAAACGTAATCGTGTACGATTTGTAGATGCCTAATCTAAAGTCTGTTCTCATCTTTGAGCAGTCCCAAAATTTGAATCTAAACTAGCCGGCGGCAGCAGCTTCCAATTCAGAGTTGTTTCCTGGGTTCAACTGGCCTGCGTGGAAACAGTCAGTCGAAAACAATCATTTACAAGGTGATGTGGCAAGATGCGAATGGTCATAGTGGGCCGCCCCAGTGCCGTAATGCTCAGTGGTCATGGCTGTGCCGTCAGCCTCGGTTTATAATCCCTTTAACATTTAATCCCACGTGTAATTATTATCATGTCTAATAACAGAGCCTGAGCCGGTCATTGATGTGGTGAAACAGATACCTAAACTAGAGGGAATGCAGTTTAAAATCATCCAGACAGTTTTGAAATGACAGAAGTGGGTCCCCAACAACCCCCCCCCCCCCCCCCAAAAGTTTCATATTTGCAGACAGGAATCACAATTAGCTTATGTCTAACAATTCTCTCCCTGCTGCTTATTTCAACATTTTTTGACATTTCATTTTGCAATACAGATGATGGTTTCGATCAGCGATTTGGTTGACGCTAACATGCATCACCACAAAAGGGGATTTTTGAAAGTATAATTTCAGAACGATAAACGTTAACCTGCGTTGATTTCTCTGTCATTCATTCCACGTGAAAATTAAACTTCATTGGTGCGTGGAGAGGGAGCCTTCATTACGAGTAGTGCATTTGCAGATGGACTTCATGAGAGAGAGAGAGAGAGAGAGAGAGAGAGACGCATGCAAGAGCAATGTGACTGCAAAGTGGCGATTCGAAACGCTAGGAACAAATGACAGAAAAATACTACACGGTAATGCGACATTCTGTTTCAATTGTGAAAGGAAAGGAAGAGGGAAAAAAGAGAGCATGAGAAGCCTTAACATTCATCCAGTGCTAAGCACACCATAACTTCACGTCATTATTCATGAGGTCTGATCAGTTACCAAAACAAACAAACCCAACAAAATGAATATATAGCTAACAGCACAGAGTAATGAGAGGACACTACACTTAAATTATTTGCCCAGAAACCCTCAAAACACCATACAGATACGCTCCAGCTGTGATGACAGCAAACTTAAAGGAATAGTGCACTTAAAAAAATGAAAATTCTGTAAATTTTTCATCATCATATGACTTTTTACCCCTAAAAACTCTGCTACCTCTGTACTCACCGCTTTTTATCATGCAATTACAATTAATGGGGAGTAGAGCTTTTAAGCTTTTAAAAAGGACACAGAAGCATCATATATTTACTCATTTTACTATATTCCAAGTTGTAGATTGATTTGGAAAAGACACAAATCAAAATTTAAGCTGCTATTCATTTGATTCTTCCCTTCCTGTGAGCCGTGAGCAGATCACTGAGTCAGTGAGTTGAACACGAGAACCAGTGATTTTTGAACTAATTCATTGAAAAGATTTGACTCAAAAGAATCACAATTCAGACCCTGCTTACTTCTCCCATGAACTCCCAGGGAGAGCATTCCCTTTCATTATGTGAAAAAGCAACCAAGTGCGCTCTTTTTGTGTTTCACGGAAGAAAGTAAGTCATATGGGTTTGGAATGACATGAGGGTGAGTAAATGACAGAATTTTCATTTTTGGCTGAACAATCCTTTAAGAAGATCTGAATGCAGAGGCAATGAATTAAAGTCACAAACGTACACGCACACTGTGAGTGGCACGCTCATTGAAGCGTTAATGATTTTTGTGTGTGTGTGTGAGAGAGAGTTTGTGATCAGTGTTTATTCGAGTCTTTCTCAGCTGTGTTTTCATGTCCGCTCTGGTCTCAGTGACACTTATGCCAAAACGAAGTAGAAGCAGGCCCCAGTACCAAATGTCTCTTCATCAGACGATGAGTAGAAATTTATGCATCTCGTCTTTTAAACGAAAAGTAGAAACAAATCAAAAATACTTCCAAATGGAATAAATTTTCTTATCTCGTATTTCGTTTTGTATTTAATGGCACTAAGAGTAAATCGGAACATTTTTAATAGCTGTCAACAAGAGAATTGTGAATCCAGTCTATATCTGGAGTGGTCTCGCAGGTGACCGCAGTTAGTATGGCCTCTTCGGCAGAGGACCTGGGAGAAACCAGTCTTACAGCATGTCCTCGTTCCCATGGTCGTCTTCGTAATCTCTGTTGTGGTCAAAGTCTGGACTGTGATTGGCTGTTGTCACGAGGGAAAGGGGGCCTTCGTGCTCCTCAGGGTCCAGTGGCTCCTCTTTTACGCTGATATGATGCCTTCGGAAAAAACAGAACAGGAACGTTCATTTATTTGCACAAAAAAAAAAAAAGATTCTTAGAAAAAAAGAATAAATCTTAATGAATTAATATTCTTTTGTTTATAGATATTATGTGGTGGCTTTGACTTTTTCTTTTCTTTAATTTTAGTTTTTAAGTCGACACACCAAATAATAGTTTTTGGTGAGGGCGTCTATACAAATTGGTAAAAAAATAAAAAAATGAAATATGGATCTACAGTTTCTAGGCAATATCGTGACAATTAAAAACATATAATCAATATGATTGAATCAGAGCTGCCCCACTGTCAAAATATTAAAAAAATAAAAAGGAATAAAGTAACGACCAGCTGTTTCTATAATGAAAGACTAACAGAGGTGGCACAGCAACACTCCTGATAACTCCACTTCCCTTTCAGCTCTTCCAACACCGGGATACCAGCCGGCTTTATTTTCCACAGCTGGCCCGACAACAGGGTTTTCACTTTGAATTGATAAATGAGGGAGATTAATAACATACGACTTTGCGACGAGAGAATGGACTGCGGAGAGCGGTGGCAGGCGTAAGAACGAGCGAGCGGACGTCCTGTCAGTTTCCCGGTGGTGTGGCATCAGTGCCGCTCTTCTCTCTCGTTAACATGCACAACCTGTGAGGCGGGTCTCTAGAGGACGACCCTGCGCAAGGTTCCGTCATTAATCAACTTCACGCGTAAAAAAAAAAAAAAAAAAAAAAAAACACGGTGACCAGACAGCATGGCGTACACTTTAAATACACGGAAAATTAATGCAACTTCTAACCAAAGTGTCAATAAGGGGAAGAAAAGCAGTGGCGGGGAGAGAGAGAGAGAGAGAGAGAGAGAGAAGGGGGAGGCGCTGACGACGGGGCCCAACACAAACGCCTGTGATAAGAAACAGAGCCCTTACGAGAATAATAACGCTGTCAGTTGTAAACAAGGCAAAACATGAACCCCGGCCTACAGTCTGGGCAAAGGATTGTCCACAGAGATGAGATCTGCCAAATTTCTCATTACAGAAACACTGCAGGAATAGAGCGCCAATGAGCGAGCGCTGACTGTACCGAGGACCAAAACTGAAACGAATGAAAGAATAAACATTAGAAGCAGCTGTAGCAAAGCCTTTAAGTTAATTAGTCTCACATGGCAAACTATAGGTTTTCGTTGAGACATGTTTGGCAAATGTAATTAGCCACAATCTTTATTTCTCTCATGTGCTTCTCAGCCACGATTGTTAAGAAAGTAGCCATGCTAATGAGTTATCATATTTGTATGTGAATAATAAAAAAACTCTCCCCATTCTATCGGTTTCAGATCAAAGCATCTCCATGTATCCCACTGCCTCTCTAGCTGGAGGGCAAACATGAAATTGTTATTAATATGCAACTGAGATGCACTCCACTTTAGCCTTCATTGTAATTGGGACTGAAGCGTCTGATTGCAGACATCTGCAGCAATACAAACAGTTGAGGCAGATGGAAGCCCGTTTGTTAGATGTTATTATTTACGACTTTGAAACATAAGGCAGTGTATGATTCAAAAGAAATAATGCTAGCATATAGAGGTTCTATTATCATAATGTACTTGTGTGTTTACAACATAATTACAGGCCTGGTTTACTTCATAGCATGTTAAGATGGATATAATTATATACTTGAACTGACAATACTATGTAATCATTTTAATAGTTGACATTTAATTACACCATTTGAAAAAGTTTGAGTTAAAAATGTGTACACAGAATTGGTTTGATTTGAGAAAATTCAAAATAAATTTATTTTAAAAAAAGTTTTTGCAAAGGGTAACACTTTACAAAAAAATACTGTGGTGATACCACGGTAAAGTGATGGTGTCAGATGATAATACCATGGTAGTGGGTGTTAACCATATTCACGTTCCATGGCATTTACATGGTAATCCAAAATACGTCATAGAAATGGAATTACCATGGTACTTGCCTAAAGCACATGCTATTAATATTTTATTTCATGAAATGATGCTCTTGATAATGTAATCATAAAAATAAATTATGTTAATCAGAATATTCTGAAAAAAAAAAAAAAAAGGATTTTCCTTTTCCTGTTTTATGCAGGGTCATACATTTACACACTTTATAAAACTCATGTTTGGGAAATACTATTTGATATTTTAATTACAGTTATAAATAATTGTTTGCATTGAAAGTAATTTATGCTTGAAGAGATTCTAAAATAAAAAAGCTTTCCTTGCCTAATCTATCAGTGACACCCAAACCATTTCCATTACTGAGAAAAGAAGTTTTTCACCAAAATTGAAACTCGATGCCCTTGGTAACATGATCCATAAATCTGGTTAACTTAAAAAACCTCAGTGCTTTTTATGTGAATGTTTTATGTATGCTCGTACATCCTCACACTTTGTACAGCTTCGTGTTTGGGCAACATCTTTGCTTTTGGGTGTGTTAAGTTGGCAAATGCCTGGAGAGGTGAGAGGCAGACAGCCTCATCCTGTCTCTCTGTATCCTGCGGATGGGGCAGGCCTGCAGCTATGTTACCTGCCATTAGCGTTTCTCTCATCCACGTCTTCACGAGTTCATTACCGCACCATTTAAAAAAAAAAAAAAAGATTTGCTGATGTTTCACAGAAACGGCAATAAATCTGGCCGAGCAACAAATTCAGCGTTCTGTCCTCCAACATCTGGAAACCATGTTGTCTGCACCGTATTATTTTAAGCTTCAAACAACACGGCGGCCCCTCCCATACAACAAGTGTATGGGGAGCTGTGGTTTCCAACCCCGACCGCAGCTCAGCTACATGGAAATCTTGGAGCAGTTTCGTCGAGGCTAATTACGACCCCCCACCCCTCCCTCCCTTTTACTCTCGACAGCTCGGAGAGTTTTCGGACGTGCTGCGAGTCCTGTCTGGGTGGAAAAAGGAGGCCAGTTCTGTCATCTTCTATTCACCACTTTTGTAAATATTTAAACAAAATGGAGGCAATAATTAGGGAGGAACTCAACGTAGAACGCCGCACACTATTGACCCGTAATAAAAGCCAGTTTATAAACTTCTCCTTGAAATAACATGGAAAGACACTATTTTCTTTACGAGCGCCCCCAGCCTAGAAACCTGCCAAAGGTGGGGTTTCCTTTCTAAGACTGCATTCACAATTCCTGCTTTCTCCGTCAACTACAGTTTTCTATATAATTTCACGGCTGGCTAAACATCTACTGTAATGTACATCAAACCCTACTGTGTGTTCGGAGACTATTTTCAACTCCTAGCGACCTGGTGAAAAATGGCCACCACCTAAGCTGTACGAGCGTCGGCCTGCATGCGCGTGAGCCTAATGATTCCTGGACATCTCCCTGTACCTCGCGCTCTTATCTCAGTCACACACACATTCTTAAGGTGGGATGTGAGCCACTCACATAGCTGGCAGGGGCGAGCGTCCAGGGCTGCTGTCACTACCGTTGCTGTTCCCGTGGTCCATGGCCCCATTCATTTCCTCTCGGATGGCGCTGGCAAGCGAGTTAAGAGTGGGACTTCCGATGGAAGCGGTAGTGTATAGAGGTATGTTGTTCTCTGCCATTGAAGCCTAAAACAGAATGGAGGAGATGAACTCGGTGAGACCAATTCCTTCAAAATATCGGGACCATTCATCCAAAATTAATAATCAATTTAGCCTTTTTTAGAAGACTATTATAGAAACTATTTCAAAGTTTTTAAAGTGATAATGATGGCATGATTGTGTTCAAGATAATTTTTTAAATTTTCTACAAAAAACAACAACAAAAAGACAGAAAGCTTTTTAGTGCTATTGACACATAATGAAAAGCAAATGATGCACATTAGGTGTGTACTCGATAATTAGTTGATATATTTGTGCTTTATCATTCTCGTAGTGCCCTCAAGGGAATAATAGAAAACTGTAGTTTCGTCATGCAAGACCGTCACCTTATAAACCAGCTAAAAGAGTAATATTTTCAGGCAAGCTTTATTGCTTCAACAACTGTACACAAAATGGGTACATGCAGTACTATATTGTACAGTCAATGACTGGATGAAGGCAGCAACTAAAAAAAAAAAAAACATAAATAATATGGGATAAGGATTGGATGCAGCAAGCTTGTGATTTTACCTGGAAGGCTGCAGAAAGGGCGGGACCATATCCCAAAGTGGTATGGATGTTCTTTACCAGAGCTGGACTTCTGTAGGGACAAAAATATAAACACACATTCAGCTCAGTAGGGAAACAAGTCATACTGTCTCCGGTCTACTGAGCAGATTGATTTTACACTGAAGTCAGTATTTAGAGTACAATCTGATTTCCAATGAAACTCAATAGCAAAATCAATAGATGGCACTAAACTATCAAAAGCTCTTTAACACTGGAACTCTGTCCCAAAACTAGCTGCCTACTTGGCCTACTTCACTTCCAATGCGAAGGCTGTTTCAAAATAATAATGCAGCCTTGTAATAATGATAGCTTGTTTTGGCCAATTCCATATCGAAAAAGTATCATTAAAATTTTTACTTGATTTGATCTTGTACCCAATATTTCTGTGTATTCTTATACTTGTGTTGTTATCTTAGCAACATGCTAGCATCAGATCTTACAGAGTGCAAAACTTTTTCAGCTGCCTTGGTTGAGGAAGTATTTTGTTAAAAATAAATGACCATCCACCTTTTTCCTAACGACCCTACTGCGTTTTAGATTATGGGAGGCACTTCCAGTTTGGCACTAGAGGCACTAGTGTTTGCTGGAATGTTTCTAAAGCAGGTAAAAACAATATTTTTTGTCTGTTAAAATGAAAGTAATCTCTTTGAAATATTATCACATTTTTGATTAAGACAACATATGTTACACAGACATATATTACTGCAGTGATATTTAACTCAGCCGAAATATTGCTGAGAAAATAATCAATCTTTTGGGGTTAATCCTTGTCTTTTGTAGGAATTTGTTAATGCTTTTACACTTTTACATTTCCATGTGAAAAGAATAATGGTGCCTAGTTTTTGAAAATGCTTAATATTTCATCCAAAGATTGAAACTTTTGCTGATGGTTTACAGTTTAACAGAAATTAATCCCAAATCATCATGGGGTGTAGGAAAATGGTGGATAGAGAAAAAGAATGGGATGTTTACTTCTTTCTACAGTACATACTTAGAAGGTAATTTCCTATGTAGACAATAGATTACAAGGAAGCTCGCCAAGTTGGAACAGAGCTTTTATATGTAAAATTGTCTCATTTTAAAATCACAAATCAGATGACATTCAAATAAGCCATTTCATCTATTATAAAAAACAGATATGACAAAAGCACAAGATACATACAGGATGAGCGAGCACATGGAGGCGGGGCATGCAGGGAGGGGGTGGGGCAGAAGGCGGAGCTTACTGTACAGGCAGATCATCACAGCTTTCGTCCGCCGCATGCTTCCTGGGGCGACCTCGTTGTATGTGGCGGCCGCGTTTAAACTCTTCATCGTCTACGGTCCAAAAGGACCCAAAGTCATCCTCAACTCTTACAAAGCATTTATGCAGGGAGAGATTGGTGCGCACAGCACCCTGGGATGGGGGAGAGGGGCAGCAAGCAGCCAGATGCGGATGTAGCAAGACAGACAGACAGTGATAGAGAAGAGGATATGAAGTGAATGAATGGATAAGCACAAGCGACCAGGGGTTACGGTTCATACAGACAGCACGTAACTCGCATACAGGCACAGAGACGCACGCTAAAGCTAGTAGGGGGTCAATGGGCGGCACAGCACAGAGACAATGACATGGAGCCCATCCATCAACACCACGAGACACGGGTTTGCTCAGCCATGCTGTATGGGGTGGCGCTGGAACACCTACCCGCTGATCTTTTGCGGCCTTCTCTTTTGGAACTCTAGCTCGTCGACGGTCCATACCGCCCCTTTAACGTTTTCTACTCGCACAAAACACTTGTGAAGACTAAGGTTATGCCGCACTGCATTCTGCAGTTGGTGTGAGAGAAAGAAAAGAGCTATGAGTGCAAAAGGAAATGTGCTGGAAAAAATTTGACATATCAATATTTTGTACAACAGCTTTTTTTTTTTTTTTTTTATAAAACCCACATTCTCTTGTATTTTACGTTGTAATACATTTCCAATAAGGAATTTTAAATTGTGTCATCATTTACTCACCTTGTTTCTAAATCTGTGGAACCAAAAAAGAGGTTATGCAGAATGTCTTGAATGCCGATGAAACCAAACGGCACTGATTCTCTTGTTTGAACTGATATTTGTTAGCTACAGCAGGACTTTTAAGAGAACAATGACTTACATATGGATCTGTTTGTCACACAAAGCCATATATTACATTAATAGTGTTTTTTTTGGAGCTCGAAAGAGCAGCAGGGACATTCTTCATAAAATCATCTTTTTTTGTTCCACAGAAGAAAAAAATTATAGCATTTTGAATTGAGTAAATGATGACAGAATTTTAAGAATCTAAAAAAACATCCTTAGAATAATATATATTTACCTGAAAAGCAAAATTGCAGAACATATTAAAACATTTTTCAGACAATATATCAAATACCATGTCATTTCCCACAGTTTTTTACTAGCTGTTTTGAAGTTATATACACTAAATATATTTTTTAATCCTTTTATTCAGCAAGGATGCATTAAATTAGAGTAACATTAAATTAAAAAAGTAACAGCAAAAAATCCATTTAAAATAAACTCTTTTGAACTTTCAAATCATTATATAATTTTGGACAAAAAAGTATCACAGTTTCCACAAAAATATAACCGTCTTCAACATTGATAATAATAAGAAATTTTCTTGAGCACCAAATCAGCATATTAGAATGATTTCTGAAAGGTCATTTGACACTGACGACTGGAGGAATGCTGAACAATGTAATTCTAACGTGCTCTGCTTGTTGCGTCCTTATAAATTACCCTTTCATCAGGCCATTTGTACAACATGAGGGTGATATTTAGCAAATAAAGCCCTCCTTGATTGATGGAGGCCTGTGTGGGTGTTGTCACTCTGGTGCTTTATCATTCAGCTCTGGTAAAAGTCACAGATAGTTCATCATTTTCTGCCTCACTTCAAAAACGGAAACTGAAAACGCTTGAGTTAGATGCCAATGCTCAACAAACTCAGCCAGGGGAAAACATCCTACTCAAATGACCAGATTCCCCTTAAAGCTTTAGAAATTCTTCCAGAGAAAACCAAAAAACACTTTCAATATAAATCCAAATGAAGAGGGGGTCTCTTCCAGAAACTTCTAAGGACCATTAAGTGAAATAAATCATATTTGGGGGAAAATGGATACTTTCACTAGGTAATTTGAACTTGTTAACTAAATCTCACTGGGCAAAATGGTATAAAGTACAGCAATTTTACATGTTTTGTGTTTGTATTTCTGAGGGCTGGTGTTGTTTGGAATAATTGAGATATTTTTGAATGGTCATTATGCTGGGATATCTTAATTCCTGGAAACAGAAAATGTTTTTGTCAGTATGACAGTGTTTAAATAACTAAAATATACAGTGGTGTCTAAAAGTCTGAGAACACTAGTGAAAATATTTATATTTTGCATTTTAATTTGATCTAATTTCATCATTTTTTAATTACAAATTATATAAGCAGCATAACATTATTATGAAAAGTTATTATAAGTTAAATAAAAAGGAACGTGAAAGGAAGCAAGAAAGTGAGCATCTAAACAAAAGAGTTCATACGGTAAATAAAAAAAAAAAAATTTATTCCAGAACTGTAATGTAGTCTCAGACTTCCACTGTATCTCCCTTATTCATATATGCTTGTCATGAGGGAAGAATTGTGTGGTCCAATAAGAGTGGTTTGTGCTGAATTCTGGGGGTGGTTTTCTACTGCCAGGGGCAGTACTGCTTAACAGTTCCACATTCTTCAACAACGAGTTTTTTGTTTTTTAGAATCTACTTAATTAAAAAAACAAAATTATTTACTGGGAAAATTCCAAATTCATTGTATATTAGTAACAGTAGGAAATAGAGAACAAGAACTGTGAGATCACCTTCCACGTCGCTGCATTGCGTCTGAAATATGCAAACATTCGCGTGAACCAGTTGTAGATCTCGTTTAGTGTTAGCTGTCTTTCCGGCGACTCTAGTATTGCCTGGAAAAACATACACACACACACACACACACACACACACACACACACACACACACACACACACACACACACAAATGCTGATAAGCAAAAAGCTGTTTCATTTCCATCCAAACCTGGAGCAAAAACAAAGTGAGATGCACATGGTATGTCAAGTTAAAGTTGATCTGAGGGTGCATGTAAAACAGCTCCACGCTTTTCCGTTCTCAAATGGGTGCTACTTTGTTTACTGAACGCTTCCTTATGCAAATGTGGCAATTTGAGTACATCCTTTTCCGCTAAACGACCAGAACAAGAAAAAAAAAAAAAAAAACAGAAAAAAAAAAAATCTATTTTATAGAGCCAGATTATAAAGCGGCAATTATCCCGGGCCCAGATTAATGCCCGTGTGATCACAGATTACCGGTTCAGGCCTGATAATTGACTGGGCATCTCAAAGACGCCCCGTTCCTACTGTTGTGTGAAATGAATTCCGTAATAATCACATTGGCTGTAATACTTAATCAAAAGCAATTGTTATATATGGGCTTTTTGCCCCTCTATGAACAGCAAGTGCTCTCACGCTCATTTGCAGATGGCTAATCTTGAGCTCTGCTGTTAAATTGCATCTGAAATTTAACGGCTGCGGCGGTGGGGGTTTAGGGGTTAGTCTTTAAAGAAGTTTGCAGTGGAGCATGTTAGATGCATGTAAAATCTAAAGAGTAGATGCTCAATTACAATGCAATAGATGGGTTAAATGCATCATGTGGAAGAGGCTCCGGTCTTACCTGTCGTATTAACGAAGCGTATGTGAAAGGAGGTCGTACTTCAGCATTCATGTAGAACTCTTTGTTCTGGACAATATCTGTTCACAAAGACCAGACCAAAAAAAAAAAATGAAGAATTGAACTAAAGAAAATCTGGTCACACTTTACAGTACATTACATTAAACTGTAATTTGTGACAGTGTATAGGGTAAACTGTATCTAAAAAGACTGGAAAGCTATTTTCCATATAAAGAAGCATACAAGAGAAGGCAAATTATATACAAACATCTCATTTTCATTACTGTGATAAAAAAATTAAATTAAGTAAACAAATCAATCAATAAATACAGTAATCATGTGCTATTTACAATTCTATAGTATGTATACATCATGGTAGTATTAAAAATAAATGAATGACAGTAGTAAAATAGAATAACACTAAATCTAATGAGAATTAACACTGAGAATAATTACAAAAATTAAATAAATGCATAAAATAAATCAAGATAACATCCAGACATAATTCAGTAATCAGATTTTGTGTTTAATTTGAGCTGTTTATTTGCCATAAAAACAATGTTAGAAAGCATAAAACATTTTCATATAATTATTTTAATTAATATAATTTATTATTTTGGTTTTGGGGGGAGATGTGATTTGGCATATTATTGTAAGATTCACCCACTAATTCAATGTATTGTATGTCACAAGAAAGCTTCCCAGGGTCTGCCCGTACCTGGAGATATGGGCATGTTGTACTTGTCCGAGTAGCGCCTGCGCATGGGACCGACGCTGTGCAGGCTGGTGGGGGTGATAACAGAGTGGGTTTGTGAGATCGGCGTGAGGGGGGCAGTCGGGGTGGTGGGTGTCTGGGGTAAACTGAGGGGCGGCGAGGCCTCGGGAGCCGTCTTGGACAAAGTTACGTTGGACACCAGGTTCAGCTGAAAAGAAGCACAGAGCATTGTTAGTCACCACTGATGCCTGCGGATGCTAATTGTTAACACACCATCCAATCAATCTCTGCGCCACAGAGGAGCATGTTGGTTTGTAAATATTTGTAAACACCATGCTTTCGCTTTCTGCGTCCATCATTCTGCGAGCAAATAGCGTACAGCCCCCTGGTCGCCTCTTTGTTTGGTCTGCTGGCTTGCTCCCAGAATGCCTAGCTCACTCTCTTTGCTCTTGGGCGGCAGTAGCAGTCTTGCTGGCTGATGGAATGAGTTTCTCACCGAGCCCTAAGAGGCTCCTAATAAGCCGCAGACAGAGAGAGGTCAATCTA
Source organism: Gila orcuttii (assembly GCA_026230005.1). Lineage (NCBI taxonomy): Eukaryota > Metazoa > Chordata > Actinopteri > Cypriniformes > Leuciscidae > Gila > Gila orcuttii. Next base: position 39,759,173 of record JAPDVR010000011.1, read on the forward strand.
CACTAATTACGGGCTCAAATTGTATTGTAAGGACCCTAATTAGTGGCTACTTACAGGGGTGATACTACGATTAAACGTCACATCTGAATGACCCTCATCAGCCCGATGGTTTGGCAGAAGATGGTTCTTCTGGAGAAATAGTTTCCAGAAAAATACTTTCTTCCTCCCTTATCAAGTGGCATGATGTGGGGGTCTAGTAATAATGGCTATAAGGTAAACTAATTAACCAGTGGGTTTGTAAAGGTGCAGTCCCGCTACCAACAGCTGCGTTGAGTCGTCAGCGTCAGATTTCCTCTTCTACTGGAGTGGAAAACGCGTTCCTGACCCGATGCTCCTGCTATTAATTTGTAGGCGATGGGAAAAAAGCTAATGACACATACATATTTCCCAACCAAATTGTTCTAATTGCTAATTTGCCAAAGGAGGCCTTGTTACCAAATTAAACATGATTTCACTGGGAGGGTGGAAAAGCGATGAATGCATGGACAAGCAGAGAGGGGCAAAGAAAAAAAACAACGAGAGGGCATGCGGAGGTGGATTTTTCCGTGTGCCACAATCGCCTACAGATTGGGTGAACAAATTAATGAAATGTCAAGGCTGTCAATTGCTTTGGAGGTATCAGATGTCTAATTTTGCTCTATAATGGCGGCGCTGACAGTGCAGACGGCGGCGAGGCGTGTGAAAACCAACAGACAGTGTTTAACATCTAACCCCCCGCCACGCAGATACGTCGCAGGCCACGCAATTACCACACACCCCATTAACGGTCATTACCATACAGATGCTCTGTTTGATAGACAGGTACATAATAAAGAAATTTGAGGGATGACAGTAGCTTCATCCTTGACATGTCATTGTCTTCATGCTTATCTAACCTTTTTTTGTTGTAAATTGGTTTCTTTCTGTACTAAAATCACATTAGAAAACCAATAGTTCTGGTCTTCGATGCTGCTTGGTCAATAACGGGATCCAGTCATGTTAAAACTCACCATATAGTACCAGTTATGATTCCTTGCTACTGTATATCACTGCACTGCCTTAGTCAGGGATTGTGTGTTATAATGAAAAAATACAGATATTAATATTTTTGTTATTTAGGAAGGCAAAGGAGTTGTTTGCAGGGTTATCATCATTAACTAAAACCATAAAAACTAAATTCCTAAAAAATAAAAAAAAAGTATAACAAAAAGAAATGTTGCTTGCCAACTATCTGAAATAAAACGACTAAAATTAAATAAACTAAAATTATAAACTAAAACTTAGTAAAAAAATATATATATATTGACATTAAAAAAAGGAAAAATATATAAAAATGACAAACAACTAAAATACTAAAACTTTAACTTAACTTTAAAATGAAAAAAGAAAATACAAAAAATAAAATCTAATTCAAAATATTAACCAAAATTCTAATAGTATATTATTGATACTAAAATAACACTGGTTGTTTGTCATTCACTTAATTTATTTTGTGAAAGAAAATTTGGAAAGTAATGTGAAAGCGTTTTTTTAATGAATAAACGTAAAAATTTGAAATTAAAAATTTAACTTTAGATTCCATTAAACACACACCAAAAGATACAGACTAAGCCTGAGCATATAAGACCTATCAGGCTTTCCCTGCAAGGATAAAATGACATGCAAAAATAGTGGGACTAAGAAAAGGGACTCAGTTTGGGCCAGAGATTTAGAATAGTATGGACTCATTCAACCTCTGTGCACATCAGCTAGCTTTGTTACCTATATTCCTCGTCCACAGCGAGTAGCCTCTACAATAGGCCAGACAGGCGAGTAATGGTCCTCCTTTTGTTTTCCTGTACCATTTGGGTGCTCTCCAATACACCGGCAAAATGAGACTTGAGATTGAAAATAATTAAATGGTAATTGGTGATCTAATTATACTGGCTTTGACTTGCCAAGCTGCCATGGAAAACAGAAGACAAGCTGCTAAAAAAAGCTAAACAAACAACAACAAAAAAATCTGCTGTTTAATTATGGACAATGAAAAGGTCAGATCACTGACGAGAACGCTTAGTGACACCTTCGTTCGTAAACTCGTGCATGCACATGTGCACGCACAAACACAAACAACTGCAGCCTGAGGCATAATACCTCTTAAAATGAGCTGTTGATAAATATTAATGTTATTGGGGCAAGATTAATGAGCAGTATATCAGACCGCAAAAAACATCTAATTTGTTCATGAGTAAAATCGTGACTCTAAAACTAAAGACACATTCAAAAATAAGCCAAGCTAATTTGAAATAAATGTCAAGGCTTTTAGTACAACAATGCTGTTGAGTAAAACGTCACCAAATGGAAGCTCTGTAAACACATTTCAAGTAATGGTAAAATTAAATAATGGCTTCTGACCATCAGGCATACAGTACACAAAAACAATAATAGCAGCTCATAATGAAGTGGATTATTTGTAATGGTCCTCATCTCTGCTACAAGCTGCCCGTGGGGAGAGATGGCCAGCTAACAACACTATCAATATCTGAGACCGATTTTTATACACAAGCGTAGCTGTGTCAGATACCTCTGTACAAATGCTAATCCAAATAATCAGCATGTGACAGAGGCAGAGCTTCACTGAATGAACCGCCATCCCAGGACACCATCTCTGGGCTCCTGAGCACCACGGGGCCCCTGAACAGTAAATAAATGATCAGTGTGCTGAGCAAACCGAAGAGAGGGCGACTGATCAATGATCAATTTGAATATTTGTAATGGATTGTAAACCCTTGTTTTTCCATGAATTGTTGTAAAATTATTTCTAAAGAATATGTTTTAACTGTATGAACAGCTGTAACCTAAAATATGGTTCAACAATGTTATAAAAAAAGAGAGTAACAACATGGTGCATCCCGATTTAAAAACTCATACTTTTCCTTAAAAGTATGTACTTTCATTTGTTTCAGTATGTAATGTATGCAAGTATTAGGACTAACAAATAACATCAGCATTTTCACTAAACTTTAAGTTTATCAATTAAAAAAATAAAACAAATTTTTTCAATCCATGCTAAATTTTCTTTAACAAGAAAAGTCAAAAGTGAATGACAAAGAACCGTAGAAGGAAACAGAGATGCACTCCAAAAATCCACATGAGAAAGTATATAATCTATGCACATTCAACAGACTATCATTTTGTGTGCTCTAATTCCTATTTAACATGCTATTTAGGATGGATAGTATGCAAAGACATGAGTACTCACTGGCTGTGGGGTGGGTTTGGGCTCTGTAGACTTCACATGAAGATGAGTCATCATGGCTTGGAGACGCTCTTTGTCTTTTGATAACTTTAATAAAAAAAATAATAAAAAATGAGAAAAGGTTAGTTTTTTTTACATGCATTTTAGTGTAATATTCTCTCAGCAGAACAAATAATACCTTGTGGAAGGACAACTGACATATGCATGTTTATTCATGACATACATGTTCTCAGAATGTGCATGTGACCTTTAAACTTGATTCAGAGACACAACCCTAAGGGTTTATTAGCAAATGAGAATGAACACACACACACTGGCCTTCAGTCATGATTACTTCAGCCTAAGTGAATCCACAATCAACATTAAGAGGACCTCCCCGACCTCCACACACTCTGATCTGGACCAAAAACATTGTTAGTCTGAGTAGATCATAGAAACCATTGGCACCAATGGACTTGGTCTCTATGGTCTACTTAGGCTTGCTTTTGAGGAATGCAGCCTATGTAGTTCTGGTCCTCTCAGCTGCTACCGTACTTCTTCTGAATCTACACTGTATGTGTGGTTATTTAAATCTATCTCTCTCTCTCTGCTTTTGTGTAGTATAGAAGAAAAGTTTAAAGACTTTATCGGCATCATGACAATCCCTAAAAGCCTAATTATATTTCAAGCATTTGAATAGAGTATAAATGGCTAATATATAGACAGAAGAGCATGTACAGTAGATAGAGAATGATCACTGCACTTTGATGCCTGGGGTGAATTTTCCCAGCATTCATAAAGGTCCTATATTTAAAAAAGCTGTATACATTAAGAAATTAAAATATTGATGAAAATATAGAGCTGGATTTGACCTCAAATTGCCTGCATGAGCACAACAGTTCAATGTGCTAATTGATGCACAATGGCACTGGCACTTTCTAATGCGATCTGACTGAATCCAAGAGAGAATATGTCTCGCTTCTCCTCTTAAAACCGAAACTCTACACGAACCATATATCCTCAGCTCTATGATGTCATTTGGTGAGTATTTGTCACGACTCACGACTAATGTGTATTAACAAGCAATGCAATACAATAAACAAAATGAGTCAATGAATCCATTGGAATTACTGGTAGGCGCAACCACCATTGTTGGTGCGTCTGGGTTTTTTCACAAAGTGTTTTATTGTGGTGCCAAATAGTTAAAAGTCATAAACGACTTTAAAATCCAGTAAAATTGAAAATGTAATTATCTTGTGGAGTTAGCCCTAGGGCACTCCATATATCTTTGCCTAGCTGTCATGCGAACATAACACATTTTTAATGACTGGTTACTCACAAATGTACAAAATAATTTCATTTTTATCCCTCCCTCTTCTATCTCTGAGCTGCTACTTGAGAGAAAACGAGAGAGAGAGAGAGAGAGAAGAATCAAAGTTTTGATGAAGCCAGAAAAGGAGATGAACGAAGAGAAATGAGAAGATACCTGCAATTCCAGCTGTTGAACTACTTGCATCTGTACCCGGCACTGCGCAGTACTCCTGTCATCCAAGGCATGTTCATTATTCAGATGTCTAGAGAGAGAGAGATAGAGAGAGAGAGAGAGAGAGAGAGAGAGAGAGAGAGAGAGAGAGAGCAGCCTTCATTTTAGTACCATATTTTACAGCCATCTATTAAACATTTGATAAAACTTTCATGGTAAAATATTGAATTACATTATCTGCACATTCTGCAGGGCAGTCATTTATTTCTCCATATTGGAAAAGTGAAAATGACCTGAGATGCGCACATACTAAAATGATAAAAAAGTAAATAAAGCCAATGTCCACACATCCACAAATATCAAATTCCCCAAACACAAATGAAGAGTGTTCTAACAAGATCTCTGCATTACCGGAAATAGAAGCGCTCTTTACATACCTCATGCATAATTCATGAAGTGGCTTTTTTTCATGCAAACTTACAGAAACGGAGTTGAGCGGACGGGAAAAGTGCCTCGCCAAAACTCAGGTGAATAAAACGATATTATAAATTGTCCGATGTGCACTCCACAACCCTCCCAGCTTTTAAAATTAAATGGATTCTTCTTATTTTTGGTGCCTTTTTCAGTTAATTATGTCATCTAGATTAAGAGAACACAAATGAAGCCAGGAGGAAAAAGGCAAAGGACAACAAGGAGAAAAGAGATGGAATCTGTCATAAACTTGAATTATGAATATAATTATGCATGATTATTTTATACCGCCAAGACCTTTTTTTCTCCCTAGCACGTTTATAACTAATCTAAATAAGTAGCTGGCCTTGGCAAAGCGGGCCAAGCTTTCCTTTTTTTTCACCTCTTCTTCTTTTTTTTGTGGTGATTTATATAAAATGGTGGAGATAAGACTCACGACTGAAGGAAATATGATTGGAGGATCTTTATCAGCCCTCGCATGAATTTTGGTTTGAAAATGCTTATGCAGGGGCATTTCATTAATCATTTAATCATAATCCGTGCAGGATGTTTGAACTGATTTCACAAATACCCTTTCATTTCACTACTTCATTATGCCCGCTAATGGATCCAATATATTATATATATCATATATTATATCGCATCTTCGCTGACCATGTAGGTCACTGTCACCAGGCAGAGGCTGGTGGAATGGAACAGTAGTGTTTTCCACGTGCTCTTCTTCCCAAATGTGCGTTTACAGTCTTCTGCAGCAAATCAAAATGTCGTGCCCGGACCTGAGCAGGGGCCGAGACAAGGGGAGCCAGAACTGATGTTGATGGAGTAATAAATTTGGCGAGGTGGCGTGACATGATGGCAGCGGCGCCATTATTAAGAATAAAGACAACATACGAGCACGGCTGAAGAAACGTGGGGAAAACACACTCGACAACACTTGTGAAAGAGAGCGGTTTTGACTTCGGAAGTGGAGCACTCAACCTTGAAAGGGAAATGATCTAAACGAGCGTCAAACGGACTCTGTTTTCCTTCAGAATGAGCATATAAATACCACGTGTCTTTTTGAACGTTGACACCGCATGAATGCACCTTTAAAGATATTCTGAATTGATCTTTTCGTAGAAATAACACAAGGATTAGAGGCGGCAAGTGTTTTAACGTGGCCATGATAAATCCACACCTTGTTTAAAACTATACTATGTCTGTTCTGGCTTCCAACATTAATCAACTGAAAACAAGCTGCTTTTGAAGTCAGGGAAGGTTGAAGAGGGATCATGTAAACATTTCAAAACAACCACCCAGTTTTCATTTGCGGAGAGATAAAATAGGTGCAGGGTGTCTCGCATTTTCAATGAACATGGCTGGACGTGACATGCTTTGGAATTCGTAGTTCGCATCACCCGGCAAGCCCCCGCTACCTCTTTTCATCCTTTGTTACAGTGGACGTTTCTCTTTTTTCTCCCGTCCTCTCCTCCGTTCCGTCTAATGACATGTAGAGTCACAGTGCATAATTAATAGGAAATGAAATATTCAAATGGCCCTTAATGCAGCGTCTCGGAAGAGTGTCTGGACAAGAGGAGCTCCTGAGAACGGCAGAATTGACATCGGAAACACTATGAGCGCTGGCATGTGTCACTTTCTGGACTTCAAAGGAAGGCTGTTTAAAAGCTTTCTGGCAGGATGACAGCCCCTAATGTAAATGCCCACAATAAAACAAGTTAAACAGACATTACTTAAACAGTCAGCATTTTACATATCACTGAAGCTAGCTGCCCAGGTTTTAATGATGCTCTAGGAGGCTGACACCCTGAAAGGTCTTTTCTAGTATAGTGTTGGCGGGACAAACTAATTTTTATTCCCAAACACACGCAGCTGTTTCAATAGCTAAACATCCGCCTGTTTTTCCTTAACTCATTGCATTATGTAAAAGAATTATGCCTATCTACTGATTTTGTTTACTCATACTGCTTGTCTGGATGGGAAATACAATGTGCGTGTTTGCGATAGGTAACCGTAAGCAGAAACCAGTTCTAAGACTAATACTCTACAAACTGTATTCAAATCATTAAGCAATGGGAATTTTAAAGAAGATAAATAAAAGTCGACACCAAAACTCACAATACAGAGTTCGACCTTTCAAATATCCCTGGTCATAGATGCCCTGGACCTTTGTGTCCAATCCGTTATATAAACCTTTGCCCCACCCTTCCTGTTCTGCTGGAAACACACACATTATGGCTGGTTTCCTTTTTTTATGCATTCGAATTATCATCCAGCACGAGATATTTTCCTTTAAAGATATAATAAATATCCATATGGTTTAAAACAACACTGCCGCACATCATCGTTTGTTGTTGCTGGCTCGGCTGGCGGAGATCCACGTGACGTGAGTGCGCATCTCTCACCGTACGTCGTCCCGGGCCCCCATCTCTAGCTACCCAGAAAACTCTTATCATCCAGCTAATTTACTCCCTGATTTCTGTTTATGGTTCTTCAGGCCTGTCGGGTGGAGGATGTACATGTGGGAATGTTTACCACATGGACGGTTAACACCTTTCAGCGTGCCAGCTGAACTCTCACCCAGCCTCGCTTTTTACAAAGGCAGCTTTCTATAGCATCCCCAAATGTTTTCTCAGCATGTTCCAAGCAGTTTAGTGCAGGCAAGAAAAGTAAACAAGATGTTGCCACGATAAAAACACTTGTGTAAACATCGCAGAGTGTACTTAAAGAGAGAACTTCTCTCTCTTTGGCTCACTCTTTTTCAACTCTGAAATGTTAATTTCTCTTATTTCTCTTATTTCAATATAAAAAAGGCAACGACGTGAACCACAATCCAAAAACATATCAGATCTGTGGTTCAGAAACTCCAGTGTAGCAAACTTTCTTAACTATTGGCAGACAGAGCGAATGCACTTTTTTCTTCACATGTAAACAGATTCGAGATAGACTATGTTACTATCTGCAAAAGAGCCAGGGCCAGCTTTAAACATGCCCTCAAATAAACTGCCACGAGGAGCCTGCTGTTTAAAACCCAAGCTTCGACCCTGAAAGAAACAGAGGTGGAAAATAATACAAAAACCACACAAGACTGAGAAAAGGGGTAGGAGTGCAGCTGTGATTCTGCTTACCACTCGTTTTTCTCCTTGGTCTCGGCTTGTGGGTCTTTGAGGCGGGCTTGTTTTAGTTTGAACCCGGGATAATGGAACAGTGTCGTATCTTGTTTAGAGTGGGACTAATACAGCCTGACACACACTCACTGATCTGCTGCCACACGGCACATGTTTTCATCATCTCATCACAAACACACAAACATAGTGGAGATTAAGTGAGACCAGGTCTTCCTCAGAGAAGGGATCAGGGTGAACGCGGTGTAAACTGTGCACCTTTAGCCTGATCTTTGGTTTAGGTGTTATATTTAGGGAGCGTGCCGCTGTGTGTTGGCCAGTATAGAATGGACTTTAACAGCATGGACAGGTCAGGCGTGATTCAGCTGAGTTAATACATAGTGGGCAGGTTAACAAACACTGGTTGCAGGTAAAACCAATGCAACAGTTAGAGCTGTGGTGTTTCAGATACCAGTGTGGTGCTTGTGAGGGTGATGCAGATTGATTGTGGAAATGCCACAAGTGTATTAGGCAATTGCATTGAATTTTTTTTTTTACTGAACCCAAACTCTTGTATTTTACATATTTGTTTTTCATAGTAGTACAAAAACATTAAAAAAATGTGAGTGGCACAGCTCAACGTAAATCCCTGCACGGGTCTCAAATCTAGGCCCTAGACAGGAGACAGCCTCCTAACATGGCTACAACCAGAAGAATAGTCTCTTACAGAGCATTGTAAGAGAAAAAACACAGCATCCAGTGGAAGGTTTTAATCCAGTCCTTGTGCAGTAGAAAATACAGAGCAGACTCCCCAGACTAATGTTCAATCTTAAAAGCACTCAAACCACTTCAGGTGGTGGTCTGGGACGCATTCCAGATGAAACTGGACAAGTGTAAATGCATCTGGTTGTTGAAATCACATATGTAAATTTTACTTTAAGCATGTTATAGGCTATATGACATGCTATAGCCAGATATGACAGTGCTACTGTAACACGCATTGGCACAGAAGAGTAGCTGAGTAGCTCTTCAGCAAGCCAACGCGAATAAAACTGAAAGTAAGTCACAGATGCTCAAAACACAATCATCTTCATTAGAAGTAATGAGACTAAATGATCTTACCAGTGCTTATGCCGCTCTCTCTCCTATTGCGGTCTCTGATCTTGAAATTAGCTGACGATAAATAAAATGCAACTCGTATCTGTTGCTTTCATTGACATGAACTCCGGTAAATTTGCAAATAGCTCAGGAATTGGTTGGATTGGATTTATATTCGTTTCGCGGAGACACATTTATGTGGCCAAGCGTAAATATGACCGTTTTAACAAATCAGATAGATGTCCGATCAGAGAAAATGCATGAAGTGACCAGGTGTAAAAGGCCCTATAACTCTTCCAGCTGCGCTGAAGGCACGCTCGCTGCTACTGCTGCTGGCAGGAACACTAAACATAAATGGTCTCGTTTTGTTTCCACCAGCACAGCACATCTCATAGTTTCTTTTAATTAATTAATTTTGAAAATATAAGAAAGAAAGAGAAGCCTAAAACAGGCCCGATGCCCGGCCCGCGTGTGAGCTATGACGTGAAAATTGGCCTAAAGCCCAGCCTTAGGGGCGTAAATAAGTCGGGTCCCGTGGACTCCTAAATGTCAGTGTATTGTGGGTGGTTGTCAGGTTGTCGCTAAGTGGTTGCTGAAGTGTTCTAAGTACTTATTAGCTTGTTCTGAGCGGTTGTTGGATGGATGCTTATTGGACCATGTCAAAAAGTTTGTCAAAATCCCCAAGTATGAGGAATATGAATAGCAAGCACCAATGATAGGTTTCTAAATACAACAAGAGAGAAATCTCTTCTACTTGTCTGTAAAAAGGCAGACAAGGGCAAACCCACTGTACTCTCAGAATGTGGCCCACCGTAGATAAACATCCTCACTTGTTTGTTTTGGGACAAAGTGTCAGTAATCACCATGGGGACTGCAGTTATCACAGGCAGCACAGAACCCTGAGGAAAACCACACCACACCACAGAGAGCAGGCAAAGAGCAGCACACCACACACCCACATCAAGAACCCAGCCCACACACAGAGAGGAAAAATTAAAAGAAGAGAAAGATCAGGAGTAAAGGGATTGAAAAATACTGTAATGGGACACTAGGTTTGACTAGGTTAATCTAGAACAAAAACAAATTACAGTTTGAAATATGTACATGATTTCTTTTGAAATTTGTTATGGACTAAAATAATCCCAATATTTAATAGGATTCCAACAAAACAAAAATATTCTTTATAGTGGGAAATGCATGTCCTAAGAGCTTTAGCTTTAGTTTTGTGTTGGAATCATACACTAAACTATCCTGTATTGAATCCTTCATATAAACTCCTACTGTATTAACAACCTTTAGGATTGGTTCCAAATTTTGATTCCAATTCCAATTCCAAAGGCTAATTCCCATTGGAACCATGTATACATTCCATTTTTCAATCCTAGGTGTGTGTGTGTGTGTGTGTGTAGGAGAGAGATACTTACTTCAGGAACGACTGAAAGTCGTCAAATACAGCTTCACATCCTGGCCATTTACAGACACCGTGACCGTAGAGAGGGTGACTATAAGGGGAATGATCATCCAACGCTGATCTATAAGAAGAAAAGACACATTACTGCGATATCCGGACTGCAAATATTTGACACACTCACCTCTCACGCATCATTGGACTTTTATGAAAGAGGCTAAAGAGTAATTAATCTCCATAATACTACTAGATGTAATATTAATGGCTTATCCACTAAAATATGACAACTAATAAAGAAACCTTCCCCTTCAGCACAAAAAAACCACTGCAGCGTGTTGTTTTATTGACACAGCACAAACTCTCATGACCACTGACTTCTACAGGAAGATTTCTCAGCCATGTGATCTCTGCTTGTCAGCCTATCACAGCCCAGTGCTGGCCAATCAATAGCCAATTATAGGTCTCCTCCGATGCACTTGGAGGAATGCTTTGATCAGGGCAGCACGGGGCTCTGAGAGACAGCATGTCCTTTAGCCCTGACCACTGAACCGTGGCCCCTGCCGCCCACCTGGAGCAACAAGTGTTTCCCACAACAGGAAGCTCCCAAATCCATCTGGATTGCTCCCGCCAAGCGCAAACAGTAAACACACCCCACCTGTTATCAATTTATCCGCTTGCACAGGATCATCAACAGCTCACTACAGCACATTTTTATATGAACTACACTGCAGGCATTATAAAGCTTAGCCGTGAAGAGCCACCTATTTTTTTCTCAATTTCAACAGTGTTGTTTTATCTGCAGAAGGGAATGTATTGGCAGTTGTGAATTTAAAAATCTAGTTGAACTGAACAAAGTTTAGACCTTACTGAACAGTAAACCCTCATCTCCAATTATCAACATTTAATAACTATCAACACAAAGGTTTTTTATCAGTGCAAGAATGAAATAATAGAAAAATGGGATTTGTCAGTGAAAGACAAAACATGCATGAACGTATGCATATTTAGGCTTTAAGGCTTATTTAAAAGCAGTTGCCTTTATTTATGCCTTATGTAATTTTTTAATAAAAATGTATGTCAAATATATTACAATTTCTTTTAAAACAAGAAATGTGCCATGCCACATCTTGTTTAAATTCCAAGATGACATTGGCTATAGCATTATTAATAAGAGTTAAGTTATGAAATGCCTAAGGACTTGTGAATCAGGAAACAAGGCTCATTTTCTAGCCTGACCTCATTTATTCCAAACAAAAAACAATAAAGACTGAGTCAAAGCTTGTCAGTGATCTTGTCTATATTTTGAAGTGTGTGGTAATTTCTTTGGTATTTAGGCTTTTTTTAAATAAAAAAAAAGCTTTTTTTTGGTGTGACAACCAAAAGACAGACAGACTTGAATCTAAACAAATTATTTTGTAACAAGCAAAAAGGGGACATTTTGCATTCAAGATGAAGTAAAACATGGCAATAAATAATAATAATAATAAAAATAAAAAAACAGCACATCAAAATCACCACAACATGTGCATTTATACACTTGATCAGCACTTACAGCACCAGCCTAGATGCTTTCCTGTGAGGCACCACGGCTCTGTCATATCATCTTTCATTACATTATGGTTTAGGATCGTATTATCACGCAGTGAGCACCTAAGTATCATCGCTGCTGACCTAACGAAGAAGAGAGGTCTGACGTCTGTGGAGAGCTCAGACAGGAACGGAGCACTTTGTCACAACACTATTACTCTCCCTCACATCTTCATGTGGGGATAAATCATCAAAGACACACTCCTCCTCTAAATCTACTATCAAATCCCCAGACCCCCGACTCAATCCTTTAGAGTATGCTCAACCACACGGCCCCCTCCCAACACCCCCAAAATGTTTTAATTATCATTTGCAGTTGAAGATCAATTAAAAGGGAGGTTAAGGGGCTCGTTTAGGGGGGCAAATCTGATTATTTATCTCTTTAAAAACAAATTGTCTGGGTTTTAATCCCCCTGAGCGTAGCATTCCTAAAGGATTCTGGGAGGAGAATGATGAGAGGTGACTCAAACTGGGTCCCTTCCATTGAGGAGAACTGAAAACTGCTGAAATGGAACAAGGTGTCTCTATATTTGTTTAAAAAATGTATATATATATATATATATATATATATATATATATATATATATATATAAATTATTATAATTTTTTCATTTAACAAATATAGAGACACCATATATATGTATTAGAGCCTGACTAGAAAAAAAAAAGAAATACAAAAAAAGAGGTATGGGCCTGTTGGCCTTCATGTGTTGGTCAGATAGCCGACACCTCATTTTCAATCACCTTAGAAAGGTTCACACAGGTACATGAGCGTTTTTTGTCCCTTATCTGAGCGCCGATGGGTCGGGTGGACTGACACGTTGAAGGCTTTTATCATATTTGGGTGTGTATGCGGTGGATGTCTCTGTGCAGGCACCAGTGGGAGCCGATGGAGGCTGCTAAAAGCAGGGTAGCATCGCGTCTAAACATGTACTGAGTGATTGAGTTTCTCTCTCCTTCCTTTAAGACGGAAGTGAAAAGACAGTGAATGATGCCGCTGGATGCACTTAAGGTTTTAGTTGCAGGCGTCGCAGTGACTGGCCAGATTTTATATGACACATGAAACGGCCTGTGCGGTGTTTAAGACCCCGGCGGTAAACCAATCTGAGAGAGCTAGAGCAGAGCAAGTCCATCAGCGCGCAGCCCGCCTGTTTCACGACAAGAGGGACTTGGGAAAACCACATCAATTAAAAGTTCATTAACATTCGTGTGTGAGGAGTCCACATTTCATTTCTCACACTCAAATTCCTGGATTTCGAGCAATGGAAATCCGTAGATGGATTAGAAATCAGTGTTATGTTTTCTTGGAGGCCCATTGGGTGTAGTGATGAAGCACGTTTACTAATAAAACTACAAAGATATTAATGCTACATGGAAAATTATCAAAGTGCTAAGTTATTAGCAGTGTCTCTCTAATTTACCCTTGCATTTGAATAGTAATGATTTGGAAGCATTTCTAGCACTAATTCTGCAGCTAACGGAAGGAAGAGAGAGGGCTGATCACCTGCTCCTTTTTTCTGACAGATCTAAGATACTCAGTCTACAAAACGCCTTCTTCACAACATGGGTGCTAAACTGCTGTTGACGTCTTCTTTAATCTCTGACACCGAACGAGAGGCAGGGAGAGAGGAGCAGTGAGCTTTCCAACATGTCTTTTTAAGTGTTTCAAGCCTGCTGTGGCACGAAAAGGGTTGTGGTGCTGTGATAGACTAGAGGACTGGATGTTTGTGCACTTTGAGGAAAAAGGGTGATAGACTGGAGAAAAAGAGCTACTAAAATAGAACAAGTGAGCATACGAGTGAGTTTACCGGTTTCAAAACCTAGTGAGCTGCCTACCTAGACCTAATTATTCAATTATGATTTCAAAGCAAAAACAAAACAACAAACAATCATTCTAGTTTTAAAGAGTATATTCAAAGAGCTTTAAAACTTTTTCTTCAATTACATTTTCCACTCAAAAAAAAGTTAGAATGTTAGACAAAACTTTTTAAGAAGTTTTAAAGAAGTTTATTTTTTTGTAAAAAAAAAAATTCTGAAGTGCTCCTAAATGAAATATTACTCAACTATGCTGCACACAATTAATGCAGAATTACATGTATCATTCATCGAGAAGGCAATCCCAGAATGCACCGCAACAAGCTCAGTAAAAAAATCCATCCAAAGTGCAGAAGAGAAACATTCATTATAAATGCTTATATTTCAGGGTAGATGATTTATTCCAGAAACAGTTTTGCTATGCTGGTTAAAAGTCTCATCACATCCTGATAGAAATCACTAAGTTAAGTGGTCTAAATATATTAATATGTATATATCTCATCTGTGGAAGGCGTAGGACCATAAAATGCTCGTCCAATCATTGCATTCGGTCAATATTGTGTGAGTTGAAGTTCAACGCTTAAAGCATTGTGTCATTAGCGTAGCAACATGTTAACGTCATTGTAAAGCTGTTTTGAAACAGTAAAGCTGCTTTGAAACAATCTATAATTGTAAAAAAAAGCTATATAAATAAAGGTGACTTGACATCAAAACAAACCAATAGAGATTCAAGCCTCTTATTTGTGTGGCACAAATGAATGAACGAGAGAAAGAAAGAGAAAAAGCAGCTTGTATTAGCTCTACAGCATCAGTGACATCATGGGCAGTTAAATAACCCTGACATGTTGAGCAAACCTGTCATGAAATCCATTCTGCTCTACACTAGACATGTACATGAACTCTCCCTTTACCTTCGGCTAGAGCTTGTTTTGCAGCACTAAATGTGTTTTCATTTGCATTGCTTTCATAACGACACATTGGTTTTGATCAGCCAAATCTGAGTCAGATGTGAAAAGAGAGAGAGAGACAAATAAATGAGCTCACAGTGCCTGGAGGCTTCTCACCAGCGGTTCAAAGATCAGGCCTGAGCACATGAAAACAAGCAAATGTGTTATAACCCAAATTAATCTCTTCCTTAAAGACACAGTGATGCAACGCTTCCTCCAAATAAATCTTTAAGTGTCAGGGCTTTAAAGAGGCTTTACAGTATTTAGCGAAGTTGTGCTGTGTTGTGCAACTGTTACTGTATTAAATTAACTGCTCTTTATTTGCCACACAAAATGAACTGTTCTGATGACAAATTGATATAAAATATTTACAATATAACTATTTAATATAATTTATGATATTTAAGATACAAGAAGCAAAATGAATATATTTAAAAAAAAAAATTCTACATAAATAAATAACTAAACCATGCCTGTTGTAATTCTGTAATAATTAAAAAGAAAGGAAGCAATTTTAATTTCATTACAGTAATCTAACCTTTCTAACAGCACCATTCTCTTAGGTGTTTGACTGGAATTCCCTGATGAACAGGATTGAGTAGACAGGCCCGGTCCTTAATGAAAATTCCAAGGTACTTAGAGGAAATAAATTACTATTCATTTGTAGGAAATGCCATATTGGTATCTGTCCATCAACTTGGCTTCCCTTGCAGCGATTTCCACCTTCAGAACTCAATCCAACTGAATATATAGAGAGTGTAACGAGAGTTAAATCTCAAACTGTGCTCAGATTTGTCTGCGACCAAAAGTCTTCTCCTCCAATTCTCCCCAAATCTCAGGTCAATGGCTGTGCGATCTTACCCCTCTCTCTTAAGCGAGTGGCTGATGTACTGGCCGTTGGTGGATCCATGCTGGTTGTGGTTTTTGAGGGGAACGGGGGAGGGGGACGACAGGTCCAGACCCCGGTGACCGTTATTGGTCGCGCTGTTCTCCTCCTTCACGTAGCTGTTTGTCACCTCCTTCCACAGCTGCTGTAGTTCGACTGGAATCATGCCTGCCACAAACAAATTGGATAATTAAATCAATTAACAGCTAATCTGGTTCTACTCATGGCATAATTAAATAAAAAACAAGGGCTCAGTAAACAAAAGGGGGCATTAATTATTCCACTACAGGCTGATATGCAGCGCCTGCCCTCTCGCTCTGCCATTCTCCCTCTCTCTCTCGCTCTTTTACCCCTACGTGCTTTGCGAAGCGTGTTTGTGTACAAAAATTCCCTGGCATTCACGCACATTTCATGCTTGAAGTAAATAATTAACATACAGACAAGGCATGAAATCTGAATAATCACCATTATTTCTCTGACAAGGAAGTCATCCAGTTCTTTCTCACACACACAAAACAAGACCACAAAAACATCCCTCTCCATGAGAGAGAGAGGGAGAACGTGAAAGAACGAACAAGCCCCCAGGGTAATACTCTCGAAAGCATGTTAATGTGCAAAATGCTTAAAGTTTTGCACCGCCTCCAATTGACACAGACGACTTAAACCTCATTTAACAAGTCAAGCACACTGCGGCTCATACGTCCTTTGAAAAAAGAGAGAAGAAGATAAGTGGGAAGAAAAATGGCTTGAAGACAAGATGTTGCCTCAATTCTGTGACAGACACACAAACACTTACATGCACACCCACATACGCAAAGCTTTTCATGTAGCTGACTGTACAACTCAACGCTAGCAGGCTGAGAATTAGAAAGGGCTACCAATGAAACTAGCCCATTGGAGTGGCCAAGGACCTCCCTTATATTCAGAAGTGTTAAATATTGAATATGAATTGAAGCTATGAATTATATTTGTTAAATTTCCATATTAAATAATATAACTTTTCACATCACACACACAACCACTTTGGTAAGATTTTTATAAATGTTTTTGAAAGAAGTCTCTCATGCTTAACAGGTCTGCATTTATTTGTAAAAAAATACAGTAAAAATGGTAATATTGTGAAAAAGTATTACAATTTATAATACATTTTCTAATTTAAATGCATTTTAAAAATGTAATTTATTTTAGTGATGGCAAATTTTCAGCAGCCATTATCCCAGTCTTTAGTGTCACTCCAATGTTGAAAACTGCTGCTTAATATATTTGTATAAACCGATAATATTTTTCTTTGATAACTTTTTTATTCATTTTGCAACATTATAAAAGTCTGTCGTGTCACATTTGATCAATTTAATGTGTCCTTGCTGAATAAAAATTATACTTTCTTTAAAAAATCTATCTGACCTTAAACTTTTAACCAATAGTGTATAATATAAATATATACACAGAAACACACAAACGCATTTTGACACATCTGACTACTATTACTACCATTATGTTGCTTCAGGAATAGGGCATGTGAATGGAACGCTGAATGAATCACACCCACTGTGTGACTTTATACATTTCTTTGTATGTTTTGTGAAATTAAACAGGAAGGGGCTGTTTTGGGCGGTGGGGGATCAATCGCTTAACATCACAATTAAATCGATTTTTGAAATGAGCGAAAGCAAATGGAGAGCAATTTTTGTCTTGGTTATCTTCATTTGTCTCCTTGTTTTCCCTCCTCCCCCCTCGCTCTCTCATTCTCTCTCCTTCATAATAATTCTCTTTACAGATACCAGAAGTGGCCTCTTTCAAGCGCTCTAGCGCAATGCATTTGTGCAAGAATCGCTTAGTTTTAATTTATTCCTGTTGTGGCAAAATAACAGCGAGGTGAAGATCTCAATACGATCAGCAGAAAATATTTTTAATTTGATAAGCTACTAAAGATTTTAATTATGTCAGTAATGGAGAACAGTAAGCTAATGAGGCGGCTAAGACTCCAGAGAGAGAGAGACAAAGAGACAGAGCGAGAGAGACTAAAAACTGTGAAATGAGTCTGGTAGGACTGCCATAAATTTGCACAAGATCGTTTGCATATAAAAGAGCCAGCAGAAATTATTGCAGGACGAATCAATAACCTTCCCACATGCCACGTGGCATCTTTCGCTTCCTTGGGTTTTTTTGTGCCATCTTGCAGTGTTTTAACGTCCTCATGAAACTCTGACGGCGGTGTCCGAAGGTATCGACTTGCTTGTTTTTTTTGTCTTTGCTGTTGTCATTGTGAGGGAGGGAAAACTGTCCGTGTGGATTCAAGAAGGTCACGGCGCTGGTGATTGTTTTTGGGTTTGGACATAGAGGGGAACAATCATTTTCCCCCCACTTGGAGCGCAGTGACAGTGTGCGATGTATTTTTAGCCGACGTGCTTGACAGGGCTGCCCACTCTCCCTCAATTACCCACAAGTCCAGGTGACCCCGACACCACTGTTTACTGAAACGAATCCAAGCCGGAGGGGGAGGGGAGCTGATGAGAGGGGCAACAGAGTAGGACGAAGCTGTCTTGTTGTGTCTGACACTCCCTATAAGCCTTTTTCCTCTGCAGGTCTATATCTCACTCTAAGCCTTCGTTTCCATCCCGTATCCATCTTTTTCATAGATGCATCTCCCAAAACTGTCTGCATATATCTTCACATGACCTCTCAACCAATCTGGCAAAAGTTACAGCATTACCCTCATTTAGTAGCCGGTGATGGATGTAACATTTCGCAGATAACACACAGCATTAAAACAGTTCTTTGTCCTTAAATCCGTCTTGCAAACTCCAGATCTCTTTAACGGCCCTAAAGTCATTTTTCAACACCGCACCTCCTCTCATTAAAAGCCAAAGATACACGCTTGCGCTTTTAAAAAATGGATGTCATTGAGACGTTTGACTGATCGCCGGCGAAGCAACTCAATTTTTACCGCAGCAGGTAGCGGCGACACCCAGACAGGGGCCCCGAACCCTTGCTTCAACCTTTTCCTGTCCTTGTACCCCGGTACCCTGGTGACCGTGTTCGAGCAAGCAGAAAGTTGATTTAAGGTTCACAACCACATTAGTTGTGGCCCATCAGCAGCCCGATAAAAAATGCTCTCGCGCACTGGGGCCGCGAAAATCAGTGACCACGTCTTCCTCGATGAGACTGCCACGGCACCACTGGGGGCAAACTGACACTACTATTAGTTTATTGTTCTGTGAGGCAGAGATCTTCTCTCCCTCATGTTAAAGGGGTTATGATCACTGGGGCCTTCGATATGCAGCCCTTAGGCCTAAAATATGTTCCTCCCTAATGCTACAGAAGCTATTAAACAGTGCCACACTGCCAGCTGATCAATCACTGCCAGCAAGGCCGGACGAGGGGCCGGAGTCCCCTGATGGGTCCGCGCACATCGCGCATCATGCCTGGTCACATTCGCTGCTTTCATATTAGTGGCAAATTTGTCTTGTCGGTGTCCTGTGGCCCTTGACTGGACAACTTGACAACTAATGTAATGTGCGGCTGGGGATTAGAATGAACTCCAGAACTTGAGGGATTCACAACGTGTGTGTGTAGGAGTACACAGATTTAGACGAGAGCACGCTAATAGTGGAACATGAGGTACAAACACAAATCCGGCAGCCACAATGTAGACAACCAGGCCTCTTCTGCCTAATCCCATTCTGTTCACACAAAGTTGAGTTATTTACAAGAGTGATAGCACATTCATTCAAGAAAAGGTTTAATCTCATGTACCACGAAGGAATGGTTTCCACCAATTTTTTTTTTCTTTTCAATTTCAGTAAAATTGGATGGATTTAGTCAACAATTTAGTCAAAATGTCAACAATGGAGCCCTATCAATTCATTCAAAAAAGATAAAAAGTGATACATTTGCACCTAAGCGTTTTAAAAATAATAAAACAAAACTCAAGTAAATCATATTTTATGATATAAATATAACATTTATATTTATATATTAAGCCACAAAAAAAATGTTTGTTTAAAGGGACATTGTATAGGAATTTCTCCCGTCTAGCGGTGAAATTGTATTTTGCGTTCAAACGAATTGTGCTCTCCAGCGCCTCGCTTTTTCAAATGTGTGTTGCATCTACGGTAGCTGTTATGTACCAAAAAGCTATGACAGGATGTCTTCTAATAGCACTTCGTCGAGTTTTCCTTCGGGTGAACAAGTTTGTTATTTCAAACAAACTGCAACTTGACACAACGAACAAACGAATGTTACAGTATGAATAATAAAAGTGCAATGCAGCCTTTTAAATTTGCCGGGGCAGTGAAGCGCCTCTCACTGCTCTGCTCCTCCGTTTCTGCTGCTTTCAGTTTTGTGACGCTGGCTCTGAACGAAAACGCGTTGTGGAAACGCGTTGGCCTAGTACTTTTTGACCCTCTCTGCTATTATAGTTTTTCAAGATGGCAGAACGACATGGAAGCCTCCGTGGACCTACCCGTCACATGTATATAAAGATAATAAATTCTTCGTTTACGAGGATAAGTCAGATAATTGGCAGAGGTATTTGTACACCATTGAGGACATATTTTATGAATAAAAATATTGATTTTAGATAATAAAATACCTAAAAAACTACACATTGTCCCTTTAAACTATAAGGATCCGGAGTGACTCCTGTATTGTGTACATACTCAGAATGACTTGCACCATATTCTAATATGGTTGTTTCTCCCAAAACTTTGCATTGTGTACGTGGGACAAGTAAAGAAGCCAGAACTGGTTTTACTCCTCCAAATACACCTCTTCTCTCTGCCTTTCTTGAATATTCATCTGCTCTGTTTGTTTTCTCACTGTTGCTCACACTGCTAAGTCCTCTGTTATTTTCTCTCTCTGGACCCCGTTTATGAATTTCATCTCCTCCAACACATTGTTCTAATTCATAGCAGACTTCAGCTGACCCTCTCCAAACCTTCAAAGTCAAAAAGTAAAATAAGTGAAATAACCCCAAATACAGACTAAAACACATTGTTTTGATTGAAGTCTCAGATGTCTGCGCCGTGCCAGAGAGCTAGATAGCACACTTGTAAACAGGGTAGAAAATGACTGGATGTGCCTGTCAGAGGTGGGACCAAGTCATTGTTTTGCAAGTCACAAGTAAGTCTCGAGTCTTTGCATTCAAGTCCCAAGTCAAGTCCCAAGTCAAGACAGACAAGTCCCAAGTCAAGTCCCGAGTCAAGACAGGCAAGTCCAAGTCAAGTTGCAAGTCCTCGAGTTTAAGTTTCAAGTCTTAAACAAGTCATTAGTGCTTTTTGCACAAATTAGTGTCTCAGTGTTAATTACTATAGAAAAATTAAATGTATATAATTTATATCAGGAAGGCTTTTAAAATATGTTCATGACTTGTTTAATTTCATATTTATTGCGATAAAATTTTCACTAAGGGCACCCATCTATCTCAGTTCAATTTAGGGATTTTTCTTACGTGTGACAAAAAAAGGAAAAATTGAAAAAAAATATTTTATTGGTAACCCAGTAACAAAGGCAAAATCATTTAATAGAAATAACTGCTACACATTTTGTATGTGTGTGAGAGAGAATGTGGCAATGCAGATTTAAAAATAAAAGTAACTGTTCATTGGGAAAATTAATCGTGATTTGCTACACATTAAGTTTAAAATATTGAGTCCCTGGTTAAATTATTTTGTTAACGCGACAGTAATTGTAGAACATTCCTATTTCCACGGCGACGTATCAAGCGTCACGTGACACTTTTTGGGGCTACGTGCCTGCCATTTAGCCTACAAAACATAAATCCACCCATTTCTCCCGAAATACATGAAAGTGAGTGGCTGGTAGAGCTTAGATCGGGCCCAAAAAATCAAGCCCGACCCGACCCGAGCCCGTGCACGTTGTGTCCGAGCCCGGCCCGGCCCGACACATTAACTGTAATTATGAGCCCGAGCCCGATTTAAACCCGACCATTTTTAATACGTGGGCCGTTATAACCAGGGGCGACGCCAGATAGTTTTTTTTAACGCAGGTGCTGAATGGGTGCTAGACCATTGACAGGGGGAAGCTGCGCAATTTTACAGTATACATATTATATAAATACTATTAAGAAATGTACAAAAATTGGCTACTTAATATTTAATATTCAATTATTTTAATTATCACAATGAAAGTTTTAATTTTATTAAATTGAACAAGCACAACATTCAGCATTCAATCAAATAGGCCTATTCTTAAAGATTCATTATTATTAATAATGTTATTTCGACATATGTGTGCGTGCAACAAGCAAGATGTGCATTTGTAAATTCGGTGACCAGCGTGCCGAGAATTGATTTAATTTATGATGAGATGCTCCAGTTCACAGGCTATGGTGACCGCGGCTCGCCGGCGCCTTCATGATTATATTGTCTGCTATATTTGCTTCTTATTAAATACAGGCAATTGGTTTATGAAAAATGTATTAAAATTAAGATACAATTTATACAAAACGAAATTCACTTTAAAGAAAGACTTTCTACAAAACATAAAATAATGAAGTGGTCAAAATCATGCCTGAACCACTCCATGTCTCCCGATATTGCATCCTCCTATCTACTCTGTTCACTTTCATTATCAACATAGATGGAAAAAAATAACATTATAATGTTTTAATATGAAACTAAATGCGCTTATTTAAAGGCTACAACACGTACTATACACAGACTCTCTATTTGTACAAATTGCTACACATTCATTTAATTCTGAATTTTGCACACTTAAGTTGAAAGGCATTGCGTGCATTTATTAATTATTATCTTTATGAATAATGTAACAAGGACGAAGCATGTAAATTGCGTTGTTTATTTATTCAGAATCGAATGGATCGCAAATGGATCCGAATGAAGAAACGTAAAAAAAAAAAATTAAAAAAAGAAAGAAAACCTCGCCCTCAGCGGTATGCTTGGAGAAGTAGCCTAACAAAAGAGGACATTGAAGGCTGACTATCATCCTTTCTGTCATGGCAAGCCTGCTTCATGTGTCTGCTCATCGTCGAAGTCCCCGTTTTTTTGCTGTCATAGGCGAGCAGCGCGCCGCACTTGCACTCAACAAAGCCAACACATATGTTGTCACTGCCCACGACTAATTTAAAATATTTCCATACCTCCGACTTTCCTTCATACTTGCTCAAAGTTAATTCTCCTATTTTCTTTTTTTTCTTTACTTCTTCAAGCTCCATGTTGCACTTAAGCTACACAATACAGTGTGCGTGCGTGCGAGTGGAGGAGACGCTGCGCGTGACACGTGACGTGCTTGATCAAGGGCCCGACCCGACCCGACCCGAGCATAGTGGCGGGAAATATCGGCCCGGCCCGGCCCGCGGGTCGGGTCGGGTCGGGCCGGGCTCGGGCTCGGGTAGAGAATCTAAGCTCTAGTGGCTGGTGAACAAGGAGAAGACTTTATAGTTACCTATAGGCTAAAATGTGCGTTTGTTGTGGGAAAAAAAAAAAACATGTCTCAAAATTATATTTGAAAGGTTTAGTAGCCTATTTATTTCCGCTAACTTAGACATCAGTTTGTTTGCTTTTTCAAATTATAAATGATTCGCTAGTACTTGTGTATTTAAATGCCTGAAAAAGAAAAGAAAAAACATTATTTGGTTGAAAACTGTCTGAACGTGTGATAAATGACAACTGACAAGCGCTGCTGAACGCACTCTATCACGCGCTCTCTGGCTCAGTGCCAAACGTGCGAAAGCAGCGCTAATCGGCGCTGTGATCATGCGTCAATGATACAGTGCTATACTACAGTGATTATTACAACTCTGATCTGTGGTTTTAGAAGGTAGGTCAAGTCTTTCCAAGTCACAGGGCTCAAGTCCGAGTCAAGTCGCGAGTCATTGTTGTCCAAGTCTAAGTCGAGTCGCAAGTCATCTTTGATTATGTCAAGTCGAGTCGCAAGTCATCAAATTTGGGACTCGAGTCCAAGTCATGCGACTCGAGTCCACAACCCTGGTGCCTGTACATTAAACGTGAAGCCGTGATGTAAAAAGGTTTTATTCACGCATCAAAGTCAGAGTCTAATAAATAAGCCAATTTCAGCCCATGTTGCTGGCCGAGTAATCTTACTTAGTAGCTTGCCCAAGCACATAATCACCACGCACACATAAGGAGGTAACATAACTTATCACACCAATGCTAAGTACTTAGCTAACTACTGAATATTGTAGATTACATCTTGCGAATGGAAAACTGGGCTGCTGGAGCATGAAAGTATGCAGTGGAGTGTGAAAGAAAAAAAGGTCATCAATAACTTTTAACAGTGAAGCAGAAAATGTGCAGGACACACACAAACACACACACTCACACACATACTGACAAGTGTTTTAATCAGGGTATGAAATTGCCCCCTATGCCAGTCAAATTTGGGCCCAATTTTACCAGTCACTGTGCCAGGCGACCTGTAGGACATCTCTGACTGACGTTTGACAGGAAATGCTGCTAGTTAGAGGCAAAGACGCACACACAGAAGAAACACATTTGATTATATTGATGAATAGAAAAATCAAAAGCCTAAACTGGGTTCAAAAATAGATTTCAAATTGGCTAATGAAATTGGGCAAAAGTTTATTTTGTACTCAGGCTTTAACCACCACTTTGGTTTTAACACTTCAATTCAAGGAATCTGCCACGGGCTATTACAGTTACCCAATCAGATTAATACTAGACAGACAGGTTCTAGGAAACTAGGAGATAATCTACCCTTTACTGCCAAGTAAAAGTATTATATATCTATACAATATCTTGTGTTCTGCGGTAGAACAACAGCATGCATTCTCTGTGTTTTTCATTACTGCCCTCTGATTGGGCATTACATGCTTGCAATGTTCCCTGGGTAACGACTCCTCGAGATGTCATTCAATCACTTGTTAAAGAAATAAAATTGTTCTTCATTGAGATGGCCTCCTATTTGACACTAGCCTATGGCTTCGCATTGTAAAGCATCGCCTCGCCCAGCCCCAGGGCAACGTGGGTATGTGGAGTGGCTCAGCTTTCCGACTATGCCCTGATCAAACAATAACAAGACTAAACAAACACAGTTTGTATTTGCGTGTTACCCAAACACCCCCCTCCCCAGCCTTTATACAGCCTTATCTTGTTATGGGCTTGTTTGTCTTAGCCAGAGAGAGTACAGTCAGTTTTTGAAAGAAAGAAAACAAAACTCAAAACAAAACTGGTATGAATGCAGCCTTTATTCCGTTGCTGCTCCTTAAGTAAACATGACAAGGAAAATAAAGCAATACACCTCCTGGAAAAACACCTTTTGACTCACTGACTGCTTGTGAAGTGATTAATCTTTGACTAGTTTAGTGGGTTGAAGTTAGAAAACAATGGTGCTAGTATGTTTAGGGGCTGACGAGGAGCCAACATAAGACAATAGAGATAAAACAAAGATATATGTATTCAATGGAAGAGTGAAAATCTAAGACACATTTTCTCATTCTAAAAGAGAAAAGCAACAGAAACTATAATGCAAAGAGAACATAAAGGCCTATTCTCTCAGAGAGCAATGTTGGGTCTAATTTGGTACATTTCTGTAAAATGTTCAAAAGTGCAAAACCTTTTCCTGCACAAAACAATTAATTCCTATAAACCTCTTCATGTGTGTGTAAATGTTTTTCCTCACATATTTACATACATAAAGTGATATTTTCTCGTAGGTAATCTTTTGAAAATGTTTTGTTGTAAATCAAAACACTTTTCGTAAGATTTTTGTCAGCAATTCCTGTTGCTCTCGGTGTAAAATATTCCCTTAATATCTTCATAAAACCTCTTTATGTTGAGTGTGTAATCTTGGCCATTGTTCCCCCCACCCCGCATTTAGCAAAAAATAACAGAGATAATAAATATCTATACATACATATCATATCCCTATGGATCCCAAAAACGAAACCCTACGGATCCTCTTTTTTTTTAACACAGATGTTGCAATATATAAATAAACAAGCAAAAAAAAAAAAAAGGGGAAACAGAAAAGCCGTTGCAGGCAAGTGGTGTGAAAAGAAGTGATATTTTCTTGGAGGCTGATGAAAAACCCCATTGTAATTTTGTGAATAATTTCCTTGCACTTTTCATAAGATATTTGTCAGCAATTCCCATTGCTCTAAGTGTGAAAATCCCCTTGCGGGGTGATAGATGTGCTTGTTCTTACCCTGAGTGAGGGAGTGCAGGGGCAGAGTCTGGTTGGGCTGAATGGACAGCAGCCCTTGTCTCTGCAGGCTCAGGAGATGCTGCTGCTGGAGCTGCTGAACCTGGAGCAGCTGCTGTTGGAACGCCAACTGCTGCGCAGACACCTGCCGAGGGAGAGACGGAGAAAGGATGAGGGGTCTACATATCATCCTCGCTCTCACAAACAATTATGTCAACACGTGCACAAACATACTTATTCACTCAGGGCTGATAAACACACACATACACACACAGGTACATTCCCATATTCCCGTACCCTCTTAATTAACGAGGAGTCAGGGAGGCTCGTGACAAATAATGAAATGTTGTAAATCATTCCTAATAAGAGCCACAGGATTTTAATTATGGCCATTCATAACTCCGCAAACAACCTGTGACTGAAAGGAGCTCCTTAATATTCAGCAGCGTGTTAGTGCAGAGCCGGGGGAGCCAACCGCTGTCTCCTTTGGATAAATCAGGGGTGTGAAGTAACAGGGGAACCGTCCAATAGGAGGAGAGCTAAGCAGTGTATGTGCCAATTTTATACATTTATATTTTGTGATTCATTTTATCATGCCATTGTATACAATTATTTCTGAGGCAAGAAAATTACATTTAGATGCAATTATAAAAAATATAATAAAATGAATTGTGGACATTAAAACATTTATGTTTTAACATATATTTATTTTTTGTGATTCATTAATGCATTGGAAATCATAAAAGTTAGTGCATTAATGCATTTTAACACATTTATCTACATGTGATGAATTTATTGAATTGACTGATTTTTTAATCATGAAATGCATTGCAATTTATATAACTTTGTGAGGAGGTTTGTGTTCAGTGTCTTATAGTAATATACACCCTCACATCTGGATAGATGGAACTGAATATAGAGAGAAAGGAAGGTGCCAAAAGACTGGGGAAATTTTGAGAGGAAGAAGGGAGTGAGTTAGTAAAAGTAGAAGGGAAACAGGGAAAAGAGGGTGTTGAAAGACAGAGGGAGAGGGAGGAATTGGGCGAACAAACTGCTGCGTCGTCAGGACGATAAATGGGAGGAAATTATCTAACATCCCCAATCACCCCTCAGTCAAAACTAATGGGTGATGTTATGGAGATACAGGGCTATTGAACCCTCGCATTGACCCCTTTCAACGCTAACACTGTTGTTTATGACCTCCTCTATGCATTATGACAATTTCGTGACAATGACTAAACATAAGCCATAATCAAGGGACGTTCCTCTGAAGGTTTCTGATGGACCCGCAGTGAAAAACCGGACACTGAGGGGGGTCACGTGTTTGTTGGTACATTAAAGTGCAAATGTGGCTTTGCCAAGCTGTGTGCCGCACCCTCTTCCCAAACACAGGATGCTTCACCTTGTGTTTACTTCTCCAAACAGAAGGCGCACAAAAAAGGTCCCGCAGCACAGGCGCGGACAGGTCAACCTTTAGACCCAGAACAGATCTGAAACAGCCTGATAAAGTGCTTGCTCTTTTTTCCACTCTCATTCATGGTCCACCCATCCTCATCTGCCTGTCAAAAGGTCTGTTTCTTTCTCTCTCTCTCTCTCCACTCTAACCCTGATCACGAGGCTTTAAACATACAAATGCTTTGATGTCAATGGTCAGAGCTATGGCGCAGCGGTAGCACAACATATGCACGCTGTGGTGCTCCCACAGAGAAGCAGGGTCAGGTCTGGGTCATGTCCTGATCACATTATCCTTGACTTTTATTTCATTATTATCCTGACAATTAAAAGGAAAAGGTCCATAAAAAAAAAAAAATGCAATGCTGAGATTACGGTAAATTACTGTTTTTAAATGGATAAATCAGTTCATATAAAATATATAATCTGCCTTTAAATCACATTAAAAGGCTCAAAGGTGGTGGAGAAATTTTTTTTTTTTTTACGAAAGACTATGAAACAAACATGTTTTTTAATACTGTGAATTGTGCACATAAAAACCTTTATTTATAAAATGAATTCGGTCACCTTTGATTTCATGATGTCTTTAAAGTCATTATTTTTTATGGAATATGACAACCAATTTATTCAAGCACATCATTTAAAAAAATGTATTTCCCCTTTTAATATTTAATCAAAATAACTTCCTCTCCCCCCTTGCAACGGCATTTCTTCTCTTCTCTTATGACATGTACACCAATGAGAGGGCAGTCCATCATATCCCAATGGAAAAATCTAGTCCCGCCCTACATTTTATTTCGTTTGAGAAGCAGTTTCACTCAGATAAGTCACAATAGAGAAGAAAAGATAATTGCAACTTCCATTTTATGCCGACTATAATTAAAAAATTTTTTTTACAATCTTTACAATAAAGTTTAATTCAGTAATATTGATGCATAAGGTATTTAGTTTTACAGCATTTATTTGTGTAATATTCAGATTAACAAATACTGCAAAAGTATTGTTCACTGCATGTTCAAGACACCTACTGCATGCTAACAAATTGAACCGTATCATAAATTGTGTTTATTTTCATCTGTACGTCACCCTGAAGGATGGCCTTGTCCGCTTAAGATCTTGCTCATCGCACGAGCGCTAACCTAACGCCATCCTGGCATAGCGAGTGGGAAGTTAACTCGGAGTGGCACGCGAGAGAGGCGAGAATAGAGCAGATGACAACATGATCCAGACTGACGCTGGCAGGCCCTTTTATTGCCTCGCCTCCAATCCAAAGTTAAAAATCTTTGAAAACCTAAGAAATTTTGTTGTCTTTTAAATAAAAGAGGCACAAAGCAGCAGCGGGGGGTTATTGTCTGACCCCCGTGGGGGAGTCGCTGCAACAATTCGTATTCCATCTTTTGATGGCTGCGCGAGAGAAAGCCGAAGGGGGGGGGGCGCGTGAGAGAGAAAAACACGCACAGACGGAGGAGAGCCTCTTGAGGGCTGCATCAAATTCCTGTGATCATACATAATACTCTTTAAAATGGTGTTTTTCCTTCCTGTTCGTCACGTTCCATTCAGCTGATCAATTATTTCTCCTTTTGACGGTGCCACCATCCTTTTTTCTACCCCCCTCCCATTCTAGAGTCCCCTTCCCCTCATCTGTCCTTCTGATATGAGAGAGAGGGAAAGAGAGATAGAGAGAGAGAAAGAGTGACAGCTTCTGTCAGAGGCAAGAGAAACAGTCCTGTCGCATTGATTTATGGAGGCAACGCACCACAACTTGTCCAAACTGAAGCCCCCAGTTCATTAATTAGCGAGCTGGGGGACTTTGAAGTAAGCATGTGAAAGTGTGTGTACGGCGGTGTGTGTGTGTGTGTTTTACAACATTCGCCTTCATTTATACACTCTCTCCGGTTACAGAACGAAGCTCTCAGTGGGGAAGTTAAGAAGTGAAACTCTGATTGTCTTTGAACTGCTTCTGACCGCACAATAATCGCTTCTTTTGTCCAGAGCATTGCCTTATCCTGCTGTCATTAGAGCAGCCAGAAACACAGCTGGTGATACAGCCTTAAAATGAAGGAAGAGAGAGAGAGAGAGAGAGAGAGAGAGAGAGAGAGAGAGAGAGAGAGAAAGAGGTATCACCCTTCAGATATACTACAACTGTGCTGTGCCATTATTCTGTCAA
Source organism: Gila orcuttii (assembly GCA_026230005.1). NCBI lineage: Eukaryota > Metazoa > Chordata > Actinopteri > Cypriniformes > Leuciscidae > Gila > Gila orcuttii. The sequence continues at coordinate 39,788,951 of JAPDVR010000011.1, forward strand.
CGGAGAAACCTCACGTGCTCTTCAATCGGTTCATATAGTACATATATATAAATATACAGACAACTTATAAAAGGATCTATGGATCTCTGCAGAATCGCAATGACCATTGAAATTCTCACAAATTTTTGTTCATTAAATATTTTGGCAAATAAGTACTTTCAGATTGATTATATATATTTTACGGTGACAAAATAAGCATGGAAAACTACAGAGAACAAATACTGGGCCAACTTTAACAACGTGTATTTTTTTTTGTCCTCGCACACCGACAGGAAATATGAAGTGGCACAATCACAGCCAATCAAAACACACTACCATTCAAAATATCTGGGGCCAATTAAATTTTAAAAAAGAGAAAAGAAATTAATATATTTTTTCGCCAAGAGACTGAGTGATAGTAAAGATTTAATTTCAAATAAATGCTGTTCTTTTGAACTGTTCTATTAAAAAAAATTAAGCAGCACAACTTTTTTAACACTAATAATAAGAAGAAATGAGCACCAAATCAGCAAATCAGGATGAAGGATCATGTGACACTGAAGGATCATGTGACACTAAAGCCTGGAGTAATGGCTGCTGAAAATTCAGCTTAGCCATCACAGGGATAAATTACTTCAAAATATATTAAAATAGAAAACAGTTATTTTAAATTGTAAATCACAGTATTACTGGTTTTATTTTTTTCAAATCTATTGTATATAGTGTATATTTTAGTGTCCAGTTATCTAGAGCATTATTTTGGACCAATGAGATTATAATGCGGGGGCGACGTCACACAAATAGATCAATGTTTAAAACAAGAACGCAAAATTAAATTAAAAAAGATTTTAGTGCTTATTGCATTATAGTGTTGAGGTTGGTTAGAACGCGGAGCAGAAATACAAGAGCAGGACAGGGTTCTTCCCATTGTCAACTCAACTCAAAAATAAGATGACACCAAGGCACTGGAATGATGTTGTACTTGTGTTGGTGGGAAACAGCTGCTTGATGCACTGGGGGCAGGTTATGAACACCAGGGCTGAGTGTGTGTGTGTGTGTAAAGTAATGCAGTCAGCATACCTCTTTACTCTGCTGTTTGCTGCCATGCTGCTGCTGGATGAGCTGAAGGTGGAGTTGTTCTTGCTGTTTCTTGTAGAACTCCTGGAGTTGCTGCTGCAAAATCACAGAGTCATAAATTAAAGATGCCTCTTCTGTATTTCTGCTGTGTTTTATTTATTTTCTCCTGAAGGCCAAGTATTATGTTACAAAAGAGATTATTTCCTCTACCATGATCCTAAGAATTAAAAGAGTAATGTACTGTAAAATTCCCTTAAATCTTCAACATGAACATATGTGTGACATAATACTATTTTTGTCATTTCTAAATCACATTGAATAGGAATGAAAGGGAATAAGGAAGAAGTTTTGCGCAGTGAACATTTGTGAGATTGTACACATTCCTCATGGTTCAAAACCACATCAAAAATCCTGTTCTTCATGATATATAACCTTTACATTTCACAACTTTCAAAAGTCAAATTACCGAAAAATCAGGAAGAACTAACCTACAGTGTGTGTGGAATTCTTTGAGTCACATGTCACAGATTTGCCGAACTGTGTTTATTGCTTCACTACTACACGTACGACAAATCCTCTTTGTTTGTCACATAGACTGAGCAACAGTTAAGCCAGCTGAAAGGGAGGAATTATCTGTATGTTTGATACATTAATAGAGAAAGGAACTAATTGTAGGGCAATTAGAAATTTATTAGTTGTTTATTGTTGTTGCAATTTTATAATATATTATACTTTATAAGAACTCCGCTTCACATCGTGACGCAAGGATCCTCATGGCTTATAATTTAATTAGAATTCTTGTAATGTCATAGTGTTCGTTTAAACCTGAGTAATATTTGAGACATTCAAACGGAAGGAATATATCCGGTATAACAGAACGAGGGCAAGTACCTGCTGTAACATCAGTGCTTGTTGTTGTTGCAGTAACAGCTGGAGCTGCTGGGGGCTCAGAACTTGGTGTTGGAGGATTTGCTGCATCTGCTGAGGAGTTATGACCTGTGGTGTCATCATAGCAACAGAAACTGGGACCTACAAACACAGAAAGAGGACGGACATATGAATACAATGGCAATTGGATAATATCACATAAAACTTTCTCACAATACATACACTAAAGATAACGTGTCAAATGTTTTATCATAGCACCAGATGAATGTGCTATGAGATCAAGATCTGTTTCTCAAAAAACCACCTGAGGAGCTTTCAGAACCAGTGAAACGAGAAGCCAAAGCTGCTGACTGATGGGAGACTGACAGACACAGAGAAAACCCTAACTAACACACACACACACACACACACACACACACACACACACACACACACACACACACACACACACACACACACACACTTGAACAACCACAGAGCGTCCCCCATCATCAAACGTCCCACTCCAGAGACAAGGCCACTGGCCATTATTCTGGAGTGCTGTCCATGTTTTGCTTGTGACTGTCTGAATACGTTTTGTATTTTCATTTTTTCATGATTGTTTTCCCCCCTCTTCATCAGCGTGAAGCTTCTTGTCCCTGCGATACTTCACTAAAATGGGTCACAACTCTCACGGTGTACCGTTTTGTTGTGTACGTAAACTTAAAAATCGCTGAATATCAATTAACACGAATGTAATCGTGTCAATGCAGGATGTGCTGTCGACTGTGTTCTTTGTTAGATTGGAAGTACAGAAAAAAAAAGTCCCTCTCTAAAAAATATATCAAAACAACACATTTAAGGGCACACAAACAAGCTTAAGTGGAATAAAAAGGGTACACATATTATGGGCGTAAAAGAAAATGGCGTGTGATGACATTGAGAGGGTCCTCGTGCTGTTGACAGGGGTCTTTAATTAGAGAAGAGGCTGTGTGAATACAGTACCCGCGTGTGTCTCAGTGTCAGCCTTTCTCTGATACACCGTGCCATTAAAATCTCCTTTGTGACATTGGGTGACAAACCAAGTCTGTGCTGAACTTGATAGCGGCGGGCATTTGCAGCTGTTAACACATATCCCCAGCGTGTTTTAGCAAGCGTGTGCGAGATCGCAGATGTATGTCTCACATCTGCTCCTGATTGGCCAGACATTAGGGCGACAGTCTCCCTTCACCAAGGTTACCCCAATCACGCTGACACGCGTTCGAATTTGTCACGTCTTGATGAATGTAAATGAGTGTGTAAGGGGCGGGGCTAACTGTCACATTGCCTCCGCCTATTTCAAACTAATCTAAATATAACAACAAAAAACAAAACACCTTGAAGGAACTTTTTAAACACATGCAATGTCACAAAGATGGTGTTGAACTTGTTATAAACTCATCACCAAAATGGATATGAGGTGCTTGGAATCAAAGTTGAACACACAGGCAGGCGCCGCAACACACGGTTGGTACGTCTTAATATGCGGCCCATTTTTCACTTGGCTTAGCGCACCATTTGCATAGGCTGCACCCCTTGATTTCTTCATTTCACAGTCATTATGCACTCATGTCCTTATTTCTCAGCGCCACTAATTTTGATGAACTATTCTGAAGGTCAGAGAGGCAGACGGGTGGGTGGTGAGACAATACGAGCTAAAACACAGACAACACCAGATGCACGTTTGTACATTTATACTTGACTATGAAATCCTTACCAATTTATAATTGCCAATTTGGATCTTTCAGATTCAAACTTTCAAACAATTTAAACTTAAATTTACTTTTGATCAGTCTTAAATTTTCAACATAAAATATGAACAAACATTTACACTCAGCAAAAAAATGGATTTGCCGAATTGGACAATTTTCATAAAAAAGATTTCTTATAATATTTTCATAAATGTTTGAGAATAAACATTTACAACTTAAACATTTCATTTTATATTAATGACATTTCTGAAACAATATTTGGTTTTGAATAAAAAAGAAGAAAAAAATCTTAACTGAAATTACCAAACAAAATGTGTAATAAACTAACATTTAATTTTTGGGTAACACTTTACAATAAAGTTTACTCTTTAGTTAATATGAAATAACAATGAACAACACTTCTACAGGATTTATTAATCTTAGTTAATGTTAATTTCAGCATTTACAAATACATTATTAATCAAAAGTTGTATTTGTTAACATTAGTTAATGCACTTTGAATTAACATGAACAGCTGAATTTTTATTAACTAACATTAACAAAGATTAATAAATACTGTAACAAATGTATTGCTTATTATTAACCAAATAAATCCTTTTAAACATCTGATGTAAAATGTAAACGCTTTGTAAAAAAACTAACAACTAAACATTTACTAACTTCCCAGGACACGAAAAATTACAATGCCAGCCTGTTCCAATTAAACCCTTTATATCCACACCTTACAGACACACTGACACCAGCTTCAAGTTCACACCCTCATTTACTGCATGAACATGTGTGTGTGTGTATGTGTCCACTTCTACCAAACCTCAGCTCTAGCGGAAAGGCTATTACAGCTCACATTTTACTGCCCATTACCACTGAGGTCATTAGTGGAGAGAGGGATGGGCCTCCTCTTAACCTATTGATCATTGTAACTACTAGCATTTAATCCGCTGGTGAATGAGCTGGAATCTCTTTAAGACAGGCCTGCCGCAGAAGAGAAGCACTTCAGCTGAAAAATATCATCCTGGCCACTATATCAGCAGCACTTAAGAGGAGTGAGGGATACTGCTGCTTACTGCTCAGAGCTGTTCGCTCTTCTCCTCTGGCCATAATTGTGGAAGTGTGCGGAATGAAATTATTATTATGAATTGCGGTAAATGGCCACATCGTTTGATAAGAGGTGAGGAAAGAACAAATACATATTTCAAGTCATCTCATAATGAAAGCGCTATGAGATAAAGCATATATCTGGTTAAACGAGATAGGAATTTTATGAACGCATATTTCAGCTGTCATGTGGACAGTTTTAAAGAGCACAAAACTTGTTTGCTAAAAAAGAGAGAGAAAGAATTGTAAGGAGAAAAGAAAAGTGAGCATACTTAAGAAAGCTGACGGTTATGAATTTCACTAGAAAGAGGTGTAGGTAGGCCAGGTGTGAGTGTAGCACATTAACACACAGAAAGTGAAACATACTCAAACAGCTGCTATGTGACTGAAGGCAATGTGCTAGCGCAGGCCTGCTGTCCACAGGCCCTACCCAAACTACACACACACACACACACTACACTCAACATTCACATGCCAACACATGCAAACATCTGCAATGTGCAAAAATTAATAATAAGTTAGCCTGATACTTAGGCCAAGTTTCACAGACAGAGCTTAGATTAAGCTAGGATTAGGCCTTAGTTCAATTAGGACATTCAAGTAGCTTTTATAAATGTGCCTTAGAAAACAAAACCCTTACTGGTGTGAATCTTGAGACAAAACAATGGCACTGGCATATTTTAAGATATGTCAGAGCAAGTTGCTTTCAGTTAAAACCGCTCAAACATGCATTGTAGTCTTGTTTAAGCCTTCTGTGAAAGCGGCCACTAATGCTTTAAAATGAAAAAAATCTAAAGTAAAAAAAGATAAAGTAAAAAATGTTAACAAAAAGCTAAAGTAGGTAAATATAACAAAAAGAAAATGTAAAAAATATAAATGTAAAAAACCAAAAACATTAAATAGTTCAATGTAACAAAAAGACCAATAATTAAAATGCATAAATAAATATATATATATCACTTTGCCTCTTCAATCAAACATAAAAGTGCAAACATTTGTGGGCATTAAAATGAAGGTGTTGAATCGCGAGGGATACAACAACAAAAAAATGATGCCAGCTGGGAGATGGAACGTATTGGACGCAGCTGCGGATCCAGCTCATTTAAACCTGGCGCTTCAATCCACCGTCCAGTTCATCTTCAGTCCATGACTATGAACAGGAAACGCCATCCAAAAATACGGCTCTAATGAGGAAACATCTGACACACATCTGACGAACCTCAGAAACACTGATACTGACTTAATGAAGAACGCATTCTTCCTGAGAGAGCAAAATGTCATGCACGGAGAGAACGAGAGAAAGAGAGAGAGAGAGGGAAAGAGAGATAGGCAATTAAGATGAAGAGCGAAGGGGGGAATCTTCAATCAGAGCGTCTCGTACATTGAACTGGCCGCATGGAAACAGGTTGCAAAGAAAGAAAGAAGTAAAAAAAAGAAAAAGAAAATCAAATTTTAATGCCAGCTCCCCAGTGTCATCTTGTTTTGTCAGGACATCAAATAGAATTGAGAAGTACAAAATAACAAGCCCTTGAGAAATCAGAGGAGGTTTGGTCTGTTTGAAGCCTCTTGGTTTACCTTGTCCAGAGATATAGGGAATAGCACTGTCCGTACGCTCATTTGGCATGGAGTGCCGTGGAAAAAAAAAGGATTTCATACTACGTGCGAGCTGTAATTATTCATTTGAATGCACAATTTTAATTTCTGGAAATTTAGTTTTGCTAAAAAAAATTGTTTTAAGTTATAAAACAAATAATTTAACAAGTAAAAAAAAAAAAAAGGAGAATCTGCTTAGTTTTAAAAACACATTTTAACATGAAATTGGCATTCCTAATGTATTACATGGAGATATTCTTGTCTAATATTATGAAAACATGCATGTACTATTATTATTATGAAACAAAAAATCTCTAGGGCTGAAGCAAAGATATATTCATCTCCCCCAGCCGCTTATGAATAGTGAATAATTCCATTCCCTCTTCCTCGCTCTGGCTCTCGCGCAGCCCGTTTACAGTTCACATAAACAGGATAATCATAGTCACATTTTCTGCCCATTTACCGAACAGATTCTGCGGGGGGAAAGCGGTCCATTCAAGGCAACTGTAAAAACAAAAATCCAGATTGCGCTTTAATTAACTTCTAAACCACAAACAAACAAGTTCTCAGCAGAGCTGGCCCGGTCTGCCGTAAAACAAACAAGCAGGGGCAAAGGAGAGCATGAGGTTCAGCTTTGCCTTTCCCACACTAACTCAAGCCCACTGCAGTTGGGTGGACCATCAGCCCCGGGACTCAGGGGATACTCACTTAATCTTGCACACAAACCGAAGGTGGGTGCATTACGGATGTGGCACAGGCATGTGTCATTAAGTGTTTGCCTGGGATTCCAGCACAAAAAATGAACACAATCACACACTAACCCGGGTTTAACTTTTTTTTTACTGATTTTTCTCATCTTTCTGCATTTTAGGATGCAAAAACTTGAATGAAAACCTGCATATTGAATTCATATATTTATACTGAATATCCTGACCCTTGGCATCTACTGCCTTCATGGAAGTGAATACTTATGCGTTCAGAAATTACAATTTGCTGTGCGCTCAAGTGATTGTGGTCAGAATTAAATGCACGCTTTGGCCAAATTCATAGTTATTTCTCCAGTTTTCACTTCCCAACAAAGACAGCTTTGTTTAGTTCTAGTACCACTAAATAAAGAGCAAAGAATGAGCATTAAATTTACTGTATAATCTATGTATTTACATTTAGCAGACACGTTTATCCAATGCAACTTACAAATGAGGAACATCACAAGCAATTGATCGGAAACAAATGATATCAAATGTATTATCATTAATTTAAAATTTCTTTTTTAAATTAAATATTTATTCGTCTGCTGCCACAAAGAATGATGGGACTAATTTCTGTTTAATTAAATACTAGACTAAATTAATAATATTTCTCTCTGCAAGCCATTCTAACATTTATAAGCAGTTTACAACATGTTTTACAACTACAGTTTATAATCAAATCTACTTTCTACCACGCTCCCAAAAAATAAATAAAAATAAAAATAAAAAACAGGGCTCAAAGAGCTTCCCACTGGTAAATAAGACATTGTGGTGGAGATCTTGTAAAAGCAACCTTACAGACATGACTGGCAGCAATAATCATTTCTAACAACCTCAACACAACCCCAAATGACCCTTGACGTGACTCTCCTCACACACTAAAACAAGACAAAGCAAAACCGCTGAACGTCTCCCGCTCAACACAGTCTGACATGCCACTAAAAACAATGGTGTCGACAAACTGCCTTCGACCACTTTACACCTTTCCAGTACACCCTAACGGCCTTTCCTCCCTCTCTCTCTCTCTCTCTCTCTCCCTCTCTCTCGCTCTACTCATCCCAATGATATGATTTATGGTTTACCAGCTCAGCGAGGTTACGCAACGTCGCGCATGCCTTCAGATGTGTTATTGGAGTCGGTGGAGATTTAATTAAGATCACAGTCTCACAAATCCCCCTCAAATTGAGAATTTACTCGAGACAATGGTCGTCACATCCTCGCACGGGAGAGGTCTCATTCTGCACAACGCCAAACGACAACAACGCTAATCCGTGTTTCCATGACATCACATGAAGGTTTCGGTAAATTGGGATTTGTGTTTTGATCGGCCACGTTGTGATGTTCCTCGTCAGGGTTGATTAATATTGAGTGGAAGATACTGTTGGCATGTTGCAAGCGCTAATATGCACAAAGAAGACACAACTGAGTTTATCTTTGCTGTAATTTGTGAAATAAAATCAAAACTTTTACAAAAATTGTGCCAAAAATTTCTACCGAGTGTAATCTCTAAATCTCTGTTCTGCCCTAAAATTAGTTTAGAAAGTAAAAAGTTGCAGATGTGTGAGTCGAGGAAGAAGCCGCAACCTTTTTTTTTTTTTTTTTGCTGTATATCATAAAATTGTCTTTCAGAGCAATTTGTCACTATGCTGCTCTTTCCTGAGAGGATGCTCACCTGGTGTGCTTTCTGGAAACAGAGTAGGAGAAAAGGAAGAACAAATGCATCTTTAGAAAAAAGAAAAAGAAAAGAAAAGTTTTTTCCTCTGTGGGAGAATGAAGGATAGAAAAGACAACAGAAAAGAACAGCTGGCAATGCTGTGTGTCATCACCAAAGTATTCTCGATTCTTACCACATAATGTAGAGCAAGACGTCTGTGAAAGAGGTCAACCACATGAACGACTGACCAGATAACCCCCCCACTCAACTCTTTTTTCCCTTTCTTGTGGGAAAATATCTATTTAACACACAGTTTGCTTGTTCTCCAGGCTCACGTAAACACACACATGTGAATATTCTCTCACACACCAACATTGTCCTGGCCGCTGATACGCGTCGAGCGGTAGGAATGACAGGTGTTGGCAGGCTCTCACGGCCTGTCAGGGCACAACATAAATGCGGTTCGGCCCCAGCCAGAGCGGACCCTAATGCACTACTAATGAACAATAAATCAAGTCTGATTACAAACTGTCAGCCCAATCAGCTCTCACGCTTTCTAAACGAAGGGGCCCGGTGGTCACAGCTGTGTGGCGTTACCCTCCGCGAGGCTCCCTGTTTAGCCTTTACTTTCCACACGTCCAGTCGTTCCCTCTCTCGGTCCTCTCCTGCCATCCTCGAACTGAAGCTGCCCCCCCCCCCCAACTTTCACAATCATTACATTTTGAATAATGATGACAACCACAAACTTTTGCCCTAACTATTGCATCTCAGCATTCAAATAATTTGTTTTAATAACTTTTAAAATGCATCAATAAAATATAAAACTATTATTTTACAACTTGTATATCTTTAAAACAGGCAATCGAAGAAAATAACTGCATTCAGAAGTAATACAGTAGAGTGTCAAAACTTTGCCTTAGTTTCAATGATCACACCACACTGGCATGCGCGCGCGCACACACACACACGAGGGCCCACGATACAAGTGTCAAATCTTGAAGGGGAACACCCACCCCCCACACACACACACACCAACACACACACACACACACACACAAGCAAGCACTTCTCACAAGAATGCAACACAGAACTAAACAATCAAACTTAAAATATAATTAAATGCAACATTGAATAGCATGTGCAATCTAAAAATCTGCACAAGTTTCTGCATAACTATAAAAGTCTTCAAATAAAAACATATATGTACAGCACAGAATGACATTTAACAATAGCCTCATAAAAATCCTGCGCTTGTAAACTGCAAGTGAAAGGAGAAGCTTCAAACACCAACTTGTAATCGCATCTCAGTGTTTACACGTCTCCTAACCAACCAGCATGATAGAAACTAATACAAACAGCATGCAGAGAAATCAGCCTCTTTTCCTTTTCCCCAGGACGCAATGCATTGTAAAACTTTTCTACGGCAACAGAAACAGCCCTTTCAAATTACAGAATCAATCATATTGACAAACCTGACAAACTCCATTTGGCTGGCAGGGTAAACAGAGTGAAGCTGGGCCGTTTGGAGGATCGCGGAAGATGAGAAGACACGAGTCGCGGTGCGGAGAGCGAGAGAGGGAGAGAGAGAGAGAGAGAGAGGGAGAGAGAGAGAGAGGCGTTTACAGTGAGCGTGTGCGTGTGCTACCGCGTCTCAAGCCTTTTTCCCGGGGATATGGACAGATTGCACGCGCAAGGTTGCTCCCTAGCTGACAAGATACAAAACTATCCAATCAACCACGCCCTTTCTCCACCAATCACAAGCAGCCCTCTAAACATAATCAATTCAAATGGGGACACAAGCAGCGGCAGGGGCCGCCGCAGGCCGTGTGTGTGTGTGTGGAGGAGGAGGAGGAGGGGGCAGGTGAAGCAATGCCTTTGTGTGGGACCCTATTAAAATAAAAGAGAGAGAGAGAGAGAGAGAGAGAGAGAGAGAGAGAGAGAGAGAGAGAGAGAGAGAGAGAGAGAGAGAGAGAGAGAGAGAGAGAGAGAGAGAACAAAAAAACCCAAAACAAAACAAAAAATAAAAAAGCAGCACAGTTAATGGCTGTTAACCCTTTGACCCTAGTAAAGGTTTTGTCTGTGCTGGTGAAACAATGGAAGAGTGAAGAAAAGAGACCCTTTAATTAAACAACAGATAAGCAAACACTAGCCTATCTGACAGAGAGAGAGAGAGAGAGAGAGAGAGAGAGAGAGAGAGAGAGAGAGAGAGAGAGAGAGCATCTGCAAGTTGTTGTTCTTATAAAGTGGAATTGTTTATAATAACAGCTCTTCATTTTAATAAGAAAAAAGGGAGGATTTTGTGTTTTCTTTGATATTATAAATATGTAAATGACAGTTATTTAAATGTAAAATAGTTCTTTACATAATCATTTTATATACAATTTTAGGATAAATCTAAAAAATTTCAGATACTTTAAAGTGTACAATCTAATCTATTTAATTGAAAAGGCTGCTGTTTCAATTCACAGACTGTGTGTGGGTTCAATTCACAGTCCAACTCCTTCCAAATCCACTAATTTCCACAGCATAAAATAACACACTTCTGCTGCGAACGGTTAAAACATAAGTGCTCAGAGCTAGTAAGTGATTAAAACATCACCACCTTCTCACTTTTTTTATTATTAAAAAAGAGGGGGAAAACACAGAAAAGTTGCTTCGCCCTCTACTGGTACATTTTATATTACACACTCAAAACCCAAAGCTAAACTTCCCTCTTTTTTCATAATAAAAAAAAGTGAGGTGGTGATGTTTTAATCACTTGCTAGCTCTGAGCACTTATGTTCTAACCGTTCGCAGCAGCAGTGGAGCTGCGGTGTGTGTTATTTTAAACTTACTGCCTTAGTCAATAGTTTTTTTAAATTAGAATATAAGCACTTTTTTAAACTCCTACATGTAATAATAATAAAAAAAAAAAAAAAATCATATTTAGGCAAGATAATAGTACTTTTTATATTTTGCATTGTTAATAATACATTTAATGTATGAAAGATTATAATAATTTGAAAATCAAAATTAAACAATAAAGACATTACAATAGCAATATAAAAACAAGTGCAAAAAAAATAAAAATAAGCAACTATATATATATATAGTTGAATAAATAATATTTTTTATACTTAAAATAATATTAATAAATGAATACCCTTATAAAAGTAATACCCTTAGAAGAAAATATTGTGGTAGTATCAAATAATAATACATCATTGCTATGGTACTGTACATAAACAACAAAAAATAATGATCATTCACATAGTGGAATTTATGTTGAATGGGTCCAAAAACATTGTAGTGTCAGATTGTGGGACTGTAAACAACAGTTTCTGTAGTCCATAAGAGACTGACTGTATTAATTACTGACCTACAGAAATGAAGAGTTAAAAGTCTATACATGATACAATGAAATACTTCATTGTTTCTCTGACAAACACTCTCAGAAGTGGGCACATAGACACACTTATGAAAAAAAACACACATGCTCAACCAAGGGCAAAAAGGCAAGCAGCCGTGGAAGTACACACACATAACGCATGCAGCCGCTCATATGAACACACACACACACACACACACACACACACTTGGCCGTACCCCCTCTCCCATGCCGTTTCCCCTGGGCAGAATGTCGGCATATTCTCAATAAAACACCTTCTTAGCAGTAATAGGCCACTGTTCTCATTTCACTGCTCCCAAAGGGCTCATGATAAATTTAGCAGACATACAGTTCAAGCCTCCTCCTCTTGTCTCTCTCTCGCTCTCTCTCCATCTATCTGTGCTGTGTTCAGGCCTGTACGCCATAATTACCCATACTCTTTCTATCCAAGCCGTCTAATAGATCTTGCTGTTTATTCACTCCATCACTTTGTGAGTCACAGAACCAACACTATTCATTTATGTCTTGTTACAGATAATTGGAAAGCACAGGTTGACTCCTTTGCAAGACTGACACACAAACAATAACGCGCTCCATCTCAGATCAGCTCTACGGTTCCCCGTATGACTGTCAGGGTGACAATGGGCCGGGGGGGGGGGGGGGGGGGGGGGGGGAGACTGATCCCAGATAAGTGTTTGCTGGTAACCTGCTTGAGTTTAGCATTTGAACCGCACAGTCATTCGAATCCTCTGTGAAGAGTCATCACAAAACCACTTAAGATGTGACGGGTTCTAGTACTACTACTATGACGAGATATCTTTGTTTAAAGACCGTTCTTAGACCTTTGTGCGGGTCTAAATAAACTCATTAGTAACGCTGTCCAGTGACTAAACGTACTCTGTTGTTTACAGGTTTTAGCATGAACAGGTGTGATGTTAACAGAAAACAGCTGGTGCTGTAGGCAACAACCTTCGTTTTGAAGGACCAACACACACACACACGCATCTTGAATGTCACTTCTATTAATGAATGAGCAGAGACCAAACAGTCATCTCTGACCTCTGACTATCATGATGCAGCAGTTTCAGTACAGTATGTGTGCGGTGTTGATATTTGGCACAGGTAATGAGGAACAGACAATCACTACAGAAGCCACAAACTGTGAAATGATTATATGTGCATTTAGCAATTTGCACTATGACAAAAGCTTAATATCGAGCAGATCCTGTTTAGCTAATCCTGTGCCGATACGTTAGCGAAAAGTGTTCCACCACTGTCTGTGCTTCGCTGCGGCTTTGACTTCAGTCAAAACAAGCTTTTGTTAGTTGGTGTTTGACATAAATGAAGTGGGTGGGGGAATGTTGTTTTCTTTATGTGCTATTGTGATTGATTCAGAGCGTGTCCTTTTTTTGAGTCAGACACTATTTTTTGGAGGCGTCATCAAAACATTTCGATCAGAGGAAAGAGAAACAAAATCTTAAGAAACAAACTACCATATTTGAACAGTGTAAACAGTGTAAACAAAAAACAAAAACAAAAACAATTACCACACTACCTGCTGTTAAAAAAAAATCTTTCAATTTAATTTATGTAGTTTTGTTGCATTTAAAAATTGGTTAATTTAAGGTAACTACGTGGGCTAAGGTTAGGTTTAGGTTAGGGCTAGTTTGTACCCAGTAATTGTAATAACTATAACATGTACATAGTATGTACATGGGAAACAGGACTATAAAATAAAGTGCTACTGAAATATGTATATTAATACCACAAACAGGGGTTGGACAATGAAACTAGTATTGGAGGTTTCACGCCTATATATGCGTGGCCTGGTTGCGAATTGTGTGAAGGTTGAATTAGCAGAGCAGTAGCAGCTGTCCATAAAATATTGCAATCCACACAACATAATGGGAGACATATCAGAGTGTTGGTGCGCAGCGAGACGCTGGCTCATCTGTGACCAGGACAGCGAGTCTTTGTGGTGCATCGAGAGCGATAATGTCCAGGGTAACATCAGCGTACCAACACGTAGGACGAACCACATCCAACAGGACGGGGTAACTGTCGACGCAAGAGGAAGCTGTCTGAAAGGGATGTCCAGGTACTAACCTGGATTGTATATACATTTTAAAAAAAAAATGCTCGTTGGGAGCTCCACAAAGTCAATATTCATGGTCAGGCTGCTATTGCCAAACATTTGGTCACTCTTGCCAATGCCAAGTGTTGGTGTCAATGATCCTAACAGTGCAAATCTTGGACTGTAGAAAATGTGAAACGTACTGTATTGTTCTCTGATGAGTTCACCTTCACTGTCTTTCCCACATCCCTGGGAGTTACGGTGTGGAAAAGCCCACCCGACTGTTGCTGCCCAGAGTGAAGCATGGCGGTGGATCAGTGATGATTTGGTCTGTAATATCAAGGCTTTCCCTACTGTGCTTGATGGGCGTCACTACCAAACCATTCCAGAGGACTAATAGTTCAAGCATTGAAGGGGGTGCCATGTATCAGCATGATAATGAATCAATATAAACAGCAAGACTTGTGACAGAATGGTTTGATAAACATGAAAGTGAAGCTGAACATCTCCCGTGACCTGCACAGTCACCAGATCTGAATATTTTCGAGCCACTTTGGGGTATTTTGGAGGAGTACGCCAGAAAAAGTTTTCCTCCACCAGCATCACATAGTGACCTGGCCACTGTTCTAGAAGAGGAATGGCTCAGAATCCCTTGGGCATGGGGTGAAGCACATGTACCTGTCATTCCCAAGATTAACTGACGATGTTTGGCTGCAAAAGGAGGCCCTATTTCAGCATATTATAATGATCACACATATATATATATATATATATATATATATATATATATATATATATATATATATATATATATATATATATATATATCTGTGATCATTCTAATATGCTGATTTGGTGTATATATATATATATATATATAAAATATTTTAAAATGTAATTATAAAATGTATTATATATATGTATATATATACACATATATAGTAAATAGGGCCTTCCTTTGCAGCCAAACATCATATATATATATATATATATATATATATATATATATATATATATATATATATATATATATAATAAAATATTTTTAAAAATGTAATTTATTCCTGTGATCATTCTAATATGCTGATTTGGTGCTCAAAAAACATTTCTTATTATTATCATCAATGTTCAAAACTTATTAAGGGCTACTTAATAACTTTGTGGAAATGGTAATACACATTTTTTCAGGATTCTTTAATGAATAGAAAGTTCAAAAGAACAGCATTTATTTGAAATAGATTTTTTTTCTGAATAAAAGTATTAACACTATTTTAAGGTGACGTAGTTACACATTACTACATGTACTTACTATAGTAATAACAGTAAATTATGCATAATTACAAGTAACTAAGCCTAAACCAAATCCTAATCCTAACCGTAACTATATAGTAAGTACATGTAGTTAATTCATGTTACTTAGTACTTATTTGAGTAAGTACAATGTTACTACATCACCTTACAATAAAGTGTAACCAAAAAACTACAATCATTTTAACGTAGTTAACTAATAAAATATTGGAAAAATGTAGATACTTTAAATAAATACTAATTACACAATATATTAAACTAAATGTAATAATAAATGTAGTAATATATTAATCTTAAATGATATATCACAAATAAAATAAAATCTGTTTTAATATATATTCTGGCATCCTCTGAGATCAAAGCAATGTACTGCCATGCTAAAGGAGTGTCAGCCAAATGCAAGTGAACATCTAGTGAACATCTTTGCTTTACCAAACTCAGTTGACCTTTCCAAACAAAGCAGCACAAGGCCACAGCAAGGTATTTTAACATCTGTAATAAATATAAACCAACACCATATGCGTTTTGCCTACTCTTAATGACAATATTAATACTTTAGAAAAAAAATAAGAAAAAGAGCGAGCGAGAAAGAGCTCAACTACTAAAAGCAGTTAAACATACACGCGCTGATCACAGTAGCCTATATTCCTCTGTCCCAAGCATCTCACGCTAACCACTGACAACCGTCAGTTCTCCAGAGAACCCACAGGCCATCAGATGTGGCTTCACACAAGAGACTTCACCAAGCTTCTCATATTGCTGTTAGTGTTTTGGAGTCTCAAATACGACCTAATTACAACTATCCATAAACTCCCCGCAGGACGAATGAATCCATCATAGGAACACGGACCACACATCTGCATACCGTGGCAGAAAATGGACGAAAAGATGGAAAGATTTGAGGGATGAGGGGAGAAGGGGAGGAGACAAGAAGAAGGGGCTGGCGGGCGGCACGGGGAGAGAAAAGAAACATGACTGAAGTGAAAAGGTCTCTAAAATGGCACTGTTGCTTTAAGGGTTGGCGCTCCGAGTTGATGCGACAGCAATCTGATGGTTGGACGTTACTCACTGGCTGAGCCAGACGGTCTGGAAAAAAGCGTGATGACCTCATCGTGACAGCATCATCCAAACCTGTTTCTCATCTACACATTACACATAATGCATTCTTACAATATGACTAGAAAAAACAAACGGCTGAAGAGAACAGGAATGATACGTGGCTACAGCCACAGATGGAGGAATGAGAAATACGCAGACGGTTCCTTCTAAGGTCCTTCAGAGTGAAAAAAGCGGCAAAACGATTATGACTTTAAAGTAATAGTTCGCCCTAAAAAGACGATTCTGTCATCATTTACTAATCCTCATGCTGCCAAAACCATTTGACTTTCTTTTTTCTGTGAGACACAAAAGTGACTTTTGAGAATATCTTTGCTGTGCCGTTCTATGGTGTTGTCTTTATTAGGTATTGAAGATGATTCTAGTATTCATCGTGTTGTAGAGACAGATGGGTTGAGTGTTGTGAAAGGAACTCACTTATTATAAACGGAAAGACAACAAAGGAAATTGTTTTTGGACTTATAAATACTTGGGTGTCTATGTGGATGCTGCTTTATTATGATGCATTTGATTGATAAAAAGTGTTAGTAAGGGCATTTATAATGTTAGAAATTATTTCTGTTTCAAATTAAAGCTGTTCTTCTGAACAAAGAATCCTGAAAAAGTAGCAAGGTTTTCACAAAAATATTAAGCCGCACATACATTTTCTATGCAAGCTCGTTTCTGCCACAGAATAAATAAAAAAGGTAATTTCTCAAAGTCAAAATTGCGAGATAATAAGACGCAATTATCATTTAAAATTGTTTTATTACGTGGCAGAAACAAGCTTCCAAAATTTTCAACACTGATGATCAGAGATTTTTCTTGAGGACCAAATCAGTATATGATTTCTGAAGGATCATGTGACACTGAAGACTGGAGTAACGATGCTGAAAATATAGCTTTGCCATCACAGGAATAAATTACATTTTAAAATATATAAAAATAGAAGACAATTATTTAAAATTGTATTAATATTTCACAGTATTCCCGTTTTCCGCTTTGCCTCAGCCTTGCTGAGCATAAGAGACTTTTTTTTTTTTTTATTCTTACAGATCCCAAACATTTAAACTCCCCTCCACACTGACATTATCAGAGTTGTTGGATTGCAAACAGCCTCATTGTCATGTCCAGATCAGCGCAGGGGTTGACAGACTTCACAGGCCGTGTCTGGCTTCTCGTGGCTGAGCTGGGCTCTATATGCTGTGCTGGGTTTATCTGTAAGAGAGGCTGGAAGCTCTGGCCCAGCTCCAGCGAGCCCCAGCACACCACACCGCTAATGAGTTACAGATTGTTGCACTGTGGTATACATGTGTCAGGACAATGCCATGGGTCTCCACAAAAAAAAAAAAAAAAAACCTACTTCAAAAAAAGACTGGAGGGAAAAAAAACTGCAGAGAAGAAAGAGGGTATTAGTGAAGGAGAGCCAAGGCCTGACTTCTGCACTGTGTCATGTAGCACTCTATGAAGACGAGGAATTGCAGTCTGTCTGCGCGTGTGTGTGGGGAAGGGAGGGGGGGGGGGGGGGGTGCAGGCCCTTCATCGTTTGTTAAAGTGAGAGGACATTATCGCTTGACCTCCACTTGCCCTCCCAACGACTGCATATGATCATGAAAGAAAGGCAAAGAGAAACAGAAGGAGAAAGATTGTGCAAAACAGCTCTACTGATTACTTCCTGTGACATCATCGAAACACTGAAAAAAACTGACATTTTTGACCATGAAGGCCCGAGAGAACAAGCGAGTCTAGTTCACAACAGAGGACATTTAATGAACAATGAATTTTATAAAATGCTACAAAACTACTTCAGCTGCTGGTGTCTTAGTGTAGGAGCGGAATCCTGTGATCAGGGTCCAACATTAAATTGGTTATTAAAACGAAAAATAATTAAGTAAATGTAAATATTTCAAATTACATCAAATTTTCAATTTTTTTTAACAATTTTTTTTTTCTCTTTGACAGTTGTATTTATCTTTCATATTGGTGTGCGCGCACATACACACACACACACACACACACACACACACACACACACACACACACACACACACACACACACACACACACGTCAAGTTATCATTTTTACAATTAGATTTAAACCATTTACTATGTTGCAGTATTATGTTGGGTGGTTGCCAGGGTGTTGCTATACAGTTGCTAAGATGTCCTGAATGGCTGTTTCTATGAGAATGCTAGTGTGTTCTGAGTGGTTTCGCATTGCCTTTTTAATTGTGATCTAAATTGATGCTTACTGGTCTAAATCTCTATAACATTCGGATCCCTAGAAAAGTCCCTTCTTCACTGAAAGTCTATGAGATTTTATGCATTTTAGTGTCAACCTGACAAAAAGTCTGACAGCATAGATAACTAATAGCACACTTCACAACATGCACATTTGCTGAAGCTTCTCCATCATTGAGTTTTTGGTACAGCAACAAACTCCTCCAGATGATTTGCACATGTTTACACCAAAAATAAGCGAACACACCAGCTGATCTCAACAAGCGCCAACACTGTCCGAGGAAACAAACAACCTCTCTTTTCAGGCTGCCTATTGACACCACGTTTGTTTTGCTATGTATTCTCACCAAGTCAAGCGTGAACGCCAAAAGTTAACGCTCAAGCGGCCTTTAACGGCAAAAGTTCATGAGTGCATAAGGATAGGCATGACATTTACACTGAGCAATGATCAACTAAAACACAACGTGTCTAGTACGGGCATTATGCTGGCGGGTGAAAATCATGTCAAAATAACACTGCCAACCCAGCTGTAATCCTCCATAGGTGGCAGCTCCCTACCTATCATCCCTTGCGGCAACACGCAGTTAACCACACCTGCTTTCACAGCATTGCCGCAAATAATCCTCTCTCTTTTTTTGGTCTTTTTTTTTATTTTCCCTCATTTCACGGAAAGGGTGGACTATCAAGGAAGGTCCGCAAGTGTTGTTCCTAATTACCTATTTCTCCACTCCTGATCCTGTGGCGGGCATAATTAGTTACCTGGGGCTGCAATCCAATTTGAAGTGATGACAAGAAAGCGATCCATGAAAAAGTAATAAGTTAAATCCAATTTCAGACTGCCTCTAATTAAATGCACATGGAACTAATGACTCAAGCCCTACCATTTCAGTGATAACCGTAATTAGCAAGGAGGGAGTTGCACTCTCTCAATCTTTCTCTCTCTCTCTTTCTCTTGTTGACTCTCTCTTCTCTGCTGTAGGTGTAAAGTGGTAAAGTGGCATGGACTCTTAATTACACGTGTCATTTTGTCAGTGATTTACTCACGTTTTTTTGACCAGCCGAGTGTGTTTAGCCTCTGCTCCGGTTTGTCACTACACCAGATGTTTATGGTGTTCTATGTTGTGTGTCATATTAATAAATACCCCCCCCCCCCATTTCATTTTTTTTTTAAATCTCTTAGTATGACTAATGAAGAAATATAAGAGATATTGTCTGTTAATTTTCCCGCATCCAATGCACGACTTACTGTATGTTAGAGACGCCCATCGATTAGCAAAGGTTCCCATGAGTTTACTGCCATACCCTGTGATCCCTATAAGCCCAACAATTAACAATTAGTGTGCTACAATTACATTTCTCACTGCTGACCAAAATAAATAAAGTGCAAACACTTAAATCTTCAAAGTCTTAGGTGGAGGGTGATTGAAATGCTGAATTGGTGAGAAAACGGTCACAAATAAAATAAAATGCTCTAGAGTAAGGAAAGCAAATTGACGCTGGCTTCTGGCGCCTCAATACAGCAATAACACCTAATATAGATCAGCATCTAATGATAGATAGATCACACAGGACAGCAAGAGCTATTGGGTGCACAGATAATATAATGAGCTAAAGAGTTATTGGACGGAACGAAGGAGAGAAAAAGATGCAGACTCTGTCCAGAATGGCATACTACCAAACTATTTCTGCAGTATATAGTATGCATGCAGTGTCAGAATATTTTCTATGTGCAAAGAACGAATGTGCCAAAATGTACAACAAAGCACACCACACTGGGAACTATCCCATAATGCATTGTGCTCAACTTCACCACTTGATTTAAAGGCTGCGTCTGAAAACTTAGGCAGCTGACTTGTTGCCTTGCTGCCTTATAGGCAATGACTTTTAGGGACGAAAGTACCTCACAAAACTGATTTCGGACGACAAAACGGTTTAATGATCTATAGCAAAATAAAGCATGCTTTAGTGATAAATAAGCAAAAATTGAATTACTATGATAGTAATTCCAGTGGAAAACATTGGTCAAAAAAGTACATTTACACACAAACCGACCACCAACCACAACTTTCAGACGCCATCTTTAATTTTTAGCTCAACATGTCACCGAATGGAATGCAAAGGATTGTGGGATATCAAAGGCAGTGAAGGATATATCTATGCTGCCTTCAAAAAACGATTAAATGAAGGGATCTCAGGATACAGGAAGGGATACAGGAAGTGGAGACAACATTGGATTTGGGCGTTTCTTGATTTTGAAGCATTTTTCAGCTTTTGGACGCAGCCAAAGAGTTCACATTAAGGAGTACTGCACCAGCAAGAGACATACAACATAGCAGACTGTAGGCTACATGTTTGAAATGTTTGTTCTT
This sequence comes from Gila orcuttii, assembly GCA_026230005.1. Classification (NCBI taxonomy): domain Eukaryota; kingdom Metazoa; phylum Chordata; class Actinopteri; order Cypriniformes; family Leuciscidae; genus Gila; species Gila orcuttii. The sequence goes on from JAPDVR010000011.1 coordinate 39,810,170, forward strand.
TCATACTGATTTGCAAACTTAAAAACAAATAGCAATGAGTATACAGTATATATTTAGCAGTATGCAGTAGCTAGGATTCCATTATGAACACAGTCATAGAAAGAGAGAAGAGAGCATGAGGGAGAAAGACAAAAACACACATGCTTTCTTTTTCACTGGTGTGAGTGACAGGTTGGCCATGCTCTCTGTATACATAAATAAATTAGAATTTTAATTCTGTCTTTGTGTGCTGAGGCTGGTCTGCTCCTCCTCTACTTACTAACAGTCCAGATAGTGGAATCTGCCGGCCGTTGACCCCTCAGCCTGATGAGTGAAGCGGTTTAGCTTGATCCTCTCGACTTTATCTCAATGCCGGCAAATTCACACAGAAACTTAAAAGGTCAAAGATACCGTATTTCTTCCCTTGTGGCTTATTTCCAGTGATATCTACACAAGTTCTTTTTAGACTACATGGCATGATACTGATATGCCACAAAGCGAGGCTGCATGATTTTGGGGGTTAAAATCTTATTGCATTTTTTTCCTGATAAAAATTGTGATTGCACTATATTCGTGATAATAAAAAAAAATATAATAAATATAATTAAAAAAAAATAACTATTGTAATATTTCACTGTAAAATAAAAAAAAATGAGCATTTAAGAAAAATATACTACCACTACTAGTTTTATTTTACAGTGCAACTGTAAAATTGCAATGCTAAAATGTATGGCTGCCTTAATTTCATCACTTTCAAATGTTAAATCATCAAGCTTTTATATTGTCAGAAAATCGCAGCTTCTCTTTTGTTGACAACAGCCAGTTTATAAGAGCTTCTAATTACAAGGTTGAGAAGATGGTTGGCACATGTTGCATGTTCCCAAACACACATTATAAGCAAGCCAAACTCCGAGAAGATGCAGAGATGAGTTTGTGTGGAGCAGCATTTCCTGTGATCCGCTCTGAGACACTGAAAACACCGGATCATGAGCTGCTTGCGTTTTAAAGAACAGTTCCCGCGCTACACTCTGAAACATGCAATGCATATATTCATTACATTTAATCACAGCCTTTGCAATTTGATAATAGCACTAGGGCATACCGCAATGATGGACTTATTTCAAATTATCGTGCAGCCCTACCACAACACCTCAGTAAAAACTAGTTTTGATGAAGAAAATGTGAGTGGTGCTTGCCTGCAGAAAACTTGCGTCATGATTCTAGGGTGTTGCTATGTGGTAGCTAGAGTATTTTTTAGCACGTTGCTATGTTGTGTTTTGGTCCCTTTGATGTTCAAGTCTAAGATGTGACCCTTCAACTTAAGTCTAAGATGTTTTTCCTCATTTTCCTCAGTCAAATTGCTTAGAAAATGCATAATTTGTCTGTTTCATTACCAAGTACCACTAAAACGCCTGCCTATATAGTGATTGCACACACAAAGAGACTCACTCAAAGCAGGGATGTGCGTTAATTAACAAATATGCCCCTTGGTCTCCTGCGATTCCACCATGAAACAAACAACATCCACCTTGCTCAAACAAAGATAAGGATCTGAGCGAGAATGATCTCAAATAAACGTAAATATTGCATCAGACACGGCTAGCTGCTCTCTTTTAAAGGGGCGCGGATGGGGAAATGAAAAGGGCCGGATTTGCTTTGCATCACAAAGGATAGGCAAACAGAAAGCCTGGAGGCTGAGACGGGTGACGGGAGCCAGGGATGCTCCCGGGCGCCCCCTTTAACTGCTGATGACAGAATTAAGTGTGAAATCAGAGAGAAAGAGACAGAGATAGAATGCCATACTTACTGTACCTCTATTAAATAAGCTAATGTTGTTTGCTCTTCACACTTGCACACACGTTAGATATCCATGTGCTCATAACGTGCTAAAACTGACAGGATTTCATTGTGCGTGATTTGTTAGATTACTGTGAATGATGAAAGAACACTACGCGCTAATGCGCTTCCAACTCTTCAGCCCTGTCTGCCTTAATTTCCTGTTTTGTCAAGCTTTGACAGGTACATGTTGTACCACCAACTGTATATATATATACATGTAAACAAATAATGCCTGATCACTCACATAAACACACACACACTTATGTCAGAAAATATGTAAAACATTATAATTAAAAATTGTGGCTGATATTGCCTCTGTTTCATTCATCACACGTGAAATAGATGATCATGAAAAGTGCAGATACAGCACACGGTCTCAAACATTGCTCAAATTATCTAAGACAACAAAGATGATAATAATATGAACCACAACATTTCTCACCTAATTCTGCCAAAATCTAATCATCTAACCTATATCCACATACATTTTACAGGTCGATATTTGTGTTTCAGCAATTTTCTCATTTGTTTCTGTTGTATTTCTCATAATATATTTGAGGAAAAACATCTGAGACAATTGATACTTATACTAAAACATTCTGAGAACTCAGTGAAATCTCCTGAGCAATCAGAAAACAACATTTGAGCAACATCGGAACTTTACACACACACACACATACCTGTGGTGCAGGCTGCTTGTCATTATTTTTAGGGGACTTGAGGGCGCTGCTTTGTTGTTGCTTTTGGAGAAGGATCTGCCGTGCAACTTGTAAGGCCTGAGTGAGGAAAAAATACAGATAAAAAAAATAACGGTGTGAGAAAACAAACGTTCATGAACAACAGTTTGGATAGTGTTGTGTTTTATGTTTGGGGACTGACACTCCCTTGAGAACAGCCCTACTGCTATTTGACATCAAAGATGTAATCCAAATGATGCCATGTTCTTACAGCTGGACAAGATACTGTTTTTCCATCTCTTCTGTTTTCAAACAAATGTACAGCTTCATTTGGTCACATGTGCAACGATTAGTCCCCAAAACAAACAAGTAGGTGAAAATAATAGGAATAGGAAACTTTTATCAAAAATGGTAATCAAAAACAGTTAACAAAACATTTTCACTGAATAGATTACAGCTGCAGGGAACAGAGAAGACAAAAGCTGTTGTTTAATAAAATATTAGCATACTGCATACTACTGTATATACTAGGGTTGTCATAGTACCGAAATTTCAGAAGTCGGTACCGATACCAGTGAAATTCCATGGTTCTCGGTACCAATTTTGGTACAAAACTGTTGAATTAAGAACTTTTAAGAAAACTTGTCCTGTTTTATCTCATCCATTGGTTATCACTGTCAATCATCAAAGTTTCCGATTCAATCGTGTATTTAAATACGGTTGTCAATCCAGAAACTTTGTATTGTACTTAGCCGCATGAAAAGTACATAAGTTAATTGTACAATACATTTCTTATTTACATTGTGTTTACACTTTGTTGGTTATAATGAAAGGATTGGCAAACATGCAGCTCGCGTTGAGCAAAACCTTGAGAGTTTTCAGTGGTATCAAGTGGATTATGTCCACTTATTGACCAGCACAGGCCATTGTGTAACGTTACACGCTTAACAGATATGATTGTGATTGGCTACAATGCTCAATGCTTGTAAAAACACACTCTAAAAATAGAAACGTTTGACGCTTAGAGAGTGCTCAAACATACGGGAACGTGAGTGTTTGAAAGCAGCATTTTATCACCGGAGGGTCAAAATTAGTTTAGTAGTTTAGTAGTATTATTTTAGTAGTACCGATATGTTTGACAACCCTAGTATATACTGTATACTACTTTTATTTTTTTTTAAAAGAGGAAATTAACACATTATGGCATTAAACATACGCTACAATGTTGTCACACGACACCATGTTGTAGGCTATGCGTAATTTAGCGAATGGAGTGTTATCAGCTCGGAAACAAATGATCACACAATTACAAAAAAAGTTGAATGTGCAAACATCAGTTCAGGGTTTCTGCAGGTTTCAGTAAGTCAAATTTAAGACCTTTTTAAGACATTTTAAGACCATTAAGATTGAAATTTAAGACCTACACGACAAATTATCCAAGTTAGATAGATAGTTACCTCGGGATCATTAGAGTATCTATCTATCTATCTATCTATCTATCTATCTATCTATCTATCTATCTATCTATCTATCTATCTATCTATCTATCTATCTATCTATCTATCTATCTATCTATCTATCTATCTATCTATCTATCTGTGTGTGTGAGAGAAGGAGAGGTAGATATTTTTAATATAAAATTGTACTTTTGCATATTATACTGTAAAAACACAATTATTGTTGATTTTAGTTGATCATAGTTGATCATAACTAGAGAGGAAATGATGAGATGATTAAAGTGACCAAAATTATCAAGGTTATCACAGAATCCTGTTCAAAAAGTACTAATACTACAGAATGAAGTCAATTCAACTAGTTTTATGTCGAAAAACAGCAAATAAATTGATTAGCATCAATATGCACTTTTTGTTTACATAAACATTAAAATACCATTAAAAATGATGGCTGGATTTTAAAAGAGTGTCTTGCAACATGTCATCTACTAACATGTACAAGTTCAAATAAAGTTTTGACAAAAAAGGTTTTATACAAAGATAAACCTCATATATCAGCCTTTAAATATTTTTTTATAAAAAGAATGAGTCAAAAAGATAAATTACTGACATTTACACATTAGCTTATATTTATTTAGTAGTGTTTGGGTGAACCCCCCATCCTTCATGTTGACGGAGCTTTCAATGTTGTTATGGAAAGGGGTGATTGGTTGGTTCCTGTCACATGACCTGCGGTGCGTGCATTTGCGGCATTCTGAAAAGTTTAGATTTTTTCCATCTCGTTGCGCCTGGTAAAAAAGTTAACGCGTCGCTTCAATTATGAGCGTGCTTGCCGCGCGCCTACACTTGAACAAACTTGAGCGCGGAAAAGACGCGATATGTGAACGGCCTCTGGCGAGCTAGCTCATATCAAGCCACGAGCTACTGGAGCACGCGAGCGACGTGTTGGAGACCCCTGCTCTAGAGCTCCGCTTTGTAGGCTACAACTCGATACTTTTTTGCTACTTTGTAATAACTTTCTGCGGCCAGCGTTTCTGGAAATGAACGAGGGTAAACACTTTTTTAGACCTGACTAAATGAAATTAAAGACCTAGGATGAAAATCTGGCCGTTTTTAAGACTTTATAAGGCCTTAAATTTAAAGTCCAGAATTTTAGACTTTTTAAGACCCCGCGGAAACCCTGCAGTTGCCAAAATAAACCGAAAGAAAGAAGTTCCTTTTAACAAAAATCCTTTTAGCAAATAATGTACTTGCCAAGGTAAAAATCAAATAGATGGTAATAAATTCATTATTTACAAATAATTAATTAAATAAATATAAATGTATTATTAAATATAAACATTTTTATTATAATTTAATATAATTTAAATGTAATACAATACATATAATAAAAAAAAAAAAATCAAAAAGTAAAATCTTACTCTACGCAGCACTGTATACTCTGTTGGCTACTGTAATTTTTTGACAACTGAAGTAGTGGGTCTGGCTATTCTATCCATACAGAATGTTTCATGCTACGTTGTCATACTACTGTATATGCTACAGAAAGGTTAGTGTGGTATGCAGACAGTAACTTCTTTCTCTCGCTCTCTCTACATTTATCTGTTCATATGCTTACCCCCGCCTTCCCCTGATCATAAAGCAAATAAAAAGTTTATTAGCCTTCAAAATATCTGTCAAAGGACACGGCCCTGTGAGTGGAAAACAAAATACAGTGCAGTCACATGTTTACTGGCTGGACTACTCCCTTCCCCCCCACCATAAATAATCAGACATGCCATCCAGAGCAAACAAAAGCAACAGCAGTGCTGGGAAAAATAAAAGTTCTCCAGTTGAGCAAAAAAAAAAAAAAAAAAAAAAAAAAGAAAGAAAGAAAGAAGAAAAAAAGGGCACCAATACCAAGAAAAGCAAGCAGCGTGTTCCCATAGAACAGCAGGGGCAGACTCACACCTACACCAGAGAACCATCTGAGTAAATAACTGCTTCATTCTTTCCACCCTCATCACACCAAAAACTCCCACAATTCAACAAACAGTCGCAGGAACATCTAAAACCCTTGGGCTTCTCGGTGGGTGGAGTTCTGACTTCATTATCTGATATTAGTGGCTTGTTATTAGCAACCTGATGCTATAAAGGGCTCGAGAAAGTGTGCAAAACACGTGGGTTTGCATTGAATGAGATGAAATTGACATCACTTCATGTAAAAAGTGAGGAAAAGGGGGTGGTTTTGAGAGAGAAGGGCAGGCCTATATTAGAGAGTAAAGGGTTACTGTCAGATCCTGCTCTCTAAGAGCTCAATAAAGAAGCCATGGAGATGAGGACTGAAGCGCTGAGCTGGAGAAGCCAGCTGTTTGTGTGTGTGTGTGTGTGTGTAAGTGAGTGACCTTCTCATGCACTGGAGTTGTGGGATGACATCATGAGGCAGGAATATAATAACAGGCTACAGAGGGGCCGCTTCAGTGCCGTCTGACACTGACCGTCATCATTATGGACAAAAACACATCATGCTACACTCTATTACATTAAAACATATATTACCCCCCCCCCCCCCCCCACACACACACACACACACACACACACACACACACACACACACACACACACACACACACAAGTAAAAGGGTTATATCAAGATGAATAATATTTTCCTTGACCTTTTGAGATATGCTGCAAAAAATATTTTTACAATTACAAAGAAAGTGTAAAAGACTTTTTAGGAAAATATAATTATCTTTTTAGTACACCATGAGAAAATTATTTTTTTTCTTTCTCGTTTTAAGCATGAATTTGTAAGATTTATGCTCCAAACTATAATAATGATTTTTCCCAAATCATTTATGGGAAAGAGAATATATGGGAAAGTTAATCAACCCTTCTGTTCCTTACTGCATGAATACCTTCTGTGCTGAATATCTGAAGGATCCCAACATCAGGAAAGAGCTGCTAAAGTTTTAAACAATGTCTCTGATCTATTCAGACTGAACTTAAGAGTTTATGCATTACATACCAACGGCTCCTCTGCCCTCCAATTTCTTTGTAATTTAAATTCCAGTAATAGAAAAAAAAAACAAAAAAAAACTTCACTACCCATCAAAACTCTTCATCAAATAAATAAATGAGCGATATTTCCATGCTGACCTGAGGCCCGTTAAATATGACGGAGGCTTATTTGAAAGGGACCGTCCCTAAGCCACTCTCTCACCCAAACCACCAGCACCACGCTCTCTCCCTCCCACACTGACCAGCCAGGCGCTCGCACACAGCAGAAAAAATAAATACCCTATTTATAGAAGCCTAATTAAATATGCATGACAATATGACACTAAAGTCTTCCAGTGCCATGAATGGACTGAAACTCTTCATTTCGGGTGACTAGCAGAAATGTGAGAAAACCCATCCAGTATGAACTCAAAAGACAGGAACGTGGATATAAACAAGTGGAATGTTGTAATCATGTAGGTTTGATTAGCAAAAGTTCTTCTGAAAAATTATGTTTGAAAAACTAATTTGTCAGAATACTTGAATGTATATTATTTTGTGTTTTATACATGTTACAATAATGTTACTATGTGTGTGTGTGTGTGTGTGTGTATGCATGTATGTATATGTATATATATATATATATATATATATATATGTATATATATGTGTGTGTGTGTATATATATATGTGTCTATAGAATATATATATATATATATATATATATATATATATATGTGTGTGTGTGTGTGTGTGTGTGTGTGTGTGTATGTATATATATATATATATATATATATATATATATATATATTCTATACACACATACAGATATACATACAAATCACAATCAATTAAAGTGTCTATAAAAATGCTTACATGTTTATTTTATTAAATGTTTTCAAGCCCAAACAAGCGGAAACAAGATTTGAATCTAATGCCTCGCTCTATGCTTTATCTCTTTTAATCAATCCGAAAAAAAAAAATATTATGCCAAGAAACCATGTGTATATATTACTAATTTAGGCGTTTCCTCTCAGGTGCTCTTTCTCAGCATTTTGCAAAGTCCCATGTGACCAAAGATAAAAAGTGTATAAATGAGTCAGACTTCTTTTATAAAAAGTAATACTTTGCTGCGTACGACTCACTCTCTCACTCTCAGGTCTGGTGGTTATGCCAGACGGAACGTAAAACACGCTCCCTCAACCGTAAGATGAAGATTACTGCATGAGCACACTGACGCTGCACACGCTTTGTTTACAAAGAAACTTTTATGACACAAAAATACTTGGTGGGCCCAGTTTGCACTGAGACAGTGTTGGAACAAGTATATTTGAGTCAACAGGATGTGATATTGAGACACTTCAAGATGAGGACATAAAGTACAATGTGCTGCTTTCAGTTGTTAATTGCGTCAGAAAGGCTGTCAACAAACAAACCAGATGATCAACCAGGAGATACGGAGGTCTAAAAAAACCAACATTAGGCTACGCCAAACCACAAGTCTGCTTCCTGCCGAGAACGCTTTCAGGAGAACATCTTCTATATCAAATAAGACTTCACAAGCGCACCTTAATAATAACACATTTCTTGTTGTTAATGTAGCTAGCTAAAAGATACGTCTTCATCGAATACGACGGAAAAAAGGCAATTAAGACAAAAGAGCAACGAAGGGATGATTCAAAGACTCTGTCAGGATCAAAACTAATGAGAAGAGAGAGGATGAACTTGGCACCGTTTCCGAGGTGAGCACGGGCCCCGGGCGAAGGAATTATTTGCTGTTTAACAAGCTAGCGAGCGCAGCTGACTGGCGGAGGGTTAGCGTCGCGCTAAAGCGACCCATTGTGAGCTGTCACTGTGATGTTTACAAAGCGCCCGTCCCCACACACGCACACATACACATGCACAAACAGCCCCCTTGCGCTCCCCCTTTCCATCTCTTTGCCTGGAATTCATCTTCTTTTGATCTGGCATTCAAAGGTAGCGGGGGTTTGATAGACGCGCTAGGCTAAAAGCAGCTCCAGACACAAGCACGATAAACTGCCAGACGATGACAGGCCAGGCATCTGAAGGCACGTTTAAAGTGAGGAGAACAACGTGCTGTCTGGGCGCTACAATAGCGAATCAAGAGACGTATTAGGCTGAACTGATCGGATACAGAAACGGTTCAAAGACAGATAATGCTAACAGATGACTGCGCTGCCGAAGGAGCACACACGTGCCTCGCTATGGGCAACGCTTGATGCTAATCAGCGAAACTACATATTGATGACAGTGGATAGGATGGAAAAAAAGTGAAAGAAAACACATTCATTAAAATCACTTAATGCAAAAGAAAAGGTCAGCAGTGGCTGTCTAGTCCTTTTAATTCTTGCGCCATAACTCATGCGACTCGTCGAGCGCCGGACATCTGATGGCTTGCGAATCCTTCATTAAAATTCCTTGTTAGGATTATTTGATGTCATGGCTCCGCCGACGCACACACAAACACACACGCGATAACCCCTCCAGGTGTTTGCGATTAGAAAACAACCCTTGAGAAGCCAACAAGCCCCCCTGCGTAATAGCTGACAGTGACAACAATATTTTTCCTATTTGTCATCCCCTACGCTCACACTTCCACACATACAGCATCCTTGTGCATACATACATATGTTTACGTGTTGCATTTGAGTGTAGAGTATAATATCTAAGCCAGCACTTGTGTGTGTCTTTATGTCACTAGCACGTGTGGATTATGTACAGGCTTTGGGGGTTCCCACTGTGTAAGACAAGCTTCGCTTGCCACACAAATATATTCTTCTTTTATAAATCCCTATATGGGGATTCACTTCACCCAACAAAAATGGAAAAGGATAGAGGAAGTTTCTATATGTCATATACAGTGTATGGGGGAGACCGGACTACCTATTGAAAGGTCAATATTGCCAAAAAAATATTTTCCAGTTAAAATATCTAAAAATCCTTAGGAATTTACTTGAGTTTATAACATATCAAGACTTATAATCGAATTCAATTTTTCAAGATATATTCAAGTTTAAAAAATAAAGTTATTCAGGTTATTATCTTATTATAATCAGTGTTGATTCTGAAGTAAATGTATCTTGTTTTAAATTGCAAAAAATGATATTCTTGAAAGGTAATTTAGTCTTGTTTTCCAGTTTAAAACGGAGTATACATCAGTAACTAAGATTGAGTAAAAATTCCAATTAGACAAAATCTTGTCGTCTCTAGCCGTGGTTTTGTATGTTGGTTTCAAACATTTACGTCAAAACGGTCTAAATACAGTAAGAATAAAAAATGCAAACTAAAAAAAGTAACATCATTTGTAATATCTGTTGGATAAAATAATTAATAAAACATAAAAATCCTAAAAATGAAAAATTCAATAAAATGCGGTTTCATAATTGTTTTACAGTTTAAGCGACAGTAACAGACTTTTTAATGGTAGGTTCCATTATGACAAATTCCCCCATGTGGTTTGACCTGCTAAATATAAATATTGTCAAAGATAAAGTGTTAAATGAAAAGCATATTCTTTCCTATCTTACCTTTTACACAAATTCAGCACCAAAAATGCAGAAAAAGTCTGCATACTTCATCGGGCCTGGCAATGACAGCAGAAATGTAAAATTTAAAAGCATACTGTATGAGCTACACAGAAATGGACTATCTCACACAGCTCCATTGTTTTGTTTTAGAGCTGTTAACTATTAAAAGTGGCTGTTAACCCCAGAGTTTAACAAAATAACAAACACCTCCAAAGAAAAAAATATCTGTTTAATGTTTGTTGGAGGCAAAAATTAACAAAATATTTTTTCACAGATATGAAACCTTTGATGAGACAGTAAATGCTGGACATATGTAAAGACAATAGCTTGTGTTAACCTCTGAGGGTCTGGTTTTGTGTACATCAAGGCAGGCCTGACTATGAAAAATTAGACTAAAAACTGGGCCTTTAATTGGTGGGAGATGTGCGCACAGGTGAAACTGTGTCCCAGAGGCCATTGTGAAGTAGAGGAGGCTGTTTACACAGCATTAAGAGGTCTGGAGATTGGGCTCCTCAGACACGACACACAGAAAATACTGCTAATAGGTTAGCGTTTAGCACTGTCGTGGCCTAAGCACATCATCTTGTTCTCCACAGAGCTGAAGGGCTTTTTCTTAAATGTCAGTTATTAGATTTACTTTTTTTGGGCAGGATGGTCCTAAGGGCTTCCTGGGAAGGTTTAAAAGTTGTCAAGGTTTTATGAGAAAGTTTAAGGAAAAAAAATATATCCGGATACACCACTATACTGCGTTCCCAATCGCTTATTTTAATCCAGTCCTAATCCATCGCTGTCTCCTTTCAGTTGAAAATTACAAAGTAGGCTGTAAGAGTGATCCTTAAAAAAACAGTACACATCAAAATAAAAATTATGTTATTTATTCATTCTAATTTACAGTACGTGTCATTCCAAACCCATGTGAGTCTGGACAGCATTTAAGGAGATATACTGCTGCTCAAAAGTTTGGTGGTTTACGGAAATGCTTTTGAAAGAATTCTCTTATGCATCCTGAGTAGGGTTGGGTATCGGTTGGGTCTTATCCGATACCAGTACCTACTCGGTATTTTTTAAACGGTTACGGTGCTTAAACGGTTCTTGGACCGGTACTTAAAGGTGCAGTGTGTGATTTTTAGCGGCATCTAGTGGTGAGTTTATGAATTGCAACCAACATAAGTTACGGTGACCGACAGGAAAATATGTCATCGTCTGAGACAGCAGAGGCGCATTTCAATGTAAGGGGAGGCGCGGTGTATGTAGATAGAAACTGCTCATTATAAGGTAATACAAATATAACGGTTCATTAAGTAAGGTCTTTATACACCACTGAAAACATAGTTATGGATCTTATATTGCATTTCTGTAAATAGATCCTCAGAAATATTACACAATGCACCTTAAAGAAAACGAAACCGCACACACTTTGTCAAAAAAAGAATACCCTTTTATTTACAGGGCCAAACTGGACACAATATTAACGTAAATCTTTAAACAATATAAATACAAGTAACATATGGTAATAATAAATAAACCAATATAAAATAAAAATTCACATTTACATAATATCAAATAAAACAATATTGTATCAAACAATGTAATAATACTGGAGATTAATAGAGATTACTACCAGGGTAATCTAATCTCGACATGGCTCCAGGTTCCCATGTTTTGTCTGCAATCAAACTGGATAGAACGCGCACGGCGGAGAGGGAGAGAGCGAGAGACCTTGCGTGTGCGTGTGTGCCTCATGAAGCGCATGTGAGACAGAGTAAGGCACCGAAATCAGGCACCGAAATTTTCGTTCTTATTCGGTCTGGTTACTACCGTTTACGTCGGAACCGGTTCCTAATTGGCACCGCGTTTCGGTACCCAACCCTAATCCTGAGGCTGCATTTATTTGATCAAAACACAGTAAAACAGTAATATTGTTAAATATTATTACAATTTCAAATAAACATTTTCTATTTTAAAATATTTTAAAATTTAATTTTCAAACTTTTGAATGGTAGTGTAAATTCAATAATGAGTACATTTAAAACCATTCTTGCAAAAGTTAAAGGAACACTCCACCGTTTTTTGAAATAGGGCTTATTCACAGTCTCCCCTACATTAAGATAGGTGGGCAAAAGCATTTTTGTCTCAGTGCAGGCATTGTCTTAGTTTGGGATTGCCGACGCTAGCTTAGCTTAGCATAATGAATGGAATCCTATGTTGTCAGGTAGCATGTCTTGAGTAAAAGTGAAAAAAAAAAAAAAAACCTAATTACTTCTTGTGGCTTGCGTATTCACAACAAGTACAAATAGCAATTCAGATTAAGACTAGGCGATTTCCTAGGCAGATACGTATTGACTTGGGACTATATTAGGGTGAATCACAAGCGAAGCACTGCTACTTGGGCGCAGTCATATCACGCAACAGCTGAAATCCCCCAACTTCTGTCAACATACCGGCATGAATATTAGCTGGCTATTTTTCCGACAGTAGACATAGTGAATGGCGATGGACATGGGGGATTTTGTGCGAGACGAAGAGGGTGACTTCTCAGACAGTCATGATACAGAATCATACTGAGTTTTCAGAAGAGGAGCTGCGTGCAATGGAAATAGACCGAAAGAAGGAGGAGGTTGCGATCACTCAACAGACTGAGGACGTGAGGATGAGAGCCAATTTTTTCACGGGTAACGATAACAGTGAATTTTTTTTTCAATCATGTTGTTCATGCTAAACAGGTTGAACTCAACATGAGGTTATAATAGATGAGGCAATTTGAACCATACTCTATGTACAGCTTCTCAGCATCTATCTTACAACTGAATAAAGACACAGATTCACATAAGGAAGCGTAATAAAAGACAACTTACATGTGCACTTTTTTCTGCCTGTTCTTTGAAAATGGATGGGACGGCCGTATCCTTCAGACGTAGTCTTTCTGGTCCTATATAGTATTTTTTCAACATAATCCTCCGGTGCAAAATGCTCTTCGCAAACACGATACTGGCTAATTTTGTAGTGAGGTGTTGAAGTACAGATATCCAGAGCAGCTAGCCATTGATTTCTCAGTTCCACATTCGGTGGAATTCTGTGAAACATTACATTCGTGTATGTCCTTGGCTCGTTCTCACAACCTTTTGCAGGTAATTACCATGTTTGCTGTAACTTCTCAAACTAAACACAATCCAAAAGCGAAGATAGTGCAGGTCAGGTCATGCCGGTATGTTGACGGAAGTTGGGGGATTTCAGCTGTTGCGTGATATGACTGCGCCCAAGTAGCAGTGCTTCGCCTGTGATTCACCCTAATATAGTCACAAGTCAATATCTGCCTAGGAAATCATCTAGTCTTAATCTGAATTGCTATTAGTACTCGTTGTGAATACGCAGGCCACAAGAAGTAATTAGGTGTTTTTTGTTGTTGTTTTTTTATCACTTTTACTCATGACATGCTACCTGAAAACATAGGATTCCATTCATTTTGCTAAGCTAAGCTAGCGCCGGCGCTGCCAAACTAAGACAATGCCTGCACTGAGACAAAAATGCTTTTGCCCACCTATCTTAATGTAGGGGAGACTGTGAATAAGCCCTATTTAAAAAAACGGTGGAATGTTCCTCTAAATTTTCACAGTGTTTTAGAGGCAACACAAGTGCAATTCAATAACTGGCCTCAACTATAATAAAGACAATACTAAACTAACAGAACACGGAAAAAGAAACAGAAATAATATATTCATTGTTTATAAAAATCATTTCTCTTTGTAGTTAAACACTTTGGGTGAACTATTCCTTTAATATCCTAACTAAAAATACATGTGAAAAGGGAAACGGTGTTAGTCTCCATTCACTGTCAGTGTCACCTAATTAAAATGCATACGCTACAGGAATGCTCCTTCACTGGCATGAGAATGTAAGTACTGAAGATCAGGACTGTTTGTATTAATTGAGTTTTTCTTTCTCTTGCTAATTCTGCCGCCTTTTGTTCGTTTTCTAGATTGGACATTTATCTGCAATGCAAAAGAGGGCCGGTCAGCTTCCTGTTAAGTATCTAATTAATGCAATTTCCAAAAAGCCTCTTCACATGGAAAACAGGCGCTCGCAGAATCACGGCCTCTTGGAAACACGTTCGCTGTTTAGATTTCTAAACTAATTCATGTAGAATACATAAATAAATCAATGTTATATACCCACTTCAAACCATTACTACTCCCTCCCATGGCTGCACTTTTCTACCAATCTATCAATATTAATGACAACACTAAACATATCAAATTGCTGTGCTCAAACCATGTAAGGCTCGGTGAATGATTGCAGTAGATAAGCACTGTCTAAAAAAAAACACTGACTGGTAACAGTTAGAGTTGACAAGCATTCCGTTTAGCGAGTATAATAAAAAGCGATCGAGAGGGTGCATGAAGGTATGAAGGGAGAGTGTTTGCATGTGTGTGTTTTTGCATTTGTTTCCCTGTGGAAGGCGGGAGGTGGGGGTGCATGACTGTTGATGGATGGACGAGAGCGACGGAGAGAAAAGAGAGAGATGATGAAGGAGGTATAGGGAGAGTAAACAGGGCGCTGTGTGGAGCCTGGTACGGATGTGTGACCCCGGGCCTGGGGGTCGTCTCAGCTATGCGGCTCTGACAGCCTCAGTTTGCAGTTTGTTTGGATTCCGAAGCTCCGCCTCAGGAGCAGCTTAACAACAGATGGCAAGAGAGGGGATCCATTCATAGAGCCGGACATAAGGAGACATACACAAACACACACAAGGTGATGTATGCTGAGATCTGTGCATGAATGCTGGCTTGTTTTCTCTCTGCCTTAAATGAAGACACACATAGAAATGTCCAAAATGACATTTTCAAAATAGACTAGTTGATGGGTTGTCTGAATCTCTGGGGTCCAGAGATACCCAGGTGACTGCAAATGGGTGCTAGGGTTCATATAAATAATACAAAATAAAATAAAATTGGGTAACACTTTATTTTAAGGTGTCTTTGTTACACTGTAATTGTACATTTAAGTACCGAGTAATATTAAGTAACTAAATGTACTTAATATAGAGTTAGGATTAGGGTTTGGTTTATGGTTAGTTGCATGTAATTATGCATAGTTATTACTATAGTAACTAAATGTAACAAAGACACTGTAAAATAAAGTGTTACCTACAATTTTATTAATTATTTATTTTTATTATATTATTCATTTTATTTGATAAAATAACACATGAATAATAAAATCCAAGTATATAAATGATGTAAATGTAAAATGTTAAGATTAAAAAAAATGCAAGATTAACTTTGAGTGTTCACTACAAAGCCCAAAACGTTAAAAACACAATATCTATAGTAAAAACAGGGAAAATTAACATGTTAATAATGAAACCAATAATAATAAAAACCCTAATATCAGCCAATAACTGATATCGCACCAATACACGGTGCATCCCTAATATTAAGCTAAAAAAAATAGAAGTAAAAAAACAAAACAAAAACACGACAGGAAATTAACTAATTGCATTCACTAACCCATTAGCTGGTTATTGGATGACTAGTTGACCATCCTGATCTATCCCTAACACACAAAAGCACAAGCATGCACTCAAACAGTCGCATAGACACACGCTCTTTATCATTTAATTTAAATTTCCCTTGTCATTTAATACACACCTCAATCCAGCATCCGACGCCAGATTCCGTCTATCAAGACAGTTATTGAATTATGATTGTGTTTATTGCCCCTTTAGTGTGATGTATACCCATAAACATCCTTCTAGCATACAAGAAAAGCCATCTGCAAAATATTGTCTCCTCATCTCCAAGCTCTCTTCCACGTCAATTATGTCTTTAGACTTCACAGTCTCGCGGTGATGGAGTGGCCGTAAAACCCACTCACATTAATACTCCATTGTGCATCTGCTGCTAACGGTAATTAAAGAACTAAATGACTCATAAGAATAGATGAATTAACCACAAGTAGAAAAAAATGAGAAGGGAACGAGAGGCGCGGGGAACCTGCCACATAGAAATATGTGCCGTTAAGAGTGCAGTTCGGTACTATTGTAATCAGCGTTATCGGCTGAACACAAGGAATGATGAAGCCACCTTCTTAGTGGTGAGGTGTCTGTGTGGCACTGACTTTTGCCACCATTGACTGAGACACAAAGAGATGGCAGGACATGATTGGGAGAAACAAGCCAGTAGAAAGCAATGCAGGTCATTATGTTAGAGAATTGCTGTCCAAAATCACAACCTCTCTCACTCTCAGAAAAAAGGTATAAAAGCTGTCACTGGGGCGGTATCTTTTCAAAAGATACCCTTTTGTACCTAAAGGGTACCATATCAGTACCCTAAAGGTACATATAAGTACCTAAAGTGTACATATTAGTACTCAAAAGGAACAACAGTGCACCTTTTAAAAAGGTACTGCCCCAGTGACAGCTTTTGTGCCTTTTTTTTTCCTCTGGAAGTGTAGGTAATCCGGATGTACTACATTCACCATGTTGTCATTATCACTTGACTCCCATTCACAAATCCTCTTCCGAGGCCTCATGGGACAGTAAAGTGTCCATCATATGCACACTTCAGAACCTCGCCGGTAGTAGTAGGTCATCAGAATACGCTCGTCTACTCTTTTATGAGTACTGTGAATTCGGACATACTTCTTTTGTCACATACTGTTTTTTGCCTACTACTGTATATAGTAGGATGGTATGCGATTTTCAGACGATTTGAGGCTAAACATTAAAATGACATCACTACACCATTTTCAGGGGGAAAAAAACTTCCAGAAATCACAACATATTGAATACACTCTTAAAAAAGGCTCTTTATTGGTATCTATGGTTCCATCAAGAACATTTAACATTGATGGAACCGCTCCATTGCACGAAAGGTTCTTTATACGGGAAAAAGATTCTTTAGATAATTTTTTAGTTCTTCACACTAAGAAAAAAAAAAGAAAAAGTTCTTTTTAAAAAAAGTGTACTGAAAGGTTCTTTGTGGAACCCAAAATGGTTCTTCTATGGCATTGCTGCGGAAAACCCCCTTTTGAAACCTTTATATTTAAGAATGCAGAGTCTGGTTTTTAAATGACAGATTATTTCTGAGTAGGCTACCATTTCCAGTCTCATTTTCATTACCGTCAAATTAAATGCATTTAAAAAAAAAAAAAAATCAGAATGCAGATTATATATAAAAAATATATATACAAATAAACTCTTGACATCTGGCAACCACAAGCATGACATCTCGTAGTAGAGACTTGATAAAAACATTCTGTAATATTTTGTCTCCTCACATTTTTGGCAAAAACAAAGATATTTTGGTAAAGTTTTTATTTTTTTCATCAACGATATTGCATGTTGATATAGGGTACATTTACACGACAAACGATATGCTTAAAATGTATAAGTTTTTCCTTTGAGTTTTCCGAGTACAGGCTTTTTTTGCTATCCATTCACACGGATCTGCAAAAACGACAAAAAACTCTGTATTCTGCTGCCAGACCATTAGATGGCGATGAAACACTATAGACTGAACACGTAATACACACGTGCATGACGTCATCGTCTTCAGAGATTCGCGTTTTTGTTGTTTACACAGAGACCGTTTTCAAAACCATGCACTTTGAAACACGTTTTTTTTTTAGTCACCAAAAACGCCGTTGTCGTGTAAATGAACGGCCAAAATGCATAAAAAGATTTTTATGCATTTTTAAGCGTTTTACATTTTTAGTTGAAAACTGTGTCCTGTAAACAGCCCCATTGTCACAGTTATCGTTTATTGTTTAATGGTGTTGGTGGTTTCATCATTGTCTCATCTTTCTCCATCAGTCATGGAAAAAAAGATTGTCGACAAACATTTTGTCACAGATTTTGTTAACGAAATTAACACTAATGCCAGGAATAATCACAGTTTTAAAACTCACTAATATTTCCAGGTTTTCCATCAGCGTGGGAACCTTGAGGATGTCAGTTGTGAGGGGTTGCTGGGAAGGCTGATGAGGGTGATAGAAGGGAACTTAAGAAGTAACGTATTGTATTTTATACCTTTCCATTTGTCAACATGGAAAACGGTCAGAAACGAGAAAACAGTGCAAACAGTGCAGAGAAGGTGGAATATAAGAACTTATTATTTTCTGTTATTGCATTTATAGTCAAGATGTTGCATCAGATTGTATGGTGCATGAGAGAGGGAGAATAAGGGGGTGCGAGAGGTGCTTGCAAACACAGCGAAGGCTGACTCAGATTAGTATTTAGATTTTAGTGCCTTCATTTTTTTTGTTTTTTTGGTTTGGGCATTTATATATCGAGCAATGTCTGTCTCATTGTCATTACAGTAGCATGTCAAAGTAAAAATGGTGAGCTGCTGTTAAATAAAGGGATTCTGGATGCAAATGCATTAACTTTGTGGCAAAATAGGCAGATTGTTCGAAAGAATGGTCACGAGCATGGACTAGTTGGCCAGATTTCAAACCAGCTTGAAGTCAACAGGAAGTAAAAAATCAACACAAATTCAAAATTGAATCAAATCCTATAGTAAATGACTGGATATTACTCCAAAGAAAACAAATATTTATCTTCATAGCCTTTCACCAAAATGTAGTCACTTCTGCAGTGTCTTTCCTTTTCAGCTATCCTCAACCTGCAATTTTTTCAAAAAGTTGACCCGGAGTGCTGAACAACTCAGAAAAACAAATACACTTTTTAAACAAATACTGTAAATAAGAAAAAAAATCATACATAAATAAATTAATTTGAATAACACAAATTTCTGACTTAGCAAAAGGGTTCACTTTTCATAATTTCCCACAGGATATCGAACTTAAAGTCAAGTACTTATCTGTCCAAAAGGTCAATTTCTGTAACTGACAAAGACGCACACAGGCACGATAATTCACAAGCCCCTCTGCCAAATCTCTGTGGTATCGTTTTCATAGACTCATCTCACCTGAAGTCAGTTTTATCAATGTGTGTGTGTGCTGCTCTTGGTTGAAGAAGACACAAAGGGTCAGCTCCTGGTGTCATTAGGCAGTGAGCCCGGAGAGAAAGCTCTTGATATATCACAGTGCGATTGGCCACGGTCTGGGATTGAGTTGCTGAGATAGGGAGCAGCTTCATGGGAATTACAGACTCGGCTCAAGTCATTCCAACTTGGGTAATGTTATCCCAGAGAGAGAGAGAGAGAGAGAGAGAGAGAGGGGGGAAAGAAGGGAGGGAAAGAACGAGATTGCTTTTGTCATAAAAAAAGAGATGCTGAAGGTGTCTACTGCTTTGGGATGGACTTTTTTTTTATGTTTTGCAGAATTGTCTAAAAAGAAGTAAGAAATTACAATAAAAACTGATTTTTCAGATGAACAAAAAATTTTGCTCAGAAGTCATTTTTTTTTTCCTCAAGCATGACGTTTCCTGTTATGGTTTATGCAAGTGTCAATTTCGTCTCAGATGTTTCTATAAAAAGTCTTTAGAACATAATAAAAATGGAGATGAGACAGAAAATGAGACAGTTGTTGACATACAGTAAACAATGTTATGAAATTAGCGTAAATATACATAGCCAAGACAATTTTTTTCTTGGAGTTGGAACAATTTGATGAGAACTTATTTACACTACGTACACCACTGAATTTTCAGCATCATTACTCTAGTCTTCAGCGTCACATGATCCCTCAGGAATCATTCTAATTTGCTGCTCAAGAAACATTTATTATTATTATGAATGTTGAAAACAGTGGTCCTGCTTAATATTTTTGTGGAAACCATTATACATTTTTCTCAGGATTCATTGATTAATAGAAAGTTCAAAAGAGCAGCATTGATTTGTAATAGAAATATTTTGTAACAAAGTCTTTACTGTCACTTTTAAACAATTGAATGCAGCCTTGAATGAAAATATTAAAAGTATTCTTAAAACATCTTTCTGACCCCAAACTTTTGAATGGTAGTGTATATTAAATTATTTTACAACTAATACAGACTTTGTCTCAAACTGATTTGCAACGATACTAATGCTTTGATTTGCCACGATACTAATGTTAAGATTGCTTCAAAAACTCAGAACGAGTTTGAGTCAGCAAACTGACATTGTGATTTATACTTGAAATAAACATAACAGAACAGAACTGTTTTGAGGGTAAAAGTCATTACTGGAAGTGTCATGGAGATGCTTATTTTAAGAGACATTTAGCAGGCATCAGAAAATGAGAAACAAAAAGCTTGTCAGCATCAGGTCGACATCAAAATTCCGTCAGCCCTAGACGATCACACCTTTAGAGCTGAAGGCCAGTAATGCGGCGGACTGAAAGCGCTACAGCAGATGTGTGATAAAAATACGAAACTGTCAGATCAAGGAAGAAATTTGTGCCACCTCTCAGAGGACTGGAAGTAACATTTGTGGTTTGATTGTGTGTGATTAACACCAAGCTGCGCACCCTTATTTGGTCTATACGCACAATTTTGCTCAGCTTATACAGTAGACTTAAAACGGCAAAGCATGCACTTGAACAAGTTTGGTAAACCCCATTTAAAACTCAAACGACAGCGGAGCCCCTAAACAACAAGCTCGGCAGGAACCAAGGGCACATGAGCTATATGGTGAACTGACAGACTGCTGTTCAACTCCATTAGCTGCTATGTGAGAGGAAGCTTCGCATAAGCACACGACCTGTGAAGAATCCGAGATGTCTTTAAATCCAGGGGACGGGATTGCCGCATTAATTCTGAGAGGACTGTAATCTCTCAAGCAAATCAAATTACACTCATTAACTGAGCAAGAAAACTGCCTATGTAATAAGTGAGTATTAAAAAAAGTATTTATTACCAATAATCACCCATTTAATATGGAGCAAAGCCCACAACGAGTTTCATTTTGTGCTGATTAGGTGCAAAAATGAGAAACCGGAAAGGGCGTAAGCGCACACGAGGTGCTCACGATGGGGCGCGTGTACGCGGTCAGGCAGAGTTTCTGGCAAGCCAACACGGTGATTAAGGTTAAAGAATAGGGGCTATTTAAGCTTTAAGGTCTTTGTGCGGGCAAGCGTGGCGCAGCTAAAACACCGCCAACACGTCGCTGTCTCGTTAACGCGGCATAAAAGTGACTCTCTTCCTTTAATGGTCGCCGGCATCCAGGGCTAATTTCCTTCAAAATAAAACCTCTTTAATTACATCAGAAATGTTAATGGAAAAATATATCAAAAGAGAGATAAATACGATTCAGGCGCATAAAATCAATTAATGCGAGAGGTCAGCGTCTCATTCATTTGTGAGATTAACATAATTACCTATTTTTCTGCTCGTCATTTACTGCTTGATTCATTCGGGACGCACCACTGTCCCTCGATCCCCATGGAACAAACACAGGGACTGTTGGCCTAAATTAAATATCTCCATCTATACACAATGTCCACGTTATAGCCACGGGCGCCAATTAATTGACTTTATTACGGCGAGCTCTTATATTGTGCATCATCTCAGTGGCTGTGAAAAGCACCACAAGATTTCATTGCTGGTGTGAAATATAAAGTTCTCTGTGTTTTCTGCTCAACAAAAGGTGCGTGTTCATTAACAGATGAGAGAAGTTCTTTTTGAAATGTGAGACGATTCGATTAAACAATGAAAGAAGCAGGTAAAAAACGATATGTACAAAAAGCAAAATTAATTTAAAGCTGAACATGAATTAAAATGTGTAAATGTGCATTATAAATGTTGGAGCTGTGGCTTAGTGGTAAGTGCACTGACCCACTGAGCAGTGGAGCTCATACAGACTATACAAATTCAAATCTGACCCACATCCCTTCTTAACATTCAGTCTCTTCTTAAAGGGAAGATTAACGCAAAAATGTAAAGTCTGTCATCATTTACTCAACCTCATGTCATTCCAAACACATAACATTAATCTTTGTAACACAAATAAAGATATTTTAATGAAATCTGAGAGCTTTCTGTCCCTCCATTGACAACTACGCAACTGACACTTTGTAGCTTCAAGAAGTTTATAAAGAGATCATAAAACTAATCCATATGAATTAAGCGGTTTAGTCCAAATTTTCTAAAAAGACACAAACGGATTAACATTGAATTTAGTTTTTTATTCACATATAAACATTTATCAACTTATACATCAGTTGTGGTAAACGGAAGCTCAAGCATATTCACTTGACATGCAAGAACCAATGAGGTTCATTCTTGTGTGTTACGCAGCACGTTTGATCTTCTGCAAGAACCAATGAGGTTCATTCTTGTGTGTTACACAGCACGTTTGATCTTCTGCAAGAACCAATGAGGTTCATTCTTGTGTGTTACACAGCACGTTTGATCTTCTGCAAGAACCAATGAGGTTCATTCTTGTGTGTTACACAGCACGTTTGATCTTCTGCAAGAACCAATGAGGTTCATTCTTGTGTGTTACACAGCACGTTTGATCTTCTGCAAGAACCAATGAGGTTCATTCTTGTGTGTTACACAGCACGTTTGATCTTCCGCGACGCTTCAAGCAATCGTGTCTCTTCAGAAAATTTTGACTAGCAATTACTTGCAATTAAAATGGTTCTAGAACAATAACATTTTGTATGAATATGAATTGTTTGCAGTGTACAAAATTAATTATTTCTTAATAATGATAAATAATTCTATGAAGCCACACAGTGTAAAGGTGTTTAGAGATTGACAAGCAGATTAAAGTGTTTAACTCATGATAGCTACTTCAGTGAGATCTAATGCTTAGTGTCACATAAACACTTTATAAACATTTGGCTGTAAGGATAATTATTTTGATTGGGGGATCTTGTGCGCCTCCTAACTTCAACATCTGTTTGAAATATGTGTGTGTTTCTGGCTTTAGTAAGATGGATAAAAACAAATGACACACACACTCACACACAACATATACACATTCTGTGGAAACGCACTTTCTTCCAGCAGTTTTTATAGATTGCCTCAGCTGAAATGCTTAAGAGGAACAGTATACTGAGTTGTACTCAAGAGCTGAGGATTGTGGGATAAGTGGAGGCCTTCATTTGCTCACATTTAACTGTGCTGCTTAAGTCCTGAACTAAACTACTACTTCAGAACAACAACAACAGCGGGGTCAACAACAACATTGAACCCCATCGACATTTTATCCTTATTTGTGTTCCACAGTAGTCAGTCATAAAGGTTTGCAATAGCATGGGGGTGAGAAAATTACATAATTTAAATTTTTGGGTGAATTATCCCTTTAAAGCTCCACTAGGTCACTTTTGTAAACAAGTATTTGTTAAAACTGTCATTATGTCCTGACAGTAGAATATGAGACAGATAATCTGTGGAAAAAATCAAGCTCGTCTGGCTCCTCCCTGTGGTCCTATTGCCATTTGCAGAAATACACCGCTCCGGGTCAGAAACAACCAATCAGAGCCAGGAGGAATGTCTTAGCAGTGTCAATCACGCTCGTGTGCTGATCACCCCTCTCTTGCACAGCGCGAGCGCGTACCGTCGTTCGTGACTCTCCTGTTCGAATTCGTTCATCCAAATGAACGAATCTTTTTTCGAGTCATTTCGTTCATTCAACGAACGAAATGACTCGAAAAAAGATTTGTTCATTTTGAACGAGTCGTTTTCGGAGTCATTTCGTTCATTCAATGAACGAAATAACTCGAAAAAAGATTTGTTCATTTTGATGAACGAGTTCGAACAGGATCACGAACGTACATCATAGAACAGAGCAAGGCGAGCATTTGTGCTTATAAAACTTAAAGTTTTGTATTTATTTTTGAAATGACCGATCGTTTCGCTAGATAAGACCCTTATTCATCGTCTGGTATCGTTTAAAGCCCTTTGAAGCTGCACTGAAACTGTCATTTGGTCCTTGAAACGTTTGTGTCCTATATTGAAGTCCATTATATGGAGAAAAGGCCTGGAATGTTTTCATCAAAAACCTTAATTTCTTTTCGACTGAAGAAAGAAAGACATGGACATCTTGGATGACATGGGGGTGAGTAAATTATCAGAAAAAGTTTTTTTTAAAAGTGAACTAATCCTTTAACGTTATTTTACTAGCTATTTATAACTTATAGAAAGAGTGCAACGTTATAAAGTTACATGTATTGCAAAATACATAATGATTTGAGGACCAAGTTTGTAGTCAAAGTATGGGCAGGCCATAGTCAATGTAAAGCATATTGTTGATGTTTTGTCCCTATTAGTGAATGTTCCATAACTGTTTATAATCTGCCGTCATCGGTGGTGCTGTTTACTAGCCTGCGTGTTCACGGCAGGCTCCGCTGTGGGGGAGGAGCTGTGGAGGGAGGGCTGTAGCGCAGCAGAGAGCAAGGGGGTTGGACCTGGAAGTTGTGCTTGTTCAAATTTTCAGGCTAAGTCAACATTTTCTCAAAACTCCCTACTGCAACTTTAAGGATGTGAATTATATACAATTCTTTGATGAATATACAGTGAGGGAAAAAAATAGATGATATTCCACTTGGAAATCATTTTCAACTCCAGCTTCCCTGCCCAGAACTTTCCCAGTGTCTGTCTATCTCCCCAATGTCCTATAAAGAACCTCGATCATTCCACATGACCCCTTTGGTTTTATTAAGAAGATGAAGAACTAATTTATTGTACACAATTTCACTTTTTTTTGTGTGCAAAACATTGCTTTATCAGCAGCTGATTAATGAGGGGGGAGCCAGCAAAAGAGCATTTGATTAACACTAACTAGCTTTAGTTCATCCAAAAAAAGTTGACATTATTTATTAGTCTTCATGTAGTTTCAAACCTTTATGACTTTCTGTCCTCCGTGGAACACAAAATGAGATGTTTAGCAGGCACACTGCTCTTTCCTGTACAACAAAATTACAAACTACCATTTAAAAGTTTAGGTAAGATATTTAAAATGTTTTTGAAAGAAGCTTCTCATTCCTATGTTCATCAAAGATGCATTTAGTTGTCCAAAATTACAGTAACAACGGTTATCTGATTTTTCAGCATAATTACTTCAGTCTTCAGTCACACGATTCTCCAGAAATCATTCTAATATGCTGATTTGCTGCTCAAGAAACATTTCTAATTATTATTTATCAATGTTAAAAACAGTTGCTGCTTACTTTTATTAAAAAAAAAAAAAAAAAACTACTGATCCGAAACTTAGTAGATTCAGGGCTTGTTGGGCTCCTAAAAAGTACCATAAAAGTAGTTTCTACAACAGAGTTAAATTTAAAATCTTCGAAAGGTGAGGAAAAACACAAATTTAAGTTATGCAACTTAAATTCAGTTCTTGTGGAAACACAAATGAAATTTGAGCACTGATAATGGTTTATAAGGACATGAGTAAAAAATGACAGGATTTTCATTATTGGGTGAACTGTTCTTTTAACAGAGCGACACTCTAAATAAATATCATTGGAGTGAAATACACACACCTCTCCCTCGATATAACCCAGCTCCTGAGGGGGCCAGGGCACATTGAAACACTCGCTGCCCCATGGTGGCCTGCTGTGGAGGAGTAGAGCGATCTACTCCATCAGTATTTACTGATGCCGTTATCTTGTCCTGTGGCAGACTGAATCAATCAATCACCGCACCACCGCGGCGCTCATCCTCAGCATTCAGCACACATTGCGGACACTTCAGCCAAGCGGATCGCTGAGCGTTACGAGAGCCAAATTTGATCAACAAGCACATCTCCCCTGTGCCATGGCAATCCGAGATGAAGATGATATTAAGAGGAAAGAGCAAAGTGATAAAGACTGCTAAGCAGGAGGGGGTTGGGGATTTAGGAAAGATGGAGGCTGGGAGAATGATGACGATAGGCGGGCAGAGAGATAAAATCTTTTCATCATCTCAAATACAATCAAACATCTGCGCATAAATGTATAGACACAAAATAGACTACAGTGTGCTCTTAAAGGAATCTCCTACAGTATGTCAAACCTGTTGCATTTCCCTTTTAAATTCATTGGAAAAGAGCAATGACGACATTTTTCAAATTTTGGCTTTCTTATACTTTTAACAGAAAAAAAGTCTTGCGCCTTTGGGAAAAATGAGAGTTAATAATTATTAAAAGATGATCATTTTGGGGTAAACTATTCCTTTTTAACAGTGAATTAAATCAGCATTAAATTAAATAACATTTTTGCATTTTTTAAAACCCTACAGTAGTATAAAGTGTAAAGGCTTTGAACAAACCTCGACTAGTTTGCTTTATTTTATCTGTTGCCCTACAGAAGTG
Organism: Gila orcuttii; assembly: GCA_026230005.1. Taxonomy (NCBI): domain Eukaryota; kingdom Metazoa; phylum Chordata; class Actinopteri; order Cypriniformes; family Leuciscidae; genus Gila; species Gila orcuttii. The sequence continues at coordinate 39,836,827 of JAPDVR010000011.1, forward strand.
CTAACTTTCCTTCGTTTTGTTTGCGGTTTCTTTTTTCCCTGCATTTTAATGTTTAATAGCAGCCTTTGGCAATCTGGGGGCACAATTATTAGATATCCGCAGAGAGAAATTGAAAAATTAATCATACTCATAATTTTACACATGCTCTGTTCCTTGAGAAATGTCACATGCTTGCGGATCAAATACGCCATCCGGAGAGCTGAACAGACTGCTTGTGCACAAAACAATTGCATTAATATTGCAATTAAGAGATTATTTACTGGCGCTGCTTTTCATCATCATGCATGCTAGTTAAATTATTGTGCTGTAAGATCTAATGATAATAGAAATGTTTATCATACCATAACAATAAGCGTTTATGAAGATAGATTACAGTCAAATACAATATGAGCATTTCACTAAGACGTCTTATATTACAGGAAGTACTGTTGATAGGAGAAGACATCAGGGAAATTACCCACAAACCCTTCACAACCCCCTTAACACACACGATCAGTGCAGATTCAAACAAAAACAAATCACTCACAAATTCACAGTGCAAAAAAAACCCAGGATGATAATATTTGCATTTACGTACAGCCTTGCTTTTTATGAAAAATATGCATGCAAAAGCTGCAAACAAAACTGACAAAAAAAAAAAAAAAAAAAACACCTACCAAACCAAGTCAATATTTACAGTTTATAAAACAAAATAGTACATTTGCTACATATTTGTTTTGATGACCACTGGAAACATTTGGGAGGTGTCAACAGCAAAGCAGTAAGGGTTTCAAAAAGTATGTAAAAAAAAAAAAAGTAATAATTTTTTCCTAATATATAGGCCTATAAATATATATATTTTTAAAATAAATAATATATATATATATATATATATATATATATATATATATATATATATATATATATATATATATATATATATATATATATATATATATATTATTTATTTAAAAAAATTATTTAAATATATTATAGTGAAAATAATTGCTTTTATTTATATATATATATATATATATATATATATATATATATATATATAAAAGCAATTATTTTCACTATTGGTGAAGAACAGCCAATGATCAGGGCCGATTATATCCTGTCAATCAAAAGGGGGCATAAAAACGCGTCACACTGCAACTCATACTGTGTGTGAACAAAATGTCTCTTGAATTAAGAGCTGTCGAAGTTAACGCGTCAATAACACATTACCAGTTTAAAAATAGGAACGTTACAGCAGGCTATATCTGACCTCATAAATCACCCGTAGTTCAAAACAGGGTTGCCAGGTCCACGGTTTTTCCCTACACCAAACATTGTGCTTTGTTACATCTAATAAGTCTCAGCTTTCAAATTCTGTCCATTTTATCACAAAATCCAAACAATAAAATTACATTTTGATGCTCTTCAGTGTGACGTGACAGATAACTGTAGTTCAAGCAGTTTATTCTTCCAATTTAAGATAAGTTATAGCACAAAAAACATGCATGAACATCAGAAGGTATGTTGCAATATACAGTTCAACTTGCATGTAATCGCTCAATCTGTGTTTCACCTGAGTAAATACATCAATAAAACAGAACAATGTCACTTCACATTGCATTGGAAAGTTAACCTATGTTCATAGGCAGATATCATTCTGAATAATCATCATCAGCGGAGAAATTTAGTAGCAGTGCATCTCCCAGTCAAATGTATGGAAACATTACTATTTTTAATGTTTTTCAGGATTCTTTGATGAATAAAAAGTATCAAAGCAGCACAACTGTTTCCAACATTGATAATAAATCAGCAAATTAGAATGATTTCTGAAGGATCATGCAACACTGATGAGTGGAGTAATGGCTGATAAAAATTCAGAATTGCATCACAGAACTAATATGTACTTTAAAGTATATTAAAATAGAACACCATTTATTTTAAAATTGTAATAATATTTTAAAATTTTTCCTGTATTTTTGATCAAATAAATAAACGTGATGAGCATAAGAGAAACTTTTGACCGATGAATGAATATATATTTTTAAGTTTATATAAAATCTATTGAGTTTTTTAGGCATCTATCTTATTATCAGCTTTTCTTGCTATTGACAAACGTTTCGCCCACTAAAAGATAATCTAACACAGTAAAAATCTATAACAGAACAATTTTAAAACTAACAAGCTATAACAGAAACTCTTGAAAGTTGACATATCTACGATATATACTGTCGTACCGTCCAGGCCTATTTTCAGGGAATGCTGGGAATAGTAGTGGCGTAGTGCGTACAGTCTGAGAATAAGGACTACTGATGAATCTCTCCAATTCCTATTTACAGTACAATCATTCTAACCCTGTTTCCATTCAAACAATCAAACTCTTGCTCTTGTGTTCTCTCTAAACATCTGTTCAGAAGCCACGCACAGCTCTCTGTCTTTATCTAATCAAGCAGAAAATATCCATAAATATTTATTTCTGCTAGATTTCACTTTTGCATTTCATGGCTGGACATGATATTTTCCTCTTTCTATTCACCTCTGGGAGATCTTAATGCAAAAAACAGTGACTTGTATTCAGGGTTCATGTCTCTGTATTCAAAAGCACATTATATTTGTGTGTACAGTGGGTAAGAAGAAAAAAAAAAGAAAAAAATGGGAGAACGAGTGTGAGAAAAGGGATAGACAGCGAGTGTGTGCAGACATAAAGACCTCGTCTTATTTTCTGTGCCATTTGCTGGCTAGTGCTTTCACGGCCCGTCCCATTACATCATGTCAGAGGTTGTAAACAAGCAAATAACAACAGCTCACTGACGCTCAGAGCGTCTACCGGCCCACCACAGCGAGGGGAATTGCTCTCTGCGTTCTTCCATGCTGCAAAACATTTGTTTCTTTATTGCCCATGTAAATAATACATCATCTCTACCTTCCCTCCTTCCTTTCTTATGGAAGAAAAAAAAAAGGAAAGGAGGGTAGGATGAAGGATTTATGTGTACGGTGTGCAAAAGGGGAACTATTTATGGTGGGCGTCATTCCTAGAACGCAAGGTGCCATCACTGATATTTATGGGAAGACATCACGGCACTGACAGGGAATATCATTCTCCAAATGGTACACAAGCAGTTAGGGTCCAGCACCATTTCTCTTTGGAATAGAGGCCACATCACTGCCGCACACCTAGGAAGTGGTTATTACTGGCAGGAGTGATGGCATGAAAGGGCTGTGATGAACATAACTGGGTTTGCTGGAGGAAGAGGGGTCAGACTTGTTCATTCTGGACTAACAGAATGAAATTTTAGCTTTTTTATTTCCTGAATATTTTTACACAGGATCATGTGATATTTGATACTTAAAAACTCCATGAAATCCTTTAAGTTTGTGTCTATTCGTTTTTTAAACTCACAAATCATGTGTTTTACTGTAAACTATCAGATATGCACATTGCATAATTAAAATGCAAAGTCTTTCTCTTCTGGGAATACGGAAAATAAATAGTCATCTTACACCACACAATTTCTGTCAGATTAAATGAATGAGCATGTCCCTCCCCTAATACCACATTCAACCAACTATTAAAAAGGGACTCTTCAATATGTTGATCACATACATAATACTGTTTTTTACGGTTTAATAGATTTTCTTTTTTATATACTTTTGTCAGGAAGGATGCATTAAATTGACCAAAAGTGACAGGAAAGACTTTCACATTGTTACTAAAATATATGATTAAAAAAAAGCAGTGCAATCGTTTTCAACATTTATAATAATAGGAAATGTTTCTTGAGCAGCCAAATCAGCATATTAGAATGATTACTGAAGAATCATGTGACACTGAAGACTAGAGTAACGGCTGAAGAAAAGTTATATTGTAATATAGTTATTTTAAATTGTAATACAATTTCACAGTATTACTGTTTTTACTGTATTTTTTATTGTTGATATGCAGCCTTGATGAGCACAAAAGATTTGAATGGTAGTGTACGTGTAAAAAAATTGCCAAACATAGTAATAAAAGTGTGCAAGCAAATTTAGTTACTTTTAGTTACTAAAATTAATAATATATTTAAACAAATTATTATGAATATAAAATACAATACGATGAATTCATATCAGATCCTAACAAGACACCTATCAGACCTAAGACATTTTCATGTTACCACAGTTAAAGTTCTAAATATGATATTTTATGGTTACTACAGTAAATCTTTGTTTTAGCTTCTGAATGTCAGGGGTAATTTCTTTACCTCCTCAAAACAATTACTAAACAGTGCAAAAAAGCTGTCCTGTGATGCTTATAATTACCAATAATACTTTCTAGCATCTTTATGTGTGCCATAAACGTCTTTATAATGTCCTTCCCACGTTTTAAACCCTCTCCACAGTAATAATCCACTGATGAAGATTTGATTCTGTGAGGCAATATGTCCATGTAAGATATAAACAAAACAAACAGCTGCAGCACATCATCATCAAATCACATGACAATCACGTTTATTGGCATTATTAAGTCTTCAAGCCGCTTGTAGCGCTTCGGCAGGTGCGTTTCTCATCGGCCCCCCTGGGAGCGATACGGGAAGGGCCGGTAGCTAGCTAGAGACGCGCAGAACCCCAGCACTTTGCTCTGTCAGCCGCGGTCTGGCTGACGTGCCGCTCTCTGAATGAACACTGACGTCTATTATCCGCCAAGCGCCGGCAGATTATGAATAAGAAATAAAAGCTACCTCAGCTACAGCACTTCTGCATTAGTGACGGGTGGGCACTACCAGCGCACACACATCAGTACCTTCATTCTGAGTCTCCAGAGCCCAACTGAGATGCCTTAATCTGAGAAACGCACAGCTACACGGTTTACCATTTTATTGAAACAAATAAGTGTTTTAAAAATGGGCCGAAAGGCCTAGTTTCAATTTCAATAGCTCGTTTAACCCTTATCGTCCCGATTCCTCAGGGACCATTCTATGTTAATTGGATCTCCACTGCATTTGCATTGGGGGTGTTAACAAGCACAGTCTATGAATATTAATTACCCAGAAGTTTTTGGTCCTTGAAAAAAAAAAAAAAAACTTTACTTGATACATATTAATTCTGTGAAGTTTTTTAAAGAGAAACACTCATTAAAATTGCACAAGCCCCACGTTAAAACGTATCCCCATGATATTGTGGCATCTTTTAACTTTATCCCTAATAAATTGGGTCATATTAGCCGAAACAAAAAGAAACGCCCTCCACTAAATAGTCTTTTCATTTGCTTGTATGCAAACATTCTGATCCAATGACGACGACTCCATCGAGATCGTGTGAAAATGGGAATATGTGCGTTTTTAAAAGTATGAAATGATGTCGTCATGCATTTCTATTTAGGCATGCACGCTGCAGCAATGTTTGATTGTTTGAAGAGCGTGAAGGATTATAGAGAGACAGAGGTTATTCTTTCATGAGAAAACTCAAGCGGTGCGTTAAGAAGAAATCCTCTCTTACTGCTTTCGGGACTCCATATAAGCCATCTAATACTAAAACAACACGGATGCATTTCCCAGTGCAGCCACAGTCTGACAGCTGCTGGGAACACCTGCTCTGAGTGTAGAGTTCCCCTCTTTAAGACACACACACACACACACACACACACACACACACACACACACAGGCATCAAAGCCCATCCGGCCTCAGCAGACAATAAGAACTGCTTCATACTCACTAATGGTACCAGCATAGCAAACACACAAATTGACCCCCATTTTAAAGCAAGGGTATATGGGAAGTGGAACAATAGGATGTTCCTTTTTATACACATGCAGTGATGCAAAACCCACCCACTCACGCATATGGACGCAGACATTTGGGCTCACTTTGGCAGCCTCTTCAAATGCATACACACATTCACTCACTCCACTACTTGTCTCCATTGCTGACCATCTGACCCGAGATCCATTAGTAAAGCAGTTTCCAGCACACACTCTAACATAGAGGCTCTCCACAGCGCTCCGGCCGATCCGACTGCGAAGGAGCGCTCCTCATCCCTGAGCCGTCAGTCAAACCCGGTAAACAGGATGTAAACTACTTGAAGATGCATTTATTGCTGGCGAATTGCATGTCATTGCCGCAGAGGAGATCAGAGATGCTGTTGCGATGATGCGACTAAGTCCTGAAGATTCTAGACAGCCTGCTGTAAATGTCACTTCTGTAAATGAGCGAGCTAAAGCATCGGGGGTATCGGGGGGTGAGAAGTGCACTGCCAGAGGGATATATTGCCTGCAACAATTAGTTACGATCCCAAAAAGCAATATGCTTCAATTGTAGCAGGCTTTGGAGAATCACACAGAGCGTGTTTCTGTTTTTTTTTTCTCCCGCTTTGCAAATAATTATTTCTCCTCTCTTCTACGTACAAGCACATTAATGTACAATTTCAATCTCCATCTGTACGATTATGAATCAGATCGGCCATCAATCGGGAGATCCAGCCGAGAGATTCGTCCCGTAATAAAACTGTCACCTGTTCCAGGATAAAGACAGATGTTGCCAGTTGGGTGATAACATAATTAAACCGTTCAACGAGGGATTCCATAAAATTATCAAAATTGAAGGAAGCACTAGCGTTTTACCAATAAAGCAATTTGGGGCAATATGCGGTGTCATAACACCAATCTCCTGCTCAGGATTTGCAATAAGTTGGAGGCTCTGCCTTTCTCTAGTGCAATCTGACAATATTAACAGTTTACAAGAAGATACCTTAAAGCGAAAAGAGAGTGAAAAAGAGCACAAATGTGTGTTTTCTACACCATCTTACATCTTTCCTCTGAGCAGGGTTGCTAAAATGCTTTTAAGAATTTGCTTCTTTTTTCCCCCAATTCATTAGTTCGAATCTGAGGCCTACAGGATGTTGAATTGGAATTGCAATGACAAGAAAAGGAATTTACTTAACATTTAACATATACAATATCACACAGACTATGTTATTTTTAGATATAATATATAGTGTGTGGAGGCTTGTATATAATATATAGTATAGTGTAGTTGGAGGCATGTTTTTGTTTTCAAAATTAAAAAAAGTATATATGTGTATAAAAACAATCTGATAATAATACAGTGTATAGAATATATACATTCAAATATTATTTTTAAAATATGAAAATGTATACATCCATCAACATACCATTTAATTGTCTTTTTTTACTATAAAAAAATTTAAACCTTTTTTAATATAAAATGTATAATAAAATTGGTTATAGGACTCTCTTTGCATATTACATTTAAATTTTACTTCCTTAAAATTCAATCCGATTACATGTTTGTATTTTGTACGCCTGCCTGTTTTCAAATTTTAAAAGATTTAATTTTTGAAAATGTTAAAATGCATTCTCAATTCAGTTCTGAATGATGCACAACCCTGCCTCTGGGCGAGGTAGCATCAGATGCGTGCATGAGCATGTTTATGTATCTTCATCACCACACATGCTTTCTGTCACTCCTGTAGGTTTTGCTACACGTTGCATAATGCAAGCACCTGTGCTTACTCAGACTGTTCTGCCTGTGACCAACCCGAAGACATCACCTCATCGGCTCCTAACCATGCTTAAGGGCCAGAGGAAAACAACAAGAAGAAAAAGCCCTTGCTAATTGCATCCTTATCTTATGATTTGTAAAAAAGCATGATTCTGTCAGAATGAACTGAGATGAGTTTGCCCTCCCATCAAAGAACAGCACTTACTCATGCTGTAGCTTTTCTTGTCTGTCTATATGTCTAGTCTTCTTTCTTTTTTGTGGTTTTGAGATGATGTTGGTATGCCTTTGAGTGAGGGTGCTCTAAAATGTGATTAAAAAAAGACTGCCATGAGACAGGGCATTAATATTTCAAATTTAAGAGCAGCATCAGCTGAGCAGGATTCCTGGCAATCGCTGCTTGCTTAAACATGCAAGAGATTAAATATGCATCAACTTAATCACTCATAACTCATCAATAATTGTGCCATATAGAGGCTTGGATGCACACATTCTTAAGAATGCGAATATCAAAGAAAATAGCTATATATATCTTTATATACATATCTTTAAAATCTCAATAGTTTTTCCAAGGCAGCATTGAGATAAATTGGGAGCAAATCAAAAGCCCAATGACCTCATATCTGTCTCCCCTTTTAGAAGAGATTTCAATGTCTTAAACAGTGCTTTGATATCCAAGATACCAAAGTACGCAATTAAACATCAGAGATCTCAAAGCAATCTCAAATATGTCTCACCTTCTGGACCAAATTATCTGAGCTATGCTGAGCAACACACCCTCTTCGCTGTCAATCAGCCTCCGACAGACCATCAACAGGATGTACTGTAAATCATTTATAAGGTCTTGTACATTTATTATCAGTGTCATCACTGCATTCAAGATCAAGAGACAACAGTCGCAACTATATTCAACAGTTTTTACAACACTTTGAATAATGGGGGGGGGGGGGGGGGGGGATCATAATTGGCTAGTCTTATTTTACAAGTCTGACTTGTGTGTATATATCATCATCGACTAAATTAGCCTATCTGACCAAATTATTGACAGATTCTTCATTGGCCAAATGATCTGAGCTATACTTTTGCCATGAATTTCTGGAAAACAGAAGGATGACCCTGTAAACTTAGCCTGGATCAGAAAAGTACGACAACATTCTTGTTGTACAGTTATTTTAGTGTGCTTCACATAGGTTGACTTCCTTTTGCAGAAAGCAAAAAAACAAAAAACAAAAAAAAAACACCAAAATATGTTTTGCGCTTGCATAAGTGCAGGCTGGCATTATTTTCTTTAAATCTTTATCTGTTAAGATCATCTTCACTTCCTCATCAAAAGATGTTGCTGAAAACCACAACTTCTCTTTCTGCCTCGCTGAGTGCAAGACAAGACTCTGTGTGCTTTTTAAAGAGGCCCCCGAATAGCAGTCTGTGACGGAACGCAATCAGATCGGGATTGACGGTGTTCTTGCTTTAAGTTGTACAGAGTGTGCTGTACATTCGGTGAGATCAAATATAGGTCAGTATGATGCCCGGTTTGGGCCACAATTGTGTCATATTTCTCGGGAAGCACATGAGAGATGCGATCTATCAGATGGCTGTCTTGGTTGTGTGGCTGTGGAAGGATGTTTGTATTGTGAATGGGGAAATTCCTGTGGGTGCAGTCGCTGCAGCAATGAGCGATGGCTGACATGCAAAAAAAAAAAAAAAAAAGAGAAAAAACTACATAAACAACACATATGTGTACAAAACACATCTAAACCAATCCTCGCTGCATCAAACAGAACGCAATGCATACGATATACAATATATAATATAATATAATATATGATTTTATTATGACTCTCTAGACTAGGACTCTTGATTAAAACAAATCTAATTGCAGTCCAGATCAATTCATTTTGTCATGAGGTCATGTCTTTTTATTTTACTTAATTATATATACATATACGTGTGTATATATAATTAACTGTGCTTAATGAACATGGTAAATGGATAGGTTTTCATACAATTTCTTTTGATATTTTCCCTAAACAAGCATCTTGATACATTCACAATTTTCTTTCATCCACTGCTTTTCCTGGAATCACATCCCAACTACATCATAAGGAGGTCCACAGACATGTTTTTTTCCCCCCTGATCTTGTCGACCACAGACCACAGAGAAATGAATTGCTCATTGGAGATGGCGCTAGTTCCATAATGGAAATCCTTTGCATAAATGCTGACAGGGGTGGTCTGTTCCTTTAATTTTGGTGAATTATATGCATAAACCATTTAAAGAGTGGACCTAAATTCTTTAGTACAAGGATGAAAGACATTTGAGGTGGCTTTATTTGAATCTAAAGGCTCTATTCTATCTAGAGAACTCCCATTTAGGGACACATCTCTTTTATATAAGGTAATAGCACTGGGGATTTGACTTCCTAATGGAGATGTTTAAATGAAGCTTATGGTCTACTTCCCCCCAAATCTGACTAGTTCGAGAAGATAAATTCCCCTGTCAAGGTCGAGATGATCAAACAGATTACAATTATTTTATCCCTAGTCTTTATTAATGAGCACTGTCTTTCACAGTTATGTCGACTAATCAGGATAGATGATATGTCAGCCACCAGGTTTTGTTGTTTTTCACGTATTTAAGGAGTCGTAGGAGTTTATAAATTGAAAGCTAATAAAACCCTACAGCTTGTCAGAGGAGAAACTGGGCTTTTGGAGGTTTAAAAAGGTTACGTTTTATGTATTGTGTGCATAACACAAGCAAAGAGACTGATGTGTTGTAAAAAAGCTGTCAATTATCACATAACTGAATCCTTGTTCTTGGGGAAAAAACAAAAGAACCTGTAATGATCAAAGCTGATAAAAAAAAAAAAAAGCAAAATATAATTTACAGTATAGGCTTTGACATTTAGACTACAATATTAACACTGTTCTGAGAAGCCTTATAATATTATATAATATTTCCAAAATAATATTCCCAAAAATAAATCAGATTTTAGACTTCAATAACAGCAGTATTTCTCAAGCTAAAAAATAGATTATATGTAACTCCAAAATAGTTATAAACAGCAGCGTTAAACTAAATATTTTTCTTTAAATTAGAAGATGCAAAATGCGACTACTTGTTGGAAAGTTTTAAGTTAGACTATTTTACTTGAATGTTACTGAAAAATGCAGTTAAGCAACTGTTCCTCCTCGCATCACAGTGACAGTAAAACTATGAAGTAAATGTTATAAAACATTTTTTTGAATACAATGTCAAGTGCACATCCCTGAATCGGTCAAGCGCTCTGGCGTTCAGCCTCTCTCTATCTCCTCTTCCTTCTTTCTCTCTTCATTTCCTTGCATTTGTCAGTGTAGTAACCCCTGTTGTCTCAGCTGAGTGAATCAGATTGAGCCCTTGGCACAGAATGAAGGCAAAGTCCACAGGAATTAAGTTTCAGTGCAACTGTTTACTCAACTGTGGCCTGCAGTTATTGAAATCTTACCCATGGTTTTGTGTGACGACTGCGGTAATGAATTCAGCATGCCTGTGATTTTCAAACCGACAACATCACGCTAAGTCAGAGAAACACACGACAGACTGAAGCAATTCAGAGGACAGGGGAAGGCGAAAGCGAGAGCCAATCACAGATGCTTCAGATTATTGATTGATGGCGATATACTCTAGTTACAGATTGATCTCTAGAAGACTGAAGGGAAAAATCTAAAATGTCAAATTAGTTTTATTCCTGTTCGTGATCCAAAATAATAATTCCAATTTGCAACCAACATCTTACTAATTTAAACACAATACAAAATCAATATCCTATGTATGAAATAAGACCAAAACAAATCAGTTTTGGGTTGTTTTCTGCTCTCAAACCAGACCTGTCCTGTTTGGCATTAAAGCCAAGGCATCGCTCTCCTCAGTTCAACGACAGCCATGTTACTCCGGCAGACAGTTACTTCAGAAGCTCCCCATCCCCACCAAACAACCCTTGACAACATCTCCCATCATGCCGTGGGGTGCAGATAACATACGACTGGCTGATCTTTTCAATGCTGGCCGGCTCAACACGCTGCCGTGTGACAGACAGAAAGAGCTTGTCTGTTTATTTTAGTCTGAGTGAGGATGCTTTGGGCGCTCTAGGTATATAATAAAAACGGCTGCAACACTCCACGCTCCGGTGCTTTGAATGGAAGCTCTGCAAAATTTCCACCTGAGTGTTAGGGGTGTTTACAAAGCGACAGGTGAAATCTGTGGCACCTGGATGGACTCAGCACACATACAACTGTCTGTAGATTCCATTGCACCTATGCATTTGTCTGTTGATAAATATTTCACCTGAATGCAGATGCAGAGATGCTGGGATAAACACATTGGCAACCAAAAACACAATCACAGAAAGAGCACTTAGTGCGTTTAAAAATTCAAACTGCTCTCAATATACATAAATAATCATAATAATGTGTTTATGTACTCTGGTTGGAGGGGGTGCGACGATTAAATATTTACAAGCACTTAAAGAGGGGAGAGAAGGATGCTGTTGACATGCGTTAATAACAGACAGGTGCAAGAATGAAAGAAAGAAAAGGTAGGACCGTAGGTAGGAATGAACAAACAAATTAAGGAGGGAAGGAATGAAGAAAGAAATGGAAAGGAAGAAATACAAAGAGGAAGGGAGGAACAAAGTAACAAACAAATAATCAAAAGATGGAAGGAATGATTTAAAAAATGAAAAAGAAAGAAAGAAAGGAATGAAGGAAGAAAGAAAAGATGAACTGAAAGAAGGAACAAACTAACTAACAAAGGAATAATGGATGAAAGTAATGAATAAAGGGAAAGTAGGAAAAAGACAGAAGGAAGAAATAAAGGAACAGGAAGAAAAAATAAAAAAGAAAGTGTGAATGAATGAACAGATGATTAAAGTAAGGAGGAAAAAAGTAAAGACCTGCTGTTGCTGGAAGGTCACGAGGTCAGATGCTGTGATGTCAGAGGAAGGTGTGGCGCTCTTGGATTGAACTTCTCTGTGTCTCTCCACACAAGGTGCGGCGCCGTTCTGATTGGCTGTTCCGTTTGTCGCCTCTGTCCCCGACTCTTGCATCATGACTTAAAAACCTGCAGCAGAGATGCAAAAAGAGTGTTAAAACAAACAAAAAAAAACATTTTAAAACATTTCCACGCAAACGTCAATTTCCTTTGTCCCGCTCAATTTCACTTTTCCCATCTTTCCCTTAAAAGAAACTAACAATCATATTCTGTTTGTTTTCCATTCTTCTGCTGGGCCTGAAAGAATGCAGAAATGGCAAAAAAGCTAAATAGAATGGGAACCCAAACCTCGGTCACGTCTCAGCAGAGAGGCCCAAGAAAACACACTCGCTCACAAACAAAACTTGTTCAAGTGAAATGGATATATTTACTCGCATTGCTCCCAGAAGAACCACAGCCCGATGGCTTTTTAATGGGAAACAGGGTAGGGGAGTCGGTCGGATTACAAAACTTAAAAAATCAAAACTTCTCAGCAAACGTTCGCATCCAGGGTGTTGAGTTAACGCCACGGTCCTGGGCCCGCACACAAATAAACAAACCTGAAAATATTCCCATGTACTTCCAAAGTATTTCCAATAATACATTATACTTTAATGATGCCTATTCAGGCTCACAAAAAGACTTTTTGTTCTTCCAACGCTTCCCATCTAACAGACCAACCCTGCGATACACTAAAAATTCCACTTTTCTCCTGATCTGTCCATGTCGTCCTGAGACACTTAGATTTATATCTTTTGCATTCATCGCGGCCCTCATTGGCAAGGATTACCTTGTAGCCCCGTTTCAGACCATCTTAATGAAGCTGACCAAGTCGGGCAGAAGTAAATTACCTTGGCTTATTAATTATTGATATGAGGCAGAATGAATGCCCTTAAAGCAGTGGGTGCTAATCACATAGGCAGGTGAAAATTGAAAAGAAATCAGATTTATAATGCTGACCCTCTCAGACAGTAATAAGGCGCTTGATAATTGTTCAGCCAGGTTTGCAGGGGAGAGGCGGTTACAGACGCAGGAGAACACATTGGGGATTGACCCATCTGGACCCCCGAAGGGCTGCGGCTCTTCTATTCTATGTTTTGATGTAAACAAGAAGAATGGGACGAATTGGACCACATCAACTACTAGAACAAAATTCTTGTGTGTATGTATGCATGTATGTGTATATACGCACACACATACTGAACTACATCGATGACTAAAATCTCAGGGAGCCTTGTCCATTTCTTAACCCCTTAAATCACATATTTTAGTTTTTTATCTCTAAAAGACCCTGAATACACTAAATTCACCAATTCAATAAATTACATGTATACATAAACTGCTCTATGCTCAAAATCATCCTTTCAATTAGAGATAAACGGACCAAGTACCTGGTACTCCCACAAACAAGCTGTGGCTTGTTTAGCAAGCTTCTCCCCCTTTCTGTCTCTTTTACGTTTTACACTCTCATTTGTTCTTTCTCCGTTTTTTCATTGTGTTCCATAAAAGAGGGTGATAATGGCTATTATGCATGCACTGTCATTCCGTACTAAATTTTCATAATTATAAAGGAAAGGCGTAAATTTGCGAATGCGTGGCATCTCTAAAAGTAATCATGAGAATGCGCCAGGGGCTATTTTAATGTATGCGAAACTAGTGACCCACAATAAAGACGTGAAGCTGCAACGAATGCAAAGTAATGCACACGCGCCCAATTCCACGTCTGAAGAGGGCCAGCTAAAATTAACACCCAATTAATTTCGGAATTGACAAACAAATGAAACCCATAAATCTAGTTTCTCATTAAATTTCACCATGGAATAATTCAAAAGCAGCAATACCACGATAAAAAAAAAAAGGATGAAAGAAAATGCCTGTTATCCATCACAAATATCAAATAGATGGAGGGGAAAAAATAATCTAGTGGAAGGGCATTAATAATGTCAACGGCTTTATGAATTAAGCTATTGTTTTAGTGTCTCATCAATATGATTCCAGCTTTGAGTTTCGACCCATTTTGATAATAAAAGTGCAATTCTTTGCTGGTGATTTTTTGTCTTGAATTTGGTACAAAAAAGGCATGCAACATAAACATGAATAACAGACAAACGAGAGTTGAGAAGAAACAGATGTGTTTGTTTACACTGTTTATGGTGGCTTTAAATAAAAAGAAAACAAAGACTTAAGGCAAAAACTTCAAAATAATGGAAATTCCCTGAGATTAAACCCCCGCCATCAGGCACCTCCCAAACAAACCTCCATCATCAGATGTCTGCGCCTTTTCCCCACAAAAAGCTTGCTTGCTAAACACAACAAGTGTTTGGAACAAACAACAGATAATACAACAAGGTCAGAATTTGTTCATGTTAACGTTTTGTTTGGTTCATTTGATATTGCGAGCACACACACCAAATCATGTGCGCACCACAACTGGCCAACATAAAAGCATGAGCAGATACAGAAGAATCAAGAGCTTTCTCCCTTATTTATTATTTCCCAGGATTTGACTGAGTGTGTTTATGGCGAGAGTTTGTTTGTGTGTGCTGTGCACCAGGCCGGAAAGCAGACTCCATCAACGTTAAAAAGATGCTGTCATTCCGGTAAGTTATGAAAGCCCACCTGCTCTCACAAGTCTGTGCTCTCACACCACCCCTGTTTACACAAGCGCTCAACAAAAGCACAACATTCTTATGCTTCAGATAAGTAGTCACAATAAGGTCGACAAAACCCCATGATCACACTGCTGTTTAGGTTCAACGTTGTTGCTTGTCTAGACAACACAATAATCTGTTCGACTGAAAAGGTGTGAGAGCATCTTGAGGTTTATCTTTTCTCAAGGATTTATGATGAGTAATGCAGACAGTTGTATTTTGGCTATGGGTAGTATGAACAAAATTATGACCTAATATTACAGTACAGTGTGTGACAATTTTATATAACACTAAACGTTTATATGGCAATTTAGTTGTGCATGAAATTCAACCCCAAAATGATTTATATATTACAAAACCATGCAGTATTGTTTGGAACTTGGACAAAAACCAAAAGGAAAATTTATTCGGTTACACTTTATTTTAAGGTGTCATTGTTACAGTGTAATTATATATTTAAGAACTGAGTATTAATTGTTAACAACAAGTACTTACTATAGGGTTAGGGTAGGATTAGGGTTTGGTTGAGGGTTAGGTGCATGTTTATGCATAATTTACTGTTATTACTATGGTAAGTACATGTAACATATCTAACAAGGACACAGTAAAATAAAGTGTTACCAATTATTCATATATGAATGTAGAAATTAACTGATATAAAGATTCTGGCCGATATAGATAAGCTGATAATTTTTTTCATTTTATGGTGAATAATCAATAAATGGACAATATTAATATTCTACACTATTTGGTCAAAACAAACAAAAAACAAAAATAAATATATAAAAAAATGTAATTATGTATGTATATATATATATATATAAAGCTACTAGCCACTCAGCATTTTCACTGGCCACAATTTTGACATTGATACCATAGGGAAAAACTGCCATGTAGGTATTTTTAATATTATCCCATACTTTAGCAGCCGGCATATTAGGCTGCTGTCACTTTAAGACCTGACACACAGACCCATTATACTGTTTTATATATACTTGGCTTTATGTGCGCGCACTTTGGGTGTGAGCACAGAATCTGCGGGAATGAGTAAAATTATGCGCAATTCGCGCAACCCCTCGCTGAAATTTAAACCCTGTAACACCAACAATGTTCATCCGGACCAAATGAAACGAGTGCGTGAGGAAGAGTATTGTGGTATTGTGTATCCTGTGGAAGAGTTTCAAATATTTCAGTATCGATATGTATGGAAAAATCTATAGTTTTGACAACACTACATTGCACTTAGTTTATTATTTCAGATGCCTTTTTAAAAGACTACAATTGAAAAATGTACATACATGTATACACACACACATTCAATAAATCCCAGGGGTACATTTAAAAATCTTTTTAAAAAAAGTAAAATAATATGTTTTATAAATAAGTTTACTTATGACCGTGATCAAGCCTCCTTAAAGTCTGTCTATCACTATCTATGCTAGATAAAATATCAAGCATGGTGTTACCTTCAGTTTGGGTCTTCCGTCTCAAGGCACAACTTTGAATCATTCACATTGGCACAATCAGGGCTACCAACTCGCCCTCGTGGAAAAGAATTGCTCGTCACCCTCTCAAAGAGGAAATGACAGCAGCAATGACATTCTGCCAAAAGTACATCTCAGCGAGACCAAAAGGCCCCTCTAATCTCAGCGGGCCTCTCCAGGCCAGAAACATATCTCGACACTACTGTGGCGGCAATCTGAGAACAAAAACCCACCACGTTTGGACAGACGGGTTTCGTCTTTTCTTTTGTGCTTTCTTCAGTTTACTTCCAGACCTTGTAAGGCTAATGCCGGTCCGGCAGCTCCTACAAACAAAGCTCGCTATTTGTTTAATAACTGATTGCTGCCATGACTACGGTAAACAAGGGGAAGAACAGGGCCTTTTCTTTCTGTTTATGAACAAACACATCTTCTCGCAAAGAGCAATTTAACATTAACCAGGTGGAATGATCAACAGATTCCATAGGTTACACAGAGGGCGAGCCGAAATGTAAACATTCTTTAGAGAAAGAGAGAGAATGGAAGACGGCGGGCAAGCATGTATGGATAGCAAGGTCAATGCAAATGCAGCCAGTCTTGAATAAACAAACTCAAGACAAACAAACAGTCGTTCTCCTGACATTTAAAGAAGCATTAGGACGGGTGGGCTACAGCTGCTAACGGCCAACGTGAATGTGAACTAGATAGGGGTGGGAATGTGTCACTCAACAGGACCTCACGTTCCTCCTATACGTCCGGCTTCAGTCTGCGGATCAAACAGACACGCTGCATCATCCTTATTGCCTCCACGAAAACAACATCAAGGAACTTGTAAAACCAGTTAAACATTACCAGTCAATTACTCAGTAACTAATGCTCGGAACATATCAATTATGGCTGTGGGTTCTTGTCTATACTCTATTTACAATGACAATGCGTTGAGTTTGATTGTACTGTTAACATTCACAATGGTATTGACTAAGTCAGTACAAAACAAGTATTTGATAGGTGGTGAAGGCATAAACAACTATTCTCTTAAAGTGATAGTTCAACTAAAAATGACTTACCCTCAAGTCAATCCAAATACAATTCTTCAGAAGAATTGGAATATACCAGTGGAGTCGTATGGACAATTTGTATCGTGCTTTTGTCCATTTGGGGAATTTGACAGCACAAATCTCTTTCCTTGAATACAGAAGCTTGGATATGCTTCATTATATCAACTGGAAGAGGTGCATAATCAATACTTTTATTTAGCAAGGATGCATTAAACTGAAACTCAGGCTAAACTGACAGTAAAGACTTTCACACTGATGCAAAAACATTTACATTTATGCATTTGGCAGACGCTTTTATCCAAAGCGACTTACATTGCATTTCAAGATACAGATTTACATTCTTATCAGTTCTTATCAGTTCAGTTCAAAAACATCTTTTGAACTTTCTATTCATCAAATAATCCTGGAAAAAATATGGTTTCCACAAAAATATTAAACAGCACAACTGCTTTCAACATCGATACTAATAAGAAATGTTACTTGAGTACCAAATCTGCATATTATAATGATTTCTGAAGGATCATGTTCAGTGATGTTGATGATGATGATGATGATGTTCATCATGAAAGTTCAGCTTTGCCATCACAGGAATAAACTATTAGTGTAGCACAGTTTGTGTAATATTACTTAAGCCAAGAAAAAAAATGTATGAGTGTAACTGAATGATATGCCTGATGAAGGTCGTGAGACCGAAACGTTGCAAAAAAAAAATAATTATACTCATTTGCGAGTATTGATAGTGTGCGGAAGTTCCTTGTTTTGTTTTTTTATGTGTAACTGAAAAAAGCACAAATGTCAAAACACCGTCAGGGCCCAGAAAACATCTCAGACTCCAAAGGGTTAAAATATATTAAAAGAGAAAAGTTAGTTTTTCAAGCACCAAAATGGTGAGTAGAGTGTTCTTCTGAGTGGCAAGTCCCGAAGTATTGAAGTATTGAAAAAGTCCTTTTCAGTTTCAGAAACAGTTGCTTTTTGTCTTCTCAGTCCAACCGCTCTCACATTCATTTCATTTACCTCTCCAAATCGATTTATCCCTACTCTGAAGAGCTACAAAAACGAGTGATACAGGGGTCTAAACATATATTTATTACACATTGAGAGAAACGTAATAAGATCCTTGCGCGTGAAATCTAGATTGAAACATATCACCAGACCATCACTGCAAGCTGGTGTCGGTGCTCCTTAATGCTGCGCACAATGATTCAAACAAATATGAACCCATTATCACACTACAAGCTTGAGAAATGAACAAGAAATGAACAATCAGGATGCCATCAACCGGAAGACAACTCCAGCGGAGAGGCTAAATAGATGTATAATTTCAAGAGGTACACAAAACAGTTTGTCTCCTCAACGAATTTACGACAAAGTCTGCGCTGCGTTTAAGGCGCTGCTGTGCCAAGACTGTGATGGAACGCACAAAAGTAAGGCAGGCCACGGTATTTTTAGCGAAACAGCCAATAGAGACCAAAGTAAATAAGAAAAGTCTAATGAGTTTTAATGCAGCCGCTACCAGGATAGAAAGGCCAATTTTGGGATGTGGAACTACAGTCATGAGCAGTTTACGACAAACTCCTGAGCGACTCTCCTTCAAGCGACATTGAAGGATTGGTTCACAGACAGCTTGGGATGATTAGCACGGCAGCGAAGAGTCAGTAACCGAGAGCTGGGTCTCAACCGTACGCATGTGAGGCATCGAGCCGTGGGGAAGGAGGCCTTCACTCAAAAGGCCCCACAGCACAACGGACAAATTACAACTGTCAAACACCCGCACGCACTCGGCAAAGAAAACAAGGCATTCAATCTCCCGCATCCTCTGGGACTGGCCAAAGTGCATATTGTTTTAATATTATTTAAAAGTGTGTCATATATTTTTAATCATTGTTACTTGAAATTCGTGCAACGAGCATTCCCGTGGGTGGAGCGAACACAGACTTTTGCGCAGAGGAAATGTGTCAACCGCATATTTGTGGGATGGGGAGTTTAGCCTCCGCGAACTTTGTCTAATTAATATTTCCAGTCTAAACCATGAGAGGGCCTGTATTATTAGAAACATTATCTTGGGGGTAAATTACCCAGTTGCACTGCCATAGTGTCAATTGGCATTAATGGAAAAAGGCAACAACATAACTACAGTCAAGCAGAGGAACCTGAATGCTCACTACCTAATTTGCATGCCCAGTAGCATATGAACATCATTGCTTGCTAAGTTGATAAAAAAAAATATAGCAAATTTAATCATCATTTAAATGCTTGAAAAAGTTTATTGAAATTATATAAAAAGTATTAACAAGTAAATGAAATATATATTTTTGACTAAACAAACATGAATTCGCCTTTGTCATTTCCATCACATTTCAAACAATGTATCATGTTTGGCAGCATTCTGTAACAATATGAATCATTACTATGAATTGAAAAAAAAACAACCAAATAATTAATATATTCACAATTTTTGCATAATTTGTCAAAACTACACAATTAAGGGAAAATTTTATAACAATGAAACAAGGTCTAAAAAGGCATCTGAAAAGCAGCAAAAATAAATAAAATAAGGCACGCATAAAAGTATATAAGATAGTTTACTGTGACCTTATTGTAAAAAAGTTCTACGCAGAACTGGTCAACTGAAGTTTTTACATGAGAAATTATTATCAAACGATCTAATAACAACCATAATTACCCTCTGATTTGTCAATACATGACAAGAAAATGTTAACACAATCACTCTATAAACACTTTTTCTGATTCTTACTGTGTTGATTACAGAATACACAATAGGCATACTGTAAATCATGCTGATCGACTAGTCGTTTGGCTTTATCGGGTATACACATGCTGTATAATCTCAGCAATTTAAGAGATTGCATGCACAAAACCTAATTTCTGCACGAAAACATTTGACGTCACAGCTTGCGTCTTGTGATCAAAAGCAAAAAACATAGGGGAACCCCGAAAGACTACTTTTCAGCATTCAGGAATCACATGACCTCTCTATAGTTTTATACAACTAAGATTCTTCACCACAGACATCAAACCACAACATCGTTTGGTATACTTTCCATCCTTTGCATACTTAGCCAATATCGAGAAAGGCATATTGCACAGCTGTGAGGTGCCGGTGCCGAAATTGTAGACTTGTGCTCAAAAGTGAATAATCTTTCTGAATGTTTACTAGAAAATGAGCGGACATATGGCACCCGTTCTGCCATATTGGTGTCATGCACCTCTTCCTATAGAGGTTTGTGTATTAAGATAAAACATATTAATACAGTATACTGAAAGGGTTAAAAAGAAAGGGTTGAGTCCCGTGTCTTCCATTAAGCAGTTAAACCAAAGGTAAAGGGCATGCTGGGGGTAAACGGCAAAAGACCTCGCGTGAAACCGATGAGCGCTTTAATGGAATCGGCTTTTTAACAACTCTTTTTTTGTGTTAAATACAGTCTGTGTCAGGGAGATGTGTCTCACCCATAAAGCAAGCACAATGACAACGTACAGTGGGCACTAAAGCAAGGACATAGTTCATCATGCCATTTTCTGCAATTCCCAGCTGATTAGGGTCATTATGTTGGAACCCTGATTTATGCTGTCATTCCCTCTCACCCTATCCTGCATCAATGAATCTTAATGAATTGGTAAATAAGGGTGAGGATTACACTCTGCGACACCGAAACATTCCTCACCCTCCACGCCACCAGATTTATGGAGCCAATTAGGGACTAACGGAGAAAATTGGCTGGCAGGAAAATAATATTCTTTATGGTACAAAATGGAAAAGCATTCGCGCTGAAGGGCAATTGTATTGTCAGCATTAAAGTCCATAAAATATCCCCTCCAACCAGTGAAAGAAAGAGAGAGAGAGAGAGAGAGAGAGAGAGAGAGAGAGAGAGACTTTTGGGCAATCTTTCTTAAATTACAAAAAGGAAGCGCATTCAGAATTATTCAGAACAATAAGCATTTTACTTATCACTTTATTTTATTTTTGTTCGTTTTCCAACAAGGCTATACATCAACTAACCATGAGACTCAAACAACCTATAAAAACAAATAAAAACAAACATTATATTTTATTGTTTAGTATATGTTTATATTGTATTATATATATATATATATATATATATATATATATGTTTTTTTATTACAGAAAAAAAATATACATAAATAACAGAAAAAAATCAATTATGAGAATTAAGATGGTGACATTGTAGGATTTACTGCGAGTGCATTAAGGAGCTGTCAACATTAACTTGATAGGGTAAAAAGGGATTTAATAAACACGTGCACCTTGCTCATCCCATGACCATGAATCATGCACCGGCACACAAATCGCCCTTTAAACCAATCAGTGATCAAAACAACGGCGCCTGCCGCAAAACGGCTAACCTTCAGTTCTTTAATATATATATTTTTTCCCTTTTCTTTTCTGAGGTGACAAAAAGACAGCCAAGAGAAAAGAATATCGGGCAGGGGGAGGTGTGTGTGTGTGTGTGTGTGTGTGGGGGGGGTGCTGGGTGGGGGGCTGTGGTGGGTGCAAGTATCTGCAAAAAAAGCCCAAAGTGAGACCCACCTCTTCCTACTAATGGCAGCATCTTAGAGGCACACTCAGTGTGCTAACGAGCCCCCTTTATGTATTACATATTGTGACTAGACTCGGAGCGTAGCAGCGGCTCTCCACATCAAACAAGCAAAGGCCTGTTATTAGATGGAGGGCTAGGAGAGAGGCTGTGTGAAAAGAAGTGGAAAATTAAAGTTGAAGCCAAGCAGGAAAGGCTTTAATTTACTGGCATGTACAGTATGCAAATGAGATTACTCTCTGCTTAACTGCATCATTTATGTCCATAATAACGGCATCATCATTACGGGACTCAAATTAAATTACAGCGTAATTAGCATATCAAAGTGACTGGTTAAAGTTTAAAACAAATACCCAATTTTCGCTAATGAAAAGCTGTAATCTGCGCTCATGTAACTTGGAGTGAAAACAGCCTAAACAAATATGTGTTTTTGGTGGTGGGAGGGAGGGCAGGAAGATGGTGAGAGGGTTCTTGTCTCGCTCAAATGTATGAGGGAGGGGCTTACAGAGGCTGGATGTGTCTCACCTGGCGGACTTCACACCCTCAACTTCCATTTCTTAGAGACGCTCTGATCAAAGGTTCCATTTCCTACACTTGCCACTTTGGAGCTCATCAATAAAATACAAAATCACTTCACTGCTGATTCGATGGGTGGAAGAGGGGGGAAAAAAGTGAAAGTAATACGTGAGACAGATGGGGGAGGGATGACATCTGAGGGCTTATAAACTTGCATTTGAAAGTGGAAAGAAAACACCTTCACTTTCCAGTCGAATTATCATGAATAATGACATTTAACTATTGCCGTCTACCAAAAGCAACTGCACCAGAAATGACAGCATTGCAACCCAAATCATCCCACAAAAACCATCAAACCCGGACTTGACGGATCACACAAACATAGTTTGTGTCATACGTTCCCCCTGTTTTTGATCCGCAGCTTTAAGACTTTCATGTCACCACATTATTGATCTCATTCCGAATTTATGACGCACTTCTCCGTTCCCAGAGCAAAATCTGAGGTCTTAACTCTCAGACATAAGTCAATCTCTCCTCACCAACCCGCCAGGACTTCATCTCAATTGGCTTAGCCAAACCACACCAACAAACGAATCAGAGCCTGTGCACATTACTCTTGAAATTTTAAAGAAGTGCCGTTTTATTTTATTCATTGAGGAATCCATTATAGACTGTATTCCTAAGAAGTATGTAAATGACGTGCCTTTCAAGGTAGAGTCGGGGCAGAATCCTCTCCATCAACTAATGACACCGCTCATTACATGCAGAACAGAGCAGAATGAAAGTGCTCCAGTCTGTGGCAGTGTCTTCCCTGTGTAAATCCCTATGAAATGCTAATATCTCACTTCTAATTAAAGGATACTAAGTCCAAATGTACCTACGTGCCAGTAACATAAATTTTATTAATGTTTTTTTGTCGCTACAGCCGTGTCTAGGCTTCATTTCTATTAATTCATATTTAATACCACTGCTGCTTAAGCTTAATACTACTGCTGCTTTTTTGCCTTTTGTTCTTTCTTTTCTCTTTTTTTTACACTTGTGGCCCAAGATTACAAACAGATGCTCATTGTGAGCAGAAGCATCATTATGGGGTTGTGAAACTATATTTTTTTGCAGGTGCATGAGCGCCTGGCCACACACACGTTTGCACAAACAGACTCATGTGCATATAAGGTGCTAAAACTATCAGAAAAAAACAACAACAACACTGAGTTAACCGGTACGGCCTCTCTGAGCCTGTACACATTTACTGTATTGACGCATGTCTGCATGTAAACATGTTTACAAAAAATGTGCAGCCATTCTACGAATTCGACCTTGAAGTCTGCAAACAACGGCCACACAAAGTTCATTAAGAGAGGGTTAAAAACAATGCCGTTTCCTTTTGCCTCAAAGACAAAGCTGGCTTTTTACACTGCTTTTTCTAAAACACAAAAAGCAGGGAAAATTGATCACTTAGGTATCATCGTTGAATTAAAAAGCCTACCTAATGGTGAGCATGAAATACGGCCTAATTAGGGCTTTGGTTTTATAGCGCCTGTTAACGTAGTTATCACTTACAACATTGTAATGTCAAAATCAATACGGATTACTTATGTCTTATCCGCCTCCATTCCGTAAGGTGACGATAGTGTATCTGTCTGTGCACTTATTAGGCAGGATTGAGCCAGACAGCGTTTGGAAAAAAGAACCAAATATGAATCTATGTGGCCCCATTCACATGGCATTACTCACACAACCAAACCTAATCAAAGACATTTATTCCAGCCTGAAAGTAGCAAAACACTTCACAGCAAAATATAGTCACTGATTTACTGTCTGTAGTGACTAAGAGATGACAGACAGATAAGATAGATAGATCTAGAACGATCAACATAGAACGGCAAAACGATCGACAGAACGATAGATGGATAGAAATAGATGAAAAAAGAGAAAGACAGACAGAACAATAGATAGAATGAATGACATAGATATTGATAGACATGAACGACAGACAGAACGATACATAGAAAGATCGACAGATAGATGGAACGATCAACAGATAGAACGATCGACAGAATGATAGATAGATGGATAGATGAAAAACAGACAGAACGATCGATAGATAAAAGAAAAAAGAGAAAGACAGACAGACAGACAGAACGAAAGATAGAACGATCAACAGAAAAATAGAACGATCAACAGAAAGATAGAACGAACGACAGATAGATAGAACGAACGACAAAAAGCTAGAATGATCGACAGATAGACATTTAATTTTTTTTAAAGCTCATCGGTTAAAAAAAATTGCACATTTCAATCTCCAAACCTAAAGGTAAAGAAAAAAAGTAAAAGTTAAAAAAACACCAGAAAATTGTAATCTCCATTTAAATCCATGTTATGACAATATGCCCATAGATAAGGTGAGCCTGCACTGAAGCGTCTGCTAGATTCAGATATAAGGTTACAGTGGATGACCTTCAACATTCCTCAATGTCCCAGAATGCCATTCATCTACAGCTGCAGATAAGGCTGAGCAAATATCATAAGCATGAGGATTTTAGGATTGAGGTGAGGCCGGCCACATCCTTAACCTACAAGGAAGAGGGCGAAAAGAGATCTACCCTTTTAAGGGCCATTTCCTGAAGGATCTGCTGTAAAAAACACGTAAAAAAAGAAGCCATATCCATGTCCTGTCATTTCTCTTGGCATTAACGTTTTTCATCGTCCCTTTGATGAAGGCTCATCTGACTAATCACATAATGTGTTCTGAAAACCTTCAATAAATCGACAGGATTCTTAAACACGTTACATACATGAGCAGAATAAAGGTCCTAAAGTTACTCACCAATCAGAGAAGATAAAAGAGCTTGATTGGTCATATAGTGCTTGAAGAGTCTCGTGTATGAGGGCTCAGCGGTGACAGGAGGGACACAACCTGTGACTACACTAATCTGTTCTGAAACACACCAACCCTTATCCCCTGCTGATATATACCTAAACAAGACAAACACAGACAACCAGTGAACAGGCAACCACAACAAACAAAAGAGTGAAAGACTAAAAGATATTTAAAAGAGAGAGAGAGAGAGAGAGAGAGATACAAGACGAAAGAACAGAGAAAGATATACTAATGAATTTACAAAAAAAAAAAAAAAAAAAAAATATATATATATATATATATATATATATATATATATATATATATATATATATATATATATATATATATATATATATATATATATTTCATCCAAAAACTAAAGATAGAAATAACCATAACAATTTTAAATAATACAAATAAATAAATAAAATAATAAAACAATTTTAGAGCATTTCTATAAATGACCAAATTTATAATCATATTTTCAGGACAATTAAGAAAATTTTTCCAGTCCTGTTTCCATTTTCTACCCAATTATCATAAAAAAAAAAAAATGAAAAATAAAATAAATATTTAAAAAATAAATACTGATTATAAATTTGATTGAACAATTTTAGACCATTTTTATAAATTATCAAATTTATAATCACATTTTTAATGAAAATTAAGATAGCTGTACCAGTCCTGTTTCCACTTTCTTCCCAATTATCATTATACCAAAAAAAATAATAAAAAAAAAAAATAAAATGGAATATTGAATCAGAAATATTTATTAAGATTCACCCTACACTCATTTATTTCCGGAAGTAGCAAATCATCAAATCATGACTGTAATGTCAACTAAAGGCTATTGGCAATTTTGATATGCCCTGCCCCAACTTCATGTTCCAATAGGAAACTGGTAAACAAACCGTTGTTAAGCAAGCACATGAGGAAAAGATGAAATATGAATGGCTGTGAACAGAGAAATAGAGAACCCTGTCAGGGAAAAAGCCTAAATATCATTAGCGCTCATGCGCCGATACATGGATAAGGTTGAATAATGTAATAATGAGAGGGCAAGGGCTGTGAGATATGTTTCTTATTGTCTAAGTGTCAGTTTAAAGGCCCCTACCCTGGGCCGGGCCCCTGGCCTTCCTTCTGCACTGTTTTAACAGAGATGAAACCATATTAGGATTTGTATGCTAAAGTAAACAATAACATAGTTGCAATGAGATGGAAATTTTTCAGCTAATGGTGTTTGTCATTCCTGTTTTAAGTCCTGGACTTAAGCTCTTTGCTTCTTTCTCTTTTTTTCCACGTCTTCTTTCTTTTTTCCCTCCCTCCCCCGAGCTTGGGAGGGCTGTGTTTATGAATAACAACTAAAGCGGCCGGTCCTCGACCTGCTGCAAAACACACAGTAAACAGATCTGCTTTTAACGGCCCTGTTCACTTTTTTTTTTTTTTTTATATGTTGAATTAGTTTTCAGTCTACAGGGAAGAAGACTTCAACCAGAGAAGTGACAAGTAAAATACGTTTGTCCATACAATAACATTCATTTTAATATTACACATTTTTTTAGCCCAAAAAATTACATATTACAGCCCAAGTGCAAAGAGAGCAATTTAATAGTTATCAGAAGTGATAACTTCACCATAAAATAGACATTTTTCATTCAAAGCAAAGCATTCAAAGACTTTTTTTTTAAACCAAGGGCCCCTTTCATAACCACAAACTGTTTGCAGGCCTCTAATATATTGCATTTTACAGCAGTTTAATATTGTAGTCTAGTATTATTTTCATATTTGATTATATGAACAGTCGTTCGTTCCTTTACTTCGTAACGTAACTTTTTTGATTTTCAGTTTACTATTTTGAATCAAATGAATCAATGGAGTTTGAATCATATCTGAAATGTTCAGCTGACACCCTGAAAATTTGACCTAAGTTTGAAAAATGCTAAATTACAAACCATAGAAATAGTACAAAAGTAGGACCTTTGCATAAATCACCAACCAAAGTGATACCACTGATATATGCCATTGTGAAATCACAAATCAGTTAATTACTTTCCCTTACAAAGGAAAATGCATTACAGTAATTGCATTAACAATATTTTCGCAATTGCATTTGGTGCTAAAAGAGGCAAAGAAATCACACATTTCACCTTTAACAAAGTCCAAAGTCAAACTCTTATTACAGTTTAAAAGCCACAACAAAACTTCAGCTAACCAGTGTAGGCGTATCTCCTTTCCTAGCCACAGCACAAATACACTCCCCCTCTTTGTCTCTGACACACACACACACACACACACACACACACACACACACACACACACACACACACACACACACACACACACACACACACACACCCCTTTCAAATGCAAGCTGTTTATTTACTTAATGTTAAAGCTATTCCATTAAGCAGCCAGGCCCAGGTGCTTCATCCCTAAAAGGGATTTTGCTTCCTCAAATAAATACAGCAGCGAGGCACTGCCAAAATGATATTGACCATGAATATAGCGAATGTCAGATAGAGAACAATAAACATCAACCTGTGTAAGTCATTAAGGACATATACTTCAAATTTGATCTGGTGTATTTTTAAGGAAGGCAAGCTAAGACTAAGTCCATAGAGTATGGCTTAGCTGCTTATGTTCAACAATGTGCTAATGATTTCACTTTCGTCTTACCAAAATGAGTTCAACCGTGTGGTGTATTTGCATTGCTAGTACAAAGAAAACAAAACGACTGGGGAAAGAACAGACAACCTCACTTAAGCATAAAAAAAGCAAATGCATACATTTCATGTTGGAAGAACCACCTAAAAATCACTCTTTTATGCAATTTGACCCATTTAAAATATGGTCATCTCCTTTCAGCTGGATGAAGAAATTGAAAAGTGATCCAAAAAAAGAAAGAAAGGAAAAACAGCGAATGTCTTCAGATGAAAACAAGACAAACTGAGCTTTGTGATATACGTGACAAACACTCTCGCACACAATCCTCACGGAGCGTTTTTGTGGACAGATTTCCTTTCATCTCTCTGAAGACAACTCCTCTGACAGAAGCAGAGACTGCTGCCAGCCTGACTGCCATCACTTCCATTCAGTACAAAGATCCTGTCACGAAGACTCGCTCCGACGCAGTGGCAGACCAACTATATCAAAGCCTTTCCACCTCTAAGAGAGCACAAGTTAATCAATACCATGAAAAACATAGTGGATTTGTAATTGTGATTTTCTAATATGCATTCAGAGAAGTACACTTTCATCAAGTAAATTAAAAAAAACGTGACTTTTTTTTTTCAAAGCACGGAGGCACGGCAAGGAAAGGTAGCCAGTTTTAAATGCATCAAAAAATTAAAATGCCAATTTGGATCTGTTCCACCTCGACTGTTTCCAAAAATCTAATTGATACAACATCATCATTTTGTTATTCAATTTATATTCAAGTTATAAACAGTACAAATACTATAAAAATACAAAAAAAAAAGTATGTTTTGGACACCATGGTAATACTGCTATATATAATTGTGTTAATCATCCATACAATATTTACATCTGACACTTCCACAGTACTACTTTGTAAGAAAATGCTGACAATTTCATAATTAACTGAAAAAGAAGCTAGTGCTAATTCTTTAGTTCAAGATGTTACCACTCTAAAAACTTAAAATCCTCTCTGGGGTTATGCACACGGGCGCATAAACAACTGTGTGACTAGCGTAAGCATTTAACTTTCTCGTTAGCAATCTCCCCCGTGTGACGCTTTAGCCATGCTGGCTTGTTTATTATGTTCATAGCTTTGGCAGAAAAAGAGATTTAAGTGAACTCCTACAAATCGGAAGCACTTGTAAATGCATAGAAACACACTCAGCTGTAGAAACAGGGGAATTAGGGGCTTACCAAATGCTAATGCTAATACAAAGCAATTTTCAACCTGATGCTGATACACAGAATTACATTTTTTTTGTAGTAAGCAATAAAATGTACTCGGAAGAGCTATTACATGGACCCTAATCCACCTCTGCGCCATAACATGCATCAATATACAACTTTTCATTTGGTGTTACCTCAGAATTTCCATCTTTGTGGTTGCCGTAAAACGAGAGGATGAGGCAAATAAAGTAAATAATCAAGTGTATGATCTTCAGAGGCATTCCAATTTAGCCCTTGGCAGGCGCCACACAGCATGCAAATATTATATTTTCCCCTGCTGTTTAGCTCTCTGAAAAAGTACTCAGAGTTTAAGTGGATATACACTTACTTTAACTTATGTAAGTGTGGTTGAGTGGGGATAAGATTATACCAGGCATCCATACAGAAGTAAACCTGCATTTCTGTTGGAAAGTGGAATGAATTGAATGTATAGGCAAGTAATTTTGCGTTATACTGTACCAAAGTGCATGATAAATTAAAAAGTTTGAAAGTGTGTGAAATTATCAAAATCCAAAAATATATGTAATACTTCAGCATCATTATCATTGTAATCTGCACCTCAAACTGGTTTTTAAACACTGACATATGCAAATCCTGTGCAAAAACGTATAGTATGATGATGTTTATCTCGGATGGCCAGTTGCTAAAAGGGAGAGAAACAGAGATTGTAAAATTAAGATCCATATGAATCCAGAGGTTTAATCCAAATTTTCTGAAGAGACTCGATCGCTTCAATCTGTTCATCATATAAAGCGATCGAGTCTCTTCAGAAAATTTGGACTAAACTGCTCAATTTATATGGATTCTTTTTACAATCTCTTTATAAACTTTTTGAAGGATCAAATTGGTAGTTGAGTAGGCTGATGACAATTTGATGAGTAATTGATGTCATTTTTTTTTTATTTTTGGGTGAACTAAGCCTTTAAGAAAACTCACTGGAAGGGTGAGTAAATAAGTAAATAAGTAAGTAAATAAGTAAGTAAGTAAATAAATAAATAAATAAATAAATAATACTAGTATTACTAGTACTGTTTTCCAGTAAAAATATCTAATCTTGTTGGAGCCAATAGCATTGTGGGCAGCGCTTAAAATAAACAATTAAAACCATGGATGTAATGCATATCAAAAGCAAGACAAACTAAATGCCCAACATTACCAAAGAAAAAGTTAAGCATAAATCTACAAAAAAATTTTTTTTGTCAGACTTACGAAAAAAATTGCCAATGGAGTAAAAAAGAAAAAGAAAAAAAAGGGACATTTTCACTAAAAAGAAATCTTATGTTTGATAGAATTCTGCCTGTAATGTATATTATATGTAAAAAATTTTAACAATATTTAGATATTTTTACTGAAAAACAAGACAATACAATAAGATTTTTAGTGTTTGTAGTGTGTAATGTCAAGAGAGGGAGATCAACAGACAAACGATGCAGAAAGAAAGAAGACAGGAGTACAGTAGCTTTTTAAGGTGTATATGGTGAGAAAAATAGAAAGAACAACATGCAAAATAACAAAAGAAAAAAATCAAACACGCAGTGAACAAGGTTTGCGTATTTGGGTGTGTGTGACTGTGAATGTGTCTGTAAGCATGAGCTCATGGGAAAGGATAGGAAGTCCACCATACTGTCAGAGACCGAACACAAACACAGTCCTCCTCCTGCCTTAATACACTACATGAACACCCCTACTTCACTTCTATGGTTGGCTCTGGTCTCCATGTCAGCTGATTAGGGCTGTTGCATTCTGAATCAGACCAAATATCATTTTCAAATACCATTTGTTGGCGCTAATGGCTAAGTTTTCCTTGTCGTAGTACCTGGATAACTCAAAAAGTCCTATTAATTATTGACAATGACCATTTAAAATATGTTGACTCAGCAAGTTGAAAGGGATTAATAAAAGCCAAATCCTGTCTCAAAAAGAGAAACACAAGAAACAAAGGGAAAGATAAAAGATCTGTGCAGTAGGGCAAATAAACAGTCTTGTTTAGCGGTAAACTTTGACAAAATAAACCTTTTTCTCTCAACCTTGAGAAAAGTATACAAACACAAGAGCAGCAACAAATCGAGTGATTCATTAATAATAATAATAATAATAATAATAATAATTTGTTGTTACATTTATATAGCGCTTTTCTTGACACTCAAAGCGCTTTACATAGAAGGGGGAATCTCCTCAACCACCACCAATGTGCAACGGCAGCCATATTGCGCCAGAACGCACACCACACACCAGCTTACTGGTGGAGAGAAGATCGTGATGAAGCCAATCAGTTTATATGGGGATGATTAGGAAGCCATGATGATGGGCAAATTCGGCCTGGATGCCGGGGTTAAGTCCCTACTCTTTTTTTGAAGGACATCCTGGGATTTTTAATGACCACAGAGAGTCAGGACCTCATTTTAACGTCTCAAACGAAGGACGGTGCTCTTTGACAGTATAGTGTCCCCAAGGGCTGCACGATTATGGCCAAAATGATAATCACGATTATTTTTATCAATATTGAGATCACGATTAATTATCACGATTATTTGTTGATTTTAACAAAAACAAATTTTGTCACATAGGCTAATTATAACTGCTTTTACATCCATATTGTGCTACATTCCTGCTAATGTACAAATATGTGCATCAAAATAAAACAGGTCCTCTTATTCACCAAAATTCAGTGCATCTCCTTAAAGAATAAATAAAAATAAATAAAACAATAAAGAAAATGTAGCAAAACTTCAACATGTAACTTCTATTTTACATTTTACATTGTGTAAATATATTTTAGGAATCAAAACATAAACTTGCATTGTACCTGCATAATGGATGTGAATAAAACTCAAAATATACAATCAATAAAAAACAAATATTCCATAATAGAATGTAACCAAATGAGAACATTTCAAGGCAGAACTATGGAAGTTTGATAAATGGAGTCATTATTTGACGCTTAAGAAACTTAAAACCTGGTTGTGGTACAGTGTCAGTGATTAGTTGTGAAATCGTACTGCATAAATTGAATCTTATTTAATCCTCCATATGAAAGTTTATGTGCTCGAATTATTTCTATTTATTAAACAATAGTTCAAAACAAGACGTTTGTACTGATTATTGGAGTCCATTAATCGAACTTCCATGTGTCTTATATAGTAATTATATAATAATTATATATATAATTTACTAATCCAATTTACTAATGCTCACACTCGGTCTCTCTCTCGCGCAGACGCTCGCACGCAGACACACTCGCGCACTGTCAAGCGCGCTCTTGGACACTCGGTCTCTCTCGTGCTCTGTCGCTCGCGCGCAGAGACACTCGGTCTCTCTCGCGCACTGTGGCTCATGGAGGCACGTGATCAGACAGTGGTTTAGGGAGTGCTAGATTGGCTTTGCAAAAAAGAAAAAAAAACACCTTTGATACGGAATGACGTATTTTAAATATCGCTCGATCACGCGAATTTGATCGTGGGAAGCCAAAATCGTGATTAAAATTTGATTAATCGTGCAGCCCTAGTGTCCCCATCACTATACTGGGGTGTTAGGACCCACACAGACCACAGGGTGAGCACCCCCTACTGGCCTCTCTAACACCTCTTCCAGCAGCAATCTGGTTTTCCCAGGAGGTCTCCCATCCAGGTACTGACCAGGCTCAACCCTGCTTAGCTTCAGTGAGCAACCAGTCTTGGGCTACAGGGTGATTTGGCTGCTGACAAAAAGATATAGAATAGATATAGAATACTAGCACTAGTCCTGCCCTTTCTAGTCCGTCAACAAGCGCGCACACACACACACACACACACACACTTGTTTACCTTCTCCAAGGACTTGCTTATTTGCGGCCGTCTTCAGTTCCAGCGCTGCGTTTAACCTCCCTGCCCTGTAGAGACAACAAACACAGAAAAAGCTGTAGCTGTAAAATTACTGCTGCTGTCACAAACCATCAGTCATCTCGGTGCATACAAAATGACATTAAAAGTAAACTATTTTGGAGTTGTGATGTTGCAGATAAACCACAGAGAACTCAACCGTGGACATACAGAAGTACATCATCTACTAAGCAAAACTCGAGAGAAGCAGAAAAAAAAAAATCACTTATAACCACAGCATTACTAAACCAAATATTAAAAATACCTTCATGGCAGTTTTTCCCCATGGTATCGATGTCAAAATTGTGGCCAGTGAAAATGCTGAGAGGCTAGTAACTTTAAAAAACCACTAGCAACAGTGGCTGGTGAGCCAAAAAGATAATGTCAAGCCCTGGCTGTACTATAGAGTCTATGCTACACCTGTTGCAAAAAAAAAAAAAAATAGGTACCAAAACGAGTAACAAAACATACCATAGTAATATCCTATTTTTTGGACATAAACTCTATTGTACAAAAGTTTTGGGTCGGTAAGTCCTTATGATCACCAAGGCAACATTTATTTAATTGAAAATACTGTAAAAACAGTAATATTGTGAAGTATTATTACAATTTAAAATAACTGTTTTTTTATTTTAATATATTTTAATTTTTAATTCAAATGATCATAGTATTACCATCCAATTGCCATCAATGTATGACTTTTTATAAGGCACCTCCTTCCCAAAAGCCGAAAAGGCAAACAGTTCACAAGCTTGCATTTACAGTCTCGACTCAAATATACTCTAAGAGCATATTCTCATACTACACTACTGAGAAAGGTATACTGTAGGCCAACATCCCTTGGGCATTTGAATAAAAGCATGAAAGCTTAGCCAAACATGAAAAAATATGCAGTTTACATTTGCCAGTCAAAACAGAGGCTGGCCGTTTGAGCAGAGTGATTCTGTTTATCTCAGGTAAAGTGAGCGCAGATAAAACGCATTGGTACAGCCTGTCCATGTCTCTGCATCAATTATCTGTTAAACACCCTTGTTAAGGTGGGTGGTCAGCATTTACTTAAAAATGACTAAAAACACCAGTCACCACCAGGACCATATGAGTTTTCCGCATATCTTGTGCTGATTCCATTTTCTCTTATTCTAATTCATTAGACTTCAATTAACATGTCATCCCTGCTGTTATGAATCAACAGCTCATGGTGACAAGTGATGAATTTTTCAGCTTAAAAAGCTAAACATCATTTATTCAAATCACCTGCTAAGGTCTCAGGTGCTAAATGAGTTTACTGAAATGCCTAACGCTCATTTAGACAAATGTTCTCTCATTCTAATGATGAGAACGTTTTGCATTAAGGACGGGAGGGGGGGGAGGAAGAGAGACGCGCAACAGCAGTTACCTTTTAGTTTTTAGCACCGTTATGTGTTGCTAAATCGATATCAGTCCAGACTGAATGCATGCAGTTGGAGGTAATGCTGGTGTTTTGAGCAGCGGGGTGGAGGAGGCCTGGGGAGTGAATAAATACACTCATACTGTTAGACCCAGCTGGAGAAGGAAAAGAACCAGCACTCTGGGTGCTCGGGGAACTTGCTGAGATGATCGGCTTCATGGGTGTGTTATGGAGGAAACGTGGCGGGAGAGACAACTAAATGATCACATGGACTAAATATTGTCTGAAGATGATAGCGAAGAGACAGACGTTAAGTTCTTGTGTCAGGGTGGTAACTCACTAAAAATGTCCAAAAGTCTTTTCCCTTTTAAACAGTCACGAAAAATGTTATTTCCATCATCATAAATCACCATTTTTCCTGTGGTGGAAAGTACATTTTAAACATTTACTGGAATAAAATTGCTGTGTCTCTGAGCTAATTTAATATCTAGCATTTTATACACCAATTGTCAATAGACAATTACATCATATTTTGACACTTTTTTTTGGCATAATTGCACAAAAGTGATATTTACCTTAATAAAAAGTACAGTAAACAAGTTCTAAATTAAATCTGTTCATCATATAAAGTGATTGTGTCTCTTCAGAAAATTTGGACTATACCGCTCAATTCATGTGGATTAGTTTTACGATCTCTTTATGAACTTTTTGAAGCGTCAAAGTGGTAGTTGCGTAGCAGTGCTAATTTTCGGATTTAGATTTATCTGCCAATATATCGGTTATCGGCCAAAATTTCATATCGGTGCATCCCTAGTAATTGTGTTTGACCTAGAATCGCAAACCTTTATATGGCCAGCAAAAAACTTTGATCATACATGACAACAATGGCTAAAAATGACAGCATGCACATGAATATCAACAATCTCATTTGGAAATCCAGACCTGAAGAGGACTTCTACAAAATATTGTTCTTATTCAGCCACATTTACATCATACAGGCTGTTGAATCAAACACTCCAGCCAATTCCTGGCTAAAACTAAGCCAATCCTAACGGAGAAGGCCCTGGTGGTCATTATGAACGCCTCTTCAGTCCATCTAATGGACCATCTCTTTGCTCACTTCACCAAAAACACAAGAGCACATGAATATTTACCACCAAGCAAATCCATTCCATTAATCGGTTTGCAAATGCTTAAATAGCATATCTGTGGCTACTTCTGCAGCGGGGTCATAAATGAACATTCCTGTTTATTAGCATATTAATTTATGCAGCAATTGAGTGTAGCTCATAGGCTGTGACCACCAGCTCCTCTCCTCCCCTATTGGTCAAGAAAGCAAATTTATCCAGTGTCCTTTAACAAGCAGGCTTGACGTGAAAATAGTGTAGAAGGATGTTGTATCTGTGATAAAGTGGCAAAAGTGCGTGTGAAGACTATTAAAAGAAAAATGTATATTCTGTCATTATTTACTCACCCTCATTCCATACAACAACAAAAAAGAACTTTCAAATTAACACTCTTGGGTTTTTTTTTTTTGTGTAAAATCATAAAATGTTACAAATCATAAAAAATTAGTTTTTAAAAGTTATTCAATACACTAAAAAAACATTCAGGCCTAATATTTAAGATTGCTGTATTTTGATTGTATATCAAATTTCCATCCATTTGGATTACACAGTTTTAACAAATAAACGTAATGTGA
Source organism: Gila orcuttii (assembly GCA_026230005.1). NCBI lineage: Eukaryota > Metazoa > Chordata > Actinopteri > Cypriniformes > Leuciscidae > Gila > Gila orcuttii. The sequence continues at coordinate 39,873,316 of JAPDVR010000011.1, forward strand.
TTCATATTCAATAATACATTAATGAAATAATAATGAGATTGTAATAGTATGAGTATGTAATAGTAGAGAATGTTATAGTAGCAATATATCCAGTTTGACTAAAATTCATAAGAACCAGGATTATGTATTAACATTAATAAATCTAATATGATTAAATTCTTAACCAGGTAAACTGCAATATACCCAATTTGCACTGCATCACCTTTATGCACTTTTTATTAATAACCCTGCCGCCAAATTCACAGACAAGGCCTAGTTCCAGACTAAAATGCATGTTTGAGCGGTTTTAACTGAAAGCAACTTATTCTGACATATCCTAAAATATGCCAGTGCCATCGTTTTGTCTCAAGATTCACACCAGTAATGTTTTTTTTCTAAGGCACGTTTATAAAAGCTACTTAAATACCCTAATTGAACTAAGACCTAATCCTGGCTTAATCTAAGCTCTGTCTGTGAAACCGGACCCTGATGTATTTTATAGCTTTGTGTTAGGAACAGACTAAAATTATTTACTGATATCATTCCCATCATGTTGATCTCACAAACCTCATTTGTTTATACACATATTCAAACTCAGGTTTGATATAAATGACACCGGATTCTATTGGTTCTCATATGTTATTAACTCTCAAATTTGAATAAACTAAAGTGACGGATGAGATTTGAGAGCTAAAAGATTTTACGGTGGAATTTTGGTCATTTGGTCACATACTGCGCAAAGCTATTGTGTGACTTTAGATAGCAAGCAAGTCATGTGAACTACTTTTATGAACGTTTAATATTTTGAAGAAAAAACTGATCTAAAAAATACAATCATATCAGAAAAGGAGAAAATGGAGAGAGAAAGACCGCATAAAAAGAGACTTGAGCAGAGGACAGGCTGTGATATCTATATTGAGTCCATTTGTGTTTGTTTTTAGGGTGTGTGCACATGATTTTCCAAGTCACTGTCTGTGCTCTGAAATACAGGAAAATAGCATGACTCACTTTGAGACAAATGCAGCTGTTTACAAAAGCCTGACAAAAAGGTGACTGAACAGAGGTCTCTCTTTCTCTTTCTCTCCCACTCACTCTCTTACCAGAGCCGGATTCATTTAAACTATTCCCAAAAAAAACCTGCAAGTCATTTTTATAATTCGCTTACAAGCAGGCTTCGCCCATTGTTTTGCACGTCCACGTTCGTGTAAACAACGGCGGTTTCCGACATGCAAACATACGAGAAACCTAATTTATCTTGGCTTGTACGCAGGGTCACTTGAGCTTCTGGAGGCCGAGCGAGTCGGTACATAGTCTGCTGACTGTCAGGCTGTCTGAGTCTAGACATTTTTTCAGACCTGCCCTCACGTTTTGCTGAGCACACAAGAGTACACACGCACACACAGCTTTCACAGTCTAAATACCAAGGCAGCGGTATTTCGTTCCTATCCCAAAACAAACAAGGCAGTGCATTTCTTTACACTATTTAAATGTTAACAGGCAAGAGCGCAAGCTGAATAGAGCATTCTTTCACTCTGGATACCAGAAACGGCCCAGCCAGACTTTCAAAACACATTCTAATCATCCAAAAGATAAATAAAAAGCTGCACTTGTTTTCTTTTCTGACTGAGCTCACCTTCCCCTCTTCTTTCTTTTTCTTTTTTTGTAATTGGATTATATATATTTTTTTGTTTGAGTACGGACCAGCGCCATGAGAGCATGAAACTACTGTAAAGCGATTTCTCATTCTCTCTTCCTCTCCCCCGATGACATTTATACAGCTAAAGCCTAAGGCTATGAGGGTTAACACTGGTCACTGTGGGTTTTAACCCAGTTATTTAATGTTATCTTTTTAAGCAGTGAAATATTTTAGTTTTATTAATGACCAATGCCAATATGGATATCCAGAGGTTCAATTTAATACAATTTAATCATACAAATACGAACTGTACTTAAGCTCCATGATATTTCCTCAAAACACGCTTAAAAAAAATGGAAACCATTTGAGAATGTCTATTTGAAAAAAGAAAATATGCATCATCCAATTTTTAATGGCGGCTGCCAATGCCGATATCAGGGTTGCCAACATATTGCTAATTAATATTACAGTATATATAGCAAATAATATATACACAAAATTGCTGAATTTAAACAAATCTATAAATACTTATTTTACACAATTGCTTTCATTAGCAATTTTTTTTCATTCATTTAATTTATACTTTTCTATTAATCAAAAAAAAAAATCCTGAAAAATAAACTGCATTACAGTTTCCACAAAAATATTAAGTAGCACAACTGTCTTCATCATTGATAATAATAAGAAATGTTTCTTGAGCACAAAATCAGCATATTAGAATGATTTCTGGAGGATCATGTGACACTGGAGTAATGATACTGAAAATTCAGCTTTGGCATCACAGGAATAAATAACGGTTTTCTATTTTAACTATTTAAAATGCAATTTTCTCTTTGAAAATCTCACAATATTGCAGTTTTTACTGTATTTTTGATCAAATAAATGCAGCTATAGTGAGCATAAGAGACTTCTTTCAATTGCATTAACAAAAATCTTACAGACCTCAAACTTTTGAACGATAGTTTATGTCCATCACTCATTTCATTAATAAAATACTTTATACTTTCTGAACCATTCTGATTATGCAATGACCTCGGTCAACACCAATATACAGTATACAGAATTGTGGCTGATATAATGCATAGCAATATATAGCAAATATTATTTAGGCATATTTACAGTATATGGCTTGTATTTTATTCAACAATATTAACAATATAGGGCTAAATACAAAACTTTTTGTAGTTTTCCTAAGCACTACACAAACAAAATACCACTTCTGTTTTTATCATGTCACGCATTTTTAAGGTTCATTTCTTTTATATCAGCCATGCTTTAACATCCCCTCTGACATCATGTTTCCTCTTTTTCCCCACCAATCCCCTTCTTTCTCTCTTTTTCTCATCCATTCTCTTCTCTCCGTTGACCACAGATCCTGTGTACTATTAATATCAATAACCCACAAATTCCATTTCCCTGTGCAGAGACAGAGTGAGAGTGAGCGTAGTGACTGAGGAAAGAGCAAAATCTCCCAGTACAGATTCACTTCTCTTTTTGTGAGAAAGATCTAATTGGACAGGAGAGCGGAGGCAGATACCGTGAGGTTTGCTCAGAAAGAGAGAGAGAGAGAGAGAGAGAGAGAGAGAGAGAGAGAGAGAGAGAGAGAGAGAGAGAGAGAGAGAGAGAGAGAGAGAGAGAGAGAGAGAGAGAGAGAGAGAGAGAGAGAGAGAGAGAGAGAGAGAGAGAGAGAGAGAGAACAACGAGATGCACAGTCAGAAACGTACAAATTTTACTCAGTATTTTTAGCTTGACGAGGAAGAGGGAGAATAAATGCATCGCTTTAAGTCTGTGAACACTCACCCATGAGCATAACCCAGTGCTCCGCAAGCCAAATCCAAACAATTCCAGCGTCCCACACTTTGATCCACACTATAACAAAAGTCCTCTCTTCACCAGCTGCCTCTTTATCAAGTTGGAAGTGAGGTGCGAGCAGTGTGCAACCGGCAGCCTTGCCCCGTTCGCGCTCTCTGGCTCACACACACATGAACTCTGCTCTCAGGGGCTGGAGGTATGTGGTCTAAACACAACAAAAGCCTGAGTCGAAGATTGAATATGCAGGAAGAGGGCCTCCGTTTGCATAAACACAAACACTCAGCAAATGAAGGGCTAGCACTGATCACACCAGTGCCTGCTGGGAAACGCATACCTGACCCGTCCTGGCCCTGGACTACTTTAATCAAACTACAGCTGAGGAGAAAGAGAAATGGACTACAGTGGAGATAAACCCAAATTGTTTGGTTTGATGATTCCTGAAGGAGTAAGTGCTCTATTATTTTTACTTCATTGGGAAACATTTCTTATTTATATCTTATCATTGTTCATTCTAGTTCTCCAACAAAAAGTTCTTTAAATAAAGAATCAATTTTTCCAGCAAGCTTCAGTTCCTAATTTTGTAAATTCTTAAAAGCAAATTGATTACATCGTATAGTTTCAATTTCTCCACTCCACACGCTAAAGGACGCATTACACCAAAAAGGTTTTATATAAGAAGAAAATATCTTAAATTGCACAATCCTTTCATTTATTTGAAAGGTTATTTCAATTATTTGTACTGATAAAGTGTGTTTATAAGCTGTTCAACTCACAGCTGTTCAGCTGTAAAAAACTTTTTAAACTAATCCATAATGATGCCATTAAGGGGACCCCTAAAAGTTATATATATATATATGAAGCAAATGACAGAGCCCTTTAAGATTCTATATAGAACCTTCTTTCTGTATCGGATGTTTCCAATTTTCTCGCAAACTTAAAACCTTACAAATTTATATTAGAATGAAAACAACTTTTGACAAAGGTGGAGGTGAAAAGGACTGCAGTTCAATAATGTTGTGCTTTACTTCTTGCAACTCCTCCCCCTCTCTCGACTTTAAAGTGGCAGTTGAGAGATGCAACATCACATGATCGATGGTAAGCTGAGCAATCACGACTCATTCCTGCAAAGAATCCCGAGCCTGACACTCATTTATAAACGCACTTACATGTGTGACTTTAACAACTCACTTTAAAAAAAAGAGCAGAGAGCGAAAAACTTAGGAGGAGAGATAGAGAAAGATGAGGAGAGAAAAGGGAAAGGGGAAGGGAACGGGATTGACGGATGAGGTGAGTGAGGAAGGGGAAAAAACAAAGAGAGCACAGACAGGACCTCCAGAAAATAAACAGGGTGTCTTGTTTCAAAGGCAAGGGGGACACACAGGCATTCCATTGTTCAAGGCAATTATCAGAGGCAAATAATAACAGCAGATGGATCCAGCGAGGCCAAAGAACGAGTGAGTGAGAAGTGGAGAGCTGCAGAACAGATGATGAAATGTGAGAGAGGAGGAGGAGGAGGGGTCAGACTACTCCGGTCCTAAAGCCACACACACCAGATGTGGACGGGGACGGTGCAACACAAACTTTCACCACAACACACAAGATGATTTGAAACTAGAAATGTCTAGTTAAAAGCTCTATGACATATATTAATCTTTTTATTATTTAATGATTTAATTAAAATTGCTAGAATTTAATTTTTGCTTTACAGAAAACAGCAGAGAGAGGGCAATAATGCAAATGGGACATGATCGAGATTCAAACCTGCATTTTCCACATAAACTTCAATAAACGCCGACACCAACAAACAAAACTGCCCCACAAACATGACGATAAGATGATGACTTCAAGCTAAAAGTATTAAGTGCAAACAACAACGACAACAACTACTATTGTTATTATTATTATTATTATGTTTATTACCATAACTAGAAGGCCACAGCTTTACTTTGAAATAGTTAGTTATCTGAATTACACAAATAAACTCAGTAAGTAAATGTGAACAACATAGAATAACAATTTATAACTAGATCTCATTGCTAACAATTTACAACTGTACATTACTGCAACAACTGCATTAACCTGTAACAAATTACATCTGATCATTCCAGTTTTTCCAACAAGCTTCAGTTTTTAATTTTGTAAATTGGATGATAAATGATAAAAAATATATATATAAAAAAAATCATTTAAGCCTGATTACATTTTATATAGTTTCAATAATAATAATAATAAAACAACTAATTTGCTAATGAGATGAGTTATTTTGTTGAATCGAAATAGCATAATTGTATTGCATCAAAAAGTTGCTTTTGCTTTGAGCTATTGAGCAAAGGCTGTGTGTTATGTGGAGAGTATTTCTCTGTTTTTTTGGTGTTTTTTTTGGTGTATTTTATTAGCAGCAGAGCTACAGGGAAGAGCATCTGAAGCAAGAGGAACGGGCAACTCAATATGCTGAAGGATGTGTCATATCGCTGCTCAACTGACAGCCCAAGTGTGTGCGTATGGGGAGGGGGGGGCTTTTTCAGCCTAAAACAAAACGCATCCTCAATGTGCCCCTGTCAAGGGTGGGAGATGCCTTCAGATAGTGGCACAAAAGATCAACCGTTCCTTTTCAGCCGAGAGAAAAGAAAGAAAGTTTTCGTTTCATTAACTCAAGACTAAAGCGTAATTATCTCCCTATGGGCCGCAATCACCAAAAGAAGGATAATAGAACTGAAAGCACTTTCCACTCCACTCATCTAAGCGGTTCTTTTCTTCTACTCTCTCTTTTTTTCCACTTGTTTTTTCTTCTCCGCCCTCAGATGAGATTAACCAATCGAATAATGGCAACAGATTGCGGGGGCAAGAGGAAAATACAACTTTCAGAATGGTGTCTAGCTTTAAAGATCCGCCGTTATCTGGCTTAGTGTTCTTCTACTTGTCAGCGAAATGGTTTCCTTTCCTTTCGTCTGGCATCTCTGTTCCTCTTTATCTCTCTCTCGTTGACTTTGGAAAGGGGTGAAGGAAAAACGAGGTGAGGGAGGTTAGCCCGCTAAGTCGCCCTGGCTCTGCCTAAAAATGAGCAATTTCACAAATTCGAGATTAGAATCAGATAAAATGCAAACATTTTATAAGTATATAATTTTTCTCAATTACTAACAGACTGCTACTTAAAGGTGCTTGTAGCGCTAGCCCTAAGTTAAGTCTCTCAAGGGTTCGCAACCAGAAACACAGAGCAGGCCCTGGATTTAATTAGCTTATGAAAATAATTGCCATTAACGCAACTCTGAAATGGTTTGGCGCACCACGCGACGACAGGAGGAGAAAATCTCTCACTTCTGGATGGAGACAAAGAAATAGTCGCTTGGCCTGCCAATTTCCTTTTTTCGCACTGTTTTGTGCACTGACACAGAGGTCGAGTTAATTAGACTATTGTCATTTTAATCAGGACAGCTTCTCGGTCAGCATTCCCGCAAAGAGAGAGCGTGCGCATGTCAACGGCACGCTCAGGGCCTCTGCTCGGTGTGTGTGTGTGCCGGTTCTATGAGCTTGCTTCGCTAATGAGCCACGCCACAGAAACAAAGCCCCCGAAGGACCACCGGGGGAAACTCCTCGCTATTCTCTCTGCTCACTTCTCTGTTCATTTGAAAATAATTTAAATATCAAATATTTGAAATCATTTGCTTCTCCTTGGCTATCTGATATTGAATGGCAAGTCTTTCATGTCGCCTTTATTATGTTTATAAACCGGCATTAAAATTCAGAACTATCATTACAAGTGACTATATTTATTGCAGCAACTATCATTTCAGTCCAAACCATGGATTGTTTTCAGATAACTATGAATATTTAATTCTGACAAGACATTGTTATGCAAAAATATCCACGATGAGAGCTGCCGCACCATAAATGAATAAATTCCATCCAAACAGTCAAAGAAACAGGATGTTTTGTACATTTACATTGTACAATAACTCATAATTCCACTGAATTTTGATATTAAAATCTTTGTTCACATTTAATGTGTTTACTTACGATGTGCACCATTAAAGGCAAAACCTTCAAATGGCAACATCCTATAATCACACATTGCCTAAAACAACTAGATCTGAAAACAACTGCTTCAGGTTGAGTTCTTGCTTTGAATACGCCTCCACAGGTTTTGTTCATCTCCATGTTCCCCACTACGTAACATATGGGTGACATGATGTCATCTAACCTCGGTATTTAACCCTTAAATGCATGAATGTTTCTCAAATCATTATTACATATTCGGGTCTTTAGCGACCCGGATCTATATCTAACACGGATGGATCACGGATGGAGTAAAATAAAACTCCCCTGATATTAGAGTAACAATTACAGAAGAATCAAATAAAGCATATTTTGTTACCTGTTGGAGCTTGGAAGGGTTCAGTTTGAGCGGATGTTTATACCATCATCACCGTCCTCATCAGAGCTCATTTCCCAGTACATTCAGCATCTGGATCATACACGATTTTGATCGCTGACAGCTTCTTCAGCAGATCCACCATCAGGTGACCGTGACACTAATATTTGATTGTGTTCAGTACTTGCTCTGCAGTAAATCGCTGAGCCATTTTAAGTTTTGCTGGTGATGATACTTCCTACTTGTTTGTTTTCTGCCTGCGGTAACTATGAGTGTGTGTATCAGACAAGGGGAATTGCACTCATTCAGTCATCAAAGATTCAATTATTGTTGCGCAGGAAAAATATATACTTGCACTCTTACAGACCTTGGATCGTTAGCAACCCTATACTGTTTTTGGATGAATGGAAAAATGCGTTTAAGGGTTAAAAAAAAATCAGTTAACTCTCTTGGCTGCAATAATGTACAAATCAAGCTTCCAAATGATTTGCTCCTGCAGTCATGTCAAAAAGATAAATCATATGATGGAAATAACCAACATTAAGAAATTTTAACATTTGAACTTTAACCTTCAAACAGAGATAGAAAACCCTGTTAAAACTGTAAACGAGTTGCCAGAGTCTAATTTTGGTCGCATCAAGCCACTCTGACTATCATAAACACCTATTCGTTACAAACTGATCAAAATTAAAAAAAAAAACATCAAATGTCATCTCTCCCTCCATACAAACTTTGTTTAGGTTTTTAACTGTCCAACATAGAGCCGAATTAGTCTAATTTGCATGTAGCTGGAAAAATAATACTCTCATTTATTTCTTAAACTCAAGATGAAAAACAGACTAATGACTCTATCTTAATTTGGAATTTTCTTGCCATTTATCATCTTGCAGATAGTTCATAGTTTTATCATTCATCATAAATATTTCAGGCAGTGTTAATATTAATTTGATCAGATATTAATTACTCAAAAAGCAAGTAAAAATCAATTATTCAACATAAGGAATGATCAGTGGAGCTGATGGGAGATTTTTAAAGCAGCTTTAAAAGAGCAATCGAGATCCACGCCTTCCCTCGTTATTGGTTTATATGGTTAACAAAACAACAACAGTATGCTTAAAGCATAAATCAGACACTCAACATTACGGATATGATTGTAAAACTGGTTAATTTACACTAAGGTCACTAGACCAGCACAATCAAATGCTATTAGTTGACTCACTGTGACGTGCTGCACCTCTACTGGGGAATATCATGCATTACTGTACAGTGTCCACTGGACACTGTCTTACAGTTTCACACCATTCAAGTAAAACTTAGGGTAGATTAATCTCCTTCCACAGTCCATAGCAGGGTAAATCACTATGATTATTGCTCATCTTGAGGGTTGGGGGATGTTCTAAACCTCTATAATAAGCTTCAATGTGTAACTAGTCCTGAATGATACGAGCATGAATGGTACCTCAAATCATGCGGCTATTACATCACAAAATGATCAGAAATTACAATGTTACCCTTGTAGACAATAAAATAGATTTTTTTAAAGCCTAGCAACCACTCAAAACACCCTAAGTTTCATTTTATTTTGAAAATGTTTTTAAAAATGTGTAAAAGTTTTTTTTTTCTGACCTAATTTTCATATTTATTAACATTTGAACATATTGTCCCATTGCATCAATTAAAAAATAGTATAGATTGTTTTCCTATAAGAAATTCCTTCTGCAGCATAACATGACTACAATCATTGAAGTTGAAGTTAAGATAAATGATTAAATCAAGTGGCTGGACTATGACATTAGCTTTAAACAGTGTTCTAAGGCAGCTCTTTCCCTTCAATTTTTCATCTCTACGTTATTGCCAAGCACCTAGAAAAGAATTAAAAACCGCTGATTCCTCCTAATTAATACTCTTGCTGATACTCGCTACAGATGTCTTAGATTTCTCTGGTAATCTTTCACTGTGTTTAACCCTGTCAAACATTCAGCCAGCCTATTTTTTTCCAGTCTTCCTCCATCTCTTAACCCCCTTTATTTCTCCTGTCTATCCGTCCCAACCCCAGCACATTCTGTCTTGTCTCTATCTCTCCTACTAAATCACCACGTGATGTTTCTTAATTTATTCCACTTTCTCCCCCTCTCTTTCCCTCCCGCTCACGGACACACACTCTCACATACACTGTGAAGAGGGGGGTGGTGTGTTTTCTTTGGGTGAAACGTACGTTACTGTGTGAGAGAGGAGACTTTAAATAAACATCAGCACAGCATGGCCACAATAGAGTCTTTTGTGTTGAAATGTGGAGAGAAATGATGATGTTTTAAGGGCCATTTTCAGCACCGCAGCAACGTGGACACAACTCTCAAGCAGGTTTATTCACTCAAAAATGATCATTCTGTCGTCCTTTACTCACCCTCATGTCGTTCCAAACTGTATGATGCACTTTCTTTTGTGGAACACAACAGGAGAAATTCTGAAGCCTGAGAACCATGCAATTACAATAAAGGACTTTCAAGATTTGAAAAAGAACACAAAATCACCATAAGCATCACAAAGGTTATCCATACAGTATGGTTAATATGATATATTCTTTGTGTGAGAAACTTTCAAGAAAATGTATACCATAACCTGTTAACCACTGGAACTGAATTTAGTCATTGAAATGAACACCAGAACAAATAAGTTTGCTTTGTGAATGAATCATTAATAGATTCACTTAAAAGATCCAAATGAATCATTCAAGAATTGAATATTGCTACATCTCTGATGAAAGCATAAAGAAATGCTAGGCAGGATGTCAAGATTTTCAGTGAAAAACGATTGAAATGTTGACATTTTATGGTGCTTTTGCATAATTTTTCGCTCTTAAACACTCAAGTGTAGTTGCATGGAAAAGAGCATGGAAAACAGTCTTCAAAATATCCTTGTTTTCTGAGGAATAAAGCAAATCATACAGGTTTGGAACTACATGTGGGTCAGTAAATTATGACAACCTTATTTTTAGCTCCATTAAATTCCAATTGCAACTGAATCACAATTCCACAAAGTTTAAAAAAAGTGTCTTAATATTTTTCTAAATAAGAAAAAAAAAAAACTTACACTTATAACCACTGTCCATAGCTTTAAAACACAAGCCAATACTTTAACTAGTTTCCATTAAAGAACTTACCAGTATTCATATGTAGTCTCAACACTTTAACACCTTTATCTCCCGCTATTCTGAGAAATGGCCGTATCCGTTGCTGGTTCCCATCGGCCAGCCTTCGCTCTTTGTTCCAACATAAATCCACACCAACAAATAACACTCTATGCAAAGTAATGCCTGCAAATTGTTTTGGATCCATATTTGAATATTTAAATGATTCACTTTAGATCTAGATATATGGCAGCAATTTCCATACGAGTATGAAGCAGGTACACACACTACATGATAGCGGTTTGTCATTTCTTTCCTGCCTGACAAAGATCAATCAGATACATACCAAACAGTCACATTCCTATTACTGTGACATCATTTTTTAGAAACACTAAGGTCACCAAACTAACACAATAAGTGCCCAAAGTCTGAAGTAAGTGTTGTGGGTACAAGGATCAAAACAGCCACCCACACTACGCCATTTAACCAAATTGGATGCATTGATAATAGTACATTTACATATAGCATAACTGCAAGCTCTGGGTGATTATTGTCGAAAACCAGCCTATAGACACACATGAATTTAACACAGGTTTCTTACAAGGGTGTCTGGAAAAAAAACTCCAATATGGGTCAACACTGCAAGGTCAAATTAGCAGTTGAAGTTGGCAAATAGATTCAGGGTAGGGCTGAACGATTATGGAAAATAATCTAATTGCGATTTTTTTAACCAATATTGCGATTGCGATTTAATATGCGATTACTTGAAGTTCTTTACCTTCTGTATTAGTCGACAAAGACAAGCAATAAATCATTGTACAGTAGGGATGGGAATCTTTAGGCAGCTCATGATCCGATCTAATTTTTTTCTTAACTAATCTTAATAACACTTAAAATATGTATTTAATTACATGTGTAAATTACATACTTTAAATATATATATATAGCCTATATATATATATATATATATATATATATATATATATATATATATATATAAACACATTTAATTAAACCAATTACATGTTAAGAATTTTAAATGGGCTATAAACTATATAGCTTCAAAATATAAAAGCTAGTAAATAAAGAGAAAAAAAAAAAAAAAACATTACAAGCAATAAACAAAGAGTGCTTTCAGTATTTAAAAGTAGGCTGTCTGAACGTTTTCCATTCAAGAGCTGGAGTGATTTTCCCCCTATACGATAAGCTGCATTCACACTAATGCACATATCTCTTTTGAAATTGTAAATGTGGTTTGTCTTGTTGGGTTAAGATATAACTGACCGTGTTTACATTAATTTCGCGTCAAAAGCATTTTGAGATGCAAGTACATTTAACCAATGAGTCGCTCACAGCCGCATGCACGAGCACTCTTCACAAAGCGCGCGTAAGTATTTTAAAATAAAAGCAGCTTTCTCAGTGATTTTCATATTTTTAATATATAAGCCAACTGCATTCCAAAAGACATAAATAATGCCTTTGTGGAGCATTTGTAAGGAAAATTCCGGCGGCCAAGACCGCGCACTGCAAGAGTAACATCAAAGCCGCAAAACCTGTGCAATGAAGCCCGCGACTGTCCTTGTAATTCGCTTAAACCCCGATCTTTATGAAAGCTTATTTTTCGGAAGGTTCGAGCGGTGTCGTGTGTGTGTGTGTGTGTGTGTGTGTGAGAGAGAGAGAGAAATTAGAAGCAAGCAGAATATATGGGGGTAGAATTGTTGCATTATTCCAAATAAATAGATTATGATCCACAAATAAATGTAAAGAGATTCACAAAAATACATCAAATTCACAAATAAATAGATTAAGATCCACAAATAAATGTAAAGACTTTCACAAAGAATTATAAAACTCACAAATAAATAGAATGAGATTTGCAAATAAAAAATATATTTACAAATGTTGTTTATAACACAAACACAACTCTGCCTGGCATTTATTTGTGAACCGTTTGTTGTGCATTTGTAAACCCCCTCACGCATTTGTGAATCGGTTCCTGTGCATTTGTAAATCCCCTCACGCATTTGTGAATCGGTTCCTGTGCATTTGTAGATCCCCTCACTCATTTGTGGATTTTGAAACACTTCTAGCGTCGACATGCAGACTAATCCACAAATAAGTGGACTCCACCCACCCTTTACCTAAGCCAATCAGATAACGGCCACATTGAGCTGACCAATCGTAGCACGTTCTCGCTACAACCAATCACGTTATGCTTTACAATCAGAGCGGTCTTGCCCTGAAATAACTTTGCTCGTTCATCTGCATTGGCTCAAATAGGAAGTGTAAGGCTATAAGGCCCATAACATTGCTTCAGTAAAATATGTTTAAAATTTGCATTTCGTTAGAGTTAGACCATTAGACTGTGTATCAAGCCAAGACACATTTTTATGAGCCTTTGAAAATGGCAGAGAAACAGCGCTTACGTTATGGGAACAACGCGTTATGGACGCGTCACGTTATTCATGATAAAACAGAAAAGCATCAATGCGTTGCTGACTAATGAATAACTGGATTCATCCTTGTGATAAATACGCGAGTTTGTGTAATATTGGGGAAATTACTGTCACAACAGCTTTTCCCACTTCTTCATGCAAGTTTTAAATAGCAGGTCCGTGGATCTAATGATTAAATATATAACATGCATTTAAAAGTGAAATGCCCAGCAGACAAGCGACTTGAATTTATCCGTTAAAACGCTTGATCACACAAATAATATTTCATATGAATCAGACTTAATAATCTTAATAGACTTAATAAGTCTCTCACGGAGACTTCAGATGCCCCAACACCTGCGATGAGACGACTAAACGCCTGCGATGAGACGACTCGACGCCTGTGAAGAGACGACTCAACGCTGGCGATATGTTATGCCCTAAATTGATACATGATGATTAACTAACTGTATTTTCTACGTACATTTCTGAAATGCACTTTCTGTAAAGCTGCTTTGAAACAATATGTATTGTGAAAAGCGCTATACAAATAAATTTGAATTGAATTGAATAATATTGTGTTGTAAAAGTTACTTACAGCATCCAAAATAAATGCAAATATGTATTTTTCAGCATTGCATTATCCACTCAAAACCCCATTAGCCTACACGCTGTTACATCTTCAATGATGGTCATTTGGGCTGATATTTTGTATTCTACATAATATTTATGTCCTATAGCTAGCTATTTGTCACAACGATTGTGCTTTAAAAGACAAAATAATCCGTTTTGTAATTTATTACATCATGTCTACCCCGTGCGAGGCTTTCTACATTGGACAAAGGAGCAAATGTGCAAATGATGTGTCCTCCGTAGTTGTGTGTAGTAGCCGCTACAGAAAAAGAAGAACGGGCATCCGTTTACTATCAGTGAATCATCGTGTCGCGCTGCGCGTCCAGTAGACACTATCACGAATTATGAATTTTCATGTAGCCAGCATTGTCAATAAAGAAGATTATACGTCATATATCTTCAGGTAAGAAAACAGACGTCATGGGCAAAATGTGTTAACATTGCAAACATGTTAATTTTTACATGATTTGAAACTGCTACGGCAGGGAAGATAATCGGCTATTTGCTTTTGACGCGCCGCTTGACTCCGGTAGAGAGGGTGTTATGATGTGTGATGATCATTTGTGTGTAATCCTGAGTTAATAATAAAGAATAATAAATATAAAGAAGCCTTAAACTCCAACAATCTTTTGGAAACAGGGTGTTTAAACCACACAAAACAACTAATTTTAATGAAGCTCCCATTACAGCTGCTTTCAGGGGTGCAAATATCTGCTAAATTAAGATCCAGTTCTCGCCCCGAGTGTAAAGCCTAACGTGATTGGTTGTAGCGAGAACGTGCTACGATTGGTCAGCTCAATGTGGCCGTTATCTGATTGGCTTAGGTAAAGGGTGGGTGGAGTCCACTTATTTGTGGATTTATCTGCACGTCGACGCTAGAAGTGTTTCAAAATCCACAAATGCGTGAGGGGTTCTCTTACGAGAGTATCTCAAAGCCTTCGCACGGGAGACCCGTGTTCGAGCCCATCTCTCGCAGCGGATAAAAATGTAGTCTCGCCGCAGCCAGACTTACACCCAAACTTTTCACTCGTTCAGTTCCGAGAAAATGCGACTGTTGCAGTGTATTTTGCAGTAAACAAGCCGGTACCATGGCCCGCTTGCCTGCACACAAATGCAGTTTCCACGGCGACCCAGAAAAATCATGTAAGCAGTGTATTTTCTGGTATTCCGGCCACAGCCGATGGTGTTATGAGTGTATTAAAAATGCCACAGCCCAGTGTTCATTTCTACACACAAACACAGCCCGCCAAAGTGCAGGGCTCGCACAAATGAGTTCGACTCATGTCAATTGTGCATTAATTATAGTGAATGTGCCCACAACCCAGTGCCCACAAACACTACACACTGCATGTGCCACGTTTTCTGTAAAAGAAACCAACACACATACAGTCAGCTAAGGCCCACGGTGTTTAAGTCTCGCCGCGGCCAGACTCTACCGAAACTTCTCGCTCGTTCAGTTCCAAACAATGTGACTGTTCCAGTGTATTTTGCAGTAAACAAGCTGGTACCACAGCCCGCTTGCCTGCACACAAACGCCAGCTTTAAGGCGACCTAGATAAATCCCAAAAAGAGTGTATTTTCTGGAATTACGGCCACGGCCGATGGTGTTATGAGTGTTGTAAAAATGCCCACGTCTCAGTGCCCATCCCCACACGCAGACACAGCCCGCCACAATACAGGGCTAAAAAATTTTTTTAAAAAAATCGACTCATGTCGATTGTGCAAAAAATGTAGTGTACGTGCCCACAACACAGTCCCCACAAACACTACATGAAGCATGTCCCACGGTTTCTGTAAAAACGAAGCGCGAGCCGACAGTGTTCTCAGTGCAGCGAGTGTGCCCGCTATCCCGCGCCCACATTCCCTCACAGACATGCCGAACCCCACGGGGGCTTGCCTTCTCTCCACATCCCGTCAGAGAGAAGCCGAGCGCGGTCAGGCTGCCCGCTGTGATCAGAGCACCCCCCGTGATCAGCGCACCCCCCGCCTCGCACACTATAAACACAGTGTCTATTTCTCAGCACACCGGAGCTCTCCGGCCGCCGCTATATCACGGCCAGAGCCCAGATTTCATTCTACCTCTAGCTTTTCATGCAGATGCGTGGGCAAAGCTTCCCGGGGTATCAGAATGGGTGCTGAACACTATAAAATGAGGCTATTCGCTGCAGTTTGCTCGACGCCCCCGCCGTTGCGCGGCCCGAGTCGAAACGACGGTAAAAAATGAAGTATCTCAACTACTGAGCAAAGGGGCTATAGAACCTTTATCTCAGGCTCAGAGCGAAGGGGGTCTATCCAGCAGGTATTTTCTGGTACCGAAAAAAGATGGGGGTCTCAGACCCATTCTAGATCTGCGACGGCTGAACAGAACACTCACGAAGCGTCAGTTCAGAATGATTACAACCAGGAAAATCCTCGCGCAAGTGCGCCAAGGAGACTGGTTCATGTCGATAGATCTGAAGGACGCTTATTTTCAAATACAAATAGCGTTACGTCACAAGCAATTCTTGAGATTCGCCTTCGAGGGCCAGGCATACCAATACAAAGTCCTGCCGTTCGGCCTGTCCCTGGCACCCCGTACTTTTACGAAGTGCATGGACGTGGCTCTCACACCCCTGAGACTTCAGGGCATGCGATTTTGAACTACTTGGACGATTGGCTGATTCTAGCTCGATCACAATCAGAGCTCATAGAACACAGGGCCACATTACTCAAACATCTCGAGAATCTGGGTCTCACAGTCAATTGGGCGAAGAGCTCACTGTCTCCCAGCCAGAAAATATCTTTTCTGGGAACAGTGCTTAACTCGCTATCTATGACAGCGCATCTGTCGCCAGAGCGCGCAAAGGACATTCAGCGCGCCGCGAAATCTTTTCGCCGCGGCTCAACTGTCCAGCTCAAAAGGTTTCAGAAAATGCTGGGTCTCATGGCCTCAGCAGCTTCAGTGCTCCAGTTGGGGCTGCTTCGCATGCGCCCACTGCAGCTATGGCTGAAAGCGCGGGTTCCGCCCAGGGCATGGACCGCTGGTCGGTTTCGCCTCCAGGTCGGTCTGAAATGCGTCTCAGCTTTGGAGCCTTGGAAGAAAACCGACTGGTACCAGTCAGGTGTGAGTCTGGGGACTTCCTCGAGTGTGAAGGTGGTGTCCACGGACGCCTCCAACTCGGGATGGGGAGCGCTGCTCGAGGGCAGACCGTTCTTTGGCCAGTGGTCAGAACGGGAAAAGCTCCTACATATAAACTGTCTGGAAATGATGGCAGTTGACAACGCGCTGCGGCGCTTCTGTCCCCAGATAAGGGGTCACCACGTCTTGGTCCGGTCGGACAACATGTCAGTGGTGGCGTACATAAATCGTCAGGGCGGCATCAAGTCCCGAAACCTTTACAGGCTGACGGAGTGCATCCTAGTCTGGGCTCAGCACAACCTGCTTTCACTGAGAGCAGCGCACGTGCCTGGTCACCAGAATCTGGGACCAGACAGGCTGTCCAGAGACAATGTCCCAGCAGGGGAATGGTCGCTGCACCTGCAGACGATCCAACTGCTGTGGGAGACATTCAGCAGAGCGCAGGTGGACCTGTTCGCGTCCAACGAGAACGCTCACTGTCAGAAATATTTCTCCAAGAGCAAGGATGCGCTGGCCTACGTTTGGCCCCGCTGTCCCCTCTATGCTTTCCCCCCCATCTCGCTCCTGCCTCAAGTGCTGGAACGGATCAGGGAAAATGGATGCCCAGTGCTGCTTGTGGCTCCGCTCTGGACAAACCAGGCTTGGTTTCCAGTCCTGATGCAGCTGACCAGCACTGCCCCGTGGCCAATACCATTGAGGAGAGACCTCCTCTCCCAGCCCAAGGGCTCGATTTGGCATCCTCGCCCCCAGCTATGGTCCCTGCACGCATGGGCCATCAACGGGTACCCGCTATCCTCCCGGAGGGAGTGCTAAACACGATCACGCAGGCAAGGGCCCCGTCTACAAGACGGCTCTACTCCTCGAAATGGTCTGTGTTCTCTGCCTGGTGTCAAGCTCAGGGCTTTTCACCCATAGACTGCGGGGTCACGGAAGTGCTTTCCTTCCTTCAAGAGCTGCTGGATAAGGGCAGAACCCCATCCACGCTCAAAGTGTACGTGGCGGCTATAGCAGCATTTACAAAACCTGTGTCTGGCCAGTCACTGGGGAAGAACGACCTAGTCATGCGATTCCTCAAGGGAGCTCGGAGGTTGAACCCTCCAAGACCTCCTTTAGTCCCGGTGTGGGACCTTTCTACGGTTTTGGAAGCCATGAAAGGTGCCCCGTTCGAGCCAATCCATTTGTCAGACATGAAGCATCTGTCTTTCAAAACGGTGTTTCTTTTGGCTCTCGCTTCAGTGAAGCGCATAGGGGACTTACAAGCGCTTTCAGTAAGCGCATCATGTATGGAGTTTGGGCCTAATGACTCAAAAGTCATACTCAAACCGAGGCACGGGTACGTGCCCAAATCCCTCAACACACCGTTCAGAGCCCAGGTGATTTCCCTGTGCGCTCTCTCGGTTCAAGATGAGGAGGATGCGAGTCTCCTTTGCCCTGTCAGGGCACTGAGAGCTTATGTGTCCCGCTCGTCTGCCTTCAGGCAGACCGAGCAGCTCTTCGTTTTGTTTGGCGGACGTTCCAAGGGACTGGCCGCATCAAAACAGAGCCTATCCAGATGGATAGTCGATGCCATAGCACTGGCTTACACTTCTAAGGGCCTGCAGTGTCCTTTGGGTGTCAGAGCGCACTCCACGAGAGGCGTGGCCTCGTCGTGGGCATGGTATAGTGGCGTTACCTTGCAAGATATCTGTACGGCTGCGGGCTGGGCCTCGCCGTCTACATTTATAAGGTTTTATAACCTAGAGGTTCCCGCCTTACAAGCCAAGCTTCTGTCGGTATAGAATTCAGTGTTATCTGCCCCGCTGTGCCGGCCCAGATGCTGAGTTTTGCTTGTGCATCGCTCACTGAGCGATAACACGGCTCGATGGGTGTTGAATAACCCGTAATCTTAACCAGTTCAGGCTGAACACGTTCACCCTGTCTGTGTGAAACACTATTAACATAACTAGCCCCTATAGGATGCTATTTCATGGGGAATGATGCTTGCAGCCTCTCTTCTCCGACTCTCTGTGAGTCTATGGTGATTATGCACTACATGAGCCCCGGGCTACTGCCCTTGGGACTTTGGTGTCGGATCCCAGTACGCACGGCGTTTTGCATTGTATTCCCCATAGCGTAAGATATTACGCAGTACGAGAGATACTCTCGTAAGAGAACGTACTCGGTTACTAACGTAACCTCGGTTCTCTCTAGAGAGGGAACGAGTACTGCGTATCTTGCCGTGCATACACAGCTCTGGTTCGCTTCGGCGATGAAAACCAGTGTACCAGCCTTATCGAGCTATATTTATTGGCCAAAATTGCGCCCTTTTCTGGCGGGACGTGACGAAATGGGCGCGAAATGCCCCCATAGGATTATGTCACGCAGCACCTCTCTCGATAGGCTGCTGCTGTTTGCCGCAGGGCAGCCAATAGGCGCGCAAGCCGTCCTGCCTATATCTGCATGCTGCTGCACAGCGTTTTACATTAATTCAAAATTAAGGATAATTTTTTGCTTCAATATCTTGTGGAAAAGAGGTTTTCCCCATAGCGTAAGATAATACGCAGTACTCGTTCCCTCTCTAGAGAGAACCGAGGTTACGTTAGTAACCGAGTACGATTTACAAATGCACAGGAACCGATTCACAAATGCGTGAGGGGATCTACAAATGCACAGGAACCGATTCACAAATACGTGAGGGGATCTACAAATGCACAGGAACCGATTCACAAATGCGTGAGGGGGTTTACAAATGCACAACAAACGGTTCACAAATAAATGCCAGGCAGAGTTGTGTTTGTGTTATAAACAACATTTGTAAATATATTTTTTATTTGCAAATCTCATTCTATTTATTTGTGAGTTTTATAATTCTTTGTGAAACTCTTTACATTTATTTGTGGATCTTAATCTATTTATTTGTGAATTTGATGTATTTTTGTGAATCTCTTTACATTTATTTGTGGATCATAATCTATTTATTTGGAATAATGCAACAATTCTACCCCCATAAGAATACGGTTGTTTCTAAAGCACGCGCAGCGTCATCACGCATCTGTGTTTAAAAACTAAGCTCAGACTCGATTCTGAAATTCTCTGAATCGATCCAGAATTGTTGGAGAGAGAATAAATAACACAATATCACATACATAAAAAATAAACTGTTCTTTCCTGTATGCCAGACCTATGCGTAGCGTGCCAAGTTGATGCTTGATCTGCAGACTGCTTTTCTCTCGCGTGTCACGTGACCAGTGTAATCGCAGCTTTTGCGGTTACAAAATCGCATTTCATCATATCGCGATATTATCGCAAATGCAATTAATCGTTCAGCCCTAATTCAGGGCCCATCACCCCATCCAGCTTAGCATTTAAACACATTTAAACACATTGATCATCAGGTCAACAAGAACGATGCATGCCCGTTGTTCTCCTTGGTTATGGAAAGCCAAGCTATTTGCTTAAAAAGATGAACAGATTATACTGGAAGGATCGTAATTCTGGGCCCAAGCATGCTGGCTAGCGTTTGTTACTTTGTGTGGCTGGCAAAAAAAAAAAAAAAAAGGCAAGCTGGATTTTCAGATTTTGAGAAGGACAAGATGAGAGATGCTTTGATCTTTTGAGTTTGAGAGGGAGATACTGACTCGATGCAGTCTATCTGTCTCTAAAGAAAAAAATATGACTGAATATCTTACAAAAATGTCAGGAATAAGTGTGTGAAGATGATGAACATTTTTTGGGGAAAATATATGCTCCTTTAAACTTGATATATTAAGAGACAGTGAATTGTAATGTGCATTTTAAAAGAAAATAAAAAAAAAGCATCTTGTACAGAGATAAATTTCAAGTTTGTTTTTATTTTAATAATTTGGCTATATATATAATTAATTAATTCTGTAATGTATGTGTGTTTAAACTAATTAAATCATTAGTAAAAAAAAGTGTATATATATATATATATATATATATAAACACACAAAGAAACATTAAAATACTAAATAATAATCTTTATATATATTTTGACAAAAAAAACTTGAAGCAATTACCCATTTATATAAAATTATCCAATGCCTCATGTTTAATTGGCATGGAGAAAAGCAGCCATATCTTTAAACGAGAACAAAGCTCTGAATATGACTGTGTGAGAAAAGAAAGTAAGATACACAGAAAAGGGAAGGGGGGGGGGGAGGCAGGGGGTGGCACTGAGGCAGGATGATATGGCAGGATTTGGAAGAGGCCTATAGGATGCTAGCGAAGGTGTCACTAATCTTTACATGACCCAAGGGGAGAGAGAGCGCGAGACAGAGAGAGAAACTATTCGCTTCTTTAGATTCGGGGTGCTGTGACTCATCTGTTGCTTGTCACATTGGGTTTTTGAGCGTCCGCGAGGCAGTCATGACCTCGAGCGGCACCCGCGTCCTCCGTCTGTGTATTTACAAACACAGACAGGGCACAAACAGGCTGGGGTGAGTCGCTTTGGCAGAGCTGTGTGAAGCAGGGGCGTATAACACCACAGAGCAGAGGGAGAGAGGGGACGGACAGATGGGATTGACCCTTATGTCACCATTCTGGACAAAATGACATTGCCAAATGTGTGCGTGTATTAAAACGAAATATACTAAAAAAAAAAAAAATAACTGCATCTGGAGTTTCAATCTCAAAACTACTAAAAAAGAGAGTGTGACAGTAACTAAATTAAATTAGTTAGTGTTAATTAAATCGAGATGTTGAAAAAATTGACCAACAAATGTTTCATGGAAGAAATATAGAAAAGTTTTCTGAAGTGAAATTTGAATAAATTTTCTGAAGTGCATAAAGTGAACAGTTTTGCTAATGACTTAATGAGTTTGCTTAAACACACATATACATATAGATATAGCCTTTTAAAAGTGTGGGGTCAGTAATTTTTTTTTTTTTTTTTTTAAGCAACAGCAAGGACACATTAAGAATAATTGTATTTATTTAAAAGTGCCAGTAAAGAGATTTATCATGTTACAAAAAAGATTTCAAATAAAGTTCTTTAGAAGTTATTATTCCATTTACATTTTTATTTCTATAAAAATAATGCATCATGGTTTCAACAAAAATGCAAAGCAACATTGATAATACTAAGAAATGTTTCTTGAGCAGCCAAATCAATATATTAGAATGATTTGTGAAGGATCATGTGACACTGAAGACTGGAGGATTGATGCTGAAAATTCAGCTTTGCCATCACAGGAGAAGAATTACACTTTAAATTACATTAAAATAGAAAACAGTTATTTTAAATTGTGATAATATTTCCCAATATTACTGTATGTTTGATCAAATAATTGCAGCCTTGGAGAGCAGTCTTTCAACAACAACAACAACAACAACAAAAACGTACCGACCCCAAACTTTTCAACGGCAGTGTAAATGACAAAAACGGAAAAAAAGAAGAATACTCTGT
Organism: Gila orcuttii; assembly: GCA_026230005.1. Taxonomy (NCBI): domain Eukaryota; kingdom Metazoa; phylum Chordata; class Actinopteri; order Cypriniformes; family Leuciscidae; genus Gila; species Gila orcuttii. The sequence continues at coordinate 39,895,832 of JAPDVR010000011.1, forward strand.
ATGTGAAACCAAAGTTCGCAGCACAAACCACAGTGTGCAAGTCCAATTTTCTGCTCAGTTTCTTTTTTGTATGGTTGTTTGCATGATCTTTTAAAGAAATGGCTTGACAAGCACAGTTTTCTTTCCTGTGCTGAGGTGTTTCCTATTTACACAGGAAGTTGGGGCGGAACATAACGAAGGGGTCCTTTTTTTAAATAGCCAATAGACTATTTAAAAGCATATAGATAGTTAGCATATAGATGACCTCAAAGCCAACCGATATGGATTAAAGCCTCAAAAAAACACTAGTCAGGGAACAGACATAGCAAACGGCACAATTATGAACAGACTTTTCACGCCTTCAAAAAAAGCAGATACTCATTCAATATTTGTCTGTTCAGATGTCAGTAGTTAAGAAAAATAAAAAGATTTGGGCCACATTCAGCCAAGGTGTGATCACTGCTCAAAGGTCTTATTAAACAGTCAACCGGCCTGTACAGTTCAATTATGATGTTATGTTATAATGTCATATTCTGCACAAGCATGTGAGGCTACAGTCAAATGCATCTCAAAGATATTACAAAAACGAGGTAGAAAAGCTCTGAAACGTATCGACTAATGTAACTAATGGAATGTATTAAAGTACCACGTTGTGCCTTAAGATCTTTCCTAACCTAAATAATTAGTCAATATTAAAAAGGTTAAATTCAACAGCAAGAACAGCTTTCATGTCCTCATGTTGAGTCATAAATGTAGTTCCCTCATTAGTCAACCCATCTGCAACATGTAAGTAGCAATTATGAGTCCTAAAAGTGCTTTTAAAGAAAGTGAAAAACCATGTGCAAGACGTTTAAACGAAGACCCTCTTCAATAACTCTCGTCACAGTTGCCTTGCTGGCCACTTTAAAACTGGACCCTGCAAAGTACACTTTAATGGACAAGCTCGAATCCACCTGCTTTCACTTTCTGTTATGGTCATAAATCTGAATAACTAAATAATAATAACCTGCACTTAAACATATTTGGAGTGCTTTTTAACTCAGATCGCCAAAAGTTTGGACTTTCATAAGAGCTAAATTTCCGTTAAACGCCATAAAAAAAATCTATATTCAAGAGGAAATAATCATACATTTTGGGTTCATTCGCATGCAATGTGAGGGATTAATGCATTACAACTCATCTAAAAGTTTGTTGGAAAAGCATGTTGTTTTGTTTGTTATGTTTAATTCATGTTACCAACATGGAGCCGAGCCAATGTCACCATATTGACTTTCAAATCGGTGATCTCTGAACTAACGTGAAATTGTGTAGTTGGAAAATGACAAGAGATTGATTTCCATAAGTCTCATAAGCACAACTGACTATGTAAATAGGGCTGATTTCTTTATGGGGGTGGGGGAAAATAGCTCGGCTCTCCATTTACATTATCAAATGACACAATTTACATTCATGTTTTCCATTTACTATCAATCAGTAACATACACAGTTTTACTAGCGGGTAAAACTGTTAGAAGCACTTTTCTAAAACGTTGTCTGGCCAAGCTAGTAGGAATAGACTTTGCAGAAGCTCCATTAAACTCACAATGCATCACAAAAGACTGACTAAAATATGTATTTCGCATCAAACATTGATGACAGAATTGAGACATTTAGATGCATATGTGCGTTAATGTTTGTTGAGCACTTGTTTCAAAGACAATATGCTAATAAGCACTAATACGGCATGTCATGTGCCGCAAACGGATGCTTTTTGTGACTGAAGGTCATGAACATATATGAACATTTACTGTAAACAACAGGGTTTGAACATAGACTGGCACTGTGACGTGGGCAGTGTCATGGTTTGTTTGTTTTGTTTACACATCACACAGGAAGTGAAGGCCGTGAGAGACATGGATCAAAAACAACTGTGGTGGTACACTATAGATAAACTGTGTACAGTATTCGAATTCAGATTAGCTAGAACTGACCCTGCGTACATGCTGACAGCATGCTGAAATTCATCTAAATTGTGAGCACTTTCCAACAGATGTGTTTTGCCTAGACAATTAAGTCACACTTAAACATATGAATGTCATTGCATTAGGTAAGAATTATATATTAAACCAAGTGGCATTTAAATATGAATATATATATATATATATATATATATATATATATATATGTATATGTATATGTATATGTATATATATATATATATATATATATATATATATATATATATATATATATATATATATATATATATATATATTAATATGCAAATAAATATATATATAATAAATGCTTTACCAAACAGTTAAATAAATAAGTGGAATTTATTTTAAAGAAATACATGCATAAATGCATTAGACTGGAATTAAATATAAAAAGCAATTTGTTAAATAAATAAAATATTAAATCTTAATAATAAATAATTGAATATTAAATCAAGTGGTAATTATTCTAAAGAAATACATAAAAGCATTTGATGGGAATTAAATATTGGCATTTGGTAAGTGGCATTTCTTTTAGATAAATTGCATTATGTAGGAATTAAATATTAAAACAACAGGCATTTATTTAAATTAATTAAATAAATGATAACATTTCATAAAAAAAAATGTTTGTTGGATTGTTTAAATTACATACAGCAGAATTGCTGTTCATATAGTAATTGAAGGGGGAAAAAACTAGAGGGGAACTGACTTTATACATTCACTAAAATGACTTTGGGATCAATTGGTTTAAAGTAATTACAAGAATGTCTCATAAAAAGTGCAGTTTTGAGTAGCGCATCTTTTGCTTCCAAATGCCACTTGGTTTAATATTTAGTAATCTGATGCAATGAAATTAATTGAGAAGTGTGGCCAGAGTGTCCAAATGCGTTTTCAGGCACACAAATACACGGTTAAAACCGTACCGTTCAGCATCCACAGGGCTGGACCACTGCACGCTCCTGCCTGCAGAACAGACAGCGGGTAGAAAGACTGGTGGACGAGAGCAGGCAGAGACGAGAGAAGGACATACAGGAAAAACATCAGTGAGAAATGAGGAAATCTACTGAAACTTTGAATCATCAGAGACTGGTGCTCCACATCCAGTTCCCAAAAAAAAACTGATGTGGATTTTGTGCTAATTATCCAGCGATATTGTGATAGCTTTATCTCCAGACAAATCAAATGGAGTTTTCTTTTCGGAGAAGAACAAGGTAACGAGGGAGGGCACACGGAGAGAGGTCACTTTGAAATTGTTCATTAACCGCTTCCGTCAAGTTTATTTTCGCTCCGTGTTTAAATAATATCGCGATACATTTTTAGCATCTTAAGAGGGCAAAATTCCCTTGATTAAACAAATAATAGCACATTTACGAAAACTGTAATTGGGTTCAAATTGATTCGAGCGTGTGCTCTAATTGCATTTAAACACTCTTCTTCCCTAACCCTGGATTCACAGCTTCTTAATTACTGGCCCTCAACACGCAAATCCCTCCGGCAGCAAGGTAGAAAAATAAAAATAGTGCAAGCTTTACGGCACATTGTTAAACTGACCTATAAACTTTTTTTTATTCAATATAAATGAAGGCCCAGTGGAGACTGGGAGGGTGAGGTGTTGAGGGAGTGCTACTAAACTCAGATTAGCCCAATCCCCTTCGGACTCCAATCCTGTCACTCATCTTTACCGACTTTCTCCCTCAAGTCCGTCCCCTGCTTTTTTAGCGCTGAGGGGTGGGAGAGGCAGAAATGTGTTTCCTGAGAGAGGTGGAGAAGGCACATCCTGATTAGAAGAACGGCGGACCGTCTGGCCAGCGCGGACGCCGCTGGTGTCTGTCTTGCAGAGGTAGCAAAAGTTGCGCGTGCCAACTCAAACAGGGCTTTCTTTCACACTGAGGGCCGGTGTGTGTGAGTGCGCACCCGTGGTGGCCTTCCTGAGGGCGAGCTGCAGCTGGAGCTCTCTGAATAAAGGTAACGGGCGAAAAGTCAAAGCTACTGTAAACTCTCCACCCTCCCCCGTCTTTCACCAGGACGTTCCGAATCAAAAGAAGAAATGACCCCACCTAAAAACATGAGCATTGTTTTTTTTCCCCTGCATTGCCTTCCCACGAATTACAAAGGAAAAAGTTTGTAAAGAGGGCAAGCACTCGCTTTATTCCCGGGCTTGTGATCGTGCCAAACAAAATGCCAGGAGAGAAAGTGACATTCAGTGTTGGTAAAAAAACACAAAAAAACAGCAGTTTAAAAGTGATTAGACTCTTTATTTCATTGTTATGAGCCTGACACCAGAGAGGAAACCAGAACAATCCATTCAACCATGTTTTCCTTTTTTTTCCCCTCCCTTTTTCTTGCTCTCTGAATTTAGAAACACTAATTAGTTTTGCTCTCATAAACCCAACCTGAAAATGGCCAATTAGATAGTGTGAAGTAGGAGACGTGCTGAAAAAACAAGTGCTTGAAGGGGGAGAAAAAAAAAGAAAAAAAAGACTAAAAACCTCATCATCCTTCAATTACAGCTTTACATGCGTCGCAACGAAGAAGAAAAAAATTTCACACTTTCCATGCGGAACATATGCAGGTTTGGCATTCGAGCCTTTTCAGACGGGAAAAGGCTACATGGACGTATGGCAACATAACAGTGTTATGTAAATGAAACACGATAATGCTTCATCTGTATTGGTTGTTACTCAAGTCTCTTGGGTTGTATTGAGGTCACCACACTAACCGAACCACCTGGCTAACCACAGCAGCAGCTGGGCTTTAGTGTAGCGACTAGCCTGACCAACGCGTTCCCCTAAACCACCTGCATTAATCTGATATACCAATTCCCCGTTTCAAGGGTACCTTCACGCAAATGACGCAAAAAAGGCTGCTTTTGTTTTCAAAAAGGGCTGTTTAGGTTTTCGTGCCAGGTGGCTTATTTTCATACAGAGGACGTCATAAAAAATTAATGATAAACTTGAGCAAAATTGTCTTCAGGAATTTTTGGGGCCGGTCCCCTGAGCTGACCCGGGCGAGTCTTTCATCAGTGTCAGAGCGAAGACTGATGGCCTGTCAAAAGAAAAGCCCACCTCCATTTCTGGCCGGCTCCTGGGCTGGGCAACGCGGCTAAAAAAAGGGGTTTGGGCGAAGCGGCGCTCAACGCTTTTTGCCGGGAATGAATTCTCAGATGCCGGGGTCGCTGCCAACGTCCTTGCAGCCAACGGCTGAGAGGGCAGCAGAGTTCATGCTAACTGCAGCTTGGACCTGCGCTGAACATCTGCTCATGAATGAGCCGGCCGCCTACTAAAAAAGTGCTGCAGCACTACGAGGGCCTGCTGATGAAAAATTCAACGCTCTCTTTCTCCTGGCACGCTTGTTTCGCGTCTATTCTCCTGAGCCCGACCCTGCGGAATCATATTAAGAGAATCTGCGAGCACACCGCAGAGTTTATCTGGAAGAACAGCTGGCGTTGAAAAAGGGATCTGCTGCTTCAAGAGAGCTCGGGGATTTTCGCACAGAGATCTTCCGTCACGTACACCGTTTGTCCTTGAAGAAGGGAGAAAAGGGTTAAACATCCAAGTAATATGCTGGAAGAGGTGGCTACATTTAGCAGATTACCGTAACTCGTGGAGTGACGATAATGAAGACCATGTGACAATTGAAAGGATGGACAGGATCAAACTGTGTTAACATCACGCATGATGGTTTTTTTTTTTATTCTTTCATGGCTTCTGCTTAAAACAAGACAAATTTCCAATGATGTAAAAAAAACTGACAAAGAAAGTCATGTTTTGCTTATTGGGTACCTGGCAATATAGCTAAAAGTCTTTTGCTGGCATTCAATATACTGTATAATCTCGATATTTATTCATTTGCTTAACCCTCTGGGGACGGATTGGGCGGTACCGCCCAAAATGGCATACTTTTACAAATGTGTAATTATCTTAAAAACTATTAATGATAGAGAGGTGCGGTCTTTTTTGCCGTCTTCCTCAGATTCCGCTGAAAACAGTGATAACAAACTTACCCGACTTGTATACACACTTCCTTGTTGCACAATACCACTACGTCAAAGGCCAATGAAATCGATGTTGTTTGGCAGATTCACGAGCAACAACCAATGGAAAAATTGCCGATGGAGGAATATTTTTCTTACCCAATCAGAGGAAGGTTACCATGACGAATTCTAGCAAATCGGAGGACTCTGTAGCCTTGTAAGGGGTGATATACTATTACGCAAACAGCGTTGAGTGGCAGAGACGACAGAAAGCGAACGGACGCACTGTCGAGTATAAACAAGGCTTTACGGAGCGAGAGTGCACAGAGATATGAGAGAGAGACAGAACAATTATAATATATTTATATATACAATTATAGCATTCTTTATTGTTTTAGCACTTTTATGATGGCAAGCAGTAAAAGATTTACGGTGGAACAAGCTCTGGAACAATTACTGGAGAGTGACGAGGAGAAAGCATTGCTTAGAAAATTCTAAGAAAAACGCCTGGGACTATTTGTAAATAAAGTTAAATTTTTCATTGTTCTTTACACATTTTATTTAACAATTACACATGTCTGTCAAGCAAAGGCTTTGACAAATATATTTTTTGTTCAAAAACTGTTCACTATTGTTGTGTGATGTGTGATTTTCAGAAATAAATGCCAAAAATCGAATTTCCGTTTTTGAAATTCTCTAGTTTATTGTACATTTTCACTCATACTTCCTTTATAAACATATTACATGCGTGCCTATGTTAGCTTAGGGTCTTCTGCATCCATAGGTACCAAACACATAGTGTTCCATCTCCATTACATATAGTTTATAACCCCAAATGTAAAAATAGAGAAAACGGACCAAAAAGAGCTTAGTCCCCAGAGGGTTAAACAGCTTACAATGGTGATTTTCTTCATATTTTTTTGTCTCCTGGATAACATTAAATTATAGCCTCGACCATAACTTGGACAAGTACATTTAAAATGGTTAATGCTCAAAGCACAATAAAGTCAAGTTAAAAAATCAATGCATATGTCTAGATTGTATTCCACTAAATGAAAACAATGTCATTTAATCATTTTCCTTTAAATCAAATTTAACAATAAATATCAATAGCGAGCAATATTTTCCTACTTATAGGCTATTTGTACTAATAAAAGAAGCAAATTAAAAATGAAAGCCAATCAAATGCACAACTTCAGTGAACATTTCTGAGAGATGATGCAAATTAATTGTTGAAGTTTGACTTGATTCATTAAATTAGATAAAGCCAGGTTTGTTAAAACACTTATAAAACGTCTTATTGCTCTTATAATCTACAGCCACAAGAGAAACATTATAACAAAATCAGTCTCTTTAGGTTTATTTAAGAAATGTTATGTCCACCGTACATTAAAATCACTGATATATACAATGTATCATTATATTAACAGAAGCAAAATTCCCAGGTCAAAGTCTAGATGTTGCAAAAGGACAAAAAAGCCACAGAAGAATGACTGACTTTAAAGACAAACTGTCCTGCAACTACATCACTGTGCCCTCTCCCCAACACTGCAATTTCCAAGTATAGATAATCATAGTCTCCACTTTACTTGTAAAGTCCAGCTAAATATTTGATTTGCACAATCAACCAAGCCATTAGACCTACAGGAGAGTCAGAGGTTTTCTTTGGAAACATATCCTCACATATAAATATGTACTGTAATAGCAGGAATTTAAGGAAGTGGTCAAACTGAAATAACCGATTACCTCACATTCAGTAATTTCGCCTCTGTCTCGAGCCAGGATAGGTTCAGCTTAGTGAGCCATAAACATTATGTTTGTGTATAGTGTGCCGTGGTAAAATGCGGAACGGAGCCTACAATGTTTGGTTTCCATGTTTGCAGATGGTTCCATGCGCCTTTTATAGGCATCAGGTAAAAAATTGGGGAAGCATTAAAATAGGTATTACACATTATTTGTTTCCGATTGGAACATTCCGACTTCCTTGAAAGACTGGAGAACAAAAATTGCAACATTTGTCATACAGTAATGCTGGTCGTGCTTTTAATATGCAAATAGTCTGGCTTTTTTTGTGCACAGCTGTGATTTTTGTCATGCACCTTAAGATCAGTTTCCACCAAAAAGCCCCTTTTAGTACAACATCTGATGTTTTCACAAAAAATAATGTGACGTCACATAGGTCTGATGTGCTTACAAGACCACAATGTGTTACCAAATACACCTGCTAGACAAAACTATATTCTCCAAAATAGAATTTTATTTATAATTTTCTGAATAAAATGAATGCAATTACCCATGCAAATCTTTCCAAAATACACAAAAAAAGTGTTTGACTGATTGTCAGTCCACTGTTAAAAGGAAAGTTCACACCAAAAATAAAATTCTGTCATTGTTTACTCAGTAAAAAACGATTTTTCAAAGTTGTGAATAAAACAAAGCATTACAGTATGTTTTACAAGAAAATACTACTTCAGTCTTTTTGCCTCAAAATTTCACATTTAATTCAATGCCGTTTACTAGCAATTTCTAAGTGAAATAGTTTCAAATTAATTCCTACAGCAATTTTTTTTTTGTCATTCCAAACATGTATCCTTTCTTCAGTGAATCACTAAAGAATATATTGTATTTTGTCCAAATAATAAAAGAAGAAAGAAAGTCATGCAAGTTTGGAACAACATGAGTGTTATTAAATGAACTCTCTCTTTAAATGGCTGCTAAGATGTACTGAGCAGTTGTTATTGCATTGCTATGTGGTTACAATGTCAAAAGAAGCTTTTATTTGCATGCCTCCATCTTTTCTCTGTGTGTCTGAGAAGTTTGCAACTTTAAGACCACAATATGGCTGGCTACAGCCTTCAAAAACATTTTAATATAAAACAACTGGCATACAAATTCAATATTATTGTGTTATTAAAAGTCAGCACTGAGGTAAACGTTCAATAAGCCATCCTATCAGATCGAGAACTGTGTTTTATCTTTTTAATACATCTAAATGTGTCAGTAGTAGGGAGCGAGAGAGAGGGAAAAATTGGTAAATATGACTGCTTAAATTTAATGCAAACATTGTTGACACATAATGTAATTTAAGTTGGGTAGTGTGAATGAAAGCCCAGCAGGGGTAATAATACCCTCCTAATGAGAATCCTCGTTCGCTGTAGACCTTGCTGAGATAGCCATAATGCATGGCTTTTTTAATAAAATAATTGTTACAGTTATTAAAGATGAATCTCATCAGAAGCAGGATGACAAAATAATTAATTACCAAAAGCATGGCTTTAAATAGCTGCAAATTAAATTTCATACAGAAAATATGCCAGTAGATGAATGGGATCGTTATTTCATAAATATTGGATTCAGAGTGCCCTTGGAAGACCAAAAAAAAAAAAAAAACACATCTGAACATCCATTTAAAAAGTTCACTGTGAAACACAGTTAATAAATGACTCTAAACCACAAATAATTCTTACCACATATGTTAATTTGACAAAGGAAGAAGAAGAAAAAAGCAGCAATGTTAATCGAGTTTAAAGGGACACCAGGCAGGAATCCCGTTTTTGTCAAACAGCGACCCCTAGAGTCGCTGTGGAGTACTTGTATTTCACGTTACTGTCGTAAATTTCTTTTGCCAAGTGTGTCAGAGGTTCTGGGTTCTAATCCGTACTAGTAGTATAGTTTATTTTCCTCATCAAAACCGATTGTTTATTAGTGGTTGTATTTCAAGCAGGGACACGTTTTTTGTGCATTAGGTTTTGTGATTTCACCGTAACAAATATAGAGTCTCTCCTCAACGGATTGAGGCGCGCGTTTGTGTGAAGACTGTGCGCGTCACAACAGAACACTCTATCCGCGCCACTGATCGCAGCGGCAAAAAGCACTTTGGTCACTTGATTTCAAAAACAACACATTTCAGATCGCCTCTTATTTAACAAACGAACGAAATGAATGCTCTACTAGAATTACCTGGAGATGTTTTATTTTTTTTGTATGGGTAACTTACATCCGTGCCGCGAGATGTTTCAATGGGGACATATAACACCCGCAAATTACGCTCGTGTCTGACTCCTCGCTCGGTCAGTCTGCCGTTTCCTCTTTCTCTGTTCCTCCGACAATGCTTTCGGCATCTTATATGCCGGCTCAGCCATGACGATAGTGTGACAAACTCGATCCCTCTCTACCTTCCTGGATGGGGGCGTGTATGTGTGCAGTGCCGTAAAGGAATATGTTACATCGCGAGAGCTGATATCACGCGATACTTCCTGAGGCTGAGGCCGGCGGCCCGCCGCACCAAAGTTGCAAGTGAGATTTTTCCGCTCACAGGCACCAGGGGGGTGCGAGAAGGCCACCATTCAACCCGAAAGAAGTCATATAACCATTTCAATAACTCTGAAGCTGTTCAGTTAAGATAAAAAAACTGCATAGAATCCCTTTAAAGGTCCGGGTCGGCGCGATCTAAGGTTTGATAACGGGGTGCTTAATACGGATACCACCAACATATAATTACTCAGATTATTTAGAGTTTCTGCTGTTTACTGAAGGCGTAGAAACTTCCCAGCAAGCACTTGGCATCTCCTGTCCTCTCTAACACACACACACACACACAAACACACTCACACACAGCAGGATGTAAAGAGGAAAGCTTTATTAAGATCCTGCAGCCATAAAAGAGTAGGGTGACTAACCAGCTGCATTAGCGTCTAAAAGCCAAAGTTATTTAAACCCAATAAAACACTAATACATTGTTTGAGTGGAAGTTACAGTGAAGTTATCTTCACCTTAATAACATCACGGCCAGCTTGATGTTGTTTAGATCAATAAAGCCCATTACAGGAACAGGCCTCAACATAGATAACAGTGCTCAAGCGCAGTGATATAACACTCTATGGCATCTCAAAGAAGAAAGGAACCTTCTATTAAATAAAGAGGCCATTGGAAGGCCAATCGTAAGGCTATGGTAATCTGATAAGAGGTGAGCGTGAGTGTTTTTAATACATGCTGCATTTGAATACACTGGGACGGTGGTTTGTGGGAGCCGTGTCGATGGTGAAGTGAGGTGGCATCTGTTAAGATTACGACCCTTCTTGGCCCCATCAGGCCTCCCCAATCTTATTCTGTCGGATATTCTCTGTCTAAGCTTGAACTCTACCACAATATTAGTAAATGGACAGACATTTCAGTCTGACTAAGCTTTGCATTTCCCCAAACTTTGTTCCATTTGCAAAATGTACAAAACTTTGGAACATAAAAGAAGATATTTTGAGAAAAGATAGTTTTGTTAATCATAAATAGACAATAATATGAAATAAAATATATCTATATTCAATACTACAATATAGATAATACTCTATATTTTATAATATATTTTTAAATCATTATGTTAAGTATACCTTCTGGTGATGGATTTTTTTCAAAGATTTTGAACAGCTCTACAGTATTTTCAGAATATTGAGGAAAAACATAACTTATGGTTCAACCCATAGCTTGAGTCTGGGGGCGGGACCACTTGACAGACTGACCAATAGAAGATATGGGGGAGTGTTCTGCCAATTTGTTTGGAAACAATTTTTCACAGTTATATTTGGTGCCGCTACAGTGACATGGAAATCACACAAAGCAGTTTTAAGTTTACGGAAACAATTACCACCTCAGTTAAAAAATAAAAAGGTAATTGTAATATAACATTTTAAAAGTAGACTATGTAACTTTTGGCCCTCTAGCGTTAAAAAAAACTGCAAGCATTTTGCGGAATAAAATCGTTTTGGTTGTGCTTCGGTGTGTCTGTGCGGATGAATATGGTGAACCTACTGCTCATAAAACATTCACTACTAGGCTTAAGAAATATAACCAATTTAGATGGAAAGGATCTCAAGCTGACTAGCTGAAGACGTTACTGTAGCTATACCCATCAATTCTTTCCCCACCAGTGAATTAAAAAAAAAAGCCAACACCCTAATTTTTTATAATTTTCACAATTTAATGGCCCCCAGAATCATTCGTTTTTTGAGTATCTTAATACCGAACATGCAATTTCTCAAAAGAAATAACAGAGCCTATGTTTTGTAAAAAAAATATAAAATAATAATAAATAAATAAATATGCTTGTTTCAGCTTCTTTTTTTTGGCCTGTGTTTTGATCCCGGGATTCTTTACTCTTTCAGAAGATGCGTAATTGCGCCCCCTACCGTATAACATTGAAAAAACGGAAAGTCCGAAAATTTCGTCAATGGCGGGGAAAGAGTTAATATCACGTAATTCCTTGAAAATAAATTCCAGCAGAGTGCTACAACAATCATAATGAAATCACCCTCAACAAAAATGCTTTACAATTAAATATGATAGAGAGCTACACATGTGATTTATCAGTTCAATAAAATACTTTACTCAACTGTTCAGTAATAAAAATGCCATCTCCATATTGCTTTCACAACATTTCATATCCCTCAGTTCTCGGCATCTCCAAAAAGCCAAGCCAATGTTGATTCTCGTTTTATTACGAGCTCTGTCGCGTTATCTTTTTGCCAGCAGACTCGCCTCTATTCTGCATTTATTTTAACAGGCGATTCCCCGGAGATTCAAGATTTAGCTGCTCCATGTCAATCTTTCTCACTCACTGTGGCAACTAACCTACACCACTCCCACATACTGTACGTCAAAGTACCCGAAGCAACTGTTCTCCATTTACGGATATGACGAGACATGGACGATATATGTACGATATTTCCCGTGACAACAATCTCACTAGGTCTATAATATAAACCCTTATATTAGGGCTGGCTTACCATAATGAATCAGGGTGAGACAAAAACATGTTTTGGAACAAGAACTGAAGATGTATTGACTTATTTAAAATGTTCATTTTAAACAACAACAAAAAAAAAAAGTTACCTAAGTGACAGTTTACCATCACATTGTGAGATTTCACAGAAATAGTCACAATTTTTTTTTTACTCCCGAGGCAGAAACAACTGTCCATATGATTTCTCATAGTTATACAGAATGTGAGGGTTTGCCATTTGAATGAGGGCCTATGTTTCTGTGCTAGTCCACCAGGTGATGCTCTGACATCTCACCGTAACATCTGACGCCTGATAACATAAGAACACCCACACATAACCAAGACAAAAATTTCAACAGACATAAAACCAAATAAATTCCTTTGTATTGCATACACAATACCAAAATATCTACCATACCGATGTGGTGCAGTAATAGACGATAATGCTATCATCGCAGGAATGGTACAACAATGATATTCACCTTGCACTAATGCTGAATTCAAACAGTCCTGGCCAGGACAGTCTGTTCTGTGCAAAGAAAACCAAGCGAATCAACTTTTTTTTCGTTGTTGTTGTTTACCCAATTCTAGTTATCAAGCTTGACTCCAGACAGCCTTTCAGAACACTGTTTCGGTGTGGTCAACAGACAGGAAGCGATGATAAGCATAAATGGTTTTGAAAGGGAGAACGAGACAATTTGTGTGTATGTGAGGGTTCATAACAGTGTGTTTTTTCTGGTGAGAGGTGCAAACTCAGGCCTGAGGATTGCAGGTCTGACAGACACCCTTACACAAAACCACAGGCAAGACTGTTTTGATGTTACCTCCCACACCACACGCTGTGTGATAAGAAGAAAAAAGGAAAAAAGATCTGTAACACAGGGTTGAAAAGTCCCTTCATGGGGGTTTCACTGCTGCGTGTTTCAGAAGAAAGGGCCCTTCGGCACAGCGCAACAATAAATATGCTGCGTGATCTTGGTGTAAGGTCTACCAAACGTGACTGTTTTCAGTCTGTCTTCGTAAACTCTCACACTATAGTTAGCATATTAAACGCATCATCAAGGTAACACACAACACTAAAAAAAAAAAAAAAAAAATGCATAAAATGTAACAAAGCAAGCTAATGTACATCGCCAATAAGAAAAAGGAGAAGAAACAAGACTATTTAAAGGGGAACTCGGGAACTCGGCAACTCTAGCTATTTCTTCGCTGATTTTCACTTTTGTTGTCGCATGTTTTCTCAGCGAGCTCCCCCTACAGCTTTGGGGCGTATATTTCACAACAATGTCGTAAAAAACTCACTTGCGGCACCCTCCTCCCCCTTTCTACCGCTGCTCATGTCCATTTGTTATTATTGGAGCCGGCCAACTATATCGTGTGGAGCTATGTCTACCGAGGTGGGTAATACATCATACACATTGAGGGTGGCGTGTGTGTTTATGTCGAATTGCCGTAAAGCAGTTTGTGTTTCTTGCTCGTTCTCGCTTCTCACGAGACTTCCTATTTCCAACTTACCAGGACGTTAGTCCCCATGTTGCAAGGTTGGTTTTCCGCCTAGGAACGCTGGGGGGAGCGGGGAAAGTCACCATTCTCACCAGAACAGGTTATTAAACCATCCAAATGATTTCTAAATGGTTTTATTAAGTTGAAATAGATAATTCCCCTTTAATTAAAAAATATAATCATATGTGATGACACGCACCTCTTGGAATGTCCTGTTAGTTTTTTTCAAGGTAAATTATATGGTAAAAAGTTTTTACTAGCAAAAACCATCAATTTGACAGTATTTTATGGTGAAATTACATAACGCAAATGTTAAAGGGATAGTTCACCCAAAAATGAAAATGTTGTCATCATTTACTCACCCTCATGTTATTCCAAACCTGTGTGAGTTTCTTTCTTCTGCTGAATACAAATGATGATACTTTGAAGAATATGGGTAACCAATGAGTTGATGGGCCCCATTGACTGACAATGGTATGAAAAGAAAAAAATACTACGGAAGTCAATGGGGCCCATCAACTGTTTGGTTACTCATATTCTTCAAAGTATCTTCTTTTGTGTTAAGCAGAAGAAAGAAACTCATACAGGTTTGGAAAAATTTTTTGGTGAACTATCCCTTAAAACCATTTATAGGTTTTCACCATATATGGCAAGCTAACATGCAGTTTTGTCTGACAAAAAACGACAACAACGATTTATTTAAAGCTGAAAATACAGGTTTAGTTGAGTTTAAACCTATTCAGGTGAGCATTGACTGCATCTGGGTGTCTGTGACTGAAATTTCCCCCTGCATCTTTCTGCTTTTGTTTTTCCGTTAGCAAAATGTGACCCCACTAAAAGCCACAAAACGTCAGGGCATTCCAAGATCGGTGCCATGTCTCTTCGTTGTGGTATGACTGGGCTGCCCACATATTGATTTACGCAACCCGAATTACCTTTCTGCCGTCCCGGGGGACGACCAAAAATCTCTGTGCAAATTTGCTCAGCCACTCCGCTTGCAGAGGAAGAGTCTGTAACTTGAGATCGAGCTGGTCCAAATGGATTCCTGTGAAGGTGACGATAGAGAATAATATCTCCGCAGAGATGATCGTTTTTGACAGTGTAATATTACTGGACGATAAATATACAGCGCTGAGGAGGCAAAAAAAAAAAAAAAGAAAAGAGAGAGGAAAGCTGCCGCCAGCTAAGCACGAAAGCATAAATAAGGTCTTTTACCTTCGTCAGTTATCCGTCTTTTGACACGCAAGCTGAGCACACTGTAATTAACACGGAAAGAGATAATGGGGTCTCTACCCGCTGATCAATCTGCCATATAGATCATCCGTCTCTTTTACAATGCCACGTTAACATTATTTTAAAAAAGGAGTGAGAAAAAAAATTCAGCCACAGATATAAAAGCTACTGTAGCTTCATACTGTCTATGGGTTTATTGACATGGCTGTTTACACCATGTTCACAAAAGAGGCGCTCTTTTCTGCATACAGCACATAAATAAATACATCAATGCAAAATGGTGTGGTCCGTAAGACTGTATTGACTGACTATTGGGTCTATTAGATAATGGACTCAAAAACAAAGATGTGAATTGTGTTTACAAGAGACTAAACTAAAGTACCACAGGACAGAGATACTACAACTCTACTCAGGAAGCATAAGCTGTAGTGTTTTGTGTGTGTGTGTGTGTGTGTGTGTGTGTGTCTGTAACCCAACCGGGAGATAAACAGGTCTGTTGTTTGTTTGTATTTCTCAGCTCTGCACATGTTTGTCAGGTCTAGATCCACTTTCACAGATTTACTGCTCCTGTCCCCTCTGGCCTAGTGTACACTAGTGTTCTCAGAGACCGCTTTAATGGACAGATTCCTGTTCCTGCTCTCCAGGGGACAGGCACAAACACGTCAGCTACATGAAGCTCTAGTCGAGCCGTAGCCTAGTGGTTAGCGCACATGCTCTGACACTTCGGGTTTGTAAGTTTGAGCCTTGCTGGTGTAATTTTGCATGCTGTTGTCCCTTTTCTTTGCATTACTTCCCAGTGTACCATTCAAAATAAATTATATTAATTAACTGTTATGATATTTTATTAATTAGAATTACATTACCACTCAAAAGCTGGGGTCAGTAAAACCTTTTAATGTTTTTGAAAGTCTCAAATGATCCCTATGGCTTTTATCAAAAATACAGTAAAAACTGAAATATTGTAAAATATTATTATGATTGGAAATAACAGTTTTGTATTTTAATATGTTTTAAATTTGAATTTATTTCTGTGAAGACAAAGCTGAATTTTCAGCATCATTACTCAAGTCTTCAGTGTCACATGGTCCTTAAAAAATCATTCTAATATGCTGATTTGGCGTTCAAGAAATATTTCTTATTATTATCAATGGTGAAAACAGTTGTGCATTTTTTACAGATACTTTTATATAGTATTTTTTAACAGAGTTCAAAAGTTCAGCAATTATTTGAAATATGCATTTAATAATGTAAAAGTCTTTAATGTAACTTCAATTTAATCAATTTAATGCATGATCAATTTAATGCATATTGCTGAATAAAGTATTAATTTCTTTGAAAAAAAGTTTGCTGAACTCAAACCTTTGAAAGACAGTGTATAGACAAAAAATATTATAAAACAGAGAGTTATAAATGGATAGGAAAAAATCATATTTTACTTCAATGTACAGTATGCCCAGTGTGGACCAAGGAGTTCCTGATTTAAATCAGTCTGACGAATCCTTCACTGAATGAACTCACTAAATCAGACAAAGCTCTTGTGAATCAGCTTCTTACTCACTTGCTAAAAAAAACATCAATTTGTAATAGTAATTCTTTTTTCTTATTTTTTATTTTATTTTTTTACTATTTTTGGTCGCATAAAGAAAATCTTACTGACCACAAACTTTTGAACTTTTGTGTACATGTTAGGGGTCGACCGATTATCGGCCTGGCCAATTATCGGCGCCGATATTGAGCATTTTTATGGTTATCGGTATCGGCCATTTTCAAAACCGATTTGCCGATAAAATAATTTTATTTTGAAATGCGCTATATTTGGCTCTAACGCAGGCACCTCTGTCAGAACTCACCACTCTGTAGCCTAGACCAATGTCCCGCACATCTGATTTGTTGGGAGTCACGAGTCCGGCCAATCAGCACGAAAGCTGAGGCACTGAAAGTGTTGCACTCTCACACCGAGAGAACTCGCTGACTGGAGCTGCTTCACTGATCACGCATCGGTCTCTCAAAGTTAAGACAGCAGCAGACTTTGCTGAAGTAGCAATACTTTACTACACTGAAGTTGCAAAACACCTCAATATAACAGGGTCCTGTGATTTCCGCGATGCAGAAAACACGGAAGGAATCGCGGAATCCAGTCATAAAAACGGAATTTACTGTATAAAGCGGATCGTCACGGAATTTGTCAACTTCTTGATGAATTAATAAAATAACAGGTCAGTACAAATCAAATCGAATGTCAAACCGCAAACCGTTATTTAAATATGAATCCTGCGTGTCTCTAAATGAATGGCGCAGACGCGTGATCATTACCACACACACACACACACACACACACACACACACACACAGGAGCACGCGTGACGCTTGCGCTGTTTTCGAGATGGTTCTCACTGCGGAACATGAAATCCACGGGGAGGAGTCGGATCCAGATCCGACTCCTCCCACCTTACATACACCTAAACCTACCCAACTCCGCCCCCTGATCCCTAAACCCACCCCTAGTCCCTAAACCCAACCCTAATCCTACCCATCTCCACCCCATGGATCTTGATCCGACTCCTCCCCATGGATCTCATGTACTGCATTGAGGTGCTACTGCTGTTTTCAGCCTCAGCCGCATCATTATATGAGGACATGATTGCATAAACATCATCTCCAGAGCCGCTTAGTCACTTCATGAGCTTTTTAATGCTTCAACTGAGAAAAGTTATCGTCATATCCATAGGGTCATATCATAAACACACAGAAACTCAAAGATCTCAACGGCAACCCGTCAAAATAAAAGTTCGGTTTTTCATAGGGCCCTAAAAATGTAATTTGTGTTAAACTGTAAATAAATTGAATTGTATGATAATTTCAATTAATTAGAAATGCTTTTTTTATTACTATAATTTAATTTTACCATTAAAATAGCCTTTAAGTTTTACAAAATGTTTACAGAATGCTGCTGGGTGCTCCCTGAATTTTTTTTATAGTTATTATTATTAATAATGTTATTAATAATGTTAAAAGATATGTTTAAAATCATTTAAAGAAAGTTTTTGTAAAAACCCTTTGTTATTCTTAATTTTGAAATTAACTTACATTTTTACACCAGACATAGGCTATATCGGTTCAAAATATCAGTTATCGGTCTACTTGATCTGTAATAATCGGTATCGGCATCGGCCCTGAAAATCACATATCGGTCGACCCCTAGTACATGTATATGAAAAAAAATACTCAGTAGGAAATACTGCATCCAATTAAATCCACAAAAATATGGCAAATTAGGTGCTATATCAAACAGTGAACATCATCCACTACAGAAAGTAGTTTAACAAGGACAAATCATAACACCTTGAATCAAAATACCATATCTCCTTAATAAAGCTTTCATGATGTTCAATGTATTCATCATTACCCAAAGTCTGCTCTCTCAGCTCAAACTTCACAGAATTTGTCATTAGTGCAAGGCTAAACGGTCAGTGCGCCACTTCTCCTATTTAGACAAGCGATCCGTGAATAAAAAGTAGATCTGATGTCTCATTGCATTTTTAGGCCTCATTAAGGCCATTAACCTTATATGATTAGATGGAAAATTTTAATGTCAAAGAACAAGTCACTTGATTTCCCATTGCATTTTCACAAATAGATTTCACAGCCTTTCTCCTAAAAAAAAAAAAAAAAAAGAAAACTCACTTTTCTCCTTTTCTAAGAAAAAAAAAAAAACACTGATATCTCTAATGTAAGATGACAAAGAAGTTGAAATTGTCCCATAAACAGGAACATGACGAAGGAAGTGTATCTGATTTACATCGGCCTGTTGATTGTTTCTGGGGTTTGTGGAGGACGTCCACCTCAAATGACTATGAGCGTCACATGCTAATCGCTGATTCAATGCTATACAGCAGTGGTAGGATGTTTAATTCTTCTTGTGGGACTGCGTTTGGTTCACTGCGGTGACTAGAAAGGTAAAGGGCCCAAAAAACCCAACACATGACCTTTCTACATATCTGAGACAATTAAACACCCCCCACACACACACACCCTCGACTGTCCTTCATCCTCCGCTCTCTTTCCCAGTGACCTGCGCTAACCTGTTCTCATCTCTCTTCACCCAGACAGGAAACAGCGTTGAGGGTGTGCTGGTGGATCCAGCTCAGAATCTAGACCAGCTTCACAATACAGGCCACCACCCCGAGCTCCTGCCTGCCCCCAGCAGACCGAAGCAGGGGGGGCACATCCTGTGTGAAACCGCATTCTAAACTAGCATCACACTGTAAATAAATGCTTTCTCTTTTATTTGCTCTTTCTCTCTCTCGCTCACTCTCTCTCTCTCTCTCTACTTCCGTCAACTGTCACAGCCTGTGCCTCCAATCACCTTCGAGTCCAAACAGGAAAGTGAAAAGAGAGGGGAGAGATAGGAGATATGGGCGTTAATTTGCTGCTCACTGCAAGTTGCTCTGGTGTTTCCTATAAACACACGCACACACACGCACACACGCACGCACGCACGCACGCACACACGCACGCACACACACTGGGCCAGCTGCCTGGGACTCCATCCCAGACTTGTGTTCTTTTCCTGATACTCAACGTTACGACATCGGCCCACCGCCGGCCAGCGAAACAGGAAGTTAGGAAGCTAGGTGTAACAAAGCTTTTGTGAAGGCGGAGAAGGGACAGTGAATAAGACTGAATAAACTCCACTAAAGCAGTCATTAATATCAGACTGATTTGCGGTTATATTGCAGAGCTAATCTAACAGAGAAAGTCACAAATGAGATCTCTCAAATATCTCAATTGTTACTCCTACAAAGCAATGAGGTTAAAAGGAGAGGAACTGAAGATGTTTGCCTTGCTGATTTTTCTCTTGAGAAAAAGACTAATATTCGACCTGTCGCAAGAGTTCAGCAGAGATCTCAACACTCTTAAAATGAAAGGTTCCAAAAGGAGGTTATCATCGCAATGAATAGAACAGTACATTTAACAGTTTTTCACAGAACCATTTTTTCTTAGTGTTAAGAACATTAATAATCTAAAGATACTTTTTCCACAATAATGTTATTGCAACCATAGATTTCAATAAAGAACCTTTTTTAAGAGTGAATGTCTCAAAATATGCTCAAGATACAATCTAGTAAGTCTGTAATACGTCTGTAATCAAAAGTCACAGATTTCAATGCTGTGATCTCAAACATTTCTTATCAAATTGAAAATTGAGCTGAGCCATCAACCTCTATAATTGTCCCTTGTTTCTATTTAAAATCCCCCCAATAAATTGAAGGTGAAACATTGTTTAAATTTGAATAAATGGAGCCTCTTACTGCATGGCAACAATGGCCACGTACACACTACAGCTAAATTCGGTTGTCACTTCACCTTTTAGTGCTTAATCCCATTCTGTCCACACACAGTTCAGTATTTTATGGGAGTGACAACCGCATTCCACAACTGAATTAACTCCTGAAAAATGTAGGTAGAGAACCGTATTTACAAAAAATCAACAGAAACCTTATGGAACCATACTGAACAACTAGTTGTTAATGACATACGATGAGAGATACATCTCTCATGCATGTTAAAATACATATTTTAATGTGCATGTATCTCTTGTCTATATGTGCGGTGCAAGAAATCACTGGGAAAGCGCTAAGAGCCTGACTCATTCGTGTTGATAATTTAGGGGACTCACTCTCGCTTTTAAATGCGGTTTTCACTCTTGAGACTTTACAGTGTGTGCGTGGCAAAAAAGCTCATTTGTGTCTGTTTTTATTTAGGGAAAACCTCTGAAACCAAGTCATTACTTGAAGTTCTCAGTTATGTTTCATTTACGTCTCCTGAGATATTAAAGACCTTTCTTTCCTGTTTATCTAGAAAGAAAAAAATATTTGTGTGAAAATGCATGACTAACTTACTGATTCAGCACTGACCTTTTCAAAGAAATGACACATATTCAAAAACGACCATAAGCAGATTTATTTATCAAATAAAATCTTATTACAGAGAAGTGAATTAAGAGAAATATGACAGGATGGGAAACAAACTTGCTGCAACTACAAGGACGTGCAACAAAGGTGTTCATAAAATCAGCCCTGAGTGAGGTGGACACATCCAGCATCGAGACCCCTGCATTAGCCTGCGGTGTGTGTTACACAGAGGCAATTAAGGCAGGCTACTGATCAAATGAACTTTTTAGTGTGTGTGTGCTGTGTTAAGTTGTGAAGCGGGCCGTATGTTGAGCCACTGCTAAATGAGTGTTGAGTTTCAGTTGCCCGGTCAGAGGGCTGTAGGCCCAATGTAAATGCATGCGTGTGTGTCCGGCCCTGTGGATGGCAGTCAATGACCAGATGCTTGGAAAAACATCACACAGTACTTGCATTTCCATGCCCGTCGGGGTGGTCTTGAACTGTGTGTGGGGGGCTGCTAGGCTGTTGTTAATTGCACAGCCACAAATATGCAACTGGCCAAAACATGATTCAATCTGTACTCAATTCACTAAACAGCATTTTTCTGCTTGACTGACTGATGGACAATGGTACAATTACAATGATTTGCTTAATCTATCTGTCAAACCAATCACAGAGGATAATTTTATTGCTCAAGAGACTTGGAGTTACTCTTCAAAGTTCAACTTTGTCTCAAATGTTCCTCCATGAATGTAATTGTCATACTGTAAGTGTATAGAGCTAAAATATTAAAGTCGATTGAATAGGTCAGATAACGTGATTGTGGGAGAATTTTATGAGAATTTTTAAGATCATATTGGAATCTCTGACTTTTTGTACAGCATGGATTGAAACTCTAGAGCAGTAGTTCTCAACAAGGGGAAGAGTTCTCAGGATGACATAAATTGATTAATTAATTTAATATATTAACAATCACCAGTTTCTGTTAAAAGAAAAGTTTGGAAAAAAGCATTTTGTCATAATTCCATTGAATATTGTGTTGGACAATGGAGTAAAAAAAGGTTGAGAATCACTGCTCTAAAGCAGATAATGTACATGTAATACTTCTGGGGTGTTTATTAGGAGAAAATTCTGACAATCAAGAGTCAAGTCACTTTCCATTTAATCTAACTACTGTGAATGAGAAATAAAGAGATGTTATAGAAATCTCATTCGTTATTTCGCTTTACTATAGGATGAAATTTGCTTTTGATGAGCATCAAGGTCCAATTTAATATTTCTCTCTATCACTTTACAATCAGATGAACAAAGAAAATCATTGTCAGCAAAGTGAGATGTTAATCACTGATGGTGAGAATATGTGGAGATGTCTTGGGCTAGTCCAACTCAAATGCAGGGGTATGCTGAGATTGTGCAAAGTTTATTACCCAGAAAAGATGATAAAGAAATGGTAGCATCTGTTTTATTGTTGCTTCAAATTAACCTTCAACTCTGGATAAAAAAACAGTTGGGTGACCTCTCTATTTTGTGAGATATTATTCATGCCTCCCTACATACACACACACACACACATACACACACACACACGCATAGTGCATCACTCTGCATAGTGAAATGTCAGAGACACAAAGGGGCATACCAACACACACAAGTTACAATAAATTATGGTGAGAAATTACAGTATGTGATGCATTTTAGTAACTAGTTACTAAACAAAAAAATGAGAAATGTAGTAACTAACTCTTTACATTTTCTGAAGAGAATGAGAGTTGTGTTTTCCAACATGAGTGGTTGCTAGGTAGTTACTAGAGGTGTAACAGTTCAAATAACTCAAGGTTTAGTTTTTATCGCGAGGGTCATGTTCATGGTTTCGGTACGGTTCGATATGTGCTGTGCAGGGAAAAAAGGACTACTGTAATAAAAAAATAAAGTAAAAAAATAAAGAACAAATACAATAGATCATTGATACAAATAAAATAAACAGTTCTTTTCAGGTTTTTCAGGTATCTAACAGTAGTTTTCAGGTACAGAAATTGAAGTAATACTCGACAAGTATTGGCATGTTGAAATCATTTTTGTGTGAATTTGTCCGTTGCAACTTGAAAGAGAACTCGATATTTGCGTGCTGTCCGAGACGTGGGTTTGCATGCTTCGAATGAGTGCACATACAAATCTTCTTACAGCGCACCAGAGTTCTCTTTCTCTTGAATTTTTAAATTGGCCAGGCTTAAATAATGTAGTTTAAACACAGATAGCATTGTGTGCTGTTCAGGTCTTACCTGCGCTTGCGTGCTATCAACACCTGGGGTGATGACAGCGTAAATGACTGGTCGTATTACAACATACGGTACTTGCATTAAACAAAGTTTATGGGGAATTAATTCATTATATTTATATAGCACTTTTCTTGGCACTCAAAGCGCTTCACATAGCATGGGGAATCTCCTCAACCACCATCAATGTGCAGCATCCACCTGGATGATGCGACGGCAGCCATATTGCGCCAGAACGCACACCAGCTTATTGGTAGAGAGGAGACAGGGTGATGAAGCCAATCAGTTTATATGGGGATGATTAGGAGGCCATTTTGATGGACAGAGGCTTATGGGCAAATTTGGCCAGGATGCCGGGGTTAAACCCCTACTCTTTTTCGAGGGAAATCCTGGGATTTTTAATGACCACAGAGAGTGAGGACCTCGGTTTACGTCCCATCCATCGACAGAAACAGCCTAACTCGGTCTGTTTCACACTTTATTTTCAACAAACCGTATTATAGATGCGTATGCATCGTTAGTTTTGAGATGAACCGCGATCCAAGTGCATGCCCAACCGTCGGTGGAGAACAGTATGATTTTTACCGAGATTCGTTACACCCCTAGAAGTTAACAGTGTGTTCTGGGTGGTTACTAACTGGACTTTTTTTACTTATGTAAAAAGAGGTTAAAACCAAGTCACAATGCAAGAATATTTTCAGCCATTTTATAATCTGGCAGACAAATACAAAACTCCTCTCCACAACAACTGCACAATTTTTGAAGGAATCATTCTTTTGAGACAGAATCGGTTCATCTAGCTCTCAGAACAAGACTAAATTACTTCTTCATGAATCAAACTGAACTCAAACTGAACTTCTCAAATTTAACTCACAAAGGTAAACAGCTCACTGTACAGGAAGCATTTTGGTGAAAAACAACTTTTATTTTGATCTGTTTCTCACACAAACCCATCGTAAGAATTTAAAAGACTTGTAATATAGCAGGTGAGTCATATGGACCATGCTTTTGATACTTTCACCTTTCTCTGTGACCTTTTTGAAACCCGAAACCACCAGTCCCCATGTGAATGTGAACTATTTGCATGGGAAAGAACAACCAGTAGAATAAAGAAAAAAAAAAAAAAACATAGAGGTTTGGAACAACAAAGGTGAGTAAATGATGAAAGAATTTGCATTTTTGCTTGAACTATATCTTTAAATATAATAACGTATGGAGGAACGGTCCTGGAGCAAAACCAGTGGGCAAATGCACCATCAGCAGTTGTGCAAGTCAAATAAGGAAGAGAGAGAGAGAGAGAGAGAGAGAGAGAGAGAGAGAGAGAGAGAGAGAGAGAGAGAGAGAGAGAGAGAGAGAGAGAGAGAGAGAGAGAGACCCCTAAGTGCTTTCTCTCGCTGGCACAGAACAATGATCCACGCCATTGCCTGCTGTATCCCACAAATGAGGCATTACGTACAGCAGTTACTCCAGGAAATACAACCTCTCTGTTCCTCTCAACACTCATTTCATTCCCATCCTTCTGTTTTCCTCTATTCATCCTCCACTTCACATTGTATCAGAGCAGGCGGAAGGTCTCCCGCCACGACAGGCTGCAAAATAACAACTGTCACCTTCAGCACAATTCATTAAAGCAATTTAACGTTGCCGCCTTCCAAAGTAATTTTTATAATTGAAATTTAATTCTCCTACGATATTATTTTTTGGAAGGAGGGGGTTAATTGACATTTGTGGTAATTAATTGCCAGGCAGAGAGATGTTTATGTGGAGAAGTTAAAAACAAAAAGTGGCACGGAGAGCAAAAGAGAGGGGCGACGTGCTGAGACGGTCTCATCATCACAGCCGTCCCTCCTGCGGTTTAAAGAAAAGGAGAAGGATGGAGGGATGGAAGGAGCGACTTCACCTCGCAGTCGGGGATTGTGCAAGGATTCCATTACTTCGGCACAAATGTCACGTTTGCTTCTGATCAGGGGCAAAGGCAGGGACTGGCACCGTGCCAGTTCTACAGCACAGAAAAGTGTTCTGCCAGTCGCAAATATACAAGCATGCTCACACGAAGCTGCAAAGTAAAAATACAGGAAGGCTCGTGAATGACGGCCAAGTGTAAGTGTGAAGGGACAGTGGCATAAAAAGTGGGGCAAAGGCAGAAGTATCAACCATTGAGTAGAAGAAAACAAACCCAGCCCAGATAAAAAAAAAAAAAAAAGTTCAGGATGACTGTTCTCGTAGACAAGACATAGGAGATCTCTTTAATGTGTCAGGATTTTTTTTCTTTTTTTCTTCCAAAACTAAACATTTACAGTATGTCAACAATTGCTTTATTTGTTTCCATTTTTATTTTTCCAAGGGAATTTTATGAGAAACTTCTGAGACAAAGTTGATATTTAATTGAAGTACATGTGAAAAAAAAACATTACGTCTTCTGAGATATGAAAAAGCAATTAAAAAAAATCATCCGGGTGTAGTGAAAAACATACAACCTTATTACTACAATGCAAAAAAAAAAAAAGATGCAGCACAGCAGATAATATTCAATTGTGTGGTTTCAAGGAAGAAAACTGAAGATAACATACCACAGTCACTTGTTTGGATGAGATTGACATTCCATTGTTCTAATCAGAATTCAGAAAAGGGAACACAGGGGCGGAACCATTGGATACGGCGCAGACAGCTCAATCTGAAATACAAAATAAGTAAAAAAGACAAGAGAGAGACACAAGTGCATATTAAGATCAGCAAAATTACAAACAGGAATTGATACCATTCTCTAAAGGTGGGGGAAGTCCCTTAAATTCACTAAACCCACATAAACCTGGATGATGACTCAAATGAGAAAGGAAAAAGGCAAAACGTGATGAAATCCGACCACAAATGCTTAATTTGGTGACAAATTAATTCCAGAGCTGACCTAAATACATCTTAACGCATTTTCAGATGTTCAACGGCAAGCATTTATGACACTTGTGATATTTACACAGAGCATCTGATAATCAGCTCAAATCTGCAGTGCTGTTCTGATGAATGGTAGTGACTCGAGGGACGACTCATCTAAGAAAATACTGCGGCCGCACACTACTTGACAGAATTCACTGGAACATTTAGTCAGATCCCGTAAGTCGGTGACACGTAGCTTAGACAAATCAGCATCAGTGGAGGTGATTTGCATAGTAAAACGCTTAATGCAGAGGTCAGCAGTTACTCAAGTGTGTTCTCAGTAAGAGCAACAGGGAAACAAAAAGAGAGAGTGACAGAAATAGGAGGGGGTAAAAGAATGTGAAACGGTGAGAAAAAGAGAGAGAACAGAAAGTGACGAAAACAGAGAGGAGTGTCTGTCCTCCGTTAACCCGGCGCAGGTCTTCTTGGTGGCATTTTATTAGTGCGAGGGCAAATTGCTTGGCTATTGATGCCATGCTATTCAACAGAAGGCTTGGCGATACATTTAATATTTACGATGTATCTGGAAGTATTTTGATGACAATATAAAATTAAACAACATTGTGAACATTGCAATGATTTTAATGCACTTTTTATTTGCCTATTAATTCTTCAAAAGACTACAGCACACTGGTTACTATTTTCACAATGAGAGAGCCAAGACAGAGATATCTTAATAGTGCTTAAACATGATTAGCAAATGCAAATTGAGTTGGGAAATTCATGTGAATAAAACAAACTTATGTCATGTTTTAAAAAGCTTAGTAAATATGCTGTTTATTGATATTGCTTATTAATAAACATTTTATATATTTATTAATATGACTGTTTATTATTTTTTGTACTTTCGGTTTGCAGTTTTATATTGGTGCATAATAAAATACTTATTTAGTGAAAAACCGCATGCCTTGATGTCTAACTACATTTTACTATTTTTATTTCAAACATTTTGAATCAATTTAGCAACAATGTAAAAAAAATAAGACTTCATGAGACTGTCTATTCCATCTCTATACACACACACACACCAGAGTTTCCGCTAGAAAAAAATGGTGCCGGTCAAAGTGACCGGCAGAGGTTTCGTTTTACGGACATTTTGATGGTATGCCGGTCAAATATCGCCTCTTAATTAGTCAAGTTGAGGAAAACTGGAGGCAGGCTATGTAACTTAAAAAATGACATAATCAGGCCGTATAGAATGCAACATGTTTATTAGCCTAACTTTCAAATAGACAGAAAAAAACATGAATGTCCGATTCATTCAAAGATGAAATTGACTATCACCATCTCCGTGAACGCGCCTAGAGAGAAATGCATGTAATGGATTACATAATCAGAGAGTAGGCCTATCCTATTTCTTTTCGTTTTTAATTGTTTCCTTTAAAGACATTTCAAGCTTTCTATATAGATATATTTCTCATGTGTGAGGCATACGCTGAGTTTCGGTTAATTTATGATGAGATGCGCTCCAGTTCACGTGCAATGCAAGGGACCGCGCCCGCGCCTCCATGTTATGATTATATTGTCTATTTGCTTCCTATTTATTAAATCCAGGCAATTGGTTGATGAAAAAAATATTAAAATTAAGATACAATTTATACAAAACGAAATTCACTTTAAAGAAAGGCTTTCTACAAAACAAAACTTAATTAAGTGGCCAAAATCATGTCTGACCATGTCTCCCCCCGATATATTTGATTTGAATGCATTTTTAACATTGTTGTATTTAAGGACTGGTATAGCCTATGTATGTGTGTTATCTTTAAATTTGTTTTATGTGGTGGACAATATTGGAACATGACATTGGATATATTTATTTTATTTGTACTATTTAGTTTATTTTACTATTTATTTTGTTTGGCTTTTATATATTTCATGCATTTGCACTTATTTAATTTATATTCATGTATAGTATTCATTTAGAGTCCCTGATTATATGTTGCATGTTCTCTTGTTGTTGTTTTTTAAAAGACAAACCATCAATTTTTGGAAAAGAATTGATGGATTTATAGCGTTTAGAACAAAAAAATTTATAACTTTGAATTTATCATCAACAATATTGTTGTTTGATTTAATAATAATTTTTCAACATGTTCAGACTGAGCAAAAAAAACATTTTAACAGGATAAATTGAATATTACAAAATGTGTGGGTCTAGGTAAAAAATGTAATTTTCCTGAAAACTATTGAAATGGATTTATATCGTTTTGGAAAAGAGCTCCTCAGTGCTGATGTTATCGGATTTTCAGCTGATATTCTCAATTTATTCAGTTAACGGACGGTCTGAGGTAAAGTGTTCAGACTGCAAGCTCAGCAACGATTATATTTAATTGTACAGTACAATCATAACATTTCAGACATTATCTTAACTCCATAATGTCCTTAAACAACAATATTGCTGGCGATAAACTGAGAAAGTGTGCGTCCGGTGTGTGATACCTCGAGTTGTCCTAGACATGACGCGGCGCTGCGCTTCTCGTCCGGTGTGCGCTTACTCCAGTTAGGCTAACGTTACTGAGCTGAGGACAGCGACACACAAGAGCTACACAGGTAGGCTACTGAATCGCTGTCCTCAGTGCCGCAGATAAGCACTGAAACGAAGATGAAGGGGAACCTTCTATTTGGCAATTTTTATCGGACAATTTGACCGGAGAGATTTAATTTTGTCGGACATTTCATTTTTTTCCCGGCCAATGTCCGGTAATTACCGGACAACGGAAACCCTGACACACACACACACACACACGCGTATATATATAAAAAAAACTCCCACATCAGAACACTAAGATTTGAATAATTAAAAAAAAACTAAAAAAGTAGGTACATACAAACTCAGCCCCATCCCCACCTAGAGGCCAAATATTCACAGTCTGCCCCCAACAGACCCAATACATTTTTTTTTATAAATCAACCCTTGCATTACAGCTCATCTCCATGTAATTCCTCTGCATGGAATTCAGCAAGCTCTAACCCCCTTAGTTGGCCGCATTCCTCTGTTCCGTGTCGGGCGCTGAGCAGCTTCAGATAAGAGCCGCTCTGATTAGCCGCCCGCGTTCTTGTCATTGCTGCAGAAAATACACGATCCCAAAAGACCCCTCGCTGGTATTTATGACTCTCACATCACTGAACTCCAAAAATAGGGAGTTTAAAAGGAGCAATAGGACATAGCTACAGGTATAAAGAGAGAGAAAAGGAGGAGTACTGTAGTATTTGAAGAACAGCTAGAGCACATGAAAGTGAAAGAGAGGTGGAAACTACTCCATGATAAAGGTGGATCATCCAAACTTCCTTGAAAGAGAGGAAGTGACAATAAAAAAATAACCTTAAAATCAAAATTTCGACATCTTTACCAACAGGAAGTAGAATAAAACAAAAACGATCTTGTGGCAGGACACTTAAAAAGAGTAAAAAAATGTAGCCTAGATAGATTAGTCAAACGCACTAATCGTCTACTTAATTCTTAAATGACAAGGCAAACAGTGTATCCACATACATTTTATAGTTCTAAACTCTATGTCAGCAACAGTTAAATTTGTCCTGTAGCTACTTTTACTACTATACAAACCTGATCATTTAATTTATAATTTACATTTAAGCAGGCAGTAAGTTTTTCTCACCTGTTTATTTCATATCTTAAGCCATATCATTTATTTCTTGTTCAGTGAGAAATACATTATGTCTTTGAGACATCTATAGGCTTCTATCTTCAATATGGATACAGTGGCTTGCGAAGGTATTCAAACGCCTTAATTTTTTTCACATTTTGTTATGTTGCTGCCTTATGTTAAAGGGACATTGTGTAGGAATTTCTCCCATCTAGCGGTGAAATTGTATTTTGCATTCAAACGAATTGTGCTCTCCAGCGCCTCGCTTTTTCAAATGCGTGTTGCATCTACGGTAGCTGTTATGTACCAAAAAGCTATGACAGGATGTCTTCTAATAGCACTTCGTCGAGTTTTCCTTCGGGTGAACAAGTTTGTTATTTCAAACAAACTGCAACTTGACACAACGAACAAACGAATGTTACAGTATGAATAATAAAAGTGCAATGCAGCCTTTTAAATTTGCCGGGGCAGTGAAGCGCCTCTCACTGCTCTGCTCCTCCGTTTCTGCTGCTTTCAGTTTCGTGACGCTGGCTCTGAACGAAAACGCGTTGTGGAAACGCGTTGGCCTAGTACTTTTTGACCCTCTCTGCTATTATAGTTTTTCAAGATGGCGGAACTACATGGAAGCCTCCGTGGACCGGTGGACCTACCCGTCACATGTTTTCAACATTGATGATAATGAAAAATGTTTCTTGAGCATCAAATCATCATATTATACTGATTTCTGAAGGATCATGTGACACTGAAGACTGGAGTAATGATCACAGGAATAAATTACACTTTACTATACATTTACATAGAAAACAGCTGATTTACATTGAAATATTATTTCACAATATTACTGGGTTTGTTTTGTATTTTTACTCAAATAAATGCAGCCTTTGTGAGCATACGTGACTTCTTTTAAAAACATTAAAAATCATACCGACCCCAAACTTTTGAACGGCAGTGTGTGTGTCTGTCTATATATATATATATATATATATATATATATATATATATAGTGTGTATATATATATATATATATATATATATATAGTGTGTGTATATATATATATATATATATATATATATATATATATATATATATATATATAGTGTGTGTATATATATATATATATATATTATATATATATATATTGTGTGTGTATATATATATATATATATA
The DNA here is from genome assembly GCA_026230005.1 of Gila orcuttii. Taxonomy (NCBI): domain Eukaryota; kingdom Metazoa; phylum Chordata; class Actinopteri; order Cypriniformes; family Leuciscidae; genus Gila; species Gila orcuttii. The sequence goes on from JAPDVR010000011.1 coordinate 39,927,142, forward strand.
TATATATGTATGTGTGTGTGTGAGTGAAAAATCTAAAATGTATTCCCAGAATCGTGCAGCCCTATAGTTTGTCTTGATATCAACATGTTTACAGGCATTTATTTATTTATTTTTTAGAAAGGGACCAGATGCCACTGGATGAGTCCTGCTGACTTCAACATTCACATGAGTCTCTGTACATGAACATGGTAAAATGAAAAGTCAAACACCTTGGACATGACAGGTATGTAGGCTACTATGTTTCAGGAATGGCACAAAGGTGTGTGACTGTTTAAGTCTTTGTCTTTACATCAGTGTGTTTACTAATGTGCTTTTTGTCCTTTGTTGTGTATCTTTGGATTATGTTGTGTTGTAAATAAATCCAGACAATCTAAAAGCCATTCTTTTTTTAATTTCTCCTCATTCTTTGTGCAAGGCTTCTCATGATGATAGGGCCTGATAGCCCCTAATAGGGCCATTAGGGGAGGGTCTTTGTCTTTCTCAGGTGTAAAATGCATTCATATTAATGAGAGATCCACGCCCCTTCGCATAAAGCTTTCTCACACAAAACACGTCATACAAATTTTAAATCAATATATTGTCTTATCTAAATGAGTATGCAGGATGATTTTCACATAGTTTTGGAGCAAATATTCTAGGCTACGTGATACAATTTTCAAAAGTCTTGTGAAGAAATAATCACTATGGGTTTTATGACCTTATTTCAGTGACATTTGTTTTTTGTTTTTTCACAAACCACGCATAAACATTATTATCTTAAAAATACAAACATGTACATGCATGATGCTCACATATTACGGTAGCCCCGTTTGTGCTATATAGAGTGAATTTACACCTTTGCCATTAACATGTTTATAAATAACTGAAAAAAGCACAAATGTCAGAGCATGTCAGAACACCTCCAGGACCCAGAAAACACCTCAGACCTCAGAGGGTTAACTATGCATAAGCATTTAAACTCTTAACTCAGTGTTATGTACTTATTTCAGTTTTTCCTTTCTAATAAATTTGCAAAGTTGTCACAGACCTGTTTTTAAAATTGTCATTATGGTGTATGCAGTGTAGACTGTGAAAAAAGTCATTTAAAGTAGTTTAACACAAGGCAGCAACATAACAAAATGATAAATATGAAAGGGTTTGAATACTTCTGCAAGATGGACTCCAATAACAGTGTCAAAACATCTCAAAGATGATCCAAATGTCACAACAAAGGGTCCAAATACTTATGTCAATGTGATATTTCATATATATATATTTGCTAAGTTATCATAAATCTGGGCGTGGCTTTGTCATGATGAGGAATGGCCTGTTGATTGATGTGAAAAATGTAGGCCTATGTTCAATGTATGAATGATCAACCTCAAAGCACTAACATCTTCCTCTGGGCACGCAAGAACTCACAAAGGTTTGACTCAGCTATTTCATTTTGGTAACACACCAGCTGCTCAATACAACACCCCTCGGCATCTCTAACATGTGGTTTTAATCCACACGTTTCACACAAATTGCCAGCCCTGTCAGTCTCAGACAGAAACCAGTTACCAGCCACTTTAGAGTAGTTTGATAATTGCCAGTTATTTGTGTGTCAAATTTCCCACAACTGCGAAAAGACTAGAGAAAAGTCACACTGTGTGTGATAAAATGTATAACACCAATGATATTGCTTCTGCTTTATATCAAAGATGTTGTCTACCCATCCATTACAATGAGACGCATAATCTAAAATAAAAGAGAAAAAAATTAGAGCAATTTAACCTGCTACCAAATATTTTACAAAAACCCTCTTTAATATGAAGCATACACTCGCCTAAAGGATTATTAGGAACACCTGTTCAATTTCTCATTAATGCAATTATCTAATCAACCAATCACATGGCAGTTGCTTCAATGCATTTAGGGGTGTGGTCCTGGTCAAGACAATCTCCTGAACTCCAAACTGAATGTCAGAATGGGAAAGAAAGGTGATTTAAGCAATTTTGAACGTCGCATGGTTGTTGGTGCCAGACGGGCCGGTCTGAGTATTTCGCAATCTGCTCAGTTACTGGGATTTTCACGCACAACCATTTCTAGGGTTTACAAAGAATGGTGTGAAAAGGGAAAAACATCCAGTATGCGGCAGTCCTGTGGGCGAAAATGCCTTGTTGATGCATGAGGTCAGAGGAGAATGGGCCGACTGATGCAAGCTGATAGAAGAGCAACTTTGACTGAAATAACCACTCGTTACAACCGAGGTATGCAGCAAAGCATTTGTGAAGCCACAACACGCACAACCTTGAGGCGGATGGGCTACAACAGCAGAAGACCCCACCGGGTACCACTCATCTCCACTACAAATAGGAAAAAGAGGCTACAATTTGCAAGAGCTCACCAAAATTGGACAGTTGAAGACTGGAAAAATGTTGCCTGGTCTGATGAGTCTCGATTTCTGTTGAGACATTCAGATTGTAGAATCAGAATTTGGCGTAAACAGAATGAGAACATGGATCCATCATGCCTTGTTACCACTGTGCAGGCTGGTGGTGATGGTGTAATGGTGTGGGGGATGTTTTCTTTGCACACTTTAGGCCCATTAGTGCCAATTGGGCATCGTTTAAATGCCATGGCCTACCTGAGCATTGTTTCTGACCATGTCCATCCCTTTATGGCCACCATGTACCCACCCTCTGATGGCTACTTCCAGCAGGATAATGCACCATGTCACAAAGCTCGAATCATTTCAAATTGGTTTCTTGAACATGACAATGAGTTCACTGTACTAAAATGGCCTCCACAGTCACCAGATCTTAACCCAATAGAGCATCTTTGGGATGCGGTGGAACGGGAGCTTCGTGCCCTGGATGTGCATCCCACAAATCTCCATCAACTGCAAGATGCTATCCTATCAATATGGGCCAACATTTCTAAAGAATGCTTTCAGCACCTTGTTGAATCAATGCCACGTAGAATTAAGGCAGTTCTGAAGGCGAAAGGGGGTCAAACACAGTATTAGTATGGTGTTCCTAATAATCCTTTAGGTGAGTGTATAACTTAGCAACTGCATAAATAACTGTTTTCACACAGATCTCCTAAAACACTCCTCTAATCAGGTTAGGCGCCATATTAAATTTAATGCAGATGAAAACGAGGCTGTTAGGGATAGATGAACAGGTCCAAGATCGCTTAATCTTTGTAGCTTTCGTCTACTGAAAGTTGCTTCTTTTTTTTTTCAGAAAGAAGTTTTAACAGCTGAACAATCAGAATTGTTGTTAAACAACAGTACAATCCATTAAACGGGCTGTATTCTATCCCGCTCATCCTTGTTTTTTCCTAAAAATTAAAAAAAAGGTACTAACCTGTCCCAGACTAAGGTCTATACAATGAAATAGTTTCAAACAAAGCCACAGCAGAATTATCCAGCAAACATTAAGTTGTTGAGTTTCGTTACTGAATGAATCTCTGCTGAATGAATGATTCAATGACTCGCTTGTGAAGACAGTCACACGTTTTGTTTGCTGAATGAATCAGTGACTGTATCCAAAAGCTTAGGCAGTTGATTTGTTGCCTCGCTGCCCTACAGGTAGGCCTGTCGCGATAGTCAAAAAATCGATTAATCGCACAATAAAAAAATTGCATGCAATTTTGCATGCTTGTTTGTTTTCCTCGTCTCTCTCTCTCTCTCTCTCTACCAAAGAGACTGGATGACAACTCTCGGTGAACCCTCTTGTTAGTTGCATGGTCTTTTGTGTGGGGAGGCGGCGCTTGTCAGTGACATGGCAGGGTTTCCCATACGTTCATTTATTTGTGGCGGCCCGCCACAATATCAACGCTGACCGCCACACATTGATTTTCGAATATTATTGTGATTTTTTACTAAGCCTATTTAATATCGTATTTGATTGCAGAGCGCCGTAGCACATTCACGCATCTCTCTCTCTCTCTCTCTCTCTCTCTCTCTCTCTCTCTCTCTCTCTCTCTCTCTCTCTCTCTCTCTCTCTCTCTCTCTCTCTCTCTCTCTCTCTCTCTCAACTGCAATTCACTTTTGCTTTATTTGAGCAAAGCTTTATGCTAGCTAAATTATTTTTCAAACGTCTTTTGCATATGGCCTGTTGAGGCTTTTTTTGTTTGTTTGTTTGTTTACAAAGGTCCTATCTGGCAGTTTTTGAAGTGCAATTTTGTTTACATCCATTTTATTTAATATTTTTGGTATTTATTCAAGTGCATTTTTTGTTAACAGAGACTGAGAGTCCATTGCTTTAATTGTTTTTGTTTTTTTGTTCATTTATTGCGGGTATTTAAAATGTTTTTCGTTTTCAATGTTAAATAGTCTTTAGAAATAAAAGTTTATTGATCTTTGAAAAGGTGTACCTGCATTATTATGCCATTATCATTATTTTAGATGAAAATGGTCTCAGAACGACAATATTATCGTTTATTATCAATATTATCGTTTATCACAATAATTTCTTGGACAATTTATCGTCCTGCAAAATTTGTTATCGTGACAGGCCTACCTACAGGCAATGACTTTGCAGGCAAACTGACCACCAACTGCAACTTTCAGATGGCATTTTTTAGCTTAGCTGTCACATTGTGGGATATCAAAGACAGCAAAGCATCCTCCGAAGGCAGATTTTTTAAGCCTTTGGACACAGCCAGTGTTTTTAAACAAATCAATAAATCATCTAAAGACAAGTCACTTGTTGCCACCTGTTGTGATGATGTAACAGAAAACATAACTAAACAAAACATTTTCAAATCAGGAATAATATCTGAAAATATAGAGTGCTGGTGGCGCAGTGGATGAGACACATGCCTTTGGTGTGAGAGACCCGGGTTCGAATCCACTGTGAGACACCAATGTGTCCCTGAGCAAGACACTTAACCCCTAGTTGCTCCAGAGGCGTGCGACCTCTGACATATATAGCAATTGTAAGTCGCTTTGGATAAAAGCGTCAGATAAATATGTAAATGTAAATAGATGCACCGATTGCAATTTTCTTGGCTAATTCCGATTTCCGTTTTTTTTTATAAGTGTGACCTGTCGATACCTTTTGTTGCAGATTCTGATTTTCTTTCAAAGAACTATAATTGATAGCATACAGTATACTTCTCTTCAAAGCAAAATTATAATTTTTTCATTAAAAAGACAGTAATAAAACAAGAACAAATAAACTAGGGCTGGGCGATAAAACCGTATCGGTATTTATCGGCGTTACACCATAGTCGGTAACGATATAAAAAATGTTCGATATAGTGCTCGATATTTTCATTAAAATGCCTGCATCGCCTGTAGCACACATCGCCCATAGCGCGGACTGCTGGCACGACCACAACAACGTTGCCCAAAATCAAATGGCAAACGTGATAAAAGCGCAACGAAACTGCACTACTCATTGTTTTCTGCTTCACGGACTGTTTTTCAGTTTGGACCATCAATGTCAGTGCAGCGCGAGCCGATCTTGATCAAGCAACACTGTTTCTACACAGTGCAGGAGATCCAGTAAAGAAAGCATTTGAATTCGCCACTGAAGTAATAACATCGCTGCGAGATTTAGTGCGAAGCATTCAAATTTCTCGGTTATTAACGGCTCAAACAGCGCTGATGTGGAAACCAGGAGAAACATTGTGCCATGAATGAACTAGTTATAGGCTTTAAGTCCACAAATCAGCTACATTCACCATGGATTTAATGTAGTAACACTAACTGTAACCATGGAAGTTTGGCAGGAAGAGTAAAATGCTTTCAAGTACGTCACATATCTTAATAATGAGGATAAATAAATAAAAAATAGAGTGGTTTAAATTAAAACTTTTCTACTGGTCTTAAAAAAAAGGTTAATAAAAAAAGTCAATAATTATCGATACCGAAAAATTTTGGTACTTGCGACTCACAAGCTGCTCGAGACTGAGAGTAGTATGGACTTCATTCAACTATATGGAATGAGGCAATACCGTTTATCGATACAGCTATTTGACACGAGCACATCTGAAAAATAGCAGAGGACGCAGTGTGAGCTGCTGCAGTGAAAGTACATAGTACAATTTGTCCTAAACATGACACAAGCTTATAGCGCTTCAAAATAACTGGTAAGCTATTAACAAGTTTAAAGCAGCTTGCCCTGTCAGATGCTCTGACAGATACTGTTGCTGACTGACAGATAAATACTTGCGCTTTTTAATGCGTTTGAGATGTGGTGCTTTCCTCAGTGCTTAACTTATATTTCTCTGGTATATTCTCCATCTGTAAATGAAAGTCAAGAGGACGAGCCCTCTGCAAGTGAATCTCCGCTAAAATTCAAACTTCCGTTAATGAGCGCCGCCGCGCGCATGCGCGCTAAACAGACAGAGCACAATAGAATAGTAGCGCAATAATTCTGACTAAAATATACATATTGCTAAAATATTTGTTGTTGGAGACAATAAATGTGCCATATGTGGAATTTTAAACCTACAAGTACATTTTTATGAAAGTGACCATTATAATGGGGTAATCAAATGCAGGCAAATATAATTACCCTAGTTTGTGCTTTTGTTTTTATTTTCATTTTTAGTTTAGCCTTTAGTCATTTTAAAAACAAAAGCATTATTTTTGTTTTTAGATTGTAATGTTAGAATTTAATGTGATTTTAACCACCTTTTTACATATATTAATATTGCATAGCCTACAGAACATTACATTCGCTATATTTGTTTCCATATCCTTCAATATCGACATTGTTTGGATATCATTGAGCAGGATGTAAAAATATATATATTTTTTTAAATAAATACAGATTTTCTTTATCCAAATAGAAAAATGTAGAAAGTACCGAGATATCGTATATCGCCATTTAACAAAAAAATACTGAGATATGATTTTTTGGCCATATCGCCAAGCCCTAACTGAGAGGCGCCTTATGTGCCCTCCACTTATAAAGATCAGTGGCGTATGCGCTTTTGGTCTGAGCACCAAACCTGCAGGAATGAGTAAAATTATGCGCAATAAAAGCACTATTTACCAGAGTGAATGAGACGAGTGAGTGAGAGGAGGCGGGTGTGTGTCACTGCACCATCTGAGAAAAGAGAGCGAGAGCTGACGTTATTGTCTGTGCAAAATTTGGCCAAGATGCAGTTGGCATGATTGTGAAGAAGTCCAAAATTGATTTTATGGCCTGTCAGATATAGGGTCCTTTTTCTAATACTCATGTCAAAAATGAATAATAAATCAATAAATTGAAAATCACCTTTTCTGGGGTTTTCTAAGCAACAGATCAAAATCTATTTTATTCGAAATTTAAAAGGTTTTCTATCAAATGAGACTATGTACTTGATGATACTTTTTTGTAGAGTTATAAGCCATTACTGTCAAGTATGCCAATTAGACATGAAATCATTAAAAATGCATTCAGGGTGTAAGGAGTCAACAGAAAGCTTACATATTATATAAAGCTTGAATGATTGGAATCTGTATCGGCCAATCATATAAGAAATTGGTAGTCTGTATCGGCTGCAAAAATCCTGATCTGAGCATCCCTAATCTCCTCTCCTTATAAAGTCTCTGGCCCTATACAGTGAAAAATGGTTCTTGATAAAAATACCCAAGAACCTCAGGTGATGCAAAGAACCACCAAAGAACATTTATTGGTGGTGCTGGTGGTTTTTCAAAATCTGCTAATTATTTAACATCAGTGTGTAAACATCAGCCATAACTTAGCAACCACACAGCAATGCTCTTGCAGCCAACCACAAAAACTAGCATTGTGGTAACAAGTTTTGCACAGACACACTAAAATCCATTTACAAGTGTTCCACACACAGTAAATACTCTTTATAGTGTGTTTTTATAGTTTTACTGCATTATCATACAGTTGTATGTGTGTTTCATCTACTATTGCACTACACAGCACTTAATTACCACCACCATGATTGTGCAGCAATAAAGAAGTGTGAATCCTGAATCTGGACCTCATCCTCAAGACAATGACCTACCAAAGACAGGACAATTTAAGGGAGTGGTCTGCCTGAGGCGGTCTCTGTTTTGACCCGGCAGCACGGGAAGAGCCGGAGGAGATCGAGATGATTTAGAGCTCTGTTCTAAGACGTGCTGACAAGGTTAGAGGGTCAGCACAGACATTAACAGGTCAGTGTGTGGCCCACTTGGGGACAATTACTCCTGGCCGCGGCTAAGTGGACACTTGATTGAACACGACAGTGCTGGGAATGCGCCATCCCTATAGATAACAATTCTAAGGACCATTTAGGATAAAAAGCCCTTGTGATACGCGCCTTTATGGCCCAAATTCATCTTTCTTTGCGCTTTTAAAAAAGAATGCTGGCAGTGTGATCGAGGGGTTATTCTCTGGGTAGAAGGAAGAGAAACATTAGAGAGAGTTTGCATCCTTTGATGCTTTCAGAGAGATCACACAGAATCAGAAAGAGCTTTATTGCCAAGTGTGCTTGCACACACAAGGAATTTGTTTTGGTACTGAGGCTTCCAGTGGACATATAGAAATACAAATACAACAAGAAACATAATACTACAAATTATAAGAATAAAAAATAAAAATATAAATATATGAGAATAAAAGTATCACAGTTGGGTTTAGTCAGAATAGACATTTTCAGATTTACAGATTATGAACTATGAACATATTAACAGTGTTTTGAATATTATAAATAAAAAATCTACATATGAGTTAACCTGAGTTGTACGATATTGCACTAAACAGTGGGAGTATTGCACTTAAAGGCATATGCCTTGTGAGGTGTGTTAACTGTTCAGAAGGGAAATGGCCTGTGGGAAGAAACTGTCCCTGTGCCGAGATGTTCTTGTGGCCAGTGATCTGAGTCTCCGTCTTGACGGTAACAGTTCAAACTGGAGGTGTCCAGGGTGAGTGGAGTCTGTGATGATTTTACCTGCTCTCTTCCTCACTCTGGAAGAGTACAGGTCCTGGAGAGATGGCAGTGGGGCACCAATGATCCTCTCCGCAGTCCGGACTGTCCGTTGTAGTCTCCTGATGTCTGATTTGGTACCTGAACCAAACCAGACAGTGATGGAAGTGCATAAGACAGACTCAATAACGGCTGAGTAGAACTGAATCAGCAGCTCCTGTGGCAAGTTGAACTTCCTCAGCTGGCGAAGGAAGTACAGTCTCTGCTGGGCATTTTTCACAATGGAGTCAATGTGATTGTCCCACTTCAGGTCCTGAGAGATGATAGTGCCCAGGAACCTGAATGACTCCACTGCTTCCACAGTGCTGTTCATGATGGTGAGTGGGGGGAGTGCTGGGCTGTTCCTCCTGAAGTCCACGATCATCTCCACTGTTTTGAGCGTGTTCAGCTCAAGGTTGTTGTAACTGCACCAGACAGCCAGCTGTTCAACCTCCAGTCTGTAAGCAGACTCGTCACCGTTTTGGATGAGACCGATGACAGTGGTGTCGTCGGCAAATTTCAGGAGCTTGACAGAGGGGTCTTTAGAAGTGCAGTCATTAGTGTACAGGGAGAAGAGCAGTGGAGAGGGAACGCACCCTTGGGGGGTGCCAGTGCTGGTGGTGAGAGTCCTGGATGTGTTTTTCCCCAGTCTCACTCGCTGCTGCCGGTCCGTCAGGAAGCTGGTGATCCACTGACAGATCGAGGATGGTATGGAGAGCTGGGTCAGTTTGGCTGTGAGAAGACCAGGCATGATGGTATTGAAGGCCGAAATGAAGTCCACAAATAAGATCCTTGCATAAGTCCCTGGTCTGTCGAGATGTTGCAGGATATAATGCAGTCCCATGTTGACTGCATCATCCACAGACCTGTTTGCTCTGTAAGCAAACTGAAAGGGATCCAGCAGGGGTCCAGTGATGTCCTTCAGGTGGGCCAACACCAGTCTTTCAAATGACTTCATGACCACAGACATGAGAGCGACAGGTCTGTAGTCATTAAGTCCAGTGATTTTGGTTTTTTTGGGGACAGGGAACTTCAAACTGCTCCAATGATCTATTGAAGATCTGCGTGAAGACCGGGGCCAGTTGGTCAGCGCAGGCTTTTAAACAAGCAGATGAGATGCCGTCTGGGCCTGAGGCTTTCCTAGTCTTCTGTTTTTTGAAGACTCGGCTCACGTCCTCCACACAGACCTTAAGCTCAGGTTGGATGGCAGGAGGGGGGAGTGGGAGTGCAGGAAGTGATGGTGAATGTGTGAAGTGCAGGTTAGAGCCGGTGTGTGGTGTGAATGAGGGTTTTTCAAACCTGCAATAAAATGAATTTAAATCGTCAGCCAGGTGTTGATTGTCCACAGATCGGGGGGATGGTGACTTGTAGTTGGTGATGTTTCTCAGGCCATTCTAGACGGATGATGGGTCGTTGGATGAAAACTGTTTTTTCAGTTTTTCAGAGTAGCTTCTTTTAGCAAATCTGATCTCCTTTGTCAGTCTGTTTCTGGCCTGGTTATACAAGATTTTATCCCCACTTCTGTAGGCATCCTCTTTGGCATGACGAAGGTGTTTGAGTTTCCCAGTAAACCATGGTTTATCATTAGTAAATGATAAGAATGTCCTGGTAGGAATGCATGTATCCTCACAGAAACTTATATATGATGTTACAGTATCTGTGAGCTCATCCAGATCGTTGGTAGCAGCTTCAAAAACAGTCCAATCAGTGCAATCAAAGCAGGCCTGTAGATCCTGCTCTGCTTCATTAGTCCATCTTTTTACAGTTCTTATTACAGGTTTAGCTGATTTCAGTTTCTGCCTGTAGGTCGGTATAAGATGAACCAAACAGTGATCAGAGAGCCCCAAAGCTGCTCGTGAAACGGAGTGATACGCATTTTTTATTGTGGTGTAACAGTGGTCCAGTATATTACTGTCTCTGGTGGGACATGTAACGTGCTGTCTGTATTTTGGTAGTTCGCGGGAAAGATTTGCTTTGTTAAAATCCAGGAGCAAATACAAGGTGAGGAGGTTGCACGAGGAATCCATGAGATGGTTTATCTCAGTTTAGAAGATTGTTTCCCTTATCACGCTGAGCCTGTTAATATGTTTTGATTGTTTTGTTTGGGTTTATAGTCGATTACAAGCTGCGATATAATTAAATTCCAAAGGAGAATCCGCAGCATTTAAATTTTGATAATTGAGGTTATATGCACATCCAATTATTGCTGTTATTTGTAAGGTGCTAAAACAATCAATTTTACTGCCTGTAAAGAAAAAAACTCTTTGGCTTGACTTTTACACACTGGCATCTTACAGTACAGAGGAGTGATTGCAAAATCGAATGTAAACGGGCAGATTCAAACCGCTCTCCAATTTGCCGCTTGTTTAGAAAAGCCCAAACTGTTCAGAAAAGTGTTTAGAAAAGCCCAAACACTTTATTATTAGGGATGTCCCGATCCGATCCACAGCATCGGTATCGTGCCGATACTGGCCCAGAACGCTAGATCGGAGGGGAGAAAAAAATATGATCCGATACCTATCCAACAATGGTTGAATATTAGCATTTCCCTTGCTGCGATATTCAGTTAAGCGGCGCAGCCTGGGCGGTTTTGCAATCTATCTTGCGGGCAAAAATGGGTTTGGGTGGATTAAAATTGTGCTGGTTTCGGATCAGTTCGGCGTCTCTCTCTCTCTCTCTCTCTCTCTCAACAAGGTTTTGCAATCCGTCTCCTCAGTTTATAAACCGTAGGCTGTAAACTGTACACAAGATTTTGACGCATATCCATGCGAGGGTTTGTGCAGAGTGTGGAGCGCGCACTGCATGGCACAGAGCGCGGGCGCGAACACTTGCGTTTTCCTTGTGGAACAGTGGAAACAACTTAAAATACTATCATTCTGGTCATACAGAAAATAACTTATTTATATATAACTTACGTCAATATTTATTTATTTTTCACAGCCTTTGGTGTGCATACGGTTCAAATTCAAATTTTGGTGTTCAACTTTACGTTTTAAAAATACAGCAACCGTTAATTTTTCGTTTTACGGGTTAAAAAAGGAAAAACGAATGGACGCAAAAGTACACGGATCAATGGGTAATTTTTAAGCTTGTTAATGATTAACTTTAAACCTGTTGGTAGCTTTAAGTAGGCTACTGAAGTAGCCTACCTGTATTTTTTTGTAGTGTTTGAATAAAGGGTGGCACTGGCAGTCATAATCAACTGTTGTTGTGGACCATATACTCGAGAAGTATTTGTTCTCCATTTGAGTGAGATGTTTTTAGGTTGCTAATTGAGCAAAGTGCTTCGATATATTTTATTAGTATTAGTTCAAGAATATAATATAATAAAATAAAATAAAAATATCGGATTGATATCGGTATCGACAAATAGCCAAAGCTGTGGCATCGGTATCGGAAGTGAAAAAGTGGTATCGGGACATCCCTACAATTTCTCTTTTTCTAACTGAATTTTAATGCACACCAATACAACAAACCAACAAATATATCTCCACCTAAATGCTCTCTTTCTTTTTTGAGAAAGCAGACTTTCAATAAACTGTTAAAACAAGATTACTAAATTGGCTCCCTTTCAATTCATTAGTTGGAATTTTAAATAAATTAGTCACACTCTACATGAAGTTCAACTGAAACTTGTTTGAAATAAAGAGGCATTTACTGAATTTTAATGTAAAGAAAATCAACACATGTAATGCATTCTTGAAAATTAAGTGTTCTTCCATCCTGGTCCAACTATTTATTAAAAATGATGTGATACAAATCCATCTATTTCAACATTCAATATCCAATTGTAATTCTGAAGTTCAAACCTTTGTATTTAAGGGTTTTAAATGCAACCGAAAATGTCCTGTTTGTAAAATTATAACGTTACAAAATGTAACAGGCTGCCAATGGAGTAAAAATTGTGATATGCAGTGTGAGCGTTTGTTTAGTAAAAAGCATGAGAAATGAAAACAAGGTCTTTGGGTTGTTGTAAGCTGAGCTTGTATTGTGAGGGTTTCGGGCCTATGGATTGTTGGATTGTTTACTTAAGTCTTGGCAGCAGAAAATCATCTCATTGGCCTGCTCCTGCTGTCGGCTCGGCCAGCATCGATTGCAGCTGTGGCACGTTAGGGAGATGTAGAGGACACAGTTCACTTAAGTCGGGGCACACGCTGTACAAGTAGTGACAAATTTTGAAAATAAGAGATTTCTAACACACTTCTTTTTTGTATATTTTCCAGGCAAAGCATTGCCAATATTAACATAGTACCATTCCAATTTAGGTTGTCAATAAGGATGTCAAAACATGACATGACTGATGTACAGTAAAACAGCCAAACAGCACTGTTAATTGTGACCAAATTCAACAAAGATGTATATCACACTGTCCGGCATAAAAGCTGTGGCCTTTACCCAGGTTTTCACTGGGAACATTTCGTACAATCTGACAAGCAAAAATTGTAAAAGACCGGGAAAAAAACAGAAGACACCCATAGTGCAGCCCGCCTACACGCCATGAAGCGTAAAAGTGTGGCAGAAAATAAAAGAGGTTGGGTTGGAAGGTGAAAGTGAGAAAAGGATAGACAAAGCAGAAAGACAGGGAAAGAAAAAGAGAGAGGAATAAATAGCTATCGAAAGGGGATGCCGATGGAGTGAAAAGAGAGAGAAAACACCATGGCATTGTCTTCCACACCTCCTAAAAATAGAATTTTGTTCAAAAAGACAAAAAGAGCGAGAGAGGTAAAAAAAAAAAAAATCACTTATCCAAGTGCCCGCTGGACTATCCCATTACCACGAGAGCCCAACTACAGACATTTCCCTTTACCACAGCTCGCGCAAAGCCGAGACACTTGGAAGTGATGTACTTGCAAAAGGAAGTGAGCTGAGGAAGCAAGCGTCTCTTCTTTTTACCTCTCTCCCCCCACCGCCCTCATTAACTGGGCTCCTTTCCAATTCATTTAGGAAGCCCCGAGAGCCTGCCTTCCCCTGGAATTTACCGAAATGACACAACATTAGCAGATTTGCATATGCAAAACGGGTCAAGCAACAGGCACTCACTGCTCAATTGACCTATTGCTTGTTGTGGCAAGCCGAGTTATTCCCGCGGAACAATTCTGTAACCAAGTGGGCGTCATGCGAGTGCCATCTGGGTAACACTTATTTAAGGCTGGCAGAAGTCCCGTGGCAGCCCGCCTGGCGAGGAGGAGGAAAAGGGGAATAAATTGCATCATTTACTTGACATCCATTTGCCGTCATGCCCGTTTAAAACCCATGACTAAATAATTTGGTTATTCGACTGCCAGTTACCACTGTGAATGAATGAATGAATGAATGAGGCATTTATATAGCGCTTTTCATATGTACTACTGTACACCCAAAGCGCTTTACAATCATGTCGGGATCTCTCCTCAACCACCACCAGTGTGCAGCATCCACTTGGATGATGCGACAGCAGCCACAGTACAACAGCGCCAGTGCGCTCACACACTAGCTATAGGTGGAGAGAGGAGAGAGAGTGAGAGAGCCAATTCAGTGGATGGGGATTATTAGGAGGCCATGATTGGCAAGGGCCATTGGAGGACTATCTAAACTTAAGAAGAATAGTAATTCTCAAGAATGATAACTTCAGATGTCATATCTATTATGCTTAGGAATTAATTTGTATGAAATTGAATTGAAATTGAATGTTTGTATTATTTTGTGAAGCGACCTTGGGTTCTTGAAAGGCTCTATAAAAAATAAACATATTATTATTATTAGGTTGCATTTGGAGTTGATTGTTGAAGCTGTACTCCATTTTTACTGTTCTGCAGATTGTTTAGAGTGTTTTAATGCAAAACTGTGACACATAGACCAAATGTGTTATTAATGGCTGATTGGGGTGATCAATTTCCCATATAAATGCAAATATAATGTAGGCTCTATATGTAATAATTCTCAACAACAACAAAAAATATCATTCAATATACAAAATAAATCTCAAAATATATAAATATGGGCTGATATATCAGTGGTGACCAAAAAAAGAAAAACAAATGTGTCTGGAAAAAAGACAATTTAAGTAGCATTACAATCCATTGTAAATTAAAAAGAGCTTGTGTAACAAGAATAAGTATGAAGTGTCTTACTGTTTCAGTAGGTAAATTGACAGGTGATTGTAGACTGTATGCTTAAATCCCTTTAGTCTCGTTGAGGTGTCTGAAACCACAAATACACAAACATCAACAGTCAATGTTGCAGGACTGATGAATATGATTTTTCTTTATGACTTTACCGTCAATCAAGAAAAAAGAAAAAAAAAAAGGTTCCACAATCTGAATTCAATTCAGTTGACATTTGTTTTTGAATTTTTCATTAATCAAAGTGTAATTTGCTCTAACCATTACACTAAATCATAGCAAACAAAAAAAGTGTATTGTACCAATAAACTGCAAGTGATAAACCCTCCTGAAAGTATCCATTTAATCACTGTAAACAATTATATATGAAGTACACAGAAATGCACTCAAAATTCCCATCTCGCCGTTCTATGATATTAAATCAAAAGATTGATTCTCTCATTTTCGAGCTTTGAAGTTCACTCGGCATTGGCCAAGTGATCAATCCACACTTCAGAAGATCGTACATTATGCTCATTCATAACATCAAAATGCTTTTAGAGAAATATCCAGTAATCCCCAAGTACATTTCTCAGGCATCTTTCTCAACACTTCGCTCTGCACTAGAAAAACAAAGAACCAACAAATGGTGCTTCATTGTTACAGAGTTTGATTTTTTCTTTAGAGCTTGGATATCACCACCTGTTTGACAAAGTACAGATTTTTGTCAGGAACTTTCTGGACCTGAAATAAATGTTGTCATAGCACTTCAGTAAACATTTCAATTTCCCTGGATAATCTGGCGCACAAGGAGCAAAACCACATGTATGGCAACTCGTGGATATAACAGCGAGTCAGTGTGTCTTCTAGCCTTGAGAGCACGTCAAGCACAGATTGGGCTTCATCCAAGAGCTGCGAGGAGCATCTTTCAAACAGCTTCTTGAAGTGAGGTTACAATGACTCAAAATGATTCACTTTCAGTCGGTTTTTCAAAGCGGCAAGCAAAAAAGGCCGTACGTGAGCGCTTTCATGTGAATGAGGCAGGTTTGCTCTTGAGTTGAGCGTTTAAGATAATTACCATGCTTTCATAATGATCCATCAGATGAGACCTTACATATCAAATAAACAAGCAACACGTCAATTAAGACCACCAGAATTGCTTCGAAGTTCAAACCAGCAAATAGGCCACATTTTGGTATAAACACACATACATCCAGTTGTAAACAGAAGATCAAAGAAAAGTTTCATAATTTTTTTTTCTCCTTTGAATTCATTTGAACATTCAATTGGAAAAAAAGAAACCTTCTCACAAAACTAATTAACATGCATGCTATGATAAGGTAATTAGTACTCGAGCCGGTTTCCTGATTAAACATACTCTAATTGAGAGCATGCTGCTATTGAGAGGGAGGAAAAACTCGATTCCCTTGGAGGGCACTTAAACGATGTCCCTTTAACAAACACGTAAGCAGAGACAAAACGTCTCACAGGCTTAGACAAAACGCACATTAATTACCAGTCAACAATATCAGCATCTACTCTCCTTTTCCAAATATGTTTCTCCTCTGTTTTGAAAGTATTCTTTAAGCATTGTAAATCATTTTCAGAACTTGTTACTCTGATGGTTTGGCAAGTGGTAAAGTCTTTATGTTAAAAAAAATATTATAATAATAATAATAATAATAATAATACATAAATATTATTATTATTAAAATAAAACAATACATATTCATAATATATATAAAAATATATATAAATCTAAATATATATATTTTCTAACATACAGTCTATAATAATATCCATTCATCATATTTGCTTTGGAGCAAATCTGAACTACTGGCCCTGATGTATGGATCTGAGATCATACCAAAGTCAAGAGCCAGCAATGTGAAAAAGTTTTAAATGTCTAACTTGTCATGATAAGGCAACCAGTGAGGTTTAGATTTATCATTTATGTTATTTAGTGCAGCAGCAACACTGCTCTGATTTCAGAAGTGCAAGAGAGGTTATGATGTGTAAATTCTGAACTAACTCGGTGTGAAAACTGGTGTGAAGGTCTCCATAGCCAGCTGAGTTCATATTAAAGCATATGGCTCAGAGTTTCTGTACTTGTGCATGTCTTACATCTTTTGATCATGTGTATGTGTTTTTATGCATTGTAAAGAACACATTTTAATTTCTGCAATGTAAAAAAAAAAACATTGCTGTTGTGAAATCTGCTAATTATATATGTCGCCAAGATGATGTTTTCAAGCTTATAAAGTTTAATCAAAATTGAGTTTTGATAATATCAGATAAAATGGGTTGAAAATTATCTGGAAAAAAGAAATTTGTCAACTGGTAGAGATTTTGGACTATCGTCTCTATCGCGGTTAAGCTCATGTGATGTTACCGTGCTGCACCGCCATGAAAACATATTATTTGAATCTGTTTTTATATTATTACACGTTTTATGTTATTATACGTATAGCGGCCCATAGAAAAAGCCACTAATGAGACATCATCGATGTATATTTCTGCTGATGACGACTGCATAGGCGAAGAAAAGGAACCAGTGTAGATGACATCAAATCTCATAAATATAGCTACAACAGCCAGGACTGCTTCTAGACTCGTACTGGATAACATCCTGATTAAACCTGCAAGATCCAACAAAAACAAAAGTTCAAGATGAACTGAATCCGGTAAAAACATTTATTGTTTGCATAGTCTAATAAAGGAAAATAAACAAGTCACTACTTTAAATTTATTTTAGTATAAAATGTGATTTTTTCCTATACTAGCCTGTTATTCAGTTCATTATACAGTAGTCAACATTTGAAGTGGATCAAAACCTTTCATTAAAGTTATACATGAACAATACCCATTCTTGTCTTAGGACAACTTTGATGAACTTTTTTGATTCACTTCAAATGTTGACTACTGTATTTAGTAGTATCAATTGAACCTGGGCAAATTGAGTGCCAGTCACAGAACCGGTCACAATTAACAAAGCTTATTGACGATTTAAAACGTTATCATCCAATATGATTCCAAATAGGGCTGGGCGATAAAACGATAACGATAATTATCGCGATATAATTTTTGTCGATAAAACGATATCAAGAGTTCGATAAATGTTCGATAATGTTTATGCGCAAAAGCGGAACGAAACTCATTTGAACCGCGCACCACACGGACCATTTATCCGCTCGGCCAGAGGGGCTCGGCTCAAAGTCCAAACGGCAGTGCAGCACGAGCTCACTAGAGCAGACGCATTTAAAGGGGTCATGAACTAGCTTTTTAAAAAATGTTATATTGTTGTCTGAGGTCAACTTATGACGTTCGCTTGGTTTTTACATTCAAAAACATCAAAATGAATAAGTAATAGGCTATTTTCTACCCTAGTTTTGAGCCTTGCTCAAAAACGCTCGGTTTTTATGGGCGTCTTGCATTGAATACTTGGAAGTAAACGCCCACTGCTGTGAGTGGATAACAGTTTTGCATATTATAAGGAGTTTCAACTCACTCGTCAGTAACGATTAGACTGATACACATGTACACATAATTATTAGATATCAAACGATCTGTAACAATGCAATACTAGCCTATCAGATTATTATTATTTTTTAAATAAAAATTTTACTCACTTAAGTGTGTTGCACCATTCCTGTCGGATCCAATATAGAAGGCACAGCACCGTTTTCTAATCTTAATCGGTCTGCAAATCCAGTCTCGACCTGTGTCTTGTTTACAAAACAATCCTCAGTGAAATGAAGCGAACAAACGGACAATGTTTTACCCACATCAGCTGGAACGTCATTAAAAAAAATAAAGTTTAACCAAGCATTCCTATTGGAATCCAGAGGAAGCTTATGCAGCGACTGTCTTCTTCCACAACCAGGCACTGCACAATATTTTGTAAATGTCATGTTTATTGCTCGGTAGCTCGATCCGGTTTGTCATCACGAGGTAGGCCCATGTTATTTAGCTATGCGTGTAATGCGCGAATCGGTGGGCGGGGCTAAAGTAGCCGTGTTGAAGTAGGCGTTGATCTTCTTCAGCGGGGGTGGTGTTTTATCCTCTTTGACGTCATAGTTCCCCACTTTGAAAAACGAGTCGTTTGCTGAGCCTGGTGTCAATAAAAGCATTTATTTGACTAACAAGGACGTTTTCAGTTCTGAAATTTACAGGATATTCTTATAATATGATGACCTCTTAGATGTCAAAAGCTCAAGCAAAAATTGATTTCTCAGTTCATCACCCCTTTAACTTACTCTGATCGTCTCGCTCACGAGATCCAGTGAGAAGCGCTTGAATTCAGCGAAGAACACTAATGTCTCAGTGATTTAAACCAGTTTAAAGGCAGATGAAACAGCGCTGACAAACAGGAGAAACACTGTGCGCAACGATACAGTCAGAATCTGAATTGATAATGAATCCATTTACCATGGATTTACTAACGTTAGCCTAGTAATATTAACTGCACCATGAAATGTGGGATATACATATTGAATTGTATTATATTATTATGTATTAAATGACTAATGGAATATAATTACAGTATTTAATAATGTATTTAGGCTACTGTTTTTCATACAAATACCACAGAAACCATAAAGTTACATTTTGCCATGATAGTGAGGTGCTATAGGCTATGCCTGGTTTTATCTGTGGTTATCATCATCATCTAAATGCATGATACTGGATGACCAATGGTTAATTTTAATAAAACTCTAACAGTCAAAATATTACATTTTACCAAATAAAAATGTGGTCATTAATTTTTTTTTAACAGATGTTACTGTTTTTGTTAATGAACATAAATTTAACATAGTAGTATTAGCTTGAGTTAGGATGCAGATTTACTGTCAACTCACTGTCAAATATGCGTTTCGAGACAAAACATGTAATATTGCAGCCTGCACTGCAAACTGCTGGAAGATACGGGCCATCAAAGTCAGGCAACACAAACCTGTTTCAAGACTTGAAACAATATCCCCCATTAGCACATGCAGAAACTAAGAAATATATTTTTCTATTCAGATACTTATTTTATTAAGGAAAAATTACAAATTTTTGAATGTCCTACCTCAGATTTGTGAAATGTTCACCTGTTTGGCAAGTGTTTGTCATGATATGTTCTGACAATAAAGAGTAGTTTAAAACCACAATTAACGCTCTGGTTTCTACAACTTTCACTTAGGAGCAAAAATCTGCCTTTAAACTTGAAATAAAGATTTTACATTTATCGTGATAATTATCGATATCGACTGATATAAAAAAAAATATCGTGATAATTTTTTTTGGCCATATCGCCCAGCCCTAATTCCAAATAGTCTTTCCAACTAATGAAAATCAATATTTACATAGTATAATAGTAGTAAATTTATCTCGCACACATTTCCCAAAAATTGCACAAAATCACATCTACTGTCCAGCAACAGAGCAATAACCAGGTGGTCACCCTAATGTGTATCAGTATATTAGATCAGTGCATCCGGTCTTAAAGTGATAGTAACCTATAGGGCTGAGCTCAGAATATCGATACGACGATACATCGTCATGAACTCCTGACGATGCGCGTATCGATACAGCAACTGCTGTATCGATACTGTCGTGCTTTTGAATGTAGCCAATTCAGGGCTCGAATTTCAGCACGGGATTGCGAGTATTACGCATTATTCTAATCATTCCCGCAGGTCTCCCACTTATAATGCGGGAAATTCCCTCAAACATTGATTGAGTGTCCAGCTGTGCCGCGTCGTCTGTCTCTCAAAATGGGTTGCTCAAGGCAAGATTCAAACGCGCTGAAGGCGGCAATACTACACTCTTGCTTTTAGGAGTTGGGACATGACGGAATATTCACTTGCATATTCGGGCGAGCATTGCATTGTCACTTAAGTTTACCATTCGCTCGTCTTTTTAAGTCTTACCACGCTAAACATTCAAGCGATTTTAAACTATTAAGTACTCGCACGCTCTCTGAGAGATGCTTTTCTCTGCATGCTTAGAGTAAAGCCGCCTCACAAACAGCCTTTGAGTGACAAAAGTTCTTTTTCACCGATTATATCGCTTTTACAGCCAAAAACAAGCAAAATTATGTCAAAAATGTCGGTCTTGGTGAGTATCCAACACAGTCGGTTATGTCTTAAATAAGCATAAAATGCATGTGATGTGACAGTATAATGAAAACAGGATCCGTGCACTAGCTCTTAAAGTGACAGCAGCCATATGTCTGTCATTAATATTGTTGTCAAAACAACAAAAGATAGCTTTAATTATAAGGAATCTGGATTTATAGTCGATGTATTTAATTTAGTCAGGACTAAAATATTACCCAATGTTATTTTACATTTAATTACTTTATTAAGTTCTTAATACTAGTGCTAGACCTATTCAAAAACTTTTCTCTTTATTGGTAGGCTATCTTTATTCTATTGTATTTATTTGTTTAAAATGATTTCAACATAATGTAAAGAAATTACTGTGTTTGGTGCACATTCCAACACTTATTTAATTTAACTCTCATTGTTTTTTAATTACAAAAACTAAATAGTTTTTCAGTTCCCTTTCGAGGGAACTCGCGATGCGTCGATGACGCTTTGGGAACGCCTTCGCGTGATTACCTCTGAAGCACGTATGTCAACTAGTCCAATGGAATGAATGAATGAACGCCACGGGGGGGTGACGTCATGACCAGGAAAGGGTATAAGCACATCCGGTGCGTTACTCGCGTTAGCTTTTGTGCCTCAGCAAAGCGCTCTGTGTCAAAACTGTCTGTGAATATTTATTGTTGTCTGTCTGATATATATATATATATATATATATATATATATATATACACACTATGGAAACAATTGCACAAACTCTGTGTTCTTCCTGCTCGCGTTATTTAACGAGTAGGGACACACACGAGCTTTGTGTGATGTGTTGGGAGTGGAGCATGCGGTATCAGCCTTGGCTGATTGCCAACATTGTGAGAAGCTTTCGCTTCGCTACCGCCTGTCACTTTTCGAGGGAAGTGGCCAGGCTCGCGATTCTCAGGGTGCAGGACCCGCGTCTGCCAAGGCAACGCGGAGAATGCATTCCTGTGGATCGCAAATAGGATCTCTTTACGGGGTTGGAGACGGGTCCGCGGATCTTATCTCCTCCCTTTCCACGAGGGATCCATGCTCTCTCTCCGGTCTCGGAAGCCCGCGCTGCGGTCTCTTCCGCCCGGGTAGAGAGTTCAATGCTTCAGTGCTCTACCCCCGAGGAGGTAGATGTGCTGGGCATTGAAAGTAAACAAAGCACAATCATGGGGGAAGTGGATTTGCCATCTCTTTCCCCAGTGTATGAGAAATATATATATATATATACACACATGTATAATAGTTTATATATATAAAATAAATTTATATATAAAATAAGAAGCTGGTGGAGGTGTTAACCAAGACTGTAGATAAATTAAATATTTAATGGCCAGCAGAAATAAGGGGGAGCTCGTCATAAAAATAAAGAACGAGTTTCCTTCCCTCTATTTTTTTTTTACCTCCATCACGGGGCCTTCCATTTTTTCCCGATCTGCACAGCGAGCTGTCTAGATCATGGAAAAAGCCTTACTCTTCTTGTCTTTTAGCCCCCAAGTCCATGTATATTCAGATATTAGGGGGTTAAGAGAGTATGGCTATGGGGCAATACCCCAGGTAGAACAGACACTTGCTAGCTATCCGTCTCCCGGTTTAGTATCGTCCCTGAAGGCGCCGGCTTCTCTCACTAAACCATTAAAAAAAATATATTTTTTTTTTTAATCTAGTGGGAAAAGCATTTACGGCAGTGGGTTTAGTAGGAGGCTGCTTGCACACTATAGTAGTGCTACAAGCATATCAGGCTGACCTGCTGGGGTATTTGGACAGAAGTGAGGGAGTTTGGCCTGATGGGGTATGAGAACTTCGTCGGGCCACAGATTTATCTCTCAGGGATAATAAGGAGACCGCCTGAACTTTTGGGCGGTCTATGGCAGCCCTTGTGGTCACTGTGAGACACCTCTGGCTCAATTTGATGGAAATCATGGAGAAAGATACAAGAGAATCTCTCTCTCACTATGTCCAACCCCCTGGGGCTGCTGGGCGTGAGCAGCTCCAGCCGTTTTGTTTCTCATACGCAACACAGCAGCCAAAGCCTTCAAAGCAGAAGCCGGATCCGAGGACCGTTCTTCACGCTGAGAAGGCTTCGGCTCAAAAGAAAAGGTCTTGGCGCCACTGGCGTCAGACCGGTGAGGGCAGCCCCAACCGGGGTGGAACGGTGTACACCTCATTATACGGTGCCCTTTCCATCTCGGTGCCCTCAGGGGACCGTTCTGCCAACCCCGCCACCCTTGGTGCTTTAGGGCGCAGCAGTCTCCAGCGAGCTTCCGGCGCAGTGTCAACGCGACATTGCGTCGGACTCGCGCCCTCTGAGGGGGGTTCGAAAACAGTCAGTTCGGGTGGTTCCTGCCAGTATGCTTCAGGCCCCCTAATCTGACTGTCTCAATTACACCAGAGGCCAGCCTCGAGGGGCTGGTTCCCTTGGTAGATTTTCTGGCAGCGCGGAAGCTACTGCCGAATATATCTCTATGGGCCCTGCAGTTAGTAGTAAGAGGCAGATTTGGTTCTCGTCCTCCAGGTTACAACGGGGTGTTGCTCACGTTAGTGCATCCCGAGCAGGTTCTGGTAATGGAGCAAGAGGTAAAGGCCCTGTTAGCAAACAAAGCTATAGAGCAGGTGTACTCACCCGACATTGCGTCGGTCTTTACAGTCGTTATCTCATTGTTCCAAAAAAGGATGGAGAACTGCATCACATACTAGATCTTCGTCTGTTGAAGTGTTCGGTGCTGGAACTCAAGTCCAAGATGGTGACACTCAAACAGATCGTGACTCAAATCAGATCTGAGGACTGGTTTGTCACGATAGATCTGAAAGACGCATACTTCCATATCTCCTTCCTCCCTCAGCACAGGAGGTTCCTGAGGGTTTCTTTCAGGGGCAAAGAACACCAGTATCAGGCACTTCCTTTCGCTCTAGCTCTATCACCCCGCACATTCATGAAGCGCATAGATGCAGCTCTGGCCCCGCCAGGCTGCAGTGCATACGCATTCTTAATTGCATAGACGATTGGCTGCTTCTAGCGGAATCAGAACAGTTAGCGGTTCGGCATCGAGATGTCGTCCTCGCTTATATGCGAAGGTTGGGGTTGAAGCTCAATGCCAAGAAGAGTGTGCTTCTCCAGTACAGAGGACCACTTTACTTGGAGTGGTCTGGGACTCAGTCACGATGCGAGTCGTTCTGTCGCCCGCTCGTGTAGCTGCTATCCTTACTGCCACAAAAGAGCTAAAGCTAGGCCAGGCACACACTGTGAAACCGTTCGAGAGACTGTTAGGCCTCAGGGCAGCAGCGTCCATTGTGATACCCTTTGGCCTGCTGTACGTGAGACCTTTGCAGTGGTGGCTCAGGACCAGAGGGTTCTCCCTGAGGGGAAACCCATTCTGTATAATCAAGATCACGCGGCAGTATCCCCGCGCCTTGGTTATATGGACGAAACACTGGTTCTTGTCCCAGGTTCCGGTGTTGGGAGCTCTTTGCCATCGAGTTGCTATCTTGACAGATGCTTCCCTCACCAGCTGGGGAGCGGTATTGGAAGGCCGCTCAGCTCAGGGCTTGTGGAGGAGTCATCATCTCTCTTGGCACATGATTTGCCTAGAGATGATGGTCGTCGTCAATGCGTTGAGACATCTCCTCCCAGACCTGAGGGGCCATCATGTGTTGCTCTGGAACAGTGACTGTTAGGCCTCAGGGCAGCAGCGTCCAATGTGATTCCCTTTGACCTGCTGTACGTGAGACCTTAACAGTGGTGGCTCAGGACCAGAGGGTTCTCCCTGAGGGGAAACCCACTCCATACGATCAAGATCACGCGGCAGTATCCCCGCGCCCTGGTTATATGGAGGAAACTCTGGTTCTTATCTCTCAGACAACACGTTGGTGGCCTCTTATTTTGGTCCCTCAAGAAAATACGCTATCTGAGGGCAGTGTATATTCCAGGGGGCCAGAATATTGTAGCAGACACCCTGTCGAGGCAGGGGCTGAAGCCAGGGGACTCCACCCTGAGGCGGTGGAGCAAATATGGGAGTTTTACGGCCAGGCAGAAGTGGACCTGTTCACGTCTCAGCATACGACGCACTGTCCACTCTGGTTCTCTCTCACTCAACTAGCCCCCTCGGGGCTGGACGCTATGGTGCAGACGTGGCCGAGGCTACGTCTGTATGCATTTCCCCCTATTGCTCTGCTCCCAGGAGTTCTGGAGTGAATCCGCCAGGATGGTATAAGCCTATTGCTAGTAGCACCACCCTGGCCAAGCGAATTTGGTTTGCGGACCTAATTCTTCTGCTTTGTATCAGGTCTATGTCCTTCCACACTTAAGGTATACGTGGCGGCCATTGCGGCTTTCCACGCCCTGGTGGGTGGTACATTTTTGGGTCGAGACCCCCTGATCACTCGTTTCCTTCGTGGCACTTTGAGGCTGAGGCCTGCAACTTGCACAAGGGTGCCGGCTTGGGATCTTGCAATAGTTCTAGAAGGCCTATCTGGGGCTCCCTTTGAGCCCTTAGATTTGGTCTCAGAGAAGTTCTTTCTTTTAAGACTATTTTCTGCTAGCTATATCCCTCTAAGAGTCGAGACCTTCAGGCCCTTTCGGTCCCCACCTGCCTTGAGTGCACCGGGGATGGCCAAGGCAATCTTACCCCAAACATGGATATGTTCCTAAGGTGCCTACCATTATTCCGAGGCCTATTGTGCTGCAGGTTTCTGTCCTCCCCCGTTTATCGGACCAGGAAAAGCTGAACCTTTTGTGCCCAGTGCGAGCACTGGACACTTATGTTCATCGGACTTCTCTGTCGAGAAAATCCAACCTATTGGGCAAATAGATAGTCAAGACTATTCTTCTTGCTTGTGAGTCCTCTGGCCAACCATTTGGTGGTCAGGGCTCATTCCACTAGGAGTATGGCTTCTAAGCTTTATTATCTGGAGTTCTCTCCAAGACGTTTGTGATGCGGCGGGCTGGTCCTCACCGCTCACATTCGTGAGGTTTTACAGCTTGGACCTGGATGCTGCCCCAGGTGCTTTTTACTTAGTTTGCCGACAGTTTTATCATCTGGCATTTTGTAAGTACGGCGTATTGGGTATTCTCGTTCCCAAAGCGTCATCGACGCATCGCGAGTTCCCTCGAAAGGGAACGTCTCAGGTTACGACTGTAACCCTAGTTCCCTGAGAAGGGAACGAGACGATGCGTCGCCCTGCCATACTTCCTGCATCCCTGCGATCGACTTTGTTTCGGCACTAGAAGCTAACGCGAGTAACGCACCGGATGTGCTTATATCCTTTCCTGGTCATGACGTCACCCGCCCGTGGCGTTCATTCATTCATTCCATTGGACTAGTTGACATACGTGCTTCAGAGGTCATCACGCGAAGGCGTTCCCAAAGCGTCATCGACGCATCGTCTCGTTCCCTTCTCAGGGAACTAGGGTTACAGTCGTAACCTGAGACGTTATCACAACTGTTATAACACTGTTTATTCAATAAAGTTACTAAACTCTGCTCAAAAGAAATTTAAATTCCAAATTGATCCATATCGTGATACTTATCGAATCGTGGCTTTAGTATCGTGATGCGTATCGTATCGTGACATTGTTGGTGATACACAGCCCTAACCTAATATATCTGCTGCCGTCTGTGCCATTGATGTTAATCAAACAAATTCATTGCTCTTGACTGAAACACTTTTGTAACTTCAATAAAAATAAATGTATATTTAATTTACACAGTTGAAGACTATGTAGTGTTTTTTGTACATTTGATTACTTTCCACAATTTATGTAGTATTTTTATAGACCTACCATTTAGTGCTAGCAGTTTTTCAAGTAGGTCTACTTCATTTGTATCTTTGTTCTATAGTAGGTTTTTTTTATCCTATTTTATCACTGTTTATTTAATTTCCAATGAGCTTGAGTTTTCATTTTTTATTTAAATTTTTACTCATGTTAGCTAGTATTCATTTTTTGTGATTGGTGATGAGATTTATGAAATATCAACTTTCGATATAATTTTGAAGCAAAAATAACTATATCGTCATAAATCATTATCATAAAATAAAATTACTCATATCGTGATATAAGATTTGGGTCATATCGCCCAGCCCTAACTCATTTTATTTAAAAAAATGTTTAGATATAAAAAATAATACAAATATATTAAACCTAAAATAAATAAAATGTATGCAATTAATTCATTTTTATTTGTAAAAATCTGATTCTGAACTACTGGGTAAACCAGCCGAACAGAACTCTTGCAGTACAGCAGATAAAAATAAAAAATAATTATTTAAATATTCACACAAGAAATGAAAACCACTGTATAAAGTTCTCGCGTGCTGTAGCTTTTTCGGCTGTTTCTTTCTGAACTCTATCAATATCAAAGCCAATTTTTGCAAAGAAAAAATGCTGGAAAGAATTCATGCACATTATGCATGACATAAATGTCAACAAATGCAATGATTCGAATTCCTGGAAAGAGCAGCATCTATATTGCTTAAGGATTCATAAATTCAGGCATTGGCTGCTGCTCTTCAGCTCTTCGGGGCTAGATCAGTGAGAAACTGATCCAACAAACTGATCCTAGCTCAGCTGTCAACTTCACAGCTGGCATAAAGGGACTTGTGAGTATCACACCATTTCAACATTTAATCCAGCCTCTAATCCGATCCATTTGGATTTACAATCCAATAAAAGGACATACAAGATGACTATAGCTAGAAGTCAACAATTTCGATGTTAACAAATCAGTAACCTTCTCTTTACTGTACATTGATCACTAAACCATTTTTGCATGGATTCAAACTCTTTTCATTCAATTTCAGTCCATTGTTTTGAATATAAATACACTACCAGTCATGCATTTGGACAGAAGTGAATGAATTAAGTTTCACATCATAAAGTTAAATAAATCATTAAGTTTCATTCATCATCTTAAAAACATTTGATCTAAAGGCTCATGCTTTCATTTTTGGAAAAAAAAAAATACTTTGGCAGATAAATGTGAATGATGCTAAATATGAAAATAATTGCATTACTTGGTATGAATATTGAAGAAAAAGCAGCTGTCAAATGTCCAGGATAAATAGAAACCATTTAATACCATTTAAAAAGCATCCCAGATGGCACCTCAGTTGAAATCTAGACACGGGTGGCAATTTTGATGACTCTTATACAATTAAAAAAATAATAATGTGTCACTTACAATCCCATACTTCCATTAGTGATATTTATAGTTTTAATGATTTTACTATTATTCTAAATGTAAACAAGTAGGCTAAATACATAAATGTGTTCAACATTTTGACTGGTATAAAGTGAGAAAGAAAGAAAGAAAGAAAGAAAGAAAGAAAGAAAGAAAGAAAGAAAGAAAGAAAGAAAGGATTCATCACATTTTCACCCAAAAAGAAAAAAAGTGGCAACTTCCAGTCCACTTGTATAATTTTCAACTGCCTGCAAGTACACACATGATAAAGTACCTGGATTCCTCAGTGGGACTTTCAGGTGACAACAACAACAAGCTATGAAGTTATAAAAAAAAACGTATTGCCGAATGTTGACAGCGTTCAGAGTTGCCATAGAAACAAGAACCTGGCTGCATCCTCACCCTAAGCCGTCCAGCGACTGGCCAACGGCCTGGCTTCTCTAGCCAGGCAAACCAGCATGAAAGCCACACGCTAAAGAGAGACAACAGCTGCCCGAACACACAGCAAGACATGGGACGCAGCAACCTCGATCCCACGTTATGATTCAGACATCACAACTTCATGCATTATTCGGTGAGCTGTCTTTAACCTCTACGATTCTCAGATTACAGTTCATTTAAATGCACTTTACCTCAGTGAAGATGTTAATAACCTTTCTGTGCTGTAACCACTACACACATCTGACTCATCATGATCTTCTGAACGATTGCGAGTAAATCTGAAAATACTAGCTTTGGAATTAAAATTTTGCACGCTTTTCCTGTAATACCATGACGGAGTAACATTACGCACAAATCTATTTTTGGAATCTGAAAAAGTATATATGGGGAAAGAAAATACAGCATGGAGGCATAAGATTTGTCTTTTTTTACTACGGGTACTTGGTGAGAACAGTAGTGCGCGCCCATCATAAAACGGATGAAATAACTCAGGCTCTCCTGCTGTTGAGCATCAAGGCCCGAAAAGTTGTTTAGAAAAGTTCAGCCAGTGCTTTTAATCCTGGGTCAGTCTGCGTTTGCAGAGGTCCATTTCTGCATAAGTGAGCACAAACTCCAATGCCTGTTCAAACAGTTTCTCTCTCCCTCTCAGGCAGCTCATGACAACGGCCCAGCAGCAACACTGTTTGATCTCCAATGTTTTCCTTAATCTGGGTTGTCAAGGTTCGCTTGTTGGAGGCTGTTTACTTTACTTCTCCTACAAAAAAAAAAAAAAAATCTTTTTTGTCTTCTCCTTCCCTCAGACAATGACTAATCCAAAGAACTGAGCCTTACCAACGCTGGGTGCTAAAGCTGCTGCTTTCCCATTTACAAGTGTGATTTGAAAAGACGTGTAAAAGTTACATTTATGAGAATCAATGAGGGGGGAAAAAATGGTAATGGTAAATAATACAATTAATGATTAGTCATTTCAGTTCATGCCCTTAAATTATAATAACAATAATATACATACACAAACAAATGCAAAAAGCAACATTTCTTATTCCTTTCCACTTTCAAAATAAAAATCTGCACTTACTGATTAACATCTGGATCCATTGAATATGTGTGCAAACAGATAAATAATATAAAATAACACATTGTAAAATATTTAAAAATAATTGTACGTATGCGTATGTACAAATGTTCTGTTTATTTAACTTGTGAATTTTTGAACAACAGAATATAATATTTAAAATATATATTTAGTGATAAAAAAAACGATTGTGGGACCAAAATATAGTAATGTGTAGAATATCTCAGGCTTATTATAAATACAATTTTAAACTGACATTTTACTAAACGAAAAGAGCTACTTTTATTGTGTTGAAGTACAAGACAGCTACATACAATTTAAAAGTTTATTTCCTCCACTTTTTCAAACATTTGATAGACTTTTATTAAGTAGCCTAAATGTAGGCTATTTATCCACCGGTTGTGTGGTTCACATTCAGAAAGTAGCCTACGAGCTAAGGCACATTTATCTCTGACACTTGTTACAACACAGTGATGTTGAAAACCAATTTTACTCGAGTTGCACTTCGGCGTTGTCTCCATTTCAAACCCTGAGACAAGACGGCGTTTATTCTAACGTTCATAACCCATATGATCCTCAAAATGCTGTCTAACTAGGCAACTCACTAGGTTTTGAGACACAGCCTGCTCTTGCTGAACACTTAATTCTGAACGCTTCTGCTCTCAACTCCATAACCCAACCGGATGATAAGAACTGCACTGAACTTTTTTTAATGCACGAGGGAAACTGTCGCGATATTCTCAACAGATTTCGTTTGCACTGTTAATGTTATATTTAACTCCAAACGAGGAGATGCACCAGTAGAAGTGTTTGTGGTTGAGGGAACACGTGGGGAAAAGCCCCTTATAATACACTGAACACCGAAAGAAATCTCGGCTCGCAAACTTTTACGCCATCGATAGCAACGAATCGCGATTTCAATAACTTACTTTGTCTTTACGCATCACATCACAGCAGAGCTGTCACACATGTATAACGATATGTTGTTTACACAAACAAAACAAAAAACGAAAAGCCGTAACTTGCTAGCTAAAGAGCTAACTTCAGAAAAAGTACTTAAAGACTACAAATAAAATGCATCGACCAGTTATTAACGTTATACACGCGAACAATAATGTTGTTTGTTAATTTGCTCATTACGCCAATATTGCTTAAAAACAATAAGGCAACAATTAGATAACAAAGACAAACTGTCCATATTGTGCCCTAAAATGTTGAAGAATACAGGAGGTGAATGAACTTACCGGGGTTTGACAGGGACGAGATAGACACGGAAATTTGTGCACAATTACAAATTCAACTCTTCACGCGATCTTGTATATACCATGAGCGCGTGCTATAAAACGCACTGTAAATAACCAACAAATATATCACTCCGCCAGCGGTACTAACTTCAACTGCAAACACTGGACTGGGAGCAACGCCGCAGTTTCGAGCCAGTTTCACGCCGCCTTTCTACACGGAGCTGCTTCGTATGTTATTACAGTTTATTGCGCCTTTGCACACACAGAAAAGAGAGAGAATCGCGGATTTGGATGTTGTTATTTTTTTATGTTCTACGCCCGTGACGTCATATCCACATCCACCTGCTGTAAACAACATTCATTGCAGATCTTTGCGCTGCAAAACAAAAGTATGTCAAAAAGTCAGAGATATGCTTGCTACGTAAGTTACATAGAAAACAGGATTACCTTTTTTCACGGTTGGCATAATTCTAACAAATTTTGCTTGCTAGTTTGGTCATTTCAACTGATGTAAATACAGAATTTCTGTCTTCTTTTCCTCTAAATTGTCCAGTGAAGCAAGACAAGGTGGGGGGTGAAAGTTCAGGCTAAGGACAACCCATAAGAAGGGAAGTG
Source organism: Gila orcuttii (assembly GCA_026230005.1). NCBI lineage: Eukaryota > Metazoa > Chordata > Actinopteri > Cypriniformes > Leuciscidae > Gila > Gila orcuttii. The sequence goes on from JAPDVR010000011.1 coordinate 39,958,771, forward strand.
CAGAGAATGTGGGGATTTAATAGTCTAAATATCAGCATACTATAATCTATTAACTACACAGTGGTTATAACCAGATTTAGGCGTAACTAAATTCACAATTCACAAAATATTATACTATATTACAATATTCACTTAAGTCTCCTGGAACTAATAAATAAAGGTAGCACAAAATATTTTATATTAAATACATGTATAAGGGTATAATACATGTATAACTGCAACTCAAACATATATACAAAGATTATATATATGTAGCTGATATGAAATTCTTATACCCAAAAGTATTTCATATCAGCTACCCACAAATAAATTTCAAGAGGAATCCCAAAAGTGAGCAGGGAACAGTTATTGTAGGTGTGAAGTAAACCTTATATAAACTTAAAAAAAATGGTTAAAAAAAAAGAGGAAAAAGTAGCCTATAATCATTGGTCAGTTCTGTAGGCCGGTTAGCATTCAGTGTGAGCAGTATTAATCTAAGATCTTGGAATAAGGTAGAGATCTGACTGTCCTTGATCAAGGACTGAAATGCACAGTAATTTTTGAAAGAAACTTAATGTTGCTTTATGGGCCCAAGTTGATGTGTTTCACGGATATAGAGCGCCACCCTCTGGAATATTGTGTTTCCTGCAGACACTTGGAGCTAAATTTATAGTTTTGTCATAAAATAAATGCGTAGGGAAATATTGGTTGCTAGAGATAAAGAGAATATTAATAGTTATAGTGAAAGTAATAACAGTTAATTTCAGTTAATTAACAGTGGAAAGTGAGTTCAAATTATTTCAGTCAAAAATTGAATGTAGGCTATATCATAAAATAATTGATCCGGTGAATTATAAGTAATCTGGGGCTTTTTTTTTCTTCTTAAATTCTGATATTTACTGTGATTGTCTCCCCAGCACTTCAAACCAATGAAAAAAGACTTCAATCACTTGACAAGCCAATTAGAATATGGCAATGTTATTTTTATTATAGTTTTATTAATATTTTTAATTAGCTTTTAGTTTTATATTTTGAGTTTTCCTGTTAATTTTAATGACATTTTTAGTAATTTCGTTATGTGGTTTTGTCATTCTATTAATTTCATAACATTGCTATTTACTGTAGCGTTATTTATTTATCTCAGTTTTAGTTTTGATTTATTTCAGTTAATAATTTTAGTGCTTCAACTTAAACTTAAACTTACTTCAGTTTATTGTGAATAAGGAAACATTTCTAATTTTCATTTAGTTTAAGTTTTTCAAATAATATTTATATTATATTTCATTTTATTTTATTTCAGCTTTGTTTCAATTAACAGAAATGTTTTATATATATATATATATATATATATATATATATATATATATATATATATATATATATATATATATATATATATATATATATATATATATATATATATATATATATATATATATAGTTTTAGTTAACGATAATAACCCTGTAGCAAAACATGTACATCCCAGAGCTACCTTTATTTCTATTTTATTAAATTGATTGTTGGAATAACATTGACTTGTCATCTGAAGAATTCTCCAAAAATCCAATGTACCTCATAAACACTGTTTTGACATTTACAGAGCACAAGGAGATGCATTACAATGCTTTGTCCCAGGACATATTACTACCGGTATGAAATCTAATGTCAAGGGGCGTCACTGGCCTATATTCTTATCCAGAAAAACTGCACGCCTGCAGGCATGAGGCGGATACATCCATCACAGACACACCCTTCATGGAGAAATACTCCATTTTGACTTATTTTTCTACTTTGTGTCCATTGTCAGTAACAAATAATACTTTCAAGAAAGAGACAGACATCTTCTGATATACAAAAAAAACAAAAAAAAAAACATTAAAAGATAAAGATACAGTACCTGTCAAAAGTTTGAAAACATTAAAAAAAATTATGCTTTTGAAAGAAGTCTCTTACGCTCACCAAGGCTGCATTTATTTAATAAAAAATACAGTAAAAACAGTCATATTATGAACTATTATTACATTAAAAGAACAGTTTTTTACTATAATATACTTTAAAAATGTAATTTATTCCTGTGAGGGCAAAGCTGAATTTTCAGCATCATTCTAATATGCTGATTTGATGCTCAAGAAACATTTATTATTACCATCAATGTTTTATTTCTAATAACAATTTGTAATAAATGTTTCTTGAGCAGCAAACCAACATATCAGATTGATTATATTAGAATATATATAAAAATATGTTTCAAACCAGTATGCACATGAGACAGGAAATACATCTAAGCCTTTCTTTTCACCTTTTTAATCATTATCCAAATTATTTAGGTCAAATAGATTTTTTTTAAACGCATCAGCGTTTTGTAGGTATCTGTTGCTTTTGTATAAAAAGTTATTTAATTTCATTAACTTACAGTCATGAATGCATGGACTCACTATTACTGATGACACAACACTATAAAATAACACAGATTATATTGTATTTGTACACCTTTATCATCTGACTTTGAAATTATTTATAGAGAATGTGTCTATGTGAATTTCTCTAACATGTTATATAGTAGTATATAGTAAATAACATTCCCCATTAAGGTTAAAAAGTCACCACTATAATAAAACACAACTTTAATACATATTCCAGATGTTTCCAGAAAAATCCAGGCCGTTTTCTCAAGACTTACATGTTGCATGTTTCCCAAAACGAAAATAAAAGTAGGCCTATTTTGTTTGGATCGTATTGACATCATGTAGATTTGGCATGACTGATGCCCTTGTGGATTAGGTCTTACTCTTGTTGTGATAAATTGGCACTCTAAAACAAATTAATTGAGGATTACTATACGTTATGTAACATCTTCTCAATATGCACTCATGCTCAAAACGGGAGTAATTAGAGTTGTGTTAATTAGGTAATTAAGCAAATGAAACGAGAGGACTCTGTTCATCTTAAGGCTCATAAGCGTTATCCGTCCCCGAGACACAAAGGAACAATAGCTGATATTTGCCTATTGTAGAAAAAAAACAAAGAGCCCTTTATCTCCTTCTGACATGACATAGGTAGGACAATTTCACATATTTTCACTACTGACCTTTGAACAATAAGATGACTTTACTATTATTATTATTATCTATACTTAATAAGAATGCAGAGCATAAAAGAGAATTCCTGTTAGGATGCTAAAGTAAGTTAATGGCAATGAAAACCACGAATATAATCAAAAATACACCTAAAATCTAATTGAAAGTATTTAACTCAATCATATTGACATTTAACGGAATAATGAACGACAATTATCATTTAACATTACACAGAAAACAGTTCTATTGTACCAACAACAAACAACATTTTAGGTCAAAATGTATATATAGCTATAAGGAGAAATGTTTTTTATACTGTAAGCAGTTATTTATTTAATTATTTATTTAGATGAACTGCCCAAATATGTCACGTTCATTCCGACAAAGACCACAAGGTGGAGCCAAAATCAAATAAATAAATAAATAAATAAATAAAACCTGTGATGACAACAGTGAAGGAAAACATAACCACATAATGACAAAGTTTATATCTGTCTTTGTTTTGTTTGTTTTTGTAAATGTGTTCACATACACATAGCCTATCATTTGTGAATGAATCCTTTCATTTATTCATTGAGCCCAATCTTCTGCTGAGACTGACTTCACTTTTCACCTTTATCTTTGGAGTCTCAAAGACTTCAATACTGTCTGTTAAAGTATATTAATAATAATTCCAAAATGAACTTCTTTACTATTTAAACAATTTTAAAGGATTAAGGTGCAGTAAGTGATTTCTGAGAAACACTGTTGAAAGTGGATGCACCACAACACACCTGTAGCCAATCAGCAGTAGGGGGCGTGTCCACACATGATGAGGGAAAAGAGAGAGTGAGCAAGAGGGAGATTTAAAGAAAGATTGTAGAAAGACAGATGGCTGAGAGATATTACAAAAAAGAAAAGTTCAGAGGAATATCACTGGAAAAAAAGGGTTATGATCAGGCAAGAGCTTTAGGTTTCCAAGCTTTCGAGCGCTGGAGAGACCGAAGGGGGAAATCCTGAAAATGAACACAAGATTTGCACAGTTTCTGCTCCATTCATTGGTTTTGCTATGTTTCACAGAACCAATATATGCTGTTGTTGTAATGTTATAGTAACAGGCAGTGTTGGACAGTAGCTACTAGTTTAACTACATTTCTCAGTAGCGTGGTGCTAGCCTCGCTGTTTTCTGAATCAAATAGCTTTTCAGTAGCAAAGCTCTTTTTTTGATCAAGTAGTGCGGTAGCGTCCACACAAGCTACATTTCCCCAAGCATCTCTATAGCTCAAGCTCAAATATTCTTCTTTGTGTTTTACGGCGGTTGGCATTGGGAACCATAGGGCCATATGATTTCATTCCCGCGGTGCGGAAAACACAGACGGAATTGCGGAATCCAGGCATAAAAACGGAATTTACCTACTGTAACGTGGAATTTCACGGAATTTGTCAGACCTTGGATGAAAAGTAGGTCACTAAACTTAAATAAAATCGCGATATAGACTAGTGTCTGTGGATATTAAACCGCATAAAGACTATTTAAATAGGAATCATGCATGCTCTGCGTATGCGTCTGTGAATGAATGGCACAGAAGCGCGGTTTAATTTATTTAACACAAACACAAAAACTATCGTCATATCATAAAAACACACAGATTCAAAGGTCTACATGGCAACCCGTCAAAATAAATTTTAAATAATTGGTTATTACAATTTAATTAAACCATTCAAATGCAATTTGCACGATTTAGTCTTGTCTCTGTCACGTTTTGGTTTGTTCATGTCATGTTCCATGTCTGTCATGTGATTCCCTGTTTGTCATGTGATCCTGCCATGTGTCTTGTCATTGGTTAATCGTCTGTTCATTGTTCACAGGTGTCCCTTGTCTTGTCATTAGTCTGTGTATTTAAGCCCTCATGTTTGCCATGTGTCTTTGTCAAGTATTGTTTCCTGTTGTTCACTGTTTGTAAGTCTACGTTCATGTTCATGTCTTGATTTTGAGTTTTTCATGCCATGCCATGTTTTTGTTACATGTTTGATCTTCTTTGAAATAAACTGCACTTGGGTTCTCTCGACAACTTGCCTCCAGTGGATCCTTACAGAATACTTGCCCACTATGAACCCCGCGGTTGCCCTCCTAAACATATGCCAAGGGAATTGTCCCCTGGAAACGTATGTGGAGGAATTTTGTGAACTGCTACCAGGTAGATTTTAATGACGTGGCTTTAAAAGACATTTTTAGGTTTGAATTGACGAACCCCTGCGCTATGAACTGCCTGGGGGGAAAATTCATTTTTCCCTAGAGGAATATATTGACTATGCCCTTTTGTTAATTGGCTCAACTTTTACTGTGGGTTTTGCGGATGAGGAACACAGCAAACCCACAGTATCCTCTCATCCTGAGTCTGTTCACGTCATGCCTGCCCATTCTGAGTCTTTTCACGTCATGCTTACCAAGCCAGAGCCTCTTCAAGTCATGCCTGTCAAGCCAGAGTCTCTTCACATCATGCCTGCCAAGTCTGAGTCTCTTCACGTCATGCCTGTTCAGCCTGATCTTCACGTCAAGCCTCATCAGCCTGATCTTCACGCCAGTCCTGCCGAGCCTGAGCTTCACGTCAGTCCTGCAAAGCCTGAGCTGCTTCACGTCATTCCTGCCGAGCCTGCACTTCACGTCAGTCCTGCCGAGCCTACGCATCACGTCATGGCCACCGCACAAGAGACTGTTCACGTCGTGCCTGCCGCACAAGAGACTGTTCACGTTGTGCTGTTCGCGTCGTGCCTGCCGCACAAGAGACTGTTCACGTCTTGCCTGCCGCACAAGAGACTGTTCACGTCGTGCCTGCCACACAAGAAACTGTTCACGTCATGGCCACCGCACAAGAGACTGTTCACGTCGTGCCTGCCGCACAAGAGACTGTTCACGTCGTGCCTGCCACACAAGAGACTGTTCACGTCGTGCCTGCCGCACAAGAGACTGTTCACGTCGTGCCTGCCACACAAGAGACTGTTCACGTCGTGCCTGCCACACAAGAGACTGTTCACGTCGTGCCTGCCGCACAAGAGACTGTTCACGTCGTGCCTGCCACACAAGAGACTGTTCACGTCGTGCCTGCCGCACAAGAGACTGTTCACGTCGTGCCTGCCGAAACAAAAGACTGTTCACGTCGTGCCTGCCGCACAAGAGACTGTTCACGTCGTGCCTGCCACACAAGAGACTGTTCACGTCGTGCCTGCCACACAAGAGACTGTTCACGTCGTGCCTGCCGAAACAAAAGACTGTTCACGCCGTGCCTGCCGCACAAGAGACTGTTCACGTCATGGCCACCGCACAAGAGACTGTTCACGTCGTGCGTGCCGCACAAGAGACTGTTCACGTCGTGCCTGCCACACAAGAGACTGTTCACGTCGTGCATGCCGCACAAGAGACTGTTCACGTCGTGCCTGCCGCACAAGAGACTGTTCACGTCGTGCCTGCCGCACAAGAGACTGTTCACGTCGTGCCTGCCGCACAAGAGACTGTTCACGTCGTGCCTGCTGCACAAGAGACTGTTCACGTCATGGCCACCGCACAAGAGACTGTTCACGTCGTGCCTGCCGCACAAGAGACTGTTCACGTCGTGCCTGCCGCACAAGAGACTGTTCACGTCGTGCCTGCCACACAAGAGACTGTTCACGTCATGGCCACCGCACAAGAGACTGTTCACGTCGTGCCTGCCGCACAAGAGACTGTTCACGTCGTGCCTGCAGCACAAGAGACTGTTCACGTCACGTCTGCCGAGCCAGAGACTAGGGGGAGGGAGTCTTTGTCAAGTATTTGTTACATGTTTGATCTTCTTTGAAATAAACTGCACTTGGGTTCTCTCGACAACTTATTTCAGCAATCATGAAAACTAAAAAAATAAAACAGAATTTGGTGTAAAAAAAAAGAAAATTCATAGTGCCCCAAAATGTCATTTTAATAAATTATTGTTAAATTGTATAAGTTTCATGATTTCAATTAATTAGACATGCTATTTGATTACTAAAATTGAATTTAACCATTAAAATGGGATTCCAAAAAATAAATAAAACAGATTTCATAGGGCCCAAAACCAGCTTTTTGGTGCATTACTAACACCTTCTGCGCCGGATGGTGACATCACTACCAATCTCGATCCTTGGGCTGACACGTGAGAAATTTACTTAATGGAAAGATGCACACACTCTCGACACCTGGTTTTGTTGTAGTTTTATAAAGTTATATGGTTTTATAAAGGTATGGTTTTGTTTTTTGTTGCCAAATTGGTTTGGAAGAGGTGTTGAATGAACAATTGAACTGACAAATGATGCCTGCCTATCTGTTTGACTGACAGTTTTATTGATCACTGAGATAGCATTGACTTGGAATTAAGTTGGTTCAATATAGAAATTAATATTTAAAAAATAGCTTAGATGTTGTAAACTACATTTGCCATATTCATGTAGCTTAGCTTGCTACATTTCCCAGGTAGTAGCTTCAGTGTAGTGAAGTAGCTTGCCCAACACTGGCAACAGGACAGTTTTGAGTGTCATTGTTTGTCACTGGGCCCTTTACCATGATAGTAGTTGAACGAACTCAGGGTTAGGATTAGCTTCGAGTTGACAAAAACCAAACCAAACCAATCCAATCAAGCTTTGTTGGTACCATAACGCTGATCATCAACTTTTCCTGTCAGCTCAGTCTTTGAAGCTGAGTTTAGGAGTTTATAGGTGTGACATCAGTAGAGAACAGCCAATCACATGCTGTGGAACAGTGAAACTGAGATCCACTTCACTCTTCTGCAGAATATTACGAGATTGAAAAATATTAAGAATTTAAACAAATTTACTCAGCAAGAAGAAAAGAGCTATGAAAGAGGACAACTACAAGAAAATATCTTGCTATACTAGTGTAAGTAATAGTTAGTTTATAAAGTTGGTATAGAGAGAATTTAACATTTAAGCTCATATGTAGTCATTTTTATAGCTTTATCTTTTGATTCTAAAGCTTATTTAGGCTATATTACCTTTATATATTCAATTACTACTACATGCTTAATAATAATTGATAAACTAAAATTGTACATGTATAATGGATAAAGGGTATACTAATTACATAAATAATATGTAAATCATACAAAATTATTTTTATAAATAAGCATTGCTAAAAGCCAGAAGATTTTGTCTTTAAAAATCATTTGCAATGTAGTGACCTTTAATTTGGAGTAGAAACAGGGGGAGTGGCTTTACTGCATCAGAGATGTGTCACTTTGCTCACAGCTGATTGGTCCAGTTTCAGTTTGAGATCTCTTACCTGGAACATAACCTGTCCCGCAGCAGGATAGCCGTGGATTGCTTTCATGGTGCCAAAAACCCAGGGTTTGGCGTAAACTACATTGAAACATAACTGGCTAGCCACATAAACAGACTTCAGGGTATAGGCCCCAAGTGTGCTGCTGGCGACTAACAACAAACTCTTGCTTGTATACACTCTTGTGTACTGTAAGTTCTTTTTTTGTTCTTCCTTGTCGTTCGTTCATCATCTTCACTTTAAGCATAATTTTGCTTTGTTTCAGCTATGATAAAGAGACATCCACTGCCTTGCGTGTTTGTGTGTTTTGGGGGCGGAGCAATAAAGGTAAGGGTGTGTTTGATTGGGTTGATTTCAGATATCAATAGTGTTTCTCAGAAATCGCTTACTGCACCTTTAATTTATTTGTTCCTCTGATCTAGTCTAACTAGGCAGATATTATTGAAACTATCTGTTGATCTCAACTTTTCAGAGATTGTTAACCAATTAAGAAGCTGTTTCTGTTTGGGATCAGTTTGAACTAAGGAAAAACACAATGCAGAAAAGGGACCCCGTTGTAACATCCTACAAGGTAAAAAAAAAAAGAAGAGTGACATCTAGTCGAGAAGACTAGTATTAATATTCACGTTAATCAGATATTGGTGTCCAAAATCGCCCCTATACCCTCATAACAATATCAAATTTATTTCTAGATCACAGTTCCAGTAGTGGGATTGTATGTGAGATTGAATAAGTGCACTCAATAACGCCCACAATGGTTTCGGACACCCAAATGGCTGTTCCCTCAAATAGTGTCCTATTTAAAGTCTCTATATTAAACGTCTTTTGGCTGTCAGACGTTGGATGTTGACGTCAATCCGACGTTGGGTTCTGACGTCAATCAATCCGACTTTCATTTCCAACCAAAATGCAACCCCTGCAACCAAAATCATCCCCTGACTGACATTACTACTTTCTACTCAAGGACCTTGACAGAAATGTAGTGGAGTAAAAAGTACGATATTTTTCTTTCAAATGTTGTGAAGTTAAAGTAAAAGTTTCCAGAAAAAAATAATACCCAAGTAAAGTACAAATACTCAAAAAGTGTTCAAAAAGTACAGTACTCAAGTAAATATACTTTGTTACTGTCCACCTCTGCAGAGAAGTACAATGAAACAAATCAAATATTTGAGAAGACTGTTAAAATGTTGTTTTTATTCATGTTTTTTATACCTGTACCTGCAGTCTCCGAGACTCTGATCATAGGCAATGTACCTTTTACAGTATGATGGAGGACACTTTAATCATTTTATAATGGTAAGGTATAAAGACTAGAAAATTTCATTAAGCATAAACTAAAAATGAACTTGCTTTTCACCTATTAAAATGGACAGAACATAAGTGCTAAAAAGCCTATTAACTGTACTGTGAGTTAATTTAATATCAAACACATGATCAATTAAAAAAAAGAGTTAATTCCTGATGCTTGTTTCAACCATGGAATAAAAAAATGTAAAATATAATTGCGTCTTTTTATCCCACAATTCAGATTTTTTTCACACAATTGCGATTTTACATCTTTACATCACAATTGCGAATTATAAAGTCAGAATTGTGAGTTAAAAAGTCACAATTACCTTTTTTTTTTTTTTTTTTAGTGGTGGAAACAATCTTCCATAAATGCTTCATGTGAACCAGAAAGCAGGTTATTAGGTTATCTTTATTAACTAGTTCAACATTTGTGTTTAATGACTGCATCCAAAGAAGGCACTTTATGCTTTTGCAGTGCCCCAAAAAGCACACTTAAGCCACAATGAATGTATGCATTTAATTTCATTATGACATTTCAGACCAAGTGGCATCTGCAATTATATTAAGTTTTTCTCAGAACTGACTTCCCTTTTTGGAGTCCCTTTGCAGTTGCTTAAAAAAAAAAAAAATCTGGACTATACCATTTTGGTCAGGAAGAAGGGCCCCTCATTTATCTGCACACACATTTATAATAGTTATGATGTTTAATTACTGAATTGATCACATGATCAATTTGTTCGGGTGAGTATGACTTTTGTTGGTTGTTTGTTCTTTGTCTGTGGTTTTGTTTTGCCTTTTCACTTCAAGGCCAGGATCAATGTTTTGTTTAGAAGTAAAGATTATTTCCCCCCTTTCGTCATAAATTGCTAATTACCAGGATGCTTGTTCCTTTCATTTACTCCCCCCCCCCCCAATTCATTAGAGTATGAAGTCATTTCGCCCCTAAACCCTGCTAGGTTAAACCCAGGTGTGGTTCAACTTCAATGCATGAACTGGACATTTTACATGTTTGACAACAGAAAGTGTCAAAACATTTTCCTTATTCATTTTGAACAATGTGTATATTGTTTTAAATATATATATATATATATATATATATATATATATATATATATATATATATATATATATATATATATATATATATATGTATGTATGTATTTACTGGTATATATATACTGGTAATATATATATATATATATATATATATATATATATATATATATATATATATTGGGAAATGTTTCGCTTTAATGTTGTGCTTGTCCTGTCTTTCTTTACGATAAATGTCACTTGGTTTAATATTTTTTATCTAATGCAATGGCTTTTAAAGTGTGTTTTTTAAGTGTCAAAATATTTTTGGGGTCACTTTCTTTACAGTGAATGTCACTTGGTTTAATATTTTGTTTCAACAGGATTGCTATTAGACATTTTATGCGATGTATCTATCGAAATAGCTGAAATTGTGCTTAATTGCATGACAATATCTAAACACTAGATGACGCTATTCATCACAAAACTGACTGGTGCTGCTTCTCTCCTGGAATGAAGTACCCTCGATTCAGGCACACACATTGCCCTGGACATTTGTTTGATATATTCCCTCTCTCATGTCACAGTGTGACTTCAAAGGGTTTATTTCTATTACTGTTCTCAGGTTTAGTGACTTCATCAAGTCAACAGCTCGCTGATTGACAAGTATCAGTCAAAATAACACTTCAGCACCACGGACAGCGCGCATGAGCTGCCACCACAAACTGTGTTAAGACTGGTCTTAATACTCTACTAGGGGTACATCCACTAAATTTGACATTGGGACCCGTTTCTTAAAAATAATTGCAAAAATGGCTTAAGTAGCTAAACATATAGTTCTTCTGAGAAAAGTTCTAGTTTGTTTGCAGAACCACTTGGTTTAAGATTTTCTATAGGCTATAAGGCAGTTACACTCAGACATTAAAAGTATGGCTTAAGTGTCCAAAGTCAAACATATTTCATTTCATGTGCCACTAACATCACAACTGTTAATTGATCATTGTTGAATTAATATAAATTAAAACCACAGCCCTTCTCAGATGGCGATTAATTTGAATCGCTATATTTAAAGAACTGGCCGTTTCATGAGATCCAACTGATGTGGTCTCTGCTGTAGGCTACTGGTTTAAATCAACTATTTTTCCTAACTATCTTTTTTAGTAAGCATTTTGCAAAACTATTATTTTATTTTTTAGTACTGCTACAGTTAGGCCTATGCATATAACAAAGACTTTTATGTTATATAGAAAGTAGCCTAGGCTTTATATAAAGATGTATACATCTATTTAACTGTTGTCGAAATCATCGAGCTAACAGCTGATTGGCCCGCGTTAGCGAACGTCCCAAGATGACGTGCAGCTTCAGTGTAGACAGCCTCGAGCCGTTGCGGCGCGACGCGGCGCGAGGCGTCATAGGCTGCTTCTAGTGTAGACTGTGTCAGAATCGAACCGCTCTCCAGACGGACCCACCGTTGCTGTCATCGGAGGTTCCCATTATACTCCCCCCTTCATCACCCCCCAAACAAGAACGCACTAGACAAGACGACTACATGCTCCGCCGCGATCTCCACAATAGACTGGATGCGTACGTATATAGGCTGTTGTTTATTCAAAAATAATGTTTCGATGAAGCGTCTTGGGTTGTTTTCGGCCTACACAAACGCGATTTTCAGATCGTCGGATCAATGGAGAGTGAGACGGAAACGTGTTTATTAGGGTGTGTTTTTTCTTCAACAAATAATGGATTACCCAGCATCTGGTTTGAAGAATGAAGAATCGCGCGTCGCTGACATGAACAAAATGATGTCTTGGCTCTCCAAACGGCTAGAGGTATGGTCATATAAAAGACTCGACTGATTGTTAACGGCTGATATTTTGTATATCAAACTGGGGGACCAGGACTGCTTAATGTCGGATTACAAAGCCCAGGCTGGGTTGTGCTTGCACAGATGGCGAACACAAGTGATCCAGGGGGAAGCAACCCCTCGCTCCAGAATTATGCCATCACTGCGTCTGCGGTCAAACTGGCGTCTTTGGGGCTCATCACCTGCATCAGCCTGCTCGGGAACACCGTGCTCTCCGTGCTGGTGCTGAAAGACAGCTCGCTCCACAAGGCTCCATATTACTTCCTCCTCGACCTGTGCGTCGCAGACATTATCCGCTCGGCTGTGTGCTTCCCGTTCGTGATGATCTCCATCAACAGCGGCTCCCTATGGAGCTACAGCATCCTCAGCTGCAAGATCATTGCGTTCATGGCTGTCTTGTTCTGCTTCCACATCGCGTTTCTCCTGTTCTGCGTCAGCGTTACGCGCTATATGGCCATCGCGCACCACAGGTTCTACTCCAAACGCATGACGCTATGGACATGCGTCGCGGTGATATGTATGGTGTGGACGCTTTCGGTCGCCATGGCATTTCCACCTGTCTTCGACGTCGGGACCTACAAATTTATTCGCGAGGAAGAGCAGTGCGTATTCGAGCACAGATACGTGAAAGCCAACGACACGCTGGGCTTCATGCTCATGCTGGCTGTGATTGTGGCCACGACGCACGTCGTGTATGTCAAAATGCTGTGTTTTGTTTACGACCACCGTAAAATGAAACCAGCGCAGCTGGTTCCGGCTATCAGCCAGAACTGGACCTTTCACGGACCTGGCGCGACGGGCCAGGCCGCTGCCAACTGGATCGCGGGGTTTGGACGCGGTCCGACGCCGCCGACGTTAGTAGGCATCAGACAAGCGTCACACAACGCCAACCGGAGGCTGCTCGTGCTGGACGAGTTCAAGATGGAGAAACGGATAGGAAAGATGTATTACATGATAACGCTGGCGTTTCTGTTGTTCTGGGCGCCCTACATTGTCTCGTGCTACATCCGGGTGTTTGTGAAGGGAAACGCGCTTCCTCAGGTGTTCCTGACCGCGGCCGTGTGGTTGACGTTCGCCCAAGCGGGGGCGAATCCCATCATATGTTTCATATTCAATAAGGAGTTGAGGATGAGATTCAGAGCCTGTCTGCCGTGTTGCCTGACTACACAAACACCCATGGAGCCCTACTGTGTGATTTGAAGTGTTCTACTTACTTGTTTTCACCGGCTCTGCCTGTACGTCAACATTCAGTGGCCCCAAAAAGTAGTGAGACAGGGGAGTGTTTAAACGTCATATTTTGATTATAATATTCCCATATTTGTCTTCTTCAAATTAAAGCGGTTTATAATTCTAATACTTCTCCCTAAACAGTATAATTTCATGTCAAGTACAAACTTTACTTGACTTTACAAGTACTGCTTTAACAAGCCACCCTTCTACTGGAAATGGGTGCAACATTAATATAAATATTGAGTATGTTTTAACTTTTGTGCATTCATTTCTTGTGGTTATCAGATATATTTGTTTAAAATCATGATTATGCCACCACCCCCATCACTAACTGCCAAATCCATTTCAATACAAAAAGGGAAACAAAGGGGAAACATTTATATTATATTACATTATATTATATATTTTCAAAAACTTAATATAATTGTCATACAGAAAAACAATGAAATATTAAATATAATGCAATTTCAAATATTAATATATACAAATACATAAAATATAAACATAAATGTCTTTTGTCTCACAATTGTTTTGCCTCCTCATAAATCATTCATATTTTTTTAGTCTTACAGCTTCCAGAATCATCATGTATAGTGAGCTAATTTCTGATTGGTTGAACTCACTCTGTGTTAAAACACTCTCCAGTCTCCCCTATTTAAACCCAGTTGAATTTTGTTGCATTAATGTGCTTTTCTTTGTATTAAATGAATGCCACTTTATATTTTGTTATCTAATGCAATGGCATTCATACATGTCCTGATACTTTTTTGAGGGGCCACTGTAGCATGTGATCTTTTCTGTCAGTAAGAGGTGAAAAAGACCAACGTTGCATATCAGATCCATATCCACATTTATGCAATCCACATATCGATGTAAATAATGTAAAAAGATTATTTATTTGTATTCTGGAACTCTTTATAACTGTAATATATTTGCTATGACTTTTTGTGTGAACAAAATGGCCAGTGTTTTTTTACAATCACATGGACTAAATGTGAATAAATCAAGTCCCTCTCACAGTCCCTTTAAATACCGGAAAATAGTTTTTAGTGGACACATGCAAATTTGGCTGATGGGTCAGTGTTGAGGAGACCATGATTTGTATTTTAATTAAAATAAATGATTATAAATGTACTGTGTTGGTGTGCTAAATCAATACATGATTCAAATGTGAGGACAAATGCAAGCAAAAGGCCAACAAGGCATTAAAAGGGGCTTTTGATGCCATGTCAGACTAAACTGACGTACTGTAAAACATGTGGTTTTTGTACATATTGTGCTAAGCCTCCATCTCATTAGATGTTGTGAGGAAAAAACCCTAAGCTGTAATGTGATGTTTCAGACACACTCATCCAGGGAGAAATTTTTTGGCTGCGTTTCCACCCCCACCCACCCTTTCTACAGACAGTTATATAATACAGAGCCCTTTTTTCCTGAACCTCCCCTCAGCACCACTCCAACGCTACATTTGTGTCATCTGGTGCACTGACAGAATGAATGCAGGCCACTGGAGATGTGAAATAAGATTATTTGTCTTCAATAAATGTAAACAGTGCATCCCAGAGAGCTGCTTTATAGATGAAAGCAGGAAATACCTGAAGAGGGAAAATATTTCTGTTTAAAAAAGGGATCAGAAAGAGACAAGGCCATAAACACCACAGACATTGAAGGTGACGTGTTGCCCTTCATTTTTAGGTTAGCAGTCAACTATTGTTTTTTCTGAAATGATTACATTACATCCCCCCCCAATCCTGAGTATGTAGTTACGTACATGCCTATAAAGAATTCTAACCACTGTAAAAAACAAAGAAAAAAAAAGTTGCTGCCTTAATTTTTTAAGTACAATCCACTTGGATGTTCAAGTCATTTCAACTTAAATTGCTTTATTATAAAATTAAATGAATCTTGTATAACTTATAAAAAAAGTTGAAAATTGTTTTGATGAGTTAAAGCAATGTAAAAACATTTGTTGTCGTTTCTTATTGATCATATCATTTTTTTTGGAGTGAGGGAAAAACATAAATTTAACAAGATAATGTAAAAGAAATCACTGTTCCAAACCAGTATGACTTTCTTCTTTGATATATATCTCACCAATTTTTTTAAATGATTATTTTAACAATGTTTTGGACCCAAATGATTTTCAAAATATCTTATTTTGTGTTCCACAGAAGGATAAAAGTCATACAGGTTTGGAATGACATGAGGGTGAGTCATTTTTTGGTGCACTATCCCTTTAAATTTTCCCTCTTACAGCCTTTCTTGTCATCCTAACATGAAAATGTCATTGAGAAAGAAACACAAACTGCTCATTTCACGAAGAAAAACCAAATTATTGACTCTTGTTGTGATCATTCTACATAGCAATAGAATGAAAAGCTCCATCAGCTAATTGGAGTGTTTTATTTAAACGGCCTTTGCCATCCATGGAAGGCCCAGAGGAGAGATAGAAATAGGCCACAATCTGCTGAGCTGTTAACACAACAATATTATATATGAACAAAAGAGCAGTTGGTGGCTGCAGCGCCCAAGGGAAAACATATAGACCAAGGGACTTGCTTTAATAAAAAAGCATTTCTATTTGCCCTGCATTCCTGTCTTGTGTAAGATGCACCACACATAATGCCTTCTTTTTGGACTCCTTCCATCTAGTGCATTAAAACAGCGGTTATAGTCTGATGGAAAGACATATTTACTTGAAAAGCAGGCCATGAATATTTTATCCATGCAACAGCGCAGTGTAAACTTCTCTCCAATTTATGGATGTGGCGTACTCTTTATTTTGTTCAAGCAATTGGACCTTAGTGGACTTAAAGGGTTCTTCAAAAGGGAAAGCGTATTTAAAACGTACAGACGAGTTTTTATATTCGTTCTTTAAGTGTGTCAGTTATTTTAACAAAGACACAATTTTACACAGTGTTCCAGCTCCAGTACTCAGTGTTCTTCAGTGCTGCAATGGAGAGTAAATAAAGTGACAGTGGCCCCATTCCCAGGACAGTTCCCTCACAATGACACACTGAAGTGAGGAATACTAGAGTAAGCATTTTAAGAATAGTACTGCCCGAGTGCTTTGACACATCCTCTATAAGCCCAAACACTAATCTACACAAAATGCCGCGGAGTATTTGGATACTTAAACCAATTGAATAGTTATTTTAAATAGAGTTATTTGTGATAGCAGGACTTAAATAGATATTCATTGTTATTTGATTTGCATTATATTTACTATGAAATAGCAAGATAAATGCACCAAAAAAATATTACAAAACAGTACCATGGTAGTAGCACATTTTCTTTCAAACATGCATATTTTGCATTATGTTCCATACTAATACCACTATTATTTGAAGTACCTTGGAGTGTCATGTAAATACTATGGCAAATAAATACAGTAATCATTTAGTACCATGGTATTTATAAAAGTACAATTATAATCTGATACTACACTCTAGTGCCCCTATTTTAAAGGTTTCTAATTTTGTTTTGGAGGTCTCCTACAATAGGTTTACATGCATCCAAAGTAAAAAAAATACTTGTTCTCATAATATAGGTTGCACATCATCTAATTTCTCAAAGAGTCTGAAAACGGTTTGTTCGAAGATTCAGTCTCTCTAAACCCCTCCTTTCCAAAAGCCTAATCTGCTCTGATTGGTCAGACAGCCCAGTCTGTAGTGATTGGTCTACCACTTACAGCGCGTGTTGGAAACAAAACACCTATTACCATATTTGAATTTCAGCTCCTGAGGTTTCCTCAGTGCTTGTATACACACAGTGATATTTTTGAATTTTTTTTCTGTATCAATTCCAGTGCGAGAATTGTATAAAGTGCTTAGAATGAAGTGCATGCAAAGTGGATTCACTGCGCTGAAAACAGCATCTTCTTTACATGCTGACAACACAAACCAAACTCTTCCAGGCCTCAGCTACAACTACAGTGTTTGAGGGCTGGTCAAAGTAGATGTTGTTCGTGGGCAGCCAATGAAGACCATAGGCTGGCATTATTACGGAGGCATGTAACAGGAAGCGAGTCTGGAATTACTGACGACTCATTTCGATATCAAAAAGAATCAATTCTTTCTTTTAGGAGACAATAACTTTATTTGTTGTGCAATTTGATCTTTAAAACTTTTCTGACCTTTTACATTCACAAACAGCTATATTACACACTGCATGAAAGGTGATATTCGAAAAAGCATGTGGGGCACTTTAAAAAAAGGTTCCAAAAGTGGATTTTCACAGCGATGACATAGTAGAACCATTTTGGGTTCCCCAAATAACCTTTCAGCAAACAGTTCTTAAAACAACCATTTCATTTTCATACTGTGAAGAACATTTGAGTAATCTAAAGAACCTTTTTACACTATAAAGAACCTTTTGTGCAATGGAAATATTTATTTAGGTCATATTCTGACATTTTGCCAAGACTGTTTACATTTTATGACCTCATTTGCTAATTTATTTTCTATAATTTCTATTTTCTTACTTTCTATTCATTTTCCATGAAGATGAAATAAATTCAATAAATAGATCTAAAACACTTTTACAACTATACACTTTATACAAACATTAGCATGCAATACAGCGATCAAGTATCTTCATCATAGGTATTGATCCTGGAAAGGAAATGGCGGGAGACATTTGGACTTGCCATCGGCTGTGGTGATGCAGAACAGGCTGGGCTGACATGGGCATGTATGATGGAGTCTTGTCCCAAAAAATGGCACCTAAATATAAATGAAGGATTATAAAAAAACAGGAACATAAAAAAATCATAATGAATGTGAGGAGGAAAGTGAGGAAATTAACCTTGTGGCTCATTGGATGACAGTCTTCTCCCTTCTGACCCATTGGGATGCACATTCGCAGGCTCCGGATCCACAGGCTGACTGCACAACACATGCCACCTCCACACTGAGAGTCCTTCTCACATGCCTACACACACACACACAGGTCTTAGGGCTCTTTCTCATTATAAATACATCAACATGTCCACTTTTTACTCTAGTAAGCAAGCATATCAGTGATGAAATGTTCAGTGTGTCCACCTCATCCACCATACAATGTATTTTTAAAGCTATGTATATTGAGCCTAAGCCCATGGGTGGCATAGGATTTTCTCTCATGGATCCAGGCTACTGATTTGCCCTGACAGGCCGTGTAGGATGATGGTCTCATTGTGTTTGAAAATGCCATGCCTCCATCTCCATTAGGCCTGGGGTTGTTCTGACAGCACTCTCGCATATTTTGAGAGTGCTGGAGGCTTTACTGTCCTGACAGGTGTGAAGGAAATGCATTTGAGCATCCCAACACATTCATGTCAAACAGCACAGCATCTCTGCTGACCCTAGAAATGCTCTGTGAGTTTAAACTTTACAGTGCTAAGGAACGATCGATTTTATGCATGCATGAATGAATATTAGGGATGCACCAATATGAAAATTTTGGCTGACAACGATAACCGATAATTCTTTATATTTGAAAGCCAAAAACCGATACATTGGCCGATAAATCTAAATCCAAATTTTTATATAATTTTTATAAATGTCTGAAGTGTCTCAGTTGAAGGGAAAAAAAATCATTATTTATCGGCTTTAATATATCGGCCAAATTTTCTTATCAAACCGATAACAATAACATTACAAATGAACATATATCGACCGATACCGATATGGTTGCCGATATATCGTGCATCCCTAATGAATATGTGCAGTGCAGTATTAAATGTATTGTTTCATTATTACATCACATTATTTAATTGTGTGCGCATTAAAATCTGGAAACATGCCATGTTAAAAGTGAAATGCTAAGCTTTGATTTGTCTAAATGGCAGTCTAACATCAGCTATTGGAGTTAATAGCCTTTAGCAAACTGATTCTGGTCAAATTTAAGAAAGGTTATCTAGGCAGTCAAGATATTAACAAAAATAGTTTTGTACCTTTTATGAAATCAACTGCCATGCATTTTTTGCCTTTCTATTGATACATAATGACTAGCAAATCCTCTTTTTTCAATTAACATGGTAAAACTTTTGTAAGAATGAGGATTGATGACAACAAATGACTTGACTTCTTGTTAACATAACAAAATAAAAAGAGCATTATGAATTTTTTCAAGTCTGTATTGTCCCTGAACCAGACACAAATCAAAAGCAAACAAATAAATAAATATAAAATAATAAAAAAATCATATAAATATACATAATGTATACATTTAGATGTTTACTGTTATGTGAAACTGCTTATTCAGGACATACTAAATATTTTAGCAATTTTTATGATCCCCCTTATTTTGTTAAAATTATCAGCATTTTCTTCCATATTCTGGATTATGCAAACTTATAAACAGAACTCTTCTATCTATCTATCTATCTATCTATCTATCTATCTATCTATCTATCTATCTATCTATCTATCTATCTATCTATCTATCTATCTATCTATCTATCTATCTATCTATCTATCTATCTATCTATCTATCTATCTATCTATCTATCTATCTATCTAGATACACACATACATGAATAATAAACAGAAATCTCTCCTCAGTATTACTCCAATGATAGTTCTACACTGCAAAAATTAAATATATTGTAATTTGTTCTACATAGTGGAATGAAAAAAAGGTCTACCACAAAACTTACACATCAATGGCACTTAAAATGTATAGATGCAGTAAATAATTGTAAAAAAAAAATACCTCAAATGAAATATATAATTCAATCAAATTTGACACTCAAACAGTGATTTCCAAACAATGTTACTATTAGGATTGAATAAACAAAATAAATAATTTAGTGTTTGTGTTCTATAGTGTTCTACAGTGTTCAATCCACTTGACTAGACTGGACCTGCAAGTTGTAAGGGTCACTCACCCCGGTGATGACTGCAGTCGAACCCAGAGACACCAGCAACAAGCAGAGAAAGAACGAAATGTTGGATGTCATGGTCTTTAAAAGCTGGTGTCACAGGTTTCTCTCCCCTGGGGAGGGGGATCCAAGCACTACAAACACACACACACACACAAAAAAAAAAAGAAACCAAATTGGACTTCAAGGTTTTGTTTTTCTTCAGGTGCCAATGTCCAACAGATACAAAGGGTTGTCACGTAATATGTGAGTATATGTATGTATGTATACTCCAAAACGTGAAGAGGCAGCTTCTCAGTTGTTCTGATGAGGGACGGATGGTTTATAAGCACTGTCCTTCATTCAGAGTTATCAGTGAGTCACGTCTTCATACGCGAAAGAGATGAAGTACGAAAGAGAGGAACAAAGAAAAACCAAGGTAATACAGTCGAACCCCCACTGCCCACCTGCCTGACACACAGCACACCCCTCACATCCAAATTATAACATTCCCTTAAATCTGATAGGCGTCTTTTCCACTGTCCTGACTTGGTCTGTTGATTTGAAATGCATGCACATAAAAAGAAATTATTACAATTCTGAATTAGAAAATCAATAGTCCTTGTGCATGTGATTTCGGTGATAATGTTATGTTAAATAAATAATAATAATTTGACCTGCAAAACCTACAATTATTCC
The DNA here is from genome assembly GCA_026230005.1 of Gila orcuttii. Taxonomy (NCBI): domain Eukaryota; kingdom Metazoa; phylum Chordata; class Actinopteri; order Cypriniformes; family Leuciscidae; genus Gila; species Gila orcuttii. Next base: position 39,980,068 of record JAPDVR010000011.1, read on the forward strand.
CAAGGCTACTAAACCTGTTTGGACCCAAATTTCATTTCACGCCACACAAAAGGTGTTTTATTCTCCCCACTCCCGGGGCCTTTAAGTTTTTTTTTCTTCATTAATATTTGCTTTAGTAAGAGTCTGAGATGGCAATGGGAAAAAAATGAAAAAGAGAAGCTATGAATGGTGTTGGTTCACCAGGCCAGGGATGGCAACATCACTTGCAAACGTCCTTGAGCATGAAGAACGGTAGTTCAAGGTGGAGAATAGGTTGAAAACATCCTTTACGCACGGCAAGGAATGTGAAAAAGCTGCCTATCCAAATCGTGATCACAAGAATTTAAAAAACACCCAACAAGATAAATCAATAGCTTTTCAATTTCAGAATTTTGATAAGAAACTGAAAGGGTGCTGAAATACTAAATTCTTTCTTTTTATACTGTAATAATTACCCACCTTGCTTTGCTTTTAGGTATTCAAGTGATAAAAAAGTATTTGTACATTTCAGACAAACTTGAAAATGTATGAATGTCACTGTATCAGAACACAAAATATCAAAACAAGTAGGATTATTGCTAAAATTGTAACAAACTGGTGTCAAGTTGAGTTCTCGCACATCAAGTGAACATGCTTGAGCTTCCGTTTACCACAACTTATTTATGTTGATCAATGTTTATATGTGAATAAAAGCCTAAAATAAATCTGTTCATGTAAAGCGATCGTTTCTCTTCAGAAAATTGGGGGTCCGAAAACCAAAACCAGTCAGTTTTTGCCACCATTTGCCTCACGCAGTGCAACACATCTCCTTCGCATAGAGTTGATCAGGTTGTTGATTGTGGCCTGTGGAATGTTGGTCCACTCCTCTTCAATTGGTGTGCATGTTGCTGGATATTGGCAGGACCTGGAACACGCTGTTGTATACACTGATCCAGAGCATCCCAAACATGCTCAATGGGTGACATGTACGGTGAGTACGCTGGCCATGCAAGAACTGGGAGGTTTTCAACTTCCAGGAATTGTGTACAGATCCTTGCAACACGGGGTCGTGCATTATCATGCTGCAACATGAGGTGATGGCCGTGGAGGACTGGCACAACAATGGGCCACAGGATCTCATCACGGTATCTCTGTGCATTCAAAATGCCATCAATAAAATGCACCTGAGTTTGTTGTCCATGACATACGCCTGCCCATACCATAACCCCCCCCCCCCCCCCACGGATTCATCCGTGAAGAGAACACCTCTCCAAAGTGCCAGACGCCATCGAATGTCAGCATTTGCCCACTCAAGTCAGTTACGACAACAAACTGCACTATAATCTGCCAATAATCGCCATCAGTTGCAAGCATATTCAAGCTCCGACCTGACAATATACCTATTCTTGGATCATCATTGAATCAGTGAGTTCAAGAACAACTGCAATTGGATCAGTCCAATTTGCAAATGAATTATCAGTGTTATTTGTGAACCAATTCAGCAGGTCCAGAGTAAATGCAGAAATGAAGGTGAGTAATTAATGACAGAATTTTTGTTTTTAGTTGAACTAAAATGTGAACATATATGAACTATACCTGTGGTTACTTGGACAGGAAACATGTGCGATCTTGAGTGGAAGTGACTTCATATCCATGACATAAAACCAATGAGGTTCATTCTCGTGTTACGCAGCACGTTTGAGCTTCAGCAAGAACCAATGAGGTTCATTCTTGTGTTACGCAGCAAGTTTGAGTTTCCGCAAGAGGTTTGTTCATGCGTGTCAAGCAGGTTCGGTTGAGCTTCTGTTTATGTTCCCTGATCAATGTTTAAATGTGAATAAAAGCCTAAATTAAATCTGTTCATCATTTAAAGCGATCATGTTTCTTCTAAAAATTTGGACTAAACCACTCAGTTCATATGGATTAGTTTTACGATCTCTTTATGAACTTTTTAAAGCGTGAAAGTGTCAGTTGCGTAGCTGTCAATGGAGGGACAGAAAGCTCTCAGAATTCATCAAAAAGATCTTCATTTGTGTTAGAAGATGAAAGAAAGTCTTACGGGTTTGGAACGACATGAGGGTGAGTAATTAAAGACAGAATTTTCTTTTTTTGGGTGAACCCTTTAATTAATTTATGATGTAAATTTTATTGTTACATATTTTATTGTTATATTACAATGCTATTATATTTTGTGCACTTAGCTTATTTTGTTTTCAATAAAAAAGCCTGAAAAGGTCACTGCTAAATACCTAAAAGTAGGGCTATATTGTGGCATTCTGCCACGTTTCTCACTGACACGCCCTCAACTCGTAGACTCTGGGCTTAAAGAAAATCCCAAGCTTCCCACTCGTATTTACTTCATGTGAGTTCGACTCATGAATACGATCTTTTCCGACATGACCACAATAAGCACATCATTTAAAGAAAATTTTTATAAGCATTTATAAACAAAAGTCAATTTAAACACAGCTCAAGCATTGTACTGCTTTCGTAATAGTGGACATTGTTGCCAGCACAGTAATGAAGTTTCAGCCTCATAAAGGGCTTATTAATATCCCATTAGTGTCTCTCTCTCTTTCTATTTCTCTCAGTGTGCCAGGTGTTTGGCCTCCTTCCCCCACACCGCTTCTCTCCTGGATCATCTCAGAGTTATTAGCGCTGACATTTTTTTACTTCAGACCAAGAGTAATGTGAATGGCTAAAGAGGACCATATGAGCAGAAATCCAGTAGATCTGCAGTCTTGTATCGTAAAATTCAGCGATACTTATCTAAGCCTTCTCTGTAGTATCATGGTTTGTTAACAAGACCCCCATAATCCAGTGCCATAATCCTTTATTATGCTTGAGTAAATGGAGCAGATGGTTTAGAGATGGGATTTAAGCAAACTTGCAGTAGAGATGATTACATAGCAGCTCTTTTGAAGCCTATGAAGGTCTTACAAAGAATTAGTGGGGAGCATAAATGTTTAATGCTAAACAGAAACCTAACTTAAAACAGATTTGCCAAGGTCTCTAATGAGAAATAAGGACATGTTCATTTGACTCAAGCATTATATTTCAGACTGATCTGCTGTTTGGGAAGGCAATCTTTGAGACGGTTCTGGGAGGTAATTATACCCAACCATTTTGATGATAGACTTTGGCTCAGACATTTCAGAATGATCAAACCAACATTTGAGATGCTGTGCAATGAAATTAGTCCACTGGTTAGTCCAGTTATCAAATCACATCCTCTGTTAAGGCAAAGTGTTTTGTTGCGGATCAAGGGATTGATTCAGAAAATGTGTTTTCATCATCGTTTATGCGCATGTCTTCTTATTAAAGAAAAAAATGATGCACCTTAATTGATCACAAGTTTTTTTATGCACATTTTTTTAATTTATGCACATCTTTAACCCAAAAATTCACATATAAATAGTTGGATGGAAACATAGCTATATACACCATGGCCAAATTCTAAAGCCGCTTGTGCGCTTTATAATAGTCATTTACAATTGTTGCATGTCAGACTGTACAAACATGATCATCGCTGTAAGCTATGTCACACTAGGCGCGTTTCCATTACAGATTTGCGCAAAAATTTTGCGACTTTTTCTAAATGTCGACAAAAAACTAATGCGAAATGACGGCATTTCCATTAACCGTTGTTATGCGACTAAAACTTAATTTTTTCCTCTCGCGATAAGTCATTCCAAAAATCATGGCAATGGACGTTGGTAGGTTTATGTATATGCCAGCCACCACACTGGCCATTATTATTAAAAGGAGAGGTATGTGTGTTATCCAAGCATTGATGACAAGGAAAGACCCTTATTCTTGAGAGCGGCACATATGAGGCGGTTTCTCATATCTGCTTCGAGGTCTTGATTGTGGCATTTCTTTGAGGTTTAGAATCCAGTATTCCTGTAATTCTTTTTTCTTTTATGAAGTTAATAAAGGACTCTGTCTCGTATTGTCCAAACATACCACGTCATCTATGTCAGGTGACCTGTAAATGCGCAAAAAACATTTTCAATCACAGTTTTGTGAAATATTTATTTTTCGAATTGCCTGAAAAACCACCTCATGTGTGCATGTTGCGATAAATGGGAGTTTTTGCAAAATTGACACGTTTCCATTGGGCGTATTTTCAATTCGCAATTTCAATTTGCGCAATTTGAAGGGTAATGGAAACGCGGCTACTGTAAGATCTCAGTTGTCATTAATGTCAGACTGTACAACAGTCAAGACGTGTTAAAAACACACGCACGCAAGAAAAACTTGTCTGGAGTTTCACATCATCAATCAATGACGCGTTCAGTCAAATTTGACTGGGAGTGTCTTCTGACACTGCCAGAATTTCTTCTGAGGTAAAATTTGATCTCAATGGTCATTAATCGGCTGTCTGAATATGTCAAACTAACGATCAAAGAGGATCATAGGATTCTTTTAGGATTTGCAAAATTTGTCTCAGACGGCCAAAATCGCACCCGGCTTAAAACAACATTGCAATCTCAGAATGCATTACAAGCCCATATACAAACAAACTCGCAGAATATATATATATATATATATATATATATATATATAATTAGTTTAACAATTTATAAAACTAATAAAAATTATCACTGATAACTAATAATAACACACATTGTGTAATATTTGTGTTTGATGCATTTTTTCTCATGTATGAGAGTATTGCATCATTAGCTCTATGTATTGAATTAAACTTTTTAAAATTGCATCAAAAATGTGTGTTATTTGTGTGTCATGTGTAGATTCCGTTTAAAGTCCCCATGAAATCCAAATTGGTCTTTTTGGTCTTTTAGTATTAATATGTCAGCCTTTTTGTCATCTAGATAAGCTAGTGTGCTCCAAAACAATGACAAAATCCACATTTAGAAGATATAAGCGTTCAAAACTTTCAGTCTCTCACTGAAAGATATGGATCAATGATTTTGATGACATCACTCTGCACTTCAGCTTCTAATCAGATTTCATGTCCAAACAAATGCTCTCAAGAAAGCATCCGGCCCCCAACATTATAAATAGAAGCTGAAGCTGCGGCTGAAATCAGTCACTTGTTAACACAATTACTATTTTCTACATGGTGAATGGCACAATATACAATATGTCACAACTGAAGGATATCAGATGTTAAGTATATCCAAAGTTCGTTAGGAGTTACAGAAACTTGATGGCGTGTCTGATTAAAACACGGGACAAATACCAGTCCTTTGCTCTCCTTTATTTTAGTTTATGATGATTAAGTCTTGGGTAATTCACATGACAGGAAGTTCATAGATTCACATAGAGCTGATTCACACGATGTAAATGGCCAGGTGTTAATGGATGGACAGGATGAACAGGGTGGTCTTGAGTCACTACAAACAATACAATAAAGAAAATCAAGCTCAGATAATTCAACAATATACATACCATACATATACTCAATCCAAACAATTCAAATAAACAAATTCAAACAATACAATTGGTAAAACAAACTTACTGAACGCATCCTAAGGAAAAGACTCAAAGGCCATGGTTGGGTATCCATTCAAACACCCACACCTCACCAATGCAAAAGAAACAAAGGAAGGAAATGAGGCCTACTTATAGACCTTGACCAAGGGGTGTATGGGTAATGTAGTGCACTAAAGTTAGTATTGTAGTTTGCTTGGAATTCTGGGATATGTAGTACACGTATAAAAGGAGAAACAAAGAAAAGGAAAGAAATTAAGGGCCAAATTCACAACAACAACTATGAAGACAATGATTAAAGTTCCAACACGAAGTTTAATGATAGGCAGGCAAACTGGCAGAGCAACACACATTAAATGTAAGAGTGACCGAACAATGACAGACTGTGAAGGGAGAACTGAAATAGTGACTCAAACAAGACTAAGACGAACTGAGACAATATAGGGGATAGGGAACGATTCAGACAAACACACTAGGTTCTAAACTATGTTTAGAATAAACATTTCGCTATCCATTTTAGCTTGCATATATTTTACTTTTTTCAGTTTCCTCACTTAATATATTCAGTTGACTTACTGTAATTCAAAAACAGACTGACAGAAAAACACAGATTTATAATTATTTATTTTTCTGAAAATAAAATAGAAAATTATAGTGAAATAACCTTTACTCCCTGAAGGAAACATCTTTGTCTGGATGCAGCTGGATAGTGCCACCACGTTCTGGCACTGGTACCCTCGGTAGGTGTCAAACTGAGGGTGAAAAAACAAGCACACAGAGCACATCAATTATTTCTTGCTGTGTTCCTCGTGCTATCAGGATGGTTTTGTGTGGGTGTTTGGCAGTTAGGATGATGCAGAGAAAGTGTAGAAGTGTCTTTTGGTGTCATAACGGATTGCTGAGTGCCTCATAGCATGTAAAACCTCATGAATGCAGAAATGTCTGATAAAATGAAGACCAGCAGGCATGTGTTTACATCCAACACCAATTATTCCACCCACTCCTTAGTGTTTTAATTTGTATGGCAGCTTTTGCCCTCTCGTGTCCTTCTAACAGTTTTTTTTAGAAAATGTTTTTATGCTTTGCATGTCAAACAAAATATTCTACATGGCAAATAAACAATGTTATGTCAAAAGCAAATTATTTCAGGTTTAACTGTGTGTGTAATGTATAACATGCATTATATGTTGGTGAATTGTGAAAGTATAAAACTATGGTAAATGATTTGGACTACATTTAGCTATGAATTATTGAATAAAGCATTTTACCCAAAATGGTAGCTTTGGGGTAAAGTGTGTCAAATGCATAGGGGTAAGCTGTGCCATAACCAATAGGCATAGCAAGTTTAGCCTCTAAATGCAGGAAATTAATATTCAAACCATTCATGATGAATATTACAAATACAAAAAACTAAATAGCAGACATACTGAAATATAATTATTAGTTTTCTCTCATTTCCAGAGCACAATTTAATTAAAATTGCACAGCTTACCCTATTTGCCCTCTTTTATTTTTTTGACAATAAGAAAAAAAGAAAAATTTCAGAACATGTAAGCTTACACATTTTGAAGTGTTGATGGATTTTTAAAGTGTTGGTGGTGTGTATGGTGCATGCAAACGAGTTCATGGCTGAAATGCTCAAACTCTGCACGGTTTTAGGGCATTAGCCAACAACAACAACAAAAACTATTTCATCTTCAGCTTATTTCAAATAGCACATGCATCAACATGCTCTCCTTGGCAACCAAGGCTAATTATTTCTCCCCAACTCAAGTTCTACGTTTGGATCACGGGCCGGCATCATGTTTTTTGCAGTTTCTTCATTCTAAAAATGATTCTGAGGTTCAGTCATTTATTACTCTAGTAATTTAGTTAAAGTTCCAATAACCTAAATGAATGTCTGACTTTAATTAAATTTTAGCTTGCCTCTGAGACTTTGCTCATTTTAGAATGTTTCAACGCCCATTTATTTCAGAGTGTCATTGATTGTTTTTGCTTTATTTGGACTGAAACTTTAATCTACTTGATTAATTTGGCTGAAGTTTCAATCAGGCCATAACCAATGAACTGGGTTTTGCCACAGCTGTGGGTCTGGGACTGTGCTTTGGCAGAAGACATTAGTGCAATTAGTATTGCTATGATTAAAATCATTGTAAAATGCTATGGATATTTAAACTAATATTTGATCCACGCACAAACTAATTATTTATCTAATGTTTTGTTATTATATTGCAGGCATTTCATTTAGTTCATTTAAAGGGATTGTTCACCCTAAAATGAAAATTAAGTCATCATTTACTCACATTGGTGTTGTTCTGATGCTGTATGCCCTTTTTTCTTTTATGGACCACATAAGGAGAATTTTTATCCATATAATGGCAGTGAAGAGCAACCAGCATCAAGCTTTTTTTTTTAAAAAAAAAGACGTATAAGTAGGCTATCACAGAATGATCCCATGCAACACGAAAGTGTTTTTGGGATATACTATATGAAATTTAATGTATTATTAAACACGAATGTGATGAGTTTCAGGTTCTTTTAGGAAGCAAGGAAGGAAGAATACAGGGGTCGGCTTGACTGGGACTCGCTTTATTAACAGAAAATAATCAACAGAAAAGGTGCACATAGAGCGCAATCGTTGTGCAAGCGCTACGGCGATCAACTGACACAAAACACACTGAACAACAGGCAAGTAAGGAGTGCTGTTTCTCTGGCTGCACGGGCGAGTCCTCAGTTCGTCTCTCTGTTCCAGCCGGCTTATAAGCGGTCTCTCGACGCAAATTACTGCAATCAGACACAGGTGTTCGTCATTTGCACTTGACCTACTTACTTAACGCTCGGCTCCCTCCTCTCTCTCCCGCTACAGACTAAACCACGCCTCCCTCGCCATAACGAAATACAATGCCAAGAAATCACAAAAAAAGTATCCTTGTACTTTCTTCACTAAGTTTAATCTCTCCGGACAGTCAGAATGACAGGTGACAGATATGAACACGATAACAAACACAACGGATATATTCACCTCGGAGAAGAAGGTACATGGATTGTATTTCATGTTGCGTTTTTGTTAATGTTGATTTCTCACAAATGGGGTGCTTTTTCTGGGTGAGACAGAGTGAACTGCAGCGCTAACAGGGTCACAAGAACGCGCACGTTGTGCTGCTCTGCACTGAATACCAATGGCCAAGGTCTGAATTTTTGTTAAATAATGCATTAACTCAAATTGGGGATATCGTGGGACAGGTACAGCATGGAAGAGGGGGTTTTGGGCTCAGTTTAGCTCCTCCTAAATGGCACAAGGCAGGCCCAGCTCAAAGGAGGAAGCTGGTAGTCAACGAGGTGCGAAAGCAGGAGGAGAGGATGAGATGTATAAAGGCCATTTCCCAGGCCAAGCAGGGAGAGTGGATGAGATGGGAGAGTGTGGAACAACGCAAAATGGGCTGGCAAGACCTTTGGTCAATGGAAGAGAGTAGGATCAGTTTCCTTATTAGGTCAACATATGATGTTCTCCCATCACCGCAGAACCTAAACCTCTGGGTAGGAGAGGATCCCTCTTGTCCTTTGTGTTCATCACCTGCCACTTTAAGGTACATTTTGACAGGATGTAAGGTGGCTCTTAGCCAAGGTCGGTTTACTTGGCGCCATGACCAAGTATTGCGATGTTTGGCTTTAGCATTGGAAGGCAAGCATAGTATGACCAATAAGTTGCCGCCTGTTCTAGCAAAACATTACACGCAGAAGACAATATTCCTCCGCCCAGGCGAGCAACCACCAAGAAAAGGTGCTAACACCAATTCTCGCCCAGGACAACTGGAAGCTGCTAGGGACTGGAAGATGCTGGCTGATCTTGATCAACGGCTTATTTTTCCACCTGAGATTGCCACCACTAACCTACAACCAGATATTGTTTAGTGGTCTGCATCAGCACGCATTGTTCAACTGATAGAGTTAACAGTGCAATGGGAGGATGCGGTAGATGAGGCATATGAGAGGAAGAAACTGCGGTATGCTCATCTGGCCACTGAAGCAGAACAGCGAGGATGGAGAGTCCAGGTTTATCCAGTGGAAGTGGGTTGTCGAGGTTTTGTGGCACACTCTACAACCCGGTTCCTCAGAGACGTTGGATTCAGTGGCCAAGAGTTGCGTCGCACAGTAAAGAACTTATCTGAAGCAGCAGAAAGGAGCAGCAACTGGCTGTGGTTGAGACGGAAAGATTCTAGCTGGCTGTGTACAGGCCGCCATGCTACGGTTTCGTAGAATTCTTGAAAACTTGAAGAGTCTGTTGGTTTATTTGTATAGGTTGTATAGTATTTACAGTCATTACGGTCCTGTGTATATTGCGTGAATGACGGATGGTTGGGCAGATATTGTGTTTTGCGGTAGGTGGTATGCCATACGGAACCGTTGCCACTGAAACTGCATATTAACGCATCAGTGGGGCTCGACAGCCTTAGTCAAACGGGTTGGCGCGTATGGTTGGGTTGCGGAGAGATTGTGAGATTGTGTTTTGAGACGGAAAGATTCTAGCTGGCTGTGTACAGGCCGCCATGCTACGGTTTCGTAGAATTCTTGAAAACTTGAAGAGTCTGTTGGTTTATTGGTTTATTTGTATAGGTTGTATAGTATTTACAGTCATTACGTTCATGTGTATATTGCGTGAATGACGGGTGGTTGGGCAGATATTGTGTTTTGCGGTAGGTGGTATGCCATACGGAACCGTTGCCACTGAAACTGCATATTAATGCACCAGTGGGGCTCGACAGCCTTAGTCAAACGGGTTGGCACGTATGGTTGGGTTGCGGAGAGATTGTGAGATGGTGATTAGGTCTCAGCAGCAGGAGGGATGTAGAGGTCAGTAAGCTGGGCTGAATTGAGTGGGGGACGGAGGGGGGTGACTCTGGGACGCCAGAGTCACTGTCGAGCCCTCTTGAGGTGTCGTGGGCTAGTCAACGAAACACTGAGGACGGAAGGTGCCCACTTGAAGACCCTAGAGATGTCCCCTACTCAGCTCAATCCAGACGGTTGTCATGGGGGGATCGCACTGTGGTTGCAGCCGTTGTGTGTGCTGACACGTGTTAACACTAGACAGAAGGAGATTTACATCACCCTATGGAAAGAAGTGTAAATGGATAGAGAAGCATAGGTTACTGTAAAGCTATGTCTTAGTTGGTGCTTATCTTGGCGAGAGCCGAGTACAAATCAGCATGAAGTTTTAACATCTACTCTCGTGTAATGGAAATCATATTGTATACCCCCAGAACAGTTGGAATATACGACACGTGTTGCATGGGATCATTCTTTTGCGTCTTTTAAAAAAAAGCTTGATGCTGGTCGCTACTTAGCCTACTGCCATTATATGGACTAGCGTGAGTGGGAGATAAAAAAAAATCTCCTCTTGTGGTCCATAAAAGAAAGAAGGGCATACGACATTAGAACAACACCAGGGTGAGTAAATGATGACCTCATTTTAATTTTAGGGTGAACATTCCCTTAAAAAATTTGCAACCAGGTCAAATATACATTCCATTTCAGTGCACAAGCAACCATTAATTGAGGGTCTAGATTAAATATATCCTTTCAAAATGTATATGGATAAAATGTATATGAATTTTGTATATAGATGTTCAAAGCCAATTTGATTTCTTTTTTCATTTGAACTCAGTAACTCAACTTTACGTTCTCAGAATCACTTGAATGCGTATTAATAAAATTTCTATGAGGGTTTACTGATGCCTTAGTTGAAGTGTTTTCATATAATTTTATTCACAAAAACAATTGCAGGTCACACATGACCACAAACAACCCTTTCTACAACTTACGGCCCATCTTCAGTGCACTGAATGAGTGCACACACATCTCCCTGAAACTGAACTAGGACTGGGCCCAAGTGTAGTCATGGTCTGGCCCATAGGGGTCTAGCCGAACAACCCTTCGGCTAGACCCTGGAGGAAGCAGAAGTTCCTCCAGGGTGTAACTTTGTACATGACAACCTTTTCACCTCACTAAGCCTCCTTCATGAAATTACAAAACGAGGCATTGGATGTCTTGGAATGTGTTGTGTAAATAGGTCTAATTGAAGAATTTGTATGAATTCTGACGAATTCTGACTATGGTGTTTCCCACTGGTCACTTTTGTGACTGAGTATAAAACTTAATATTGCATTAACTTAGCCAACATAAAATTAAAGAGGGAATAATGTTTGAGTGTTATGGAGGTCTAAGGAGTAAAATGCATGTACTCAAATTGCAAGAAACAATTTGGAATTAAACGGGTTAAGGGGCACATAATAATCTTTTCGTATGCATTTATGCAACTGTGCATTCCAGAGTGTATATTTAATTGTAATTTAATTTACCTCCCAAAACATACGATTTTGTTTTGGTTGTATATTATATGTCTTTTATGAGACTGTAAATAAACAAATATTTTCAGGTTGGGAAATTATGCGATTTAGACTATAACTTGCATTGAAGCACATGTCATGGTCCTGAACAGACTAAATATGAAGGAAATACCATGGAAATAATGTTCGGTTCTAGCAGCCCATGTCCTCCTGGCTGAGATTTTGATGGCCTTGGCTCCTGCTTCCATAACAGAGGAACAATATGTACATCACGAAGGTCTCCAAAACAGCTGCAACATCAGATTTTTAGTGGACAGAAAGGTACGTCATGCACCCAATCCCTAATGCCACACTTTTCTCTTGAACTGAAACAGGCGATGATCATTAATCACTGTCAAAAGATGAAAATGAGAGTCTGAAGTTATCCTTGATTTAGATCTAGATCTTAATAATTAAAATGCATACTTTATGATCTGCATTTTACTCTCAAGTCTAAATAAAAAGTTTGAGACTTTAATCTGGAGGTCAAATGTGCTGCTCTTGATGTTATAAGAACATGATTATGAACGTGAAGCAATATGCACTATCATCGTTGAAATAATCTCAGGCTGGCTTTGTAGCAGTCTTTCAAAATCGAAAAAGTCCTATAAACAAACATGCAAGACTCTTGAACAGAATTTTTTTTTTTGCCCTTGAGATATTTCACGTTTATGCTTTTGCTGTCAATAGAGTCAATACGATGCAAATGTCTTCAACACCCCCACAAGGTCAGGAATCCATCAATTTTGATAAATAGAAATACCTTGACTGCACTGAAGCATCTGCCCCAAAAAACAATTGCAATGCAATCTGCAAATCAGAGGCTCGCTGAATTTAAAGAGCAACCAAAAATTCAACTGGTATCCGAATGTATTCACAATGACCAACATGTCTTAAATAATAAATAAAGCGACAAACTCAAGCTGAGTTTTCGTGGCAAGACCACTCAAATATCAAATATTATATTATCTAACATTTGTTCTTTTGTCTATAGGGAGGTGTGTAATAGTGGTTAAAGATTACGGCTGGTAACAAAGTTTGAAGGTAAAGAAAACACTAAATGACTAGTTAACTAATTAAAAGGTTAGTTGCCAAAAATGTCTATTCTATCATCATTTACTCACCCTCATGTTGGTCTAAAACCTCTATGAATAATGCCTCGGTTACGACTATAACCTCGGTTTCCTGAAGAGAGAACGAGATGTTGCGTCGATTGACGCTAAGGGAGCGCTTTGCGTGATGATGTATTGAAGCACATGTAAAATCAGTCCAATGGCATGACGGGATGTCAGAGGCGGGTGACGTCATGAACCACGAAGTATATAAGCCTGTTCAAACCCAGCCGCGACAGCTTCATAAGGTCTGAACAAGTTGCTTACAGGCACGTAGGAGATATGGCAGGTGACGCAAGGACGAGAGCACTCGGGACCCTGGTGTAGAGTCCAAGTCCAGTGAATAGAACCTAACGAATGTGTGAGGTGAGGACCAGCCTGCCGCATCACAAACGTCGTATAGAGGAACTCCTGACAATAAGGCCTTAGAGGCCGCCATACTCCTAGTTGAGTGAGACCGAACAGCCATAGGGAAGGCTGTCCGGTCGACTCATAAGCAAGTGAGATATCCTCAACCACCCACTTGCTCATTCTTTGCTTAGATGCAGGGAATCCCTTATTAGGGGGTCCAAAACAGACAAATAACTGTTCGGATTTACGCCACAGGGCAGCTCTGTGCACGTAAGCATCCAATGCCCTAACCGGGCATAGCAAATTGTGCTTTTCCTGGTCCGCATCCTGGAACGGAGGAGGACAGAAGGCCTGCAGTACTATAGATCTGGCCACATTAGTGGGGACCTTGGGAACATAACCCGGCCTAGGATGAAGGAACGCTTTAACCATGCCGGGTGCAAATTCCAAATACGAGGGAGCAACCGACAGAGCCTGAAAATCTCCTATTCTCTTTAGAGATGAAATAGTGAGGAGGAACAGAGTTTTTAATGTCAGAAAACTAGCTGAAACCTCCTCCAAGGGCTTGAAGGGAGCCTGGGAAAGGCCTTGGAGGATGATCGCCAGGTCCCAAGTTGGAACCCTAGTGCGCGCAGCAGACCTCAGCCTCAACGTGCCACGTAGGAAACGAGATACCAAAGGGTCTTTGCCCACAGACATTCCACCCAAAGGAATGTGGTAAGTAGGGATGGGACGATTACCGGTTTCACGATAAACCATGATAAAATGTCCTGACGGTTAGTATTATCGTTTAAAATTTAATTATCACTAAAACCGTGTTTGATTATCGTGATTTTGAAAACTCGCAGTAAAATTCTGTCCAGCCAGAATCAGTCTGACGCAGGCGAGACACCGCGCGCACGAGCAAGCGAGCATGCAACGTTGTTTTTGCACGAGAAGATATGGCGGAAGGCAGTGACAGCGCTCGGGAGATTTTTCAGCCATCCAAGAGGACAAAATCTGAGGTTTGGTCGTATTTTGGCTGTTACAAGAGTCCTGAGAGCAATTTAATCGAGGATGGGTACCCTGTCTGCAGATCTTGCAAGAGGAAAGTCGTTGCAAAATGGGGAAGGAAAAACATCAAATCTGCTAAGTCATCTTAAGTGACAACCACCCACTGTTATCTAGCGAATGCCAGGCAAGTTAACTTTTACCTCAATACCAAAACTACTCGGGCAAATAATTGGACAAAAAATATTGATTAGAGATAAAATATTTCATTATCTAACTTGTAATTAACGCAAAGTTTCCGAGAAAAAAAAGTTTTACAGCAAGTGGCTTTGAGCCAAGACGAACGAAAATGTTCAAATTATTACTGGTGACATTTAAGGGATAATGTATTGTATTCATTCATAGTAAACTTATTACACAGATTGTAGGCTATTATTATTATTATTTATTTTTACCACAGAAATAATTTCAGGGACATGAAATATTGAATTGTGATTAACGTTAATGTTTTTAAATCTTACCGGTTTATAAACTCATTATGTAAGTTACAGTGTACAAAATCGTCAAGACAATATGATCACTACAACAATATTATAGTAGTATTAATACTAAATTACTCTGATTTCATTTTCAATACAATCCAAAAGTGAGACGCAAGACATACACAGAATGAAACCAGAGATCGCGCCCGCGGTGATCCGAGACATGGATGTGCGCTGTGTTTGCGTTGTTGATCGTTTCTGTTTAGTCACCCTGGCCCAACCAACATATTTTGTTCATTTAAAGGGTGTGTGTGTGTGTGTGTGTGTGTGTGTGTGTGTGTGAGAGAGAGAGTAAGTGATTTATTATTATTCACTTGTTGAAATGTTTTCAGTGTGTGTATCAGTTCTTTTTGAACATTTCCATCTCATTTTAACAAAACCGTGATAATATTGATAATCGTGATATTTTTGGTCACTATAATCGTGATATGAAATTTTCATACCGTCCCATCCCTAGTGGTAAGCACCTATGGCCGCCACATAAACCTTCAGACTGGATGGGGATAGACCTGCAGTGAACCGATCCTGCAGAAACTCCAGCACTGTACCGACCGGGCAGTTAACTGGGTCCAGCTGACGGTCACTACACCATGAAGTGAAAACCTTCCACTTCAGGGCATAAAGTTTCCTCATGGAGGGAGCTCTGGATTGTAGAATGGTCTCCACAACCTCGGTTGAGAGACCTGACCCTATGAGCTGGGCCCCCTCAGAGACCAAGCCCACAGGTTCCACAGTTCGGGACGAGGGTGAAATATCGAGCCCTCTGCTTGGGACAGCAGGTCTCTACTGACGGGAAGCTCCATAGGAGGCCCGTTGAGAAGAGACACTAGATCTGCAAACCTTACTCTGCTCGGCCACCGCGGGGCTATAAGAAGCAGGCGCAGATGGTCCCTGCGAGCTCTCTCCAGAACTCCCGGGAGCAGAGCAATGGGGGGAAAAGCATACAAACGTAGCCTCGGCCACGTCTGTACCATCGCATCCAGTCCGAGAGGAGCTGGATGCGTGAGGGAGAACCAGAGTGGACAGTGAGACGTCTCTCGAGACGCAAACAGATCTACTTGAGCCTGGCCTAACTCCCTCCATATCAGCTCCACCACCTCGGGGTGGAGCCTCCATTCCCCGGGCCTCGGCCCCTGTCTCGACAGGATGTCTGCTCCTATGTTCTGGGCCCCCGGGATATAAGCTGCTCTGAGTGAAAGCAACTTGCCCTGGGACCACAAGAGAATTCGGTGCGCCAGTTTGCACAGTGGACGTGAACGCAAACCCCCTTGATGATTTATATAGGCGACCACCGATGTATTGTCCGTGTGGACCAACACATGGTGCCCCCTGAGGTCTGGGAGGAAATACTTGAGAGCAAGAAAAACGGCCATCTCCAGGCGATTGATATGCCAGGAGAGGTGATGATCCCCCCATAGACCCTGAGCCGAGCGTCCCTCTAGGATCGCTCCCCAGTCCGTGAGGGAGGCATCTGTCGTTAGCATCCTGCGACGACAAGAAGCTCCCAACACGGGTCCCTAACGGCAATCTCCAGGCGATTGATATGCCAGGAGAGGTGATGATCCCCCCATAGACCCTGAGCCGAGCGTCCCTCTAGGATCGCTCCCCAGCCCGTGAGGGAGGCATCTGTCGTTAGCATCCTGCGACGACAAGACGCTCCCAACACGGGTCCCTGGGACAGGAACCAAGGTTTCTTCCACATAACCAGGGCACGTAGGCATCGCCGCGTAACCTTGATCATGCGAAAGGGGTTGCCACTCGGGGAAAACCCTTTGGTGCTGAGCCACCACTGCAAGGGTCTCATGTGCAGCAGGCCAAAAGTTATCACGTTGGACGCTGCTGCCATCAGACCCAACAGTCTCTGTAACTGTTTCACAGTGAGCGACTGGCCTAGCTTTATCCTTTTTACGGCTGACAGAATGGACTCTATGCGTGCCGGAGACAGGCGCGCCCGCATTGACATAGAATCCCAAACTACCCCTAGATAAGTGGTCCTCTGTAATGGAGAAAGTACACTCTTCTTGGCGTTTAGCCTTAACCCCAGCTCTTTCATGTGGGCGAGGACGACATCTCGATGCCGAACCGCCAACTGATGCGACCGAGCTAAAATCAACCAATCATCGATGTAGTTCATGATGCAAACACCCTGTATGCGTAGTGGTGCCAGAGCTGCATCGACGCATTTCGTGAAAGTGCGGGGTGATAGTGCTAGACCGAATGGAAGAACTCGATATTGGAATGCTTCGCCCCCGAAAGCAAACCTCAGAAATTTCCTGTGATATGGAAGGATGGAAATATGGAAGTATGCGTCCTTGAGATCTATCGTGACAAACCAGTCCTCGGATCTGATCTGTGGCACGATTTGTCTCGAAGTAAACATTTTGAATTTTAGTTGCATGACTGATTCGTTCAGAACTCTTAGATCCAAAATGGGGCGCAACCCCCCATCCTTCTTCGGAACGATGAAGTATCGGCTGTAAAACCCGTTGTCCCTGCTGGAGGGAGGCCCCTTTGTCCAACAGGTTTTTCACTTCTTGTTCCATTACCAGAACCTGCTCGGGGTCCACCACAGTGGGTAGGACCCCCATAAACATGGGCGGGCGAGACCCAAACTGAATTTGATAGCCCTTTTCTATGGTCTGCAGGACCCAACGAGAAATATTTTGCAGTAGCTTCCACGCTGTCAAAAATTCTACTAGAGGTACCAGCCTCTCGAGACTGGTTTCTGGATTTAGTTGTTGTTGAGCAATCAGCTCGTCGCCCTGTAACGGCGAACCGGCAGGGAACGACTGAACTGACTGCTCTAGAAACCTCCTCGGAGGGGGCGGGCATCCCAGGACCACTATGTTTCCGGGTGGACCCTGAGATATGTGCTCGCCGGAGACCGCTGCGCCCTGTAACACACGAGGTGGCAGGGTTAGTATAACGGTCCCCAGAGGGCACCGAAGGGAGACGGGCACCGTATAATGAGGTGTTAAAGGGGTGGTTCGGAATTTTGGACATCGGGCCTCATTTACAAGTGAGCCTTAGTGTTATTTATCAGTAGAGACATTTTAAAAAAAAAAATCATCCAGTCGTCCCAGTTGCGTAGTTGGCCGGTGCTAGCCTAGCGCGAATCAATGGTACCAGTTTTAGCCTGCCATTAAAACAGTTTTACCCACTCCACAGTACACTAAAAGCACATCAGTTATAACGCCAGACTATCGATGTAAATGTCTGTTGAGAGAATAATGTTAGAAATCAAACTACTCAATGTAGTTTGACATATCAAAATATATTCCAATGATCGCATTACATTTACAGGAACTAGTTTCTCAGCAGCGGCGGAATTTTACTTTGCTCCGGGAGTAGTACTGTGCCGGAAGGTAAACACAACAGAATCGCACTACGGTACAGTCGGAACGCCAAGTTAGCTAGTAGTAGCCTCGATTTTGAAACATTCGATCAGAATTGAAAGAATTGGCAAAATGGTTATTCACTGTATTTTTAAAAATTGTACAAATAAAAAAAAAAGATGGTCAACAAAAAGTTTCCACAGATTTCCAGTAAGAGATCCAGAAAGGAACCAACTGTGGCTTCTTGCTGCTGGCTTGGATAAGGAGACACCGACGGAGACACTACTAAAGGCCCGAATTTGTAGCGATCATTTTAGATCAGACGACTTTGTACAAAGTGATCGAAACGATAAAAAGTCACTGAGTTTGAATGCAGTTCCAGCCGTCTTTCCCGATGCACCAACAGCTACAGATGAACAGGTAAGTTAAGAACTTTTGTTAGGCTACTCTAACCTCTAGCTAATGAAGCTAGTCTTTCATAACTGATAGATCGACACTGACAGCATTTGTGGAGATAACGTTACAGTTCAATGCATTGTGGAGAGTGACACTATAGTGTAACTAATGGTATAACGTTAGTTATTTTATGAATTGGTCCAACAGTCTGTCAAACATTGTAGGGCTATTGTCTTTACAATCCACTAAAGTTGTTTATTTGTCTTTATGTAATGTGTAGCAATACATTATATTTAAATATATGTTATTGTTGTTGTTATCTTTCTGACCTTTTAGCATCCATCTCGATTAGTTCTTCATCTGTGTATTCCGGCTCATACATGTATGGTTCGTTGAATAACACACATTCCTCATCTTCATCGTCTTCAAAGTTCGAAACATTGTCATGGCTTTCAAACGTGGCCATAATTATATGTGTAGAACTTTCCATCGGGTATAACTAGTGTTTACATATATAATATATGTTAGTGATGGATGTTATTATTATGTTCTGGGGTATTTGTGAAAATAATTATTATTATTCCAAATGAAGGCATATTTATATTATATGTTATATTCTTACTAGGTTATAGGTTTGTTTATTATTATTCCTGGTCTCCAGACTATTTGTCTGTGTATGCTTAATTAGTTACAGTGCGCAGGCGTCTTTGCCTTTAGGTTTCATTTTCATTTAGTTGATGTTCAGGATTGGTACGCCTTGCCGGTGAGTGACTATGAACTAGCATTGCTAGTAATTCAGATAAAAAATTAATATCACATGATTGTGTAAATTTATTAGTTAATTCTGGTATTTGTATGTTCATTGCAGGTTTACAACCTAACCAACGCAAACTGTCACTAATATACAGCTGACAGACTAGCGTATAGCATTCAGGCTACCTTTGTGGATGAGGATTGTGTAACTTATGTGTTCGCAATAAAAGCTCATAAAGTGACTCGAGTTGTATCCGCCGTACTTTTCCTGAAACCCTTCCAGTGGGGAGTTTATTGAGTTATAGCAGGTAGCTTAATAGAGGACTGGACAGTTGTAAACCGTCGTCGGAGCCGTGAAAGAGAGTACGCGGACCCCGAGCGGAAGAAAGCCATTGTTGATGACCGGCGCCGTGATCGGATTCAGATTCTAAAGCGACCGTCAACAACACCACTACAACGGAAGAACCGAAGTCGAGGACTAACGGGGCCGTTAAAAGGCTGAATAACTTCCACAACCGTGAGTAGGACTGTGTGGATTATGATGACAGCCGCGGGGCTAATATAGTGACTTTGTAACGCCGCTATTAGCCATAACAGCTGGCGAAGACGTCTGTGTTGTTCGCGAACGAACGATTCTTTTGAACGATTCTTTTGAACGATTCTTTTGAACAAGTCATTTATCTAAAAGGTGATTTTAGAGATTCTGTTCACTAGAAAAACAGAAAAAGAAGAAGTAAGAAGATAAATAAAATAAAGAAAAGGTCAAAATGGCAGATGACAAGCCAGATCTAGAGAGCTTAAAGCGAAAACGCTCAAATGCGCAACGAAACTTTACAACACGAATAAACCGCCTTAACGTTAGTGCTTGCCGTTTACGTGAAGTTGAGTTGTCTGAAGAGTTAGCGAGATTGAAGGATGATTATGACAAACTCCTCGATGTCAGTAATGAATATGTTGACGCACAGAGCCAGATAGACCCTACGGGTGAAGACAGTGAGTTGAGGGATGCCCTGGCGAGGAGAGATGCCAGTGAGCAAAGGTTCCTTGAATCTGAGAGCAAGATCATGGAAATGCTGTGGTCTAAGTATGCAGCGCCGGACATAGACGTTCTTGTAACACAGTTCAAGTCTGCTCTTGATCGGTCTGAGGCGCTCGGGAAAGGTGAGATAGTGCCATGGACGCAGCAAGGGGTCGAGAGTGGTAAGCTGGATAGGAAACTTCATGAACTCAGGGAGGCTGTGTACACTTGGAGAGACTATCGGCCACATGGAAAGGAGAAATGGATGCTCTTTTTATAATTAAGAGAGGACACGGAGCAACTGATGGATGAGTGGACATGCCGACGTGATAATGAGGTCATGAAGAGGAACAGTACAGACCTAAAAGATGATGTAGACGGAGGTGAGGAGGAAGAGGATGAAGATGTGGGAGCCAATGATGCGGTTGGTGGGCCTGTCACAACAGCTATCGACAGCCTTACAGCTGCAGATAACATCAGCTTTACCCAACCAGTAAGCCTTGCTATTTCTACTCCACCTGTTAACACCCCGCATGCTTTCATCAATCCGCCCACTGACGAGCAGGGAACTATATATGTTACGAGCTCACCTTCATTCATGTTCTCTGATAGAGCAAGCGTCTCTACATGTGCTGCTCAAGTTTCTACTGTCACTAGTCGACCTCAGAGCAGGTATGTAGCATCTACCACACACAGTAACCCCCAAGAGACGTTACAGCCCAACCTGCAGTCAAGAAGGTCTGATAGTGGACTTGGTGTAAGTTTCGCTCAACCTCCGACCCATGCCAGCACGCCACAATTGATGAGTGTTCGTACCGCTCCGCCCGTTAATCTCAGCATGGGACAAGGTAGTAGCACGCCATATAGCAGCCCTGGTTTGTACGCTGGTGGAGAAAACAGCTCTCAATGGGCCCGACCAAAAATAAGGCTCACACCCATAAGTTTGCCTAAGTTCTCCGGGGATAGGAGGGACTATTGGCGCTGGAAGGTTGAATGGGAGAGTATCCAGGTGCAGGCGGAACCTACGGGGTCAAAGGAATGCAAGAAACTTCACTTGCTAGACAGTATAGGAGAGTCTGTGAAAAGTGAACTCAGACTGTTGCGCTGCAGAGATGCAAACGATATCTTCAGGGAATTAGAAAACCGTTATGGTGACAAAGCACAAACGGCAGAAGAGATTGTGTTGGAGCTTCAATCACGACCTGCTGTAAAGAACCACCAGCCACGAGAGACGTTAGAGTTAATCCTAGCGGTGGAGAGGGCAGCATTGGACCTCACGGACCTGGGGTGCGCAGACGCTGTACAGAATCAGCTGGTGATACGGTCTTTGGAGAGCAAACTCCCTGATGTCATGAAAAGAGAGTGGCTCATGTGTGTGAGAAACCCTGTTAACGACGTCCACCCAGGAAACCGTTTCGACAGGCTCTTGCTGTTCCTGGAAGACCAGAAGTCGTTGCTCGTGAGGTTGGAGCAGTTGCTGCCCAGCAAGCCATGGCCTGCTAATGCTCCTGAGCGACCAAGCTACCGGGAGAAACCAGGTGACCGATGGAGAGAAAAGAAGTCATTCACTAAGACTACGGCAAGTGAAGTAAAAAAAGACTCCAAGCAGTTACCATGTGCTGTGTGTGGTGATGAAGAACATGGAGGTAAACTGTTTCGCTGTAAAACTTTCAGGAAGGCTAGTCTGTCGGAGAAGAAATCTCAGGTGAAAAAGGCAAAAGCATGTGCAAAGTGCCTGGATGTTCACGGGGTTGACAGTGGCTGCACTCCTAAGTTCCTATGTTGTAAGGAGGAGTGTAAGAAAGGCGACACTCCAGTGGACCACCACTATTTTCTCTGCCCTAAGGCATCAATTAAGAAAGATGCTACTAAGAGGGAAAACAAAGCAGGGGAAAAGAGGGGACCTCGTGGTCCGACAGAGGAGCAAGAGGCTGTGTTCGCTGAGTTGGGACTGACTCCTCATCAGTTGGAGGCTGTCCGCAAAGCCTGTACTAACAAGGCAATGTCGACAGTGTGTTCTGGCGAGGGTTTGATAGAACAGAGTGGCTTGAAAGAACATCCAGTCCTCATGATGCTCGTTCCAGTCACAACGAAGAGAGGAGACAGTCTTGGAGCCTTGGTTGATCTCGCGTCTGACACAAATTACATTACGCACCAAGCTGCGGAAAGGCTCGGACTGACGGGTGAACCAATCTCCCTTGTCGTGTATGGTGTCGGCACGATGAAGGTGAAGGTTGATACAAAAAGGTATCTCGTGACAATAAAAGTGTGGACCTCAAGAGGAACCCTGAAGTTTCACGAGATGATCTGCTACGGGATGGAAGACATCGCCAAAGTGGATCGAGTGGTGAGATCAGAGCGACTAGAGCAGTTCTTCCCTGAAGCTAAGCCGGGAGAACTGGCCCGCCCAGAGAAGATCGATCTATTGATCAGTACTCGAGAAGGTCGATTAGCTCCACAAAGGCTGCAAAGGGTCGGCGACCTGGTGTTGTGGGATGGTCCTCTGGGTAAGATCGTGAGTGGTGTGCATCCAGACCTCTTCGAAGAAGTGGAGGTGACAACATGGCAGTCAGAGACGCACTTTGCTCACTCAATGAGGTCGGTAGCCGTAAAAGTTGAAGAACACTTCGTGGGAAGGTCAGGATGCCATTTGGAGCAAGAAAGCAGTGTAGAAGTTCGAACGACAGCAGTGTGCAATAAAGAGATCCTTGAGTGGCTAAAATGGGATAGCATCGGTGCTGCCTGTGACCCTACCTGTGGAGGGTGTCGCTGTGGAAAGTGTCCACCAGGAGGAAAGGAGATGTCCCTGGCTGATGAGAAAGAGCTGGAGATAATAAAGGCAGGTCTAACCTTCAGGGAGGGAGACGCCCACAGCGACCAGCCACACTGGGATGCGAAGTACCCTTGGAAGGAAAACCCAGCCTCTCTTCCCAACAACCGAAAAGCTGTGGAAGCAACGTTCCTGAGGGCTGAGAAGCGGCTTGTGAAAGACCCCCTGTGGAAAGAGGCTTACATGAGGCAAGTCCACGAGATGGTGGGGAGAGGAGCTGCTGTTAAGCTCACTAAAGACATGATGGACGGCTGGAAAGGTGCTGTGTGGTGGGTGAGCCACTTAACCGCTCCAAATCCCCACTCAGTGACTACGCCGGTGCGCCTCGTCTGGAACAGCAGCCAGGAGTTTAGAGGGGTGAGAATGAATAGCATTTTGCTCAAAGGCCCAGACGTCCTAAATCCCATCAGAGCGGTGCTCCTCAGATTCCGGGAAGGAAAACATGCAGCCATCGGAGACATCACCAAGATGTACAATTCGGTTTGGCTGGAGGAACAAGAGGTCCATGTGCATCGGTTCCTATGGAGAGACTCACCAGAAGATGAGATTGAGGATTATGCTGTCGTGAGGGTGAACATGGGGGACAAACCAGCGGGGTGCATTGCACAGGTTGCCATGCGCGAGACCGCAAAGTTGCCCCAGTTCTCTGAAATGAAGGAGGAAAGAAGAGTCATCGAGGAAGACTCCTACGTCGATGACCTCCTTACGTCCCACAATGACCCACACTGTCTAGACAAGATCCAAGGGGGAGTAGAGAAAATACTGAAAGCTGGAGGCTTCTACCTCAAACCTTGGGTCCGGTCCGGTCAAAGTGGGAGGCGGGATGGGACAGAGTCCAAGCCAATGACTCTGACGTTGCCCAACCAGCTAAGGGAAAAAGATAACAAAGCCCTGGGGGTTGGTTACCTCGTGCAAGAGGACAAACTCTTTGTGATGGTCTCCATCAACTTCTCCAGAAGGAAGAAGAAGATGAGGACTGAGATTGACCTCACTGAAGGAGAAGTGGAAGTAAAGACACCGAACCCACTGACTCGTCGTGTCCTACTGAGCCAGATCGCCGGGCTGTATGACCCAATCGGTCTAGTCACACCTGTGAAGCAGAAAGGAGTGATCCTTGTGAGAAGAGCCTTCCAGGAAGCTGGCAAGCTTACTAAAGACACGTGGGATGAACCTCTGTCTGATGAGCTCAGGGGAAAGGCGATTGAACTGTTCAAGGAGTATGCTCGTTTGAATAGCATTAAGTTCCACAGAAGCCTCACACCCTCTGACTGGAGGGGTAAACCCTGGGGAATCACGTTTTCTGACGGGAGCTGTGAGTCCTATGGCGCTGTACTGTACTTGCGATGGGAGACGTCAAATGGTGTGGTCACCCGGCTGGTAGAGTCAAAGGCCAAGTTAACTCCCCTCAACCAAAAAGGTGACGCAGTCAAGGCTGAGGTGTGCGGGGCTGTCTTCGCCACACGTCTAAAGGAATACATATTGAAGCATGGACGGATAAACGTGGGGAAGTGGTACCACTTCATTGACAGTCAGACGGTGCTGGGGGCTATCCAGAGAGAGAGCTACGGATTCCAGACATTCTTTGCGAACCGAGTCGGAGAGATTCAGAAGGCTGGACCCGTAACTGACTGGTGGTGGATACCAGGCGAGGTCAACATCGCTGATCTAGTCACGAGGGGGTGCTCTCCTGAATTGCTGGGCGAAAACTCTGTGTGGCAGGAGGGTCCTGAGTTCCTGTCTAGTCCAGTCGAGGATTGGCCCATGAAGTCTGCTTCAGAAGTGGCAGCTGATGCTAGGGAGGTGGTGAGTAAACTCCAGAGAAAGGCCTTTTCGGCAGTCTTCACCAGAGCTCAAGCCAAGAAGCAGTTGAACCCTGACAGTCCTGGTGGTGAAGATCCAATAGCCATAGTTGGAGTTAGCGGGGTTTCAGCGTCCTCAGAAAATGGGATGAAATTGACCTTAGCTAAGGCCAAAGAAACGGAGACACTGTGGGGAGCCATGCTCATAGACCAAGTGGAACCAACAAGGTGCAGTTCTCTAGTTAAGCTTTGTGGAGTAGTTGGTTATGTCCGCAGAGCTGTGAAGAAGTGGTTGGCCCGTGTAGGCAGAGCCTCTATACCAGCAAAGTGGGAGGCAGTATTGACAGTAAAGGAACGCAAAGCTGCATTCCAAGACCTGTGCCTAGCCGCCCAGAAGGGAGTTACGTTTCCTGTGACAACTCTAAACAGACTCGTTGTCAGCAGGGATGAGGCTTCAGGGCTCCTAAAATGCCATGGTAGAGTCCAGACCATTACCCAGGGAGATACCGGTGTGCCCCTGATCCCCTACAATGCGTGGATTAGTACCCTTCTCACACAAGAGGCCCACAATGTTAACCACGAGGGTGTTGCTGGCACACTCCTCCGTGTAAGGTCTAAAGCATGGGTGGTGCTGGGACCAAGGATTGCCAGAAATGTCATTGACTCCTGTATGCACTGTCGAAAGACCAAAGCGAGAATGTGTAAACAGGTGATGAGTGAGCTTCCCCTCGAACGAACTGAACCAGCCGCACCTTTTGAGTTTACAACATTGGACCTTTTCGGACCATATGTTGTTAAAGATACTATAAGACGAAGAGCAAAGATGAAAATCTGGGGTGTAGTGTTCAGCTGTATGGCTTTGAGAGCAGTACATGCTGACATTGTGGAAGATCTGTCGACGGAAGGATTCCTGAAAGCATACCAGCGCTTTACAGCTCTCAGGGGTCACCCAA
The DNA here is from genome assembly GCA_026230005.1 of Gila orcuttii. NCBI lineage: Eukaryota > Metazoa > Chordata > Actinopteri > Cypriniformes > Leuciscidae > Gila > Gila orcuttii. The sequence continues at coordinate 40,005,948 of JAPDVR010000011.1, forward strand.
GAAAGCTCTGGTCAGATCAAGGGACAAACTTTGTGGGCGCCAGGCCAGTATTAAAGGAGCTTTATGAGTTTCTAAGTGGCATTGACAAGGATCAGGTCCAGAAGAAGGCGGCAGCTGTAGGAACCGACTGGATGTGGGTGTTTCACCCGGCAGACTCTCCCCACAGAAATGGGGCAGCTGAGGCAGCTGTCCGTGTACTCAAGAGAGCGTTAAGCAGTGTTGGCAAAGAAGATAATCTGACAACACTGGAGTTCCAGACCCTCCTGTACCTTGCTGCTAACCTGTCAAATGAGAGACCAATCGGTGCCAGAGCCCAGGTACAAGATGAGACCGTGGAAGTTATTACTCCCAACTCTCTTCTGCTTGGCCGTGCAGGACCCAGTGGGGACTCTCGAGGGTTTAAGTATCCAACTTACCCCGTCGTGCGGCTGAGAGCAATCCAGATCGAGGTTGACAAGTTCTGGAAGCGGTGGAGCCAGCTGGCTGGTCCGGGCCTCTACATCCGTCAGAAGTGGCACGCGCCTGCTAGAAATGTTGCAGCGGGGGACCTGGTGTGGTTAGCTGACCAGAACGCGCTGAGGGGCCAGTTCAGGCTGGGTCGAGTCGTGGAGGTGTGTCCTGATGTGAAGGGCGTAGTACGAGATGTGAGGGTGAGAACATGTCGAAGCTGTCCAGTTTCCGGCGGACAGTTCAAGGAAAACCAAGGTGTGGAGAACTATCCCTCCACCATCCTCCACAGGGACGTTAGGAGGTTGGTGGTTCTGCTTCCAGTGGAGGATCAGTAAAGAATCCCCACCATGGTGTGTTTCGGTTGGTAAAGGATCCCCACCATGGTGTGTTTCGGTTGGTAAAGGATCCCCACCATGGTGTGTTTCGGTGAAGGAACAAGACTCTCCCCACTATCATCCTCCCGAAGGCTGGTGGTGTGTTTCGGTAAAGGAGGTTGTAATGTCAGCAAGGACAATGTGTGTTGTTCATGGACATTAAAACTAACTTGAAGAGATAGTTATTCATGTTGTAACATAGTACGGTAATGTCCAAGTATGCAATGTTAATTGCATGGTCATGGGGAGAATTTCATATCTAGAAGTTTAACTGTTTTGGTTATGGTGGCCTACTTAGATTCTAGAATCAGTAGACCAAGTGGGAGGTGTAGAACTTTCCATCGGGTATAACTAGTGTTTACATATATAATATATGTTAGTGATGGATGTTATTATTATGTTCTGGGGTATTTGTGAAAATAATTATTATTATTCCAAATGAAGGCATATTTATATTATATGTTATATTCTTACTAGGTTATAGGTTTGTTTATTATTATTCCTGGTCTCCAGACTATTTGTCTGTGTATGCTTAATTAGTTACAGTGCGCAGGCGTCTTTGCCTTTAGGTTTCATTTTCATTTAGTTGATGTTCAGGATTGGTACGCCTTGCCGGTGAGTGACTATGAACTAGCATTGCTAGTAATTCAGATAAAAAATTAATATCACATGATTGTGTAAATTTATTAGTTAATTCTGGTATTTGTATGTTCATTGCAGGTTTACAACCTAACCAACGCAAACTGTCACTAATATACAGCTGACAGACTAGCGTATGGCATTCAGGCTACCTTTGTGGATGAGGATTGTGTAACTTATGTGTTCGCAATAAAAGCTCATAAAGTGACTCGAGTTGTATCCGCCGTACTTTTCCTGAAACCCTTCCAGTGGGGAGTTTATTGAGTTATAGCAGGTAGCTTAATAGAGGACTGGACAATATGTCTTGTTGCTTTATTCTTGAAATAAACTCTGTTTCTGTAGTGATGACGAGTGTCAGCGGCAGGTAAATACACTTGCGTGATTGTCATGTGGACCGGCTCTCTCGGTTGCCTAGGTAACATATCACTCCGCCGCTGCTGTAGACTATGCTGATAAATACAGGGAACAAAGTATAACAATTGCAATGCGATGAAAGGGTAGTTTGATTTCTAACATTATTCTCTCAACAGACATTTACATCGATAGTCTGGCGTTATAACTGATGTGCTTTTTGTGTACTGTGGAGTGGGTAAAACTGTTTTAATGGCAGGATAAAACTGGTACCACTGATTCGCGCTAGCCTAGCACCGGCCAACTACGCAACTGGGACGACTGGATGATTTTTTTTTAAAAATGTCTCTACTGATAAATAACACTAAGGCTCACTTGTAAATGAGGCCCGATGTCCAAAATTCCGAACCACCCCTTTAACCACTCTGCTTTTGGAGGGAACTGCCCTTGATGGCCTGGGCCCTAGGACGTCAGGACCTTTTCTTTGCAGCCATCTTGGACATCATAACGGTCCTCAGATCCGTTTTAGGCCTTGAAGGCTGCTGTTGAGCAGGCTTTCCGTGTCCCCAGTTTTTCTGTGGGGGAGCACGGGAAGCCACACTCTGTTTTTGAGTGACACGGTGTGAGGAGCTGGCTTTTCATGTTTGGGGCTGCTCCCGCTCAGCAGCCCCGGAGACATGAATCCGACGGTGGAGGAGTTTTTGGAATGCCGCCGCCTGTTTGGTTGACTCCTGAAACCTATCGACGACCGAATTAACGGCGTCGCCGAAGAGGCCAGAAGTCGAGATCGGCGCATCCATAAGAAAATGTTTGTCCTTTTCTTTTATATTGCTTAAATTCAACCAGAGATGTCTTTCAGTGGCCACCAGGGCTGGAATAGAATGGCCGATGGATTTAGCCATCTCCTTGGCGGCCCTGAGAGACAAATCTGTCGCCCGACGCAGTTCGCAAACTGCGTTCGGGCCAATTCCCCCGTGAAATATTTGAGTAGTGTGATGTTTGTGCACTGTAAACTCTGAATGACACAGGTTTCTCCCACGATCTCCACAGCTCAGTGTGAAGATCGGGGAAAAACGGAAGACCCCGGTGTTGAGGTTGTGCACGAGAGGGCAGGAAGCGTTCGGCGAGCTTGCTTTTCGAACAAACGTCCTGCTTATCTGACGGCCAATCGATATTTAATCTCTGGACCGCTCTCAACCTCAACGAGCTCCTCATACGCGTGAGACTGAGGTGGTGAATCCTCAGACTCACGTGTATCAACACTTACAATATCCAGTTCCTCGGAACTGGATAGTTGAAGTGTTGGTGCCTGTATCTTGGCGGAAGAAAGCGCAGCGCGTGCTTCCGAACCCTGATACAGTGCACTGGCTCTGTCAGGTGAGGGCAGAGATAAGGCAGAGCCAATCTCTAACCCCGCTGACAGATCCATTTGCGAACCCCAAGTCTGAAGCCTTCGAGGTGCCTCAGCACCAGCGGGACCTGAGCCTTGGGGAACGCGAGCCTGGGCATCCTCGCTAAAGAACGCCAGGTGGGATCAGAGCGTCCGCAGTGGAAGCACATCACAGTGCTCACAGTCAGCGCCCTCGAGTGCTGACCGTGCATGCTCCTCTCCCAAACAAACAACACAAAGAACGTGTGTGTCCCCACCCGTTAAATAACGTGGGCAGAGGTGGACACACATTCTTAACTGCTGCTTGCTGACCATACTGAATATAATATATATAAACAGACAACACCAAATAACAGGGACAGTTTCACATATAGCGCTTGTGAAGACACAGAAGCTGTCGCGGCTGGGTTTGAACAGGCTTATATACTTCCTGGTTCATGACGTCACCCGCCTCTGACGTCCCGTCACGCCATTGGACTGATTTTACATGTGCTTCAATACATCATCATGCAAAGCATTCCCTTAGCGTCAATCGACGCAACGCGAGTTCCCTTGAAAGGGAACTTATTTTTCTGTGGAACTCAAACAAAATAATCATACGTTGTCTTACATGGTTTATGTGCTGTATTCTACATCTTCTAAAGTTGTATGAAAGCTTTTTGAAACAAAAAAGTAATCAAAAATCTTCACAGCCACAGTAGCTTTCAAATCTTTCTTGATTGCTTCATGGCCCAAAAGAGGCCTTCCTAAAGTCTCTATGATATTCTGGGGCCGTATTCACAAAGAATTTTATTTTACCACTAGGAGTACTCCTAAATCACACTAAAATATATTAGCTAGGAGTTTTCTCTTAAAAGTTATTCACAACGCCTTTCAGACCTACTCTTAGTAAGGAAAAATGACAACTCCTAAACTAAGAGTGAGTCTTCGTTGCTAGGGATGACGTCAATTCTCATGCACGAGTTTCCTCGCAAAGATCACGGTGATTGGTTGTTAGATGACAGGGCCATCATGCAGAACATAACACAGACGCAACAAATCATGGAATTACGACATCTAAATATGTCTGTGTCCTACACAAAATAACAATAGTAATGTCATCGAAATGCATATATAATTACATGTTTGTGCAGGCCCCAGTGAAGTGTAATTCTAAAAAGGCAGAGAGAGAGAGAAAAGTGGTGAATTCAATTAAATTAAATTAAGGTAGCCTAATACCCTAATGAAACCGCCACTTGCCTAATAATGAAAAATGACACTTGCATTAACACTTGCTTGGTTAATTGACATCCTATTAGTATGGAAGCTTGTTTCCGCCACTGAATAAAAATAAAAAAAAAATAATTGCGACTTTTTATCTCACAATTGCGAGATATGAAGTCAGAATTGTGAGAAATAAAGTCGCAATTGTGAGATAAAAAGTCGCAATTACCTTTTTTATTTTTCATTCTGTGGCGGAAACAAGCTTCCATAGCCTAAATAGACTACTTAAAGCAAGGAAATGTTGCTCCTATTGAAGTAATGTAATAGTTGAATGACGGTGGATTATGAACTCGTCAAAACGGAAAAGAAAGCCCAACTGGACGCAGGATCAGTTACTGCTGCTAAATGGACTGCATTTATATAGCGCTTTTATAGACCCAATGGCCACCAAAGCGCTTTACATATTGCCTCTCATTCACCCACTCACTCACACATTCATACACCGACGGCGGTGTCAGCCATGCAAGGCGCCATCCAGCTCGTCGGGAGCAGCTGGGGTTAGGTGTCTTGCTCATGGACACCTCGACACTTGGTCAGATGGAACCGGGGATCAAACCACCAACCTTCTGGTTTGTAGACAACCTACATGAACCACTGAGCCACTGCTGGCCCAGTTGGTGCTGAAAAATAAAATAAAATAAAAATAAAAGGGAAATTCGACACTGGGATATCAAGTAAAACTAAGCGTGAGACATGGGAGAGGATTTGTTTGCAGATCAATGCAGCATTCCCGCTTGTGTCGCGGACTCCGGACGACTGCGAGAGGCGGTGGTATGCGCTACAATCCTTTGTGAATAGGTCTTAGTGAGTTAGGAGTCCTCTCGACTTCTTTTAAGCTGTCCCAGACTTAGGTGCTACTTTTAGGGCTAAAATGCTTCGTGAATTACTCTTAGTGAAAAAAATTAGGAGTCCTAAAGTTAGGAGTGACACGCCCATTATTTTTAGGAGTTGCTCCTAAATTCGCCAGTTAGGAGCTACTTTTAGCCTTAAAATTCTTTGTGAATACGGCCCCTGGTCTCTATATGGTTCTATATCTATGGGATTTTTTATAGCCTATTTTATCAACATTTTCCAAACCTTTTGGAATATGTATCTGCTCACACTGTGATAGGATCAAAACATATTGCCTTTAGACTCTGACAGTCCGCTATGAAAGTTTTCTGTCCTTTTACCTCCTCCAGTAAACAGCACCTTGGCTCTGAAACATATATTTATACATACACTGCTGTCATGGGCCAAGAATGTGCTGGCATGACGGTAAATTGGGCTGACAAGGAAGGCCAGCAGGACCCAAGGCGGTCACGTGGTGGTGATCATGTGACAGCCTGAGCCAGTGTCACTAATGATTACATTTGCTGTTGTGCCTACACCTTCACACTGACCATCTCCTGCTCAATTCGGAATCTATTTGTATTGTTTAGGTACCATGTAACCTTAAGGTAGATTCTGGAAGAATCCTCTGATGCATTTCAAATGTGCTTAGAGCGCAGATAATGAGACATAATGGAATATTAATTCAATGGAAAATGCTGCTTACAACACACTACACTGTATAGAAGCTATACTGTATGTTACTGTTTTTAATAAATGAATGTTCTAAAATGTAATTTTTACTTCCAAAAATGGTACATTTAACAGTATTTTACAATAAAATTACATGAATGAAAAGTTAGATCGATAACAGTTTTCCCTGAATATAGTAAGGGAACTTACTATTAACCAATTAACAGTTTTTATCACATCATTTTTACAGTCTTTACAGTTAAAATTACAATAATTTGGACCAAACAAATAGACTGAGTCAAGAAAAAGATGGTACATACTGCTTCTGATATTGTCTACTGCACATTTTGCAAATGAATAATGCAATGTTGAATTTTTTTCATACTGTGCACAGAGTACATAATGCTAATAGTAAGTCAACAGTTAGAGTACAAACAGCATTTAATAAATATGTCATCAGTGGCATGGCTTGATACTGTAGTTTTATCACAACATCTAGTCACCCTAATGTAGGCAGTCTTGTGTTAGATTCAATAATCTCAATGTATCTTGCTGGTCCCGAAATGGGCCGACCGACCGACCGACCAACCAACCACCCTTCCTCCCCTCCCCGCTGAACGCGAGCGATTACAAATGCGTGAAATGCACTCATGGTGGTTTAGCGCAGTAAAGTTAGTTTTAGGTTCGATATTCGCCGGACATTTGTTTTCCCTTGCCACTGTTCTATAGGGTCGGCAGTCTTACAAAGACATCAATAGCAGAATTAGTTTTAACATTAAGTAACTATTGTATATCGACATGAAATATTCATTCAAAATCACCTACGTGCGTTAATGCTGCATATTTATTCCTGAGAATGCTTTGACGAGTTTCCACAGCTCATGATGCCTAAGGGAACGTCTGCCAATTCCACCAACTGCGTTAAACGTAGCCTATAATTTGTATTATTTAAAATTACTTTTAACATTTAAAAACAGACATTTTTTAAATTCCAAAGCTTGTAGAAGGTTGCTATTGGCAATACTGACTTAGCCTACAGCTTTCCTGGTAGCCTTGAGTAAAATAACTTGTCTTAGAAAATGATTCATGAAACATATAAATATCATTTGAGCCTATGTTTACTTTCTTCACTGACAGACGAAATTACGGGTGGTAATGTGGGTTGGAGTGGCTACAGTGCCAGGGCTGAATTTTTGTCCCAGTCCGGCCCTGACAGTTGCTGTTCTAGCCAGAGCAAGTGGATGTTGCAGTGGAGTTAAAAGTCGAAGGTGAAGTAGGCTAATGTCAAATTTACATAATTGTGGTTGTGATTTATTTCTGTTATAGTTCTCTTCAGCCATTTTGGTGTGTTAAATTTGAGTCAGTTTTGGACTTCCCATTTTTATGTTTGAATTTACATCGTGTAAAAAAGGTTGTGTTCCATATTGTTGGTGTTCAGCAATTTTAACATAGTATCGTCATCATATCAGTGTAGATGTAAATGGACGAAAATAAAACCATTAAAGTATCAAGTAAATAAGTATTGTGATACTTGGTGCCACAGGGACACTCTTGTCCCAAAACATATTGCTATACCACGATAGTCAAAATGTTGTCCCACGGTGAGTCATTTTTCCCTGTTGCACTTACACAAAATTTGAGGGTTCCCCACCTGTCAAATCCCACTTTTTTAAATTCTGTTTATCATATAAAGCGATTGAGTATCTTTAGAATATTTGGACTAAACCGCTCAATTCATATGGATTACTTTTACAATCTCTTTATGAACTTTTTGAAGCGTCAAAGTGTCAGCTGCGTAACTGTCTATGGAGGGAGAGAAATCTTCGGAACACAAATGAAGAACAAAAGTCTTACGGGGTTTTTTTTTAAACATTTTTGGGAGAACTATCCCTTTAAAAGGGCTACCAACAAACCTCTCTATCTGCTGCTAACCAAGTGCAGCACTGTTCACAGTGTGTGGTCACAGCCTCGACATGCTTCCAATGGAAAGCCACCATCAAACATCTGATTCATCCTTTTTCTCCCTTTCTCTCTCGCATCTCTCACTTTGATGTGCCTTTCCCTTCCTCTGTAGCCAATTTATCCCTAGCACAAGCCCCTTTGGCTGATGCGCAACATACGCAGTAATAAGGAGCATCCCTCATTAAAGAGGTTCGCTGGAGGCATTATGACATTACTGTCCCCCAAACATGCAGATATGCACATATACGCACTGATTCATTTCCTATTATGAAAAAATGTCTTTGAAGAGAATATGATTATCTTCAAATATAGTCTCAGAAATCACTTTTTGTGATTATACACGTGACATACAGTACCTGATTGCATCGATTCTGAAGCTGCCAAAAATTCTTGAAATTCAGTAAAGTTCTGGAAACAAGGAATCTAATAGCAGAATATTTTGAGAAATAACTCTGGAAACGCATGCTTGAATGTCAGGAATGTTCAACAATAGTTTAAACAGCACCACAGAAATATCAACCAAAAAATAATTTCCAGGAACTCTTCCAGAAATTGTTTTTCAAATATTCAATCTTTTAAAAACATTTAAAGTTTTTCATTGGAAGTGTCAAAACTTAAAAAAAAAAAAACTTTCTTAAAAAGACATCATGAAACATGAAAATATTCATCATATATATAGATCAGAAAAGCTAAATGTAAGTCTAACATCTCCAGATCTTTTTGTGTTGAGTAGAAATTTGATCCCTAGAGCATGATACATTATCATAATCATAATATACAGCGGAATTGTAATAAAAGCCTTGAGTTGGAGGAAGGTCATCTGTGCTTTTATGCTGTTTACTGGGTTAAACATATACATTAAGCTCCAGGGCATCTACATTCATTTGAATCCCGGTGGCATCTGGTCACCTACTTTTTAAAATCCTTCTCACAGATAGTGAACCTAAAAATAGACCATGCGAAGCCTAATTTTGAGGCTAAATAAAGAGATGATTTCACATATGCCATATTTCACAATGCCACTATACTTATGACAATAATGACTTAACATGGATGCAGTAATGCGAAAGAATAATGTATTCCATGTTACATTATTAAATTACGTCAGTCTTTGGGGAAGACTACTGCTCTTTTCTCTAATTTTGAAAATGCTGCTGAAGCAGGAATTATGATAAATTCACATTATTTTTCTGGAGCTGGAAGGTAAAACGGCACTTCCTTTTCTTCTCCTTTTGAGCCAGGCAAGATGGATCTCTCTCTCTCTCTCTCTCTCTCTCTCTCTCTCTCTCTCTCTCTCTCTCTCTCTCTCTCTCTCTCTCTCTCTCTCTCTCTCTCTCTCTCTCTCTATCTATCTATCTATCTCTCACCCCTGACAGCTGATGCAGAATAACACCATACTGAGGGAGAGAAAGAGTGAGAGAAGGCATGAGGAAGAGAGAGAAGTTAACTCAGTGCAACGGGAGCTGAGATTTGTGGGAATAAATCATTGTCTTTTCATGACACATCCCAGGCTACCAAGCCAGAAATGGAGACAGTTTAGAAGAACTCATAGAACTGTCACAGCATGCATCTGTTTCAAATGCATCTTTCGCTTAGCATTTGAAACCTTTACCTCTGACATCTTTGCTGTTAAAGGGATAGTTCACCCCAAAAATAGTATACATTTCTTTCTTCTGTGGAACATAAAAAGATACTTTGAAAACTGTCTCAAGTTTTTTTATGCAATGGAAGTCAATAGCCATCAAAACGGTTTGGTTACCAACATTCTTCAAAATATCTTCAGTCATACAGATTTGAAATTACATGAGGGTAAGTGAATTTTATATAGGCAAAACAAGTGAAAAATGTAGATTTGGGGGTTTTCACAAAAATGTGTTCATTAAGCCCTTGTCTAGTGATCCAAATAGCTATTAAACATCTCAAAGTGTATATTTATTTTTACATTTTCTGAGAGGAGTACCTTTCCTTTGTCCATGAAAAACTATCTTACTCACGCTGACTGACAGATCTGATGTGTGCGCACAAAGAGGCCTCAAACAGCGCGCGACCCCGATATATACGTACACACGTATACAGAATTACAGTATTTCAAAATATCTGTCTAGGCGAGTGTTGACGCGAACATTTTCTGTTATGTCTTATTTGAATGTTTGGTTAACTGCTGGGGAAAAACACCTGATGTTTAACATTATTTTAGATCCGTGGAGTACAGTAGCTCTTAATATTGGCTGTCTGTTTCATTAATGTTAATCAAACATTTGTGGTTAAATTTATATTTTTCTTATAGATATATAGTAAATATTTGGTTTTGACTTGGTGTGTGCCAAATTTGGAGTTATTACCAGGGATTTTAAGGTATGGTTGCTAGGTGATTTTGTTTTGAAACCTTCCGAAAACTTTAATTAGATTTTTCTCAAAATTGACTTTGCTGACTCTATTGACTTCAAACAGGTGCAGCTCGTTGATTTTTTGTCTGATTCCAACACAAATAACACAGTTGATACCAAATAACACACCTTTTTGCCAAAGTTGAATTATTAAGCGTAGGGTCAGTTCTGGCAGGTCATGTTAGTCAAACTTGCATCAGCTGACATTCAGCTGAACCACGTCTACCTATAGGAATACGACGTCTATCACTGAATACATATATAAGTATATTACTTCATTATTATCAGCAGCTATTGCGTTTCTCAGGAGCTAATTACCCTCTTCCATCCCCAGCTCCTCCTCTCTTCAGTCAGGATTTGGCATTCTGATTCCCCTTGAATCAGAATAAATTCTCGAATTATACATTCATGTTGGTTCTGTTCTGTTTACCCTAAGGGGGGTTATTGCTGCTCTCCCTGCTCTGGCAGGCTGCATGGATGCGCAGGGAGTTCTTGCCCAGAACAGAACCATACCGCCAATCCTAGCTGTATGCAATTGCCAATCGTATTTGACGATAGTGGCCCTGACAGAACTAAGGGTTAGTGTAGAGTAATAGTACTGGCTAGTATTTGTGATAGCCATAGAATGGAAAAGTATTAACTGAAGAGTTGAATTCAGTTCCATTTCAAGATTGTCATTTCAATTTAATCAAAAATCAAGGTTGTTTCAATGCCAGACATTGATTGACTCAATTCTGAATCAATGTCTATTGCTATATGGGTGGTCATTTATGAACATATGACAGATGTGGGAAATATTTGGCCTGAATTGTCACAGCCCACGGTGTGTGACCTATATATTAACAGGGAATCCCGTGGGTGCATGTGCGGGCAGTAATGATGGATGTTTGCTTGAGCCAAGTAATGAAGCATAACACAATCTATTCTCCTGGATGGCCAAAAGGAAAGAATGGAGCCCCACGCTCGATCTAAAACACCTATACACAAACTCGCAGAGACGCACATGCACACACACACATCAACCTCCTGGAAAGAATATTTTTTCATCCTTCTCCCTTAGTGATATTTCACCTGCCAGAGGCCTGGCTTCTTTATTACCTCTGATAGCTTTCCTGTTCTGTAGCTGATAACCTCACTTCCTGGTTCTTAGTCAATGTCACCCTATTGGGTTTCATCTCATTTGTCAATGTAGACTTTTCCCCTTGAGTCTATTGGCCTTTGTGGGCATCTGGAGAAATATCACCAATCTGTCTTTAACAGTAAAAATGTCTGCATAAACAGCTCTTTAACATTTCAGCTCTTTAGCAGGAGCCTTGTCTTATGCTATATGGTGGATTTACTTACAATATGGCATCATAACTTGGCATTATACATTTTAGTTATTGAATTGGTAGTCTTTCTGACCACCTAATTATGTAAACAAACCCCTTAAAATATGACCAAAACAACAGTTGATCTTAAACAATGCAATGTAGAATGAAGTAAACATTTATCTCATCCACTTCTTATATGTGACACTTAATTAAGACATTACACTAACCACAAAGAAGTCTTTAAACACAAGGTGAAGACTGATGATTTGTAATGGGGTACTAATTAAAAAGATAATTACACATGCATCAGTTGAAATATGGATGCCAGCAGAAGTTCCCTCTAATTAACCTCCCAAGGACGCTCAGTTATTAATGCTGTTAAATAAAGTGGAAGCGAGACGGACAGAGAGAGAGACACCTCAACTCGCCTTTCAGTGACTTAGCAAGAGAGAGAAAAAACGGGAGAGAAAATGGAAGGAAAAACGTGTAGCTATTATTTAAATGCCTTTGTATTCTTTCTGGAGGATTTATGAAGTGCAGCAGGATTTCCTGTTGTGTTAAGTCAGGACAGCAGAGAATAGAAGATATGAAAGAGGTAGGAAGAGTGGTCCTAATGGACATGTTCTTTAAATATAGCGCAAAAAAACACACTCATGAACACATGTGAGACCTTAAGTCAAACTCGTGGACCACGCGCCCAAAGACCATAGCAACACAGAGTACATTTGTGCACACTGTTCAACTAAATTGCAAAAGCGTTGTGTTAAAAATAGAGGCCCAGCTGACAGCCTGAGGGGACAGAATGCACATCTACCATAACTACTTCTTTTATAGTGCTTTTTCTTTTTGGCTAGGTAAATCCAGTAGAAAAATGTCACATGGAAAATATATTGCAAAGATGTAAAGAAACAACCAGCAGTCAAATAAATTGAGGGTATATACAGGTCCTTCTCAAAAAATTAGCATATTGTGATAAAGTTAATTATTTTCCATAATGTAATGAATAAACTTAAACTTTCATATATTTTAGATTCATTGCACACCAACTGAAATATTTCAGGTCTTTCATTGTTTTAATACTGATGATTTTGGCATACAGCTCATGAAAACCCAAAATTCCTATCTCAAAAAATTAGCATATCATCAAAAGGTTCTCTAAACAAGCTATTAACCTAATCATCTGAATCAACTAATTAACTCGAAACACCTGCAAAAGATTCCTGAGGCTTTTGTAGTGTTGACGTGCGGGCCGGGCGACGCCGTGTGGTGCCTGTGTGTGTAAGTGTGTGTGTGTGTGTGTGTATACGTGCTTGCGTGCAGGCAGGCGAGCCTGCAAGATGATTCTGGGTCAGAGAGAGAAGCGGTAGGATGTGTGTTTGGACGAACGACTGAAAACTCTGAAATTATCGTACATTATGGGATTTTTTTCATTATTGATCGTACATCGTACAGAGGTCAAAAATATCGTACAAATACGATAATTATCGTACATCTGGCAACACTGAAGACTGCCGACCTGACTGCTGTCCAGAAGGCCATCATTGACACCCTCAAGCAAGAGGGTAAGACACAGAAAGAAATTTCTGGCCAGAGAGGAAGTCTGGGTCTGAGAGGAAAACATTGAGAACCAATGGATGAAAAATCCTTGATAGAGGAAAAAAAAAAAAAAAACTGCCTAAACATCCCAAACCTGATTTTGAAAGATCTGGCCTGAGAGGAAGTCCGGATCTGCGAGGACATAATCACGAGAACCAATGGGTGAAAAAACGTAGGAAGCGGCAAAAAACAGCCAACACGTCCCACATCAGCTTATGACACATCTGGTCTGAGAGGAAATCCAGGTCTGAGAGGAAAGAAAATCAAGAAAATCTTAGTAGTAAAATAAAGCACATGGCAAAAACTAGTGATCACACTCTGCGAACACTTTTAAAAGAGACATAAAATTATCATGTTAATGTACTTAACTAATCTTAGTTAACTAATTCTTTTGACACTTAAAAAACAACACAGCGACCCCAGTGGATGAATGAATGTCTTCTGAATCTGAAGCCAAACGATAGATGTGTGTAATAAAAATATAAATATTTTTAACTCATTTTATTTTTGTGTAAGAAAAACAACAAAAAAATTAAATACTAAATTAACTATAAATCATTACGTCTGATCTACTGTCATAAGACTGTACACCAGGGAAATGGTAACATAAGTCAATTGTGAAGCTAATGCTAAGTGTCAGTGACCCTTGCTTCTGTTAGGCCTACTTCTCGAATAACAAATGCACAAATGATAAAGCATGATTGTGCACAAAGTTTGCAAGTATGCATACTCACCAAAGATAATAGGGCAAGCTGTCTCAGTAAAACATTTACATCAAGTGAATGATTCCTAGGACAAAAATAAGAAAATAATTATTTCGAAATCTTTAACAAGCAAAGAAATTCGACGTCAGAGCACGGAGAACATTGAATAGTGAAATGCCTCAGCTGTTGAGAACTGTCTGTCTGACTCTGCAAAAACGTGTTTCGCGCCGTCAAGAATATCCGTCTCGTTTTTCAAAAACAACCTCTTTGACTTTTTAATACTACTGTAACGTTAGGCCTACATGTGAATCTCACAAAAACGTAGGTACTTGCACCACTAAATCGAAAAAAATACATATATATTTTGCTTTGGGAATTTTAACAGCTTTACATTATTTGCATGGAAACTAAACAAATTGACCCACTACATTTTAATTACTACAATGGATCTATATATTTCGAGTAGTTTTGTAATTATTCTCCATCTTATGTGCATGATATTATTCAAATTGATGCATCTGGTAAGATTCGCATCGTGTACGTTACTGAATCACAAATTCATGTAAATCGAGTTAAGGGTTAGGCTAGCCTACTACAAAAGAAAGCCCAACTAATTTCTAAACGGTAACTTAACTTTGTTAATAAGGTTTTTTGCACACACACAAAAAAAAACTAATATACATGTGGAAAACCATAATTTACAGACAAAGAAAAAGCTTTATGAAATCATTTATTTGTGCTTTGCAATATAGCTGCTGTCAGATCCAGTTTATTTGCGAACATTATACTGTGCCTTGTTTACAAATCAATCTGCAGTCAAATTCTATGAACAAACATAAAATCCAACAGCGTGAGAGAGGCCGTATTAACATTAAGTGACATGGCATCTGACGCACAGAAGCCAATGGCACGTCACTATGCGTATTGGCTCATCCGGTGGCAGATATGGTCTTCATTGGCATGTGTCACTGACATTATCGCGACACACTGACACTGACATGACACCTGACTGACACCGAGTCGCGGAAAATTTCACCGTATGTTGTGACGCCTCCAGTAGTGACTGACAGATTAATCGAGCACCTATACTGACGGAATTTTAACACAAAATCCTAAATAAATAGCCTAATTTTGTGATATTTTTAAATATCAATTAAGCCCATTAAAGTCAGTAATATTTTTACCAATGAAGACCGGATGTGCCAATACGCATAGTGACATGTGCCATTGGCTTCTGTGCATCAGATGCCATGTCACTTAATGTTAATTCTGCTAGGAGAGATGAGCAAATGAGCAGTTTAAACAGGACGCTTCCACTTACCCTTCCATTTGTCCCCTTGTCGGCACACTCAAGTGCGTGGACTCAAGTGAACGTGCATCTGTATACTGTATCCAGTGTAGACAGCTTCAGTGATTATTATGGGTTCTCGTACCAATCATTATTATGCCAGTGGGCAGGGCCTATGGTGCAATGATGTAAATTCGTCTATGTCTTGCTCTAGAGGCAGGCATATGCAAATGCATCTGCCCGTGTGACATCACAAATCCCACAATATCCAAATGAGCCACTGTTGGAGCTTGATTAAATGCATTCTTTGTTTATAATGAGGAGGATGTTTTCAGCTCTAAAACTTGCAGGATGCTTTAATGGTACAAAGACCTCTTATATGTCAAAAGATCAAAGAAAATGTTATTTCTCATGTCATGACCCCTTTAAGTAAAGCATTACCAAGTATTCTTCTGAAATAACTGTCAATAAACAGGTTTACTTTGTTACATCTCACCCCATTCAGTGTGACATGATGTCCACCTGTTTCTTAAGTGAACTGAATCTTTTTTCATATTCAATAACAACATGTCCAGAAATTGACTCCCAGAAATGAACTGAGAATTGTGCTGGCGCACAAGCCCTGGTTTCCCCTACAATTTAGAGAAATAAATAGCTTCAAATTTGCTCTTTTTGAGGACACAAGCTCCATAGGAACCCTTTTGCACATTTCAAAGGCAGCCTATCCTTCCATGGAGGAATCTTTGATCCTTACCCTGCAATGTTGCCCACACCTGCACGTGGGCAGTGGGATACAGTCATTAACCGCGCACGTCTGCATGACGTCTAGCTGAAGCTACTGGTGCTCACACTAATTGAGTGGAGAATTCCTCCTCACGAGGCGTTAATAAAAGCTTTTCACTTGAATGAGCGTGCACATCACAGCAGCTCAAGCACCAGCTACTAATGAGAGGGCTGAGAATATATTCTTTTACAAATGTTGAGGATCAAGGCATGATCATACAGCATGTTGTCTTTTTCACAGATTTTATCAGCTGGCGCCAACTTTGCATTAGCTGCTCAGATTTACACTTGCCCTTTTCACAGATCAACATTTTATTTCTAACAAAATATGTATTATTTATTAATATATATATATATATATATATATATATATATATATATATATATATATATATATATATATATATATATATATATATAGTAGAAAGTTTTCTTTACCAAAAGCTACAACGATTTCTTAATTTTTAGGAAGGTTTTCAGTTATGACATCCAGTCCCTTCACGACAGCTATACACTCATGAACATGTCAAACATTTTTTAAATATAATTTATGATACATTTATGATATTCTAACCCATTCTTCTAACTGATGATACAAGAATATCACAAATCACAACTTTCACAATTACAACAAATTCTTGATGTGCAAGAGAACAATGTAACACAGCAACTGTGAAAAACTGTAATTAGTATTATTACATAAATAGCACTAAGATACATTTCTTGAAACCTTCACCCTTTTTCTCACAACATTAAACACAAAAACAAACCTTCAAATTGCATTAAAAAAACTAACTCTTCTGACAAAATCAAAGAATCGGCTCAAAACCATTTCACCTGTACTCATAATCAAACAGTGCTTTGAGATCATACACACAGCAGTCATTATATAAACACTACAGATCATTATTTAGACACTACATAGAAAAATGGAGAACACAGCATCCAGAACATGTAGTTACAGAATTTTTTTTTTTTTGCATAAAGTATAGTAATCGCAACTTACTGAATACACTGTATACTGCAAGTATAGTATTGAATATTGTATAGTATTGAATGTCTGTAAAATCAGCACTAGCATACTGTAAAAATATGAAGCCAAAATGCAAAAGCACAAAAGGTCAAAGAAAGCTCTTAATGAATAGCATTTTACAGTACACACAAAAGAGTTGAGTTGTGCAACTGCAAAATCAAAGTCAATGAGAGATTCATTCTGTCTCAGCATTATGTCTTCGTGTAGGGTCCAGTCTACTTTGTCCACATGCACAGGCAATGTTGTCTCTTGCCAGGCAAAGGGAAAAAACCCTCTGGTTTGATCAAGACTGATCCAGTCTTGACAACTCTCATACCTTGCTCTTACTCTACCTCATCCTCTTCCTCTTACACATACTCTTCTTCCTCTCCCTCTCAGATTTTTTCCATCCATTGTTCGTGTCAACATTCAGTTCACAAGTGCCAACCTGTGTTTGTAGGTTTATAGTTTGATCACATCGTTAGAAACAAGTGTGAACAATTTTGTGCCGGTGTGTGTAAACGATGACAACTGTGTTGCAGTTGTGTTTAACTTTTGACACTTGTGTTTACGGTTTTGCAACACAAATGCATCACAGTGCAAAATGTGTTTTAGTGAGTGAAAATGTGTTTTTGGAGTTTCGCAAAAAGATTGCATGAGATTTACAAATTAACTTGATTAAAGTTTTGCAGAAAGAGTGATTTATTCGACAAATGGTTTTAGGACTTTGAGAATCAGAGAATGGGGTTTAGTGTCTAAGCAACTGTGGAAAACTGTAATTTGAGTAATATAAAATAATATAATATAATATAATATAATATAAGCACATTCACCATTTTTCTTTTTTGAATCAGTGATGCGTTACATGAGTCACCAAAATGTACCCATTAGAATCAATGGAAAGAACATTAATGATCATTTCAACTATGTATAGAAGATGCAGTGTTGCTTTTACCAACTTCATTTTCACTACTAGACCAACAGAGAGGGAGATCAGACAGACAGTTTGCCTGGAGGCTGATGGCTCTCCCATAAGAGAGAGATGAGAAGCTTTACAAAGAGAGAGATGGGACTCTTGACTAGCTTAAAAGGGATTTAAAGATTTATCACAAAGTGCCACAGGAGGATAGCTCCTCGAAAGCTCACCTGATATCAACCTTCCTGCCTCCCCTTACAACACAAACTGTTTTTTTAAACACTACAGTAAGAAATTCAGCTAGCTAATTATCCCAGCTTTAAAAGCAGCACTGTAATAGTTCTCATCCAAAGAAAAAAAAACCTTACACTTCACCTCTAAATGAACCAAATCACGAACCAGATGATTCACAATTACTTCAAGCTACATCTTCATATATGAATCATGATCATTTATGAAATGTCTCTGTGTTCTTTCATCTAAGAGCCATATGTTGAGTTTAACGGGCAGATCGCAGACCCAAGAGAGATACCACAGAGATAGAGAAAGGACATGTGAGAAGCTGTCAGAGCAAGAGATGACTCCAGGCAACAGATGCCCAATTACCATATTTACATAATTATGGTGATGTGGTTGGATCCGAATGAAGTTGTAAGAGCACATCTGTTGTTGTCCAGCTCTGGCGTAGCCCAGCAGAGGAGCAGGCTGAATATGTATGTGACATTTCATGATATTTCAATTGTGTGGTGCTTATCACAGTCAAAAGCATTGGAGACCTATTTCACAAGCTTGATTACCATCTGTACCAAGGTTTGATGGCGTTTCACAGCTTTTAGAGAATGTTTGCTGACAGTTACTGTAAATTACACAATTTAGCTGCATGACTTCTACTTTGTAATAAGGGATCTACAGTAGGTAACACTTTAATTTCGATGGTCCACTTTAGAAAATCTACTAACTATAAGTAAATTTGCAACTACTGTACATGTCAACTCTCATTAGAGTATTCGCAGACTGTGGTAGACTGTTAGGTTAGGGTTCAGGTTAGTAGAATAAGTTGACATGTAGTTACTTAAATTACTTATAGTCAAATATAAAGTGTCTACTAGTACTCTAATGAGAGTTAGTTGAGATGTAGTTGCAAACTTACTTATAGTCAGAATGTCTAAAGTGGACCATCAAAATAAAGTGTTGGATCTATATCTTATAGTCTTGAGATGGGACTTAGGCCCGTAAGAAACACCCTGTTTTTTTTTTAACAGGAAAACACCACTTACATTTTCAAATCTCCAAATGCAAGATGAAATCAGATCAAGCACACAAAACTGAACAACCGCCTTTAACAAAAATAACTAATATCATCTTAGAAATCTGCATGGGACAAACTTAATGCAATAAAAAGTCTTAAATATGCATTCACTAAAAGTAATCAAGAGGATGAAATGAACGAGACGACAAGCCTCTCTGGAATTTTCCTACTATAAAATACGTTGCTTTCTGCTTCCCGTTTGAAGACAGCTTCTGCTCTAATAACTTCGTCTACAGGCCTGCTGTTCACAGTCTTTGCGTGGTCCTAGCTAGCTCTCGGCCTGAGCCTTTTCAACTTTCAGATAAAATATTCAGACAGATAGCCTATAAATACCATTCTCTTTTAATGAAATATCCTGGTGAAGCACCGCAGTATGATGTAGCAAATGTAGTCCTGCTGACTTCCATGCACATCAATCTAAATGTCTACAAGAAACATATGTTACACGAAAACATATGATTATCACATCTTTCGCCTTATCAGATCACAACAACTAAAAAAAAGAATCAAAGAATCCTGAAAAACATGCATCACGGTTTCACATATATTAAGACGATATTAAGAACCACGACTGTATTCAACATTGACAATAATAAGAAAAAAATTCTTGATATTAGAATAATTTCTGAATAATGGCTGCAGAAAATTCAGCTTTGCCATCACAGGAATAAATTACATTTTAAAACAAATTAAAATAGAAAACAATTCACTTAAAATTGTAAAAATATTTCAGTATTACTGTAAATACTGTATTTTTTTATCAAATAAATGCAGCCGTGGTGAGCATAACAAAAATCTTACCGACCCCAAATTTTTTAATGGTATTTTATGTGGAAATTATTCAAAGTGTGAGTTAAAGGAACAGTTCGCCTTCCAAAAATATGTAAAATCATGATTTACTCACCCTGATGTCTGTCCAACTGGTATGATTTCTTTTTTTCATTGAACACAGAAGGAGATCTTTGGAAATCTATGTGAAATCAAATGATGTTTAGAATCAATGACAATTTAAGACAAACTTGTTGCATTTTAATGTGTGTGGCGTGCCTTGAGGTCAAAAGGTTTAATATGTTCAAATAAGATTTGAGAGCTACTGTGAAAGGGAGCTACTGTGCTACTGTGGAAGATTATAAGCAAATGAAAAATTAATTTTATATATAGTTCATGGTTCTTTAGTGACTGCTTTTACAGTATATTACCTTTTCTTTGGAGATACTTTCATTGTATGTAAAAAAAAGAGAAGCCCGGACATTCCACAAAACGTCTCCTTTTGTGCTCCACGGAAGAAAGAAAATCATGAGTTTGAAACACCATAAGCGTGAGTAAATACTAATAAATCTTCATTTTTGCATAAATTGTTCCTTTAAATTATGCAGATAGATTAAAAAGGCTTCAAAGTAAAAAATATATATATAATAATTAGTAGGTGTATTGTAAATATGAGTCTGGATTTAGTAGTAAACTTCTCTTTGCATTCTAGGGAAAAAGAAAGCATTTGTTTAGCCTCCTGCCTGTCCTTAAAACAGTGCCGCCACCTACAGACTAGCCACAATTAGAGCATATTCAGAAAACTGTCAAAATCACTGACCTACATTTATGTGCATATGACTGACACTGACATACACTGTAAAGTCAAAGGCAGCGCTGCTATATTCTACAGTAGCAAAAACTAATCACTAATCACTGACAGCCACTTTAATAAGGGGAATGAATTAACATGCGATAAGACATCTGCCATGCTCCTAATGATCTCCTGAGTGCAACATCTTTCCAGCTAAGCCTCAAAGTATATATAATCTCCTTAGCATGATGGAGTCTGTTTAGAAAATAAATATGTAAATGTGAGCTCCATTGAGGATAGACACAGTTTGGCTTTCATGGCTGAGAGCGGGCGAAGAGTGACAGAGAAAAGCAGTCTCCATATCTCAAATGTAGTAGACAGAGGACTGCCAACTATGATGATGAGGATGAAAATGGATGAAACTGAGCTATACGTGTCACAAATTGGAACACCAACAGTAAGTGTCACAAGCAATCACATCACCTCACGCTATTCTTCAATGAATTATAATCAATGAATTACTGAAGTGTGATTGTGGCTATATTGTCTCACTTTTCACAAGATAACACATACACATTTGTTCTTCAATCATGGTCGGGACTTTCGGGAGTTTTTATACAATTAACACGCAATCCTTTTTGAATTTCTATTATTTTCATTACAACATTATTTAGTAGGCTACATATAGGATGATTTCCCTGTGGGAGCCGTTAGCCACAAAGAGGTTAATTAAGGTCTTCTTATTCATGTTGGGACATTTGGTCCCTAACGTAAGGCAAAACCTGACCCACAAAACCACACAGAAAAAATCTAATATAGGAATTGTGACCACTAGATGGCAGAGAAATAACATTGAAAAACCATCCACGTGGCCTGTAAATGTCTTCTGAATCTGAAACTCTGTCAGGGATCAAAGTTAAAGAATTAGGCTATATAATACGAAAAACATACAATTTAGAAATGTCAAAATATAAACAACTGTATCCAAAGACAAGGACTTTTGTTTTTTCTAGATTTCCTTATAAGTTATAACTTATAAGAGCTATCAAATGCATAAATTACAGGCTAATAAAAATACAGCCCAAAATACAGTAAAAACAAGCAAGGCCTACTGACAAAACCAATACAACGCGTTTCATCCAAAGAAAGCAAAAATGCAAGGTAAAGTTATTACCTTGTTTATTTGACCGTGTTTTACCGACGAAAGCAACGGGAGTATCCTAAATGGTTTAAATGTATAATGTCAAACATTTAAAGATACAATTAAATCCTAATATTATCCCGTCGTTATTAATCGAATATTAGATAATGGCATTGACTTTTTATTCAGTCAGCCTACTCCTTTAGAAGACGGTTAATAGCCGACGTACTGGTCTCAGTCCCAAACTGACAGCTTGCCCTCAGGACTTTCTGTGCCATTAAACCGTTTTCAAACAGATTTCCCAATTCACATTCACTCCTCTCGTCTACCTTGACTGTTCTATTCACATCTAGTTCTTCCAAAGGACTCACGGCATTGGCTTAGA
This sequence comes from Gila orcuttii, assembly GCA_026230005.1. Lineage (NCBI taxonomy): Eukaryota > Metazoa > Chordata > Actinopteri > Cypriniformes > Leuciscidae > Gila > Gila orcuttii. The sequence goes on from JAPDVR010000011.1 coordinate 40,028,275, forward strand.
TCCGCTTTCGAGTTTTCTGATTGGCTAACACTCGCGGGCAGATATTTGAAGACTTGGAGCTTTGATCTGTCACGGGAACAAGTGTTTGGCCCATTAGACAGTTATTACAAAAAATGTCTTTACCACATAGGCTACTTACAGTTCAGCTTGATTCCTTAACATTAATTCTGACAGTGTACACATATTTGCATGCACATTATTTTCCAAATAAAGCCCATATAAGTCAGCATATTGCATATTCGTTTCTCTTGTAAGTAGGCTACTGATGCTCGCCATTTATTTCAGTTGTAATAATCCGGCACAATAATTTAATCAAGTCATCAATTATCCTTGACAACAGCACACAAAAGCACAACACATTGCAAAATGTAAGTCAAGACTGTGCATTCACCCATTTGTATATTTATTTATGTTAATTTATTTTTTATTATGTGTATTAAAAATAATCTGAAAATTTCAAAAATACTTCCATGTGAAAATGTGACTAATCAGACTAATATGACAAATGCTAGCTGTCTTATTGGATTGCTAGATGATAATCAGGTTAACATGTCGGAATATAACCAAATTTTGTTTATAATGGGGATACCTCACACCTTTGCCTTCACTTTCTCTCATCTTTAAGCACAAACACACACACACACACACACACACACACACACACACACACACACACACACACACACACACTTAGAATTACAGCAAAGCAGTAGCATATACATACTCAGAAAGTGTGCTCACGCATCTTCAGTTATTGTGCGGGGTTGCCAAGCTATGCTGCTTTTACATTCATGAAAATCCTTGCCATTAATTCCCTGGGATGGAGGCGAGGCTGGACCACTGATGAAATATATGCCAGAAGCCCTGCCAATTTATATCTGAAAGCCAACAGACATCTCATTCACTTAATGCTGTTTTGGGGAGGGGAATGCGGATGATTTTTTCCCACCCCTACACTGAGGACTTATGCATCATGATCAGCAGAGAGTGAGAAAGAAAAGACTCTGCCTGAGGTGGGTCATTTCTCTGCCTTCCATCAGCTCTTTTATAGAATAATGACATTCTCCAAGATATTGAAATAGATGGTGGAAGAAAAAAACAATAAGTGAAGTGGTTTTTTTTTTGTGTGTTTTTTTTTGTGTAATTCAAGCAACACAGTGCAAACACTATTCCAACCTGAAGTATCACCAGTCAATGTAACACTAATTGACTTTCAAAGTCCAGTAAAGGCATTTTTTGACAATTGAAAATCTGTTTTTTTTTTCATCCTCCACAAAAGTGGGCATGAAATGGAAGCTGCAATAGTGTTCTCTTCCGAGAACTGTCCTCTATCCGAGTGAAACAGCTTCTCAGAAAAAAAGGAGGCTTGGACTTGTTTTTGTCCATCAGGAATTGTTCTGGTTTGCTATTGCTGTGATTTTATGTGAGTCACAGGTTGTCCTGCCCTCACGCCAGTAAACAGGTCATCAGAGTATAGAAGAGATGTCATTCCATGCAAGAGGGAGAGGAATTTATTTTGATTAAAGATTATGATGGCACATGAATGGATAAATCATTTATAATAAAAAAAATGCAATATTATATAAAAATTTTGATTTCATGTTGACGTTACGAAAAATCACACGGAAGAGTGCTGTTGTACAGAATTGTACGACTGTGATCAGAGACTGTGTAAACTAAATGAAAATATGGGCTTTCTCTGACATCAAATGCAATTACAATGTTGCAGAAAGTTAATATTCATATTCAATCCTTTTTCAACCATCTGGACATTATTTTAGTGAACCTTTTACTCTGTAGAGTTACTACAGTAGGGAAGCCAGCTGGCAGGTTGGCATAACACATTGCTCTTGAAGGTACTGGTATTTTAGACAGCAATCTTACATGCCAACAGTTCCTGCGAATCCTCACGCAAACTATTCAGGGCCCCTGCAGACCTCAACAATACGGTCAAAACGACCGTATCATTCCAAACTGACCCCGTAAAGGCCCCTCTCAGCTTAGAGAGCTATAACGCTGTAGCTCGAAATGAGCAGATATCAATTCAGAGCATAACAAGAACAACGACAGGGAGAAATTGAGAGAAAGAAATACATGCAAATTCTAATTGCAAATTCTATGAGATCTGCATGCTGGTTATTTGGTTGTTTTTTTTTATAATCTGACAGACTATTATTCTCTGTGGTAATCAATAGGCAGTCAGGTACAGGACAAATTTACCCTTCATATTCAAAGTGTTTACTTTGTTATTTGAAGAGGATAAAAGTTAGTTCCAAACTATAAACAGTGACTCTCCAACCAGTGAGGGGGGGAAAAAGCACCAAACATAAAGCTGTGATATAAAAGATATGTGACTCAGAGCCGAAATACAAAAGTAGTGCTATAACTCTTCACCAATATTGTAAGCATAAATGTCTCCTAAAGCTTCCCTCCCTTGGACAGCAGATGATTGGTATGCCTGTGAAATCCTAAAGGCTCCCAAGAGAGGTGGCGCCTGGAGATGATAAGATCCATTCCCATCAAAGGTCAGAGCTGGTCGAAGAATAATGCGGCCAGCATTGGGCAAAATCACATCACATTGCATTATCATATTCCTGATAGCTTGCAGAGAGTCTCGGTCAGGGAAAAGTTAAGACTGTATCATCAAAGAAAATAGATACAAATTATGGAAGAGAAAGAAGAAACAGGTGAAGCCCATTTGAAAATTTCTGAAAATTTCCAACATAGTGCTTAAAGATTTCTATGAAATCAAAATGGTTGTTTTATCGATTCTAAGTCATGATTCAAACTAATGCCATCAATATAAATTCAGAATAATAAATGGAATTTAACATATCATATACTACAATCTATATATTATAAAACATCAGATGAATGCCTCTGTGGTAAAAAAGTGTATTGCACAAAATTTGAGAATGGTGGTGTTTATGCCAAATCCTAAACATTAAACAATATACACTAAATATATATATATATATATTCACCATAGCTTGTATCGTTTCAAAAAACAAAAGCAATTTTTCTCTAATTTTACTCTTATTATAGTGCTCACTACATGAATAGTTACCTTTCATGTATGTGTAATAGCTGTTTGTAAATGTAAAAGGTCTGCAAAGTTTCATCAAAGTGCAGGAAAAAAGGATTGATTCCGAACTGCCTTAAACGAGTCGTCAGTAATTCCAGTTTTACTTCCTGCACAAACATATATCGATTTGTTACAAATTTGCATAATGCCAGCCTATAGATCGTCTTTGCCCGTGAACAACGACACCATTGTTAATGATCAATTGCGTTAGATTAAACTGGGAAGGGTCATAGCACTTGCATATTGTTGTCCTATTGTTAGTTTAACTGCTTCTATTGTTCTCATTTGTAAGTTGCTTTGGATAAAAGCGTCTGCTAAATGAATAAATGTAAATGTAAATGTTCACAGCCGAAATTCAGATATGGTAACGGCCATTACGTTTCCGATACCCGCTATAAAAGGTATAGACCAATCACAGCAGACTGGGCTATTTGACCAATCAGAGCAGAGTAGGCTCTCAGAAAGGAGAAGTTTAGAGAGACCAAATCCTTTATCGAACAGTTTCAGACAGTGTGAGAAAAGAGGTGATGCTGCAATGTATATTATGAGAAAATTAAAGTGCTTTTTGACCTGCAAACCTATTGTTAGCATAATAATGGCATTTTTAAAAAAGTTTTTTATTCCTCTCTTGGTGGGCCCTACCATAAAAACGTTTGAGACCTGAACCTATTGTGCCAGTCAGACACATCATTTCCTGGTATTTTAAAACTTTTAAACTTAGCAATTAAGTAGCTGATTGTCTTCTGTGGTGCTGCATGTAAAGTCTGTGAAAACCTGTATCACGAAGCAGCTTTTCTTATCTTCTTCTTCATCTTATAACGAGGCTTAAAAAAGATAACATCTTCATGGCTTGTTGAAAATGTTTGAAGATGACAGAATAAGTCCTCAATGCCCAGGCCACCCTCACAGGAGCCGACCGCTGCACAAACAACCCCCATCTCCTGAGGAAGGAGTGAATGAGTTTATGTTGCCTTGCCTGGTCCTTTCCAACTCTTTGCCTCCACCTCCTTTCCTAACTCATGGGACCTTCTTGGCTGAGGTTCGGAGAAGTTTAGTTTGGAAATGAGTCAAATGACTCATATGGAAACTTATATAGTGTAGGCAGCCAGGCTGCTCTGCCTGTTCCTATGGCCTGTGATGTAGTGTGAATAATGGTTGATTACTGCCCATACAGTCCTGATTCAGCCATTGCAATGCTTTCTCCAACAGAGAGCAATGTTAATGATGCAGACAAAGACCATACATGAATAAAAAGGAATAAAAAGTGTTTTGGCTCATTCTTAGGAAATTGTGTTTCTCTATGACACAAATAAAAGTAAAAAGTAAAATTAACAAGAAAAAAAAACTTACTTACAGAACTTAGTGGCACAATTTGATCATTTAAATCTAATTTAAATGTGTAATGCAAAAACTATTTTATTATTGCAATATATTAAAATATATCAAATAATAATACAGAAAATAATACATGCTATATACTTGCATTTAAATAATTTAAAACCAATAAAATAATTTAAGTAATTTTGTATAGTAAAATGGGGTTCACCAGAAGTGTCACATACTTTAACATATACATATACATATACATATACTTATTTTTATTTTTCTAGAATTTCGGAAATTTTCATAAACAAGTCACACCATTTCCTGGAAATGGAATGTATAATTGTGTGATTATGTAGAATTAAAAAAAAGAGAAAAGAAATTAAGCATTACGCTGATTATATTGCACGTCTATTTAGTTTTTTCAACATTCTAAAAACATGGTTGCAGTAACAAATATGGAAACTGCATAAATACTCCCAGGTCATTATTCAAATGACAATTATACTGACATGAAATGCATATGTAAAACTGACTCATTTGGCTACATCCAGCAATAAATTGCATAATTTTCCTTGTCATGTATTATCTGTTGAATTCATATTTGTACATTTCTTGAAAAAATAAACTATAATATATGTGGTATGTGAGTGTTTGTGTTTGCTTTGGACTTACTCGCTGCCCAGCCGTGACATTAGAGCCAGGCGGTTAAAATCTAAGTTATTATAGCGCTCTGCTCAGATAAATGGAGGTTGCATTTGGTGCAATTTATTCTCATTAATTATTTAGTGGCCAGGGCCTCACATTATGCAATTCAGATACTTAATAGGAGCAGATCACCGAGTGGGTCAGGAATGATTACACATTGCACTGGCTGGCAACGTGAAAGCATTTGCTGTGAGTGGTAATTACTTAAAATGATAAAGCGTTTGCATTAAAAGTGATAAAGAGAGGGCTCCAATGCAAAGAAGCTCATTGCAAAATTAGCAACAATTTTGCCTGCCAGTCATGCAAGGGGTTCACATTACTGAGGTTAAATCAGACCATTATACACTATGAAAACATTCATACACTAATTGACCATTGTGGATGTTTCTGGGGTTGTTTTAGGACTTCTTTTTTTTATTTTCTTTGATTTGTCTGTTTAATCTCATGCTGATACAACCTCTCATTAATCTTTCAAATTATGCATAGTCTACACTGGCAAATTAGGCAAAGGAAGAGTTTGGAATATTAATATAGTGGAGTTGTAAAAGAAACCAAGGTAAAAACACATATGAACACAATCTCAAAATATTCATTTACATGTCTCGTGACAGGCAGGAACTCTTTAATACGCATAGCCGTAGATGATGTAGACGATGTCAGACAAAATGCTTTAAAAATAGCTATTCGGTTTCCAAGCCTCCAGAGGTTCTTGTCTAGAGTTGAGATAGGGAGGCAGAACGTCTTCTTTTGAAGCAAACACAAAGACAAGCCCACAGGAGCTGTAGCAAAGTGAGAAAAATGAAGATATGACCAGCAGTCGAGTTATTACTCAAGACTGGGAGATATGTCCATCTTCTCACACGATACAAAGGCAGCCGGGTAATCAATTATTAATAATGGGGTTTTAGTTCAGTATTCATGCTGGTTCTTGAACAACTGCTAACTATGTACTTTAATTCATGCTATGTTTCCTCTTTCTGTGCGAGAATTCCCTTGTTTGTCACTATCTTGTTTAAGCATAATGACTTTGGTCATGCAAATTTTGTCTGTCTCCACGGGCCTTTTTTCACTTACACTCATTCTCTAGTCATCATTTTCCATCACAGCTCATTGAAGCACCCAGTTAGAAACAAAGATTGAGCTTTGCTCAATGGAGAACACACTTGACTGCTCAGCGTGATAACAGTGGCTCAGATTATCTAAGTGCACTGTTTTAAATACTTAGGGGAAGAGTATTTGTTGTTTAATTCAGTGTTTTTGGTTATGTTCTGGTACGATCTGCTGCTGCGTCTAGTGAGTGAGCTAGTGAGCTAAACAGCAAGAAATTATGCTTTATTAGTGCTCTGGGTTTTGGGCCAAATTCAACTCTGAGCCCTCTCCTTGACAGCACGCCAAATACGCACATTTTATACTATATCTGAATATATGTAAGTGTGAACTCATGAAATACCAGACAGCATTTTTGAGCATCATATGCATGTTCAAACCTAGTGAGCTGCTTATCTAGACAGCATTTTTGGAAAATTTTGGAAAAACTAGCCAAATCTAGTCAAATACCTTTTGTAGACAGCTTTTTTGAACACCAGACACATTTGAACCTAATCAAGACCTAAATCCCTTTCTAGACAATTTTGGGGCATCATTGTCACCTTTGTTTAAACCTGGTTTAAAAAAAAAAAATGTTGTTATCATAGACACATTCAACCTAGTGAATTCTAGTGAGATGCCTATATCAAGAGAACACTGAAACCTAGTTAATACTCGTGAGTCACCTATCCACACTGCATTTTTGGGCATTATAGGCATGTTCAAACCAGTCAAAACTAAACACCTAGATGGCATTTTGGGGCAGCATAGGAATGCAAACCTATTTGAAACCAAGTGAGATGCCTAGACAGCATTTTCAGCTATTATAGGCATGATCAAGTGAAACTAGTAAAAATCTAGTGGGCTACCTACTCAGACACATCTGAACCTAATCAAGACCTAGTTAGAAACAAAACATTAGCCTGTTCCTTGAGTAAAGAAAATATGTTACTACAGTCCAAACTGCGTGCAAGTATAGGGCTCACTGCATCCTGAGGTGGACATCAAACCCCACCCACATTAAAGTGTGAGGTCAGAAGCCACACCCGTGTCCAATACTTCGAATACATCCCCGTTCCGCCCCGGAAACCTACATTAACCTAAATGAAAAAGAATTAGGTGTGAGTGTTAAGTCTTCTCAATGCTTCTTCCTATTTCAAGCGTGGAAGGAACTGTTAATTTTACCCCCAAACCACTTCAGCAGAAATCCCTCCCTGCAGCAAACTTCATTGGTTTAGGTTACAGTGACAGGTAGGTTTAGGGATCATTGTTTGGTGTAGGCAATCAGTACTGTGATTGACATGATCAATAAAATCTTAAGAATCGGCTGCAGGGCGAACATGGGGGTGGCTTCTGACGTCACACTTGGATGTGGGCCGGGTTGGATGTCCACCGCAGGCTGCAGAGAGACACTTCTCACTGCATGTGACACTTCATTCACGAGAGGCGGGTGGAGGTTTGACTGACAGTTTGAGGATCCAATGGAGTTACGAGTTTTAATCGCAAGCTGTTTTTAATACTTTTCATTGGTTAAATATGTAAATACAAATAAATAAATAAATACAAAACCCACAGACAGACATGAAAGGTGACCATAGTAGAATTAATGATTTGTGGAAAAAAAAAAAAAAAGGTTTCTGGCCGACAGCAACGATATTTTAAATTGTTTTGATTTATATATTTGTCTTACAGTGTCTTAGCATTAAAGTGAAATAATATTAATAATAATACAAAATTGTGAAATATATATTATTTCTCCTCATTGTAATTGGTTCCCCCCTGAACGTACAAGCATAAATCTGCCCCTGGAAGACCAAGACAGTATTTTCGGGCAGCATATGGGTATGAAAACATATGTTTACGCCTACCTAGACAGCATTTTTGGCTATTATAGGCACAATCAAAACTAATTTCTGACTACCTAACTTATATAGCATTTTTGGGGCATCAAAAACGTTCAAACCTAGTCAAAGACAGTCCTATCTAGACAGCATTTTGGCTGTAATATACACATTCAAATAGTGAATCACCTACCTAGACTGCATTTTTGCTAATAAAAGGCATGTTAAAAACCTAGTCAAATCGGATAGAGACTCCTCTCTAGCATTTTTGGCATCATACACATTCAAACCTAGTCAATAGTGAGTCACCAACCTAGATTACATTTTTGGGCATCATAGGCATGTACAAACTAGACAAAACCCAGTAATCAATTTCAAGTCTAGTCAATATTCTGTTGTTTCGAAATGCAAATAATACCCTTTCATACTGTAATATCTGTGCCAGATTGATAACAAACTTAAAGGGAAGTTATAAAGATGGGGGATGGATAGGAAAAGAGACAGATCACCTAGTCAAATGGCTACTTCTCATAGTCAAAAGCAGATCACCACAGCTGTCTAAATCTCTACTGCTTCACTATCCTTTAAAACCTTTGAAAACCCTGTTGTCTTACATTCATCAAACCATGTAAGTCACCCCGGAGTGAACAAAGAGGGGGTTCAAATTCTAAGCAGGCAAGAATTCCTTCCCGTACAATGGAGATCAATGCTATATTGACTCACACTCATCATAAATTATTTTTCTTATTGATTCTGCTGGAAGACTGACATGTGGAAGCCAGAGGAGTTACGCTGTTTTATAGGTAAGATCTGTAAGTGCATTTCTGTGGATGTAAACAATCGAACATGCATGGTCATAGGTTATCTATCCAAACACATATCACAAATATCACGGGTTATAGAAGCACATGAATCACGACAGCATGCATCTACTTGTGTGGTGATTTTGGAATAGGAGTCAATTAGTGTAATCTAATCAACACTGAGTAATTTGAGATGCATGAATGTGTAGTCTATATTGGGTTGTTGTGTGCTAAAGTCTTATTTTTTTGGTCTGAAGTGTTGAGGTGACAATTAGTAAACTGCAGTTCAAAATTATGATAAAATTTAAGCATTTCTTTAGGATTTTGTTTTTTGAAAGGCTATTGCTCTTTTTCCCACTCATCTTTATATTTTTTAAGTCAAATTGCATGGATACAACTCACAAACAGAATATGAAATATACCATCGATTCCACCATAGCTATTTTAAACACCAAAATTATACAGAAAAATTATACATAATTTGCTTCACTAAATAAAACAACATAAATAAGTGTAAAGCAACAGAAATTAGTTTCTACTGGCTACACGAAGTGTAAATAGTTGTTAGATATACTGAGTGGAAACAGTGCTATTTGCACCTCAGTGTATTGCAGTATATATTGTAAAACATTCACACATGCAAAAATACTCTTTTTATTAAACCTTTACCCATAAATAAATAAATAAATAAATAAATAAATAAACACAATATTTATTGTGATATTAAGCATTATTCTCCCATTTCTCTCCAGTGAGTCTCTGTTAATCACATACTCTACCTTTTGGAAAGTGGGCCTTTATATTTCCTTCATATAAAAAGCTCTTCCCTTATCTGCAGATGTTCTCCCTTTCACAGACATATGGAATTCCTCACCCTGTGGTCTGGAGGGAGGGAATGCTACGGAAGAGACCCATCTGGAGTGGGAACAAGGTGGGTAATGGAAGAGATGAGGCCCCCCCTTTGCCAGGTTCTCTGGAGAACCCTTGGGCTTGTCTGGAAATGCATCAATCGGTCATACACAGCGGGCCGATCCAAAGCCTGTCACCGGATAGCCCAGGGAGAGGAGTTAAAACTACAATTGGTTCTGCCGTTTAATGATAGAAGCTACAGGCCACTGGAGACCCGGCGAGTGCTGAAACAGACAGGCTTAGTGAATGCAGCTGAAAGATTATGGCAGATTTTGGGTGATGATGGAGACAAGTGGTTTTGAGGCCGTGAATAATCACACGCAGCCAAACTTGACCACTTTGACATGCTTATTCAGTCTGATTATTGTACGTAAAGTGCAAAGAGCAGCATTAAAACCTTTTCACGTGTCAGGACTTCAACACAAGTGTAATTCGCCATTTTGACCTTCATACTAAAAGCACAGCAAATAGCTTTACATAAGACGATTTTACGAGGTTACTAGGTCAAAAGAAAGTGGTTTAACAAGTTAAACAGTGTAAATCAACAAACAAACAAACAAGGTAACATAGATTAGCATACTTATCTGTCCCGCATAATTGGAGTGCTCTGCGCTGGATCAAAGTCTTTGGCTGAATGGCTGGATGATGATGATGATGATGATGAAAAGAGGGGTACCAAACTGCTTTTAACTGTGCTTTTATTGTATGTATAAATGGCAAAAAGTTCTTACCATTATTTTGTAACTTTCTCCTACTCAAGAACACAAGACGTACCTCCGTCAGAGTGTTCCAGCCGGGAGTGACGCGCGGTGATGCGCTGCCAAGATGGCGACGGCCGGCTCCGCCCACTTTAGGCTTCAAAAAAGCTCTTCAGAAACCAACGTACTTTGATGTCATAAACCGATCGGTCTGTGTAGCATTACCGCGTAACCATTAATGGTCGTTATAACGTAGTTCAAATGACTTATATAATAAAGTGATATCTGTCACCAGGCACTAAAGTGATTACCCATAAAACGTGCTTTGAACCAATCGGATTGCTTGGGTCTTAAGCTGGGACTCATCACTACGGTGGGAATCAATACTTCACCACACCAGGGCTGCGTTCCAGTCCAAAATTGTCATGCCCTTCACTTGCTAACTTCCCTCCGTCTCGTTCACTCGGATGTACGTCATTGCTTACGTTGCATGAGTGCCCACTACCGGCGGAACCTTTGCAATAGGCTGAATTGGAAAGTGCTAAGCCCCTGATCACTTAGAAACCACTATGGGGTTGATTTTATTTTATTTTTTTCCCTTACGAAATTGTTTAATGCAGCATTCTATATGTATATAGGTGTGTTTGAGTTAAAGGTGCTCAAAGCGATGTCGGGTGACATCACTTCTTGTTGATGTTTAAAGTATTGTCAAACAAAACGAAGGCTAGCTAGACCCTCCCTCCTCCTCATCCGCGCACTAACCCCCCAAACCCTTCTTATCGGTAATTGGCTGGAACAGTTTGTTATGTTTCGTGGTGCGGGTAAGCCCAGTTTGTTTTTGTTGCCGTTTGTGGAGCCTGAGGTGTCTGCAGAGACCGTGTTTTTTTACAGTGTGTTCAGGGGACAGGCAGCTAGCGGATAGTGAGGAGATGTTTGTTGTATGTAACAAAAAATGTTTTGGCCTAAAAAACGCGTGACATCGCTTTGAGCACCTTTAATAATAAAAGATGGCGATACTGTGAATAAGGTCAATAGCTGCTATAGCCATAGGAGAATCTCTTAAAGCTCCAGTCGGCAAGTCTGGCAGATTGAGTGGACTTAGGCAAAATTTTTAATGTTTACAACTCTCATGCCCCTCCCTCACTATCAACGAATACCCTACCACCGAGTTCGTGCTCGTCAGTGCCTGTGCACCAGATTTTCTGTGAACGCGCCCGTCTCATCAGCATCCATCAACACCATGGACGGAGTATTTTGTTATTGTTGTTTTGTCATTTTGGAGTAGATTGTTACGAAATGGATTACCCACCAATTAAACGTAAATAAACACCATCGTCTGTCTGAAATGCTATTATTGCTGTATGGTATATGCAGCAGACATGGTCATTGTACATTGTTCTATTGCTTATATAACAGAGCTAACGTTAGTCAGATAGCACATAAAGTTACAATAACAGTAGCTTTACTACTGTTCTTACTCTCATAAGAAAGATAGAGTAGCAATGATTCTGCCAAAAAGCCGAACTTTATCCCTTAATTTGGACATGTTTATCCACCTAACGTTACATTCACACGGATTTCAGTGCAAACAAACGAACCTGCCCAACAAGTGCTAACGTTAGCTATCCATACCAACACATTTGGGCAAACATACTTAGATTACTAACATAACACTAAGAAATAAAGTAACTGGTTGATAAAGCACAATTACCTGTCGAGAAGAAATGTTGCAAGCTCTGCATCTGCTTGAACCCAATTAAATCACGTAAATCTCTCCACCTTTCAAATGCCGATCCGATGTTGATCCTGGTTTATTTACGGGCACGTCGCTTTCTTTCTTTACTTCTTTCTTTTCAGCAGGTGTTCTCTTTTCCTGTGTTGTTTTTGACCTCCTAGCTCTTGAGGTTAACCGAGGAATTGGAATCTTTTCCGCCATCACTCTTCCTTACTGCGCAAACTTCAGGCGTGTGCATGTGATTGTAATGTGTGCGAGGGGTGGCGTGTGCACGACCTGTGATTGACAGTCAGATCTCACACCCCCCTGCACTGATTGGACCCGATGATCCGGGAGAGGTGGATTTTTCCAAAACAAATAAGACGCTCCAGGTGGAGTTAGAAGCTCGGGTTTTTTCTAAAACCACTTTATTTATGTTGTTCTGTCGGATTATAGTGTCGATTTCACTGAATATGATCAAAAAAATTTTGCCGACGGCAGCTTTAAGTGACAATAATAGTCACCTTTGTTTATACAGCGCTTTTTACATTGCAGATTGTTTCAAAGCAGCTTTACAGAGATAACAGGAAAATAATGTTGTAATAATATTTTTAAATATAAAATTAGATGTCCCCAACTAAGCAAGCCAAAAGCCAATGGCAACAAAGGCGAAGAAAGGTGAAAAAGGCAACAGTGGCAAGGAACCAAAACTCCATCAGGTGACAGAATGGAGAAAAAAACCTTGGGAGAAACCAGGCTCAGTTGGGGGGCCAGTTCTCCTCTGGCCAACGAACGAACAGTGTATGATTATGATTCAGGCAGTATTACAGGTCAGAAGTCAGATTGGATCGGAACATTATATTATGCAGTTCATCTGTTTGAAGATCGGTGTCATCACGTGCGTATGGGGACGAGTTTGTTGAGGATCAGTGCCGATGGCTGTCGTGTCGATGAGGCCTTCACAGGGGAGAGTCTAGTTGACACAAGCTCTGCTGACACTTCAGGGATGCGCTGTGGTCGTGTCTAAGCGCAGATCACCATCTGATCTGGATACGGCCCGGATCCGGCTGATTACATCATGCGTTGTGATCGTGTCTAGGCGATCGTGTCTTGGCCAAGCCAATTTGTGACTCACGAGAGAACCGACCCATCCGTGGGAGACCCTCAGTTTTTGAGGGGCCTTTCCTTGCCCAGATGGAAATTTCGTCCCATGACAGGGGGGTTAGGTAAACGCACAGGGGGCACCTGGCGTGGGGCCGCCTTCCTAGGAAGGTGTAATTTAAAGGCCTCATCCTTCTTATTTTTGTCATCACATCGTTGCTGCATCAATGCCACGGCAGGGCCAAAAAAAGCCCGGCTGGGCTCTAACGAAGAGCCTGCGATGCGCCTCTTCTCACTGTCAGGACAGCCTGACAGGTTAAGCCAGAGGGCGCGCTCTCCCACCACAGAAAGCGCCATAGAGCGCCCACAGGCTTGGACGGTCTGATGAGCGTTACGGAGGACGAGGTCGTTAACCGTAAGGATCTCTTTCCACAAGGGTAGAGAAGGGGTTCCCTTTTCCAGCTGTTGCCCTAATTCGTCCAAGATCTCCGCCTGGTAAGCAGAGATGAGCGAAGAGACGTTAAGGGCCCTGACAGCCAAGGCCGAGGACTTGTAAGCGGCCTGGTGAACTGAGGCAGAAAAATGGTCCATCTTGTCCATCACCTCAAGGCCCGTGAGACCGAGCGGGTCGCTCCAGTTGTGCCTCATGTGCTTCGCGCACGCTGGAAGGATGGGGAAGAGTTGTTTCCTTGGACCGGGAGGGGGTCCCAGCACTTTCCCGTCGTAAATGTCCCTTTCCTGCTCGGTGACGCTCTGTGGAGCCGCCACTCAATGTTGAGGCGATTGCCCACTCGCCTATAGGATAGGATAGACTGAGGCAAGGCCGCAGGGGCGTCAGCCTAGGGAACGCCAGAGGGCGGGGTGGCCTCCTCGTCCTCTGAGACCCCAAGAAGGGCCGGAACTGACAGGAGGGTTCGTCGTTGAGCGAGAGGTTGCCCACGAAGATGTCCTCTCCGTGGAACGCATGATTGGGCTGGTCAGCCCAAATAAGTGAAGTAGCGCCCTGGGAGGCCCCCGATAGCGCGTTGTCGTCACGTGTCCCCCATCTGAGTCAGAAAGGCAGAGTTCGGCATAGTGGGTCACTGCGACTTTAAGACGCCGTCGCATAAGCTTCTTGGACAGCATAAGGAACTGACTGCATTTCTCCGGGTTCTCCAAGGCTTCTTGAGCATGTTTGAGGCCCAAGCAGACAGAGTGAAGGTCAGAAAAATCCTTGGCGGGTAGCCGTGGAAGGGGGAGCAGGTGAGAGAAGCAAGAGCGCGGGTGGCTTCAGATGCAGAACACAGCTAATCAGGCTGAATAAACGACTGTCACGTCTGGCGGAGGCTGACCAGGCGATATGTCCTCCTGAAGACATGCAAGGGTGCAGTGTAAATCCAACCAAACTGTGTAAGTGCAGAGATTGCGAGTAGCAAATGTCAACTGGAGAATAGCAGCGCTTGCAGGTGTTATATTATCTCAGGTAAGGGGGTTGGGCCTTACCTGGCATTGGCTGCGCGCCTCTGTCTGTCTAGCCAGACTTGGTGCAATTGGATGCCCAACGGTGCTGACCAATTCTGAAATGAAATCAAATAAAAATATAGCTGCGAGCAGCGATTACGGGCCCAAGCCGGTGGTACCGCAACCCCGGTGCCTTTAGTTACCTAAAGGCACCGGGGTGGCGGTACCGCCGCCTTTGGCCCTTCATCGCTGCTCGCAGCTATAATTATATATATATATATATATATATAAAGCCGGTGGCACCGCCACCCTGGTGCCTTTAGGGTTATTGTGCACGACATGCAAAAAAAACGTAACCCTGCTTTGACTGTCGAAAAGAAGTGTGCTGTAGAGCTTGCATTGGTGTGGGCTCTGCAAAAGTGCGCATCGAGGGCACATATCAATCACAAAGTATGTGTGAGCAACCTTCTGAAAGGTCAGGTCTACATCTGCCGTGTGTTTACATTATAGTAGTGAAGTTTGAAGCAAATCAGGTAAAAATAAGAGGGTGATTTCAAATCATTTTGAAAGTGACACACTTCCTGCTGCCAGTTGGTGGCGCTATAACCGGGGTTGCGGTGCCACCGGCTTGGGCCCGTAATCGCTGCTCGTAGCTATAAATATATACACTGCCGTTCAAAAGTTTGGGGTCGGTAAGATTTTTAATATTTTTAAAAGAAGTCACTTATGCTCACCAAGGCTGCATTTATTTGATTAAAAATACAAAACAAACCCAGTAATATTGTGAAATAATATTTCAATGTAAATCAGCTGTTTTCTATGTAAATATATAGTAAAGTGTAAATTATTCCTGTGATCAAAGCTGAATTTTCAGCATCATTACTCCAGTCTTCAGTGTCACATGATCCTTCAGAAATCAGTATAATATGATGATTTGATGCTCAAGAAACATTTTTCATTATCATCAATGTTGAAAACAGTTATTTACATTTTTATTTCAGGATACTTTGATGAATAGAAAGTTCAAAAGAACAGCATTTATCTGAAAAATAATCTTTTGTAACATTAAACACTACCGTTCAAAACTTTGGGGTCAGTAAGAATTTTTATTTTATTTTTTGGGGGAAATAAATAAAATGGATCAATACTTTTATTCATCAAGGAGGAATTAAATTGATAAAAAGTGACAGTAAAGACATTTATAATGTTACAAAAGATTATATTTCAAATAAATGCTGTTGTTTTTAACTTTATGTTCATCAAAGAATTCAAAAAAAAAAAAGTACACAACTGTTTATATGTTGTGTGTGTGTGTGTGTGTGTGTGTGTGTGTGTGTGTGTGTGTGTGTGTGTGTGTGTGTGTGTGTGTGTGTGAGGCGTGGGCGCGATCGAACAGTGGAAACAAAAACATACTCCGTCATTTTGTTCATAGAGGACAACATCATTGCAAAGTGTGTGTGAGAGAGAGAGAGAGAGACAGAGGCGCGGGCGCGATCGAACTGTGGGTGTGTGTGTGTATGTGCGTGTGTGTGTGAGAGAGGCGCGGGCGCGATCGAACTGTGTGTGTGCGTGAGAGAGAGAGAGGCGCGATCGAACTGTGTGTGTGTGTGTGTGTGTGTGTGTGTGTGTGTGTGTGTGTGAGAGAGAGAGAGAGAGACGCGGGCGCGATCGAACTGTGTGTGTGTGTGAGAGAGAGAGAGAGAGACTGTGTGTGTGTGTGAGAGAGAGAGAGAGAGAGAGAGAGAGAGAGAGGCGCGGGCGCGATCGAACTGTGTGTGTGTGTGTGTGTGTGCGTAATACATGTAATAAATAAATAAAAGTGCGTATAAATACAATTTTGGACACAAGAGGGCAGTATGGCCCTATGTATGAATTTGTGTTTAAACTATCACCCGAAGAGACCCCCCCCCTCCCCCTCCTCACACAGACACACAGACAAACACACATAAAGAATGGCAGGGTGCATTCTCTCTGTCAGAGAGAGGGAGAGAAAATTCTCAGAATCCACATTCAAGCCACAATATCTGACTTTCTGTTGGTCGGAGCTAAAGGATGTAAATTAGAAAGTTGTTCGGCTTGATGAGAAAATTATATACGCCAAGTTTTGTAACTGTAGGTAAAATTATCTAAGTTATAGCACAGTTTATGTGTCCTTTTTTAGTCATAAATTCATTTCCTCGCCACGGCAAAACCGTTCGAGATATCAAAAATCCGTCCGCAATTTAGCATCCTCAATGTCTTGACTTCACGCTGACCGAGTTTCGTGGCGTTTGGATTAATTCTCTAATAGAAGTATATCAAAAATAAAAGCATGCATTTTCCAAACAACCCATAATAGCTGACTTCCTGTTGAGCTGTCGTAAAACTTAGAGCACGAAAGTTGTTCGGCCCGATGAGATCTATAAGTGTACCGAGTTTCATATTATTACATGCAAGCATGTTTGATATATGGACAAGTGTTCGAATCCCATTCCAGGTGGCGCTGTCGAGCCCCCCTGCCACGCCCGAGTACCATCTTCAGCCCGGCCCTGATGGCCGCGGGTTCTGACCTGTGTGCTAAGTTTCAAGAGTTTTCTAGCATGTTAAGGGCCCCAAAACCTTGAAAAACAAAAATAAAAGCATTCTCACTCAGCAGACAAACCCCCCTCCCCTCAAACACACGGAGAGACGTAGGGTCAGAGAGAGAGGAAGAGAAAATTCTCCAAAACATCCACATTCAAACCAAAATATCTGACTTCCTGTTGGTCTGAGCTAATGACTTTAAATTATAAAGTTGTCCAGCTCGATATGAACAATATACATACTGAGTTTTAAGATTGTAGATAAAAGTATAGACCTAACTCCCCCTCTTTTGTCAAAAGATGGCGCTACTGAGCCCCTGCACCACGCCCGTTTCTGAAACTTTGCACATGTCTACTGGCTAATAAATGTGATGTGTCTGTCGAGTTTCATGCAATTTCAAGTATGCTAAGAGTCTCAAAAGCATCAAAAAAGAATCTTAAAGTTTGATGCGTTACCACGGCAACAGTATCTAAGATATCAATAATCCTTTCATAGGTCTAAATCTGCCGTGTGTTTACATTATACACATAAAGTTTTAAGCAAATCGGGTAAAAATAAGAGGGTGATTTAAAAGCATTTTGAAAGTGACACACTTCCTGCTGCCAGTTGGTGACGCTATAACTTTGACTCACAATAGTCACATCCATGTGATCGGCCTCTTACAGCGAACACACTGCTGAAGTTTCATCAAGATCAGTCAATGTATGCAGAAGTTATAACACACTTCCTGTTTCCATTATTCGCCATAAATTCGTTTCCTCGCCACGGCCAAACCGTTCGAGATATCAAAAATCCCCTGGCAATTTTTCATCCTCAATGTCTTGACTTCATGCACACCGAGTTTGGTGACGATCGGGTGAATTCCCTAGGAGAAGTGTTTCAAATTCCTGAGCATGAGTTTCCAAACAACCCATAATAGCCGACTTCCTGTTGGGCTGGCGTAAAAAGTAAGAGTACGAAGGATATATGAAACGATGAGATCTATATGTGTACCGATTTTCATATTAATTCATGCAAGCGTGTTTGATATATGGACATGTTTTCGAATCCCGTTCCAGGGGGAGCTGTCGAGCCCCCCTGCCACGCCCCGGTGCCATCTTCAGTCCGGCCCTGATGGCCACGGGTTCTGACCCGTGTGCAAAGTTTCAAGAGTTTTCGAGCATGTTAAGGGCCCCAAAAGTGCCCAAAAGGTAGTAAAATAATAATAATAAAGAATAATAAATAATCCTAAGGAAAACAAGTGCCTTCGCCTTTTCAAGGCTTGGGCCCTAAATATTAGATATAAAACCTAAACTTTCAACACTTAAATGAAAATGAGAAAAGTTTAAGCTGAGGTTCTAAAATTCCTAAAATAAATAAAATATAAATAACAATACTAACAAATTACAAATTGAAACATGAAAACACTGTTTATTTTTGCAATCCCTTTTCAGTGGCACTAGTTGCACAGAAATGACACACTTCAGCTTCAATGTGACTGACACATGCCTCTCTTCCATGTCTTATTTTATTTATGCGACACCAGACATAAAAATGTATCATGCAAATTGACTGGTAATCATTGCCTGTTTCACAAGTCGCCAGCAAACAGCAGTTGAAATGATTGAAAGTTTCAGTGTTGACCAGCCTGCAACACGGCCTCCAAATAGTTCAATGGATTGTAGAACACTGATGCGAGTCATTTAGCTAGAGGAATAGAAAAGGAGCTAAATTTCTTAGTAGGGCTGAAGCACTTGGTCTGGTCTGGTCAAGTGTCAATGCTTTGCATGAAGGGTGATAGCTCTACTCTGACATCTCCATCCCAGATGAGACAGCTCCCAGCATGCCTCAGGGTACCAGGACTCACTATCAGAGCTGCAGACATCACTCAATGTGCTGAGGAGAAAGCTTTTATTCTACATACCAAATTATTTGCATCAAAAGCTATTAAAGGTTATCGGGAAAAACAGTAGTATCGAAGCTCTACAGCAGGGGTGTCAAACTCAATTCCTGGAGGGCCACAGCCCTGCAGAGTTTAGTTCCAACCAGCTCCAACACACATACCTGTAGTTTTTAAATAAGCCTGAAGGACTTGATTAGCTGGATCAGGTGTGTTTAATTAGAGTTGAAGCTAAACTATGCAGGGTTGTGGCCCTCCAGGAACTGAGTTTGACACCCCTGCTCTACAGTATTTGGACACTTCAGCTGCATTAAACGTCATTGCATTAGATAAAATATGAAACCAAATGACATTTATTTTAAAGAAATATAACAGGAAGATATAAATTAAATGGATATTTCCTGGTCTAAACCGACCTTGAGATCAGTTGGACAAGTGTCTAATTGCATTTTGGGGTCACTGTATTTGAGAGTTATTTTAGCTTTGGGTGTGTTGAAGTACAATTGTACGAAAAAGACCAAAAACATCACGTTAGATAAATTGAACATTTTATTTGTGGAAAAAACACAAGCAAAATGCATCAATAGACATTTCTACTGGAAGCATGGGAAATGATAAAGAAGCCTCTAAAAGTCGTGCACATGCCAGAAGTCTGTCGAATGTTAGCATTGTATCAGCTATAGACAAGGAGCAGTGATCAATTAAAAAAAATAAGAGAAAGGGCAGTAAAATGTACATTTACAATAAAAATAATGAGCTCAATACAAAATTTACAAATAACAGCAACTAGAAAGAACAAAACCAGAAAAAAAAGATTTTTACTAACAAAATTTAAAATTATTATGCAGAAGAAAACTGTAAAAAGCATTTTACACAAGATATTGACAGAAATAAAGGAGCCAGGACTATACAGGTAAACTGAAATTTCACAAGGTTAACGCTATAGCATACAAAAACAAGCATTCTATATTTGGGTTTCTGAAAAAGAAAAGAAAAGAAAAAAAAGCTAAAAAAAATGTAACCATCTTTACACAGTAAATTAAGGTTACTGGTCGTACACAAGAACAGAACTGCTTGCGCGTTAAAAAACAAAAACAAAAGTTTAGCTCCATTGCTATTCCA
The DNA here is from genome assembly GCA_026230005.1 of Gila orcuttii. Taxonomy (NCBI): domain Eukaryota; kingdom Metazoa; phylum Chordata; class Actinopteri; order Cypriniformes; family Leuciscidae; genus Gila; species Gila orcuttii. Next base: position 40,048,546 of record JAPDVR010000011.1, read on the forward strand.
TTCCTATTATGTTGGCTTTTGCACCATTTTGAGTTATACATAAGCAATTTAAATTCAGCAAAAGTTTTTTCTCCTCAAATCTGAATAAATTAAGATGCAATTCATTGTTTGCTCTTTTTTTCCTTTACAATTTTACAAAATTCAGGTAACCGTTTCTGACTGCGGATAAGGCAAGTGAAAAAATGGCTATATTCATACATTTTACGAAATGTTTTTTTAAGCTATACATTGCGAATTCAATAACTTTGCAGGGGTTAAAATGTAGTAAAATCTCAACAATCCGAACAATGCAGAATAATTAAAGCCCCAGTGATTTGTGATGTCAAACATCTCCCATTCTGGTTATTACTTTGCATACTTTGAGTAAAAGAAAAGATTTTACGAATAGTGTCTATCTTGAATTGCACTGATCTAAATGGGTAACAAAACAAAATCAATCAATACAACTGAAATGCTTTGTATTCAACAATCAATACCGGTTTGGTTGGTTAACATCACAAGTACAGAAGACACACATTTACCCTCTCAAAACAACCCAGTTAAGCATTCATTTATACAAGATCCTTATTAGTCTGTCTACTTCTGCTAATGAAGGTTGTTAACAGAAGCAGTTTCCCATTCAAAGCATCAAAGTGTCCATTTATCTCTTCATTTCAAAACATACAAAAGATTAAAAGAACAATTCAAGGAGCGAAAACAGCTTGATGGGAATTCACTGTAATAATTCTATGCCATAGCAGAATTAACACACAGTACAATGACATAAGTCAGTGTTGTCTTTACAGATTTGACTTGAATGTCAATGAATTTACAAGTATACAAATATTCTGCATATATCAAGAGAACAAGAATTACACATTTGAAATGGATTATATTAGACTTTATTAAAATGTTATATATCACACATATGGAAATTACATTTTGAATTATTCATTTGCCTAGCATGTCATCAATATCAAATTCCTTTGGTCCTTCAATAAATAAAACTCATATCATATACACATACTTTGTACAAGTTTAATACAGTTCAAAGGGACGATTTGCTGACTTTTAAATTTGTGGGAAACGCCAGCTAGACAGCTTGTGTATTTTGAGTCAATGGGGATCGGTAATGTTGAGTGAAACCATGCTTGTGTCAATTTTTCATGACACTCAAGTAAACAAATTTTTAAAAAATGTTGGTCCTGAATGCTTGTTCAAGTTCCCGTGCATTCAAAGACAGTTTGAAGCTCATGTTCAGCATGTCTCTGATTTCTAGCGGTGGGACTGTTTTAGTAAATACAGCACTGCTCTCCATAATGTAAGTTTCTGAAAATAATGGGGAGAAAAATCACACGTTTGCCTTCAGATTAAAACAAAGCTGAGTATAGCCCTAACATTAAAATGGGTTTCTTTCGAATCAAAATCGCAAAATAAGTTCTTGAACGTTAAAGGCCTACGGACCTTTGAGAAGTCAAACCCTTTTAGTGTTTTTACAATACATCATATGTAGACCATGAAGGACATCAAAAGCTGTCAAATAAAACATTTCAAATACATTTGCAAAACCAGACGTTAAGCCAAGTGAGCATTAAGAAAGCTCAGTTCTGAATGTTCAAATCCAAAGCTGACGTCATGCTCGCAATGTCTCCTTGCAGTTTTTGAATCCCAGCTGTCTTCTCCATAACAAAGCTGATGCAAAACACCATCCGTTTAGTTCATTGACAAAACCAGATCTAGGGACCCCCAGTGCACAAATGTTCAGACCAGTCTCGCAAAATGGAAAAAACAAAAATCCCAAAACAAAGCAACAGAAGAATGCAGCCTGACACCAGGACACAAGTATTTCCATTGTTTTCAAGAGTCGAGGGATCTGTTTCTATGGTGTGAACGTCAGTCTGAGGACTGAAATCATTTCACAGTGTATCTAGCACCATTGCGGGAAGTTTCTCAGGAATCTCAGGCAAGATTGTTTCAACACTAAAGGGGAGCCGTCGGCTTGAGCTACTTAAGCTGTGTGAAACTGAAGTAAAAACAAATCTCTTAAAGTAGAAAGATGCAACATAATAAATAAGAGCAATAATGGTCCAGAATAGTTAAAATGTCTGTGGTTATTGTGCACAGTGGATATTTACATACAGATTTTTTTTTTACAAAACCAAAAAAAGTTGATTCAGCTGCACATCCACGTACAAATATAAATCAATGCATACAAGAGTGGGATGTCTCCAGAAAGGGAAAGGAGGTACAGGTCGCCCAACGACCCAATACCATGGTCCAGTTTGCACCATTCACACAAATGTATGTGTACGCATGTAAGTGTGTGTGGGTAAGAGGACCATAAATCCCCCTTTCGGTAATGGAAATGAACATGAGTTGGCTCAGGGCAAGGTGAGGGGAAAATGGAGGCAAAGTACATCCCTGCGGTCTCGACAGCGTCCGTGGCGCTCAGAATGACTCATCGTGCCCGACCGAGAGGTCTCCCTTTGGGGTCGAAGCACGGGATGAGCCCTTGTCCATGCTCTCGGAGCCGGAGCTCTGGTGCTGCTGTTCAGAGCCGGCGCTGGAGGTGACTGTGGAGGACGAGGTGGAGGAGGTGCGGGTCTTCTCCTTAAAGTCTGTTATGATCACTGTGACGTTCCCCACAGTGATGGCCAGCTGCTGGGCTGTGCTCCTGTCAATGTTCTTCAGCTTGGGCCTGCAGATGTGGGGAGAGAGAGAAATATTCAGGGGGGTAGTGCGACAAAGAACGCAATTTAGATCACTTTTGGAAAGTAAAGATAGTGAAGTAACATGCACCTGTAGAGTCATGGCTTTAATTTTTAAAACGAAGATAAAATCATGTTTTCATGTATGCCATTGCTTTCCCTTTGCAATTTACGAAACCAAGGTAACTTTATTAAAGTAGGTAATGCAGGTAAAAAAAAAAATTATTTAATATTTATAGACTTTAAATGTTATGTTGGCTATACAATACCATTCAAAAGTTTGTGGTCATTCAAAAATAGTGTTACTACATTTTTTTTATTTATTTTTTTTGAAAGAAAATAAATTTCTTCAGCAAGGATGCATTACATTGATCAGAAGTGACTTTCTATTAAAAAAAAATCCTGAAAAATATTCATGGATCATGGTTACCACAAAAAAAAAAACTGTTTACATAGATAAATATAAGAAATGCTTCTTGAACAACAAGTCATCATGGAGTTATGGCTGCTGAAAATTCAGCTTTGCAATTCTAGGAATAAATGAGATTTGAAACTAAAGTAAAATAGAAAACATATTTTAAATAGTAAAAATGTTTCAAAATATTCCAATATTTTGAATATATTCCTGTATATTCCTGTATTTTGATTAAATAAATACATTTTTAAACAAATTATTTTTAAAATAAAATTATATTTTAAATGAATTAAATTATTACACACACACACACACACACACATACACATATATATATATATATATATATATATATATATATATATATATATATATATATATATACACACATACATACATGCATACATACACATAATTATTAAGTATATATATACATAATTAAGTATATATATACATAATTAAATCCGTGAAGAAAAAGGTGAGAGAAAAAAAAAGTACAGATTCCCTGTGGGCCCAGCCATAACAAACAATGAGTATTCTATGGTAAGAAAGGGGGAAAGTCCTGCTTTTCACCTTTCGCAGTATTTGCATGATTTTTAATTAAATGCAGAAAAAGATGGTTGTTTCATGCAAACCACGTCGAGGGGTCAAAAACACTTGTCCACAGTAAAAAACATTCCACCCACACAGCTTTTAATGCAAAAGACAGAAGTAACTAACATGTTACTCTCTGACTAACGCTAACATTTAGAAGTAAAAATCCCTAAACATTGCTTGGAATGCAGAAATTTAAGGTCAAAAGATGGTTTTGAGAGAAAATAAGACCAGGTTCACATTTCTTAAACATTTGTCTGCTCTATCAAAAATCTGCACAGTAGACAAATATGAACAGAGATCAGCAAGACTAAGACTAAACAGCAGACATTTCAAAAGTTAAACATCACCAAAACTGACATTTACACAAAAAGCCAAACACAAAATCTTTCAAAAAATGGAGACATATTTCCAGGGTTGTGTGCACAGCAAAAGCACAAAGCTAAATCTCATTGATTGGCATTAGCCTCAGTTGTTAGTATGCCTCCAAGACAATGTGACACAATGAGCTCTGCTGGCAGAAGCAGACAGAAACAGAATGGTGGGACGGCAGCCAACAGGGCGTGTGGGAGTAAAACTGTGCTGCTCATTTAAGATCAGCCCACGACTCGCTCATTCAGAGAGAAAGGGATTGAGACAGAGAGAAAGGGGTTGAGAGAGAGAGAGAGAGAGAGAGAGAGAGAGAGAGAGAGAGAGAGAGAGAGAGAGAGAGAGAGAGAAAGGCATTTGTGAATCAGAGCAGTTTCTAGAGTGATTTTCGTCACTGCTGACTGCCAGCTTTGTTCACTGTCAAGAGTGACTTACAACACATTCTCAAGTCAGATCAGTTTTTATTATTACACTACTATTATTTGGGCTTTTAAATAGCAGCATTAAGCATGCTTATGAAATTGTATGGCATTGTCTAGTCCAGACGTGAACATTGCTGAGGGACAGGATACAGGCACCTGTACAAGCAGTTTATTAGGACCGGCAATAGTTTTTTCTCCAGGATTCTTTGATGAATATGGTCATAAAGAACAGCATTTATTTGAAATATTACTTTCAAAATTGCTGTAAAAAATGGCCAAATTCTGACAGTAACGTACCGTTTTCCATTAAAACGGTAATGTGCTGTAGAAAACAATGCATTCTGGGAAATATTCTTCACGGTAAGCAACTGCTGTTCATTTACAGCTCATTTTCAATATTAATCTACTGTATTTATGTATTACGGCTTTGTACTGTAGTGCCCAATGCATTGTGGGCTCGTGCATTTTTGAAGTATTAGCATAAGGGCGCTGAACGGGTGTTTCACAGGAGTTTGAGTACGAGTAAGTCCTCCTATCTGTGATCGTGGTGAAAACTAAACAAAGCGGAAAGGAAAGGGTACTTTGAAACGGACTGCAGCAAGGAGTGCGTTCTTTTAAAACTGGACCGGTGACTGTGGTGAGCAGGAAGAACTTTGAAATAAGAAACTGAAAAAGCGATGCCTGAAACTAACTTGTTCGTGTTTGCGGCAATTATGACACTTTGAATCCCTTAAGAGAGAACTTTGAAACTGACTGCAGCGAGGAACTGAACAAGCCGGAATAACGTTCGAGTGTGCGTACAAGTGAGCGATTATAAACGCATTAAATAGAGAAGGTAAAATCCTGTCGATTTACTGCAAAACAATGATTTCCCAAATTTCAGTGTTTATTAAGGCTTTCAGACTGTGTATTTCTTGATGGCACTCAGCCTGGTGGTTTTAGTCATCTAGTGCTTGTTGGCGGGAGAAAATAAATAAATAAATAAATGAAATAACCGGTCAAATTTGGTCAAACTTTTAAAACCGAATTTCATTTAACTGTATAAGCTATACAAAAGTGAGTTTGTTTTTTCTCCACTTTTTCTTACAAACGTTCACATTGCTTTTACTATATTTTTGTCCATTTTGAGTGTTCTTGCTTGTAAATACATGTTCACCTTTTTATTAGCCTATTACTGTAGTAATTACCTGTGTGATTTTAATTCCCAACCTATTTTGAGGTTCCCTTTTGATCTAGAGCTGTTGCAAAAATGACAATTTGGGTTGTTTTTATCTCACCATTTTTTAGTGTGTCATAAATTTAAATAATCACAGAAATGTACTGCATGTATTTTTACAGTTAATACTGTAGAATTAAAGTATATTGTAGACATCTCTGCTGCCAGTATTTTACCGTAAAATAAACAAATACGGGAAAATACTGTATTTCGTTTTTGCAATAATAAGCTGTAAAGCAATATCACAGCATTCATACCATAGAATTACAGTAATTGCTGGCGACTCTGCTGCCAGTATTTTACCAATAAATGTTTTACTGTACTGTCAAATGCATTGGCAAATTTATGTTTTTGAAAAGTAGTGTATATGTTAAACAAAGTTGATAGACTATCTAGTAAACAGCAGGAGTGTGTAAAAAGTACTGGCATTTTGTTTTATTGGTAGGCAAGTGAAGTAGGCAGTAGGCTTGCTACGATAGTCAGTGTTGACTGTGTTACTGGTGCTCAGAAGCAACACCGGTTACATCACATGCCCATCACTTTCGTTGTCGTTGTGTTTTTCATTAAGAGTAATAGGCTAATGAACTCACCATTCAAGCAAACCACCACCAAATTGGCGCTAATTTGAAAGAGAAACTAAAATGCTCACGGCCGCACGTGTCAGCGGGCGTGGAGCGATCAGAACAGAGTAAAATGTAAAAAGTACATTCATAAAGGTGCGGAGCAGAGCGAGCGTTTTTCCATAGGGATGAACTAAAAATATCTTCACTGTCATATCCCTAGTAGGCAGACTGACTGATTGACTGCTGATCCTGTCACTGCTTCAAAAAAAACAAAATAAATAAAGGTTAGATACCTGGAGATGTGAGAGTTCTTAGTTTTGGTTGTGGATTTGCCGGACTGAATGCTGTTTCGCTCACTGGGTGGGCTTTGATGGCTGTCTGACTTGGGTCTGTAAAAAGAAAGTCTTTTGATTACAAATGCCATAAAGCATAAATCAGATGTTTCTCAAATTCTTATTGGTGATTAACGGACTTGTTCTTTTTGCTGTTGGGTTTCTTGGTGATGGCTGGGGTAATTTCTTTCTCCTGGTCCTTCTTCTCTTTGTCAGGTTGATCCTTCTCGCATTTGTCCTTGTTCGTGTCCGTGCGTTCGATGTCGGGTGGATTTCTGTCGGGACGCTCCCCCTCGGCCCGATCTTTCTCAGGCCTCTCTGGCTTTTCCTTCTTCTCTTTCTTTGGGGGAGGAGGGGTAGCATACTGCTGGGCCACCTGCTGTGCCACCAGTTGGGAGTTTATCCGGGGTTTCCTGTGGGGCCAAACAGAGTTGATAGTATCAGAGTGACACAAACCAATAGAGTAAACTCTTCACTCATCTGGTGAGCCTTTAGGTTATCGACAAGTACAAGTTCAATATCTATTCTAAAGTAATATAATGTCCTTTTCAAATGAATGTTCTTGGTTCAACACAAGCTCAAACATCTCTGCATTTGATTACCACAGAAAATAACCTTGTCTTGTCCCTCAGGTTTCGGGGGAAAAACCCATTGCATTTACTGAGATACACTTACAACAGAAATTTGAGGTGAAATGCACTCAATCAGGATATAGGCTATATCAGGGCTCAACATTAAAGCTTGTCCGTGACAAGTGGATTTTTTTAAGAGACAAGTAAAAGAGAATTTACTTGGCTGACCGGACAAGTAGCCTAATTATTACGTCAATAAAAAAAAAAAAATTTAGTAGGGTATCACCAAAACGTGAGAATGATTCTGGTTTTATTACATTTATTGTAAGTTACGATTGATAGTGGATAATAAATGTAGGCTATTACTGACGGTAACAAGGTTGCGCTGTTGAGGCTCGAGGAGAAACGGAAACAAAGAAACTCAAGTTAACAACATACTGCCGATAAAAATTCTAAATGTGGAGTTTTTATATTTTTAACATATGATAGTTAAGTAACCTCACAAGACGAGTGTTGTTTTCTTGAATACCATCACAATTGAAAATGTGACATGATTTCATACAACAGTTCAATAAACAGTTCAAATTAAAGGGGAAATGAAGCAGTCAGTCAAGTTTACATGATTTACAAGATGGATGTCCACTATAATCAAAAATTATATAAGAAACATGACAAATTTTAACATATAAAAGAAACACCGTTATATCTTTCGGGGCAAGGGCGCCGCCATTGTGCAGTATTATAACCTGTGACGTCACGGGGTTGGTTTGCTCTGTGCTGAGTTCAGTAAAATACAGTGAAAGATGCATGTAAGCAGGTCGAACCAGCGAACAACTACTGTTAGGTACAGTCATTGTTAGCTAACAGCTGTAAGCATGAACTAGCTAACGCTTACTTAGTGTTTAGCTAGTGAACTTTATTAGTACCAGACAAAAAGACGACGTCTAACGTTAACAAACTGCACATGGAAACATTGTTCGCGATGTCTGCCATCATATTCCTGTCTCTTGTCAACACCATGGTTCCAATACATGGTCAAGATCAGCGTCTTGACGGCAGATGGATTGTGATATCGTGGGATAATAATCTGTTTGGTTGTAATGTATTACTTACCTGAATGAAATGAAATCGAATGTATCGTCCTATGGAATCATTCATTCACAGACAGCATCCGAAGATGTTCAACTAATAAAGATCTTCATCGCTGGCAAACAATATAGATTTGCAGATTTGTTTTCACTAGACTATACTATAGGTAGGTCCATGGCCACTTCATCCAACGCTCTTGATGTTCTTAAATCTTCCTGTTACGACTCCGAGTCGAGTGTGAATTGAAAGCGCTTCTAATTCAGTGCGTGCAGGAAACCGAACAGATCATTCAAACTGATTCGCGAACCAATTTAGACAGATCTCCCAAATCTCGTTATATGCAGGACCATACAAATTATGGTGTTATGGTGTAGCTCATACCTGTCAACACTGCCGTTTTCCCCAGGAGTCTCTCACATCCATCTCCCGCCCCCTTCCCGTTTTGTTATTTCTCCCATGAAACTCCCGTAATTTGTATGGCCCAAATCTCGTTATATGCAGGGATGCAAACGGCGCACTTTATTTTAATGCAAACATGTATATAAATGCGAATGAGTTTTCCAAGCACGCTGGATCTTTTTTATGGGCATGATGAGCGATGCTCAATTTACAAATGAATCACTCTTTTTTTTTTTTGTCGATTCTGTTCAAAGACTTCATCAAACATGTTGGCAGGTCTGTCTAAATCGGTTCGCGAATCAGTTTGAATGATCTGTTCGGTTTCCTGCACGCACTGAATCACTGAAGCGCTTTCAATTCACACTCGACTCGGAGTCGTAACAGGAAGATTCGTATGCTGTCTGTGAATGAATGATTCCATAGGACGATATATTCGATTTCATTTCATTCAGGTAATACATTTTACAACCAAACAGATTATTACGCCACGATATCACGATCCATCTGCTGTTAAGACGCTGATCTTGACCATGTATTGGAACCATGGTGTTGACAAGAGACAGGAATATGATGGCAGACATCGCAAACAATGTTTCCATGTGCAGTTTGTTAACTTTAGACGTCGTATTTTTGTCTGGTACTAATAAAGTTCACTAGCTAAACACTAAGTTAGCGTTAGCTAGTTCATGCTTACAGCTGTTAGCTAACAATGACTGTACCTAACGTTAGTTGTTCGCTGGTTCGACGAGCTTACATGCATCATTCACTGTATTTTACTGAACTCAGCACAGAGCAAACCAACCCCGTGACGTCACAGGTTATAATACTGCACAATGGTGGCGCCCTTGCCCCGAAATATATAACGGTGTTTCTTTTATATGTTAACATTTGTCATGTTTCTTATAGAATTTTTGATTATAGTGGACATCCATCTTGTAAATCATGTAAACTTGAGTGACTGCTTCATTTCCCCTTTAAGTCACTTACATTTTAGACACAATATTGACTGTTTTTGTTCTGTTTCAGCAGCGAATAGTTCCAAACATAGATCACAACAGAACGCGCATCTGACAGCAACACTGAATGATTCAGCATTTTTAATGAATCGGTTGAGTCAAAGATTCAATGGTCCATTCATAAACAAATGCCTCATTCTTGAATGAATCAGTAGTTTGAACAAATCGTTTGAATGAATGACTCATTGACTCGCTCATTTTGACGGTCGCCTCCCATCACCTACTGGCGGTTTAGTGTTATGTTTAAAAGTATCATTCTTTCCAACATTTATTATTTGTATATTCAAAAATATTTAAAACAATCTCATAACATTATTTAATGCAGTTGTAATTTTTCAGTGTAAATTATTTAATTTGATCAGCCCAACCTAGGGTAACAGCCCTATAGTGTCTTATTATTTTTAAATATTAAATTCATTGATCAAATTTAGGAATTTGAAATGAAAGATGAAGCATACATTTAATAAGATTAGGGAGGGAAATGCCCTTTAAAGGTGCAGATATGACAATATGCAGATTTAAATATATAAGCTGATTGAACACTGATGAGAATATTGCTTCAGAATAAATCATATTATTTACAATACTTTTTTTTTTTCCCTCGGACAAGCAACTTTTGACAAATTTACTTGAAACACATGAATAGGCTTAATGTCGAGCCGTGTGTGTGTGTGTGTGTGTGTGTGTATATATATAAACAAATAAATAAAATCATTTTATAATGAGCATATATAATACCAAATCACTTTTAATAATTATTTAATTATGTATATAATATGACAGAGTTGAAATATTGCATATAACTATAAATAAGTTATTTATAAGTTCTAAGTTTAGTTTTATTTATATTTATTAAAAAGGCTCTTTGGAGCAAACATACAGAATTATGTTAATAACATTTGACCAGAAATTCATTGTACAGCAATGTACAGCATCAAAAAGTTTCCTCTCCATCACATGTCTGCATGTAATCCACCTCAGTCAGTGTTTACACAAAACCATTTTAAAGCAGAGATTCTGTGAATTGTGAAGACTTTAAGGCATACCTAGCCAGGTAATGCCCCCTGCAGGGATTTCTGTGACTAAAACCCTTTCACTGGTCCCCGAATGTGATGACAGCCCATCGCCAGCTGTGTGGGTCTGCTGAATGTGTAATCTCATTACTCTACTCCTTTAATAAATGACTGTGAGGATCATAGGGTGGGACATTTGCAGCATGTCATTGTCATAGGGACTAATCAGATTAGCTAGCTAGAAGGTTTGGCCCCATTTGTCACAAACCGGATAGAAAGTGGTTTTCAGTCTGGCTGTTCTTTCAAACAAACAAGCTCCATCAAAACTTGGGGTACATATACAAAGTAGCACAGAGTGGGAAAAGATTATTAAAAAATGATGGCCAAAAACACTATTAATATTATTCACAAAAGCAGAATATCTGGGCGTTAAAAAAAAAAAAAAAGCACCATAAGAGAGCCATAAAAATAGTCCATACGACTTGATCTCAAGTCTTATATAAACTAGGGATGCGCGGTATACCGGTACTGCCAAAATACCGTTATATATTATATTTCAAACGGTACAATATCATAATTTTGTTCAATTCGGTATTTGATGCGCTGCTGTTTCGAAGTTCACCGCTAGGCGGCAGTGCGCTACCTAAACCGAAACCGGCAAACGGTGACAACAGAGGAACACGATGGATCAAACGAAGCTCATTCGAATTTCTACACGCCCGAAATTAATAAATAGAGAGAGCAGAAAAGTGTGAAATAAGGCATTACTTTGCCTACAAAAGTAATGGGCGATTCCATGCAAATGTCAACCTTGCCATGAAAAAATAAAGTTATTATCAAAATATCAAAACCCTTTCTAAGGTGTCCATTTGGGTCTGTATTTTATTGTATTGATGTGCGGTCATGTAAATTTTAAGGAAATTTTTTATTCACCTCAGATAAGGTGTGCACAGATACTAAAATTGCTTTTTCAAACAAACATATTTCATGCTTTAAAAAGAGGGGTCAAAGACTCATTTTTTTATACTTTATGTTGACAGTAAGCATTTTGCAGAAAGATGGGAGCATGACTGAGATATAAATACACCCACTTTGTTATAACTGCATTGCCCTTTAAATTTATGAAGGCTATATTTAGGAAGTCACGACGCTTCAGTGATGTGTCACGTCCGTAACGATTTAAAGAATAAGTTTATATTGTATAATAATTATTATTACAATTAATTTGAAAATTTATGTACAAAGCCAAAATATGTCCATTCTAGTTATGATTGACAATTCATCTCACTTATTTGCTCTAAAAAAACAAATTATGCGTTACGGACGTGACTGTTACGGACGCTTCATATTAAATCATGCATGATTTGACCAGCGCATATTTGTTGAATGAATGAATGAATTAATTTATTTCGAGCAATATAATGACACATAACAAAGGAAATCAAGAAGCATTCTGATTAAATCAATACGAAAAGATAAATTCATCAACTTTACAAGATAAATCGATCTATATGCTTGAAATGGAGTGGGAAGAAATCAAACTTATTTAAACCCACCTCGGTCTTTCAACATGTTCAACGTGTTGTTACTGTTAAAAAACCCCGCATATATATTAAATTGATCTCTATTACTGTACATCAGAACATTTTAGAAATAAATTAATACCAGTACCATAATGTTAAGCATTATTACAGTTTCTGAGAGCGAGAGCGAGAGAAATATGAGACGCGCCTTTACTCACTTTCTTTCCCGCGCGCGCCCTCTGTGGTCAAGAGTTATTTCTGTGGTGATTTGTAGATCTGCGATTTCTGGACAACATCAGTAATTGGTAAGTAATTTGATATCTATGGCTAATTATATCTATATCTATTGATATAATTTGATATCTATGATATCTATTTGATATCTAAACCGGCGATCTCGACTCCGGAGAATATCGATATGATAAAAATACAAAATAGCTGCTGATGTATCTTAGCAATTCCGTATCTTTCGGGGTCTATAGTTAACACCACATTATAAAGCAATATCATGCCCGAATTGAGTTTTGCCCACGCTGCATTTTAGCAGCATGAGAGATATGCGTGAACGGAGGTTAATCTAGCCTATAACAAAGTGATTTCAGTTTAAATTTGATTAATTGTGCAGCCTTACCTTACTGATGTCTCAGATGTTCTATAGAGAGCCAACACTCATCCCTTCGGTTGGTATTATTTATTTTGGCTTGTGCATTTTAATTCGCAGAATTTCTACAAAGTATGTTGTCTCCCACAAACTCACGTCTTTTTTTGTCACGTCCGTAACGCACGTGTATTTCCCTCATATTAAATATAAAATTCATGTGTAGACTGATATTTTTCTATTGTCTGGACTCCTTTATTAAGGTAGTATGGACATATGAACAGACGTTTAAATATATTGGTATTAAATGCATTTTCTGAGAATTTATATTTTACATTTTGACTGCAAATGTCACGTCCATAACGCTGGAATTGGCCTAATGAGAAAAGTAAAGAAACAGATCTCAATGCACCACTCTGCAAACGGGGAGGCAACACATCAAATCTGCCTAAGCATTTGAATCGTCAGATGACTTGTTCAAAGAGTTCAGAGATCGACAGGTTAGTGACCGTTAGTCCATCATTCAACTGATTTAATTTAGACTTTTATTGAACACTGAACAGCGCACATACATAAGAGCTTATCAATTATATATGATACGGTAAACACGAAAGCTCAAATCTGCTTGCATGACACGCTAGTAGTGATCGACCGATATTGATTTTTTATAACCGATACCGATACCGATTATTTCATGTTTATGTGCCCGATAACCGATATGAAGAACCGATATTTATTTACTGTTATACTTCTGTTTTTGACACAATTATTACAACACAAATGAACTGAAACCATTTTATTTAAAACAATCACTCCCTCCTATATAATATATAAATATAAAACTTTATATTTATACACAAATAAATAGAGGGGTCTGAGTCCAAAAAATAAAGTGCCTTTGTTTAAAAATAAAAGCTTTGATGAGGTAAAAAATAAAGCACAAAAATTATTCTAACATACTGGGGGGAAAAATATAAATTACATGAATTTTAGTAGCTATTTTAGTTGTGTAACTCAATACTCCCAGTTAAGCAGAACTAGGTTGTAGTGTAGAAAACAGAGTCTTTCAGCCTTCTGCTCTGTAAGCCTGCTTCATTTGTTTTCATAAATGGTAAATAAATCAAATTACAATAAAAACATTTATATTATTACATTATATAATTTATATCTAAATTATACATATAATTTATAAGCATCAGCAGCAACAATGTTAACAATAGGCAAAATAAATGTTAAAAGTCTAATGTTTTCATATGGAGAAAATAATTGACAGGGGAGTCATATCACCTTTGCAGAAATGTAATTCATTTTAAACAGTTTTAGAAGGTTTATGTGCCGTTTAATAGGTTTAAACTAAGAGTAAGGAATAATTCACTGGGTAATATTAATTCACTGAATAATATTAGCTAGAATATAACATTGTCAGGAAAGTAACAAACAAAACAGCATATACATCATTGCATTTTCCAACTAGTATGTTATTAATTATTAATAATATTTTTGTAGGTCTAGAATCATGAAATGCTTTCTGACAAAGTGCTGTTTATCTATGCATTTTCACAGAACTATAACTTAGGCTACTCAACCGCGATCGCGCGTGCAGATAATAAATAATTAATTTCCACAAAGCGGTCTATTTAGATGTGTATTAGCTAAATAATTGCTATAGTAAATGATAATATAATCTAGGGAGTTTAAACAAGATAATCCTGTCAAAGGTTTCATTCAGTGGCCGTGCTTGAGCATTCCTGATCATCAACCCAGTGAGTGCTCAGCAATATGAACGAACTTTTTTTCGAGACTAATGGTGAGCAAATACAACAGATAAACAATTCAATTCAGCGCTTTTATGTTCAACATGCACTCATTCATGTCTGTTTTATTTAATTCATGTAAAGTTACGTCTTTATTGGGGCAGGACATGACGGATTACGCTACGTGACTCCATTAGTTCGTCTCAATTTTTTAGAACCAAGCTGCATAAACTATATCAGGCATTTATGTCTCAAACATAATTTCTGCATGTCTGTTATGTTAAATAAAGTTGAATAATTAAAGCAAAGCAAGTAGAACATATACTTTACGTGCACAGAGTTGTTGTTGACTGATCTCCTCAGACGCGGGCTGCAATGGCGGAATTCTCAAAACGGCCACAAGATGGCGCTGTTTATAATATTAATAATTGTATTAGTGATAGTAAAATGAATGGCATATTAGTGCCGCTGTCGAGAGAGAGAGAGAGAGAGAGAGAGAGAGAGAGAGAGAGAGAGAGAGAGAGAGAGAGAGAGAGAGAGAGAGAGAGAGAGAGAGAGAGAGAGAGAGAGAGAGAGAGAGAGAGAGAGAGAGAGAGAGAGAGACGAATAATAATGAAACGCTTGGCCGAACACCGAACGCGGTGTTTCACATTTTTTCCATTTATTTTGCCAATTTTTTCACCATTGTATTTAATTAAATAGTAAAAATAAGCTTTTTTACTATTTTGTCTTGCTTTTCAGAGAAAAAAATCAAATTGCAAAAATACAATTTATTTAACACTGATTTTGTTTTATTTAAACAAAGCACAATATAACTTTAAATAAATAAATTAGTTAGTAAAATAAAAAATATATTTTTATTTGGCCATCTTTGAAGCCCCCCTTCTTGAATAGCCTATGTTAGGCCTATAACTGACTGCTGAAAGAATGTAACTAAAAAAGTGCATTGAAAAGTGCCCAAAAAAAAAAAAAAAAAAATTTACCCACAACAAATGAATAACTGTCCTAGACATAAGCCTACTTTTGCGGTTTACATACACTTTATCGTGGGGGTGGCGTTGACAGGTTTGCATGGATTGCCTCAGATCATTTGGGTTTCAATATAGCGCGCTCTCTCCGTGGCGATTTAGCAGATAAGGAGTTGCCATGAGAACGACTGACCTCTCTCTCTTTTCATTACATAAACAGAGAATATTTGTTTTCGTTTTGAATTATATCATTTAAAAGTAGACAATTAAAGATATTTTGCCTTTGCCTGTGTGACTAGTATTGGCTGAGTTTTAAGTTTAGAGACGTGCTCCAGGAAAAAAGTTAACGGAGACGGAGAGGCAGAAAGCACACCGTTTATTTTCTTTATTTTACAAAAGCACAGTTTTATTTCGATTGTAAGTGGACACAAGTAGACATTTAACAGTTTATTTTTTCATATTTCTTAAGTCTGCATTTAAGTGACCTTAAATGACGGAGTATTTAAGTCTATTTTGCTGCTATGTGAAAAAAATCCAGCAAAACGCGGCGGCGCGTTTGTCAACTACAGAGGGTTAAAAGACGCTTTAGTGCTGCAAGTAAAGGTATAATGTCTGCACAGATGCATCAGATGAGCTTCTCTTTTGTTATCTGCTCAAAGGGGGAGAGGGGGCATGTTTGCTGCATTTATAAAGCGGGCGCCTCTCAGTCTACGCTGGTTACTATTTGATCGCGTCATCAAAAACGTCATTGTTCGGTCAAATTTATTCGGTCTTTTTACTTATTCGGCCGAACACCGAAAGTGCTTTTTTTGCTATTTTTGGCCGAATAATTTCGGTTGCCGAACATTCGGTGCATCCCTAATTCATTAGGTAACCTGACCTAACAGTATTATAGCATTTATTAATCTATATCAATCAGTAATTAAATGACCTAAAAATTTAAATGTACTAATAGATGTTTAGCATGTTAACATTACTTTATGCAATGCACTAAACTAATATGAACCCAAACAGTAACCAAACCAAGATTAATAAATGCAATAAATGTAGATAATTCTCTGTTGATGCATGACAGCTAATGGTTTACATGTCATTTCATTATTCTATTATTATTATTATTATTATTATTATTATATGTGAATCTATCATTATAGATATTAACCTATTTTAATTGTATAATTTCAATTTTTTTTTCTCCAAAATCAAAATTTAACCTACTGTATGTTCCCTGACTGATTTTTTTATTTTTTATTTACATTTTGATACCCTTTCTTTGCACATTTGGTAGTGGAGAGTTTCAAGCAGTGTTTTTTTTTAGTGTCACTTAAATTGAGACTTTTTTTTTTTTTTTTTTTTACCTGTGGTATCGATTTAGTATCGATACCGAGGTATTAGGTTCTGGTATCGTACCGAAGCCAAAATTGTGGTATCGAGCCATCCCTAATATAAACATAGGCCTACAATAGCTTTGTCTGAGGAGTAGATCCAAACATAAGTTATTTAGTGAAATCAGATATTTGTATAATGTCTTGCTCTCAGATTTACATTATGTGCTTGAATGTTCAAACACAAGAACTTAATTTACAAAAAGTGCAAGCCTGAAACTGCACAATATTCATCTGTTCTCATGTGAATCATGAATATACCAGGTTTAAAAGTTACCAGGTAAGAAGTGATTTATAAAACTGAGAATAAGAATTTCTTTACTAAAGAATAGTATCTATATGGGCGAGGAAACCTTTTTGCTTCAGTGCGCACACACATTCTGTAACGATGGAAAGCTGGAGGCTCTCTCTCCTCGGCGCGGTGTTGAGTTAATTAAAAGCCAAGGGGCTGTCTTAGATCTGAGGCAGAGCGCCATGCAGCCCGAGCCAACTCGCGTTCCTCAAGCATAATGGCCAACATCTGGCAGCAGCTGGGGGTAACAGAGGATTTCAACTGATCATGGGGCTGAAGCTGAAGCCCACAAGCGTTTTTTTTTTTTTTGCTTGGTCTAAACATTTAGACTCGGGAGTGCTCTTCACCTCAATATTTCAGATCAGTCGCAGTTGGGAATGTTTAGCTGTTTAGATGGCGGTTAGATTCTTAAAACTCATGAATGAAAGATTAAGGCCAGACATACTCAATATACTCACACTTAAATGCACAAACATGAAGGCTTAGCCAATGTATTGTACTGTCCCGCTTAACATGTGTTCTCATGGAAGGTAAGACAGAAAATAAACCTGAGAATACATTTGGAATGTAAAATCGAGACTAAATCATTGTGTTCACATATTTGTGTAGAGGACATTTATGACTGCAAGAAAGCATGCATAATAACAACTCATCCACACATTGCACTGACTGGCTATGACTGTTGAGCTGCACAAAAGGTTATCACTAGAATCATGTCATGTTGTGTCTGGTAAGGCGTGTAAGAGGTCACAGAATAATAAACAAGGCAGAATGCAACTGAAGCACTGATAGAAGCAGCTGTAGTGATCCCAAGACCTAATGGTCCTGTTGATGCCCTTCAACTCAAACCAATATATAACCCCGGTTAAAACTAACAGCTGTCTACTGGTGGTTTGAAGAAAACATGTGGCCCTTAGATAGCGATGGTTCTTTCACTCCCTATGACTGATGTGATAGACACCTTTTTCACAGAGACAAGCCAATGTGAAGCCAATCAATCCCTCATAATGGGGAATTATGTTCAAGAGGCCAGCACAACTCCAATCAATACAACCTCTGCAAGGAATCTAGATGAGCTTTAGGGCCCGCTGGCAAATGATACTGAAGAGCATCTTTTAGAGCATGTGGGAATAGTATGCATCAGGTCTGTGCTGGCCAAGGGAAGAAAAAAAGAGAGATCAAGAACTAATACACTGCAGAATAACTAAGGAAAAGCAAACAATTTTAAGAGTTATTATTATTTATTTTTTTACACCACATGCATTTTCTCTCAACTATTTCCGTTCCAAAACTGACTGTATTTACCTGAACACTGGACAAGACGGACATTGAATAAATGGGACGGGACTGAATAAAATTACGCACAATACCTGTAACCACGCACCGAAATTAAGGCGTGCGGCTGGTATCAGTGTATCGATATTGCCGAAAAGAAGTATTGGAACCGTTTCAGATATTTTAGTATCAATACATATTGAAATATCAATATTTTTGACAAAGATACTAAGACATGCCTGCATGCTTCAGATGTGCACACAGAAAACTTCACACAGCACAAGTTGTCATGCGCATCTTCGTGCGCTTGTTTAAATTGGCAAGGCTTAAAAACACGCACAGTTCCGTCAACTGTCTTTCATGCTTATGAAGCCCTACCCAGCGCTTTCGTTAGTGTTTTGAGTCTGTCCGAATTAGCACTGAGTGTGCAATGTGTGCTGTTTTGGTCTCATCTGCGCATGCGCACTATCAACACCTGGGTGATGACGCATACATGACTGGTCATATTAGATGAATTGACTTAAGCATACGGCACTCGCATTGAACAAAGTTTACAAAGTGTGTACATTTTTTGACCATCACAATTATAATGAATTGGGAAGCCAGAATGTTCCCAGACAAGAGATGTTTATGATGCAGGCAGCTAGGCCTGTCATGATTATGAAATTTGGCTGAGGATTAATTGTCTAAAAAATAATTGCGGTTATGGCGATTGTCTATTTTATGGCGATTAATTGTCTGTTTTATGGCTTTGACGATTATGCAGATTAATTCGTCCGTTTTAGGGCTTTGTCATAATTTTTTTGTATACTTCATTCATTAAATAAGTCTGATAAGTTCAATCCTTTGTAAGTTATAATTTTGCAGCATAAGATTACAGTTAAAACCTTAAAATATTAAATAAATGCCTTCAATTCAGTAAATAACTAACAATCACAACAAACTGGCCAATCACAGAAAAAAGCCATAAAATGTATAATTCATATACAGTATGAATTAATGGTCACTTTTTTATTTTTTTAACACAATCCAGAATCCACTAAATACACACTACTTCATTATAGAGAAAAAACAACATGTTAATAAAAATATATAATCATAAGCCATGGCCATTTTTTATTAAACTTAGTGAGTGTATAAATCAGCAATAAAAAAGTAATTCTTGAAAAAATCAGCACATATATTTTATAAAATCTAAACATGCATGCATACATATATTAGGGGTGTAACGGTTCACAAAATTCACGGTTCGGTTTGATACGATACAGTGGTGTCACGGTTCGGTTCGATCCAATACAGCAAAAAGAAAAATGCCAGAGAAATTTCCTATTTATTAAAAGAAAAAATATTTTTAAATAAGTGTGAGTTTTCCTACATCTTGAAACTTTTAGTTTTATAAATGGGGGTAATCTTGAAGGATGAACAAATAATGTTTTGGTCATCACATTAAAAATAACATTTAAATATGATATTTGAGTTTTGAAGTGCTGGAAAAAGATGTGTGATGAACTTGAAAGCATTTTACTATTTCTGCCAATCTTCCATGGTTACAGTGAGTGTTACTACAGTAAATCCATGGTGAATGTTGCTGATCTGTGGACTTAAAACCTATAACTAGTTCATTCATGGAACAATGTTTCTCCTGGTTTCCACGTCAGCGCTGTTTGATCCGTTAATAACGGAGAAATTTTAATGCTTCTCACTAGATCTCGCAGTCATGTTATTACTTCAATGGCGAATTCAAATGCTTTGATTACTGGATCTCTCAGCGCTGTGTAACAGTGTCGCTTGATCAAGATCGGCTCGCGCTGCACTGATGTTGACGGTCCGAACTGATAAACGATCCGTGAAGCACAAAATAATGAGTAGCGCAGTTTCGTTCCGCTTTCATTACATTTGCCATTTGATGTTGCGCAACGTTGTGATGTTGGATTTTGGTCAGCAGGAAAAATGGTCCAATGAATCGTTCGGTTCGTTCGAATGCGTACCGAATACCGAACCAAAGCCTCGTACCGAACGGTTCAATACGAATACATGTATCGTTACACCCCTAATGTGTATAATTCCACCAAATCTGCTTATCTTTGTAAAATGGCACAGCTTTATAAAAATCAAAAATGTACATTCATAAAATCAGTCAATCAAGCATTATATTGTGGTGATATGATAATCAAGCATTATTTAATGATAGAACTTTAGTAATTAGAACTAAAACTTGATAATCATGCACGAATGCATATTTGTCATTTTAACTGAACTTAAGACTGGTGGTTGTTTCTGTAAAAAAAATAGATAACAGTAATTATTATTAAAAGATAATAATCCTACTACAAAAAATGACAATATAGCCTACAACACACATGAGCTGCTGGGGTCATGAATGTTAGTTAATCACGTTGTCAGCATTCGCTCAAACTGATTTGCTGAAATTAAAACTGGGATGAGCACCATCCAATGAGATTGCCGTTTGTTCATTAGCCTAGTTCTGCCCACTCCCGGAGAAACCGGCATATCTTTTGCTTGTTCTTAAGAGCTGAATATTTCCAGATGAACTCCGTTATTTTGACAGAAAAATACAAACAAGAATATAGTTTACATGTAGCGCGGTGATTTTGCGTGGTATGTAAGACTCTCGCTCTCTCTCTCGTGTGTGAGAGAAACGCGACGTCGTGCGCCTTCACACTAGAGTTTACGGTATGTCAAATACAGGTACAGATCGCTTGACGGAGAGCGAAACTCTCACAGTGTGTTCAACGAGTGAAAATATATCTATGCTAAACTTATACTAGGCATCTAACACACACTGGCGAGTAAAGTCTAAGAATTTATTAGCCAATGATAGACATTTAGTTGCCCAGAGTGAAATTTACTCGCATTGTAGAGGGTTGAATTACTATTAGTATATTTAGTATATATACTATATTAGTACACACTAAAAAACGATGGGTTATTTTTTTTAACCCAACCGTTGGTGTATGCATGTTGGGTCATTATATTGGGTTATCTTAAAATTTGTTGGGTTATTCGGCTATGCCGTTGGGTTATTTTTAGTTATAACCTAACTGTTGGGTTAAAAACGTTCGCGCTTAGATGGTTCAAATATTAACGGACCAGTCAGTGACAAGACAGTCAACGGACATCAGCGGCAGCCTGATTGTGAAAGGTAAGTTGTATATATAATTTTATAACATGAAATAATGTGTACTGAAACGTTAAATATATCTTAGAACTGTTTTTTTTTATGTTATCGTTCACTTTTGTCATTTTTTTTTATTCTCTAGATCAGATCGATTGTTGTTAGCTATCCCAGTTCTCGCTAGCATTAAATAACGTCATTAAAACATTAGCCGAAAGATTATCGAAACCGTTTAGAAATGTATTACCTAAAGTTAATTAAAAAAATACCTGGTGAAATGTATTCCGATAAACTAAAGTAGGTAACGTTAATCAGTATTTACGCTGCACGGACCATTTATCAGCTCGGACCGGCACATAGTGCAGCTAAGCTCACACCTCAATCCATGACGGACACCACAAAAATGCTGTGAGATTCAGTGAGAAACGTTTGATTAACTGAATTCTCTGTTATAAAAGTATAAACATTTTTTTTTTTTTTTTTTTTTTTTTAAACAGACGAAAGCACCGCTGCTGTAAAGCAATCTGCTCTTTCCGCGGATTTTCGTATCAACGCCACACCACTCAAACATGCATAGCTATAACAGACGTTTGTGGGGTTCAGGTCAGATAACCATCATGTTTGTATAGGTAAGTTAGGTCAGTTTACCATCAGAATGAGTTTGAAACTGATGTTTCAAGGTAAACGTACATACAGCTGCTTTAATATAGTAATGCATGTTGTATTAAATGTATTACAGGAGTAAGTTAATGGAATAGCATCTAATTATAGTATATGTATTAAATGTTTTGTACTAAACGTGTTTATACTTATGTTTTAGATAAATGGATTCATTTGAGCTATTGATTCATATTCATTCAGAATAATTTTTAAGAATGAATTGAATGGAATGTTGTAGTTCATGCATTCTCCTTTTACAGGATATAAGTTACGAGAAATACTCAACAGTAGGATCAACAGTAATAGCATCCTTAGACCGAGACAGGCACCTAAGCCTCAAGGAGCGACGTCATATTGGTTTCTCATTTGATGGAAAGTTTTGGGGAAACGTGAGTACAAGTAAAATAACTTGACTAATTTAAATAAATAAACTAGCCTATTTAAATGATTGTTTATTTGTGAAACCCATCAGTTGAGATCAAAAAGGAGATGGCTTTGGCACTAACTGCCCAGTTTCCTTGCCTGAAGAACAAAGAGGGACATGGATATGTAAGTTGTGCTGATTCTGATTAGAAGATAATCGAGAGCTGATAAAGAGTATCAGTCCCCACTTTTTTTCATAAGAGTGATTTATTTATATTTCTTTGCTGCAGGAGTCATGGTAATACACCTGGTCGTTATCGTCACCCTGCAACAGATAACCTGGAAGAAAGACTACACAATGTGAGGAAACGTCTTAGAGCCCCACACAGTCAGAGACAGCACAGCCATCACAGAATTCCTCTTCCCGACCAAGTTTTCCACTGCCAGGTTAGAACTAGGGATGTGTCATGATTGTCCGAAACAAGTGCATTTTTAAAGGGGCAAGTGAGAGAGATTTTTACTTGCAATTGGAATAGTTGCCAGTACAGGGCTCAACAATAAGGACTGTTCGTTGATGCTGCGGACAGTTGATTCATTCATGTTACTATTTCATATAAATCCAAAGAGTCATGCTTAAAGAAGATGGCCATCTTTAAATAAACATCTTTAAAAAGACCAGAGCATTAAAATGACATAAATGTAGGCCTATATTACATGTATAGTCTCTCAGTTTATTTGCTTCTATTTTAGAACACTTGATGATTATCTAATAAAATCCTCAAAACTGAAGCAATGCTCTTATGGCTACAAGTGCTTGAATGGGATGGATTACTCAAATAAGCAAATTCAGTCATTTACATCCTAAATTTTAGCTTCCTAAATTACTTGCCTATATGTTTACAACAACTTCCAACATGGTTGTGACAATCATAAACAAGGGCCAGAACTGTTTTTTAGGTTAGTAAATGAAATGAAAACTGTAAACATTCTTTCTGTAAACTTGTCGTTCAAGATGTTCGGGGTGAAGTTGCCTTTAAAACCCTTCCTGCTGTTCTGCCGTCATCGCCATACCGCACAGATGGGAAAATGGTCCGTCCAACTTATGCTGAAATGAAGCACAGCTTCATTGACATTAAACCAGTAAGTAAAAGCAACACTGCAACATCAGCTGTTGACTGGCTTTTTATATATATATATTATTTGAGGTTCATTTATTGTTCATATAAAATTTTGCACAAATTGTAATGTTTTGGATAAAAGCGTTATTTTGCCTTATTTCCAAAACAATCTGCAGTTAAATGTTCTGAACAAACATAATCCTCTGATGATCCAAAACGCCATTAAAAATAAATAAATCATCCACTCATTTCTAATGCTGGAATCAATCAGAAAGATGTGCAGAAATGCTGTTTATTATGGACATGTAAATAAATATATTGTATCCATAGAATGTTCTTCACTATATATGCCAACTAAAGTATATTTATCTTTTAAGGTTGGAACTAATATGGTGCATTACCTAATTAGTGAGACAAGCCAGGATCCACACATCTTGGTGCTTGGGGACAAAGAGAACTCATCCCAAGTTTTCATCATTTTCAACGGGGAGGCAATTGAAAAGGAGACCATACTTCAAGCAGTGGATGTGTGCTTCAAAATATTCTACATCTATGACATTAACTACCCAAAGCCTTCTGCTCCCATTTGGGAGTTTTTACAGCATGCTGATAATATTCCTGAAGGAGTTCCTTCGATACATTGCCACCTCCTTAAAAGCTTTGTTTTCAATGTTACTGATCATCAGTAGGTCCAGTAGCCAAACACCATATTAAGGTGTTTATAACACAATGTGTACAGTATGACCTTTTTTAATAAGCATATTTATTTTTTATTGTACTAAATTTGTGTACTGTATGTACAGATGGATTTTGAATTTGTGTACTGTATGTACAGTTTTTTGTGTGTTTAGGCACATCTATACAGTATAGCCTTTTTAATAAGTATGTTTATTTACATTTATTGTGGCACATCTCTGTATGTTTTTAATTTATGTACTGTATGTGCACGCATGTTTTAAATTTGATGTGTATATTTTAATATTTGCAACTCATAATTGTTTGTTCTATTTATTATACACGTGTATATTTACATACTATGTTAACTAATATTTATTAAATTATTAATTTAATACTTGAAACATGTTAAAACATATTTATTGTGTTTATACTCCAATAAAAAAAAACTATTTAAAAAAGTGTATTTTATTTATTAAAATAAGGTCCTAAATAAAAATAAATATTTAACTCAACTGTTGGTTTAATTTAACCCAACTGGTATTTAACCCAATGCATTGGGTTAAAATAACCCACAGTTGGGAAGGTGCTATACCACCCCATAGTTGGGTTATTCGTTGGGTTATTTTTAACCCAACATTTTTAAGTGAGTATAGTAAAATTTTTATATTTATAGGTTATATGAATCTAAAGAATATCAGTGGCGGGCCGTGCATTTCACACCTAGGCCTTCAGTGGTGTCCAACCTGAATTAATAACTTTTAATAGTGTAGCAGCGCACAAACTCTCTATAATTGTTGTGAAATTGTTGTTTTTATGTTGCACCGGCAGTTGATGGGTTAATGCGGTCAGTTCGGAAAAGGCCGGTAGAGAGAAACGAGCGAGTGAGTTCGGCTTGTGCGTTAGTGTTCATTTGTTCTTGCGTTCCGATTATAAGTTCAGAAGCGGAGCCTCCCTTGTCTTGTCGTTAAAGGGTTACAGTCCCTTGTCAGACATTACAATAGTATTAATGTTTAAAAAAAAAAAAAAAGAAAAAAAAGAAGTTTCGATCATACATTTCCAAGAAAAATTAGGTAAATCAGATTCACAACAGGAAAAACGGGGGCAAAAAAAGCATTATACTCACCAAAACTACTGATTATTTTTTTTTTACACAAAATCCATCCTAATTTCTTACCTCAAAAAGACTTAAATTACTCAGTTGTACAGGTTATCTGTGCATTTCAGTCCCAACAACCTTTTCTATCGCCATCGAGGCTAATGCTGAAAGTAGAGTCTGTCCCGTCGTTCTGGCACAAGTTTTACTTCGCTTTAGGGCTGAGAGTGTCCGCTCGACAGAAGCAGTGGACACAGGGACAGTCACCGCAACACATGACGATGTGTATAGCTGACCCATGCTCTCACACAAAGTTTTGAACGAAAGCAATGAGATCAGCGGGACTTTTGCCTTCAAAATCATACCTGGCATACATTAAAGTCAGTCAGTTCTGTTTTTACCCGGACAGATCGAACAGTGTGCCGTGACTCTGCGTTAAGCTGGATAAGGCTGAATAAGGGATTTTTTCCAGTAGGTTTGAACCTGCTGGGGGTCGAGGAGGGAAAGAAATATTAATTTGTGGGTTGAAAAACTATTAAATCTACAGGAATATATTTTAGTTTATGCAGTTCGCTACAGATGCGGTTTGCTAGGTTTGACTACCAGTAAAAGTACGCACTCTGACCATCCAATCACAGCACGTGAAAATGCCGACGTTATTGTACGCCTGCCAGATGGCCCCAGTGCAGTCAAAGCGAAATCTGATTGGCTGATTAAATCTGACTGATTATCTGATTGGTTAAAGCAACAGTTTCATTGCCATTTATTGTAAGCTACAGGCGCCGCACTATTGACTTTAGCCATGGCAACACATGATGGCAGAAATGTAATTGGATAAAAGCTCTAACATAAACATACACTACTGGAAGCAGCGCAACAAGAGAAAAGCTATGAAATTAAGAGAATGGACTATTGGGAATAATTTAATACTCATTCATGGAAAAAATATATTAAAGTGCAAGTCAGTGATTCTGATAGTGTTTAGGCCAGCATATATACACACTAGAGGTGTGAACCTACACTGGTCTCACGGTTCGGTTCGATTACGATTATCATGTCATCGATTCGGTTCAATTCGATATCGCGATGCACCGCATTCTCAATTTTCAATTTTACTTCAAAAGTGATGTGTGCGTGCGCGCGCACGCGCGTGTGTGTGTGTGTTAGCCTGTTCGGGAAGTCGCAGTGACAAAAACAGAGACATTCCAGTTTAAGTTTCATGGGACTAAAGCCTGTTTATGCCATTAAAAAAATGAAATTCTGTCAAATCAATTTTGTTTTAAAGAAATTTTCATTTAAAAGCAGCGCTCATTCATCAGTGTATAATGTTACCCTGGAGACGCGCGCATCAACCGTCACTGAGTCCGCTGTTGAAGACGATCATCCATTTATAATCACGCGTAACACAATTGTAATTTGACCATCGGGTGCAGAAGGGTTGCCATCTGTCTCGGTTTGTCCCGATTTATCGTTTAATAACCTGTCCCGGGAAATGTATCCACTCTCCCGAAAGGCTACGTGAATGTATGTTCAAACCGTGTAGCGCGCGCACAGCAGAGAGGGAGAGAGCGAAACCTTGCGTGTGTGTGCCTCAAGAAGCGCATGTAACTTGCATGCGGATGTAATGTATGTATGTAAATGTATGTTGAAAGAATGTTTAATTCGCACTCGCGTCTCGCCTCCCTCTGCCAGTGTATGCTACCGCGACAAAGCACATGCGCGGTAAATGACGTCAGAAAAGCGTCAGTACATTATAATCGTTTATGGTCTATTACTGAACCGATACCGAATCGTCCTCGTCTGCATCGCGGTGCATCGTAGAAACGATTTATTTCGACATCCCTAATACACACACACACACACACACACACACACACACACACACACACACACACACACACACACACACACACACAAATAATATAAAATTAAAAGATGCTTATTTTAAATGTATTGTGCAGATTTTTAATGGGGCAACAATATATGATAGATACGACAGAACAAAACAGGCTTTTAATAATCTTTCAGTGCGCAAAACCATGATAATATAAATGAAATGCTTCAAAACAAAGCGGCACAAAGTGTGTATGCGCATCGTGGGTGCAGAATGATGTGCTTAAAGCAACATGGAGTCATAGTGCGCAGCGCAAGTGCGCATTTAAAAGTTCACGGCACAAAGCAAAGAAATGTTGAGAGCACAAATCCTAGTGTATATCTGTCCAACAGTTTATTGATCATTTGGTTATTCATAGATTTAAATTCCAGTAATTGTGCGTTTGATGCCAATTCATAGTCCTTGTGCTATGTGGGCTCACGGTAGAAAGTCGTTTAGAAACAGCAAACCCCAGCATATTAAAGTAATTTATGCAAATCCACAGCCCCTTTTCTACAGATCAAGCATTATAACGTGAATATATCATATTGGAGAGTGTATTACCGTGCACCCTGTCGTAACCGGACGAGGTGAGCTGTTTGAATGCTGAATGGAGAATGATTGACAGCTGTAGAAGACGAGTTTCCGTGAACTTAAATTTAATGATTTAAATATACTTCTGTCCCTCACACTAAGCTATGGAATGGCTTCAGATGACTTTGAAAATATTGCAGGAAAACTTAATTAGTAAGGGAGTCACGATTTCGATATTAAATCGAAATCGATCGAAATTAATTCAATGGTATCGAAATCGAAATAAAAAATGGTATCGTCGATACTGCCACGCCCCATGTCGCGTCCGTGATGGAAAGTTCGGATCGTTTTACAGACTCTATTGTTCAATCTCGTTTATCAAAATTAACTAAACTTTTTTTCTAGTCATTTCAGGGGCTTTAAATGTTATACTATTAACATGCAAATTCCCCGAACATTAAGAAGATGTACATAATGAATGCAGTGAAAAATAATTTACACTACAGGGAACAAATAATTACTTTACCTTCCGAGTCTTTTGTTCATTTGTCGCGTGACAGAGGCAATGAACAGATCTTTATGATGAATGACTCATTCATGATGAACGACTCATCACGGTGGGGAAATCAAAACACGTGTTGAAAGGCTGCGAGTCCTCTAACTGACACATGGCAACTGCAGATATCGAAGACCCATCAACGGAACTTGAACACCCTCCTGCTTCTCTGAAGTCGCCGGTGTGGAGGTATTTTGGATTTGCAGTGCGGTATGTTGACAACGTTCGCGTTGTTGACAAAAAAGCCACAGTTTGCAAGCTCTGCTATGTGCGTGTACCATATTCGTCCACTGGCAACACGACTAACATGGCTGCGCATCTCCGCAGACAGCACAAAAATATAGATTTGTCGGTCAAACCAACAACTGTAAAAACTACTCTCCCGTCTTCATTTGGAATGAAATTTCCAAGTAACTCAACTCGTGCAAATGCAATTACAAGCGCCTTAGGAGTATTCATCCCTGCAGATATGCGACCTTATTCGGTGGTGGAAAACTCCGTCATTTCACAACTACGGTGATACCCTCATTGTACAACAATGTAAAGGAGAAAGTTATTGAAGGTCTGAGAAGTGCATTTAATGGCCTTGACTACAGATTGCTGGACCTCCAGAGCAACACAGAGCTTCATGACTGTCACAGCACATTATATTAATGATGACTGGGAAATTCAAAATCCAGTCCTTCAAACTCGCCCCATATATGAAACTCACACAAGTGAACATTTAGCAGAAGTGCTGAGGGAAGTGGTAGTGGAATGGAAGTTGAACAGACAAAATGTAACCATCCCTGTGACAACTGATAATGCAAAGAACATTGTCAATGCCTCACATGCAGCTGGATTGTCTCCACACATCGGATGTTTTGCTCACACTCTGAATCTGGCCTCCCAGAAGGGGTTGGGAGTAAACCAGTTTTCCCGTCTTTTGGGCAGAGTCAGGAGGGTGGTCACTTTTTTCCACAGAAGCACCACTGCAGGAGCTGTTTTAAAGTCAAAACAAGACATGCTTCGGCTTCCTCCTCACAAGCTGGTTCAAGATGTCATTACACGGTGGAACTCCAGCTATGACATGATCACACGCTATTTAGAGCAACAAGCTGCTGTCTATTCTGCACTTGCAGAAAAGGACATAAAAAAATGCCAAAGACCTTATCACCCTCTCTGATCAAGATGTGACTGTTCTGGAAGATGTATGTCAGGTACTGAAGCCCCTGAAAACAGTCACAACCTTGATGAGTTCCGAACAGCAGCCTACTGTGTCCATGGTCATGCCTCTACAACACACCATCCTGACATCTATGAAACACAGTGACACAGATTCAACAATTGTAAAGGATGTTAAATCTGCCATAGTGGCAAACTTTGAAGAGAGGTATTCAGACCCAATACTTCAACAGTTCCTGAATGAGAGCACTGCCTTGGATCCAAGGTTTAAGACTTTACCCCACCTGGATGACATATCTCGGAATGAGATCTTCAATTGTCTAGAGGATAAAATCTTGCAAATGGACCCCACAAAGGTATGTGATGCATTTAGGCTAATGTGATGATTCTGATGAAATAACCATGTTATTCTGTAAAGTAGAATTCTGTAAATTTAATAATAATATATTAATTAAAAAAAAATATTTCAATATTTCTTGTTGTTGTCACACTTAAATAGAATTTCTGCCTTAAATAACTGTTTTTTGTATATGTATATTTAATTTGTATATTTGTATTTGTATTTTGTATATTTCCGTCTCATGCCTCAGGAGAAGGGTCCAGCCAAAACCCTGCAGAGGATCCAGAAAATGTAGCAACCGGCAGATGCAGCCCCCCAGCAAAGAGAACAGCACTCAGTGAACTGTTTGGTGATTTTTTCAGCACCACAG
Organism: Gila orcuttii; assembly: GCA_026230005.1. Taxonomy (NCBI): domain Eukaryota; kingdom Metazoa; phylum Chordata; class Actinopteri; order Cypriniformes; family Leuciscidae; genus Gila; species Gila orcuttii. The sequence continues at coordinate 40,078,913 of JAPDVR010000011.1, forward strand.
CCTCCACTGCAGCAGCATCATCAGCAGCAACAAAACCATGGCCTGATGTTGTGAAAGATGAGATTCAGCTATACAAAATGGTTAAAGTAATTTCTGTGGATTCAAATCCACTGAAATGGTGGAAAGATAATGAACACCAGTACCCAAATTTGTCCAAGCTTGCCAAACGTTATCTTGCTGTACAAGCAACAAGTGTGGCAAGTGAGAGAGTTTTCTCCAGAGCAGGGGACATTGTGACGGCTCAAAGAGCAGCCCTCTCTCCAGAGAATGTGGACATTCTCATTTTCTTAAAGAAGAACATGAAAATATAAAAATCACATTTGTTGTCTCTGCCCATAAAAATGTAAATAGTTAATGTTTTGACAGTATTATAGTAATTTTTTTTAGCAGCTCTCTTGAAACTGCTAAATTGTTACTGTTGTTCTATAATAAAAAAATAATAATGTTTTTGTTTGATAACTTAAAGAGCAGCTCTAAACAAAACATATCCCTCTTTAGGAAGAACATAAAAGAATGAAAAATACAGTCATCATTCTCAGGGGATAAAAAGTAGTTATTTGTGTGGTATATGTTTTTTTATAACAGAATATAACTGTTCGGAAATAGTTTAAGATGCTTAATTGTTCAGAGAAGAGAAGACTAGTATGGAGTCTATGGACATTGCTGTTTTATTGCTTTTGTTTGTTTTGTTGTGATTGTGAACATAAATGTCATCTTCTGAGAAGACTGCAGTTACAAAAGCAAAGTAACCTGCCATTTAGTTTCTCTTAAGTTTCCAATTGACTTAATAAAGTTATTGTTACATTTATGATGTTACTTGTTTTTGTTATATTTTAAATTTGGCAATGGTGTAGTGTACATTGTGAACAAATTTATATTGCATAATGCATAAACGTGTAGTCTAAAAATTGCATAGCAATCTGCGCTTTAATTTTTTTTTTTTAAATCGAGAATCGAATTGAGACCTTAGAATCGAAAACTTAATCGAAGCGAGGATTTGGAGAATCGTGACACCCCTATTAATTAGTGCTTGTCTATATCTTTTGGTCCATGGCTCCCCTATATGCCGCAGGCATATAAATGAGTGCAATAATAGTGGTTGCCTGAAATACTGCGGTTAGATCAAATAATCGCGATCAGGCGGTTATTTAATTATCGCGACAGGCCAACAGGCAGCAGCTCTATCAGCAGCGTATCTCCCTCACTTGCCATGCAGATCAACAACACACCAACATGAGGAATTGTGATGTCCACAACAGATTAGGCCTAAGTTTTACATACTTAACAGTTGACTGGACAGCTACTCTGACGTGAAACCCATGCGGCACATATCCATTGACAGAAACATACATTAGCGGAACTCTGTACGTGTTTTTTCTTTACCAAACCATATTGTAGATGTATCTTCTGATTTTAGATTAACCGTGGTGTAAATGTGTGCCAAACCGTGGGTGGAGAACGGTATTTTTTTTTTTACCATTACACCATAGCATATATATGCATCCATTCGTTCAGTCTATCCACTGTAGTACATTTAGCACTGGGTAATTTGCTCTAATCCAGACTGGGGTTTTGTCAAAAGTGCACGATCCTCCACTTAACAGGTACTTGGCTTAGTTTACCTCCTGAGGGGGATCCAGAAATCCCTTCCAACCTGAGGTCAGCCCGGGAGTCTAGCGGCAGACACGCCTGTGATTGATTTGATTAACCTTCCCTTGGTGGATCTCCTGCCACGAGGGGAGATTTGTATCAGGGGCAGTTTAGAGAGACAGAAACAGGCTGAGTGTTTGAGCCATGAATCAGTGCCAGCTGTAACTCGGCCACGAGAGCTCAATGGCATGTCAGGACTGCTGTCAACTAGGGTTGTAACGGTATGAGATTTTCACGGTATGATAATAGTCTCAGAAAATATCACGGTATACCGTATTAGACTATCATTATTATTATAATCATCATCATCATCAGCTACAATGACCCTTAAATTAATGAAAACAGATAGGGTTTTTTGGTTGAACATATGGTTTATTAAAACAAACTTTTTAATAAAAAAAAAAACTTTTAGTCTACCTAAAGTCTACCTTTTGAAAAAAAAGAAAAGAAAAAAAACTGCTCATCTCCCATTTGAACAAACATGTCTAATCAATTGAATTCATAAAACCTTATTTTTATTCTTAATTTATTCATTATTATTTAAGATAATTATAAGATAATAGAGTGTTATGAAATGTATTTTATTTCCTCAGAAATTCTGGGTTGTCTGATATAATTTATCTGGATTCTATGATTTAATACAAATAAACTATAAACTAAAATAATATAGACAAAAAACTGTATTATTTCTTAAATAATGTTTACATTAACTTTATTATTATTGTTGTGGTTATAATTTTAAGTTGGCTACATTCTATTGTATAATAATAATAATAATATATTTCAGTCATTATTTCTTTAAAGGGGCATTCGGCGACTATTTCAACTTAAAACCGTTTAGAAATCATTTGGATGGTTTAATAACCTGTTCTGGTGAGAATGGTGACTTTCCCCGCTCCCCCCAGCGTTCCCAGGCAGAAAACCAACCTTGCAACATGGGGACTAACGTCCCGGTAAGTTGGAAATAGGAAGTCTCGTGAGAAGCGAGAACAAGCGAGAAACACAAACTGCTTTATGGCAATTCGACATAAACACACACGCCACCCTCAATGTGTATGATGTATTACCCACCTCGGTAGACATAGCTCCACACGATAAAGTTGGCCGGCTCCAATAATAACAAATGCACATGAGCAGCGGTAGAAAGGGGGAGGAGGGTGCCGCAAGTGAGTTTTTTTACGACATTGTTGTGAAATATACGCCTCACAGCTGTAGGGGGAGCTCGCTGAGAAAACATGCGACAACAAAAGTGAAAATCAGCGAAGAAATGGCTAGAGTTGCCGAATGCCCCTTTAAGCTAAACCAAACTTATTTTGACAGGTTGTACTAAACTCCTATGAGTTTCAGTCAGAGTGTATTTGACGATGATTCTTTTAAATAAAATTATGAAATGCTCATTTAGTTCTCTCTGGAGCAGCTCTGGATATGTTCATGTGTTCACGTCCTCATACAGTGAGTGAGACGGCAGATGCTTCAAAAACCATGAGCGTCACACATACTTGAGTATGTACTAGGAGAAACGGCGATGCTCATTCACTCAGATACGCAGAATATAGATTTACTCATATAGCGATCGGATTTATTGCACAGCTATATTTTAGATTTATTCATCCATCTATCAAATCGTGCATTTTACGTGACATCTGCGTTATAATGTAAATTCCCTCAGCAACAAGGAAATAATACGGCCTTAAGTTATAAATGGAACTTTATCTGCAGGGAGGGATGGTGTTCGCGAATATGGGAGAACATGTTCTATGTATTTCCTCCTTTTGCAGCCACTCTTTGTCCACATTTCTGGACATAACTGGATATCCATCTTCAAGGACAACCCTGCATTCGTTTTTTGGATACCCAAGTATTCCCACACTGCAGATTTTAACTTTTTTTTTTTTCGGCGGGGGATAGAGATATTCGAATTCGCAGCCTCTGTCTCAGACATTTTCTCTGCTGTACAGGTATGTGTGGAGTCTAAGCAGTCAAGTGAAAAAAGTTACATATGCACAGGTGAGATCTGGTTTAATTTTTGTTAATGTTCAAATGTTCACGATATGATTATCGTACATGTCAATATCGTGATAAACCACCATACCATTATAACCCTACTGTCAACACTCACTGAGCACGACAAAACCCACACAATGCATTATTTAATGATCGACGCATGATGCCTCATCACAACCTCACCCTGTTGACTGGGATTCGAGTATGAACACAGGTGGCACCTCTCCAATGGAAAGAGAGAAATGGCATACAGTTTGAGATGGACACTGACCAAACTCACATTAGCGAACAGATGTTGGTTGCCAAGTCAAGGGAAACTTGAATGGAGTTGGATGAGAGAGAGGTCATTGTGGTTGAGGGACTGTGTTTTGGAATTTCATACTACTCTTATGGATTAGTCAGGGCATAGGCTATGCCACATTTAATTTCACTTGAATGAACAAAGCTGTGAAAGACAATTTACAGTTGTAGCCCAGGGCTTGAATTTCGGTGCGGGATTGCGGGTATTGCGCATCATTTTAATCATGCCCGCAGGTCTTGCGTTTATAATGCTGGAAATTCCCGCAAACATTAATTCAATCTAGCATGTAGGCCTTTGAGTAAATTTAACCTAACAGATTATAAGATCAAATCAGTCATTTTAAAACTTTCTGCGAGACGCAATTTCACAAACAGCGTGAGTGATTCTGCCAATGCCCCGTCTTCTCTGTCTCTCAAAATAGGTTGCACAAGGCAAGCCAATCGCGCTGCAGCTGCAGGCGGTGATTCTAGACTCTCGTGTTTCAGGAGTCGGGACATTTGATGGAAATGTCACTTGCACAACCGGGCCATTGCATCGTCACTATTGTTTATAATTTGTGCGTCTTTTTAAGTCTTTCCCATTTAAACATTCAAGCGATTTTAAACCGCATAAACAGCTCGTGAGTAACAAAACTGAGTTATTTTTCTTGAATTATAGCGCTTTAAGGGTCAAAAGCAGTAAAAGCACACAACATTGTCTAAATTCCAGTCTTGGGGAGTATCCTCTCAAACACAATCGGTTATGTCTTAAAAAAAATAATACAAAAAGAAAATGCATGTGACACTATAATGAAAGCAGTATGGGCCGTTCACGTTACGTCTTTTGGGCGCTCATCCTTTGCTGAAACTTCTTCGTCTTCATGGAGAACATGGCTCATGATTGCTTAGCAACAGGGAGCCCTTTTTAAAAGAGGAGAAAGTAGCGCGGACTGCGCTTTACACGCAACATGTGAACGGCCCCTTAATGGATCCGTGCACTAGCTCTTAAAGTGAGAGTAGCCTATATGTGTGTCATTATTGTATATAAAACAACAAAAGATAGCATTAATTGTAAGGAATCAGGATTAATAGCCTATGTATTCAAATTATACAGGACTAAAAGACTATTCCGTGTTATTTTACATTTGATTATTTTTTTCCGTTTCTAGCATTTCAGAATACTAGTGTTAGACCTAAACTTTTCTCTTTATTTCATGTATTTATTTGTGCTACTTTTTTCAATTTAATTCAAAGACTGAAATCAAGCTTCCTTTTGTTGTGTAGAAAAAAAAATGACCCCATTGTAAAAACACAAATACAATGAGTGAGCAAACATTTAGCTAAACGTATTTTTTAAAAAATTGTCTAAAAAAACTCCCCCCTCAAATTAAAAAATCCCCCCATAAGAATGACCTAAAGGGGGATCTCCCCCCTATTTTCCAAAACGAAATTCAGGCCCTGTAGCCTATACTTTGGTGTCCATCATTCAGCTGACAAAACAGTACGTCTTTTCAAAACATTTCCTGTTGACAAAAATCCAAATAAATTTGCTATGTAAAGACAAACTGCTGTATCTCCCTCCCTCATAACCTTATTTTCATTTGCATTAAATTAAATGTTGCCTACCTCTAACTGAGGTCCATTTCTGCTGTATAGAGTATCTATACTGACTGTGTATTGAGCATTTTCTGTATGCATGGAACATCTGGATGACTTGCATTTGACAAAATCTGCAGTACACAAAATAGCGCACTGTGTAGAACACTGTATCCCAGGGCTGCATGATTAATCAAAATTAAACCGAAATTGCGACTTGGCTTAGTGCGATTATGGCTATTCCCCTTTCTCTGTTGAATATTAAAACAACAAAACAAAATATACAAAAATAGAATAATTACTGAGATGTAATTATCATTATCAAATAGAGGTTCACAGAAGGTCAGCGGTTTTGGAGAAACTGTACATTATTCTTAAGATTAAAATACCATTATCTCCTTCTCTGTTTATTAGGAGATCTCTCAGAGATTGGAGCAACACCTCACTATGTAAAGTTTATACTGTTCTACTATACCAAGAAAACTATTCTTCAACATTGGACAACTAAACAATTATTAAATATTAATAATTAGTTAAATGTATTAAAGCAATCGAAAAAATGGCCACTGTAGCAAGAAAGAGCACTAGAGTCAATTTGGAAGTGTGGTCACGTATTTTTGGAGTAGAGGAATGAGTATTCTCCTTTTGTCTGTGAAAACCCAATTTAGACATACATTATTGTATATCATTGAATGTAATACAATAATACTACTTTTTTCAAACTGAAGTAGATTATAAATATTTTTTAAAAGGCATTATATAAATTATTTTATTTTGAAAAAATATACAACTGGTCATTTTGTAAACGTAGAACTGTGTGAAAACAAGCCTTGGTCTGAAAAGCCCCCCATGGTGGCATGTGTCACTTTAAACTGATGCGCTGTAATTAATGACACCACACATGGAGGCTCTTTAATTCCTAGAGAGGTTGGCATTTCGGTGAGGCTCCAGTCTAAGCTTCAGTTACACAAACGTTAGCGGTGCAGTAAATTATGGCTGCATTAAATGAAACAGATTGCATGTAGAGGCAAGACCGAATGAGAGAACGCTCCAGTAAAGAGAGGCTACAAAAAGTGCTCAATTAACACAGCTCTCCAATTCAAGTGCAGAATAAGCAGGCAATCATGGTCATTGACTCTTGCATGCTATGAGGCCACAAAGTGCCCTGGAGAGAGGACAGTCAGGTCAATGGGATACATATCTGATACTTATGCATGGTATTGGACTACAAGGTGCTGTACCTTTATAGGCAGACTGCAATCTAATAAGCAAGCTGTTGTCATTTAAAGGATAAGGCTAGTTAAACTGAACCCATACTCTCTGCTGAGCCTATGGATTTAATTCATCTCAGATGGAGTACTCTGAATGTAAAAAAAAAAAAAAAGCAGTGAAAAAAAATATTCATATTTGTCCTAAAAATATGCTAACTTTTTAGACATTTCCTGACAGCATCTGTGAGATTCACCACTAGATTTAACATGGTTCGCCTCTTACATCACGGCAAACGCGACAGTTATGTGCAGTGGTAGTTCGCGGAGCGCCTTGATCCTCTGGCGTAGCAGTATTAAGCATTTGGCTGGTGGGGGATGATGAAGCTGCCATGTGTGCGTGCGTGTTGAACAAGCTCTGGGACTGGGCTCCCATAAGCCATTCTACTAAGCGATTAGTGGCTTTGTGCCTGCTGTACAGAACGGAGATAGTGAAGAGAGCACCTAGAGAACAGGCCCTGGGCTCCCGTGCTGTCGCTCTTGACTGGGTGGAGGACATTAAACATTCATCTCCACCTTCTGGAGGGATTCTGCCCTCCTTCTTCCCTGAGGAAATTGCTCTCTGGGGAGAAGAACTCAGCTGTGGTGAAAAATCTAACTGCTCTCACAAGATGTGGATGTGAAATGCAACGTGAAAACAGGGCAGTTAGCGGATAACATAAAAAAAGTAAATAAAATGGAACACCAAATAGAAAAAAAAAAAGTTGATTGTCACGTCAGGAGCTCAAACTAAATATTACATATAGCTGTTTATTTTCCAATGATTAAATGCCTAAAAATTACAAACATTATTAAAAGAACAAATTATATAAAAAAATACAAAAAAAGAGAGCGTTGCAAGTAGTAGCAGGGTTTTTTCCTCACAACACAATTTGTTCATGGAGTGGCATAAAAAAACATGACCTGCATTTTGTATTTGGAAATCAGGCACAGACTCTGTGTGGGCCTGTCTAAAACTAGCAAAAAAGCAAACATGAACATCTCTTTCTCTCTAAACATCGCTTTCTCTTTTTGATCCATCCAAGAGAAGCTTCCTGTGTTGTCTGACCTTTCACCAAAGGAAACCACACAATTCCCCTCATCACTCAGACTGCAAACCAGGTGTAGAGTTTGTGTGTAACCCACATAGGGATCCATCTATCAGCAGAGGCTTGTCATGTGTTTCTTTTCATATGATGACCTGAAAGAGTGATACTTTATCAGACTCACTCAACCTTGTGTCCTACCGTTGCCTCTGACCTGTATAATTACAGGTCACTATTCAAATTAGTATGAACGAGCTAAAGGCTGTGCAATATGCACCCTATTCAACACAACAATTTACTGAATATTTATGTCTAGACTGGCCTGCTCTGCTAAACTAATAAGTAGAAATGCAACAAAGAAGCACTCTTTGTTAAGCGTTCAAATAGGAAACCATGTCTTGTCACTGAACTGCTCCTTTGTGATTCACTTTTGCACTGAGAGAAAAGTTTCAGTACTAAGTAGTTACTCCCACACAACTAAAATATCTGGAGACTGTGGGCCTACAAAGTATTTGAACACTAAAGTCACACTTTAAATCACTGCATTAAAATATAAAAGCAAGTGGTATTTAAATCAATTTTTGAAGCTCAATCTGCATGCAGAACATTTCATAAAGTATAAAATTATTAAAACAATAGAAGCACGGTTCTTAAGACAAACTGTATTTGGAGACAGGTTGTCAAATAAAATTTGTTTAATGAAAAACATTTTTTTTTAAATCAAGTTAAAGTAATTTAAAAATGGCTCTAGCAGCATTTATTTTCAGATGTTGCTTGATTTGATATTTTGTATGTGACGAAAAACTTCTATGGGCTACGTGACAGACTGCTGTTGTAAAAGAAAACCTTCACATGAAGAGTTCACAGAAAAGATATTTCCCTCGCCATCACTTTCATACATTATCTGCAAATCCATGCCCTTATGGTCTAAAGAATTTAATGTCATAGAAAAACACATCAGCAAACAATAACAGTAGGCTGACTAATCCTATTAGCGCTAACATCTACATACAAGCAGAGCTGCAGATTGTAATAGCTTTATACTTCCTCCGGCAAAAACAGATTCCAGCTCCAATCAAGACAAGCTGTCAGTCACTCTACCAGTCAGTCTGCCTTACCATCTTCATCAGCGCTCTGCTCTGCAGACTACAGCGAGGCACAACCGCTTCAGTTCATACTCGGTTAGCTGATTAAGTGTGGTCACCGTACGTCACTGACTGTGTTACGTGAGAGATGCATGAGTCAGGCGAACGGCAGCCTCCTCTGCTCCACTGACTGAATGACATGCGGAGGAGAGCGGGAGTTGAAGGAGGGTGAGCCCAGTGCTGGGTAATGATGTGCTCCATTCTGCCTTCCCTCTGAGAGCCACTTGGCTGAGTGAGCACATCCCAACAGAGCCGTCCATCAAACTCAGCATGCAGTGGCCCACAACCCCCTCCTCACAGCGCGCACACGTACAACACGCACACTCGCTCTCTTGCATTCATTCACTCTGTCCATTCTTTTGGGGCCTTTTTTTATCTCCTCCCTGGTGCCTTGTCATCTGTCTCCCTTCAGAATCACATGGCCAGCAATTTCTCTGTTGTTAAATCACTTTCAAGCCTATTGCAGCCCACCCAAACACACACACACTTGGTTCAAACTCAATACTAAGCATCAACCGGTATCACCAGGGCAGAGAGGTCCAAAAGTCTGAGAATACTCTGAAAATCTCTAAAATTTACTTAACAATACTGTCGTTGGATTGAGGGGGAAAAAATCATGCATTTGAAATAGAACGATTTCTTTTGGACCCCACTATAAGGACAGCAAATAAGATGCAGTCTTCATAAAAGTGAAAAAAATTTAGTATTGAACACTAAAATACTTTACAATAACATGTTCATTGCCTTTTGGTAGATTCTGCCAATCCCAATGGCCATATATTATTTGATGAATCAATCTGGCTATTGGTCTATCACTACTCAACACATCCTATTTGACCTCTACAAGACACAATCCCGTGCATTCCGATCTCTCATTTTTGCTCTAGCGAAAAACGACTAGTGACTCAATTCGCTTAAATGTCTGCAATCTCAGAAGTTTTAAACCCTCAATTAAACCCTGGTATAGATTAAAAGCTTATGCCTGTGGTTTAGAGCAGGTATAAATGCTGATAACTGTGGATAAGCAAAAGTGTGTCTAAGTGTGTTTGTAGAGGCTTGGGAGAATTTGACAGTGTTAGCAGTCTGATTATGTAATTTCATTATCCTCAACAATCTGCACTCAAGCAATGGCGAAGAAAATTACTGGATTGTAAATCTCTGCTCCATCAATTACACAAAGAATCTCTGCCATCCTTGTTGATTTCACGAATCAATAGTGTCAAGACAATATGTTATTCCAAGCGGAACAAGTCACTTAAAGTCTCAATTTCCCATGGAATCACAAAGATTGTATGAAATTCTTGCACCGTGACATACTTAATATTCCATCGGCTTGCGCGGTGTGTCTACCTTTACATGACACACGAGAGAGACACTACAACAGTCTGAGTATGGGTGGGAATGTTGAAGACACCTCATCATTTGATTGAATTTTGATTCAGCGACTCAAATCTTTTAAAGAGTTTAAAAGTTAAATATTCTGTAAAAAAAAAAAAAAAAAAGCCCTATTAAAATGTCTGCTCTGGTCAATCAATATAAATACAATAAGAGGCGGGCCTCTGCAGTTTTCATTCAGTGTAAATGAAATAACATATCGGAAAAATTTTCAACTGTCAATCAGTGCGTGTCTTGATTTCTGTGGATGTGCACAAGACTAATCAACTATTGAGTGTGTGTAACTACATATACAGTGAGGAGTTAATAAATACATGTTCCCTTTAAATGTATTTATGCTGCTGCAAATGCATTTAAAAATCCGTTTCTGCAAGGTTGCAGCAAACATCTATATCTGTAATGTTTTTTCCTGTGTATGCTTTTTAATAAACAGAATATTTAATAATGAAAAAAAAAAAACGAATGATTTTTTGCGGCTTAGTCCAGAACCGTAAAGGAACTGCAATGCATCTGTGAATCGATTTTCCCCACCTCTATCATTGAGTGGTAAAACATTTCTTGTCTCTTAAATGTTTGCTTTTATCAATACTGACATAGGAAGAAACAAAACTACTTGAACACTTGTTTAAAGGATGAAAAACTTTGTCTGGGACCTGGCAGTGAGCTTTAGGGGAAGTAAAAGTACACCGCATTGAAGATCAAGGTAACACAAAGGCCAAATGACACTTCCCCATGATCCAGCACATCAATCAACTTAAGAAACCCCTAATGGATTCTTCCCTCTAACCTGTGGGTGACTGATATGCATCTTGGAACATAGGAACCAGGGAATCTGATACTGAAACAAGGTGTCGCATTCTTCACTCCTGTTCTCAGGATTCCAATCTAATATTAAAACATGATGCTTTAAGGTCTACAAAGAATGGGGTGTGAGGGAATTTGATTTCGATGGGCTCAGAGGAAAGAAGATTGTTCTGAAGTTTTGCTTGAGGGTGTTTTTTTTTAGTTCAGATTAGTAAGAATGGAAGATTAAAGCCTTCTTAAGGCAACTTAAATCCAAAAGTGCTACCTCACAAATAATATAGACCACACGTCTAACATCATGCGACAAGCCCACAGTGATTCAGGATCAATTTCTGCTGGGTTGACAATAGCATAACCCTAGATAACCTCTACTGCCATGGCAACAAAAAGCGAATGAGTTTATGAAGTGTGCAGCTGCTGTGTGGGAAAAAAACACAACGAGAGACATGCCCTCCGGCAAAGATGTCATCCAAATCATACAATCCTGCAAGTTGCGGATACACGAGGATGAAAGCCATACATATAATTCATTCAACACTTCATTAGCACACTGTTGAGCGTCAAATTGCCCAGTCGATAAGTGAACATCCAAACCTTTATGAGTTCTGTTAGTGATTCAGTTGAGCAAAAGAGAATCTGTTATGCTTAATTAACATTTATCCCTAAAAGTTGCCTTTAATTATCAACCTTAAAAAGTCTACTGACACCACACACAATCTCCTGCAGCCAAGTTTGCGGCATGCTGCATTAAAATAATCAATCTGCCTGAACCCAATGTGCTCAGGAATCAGATTAAGCAATGCAACAATCCCGACACTTAAAACACACTTTCTTTACATGATGAAAAAACAACAACATGCATTGATAATCTACATACATCCTTGCACAGGGGGTTGCTGCATTCTTTGAACTCCAAAGACCAACAAAGATAAAATAATTGGTGAGTGGAATGCGTTATCACACCACAAAGACCCATTCACTGAGGGAAAAAGAGATAAAAGGTGCTGAGATGGGAGCATTTACTTCTGCACCCTTGTAAGAGAGCGCATCGTTTCTCTGCGAGCACCCAACTCCCTCCCACCCCCCCGTGCACCACTGGAATACATCAAACGTGGACAAGATGGATAATTAGTCCTCATTACAAAGGGAGCCAGGCTTCTTACATCAGCAAACAATCGCATCCATCAAAGCTTGACAGCGCAGATCAAACAGAGACAGAGCGGCTCTCATCAGCAATATCGTACGGTTTCTATTTAGCAGACTGATAGGAGCTGGGCTGCTGCCAGCGAGACTGAGACGAGGGGTTTCCGACAAGCATGGCATCATTTCCTGTCTTTACTATGAACGTTACGCGACTGATTTCTCCAAACAGATCCATGAGCTAAGCTGGGTTTTCAAAGGGAACAAACTGACTAATCGTTATTGACAAATACGGCTCTTTGGAGTGTCTGACTTGTCCCGACACCTCTTCTTTCCCCCAAAAGTCAGAAAAGCACTGGGTGTAAAAGAGCAGATGAAAAGGTTAGAGCTCGGGGATTACTGCGTGTAGCCGCATACTACTCATAGCTGTAGACACCACATCAGTCAGCTGATGAGAAGTGTTGGCGGGTTCACACATCATAAACACAGCGCAGACCAGACAGACGTAGAACATACGTAACTGAGGATACACAGCTACATACACTTACAGGAATACAACCACGATGGCATTTCAGGCAAACCGAACACATTCATTTGTCGATTTAATCAGTGGCTTATGGTTCCTTGCCATTTTTTCAATATATTTGATGTACATCTAAAATATGATCAGCATACTAACCTGCAATATAGTATGCAAAAAGCAGTACATCAAATATATTGCATGGTCAAATAAGAAAAATGAAACAGCAGGTGAATAATACAGGAGCGTGCAGCCTGTTACGTCACTTTGACATCCTATCAGGTGCTTAGAAGCCATTAGAATTGGAAAAAATGGCAAGGAATGGCAATGGCAAAGAACTTCAACTATAGCATCAATAAAGTTGATACTCATGGTAAATATTTTTAACAACACAGACAATTAGCAAAGGATACACCCAGACATCCTAAACTATGGGTCACATAAGAGTGGCCTCCAGGATAAAAAATGAGAACCACTGGAATAAACTACCTTTATGAATGGACAAGCACACCTAGACCTGTTAGTGACAGCTTCCAAATGAGCAGCATAGAAATGAGAGTAATGAAATCATTCAATTAGGCAAACCAGAAAAAAACAACATTAAAGCCTGGTTTTTCGCCCTAAGCTTTATTTCAAGTGAGCACCATGTTGGACTAATTCTTAAATCAAGCAGATATTGTTACACTTGCAGATGTGTCAAAACAAATGGCACATCTTAAAGAATCTGACACCTGATTGACCTTTAAACTGTTGCAACCGCTTTAATAAGATAGAAAACCCAAGAAATTTTGTTTCCTGTTCTTGATCTGAACAGTGATGGCCTTTAAAACAGTTTGACACATTCTACACACACCCAAACATTAAATGCCTTTGATCAAACCCAACCAATGCCAGCCATGGATTTAAATTGGAAATCTGACTGGTGCCACACATGCAAACACTGCAGCACTGCAATAGCGAGCAGGTAAGCATCTGCAAGCATGCATGACCATGGAGCTGCAGTGCAAGCATCTGCACGAAAATCCAATGCAATAAATTGTGTTCAAGCTAATGCAGGACAAAGAAAGTTTGCCCATCACTGCAGTGACTGCACGGGCTGGCTGCCACACTCCATTCTAGTGCCAGTCACCAGATTGAATAAATGACATTTAACTTGCATGAGAGGACTGGTGTTTCAATGCATCTTAAAGAGCAAATCAACAAGTAAAGCATTACAATCAGCTGCATTAGTGAGGATGAGATAAGGATTGCAATGCTGCATAAGTCCAGAGTAAATGCCCATACCTGGTAGACGTGCCCTTCCGTACATCACAGATGCTGCATTTGAAGGCTTCGGCACTGTTTCTGAAAGTGCACACGCTACAGTCCCAAAATCCGTCGTCCGCTGTCGGTTTGGCTTGTCTTTTTGGCCTTAAATAACAAAAAAAGAAGCACAAATTATAAAGGTCAACCTCCATGTTTGCCCCCCTAACACCCTACACCCCTACTTTTTCTGTCTCGAATTCGTTTAACGTAACCGAAGTGGCACAGAAAGTGACAGAAAATCCGACCCGTGACGCGCGAGGGCGGTTTATTAGAACCGGAAAATACTGGAAATACACGCTAACCAGCTAACTAGCCACGGTTATTCTCCACAGCTCCTAGTCACCGGGCTTAACACATATATAATACACTTTCTAGGCTGGTGTCCGCTGGCACGACGGCTAACATTAGCCAGCGAGCTAAAGATATCGCGTCGGTGAACGCCGTGAAATTGAATGTCAAAAACGGTCCATTTAACGTTGAACTTCGACCAAAAACCCCGTCCGAAGAGGCCAGGCGTATCCCGTAGGAAAAAAATCTCTTTGTCTGAGAGGCACTGAGAAGTGTTAAGAGTCATATGTGAAGAAGAGAAAGCCGCCATAGCGGCGCTTGTTTCTGAGAGAAAGGAGAAACACTCCTCGAGAAAAGCATCCGAATGTCCACCGAGCGAAAAACAGCCGCGCGGTCACCAAAATCGCCTCGGAAACTACCGACTGTTGACGCTTTCTTACCTGCTCGGGCTCTTTTTGTCGCCCATGGTGGAAAAACAGACTCTCAAAAGACCGAAAATGGTTCAGTAATTAACAATAATTGTGTGTGAAGGTCCGTGTGAGCGTGTATGTGTGTGTATGGTGGATCCACACAGAGAGAAGCGCTTGCAGGCAGTCTCGCCTTCCCCCGACTGACTGACTGACTCTAGGCAGGGCGAAGAGACTGCGGACCCCGTGACTGCGCCGCCCAATCACCGCTGTCGTCGGTTTAAAAGTCTCGCCAAGAATAATCGGCACGGATTGAATAATACTACTACACTCTCCGATTGCCAAACGTAATTAGACTGTGTGCCTGTCGAAGTGAGAGAAAGCAGCAGTGAGAGACCTACTCAATGACTTAATGACTCTGCTATATATCAACAGCAGCACTGGGGAGCGTGCGTTGAGTTGGGATATATGGGGAGAAATGTCAAGTTCAACTTGGGACACCTTGATGCTGAAGAATACAGGAGTTTACTTTGTCTTGTGGTATACCATCTCAAATCATATATAAAAGTAAGCCATGGAAATGCAAGGACTAAATGACCACATAACCAGTTTTAATTCTTCAGTGTGCAACAAGTTTACCATTGTAGCAGCTGATTTTTTTTTTTTTTACAGCTGATTACAATATTGTATATTTTTAAGAGTCTGATTATAGCCTAACTGAAGAACCTGTTGTTAATTATTTTATTTCTGCTTTTTGATAAAACAACTAGTTAGTTGTTTTTGATGTCACAAATAATGTTTTTAATATTTAGCCTGTCTACTTGTTAAAGTCGTGATGTAGGCCTAACAGAAGTGACAACAGATATTTTCTTCTGTTATTGTGTGTAGAGTGAAACAGATTAAAGAAAACAAGTTGGACAGGGCATATGTCAAGGTGTGTTCACGCCATGTTGTAATTACGAGATTCCAATTTGCAAAAAGCATTCACATCCTCGTGGAACTTGTAATTACAACTTGTAAACTGGAATTTTCTGAGAGCTCATACTTGTACCAGACCACATCAGATTAATTTAGGCATTGATACTGTTGCGAAAAGCATAATACCAGAAAAGTTTGTTGTTTCACCAGAAGATCGAGTTATATTTTGATTCAAAATTAGAAGCTCAAAAAAATTAAATAAAATTGATTTGAATTGGTTTACCAAATAGAGGATGACTTTTTATTTCATGCAGAAGTTAATCTTAAAATGCTGAACTTATAAATGAATGAATACATGAGATCAATGCCAAAATCAATGCCATTTTGTTATCACTGACATCAGCATATTGATATTTTGTATGTCATGGCTATTTATCTGCTTTGACAAGCATGACTAATTGAGCCAAAATACATGCATGGCGGTCTTATGGAGGATACAAGAAGTTCTATAAACACAATTGACCTCACCAGTTTATCTTGGTGTGAAACACATACTACCTTCCAATCACTACACAGCCAGAGATCATGAAGGGAACACACTTGAGCAACAGACGATGATATGAGTGTTTTTAGCATTTTTCTTACGGACTTCATGATTTCAATTTCTCAAGTGTCCAGTCCTCATCTGCGGCTCCCATTTATTTTTGGATTGCACAGTGAAAACAAACGCTCGAAGAGGCCCCTCATAGACACAAGGGCCCCTGTGTGGGGGGATATGAAATGTGAATCATTAGCTGCTCTCTGGGGTTCCAGCCCCTTTGTGCCCCCTTTTCTCGCCATGTGCTGCTGGATTCTCTGTTGCAACTTCATGACAGACTCTTGCAAGTTTATTACCGGCTGATGTTGATTGGAGCTTTGATCTGGAATTCTTTGCAGATGGTTCCTTACAAAATCCAGGACAGCTGAGAATACAAACGTCTAAGGTTCGGAAAAGCCAAGAGCTTCAAATAGTAATACAGTATAAGAAAATGATACTAGAATCACACAATTGTAAATATACTAAATACAACACAGATGCTGTCAAAGTGTTTTTAGTCACATCAGACGAAACATGAAATATTACACAGTACTGATTACCTGAGCTTTCAAACCTCAAGTTCACACTCTGCTTCAAACACTGATTCATAACTGAATGCAGATTACTTGTAGAAAAGTTGTAATAACCTGTCAGATCCTTAATTTAGAGCTTGTCTGTGATGTCTTAAAATTAGAACAGTACATTTGGCTGTCACCTCTGTGGTACCAGATTGATGTCACAGATTTCTAGCTCACGATCAATGAGATGTGATGTGGGAGTAGGTGAATTAGAAAGATGACTCAGATGAATGCTGCGATCAAAACTGAGACTCTAGCGAACAGATGAAATAGACAGAAACCGAGAACATGGTTTCTTTCTGTTCTCAATGTGGCTGGTCAACCTTTATTTGATGATACATTTTAACAGCCCACAGTGTTTGAATACATGGGTTTTAACAAAGAAAAAGTTTTTAAAAAGAAAGAAATATAAAAAAGCTAAACTTTCTCTTATTTGGTTCACACAAATGGCTCAGGATGTTCATATTTTAGATAAGTATTTTAAAACATATTTATTTCTAATTTATATTGGAATTAATATGGTATATATTTTTAATTGTTAATACTATTAATGAGTATATTAAACTAAATATACTGAAGTATATTTGACTGTAGACTATATAGATATGGATATGTATAGGTTTGAGACTATAGTTTAAAGGAATCCATTTTCTGTGCATGACACATTGTCATTATAGTGAATGGCTCTTTCTGCATTATCCTGAATGTTGTATAAACATTTCACGTGTCACAGAACGGAAGAGAGGTTCTTGCACGCGCGAGTAAGCATCACATTCTTTTGATTTTCCAGGCAAAAGCGTTCCGAGTCCTTCACATAAAAAAATGAGTCTACAGGCTTTCATTGACAATCTAGGAAGTCAGAGAAGACATCATTTTTTAAGTTACAAGCTGTTCACACATTGGCGATAAAAATGTGATTAATACAGAACATGACGTTTCTAGCCCCTTTAACAATAGGAAAGTGCCCCGTTCTCAAAAACTGTGCCATCTGTGCCTGAAAATCTCAGGATTTGTAATAATTTCATTCAGTGTAGAATTTTCAAGAATGTATGATTCTTTCAAGAAACTAATTATGGATTTTCTCATAAAAAGCAAAAAGCATCTTAGAAAAAATCTACATAGTGAGCATGATCACAAAACACAAAGTGTATGAAAACAGGACTGAATCTCTATTAATTAGACATGAAGTACCAGAATGGCACTTAAAAAGCCACTTTTATTTGACTTGCCTGCTTTTAGAATATTTCAATTCATTTAAAATGTTTGTTTTCAGGATAAATAAAACACATTATGAATCAGTTTAAATCAGATGGGGCCAATGTATTCTAAAAATAAAAGAGCATTATATGCCTGGCTCAAGGACAAAATCAGGGTGACCTCTAGATTTCTATCATCTTGTTTGTGTTTGGTTCATGTTCCCTGATTAGTTTCGAACCAGTAATTCGACAATTACCTCTGACGCACAACTCTGACCTTTGCTTCCATTTTCGTACCTGTAGCACTTAACACTCCGCAGCACGTTTTCTTTCTATTGGTATAAGTTAAGGGGAAGTAATAAAGAAGCAAAGTGGAGCCTGTTCATTTCGTATATTGTATTTGAAGCCAGAAGAAAATCAGATGCATATCTGCAGCCCTGTGGATAGTGTTCTTGCTACTGGGAATGAGTTTATGCAATTTGTTCTACTTGACCTTTCACCTTACAGATAAAACACATCTGGCTGCCGCCCCTAAGGCTGCTTCTTGTTGGCTAAACTCATTGTGTGTTCATGTGCTTGTGTTGGACTTCAAAAAGGTTTTCACTGATCAGTAAATACAATGTTTAGTGACACATTTGAGCTACTTAGAACCCACACTGCCTCTTGAGACAGATGTGGTTGACCATTTATGCATATCTGGCACTGACACTGGGTATTTTATGCACTTTTTTTTCCAGTGCACTGACTGATTCAAAACAAAATTTGCCCTGAGCTTTTAGCTGGCACGCTACCAAATGAAAGGCTCCAATGACAGGCATACTTGAAATGCACATTCTTTTAGGATCCCACACTATCACCCATGATTTAGATCTGTGGCAAGAGATTAGAGAAGCAAAAGATCGCTATCTATCTATCTATGAATGTATAAAACATTTATGCACCTCTTGATGGAAATGACATTACAACATTTATTTGGATCAAGAGGTGCATCAATTTTTGGTCAAGATCTTGTATTGACAATGCAAGAGTCCAGCACTCTGTAAAGTCTCCTCCAGCACATCCCAAAGACTTTCTGAGGTCTGGACTCAGAGGTGCCAATTCATGTGTGATAATGATTCTTCATGCTGCTCCCAACCATTCATTCACAATTTGAGCCTAATATGGCCATGATGTGTCTTCCTAGAAGCTACACTGATCCAATCATTAATCCACTAATGATCCAATCATTGAATCTTAAGCATTTGCCTATTTAAATCCAAACAGAGACTTTTTTTTTGGCCAGGCAGAGTATATACAGTGTATAATATACACAAATGTTGTGTTTTCAAGATACCGAAAATGCCTTTGAGTATATGAAATAACTTCTGCTGGTCGAATTCTCAGTAATGTCAACTCAAAGATGGAGGCTTTTTTTCCTTGTGTGTGTGCGTATGTGCTCTGGGAGAATGAGGGGGGAATGGAGGACATGATTTCCTTTTCCACACAAGGAATGTCTCCATAAGAGTTCCTGTTTGGAAAGTGGTTCTCTCACACTGGTAGAAAGCCAAGAGCTGCTTATGCTCTGATGAGCCCATAGTGATAAGGAGGAGCGCAGCCAAATCTTCAGGAAGGTTGATTATCCCACCAAATGCTGGCAAACGCTCAGAGCGTGAGTGTTTTATTTGTTAGAGAAAGAAAGAAAGAGGCAGACTGCTAAAGTCAGGTGAAGAGACTGAAAAAAATGATGACAAAGAGAGCCAGACTGAACGTTGGGGGGGGGGGAGCGGGAGAGAACGAGAGAGAGACTTCTTTAGTCTCACTCTACAGCATAGAGCTTTGCTGAATCCAGGGCAAGCTTCACAAAAGGTTGCAGAACAAAGGCCTGTGAGCTAAGTGTGTGTGCAGGAGAGTATGCATGTGCGCGCAGGCAGCGTGGTGGGAAGGCTCAATCCCATGGTTTGTTAACTCAGAGGCGCACTGTAACTTTAAACAAGAAAATGAGACGCTTTGCGTCAGCTGCCAGCTCTCCCGCTCTCACTTTCAGATGCCGTTTTTCTCTTTGAAAAAGAGCTTGCTTATCTTTCAAATTGTCATTCTTCACAGATCCTAAAAGGTTTATCAAAACCAAAGTCACTTGAAAACAATCAAGCATGACAGACTTAGAATTGTGGCACATTGTGGATCAGAAAAAAACTTAAATCAAGCTCTTTGAGCATAGGTCACCTTTAGATGATGGAATGAGAGGTTTGAGACTTTGTAATACTTTCATGTGGTACTTCTATCCAGAGGACGATAAATCACTCTATGTGGTCAAGGAGACCTTAGTCTTGCAAAGCTATACATTAAGCTGTCTTACTGACATTTAGGCCAACCACAGTTTATTTTACTTACCATTGGGTGGGTACATTTGAAATCAATGATGTAGTGCACAATAATATAGTGCAATGCAAAGAATTTCAGTCCATATACAAGTAATAATTAGATTTTATTTCACATAAACTCAGAAAACAACACAGAATATAAAGTAATGTTTATGAATATGTAGTTAACATCATACTAAAAAAGTGCCTAAAAACACTAAATACCTTTGATGACGTGAATCCTGCATTTCCAAGTTCCTAGCAGACTGATAAAAGACTGCTCCCAACTTCTGGAAGTTGTGTAAAACCAGTCAGATTGGAACAAAATTCAGAATTGCTTCTTTTTGATTCATGATCCTTGAATTGATTCAGCCGCAAGCCACAGGAAGTTGAAATGTAATTTGAATTGAAATGACAGGAAAAGGAATTTCCTAAATTGCAATTCAAAGGACTTTAACATGCATAATGCATTCTGAGAAAGTAATTTTTTTTTTTACCCTGGTCCACATAATATGATGAAATATAAGGTCACACTTTAGATTAGCGTCCAATTCTCACTATTAACTAACTATTAACTACGACTTTAACCTCAATAAACTCCCAATTACTGCTTATTAATCATTAATAAGGAAGTTGTTAAGTTTAGGTATTGGGTATTAATGGATGTACAATATAGTCATGCAGAATAAGGCATTAATATGTGCTTTATAAATACTAATAGACAGCCAATATCCTAATATGCACTCTAATAAGCAACTAGTTAATAGCATCAATTGGACCAAATATTGTTACCAAATACATAATGATTTATCCATATATGTATCTTTAACTCTTTATTTCAAAACATTCAATTAAGGCTTTATTGAGCCAATATTCAAAGTTCGCCATTGACAAACTTTGCTTTTCTAGTAAAAAAAAAAAAAGAAAAGAAAAGAAAAAAAGAAAAGAAAAGAAAAAGAATTATACAAATTTCTTTACATTTCAATTCATTTTAATTCTGCTTCCTTGTATTGCTCAGTAAACGGACTGTATGTGATCCATGTGCTTGCAATCTAAAGTTAAGGAGGCTTTAACTAGGTTAATGTTTAGACTGCATCAAGCGGTAGAATCTCACCAGGTAACCGTGGGTTCCAGTTCAATTTGACTGATTAGTGCATTGACGAACACAATGCAATCAATCCCCAATCAATCCCCTGAGCACTTGATTCATTTAACAGAGTACCCTTAAAAGATTCTTTTTCTATTTGTTCCCCTTTTCTTTAATTCTTTCTGGTGACTCAGCTGGTTGCGAAGCCAAATGCCAACCCTACGTCAACTGTGAAAAAAGGCCAATGCTGAAGGTCTGGATATTTTTCCTACATGCCTACCTGTTCTCTTCCCAGATGATAAAGTTATCAGTGAATATCTATCTGGCACTCGTTGGGGAGAGGAAAAAGATGCTTTACGTGTTTATCACTTTCCTCCACACACTAAGCTCCATTATCATGTGTCTGCAACAGTCTGAGAGGGCAAGAAACCTTCACATTAGACTCATATTATTACATATGATAAGTGTGAGACTCAGAATAGCAGAGGAGGGAAAGAGAGAGAGAGGAGCAGAGAGGTGTGGGTGGAAAAATGCATTAAAGCCAAAGACAGAGGCTGAGAAAGGCAGAAAATGGGGGACAATAGGTTAAGTGGGATTGGATAATGGAGAGTGTTTTATCAGAACATGAGGAGAGAGACAGAACCAGGAAAGATGGCAGGGGGTTGTGACTGAGGTGAGAGAAGACCAAGGCTTTTTTTGGCTTAAATAACAAGCGGGGTGACATTTTATCACAAGCAGAAACCTTTCATGTGGTATTAAAGCTATTGTGTTTGAAAGACTGATCAAGAAGACAACCTCAGGCAAGTAGCTAATGTCAAAAGGAACATATAGAGGTTTTCCAATAAAATAAAAGCCAGATTAAAGAGACTTGAGCTGAAATGGTCTGGATTTAATGAACCTAACGAACTTAAACTAAAGTCGTGGGCGAGTACAAAAAAAAATGTACACAGAAGATACACTATATCTTTACTGTTCTCTGCAATTTATGATGAAATCATTGCTTAAGTGTCAGGAATGTCATGATGCAATCAAAGGAATCTTTCAAAGAAGTCATATCAAGTAATATCAAGAATCAAAATATTCTGTCTTTTTGAGATTAAAGAGCTTGATGCACTATAAAAACATTCTGCTTTTCTTTTTTTCTTTTTTCTTTTTTTAAATAACCCTTCCCCAATTTAAATAAGAAACAGCTTTTCTGAAACAGCTGAGGACAATCGAAACACCAGAAGTGTAATATAAGAGTTATGCAACAATATCAATATTAGAGTATAATGAGGAAATTTTGTTAGATTTTTTTCCCAGACACCTGAACTTCCGCTTCTCGCTTTGACTATTGCCCTGCGATCGACTGCTTTTGTCAGCCTCGTTACCCGCTGTGAGTTTGTTTGTTTGCGCAAATACGGTTTGAACATTGGTTGTTGGTCGTAGAGCGAGACACCGCTTCACTGCTGCTCGCCCTGCGATCGACTGCTTTTGTCAGCCTCGTTACCCGCTGTGAGTTTGTTTGTTTGCGTTTGTTTGTTTGCGCAAATACGGTTTGAACATTGGTTGTTGGTCGTAGAGCGAGACACCGCTTCACTGCTGCTCGCCCTGCGATCGACTGCTTTTGTCAGCCTCGTTACCCGCTGTGAGTTTGTTTGTTTGCGTTTGTTTGTTTGCGCAAATACGGTTTGAACATTGGTTGTTGGTCGTAGAGCGAGACACCGCTTCACTGCTGCTCGCCCTGCGATCGACTGCTTTCGTCAGCCTCGTTGCCTGCTGTGAGTTTGTTTGTTTTCCCGTCTATCCTGCGTCTATATTACACCCATACCCAATCGAAACACCAGAAGTGTAATATAAGAGTTATGCAACAATATCAATATTAGAGTATAATGAGGAAATTTTGTTAGATTTTTTTCCCAGACACCTGAACTTCCGCTTCTCGCTTTGACTATTGCCCTGCGATCGACTGCTTTTGTCAGCCTCGTTACCCGCTGTGAGTTTGTTTGTTTGCGCAAATACGGTTTGAACATTGGTTGTTGGTCGTAGAGCGAGACACCGCTTCACTGCTGCTCGCCCTGCGATCGACTGCTTTTGTCAGCCTCGTTACCCGCTGTGAGTTTGTTTGTTTGCGTTTGTTTGTTTGCGCAAATACGGTTTGAACATTGGTTGTTGGTCGTAGAGCGAGACACCGCTTCACTGCTGCTCGCCCTGCGATCGACTGCTTTTGTCAGCCTCGTTACCCGCTGTGAGTTTGTTTGTTTGCGTTTGTTTGTTTGCGCAAATACGGTTTGAACATTGGTTGTTGGTCGTAGAGCGAGACACCGCTTCACTGCTGCTCGCCCTGCGATCGACTGCTTTCGTCAGCCTCGTTGCCTGCTGTGAGTTTGTTTGTTTTCCCGTCTATCCTGCGTCTATATTACACCCATACCACTAAAAAGACGGTTATACCCAAGACTTGAGTCATAAATTAGTATAAATATTAATAGCATCACTGGTTGCATCATTGCTAACTTACTGTCCATCTGTTAAAATGGCGAATATATCAGGTGTATGTTATCTACCTTTTGGTGCAGATGAGAACAAATCTGAATTGCTTGCGGTGCAGTCTGAATTAGAAACTGTAGAAAAGCAGATCCTTGACCTTCTAGAGAGACAAGCTGAGCTGAGAGACCGGCGTTTAGCTCTTGAAACATCACGCGCTGATGCACACGGCTCAGTGATTAACGTTAGTAACCCGCTGACGCTGACCTCGTCTACTCCGTGCGTTTCTCAGCATTGGTCCCGAGCGTCCAGGTCACGATCAGCCATGATTTCATTCACTCCGGCCCCAACACACCACCACGAAGCCTGGGTGGTTCCGCGGAAGCCGCGAGCCAGGACAAGAATCTTTTCGCCCCTCCCGGTTTTCGAGATCTCCACTCAGAACCGCTTCTCCCCTCTTCGCGAAACGGAACGCGATGCTGTGATCATCGGCGATTCCACCGTCCGACACGTCCATGCTACGTTAGGTAAAAGTAAGGTGCACAGTCACTGCTTTCCTGGTGCTCGTGTTCTCGATATCACTGCGCGGGTAACTGAGATCTTGAACGGTGACGAGCGCGTCGGAGCTGTTGTGCTGCATGCGGGAGCTAACGACACTAGGCTGCGACAGACGGAGGTTCTGAAGAAAGACTTCAGGAGCCTTATCGATACGGTACGCAGCACATCGCCTGAAACATCGATTATTGTGTCTGGACCGCTTCCTACGTACCGACGAGGGCATGAAAAGTTCAGTAGATTATTCGCTCTAAATGAATGGTTATTGTCATGGTGCAATGAGCAGAAATTGATTTTTGTAAATAATTGGAATCTGTTTTGGGAGCGACCAAGGCTCTTCCGCGCTGATGGCTTACACCCAAGTAGAATCGGGGCAGATCTTCTGTCGGATAACATCTCCAAGATGTTAAATACCATTTGACTAGTAACCAAAAATCCAAATCACAGTCTCTACTGCACCAATTTAATTGATATTAATACTAGTGTAGAACATTGCATAGAAACTGTGTCTATTCCTCGTTTACTAAGATCAAATAATAAATCTACTGCAGGATCTAGAAAAAATCTAATTGTTATTAAAACAAAAAATCTCGCTATTAGTGAACAAAAACAATTTCTAAAGCTAGGTCTTCTAAACATTAGATCGCTCACACCTAAGGCGGTTATTGTAAATGAAATGGTCACAGATAATAATTTCGATGTTCTGTGCCTTACTGAAACCTGGCTTAAACCAAACGATTATTTCGGTCTAAATGAGTCTACTCCGCCAGGATACTGTTATAAGCATGAGCCCCGTCTGATCGGTCGTGGCGGCGGTGTTGCAACAATCTACAGAGATATCCTGAATGTTACTAAGAAAACTCGTCATAGGTTTAATTCGTTTGAAGTACTTGTGCTAAATGTTACGCTCTTAGATGTAAGAAAAAAATCCCTATTATCTCTAGCATTGGCTACCGTATATAGACCTCCAGGGCCTTACGCCAATTTCCTAAAAGAGTTTGCTGACTTTCTATCAGATCTTTTGGTCAACGTCGATAAAGCATTAATTGTTGGAGATTTTAACATACACGTAGATAATTTAAATGATGCGTTAGGGGCTGCGTTTACAGATTTATTAAACTCCTTCGGGGTCAAGCAAAACGTCACCGGACCAACTCATCGTCTTAATCATACACTCGATTTAATTATATCATATGGAACCAATCCAACCGATATAGATATTGTTCCACAAAGTGATGATGTCACTGACCACTACTTGGTAACTTGCATATTACGCACTGCTGTAATATGTCATGCTGCGCCACGTTATCGACCAGGTAGAACAATTCGTCCATCCACCATAGATCATTTCTCAAATAGCTTATCTGATCTGTCTCAGCTGCTGCCTGAACCCAAACAAACAGATGAATTAGACGAACTAACTAGCACTATGAGCACCATTCTCTCTAGAACATTGGATATTGTTGCACCCATTAGATTAAAAAAGGTCAGAGAAAAAAGTATAGCACCATGGTACAATAATACTACGTATGTTTTAAAGAGAGAAATCCGTAATTTAGAGCGTAAATGGAAAAAAACTAATTTAGAGGTCTTTAGAATCGCGTGGAAAGACAGTATGTCACTTTATAAAAAGGCACTTAAAACGGCCAGGGCTGAGCACCTCAGCAAATTAATAGAAAACAACCGAAATAATCCAAGGTTTTTATTTAATACCGTGGCTAGACTAACAAATAAACAGACGTCGTCTGAACAAAATACCTCGTTACAGTTTAGTAGTAATGATTTCATGAACTTCTTCACCGAGAAAATTGAAAGCATCAGAATCAAAATCGTAAACGTTCGATCTTTGCTCGCGCCTTATAATTCGGCCGCAATTATCACCCCGCAAGAACAATTACAATGCTTTACAACCATAGAACAAAAAGAGTTAAATAAACTTATCACTTCATCTAAAACAACAACATGTTTATTAGATCCTATACCAACTGAACTACTGAAAGAAGTGTTACCTGTAGTGGAAGAGCCTCTTCTCAATATTATTAACTCATCTTTATCTTTAGGTCATGTTCCAAGAACGTTCAAGCTGGCAGTTATAAAACCTCTTATTAAGAAACCACAATTAGATCCAAATAACCTAGCAAATTACAGACCCATTTCGAATCTTCCATTTATGTCAAAAATATTAGAAAAAGTTGTGTCCGCTCAACTCGGCTCTTTCTTGCAAGAAAACGACATCTATGAAAAGTTTCAGTCTGGATTCAGGCCACATCATAGCACTGAAACTGCGCTTGTTAGAATCACAAATGATTTACTTTTAGCTTCGGACCAAGGCTGTATCTCAGTACTAGTTTTACTTGATCTTAGTGCTGCGTTCGATACTATAGATCACACAATACTCTTAGATCGACTACAAAATTACACTGGTGTTCAAGGACAAGCATTAAGCTGGTTCAGGTCATACTTATCTGACCGCTACCATTTCGTCTACTTAAATGGAGAAAAATCGATTATAACTTCGGCAAACTATGGAGTGCCGCAGGGATCTGTGTTAGGCCCTTTATTATTCTCAATATATATGCTGCCACTTGGTAATATTCTAAGGAAACATGGAATTAGTTTCCATTGTTATGCTGATGACACTCAAATATATATTTCCTCACGGCCAGATGAATACGCTAAATTATCCAAATTGACAGATTGTGTTAAAGATATAAAAGATTGGATGACGCATAATTTTCTTTTATTAAATCCAGACAAGACAGAGGTAATACTTATCGGTTCTAAAAACCATCCACAAAACCTTTCACAGCACGACTTTAACACAGTAGGATGCCCTTTTACTCTATCCGCTACAGTAAAAGACCTGGGTGTTACATTAGACTGCAACCTGTCTTTTGAAAAGCATATTTCATATGTTACAAAAACAGCCTTTTTCCACCTTAGAAACATTGCTAAGCTACGTAATATGCTATCAGTCTCTGATGCAGAAAAGTTAGTTCATGCATTCATGACCTCGAGACTAGATTACTGTAATGCTTTATTAGCTGGTTGTCCTGCATCTTCAATAAACAAGCTACAGTTAGTCCAAAATGCAGCCGCTAGAGTTCTTACTAGATCAAGAAAATATGATCATATAACACCGATTTTATCATCACTTCATTGGTTACCTATAAAGTTCCGTATTAATTACAAGGTATTGCTTTTGACCTATAAAGCTCTAAATGGTTTAGCTCCAGTCTATTTAACGGATCTTCTATCGCCTTACAATCCATCGCGCTCTTTAAGATCACTAGATTCGAGGTTTCTGGTCATTCCTAGGATATCCAGATCCACCAAAGGAGGCAGAGCATTTTCACATTTAGCTCCGAAGCTCTGGAATAGCCTTCCTGATATTGTTCGTTGCTCAGACTCGCTCTCCCAGTTTAAAACTAGACTGAAGACGCATCTATTTAGCCAGGCATTCATATAAATTTTTATCTTACAGTTACTGTAAATTCGGCCTCTAGTTCATAAACGCCAGAGGAGAACTGGCCCCCGACTGAGCCTGGGTTCTCCCAAGGTTTTTTTTTCTCCATTGGGTCATCGGATGGGGTGTTAGGACACCATTAGGTCACTGGATGGAGTTTTTCGGTTCCTTGCCACTGTTGCCTTAGGCTTGCTCAGTTGGGGATATTCAAATTAATTAACCAATCATACCATTGATCAGCTCTACCAAACTTGGATGTCTTTTTTCCAGTAATAAACAAACATTAAGTTGTTTTGATTGATACTGTGAAGCAGCTTTGATACAATCTGTATTGTGAAAAGCGCTATATAAATATATTTGACTTGACTTGACTTGACTAATATCAAGAATCAAAATATTCTGTCTTTTTGAGATTAAAGAGCTTGATGCACTATAAAAACATTCTGCTTTTCTTTTTTTCTTTTTTCTTTTTTTAAATAACCCTTCCCCAATTTAAATAAGAAACAGCTTTTCTGAAACAGCTGAGGACAATCGAAACACCAGAAGTGTAATATAAGAGTTATGCAACAATATCAATATTAGAGTATAATGAGGAAATTTTGTTAGATTTTTGTGGCTGTGTAGCACCTGTTACTCTGTCCCATCCATCCTACCTGATCATTTCAGCCAGGGGTGCGTTTCCCAAAAGCATCGTTGGCCAACTATGATCGCAATGTCCATTGAACTCTATTGGTAACGACGGAACTTGCGACCATAGTTGGCTTTGGGAAACGCACCCCTGATCTATTTATGTAGCACATTTTCAGTGTGGATTGATCCTGTGATTGAGATACAGGCTTTGCAAAGAAGTGGTTATGAGAGGACAGGAGTTAATAACATCAAAAAGGCAAAAAAACCAAAACAAAAAAAACAACTTTAACATCATAAGTGGACCTTACCTCAGGGGGAACATATAATAAAAAAGTACGATACGATACCCTAAGTTGATAGCTTAAAAGAGCAAACAAAACAAGACTGCTTATGTGCTTGATCTCAATTTGACTTAATATTCCTGGTTAGATAAAGTTACACACACACACACACACACACACACACACACACACACACACACACACACACACACACACACACACACACATATATACATTCACACACAATGGTAGCTCAACAGCATGCCATAAATTATCTTGTATTTAATGGAAAATTTTCCTTTTAAGCCTTCATAATGCCTATTAAAATAGGCATATTAAAATAGTTTTTTTGTGACAGGTGGTGACAATTCTCTGCACTTTGCTTACAACATACTGTATTTCACTGAAATAATGCAAAATACAGTTTTCATGGTTAGTAAGAAACAATTAAGTCTGGTAAATTTTCTTAATTCAGTCTCCAGTGAAAAAATGCGGACCCTGATCTCGAGCCCTTTGCATTATATTAATAGTTTCCAAATTTTCTGATAAATGATTAGCACTCATACAAATTACTCTAATCTAGAGCCATCATAGTGTGGTCTTACATGAACAAGGGGATAACATGAATTCCTTGCATAAACATACATCATGAGGTACATTCGAGGGTTATTCCCACTGAGAAAGGAAAGAGGTCAATTTGTCTATATGAATCGACAAAAGAACCAGAGCTCAATTACACAGCCCAGAGCAGTACATGCTTCCAGTGAAGGGTGGTATTATTTGTATTGCAAATTAGTCCAGTACTTCTATTAGAGTACACATTTGCAAGTGACTATATTGCCAAGCACTCACCCCTCAGGAGAGTTCATTTGGCTGTAATTGAAACACCACCTGCAGCTTTGAGTGAAATCATTAACAAAGGTCACATGTGTCTGCAGTAAGATTACCCCACACATGATGTTAGCATTGACTTGCTAATCCACCTGGCCAAGCTTCGCCGGGGGTTGAAGTTTGCCCTTTCCCGTCAAGAAGGGGATTCTTGGCACAGCGTGTGTGCATGCTTCATGTATTAAACAGTTCTGCTCCGGGTTTGCTATTGGACTCAAGCTTTAAACCTGTTATAGCTGTTCAGCATGTCCATTAGGTGAGCGATGCGCTCACTCATGTTGCAATGGAATGCAACAGCTTGTTAGAGTGTGCAACAACATCGAGCTCTGGATTTTCACCCCATGTAGTCATTACACTGCTGTTCGATTTATTGCATTATATTATGTAATGAGACAATCCGATCAGAATTAATTGGAAATATAAAGTAAACAGCAACACAATGCAACAATTAGAGCTGTTGCAATTTAAGTGTCACAGGTGTGGTACGTGTTGAAGAAGACTCAGAGTCAAAAGTCTCCAATACAAACGTTTACTACTAACTGGTACAGGTAGGCAAACAGGCAGAAGGTACACACACAGTATAAATGACAAGGACTGACTGAACAGAAGCAAACTAAATACAACCACAAATCAACAATAACGAGGTGAAAACAGGTGACAGATGATGAAGACGATGAACAGGTGTATAATTGAGGGAGTGAGTTCAGGTGTGGAGACAAAGAGGATTCTGGGAAGTGTAGTGCAGACGAAGACAGAGTGGTGCAGACGATGACTGTGACATTAAGTAGTCAACAATTCAAAAATATTAATGTACACTACCAGTCAATAGTTTGAAATAATTAAGATTTTTTCATGTATTTGAAATCTTGAAGTCTCTTATGCTTCCCTCGGCTGGATTTATGTAATAAAAAATACAGTAAAAACAGTAATATAATTACAATCTAAAATAACGGTTTTCTATTTTAAAATGTAATTTATTCCTGTGATGGCAAAGCTGAATTTTCAGCATCATTACTCCAGCCTTCAGTCACATGATCCGCATTCTAAAATGCTGATTTGGTGCTAAATTACTATCAGTTATTATTGGTGCTCAATTATTAATAATGGTTGTTAATATTGTAAATTTTGGAAAAGTTTTTGTGCATTAATATTTCGTGGAAACCATGCATGCTACATTTTTCTTTGATAAAAAGTTCAACAGCATTAAACATGTCTTTACTGTAACTTTTGATCAATTTAATGCATCCTTGCTAAATAAATAAAAATTTTAAATAAAATAAACGTTTAAATTTAAATAAATCTTTTGAATGACAGTGTATGACGGTGTGTCCACAAAAATATTAAGTTGCAAATATATATATATATATATAGTACAAAAATCACCTACAAATTCATTTTGGTGCTCCAATTCAGATGTGGGTGAACAGTGATTATACAGTTTTGAGGAAAACTGTTAAAATGACAGTGCCTGCAGCTTCCCCTGCTGGCTTTGAGATTGAGACGAAAGTGAGCGAGAGGGGCTGTGTCGTGGCAGGCTCGCTGGAGCGAGTCACTTCAACTATAAAACATGCGCCCAGGGCAGGTCATGCGTTATGCATTGATCCATGTAACTGTGGCAGGAAACGACCACATGGCAATTCCCTGCTGCTGCGAAATACGTTCTTTTTAGACTGGAAAAGTAGCCGGCACGGCACGGACCAACAGCGGTAAACCAGACTCTTTTACATTAAAAGCCACATTCTTTGAAAAGGCAAAGAAATGTGTTGACAAAACGCACATAATTCTCATTTTTCAAATACTATGGGCCAGTTGCATAAACTTATCCACCACGTTTTCAGCACTGTGAATCCACTTTGCATGCACTTCAAAAGGATGAGGAACATACAGTAAAATCGACGCCATTTTCACTGTTCATATTACTGTGTATCGAGCACGGAGGAGGACTCCAGAGCTGATAATTTGTATATGGTAACGAGAATTTTGTTTCCAACACGAACTGTAAGAAGTAGAACAATCACTACAGACTAGGCCAATGGACCAGTCAGAGCAGAGTAGGCTTGTGGAAAGGAGGGGTTTAGAGAGACACAATCTTCGATTGAACAGTTTTCAGACTCTTTGAGACTGTCTATTTTTTTATGTTTTTTTTTTATCTTTGATGCATGTAAACTTATTGTTATGAAACCCAAAGCAAAATTACGAACAGTTAAAATAGCATAATAGGGGCACTTTAAGACATCTCTACAGTTTCAGGGATTTAAAGGCTTGCTGCTTTAGCTGAGGACGAATCCATAGGGTCATCGCCATGTGGACCACACTAAATTATTGATCCAATACGATAGAATCCCAAAATGTGATTTCTCATATTTATAGGTGTATACTCGACTTTGCTGCGTTTCTTGCCCAGCCAGGGTGAGTGGAGGACGCCTTTGCATTTGCAGGATTCACAAAGAGCTTGTAAATCTCTCAGCGTTGCTAATGCCGTACAGATGTGCGGTGGGTGAGGTTTGTGCTGAAGCTCAGAACAAGTCCATGGCCGACCGCAGCAGATGAATCGCACTTGGGTGGGCGGTTTATTGATCTGGTGTCAGAAGCAGATTAGACTATGTTAAGGTTACACACACTCATGGATGGGATAGATTAGTAAGAAATGGACACCCTTTCTCCTCAGCCGTAGGTCCTGTCAAGTCAGAATACAATAAAGCATAATGATGCCATAAAACACTGTTTATAAGTCAAATAAAATTTTAAATAAAATAAATTAAATTCAAATAAAATAAATGAATTTAAAAAAAACTTCATATTGTTCTCTAATCGAAATCTCCTTATAACAAAAACAGTGCAGCGTTATCTACCCAGTCTCGGAAATCATTTTAACCTCAGTGTTAAGTGATTTTAAATTCTTCAGAAACCTTATCTATGGAATGGGAGGTTGCAGCTATCTTATTTTTACATTCATTTTACATAATGCAGTTTCATTCCTCCTATGCAGTCCTGAAGATAACAACCATTGAACAATGAACAAACATGGTTCCAGCCCTATGTGAAGGTTATAGAAGGGTGAAGCAATCACTAAAGGTTCAAAAGTCAGCAATCACCTTGAGAGTGTAATGGACTCTGTAATAATCCATTCAGAGATTACATAAGAAGGACCAGTGCAGCCAATAGCAACAAATTCCACTGAAGTATATTAGCATCTTATCTCACTTGACACACTTTCCAGTGTTTGACTTCTAAGTACTAAGTTATTCATTCCACAAGAATGTTACACAGCCAACATATTTTACACCTCAAGAGCTGATGAGCATGTAGTGTTGCTAGAGAGTGAGCCAAAATAAACATGAATTAAAACCCCGTTCACACTGTTCATTAGCTGATAGAGTCTTGATATAGACTACCATTCAAAGGTTTGGGATAATAAATCTCTTTCTTTGTTTTGGTCACTAAAACTGCATTAATTTAATCAAAAACAGTAATATTGTGAAATATGATTACAACTTAAAATAACTGTCTGGAAATAACTGGAATAAATGATAAGGAATATAATTTATTCCTGTGATGGCAAAGCTGAATTGTCAGCAGTCATTCCTCCAGTCTTCAGTGTCACATGATCCTTCAGAAATCATTCTAACATGTTGATTTCCCACCCAAGTTGAAAATAGTTGTGCTGCTTTATATTTTTGTTTAAACCGTGATAACTTTCTGAAGAAAACGTTTGAAAATTTTACTGACCCCAAAGTTTTGAATAGTAATGTACCTCAATAGCATTGAAGTCTCAGTCTTGGTTTCTCTTAAAGGGTTAGTTCACCCAAAAATGGAAATTCTGTCATTAATTGCTCACCCTCACATCGTTCCAAACCCGTAAGACTTTCGTTCATCTTCGGGACACAAAATGAAGATCTTCATGATGAAATCAGAGAGCTTTCTGTCGCTCCATTAGCCGGCTATGTAGCTACCATTTTCAAGCCCCATAAAGGTAATAAAGACATCATTAAAGTAATAGTTTTTTTTTTGGTGAACTATCCCTTTAAGTGCACAGTGTCTTGAGTCAAACAACAGAATTCTGGTGGCACTGACAAGGCGAGAGTCCTTGACAATCCCAGGAATCCTTGGGAGAGAGGAAGGAGACGAGAAGGAGGGAGGGAGCAGACAGCAGCAGGGTGACACATTCTAATGATGTGCCGAGTTGATGAGACCTCCAGAAACAGCCCCTCACACATCGACCTCACTGTGTGTATGTGACAATGACAGAATATGTTTGCAACCTAGAAATTTACAATGTGTTTGTTAGCATGTTAGCTGCAGATGAAAGTGTGATATGATTGATGGATTTGACTTTCAAAATGTAAATTGGACTGAACATGTGTCGTCTACATGTTTGCAGGCACTGTGTACGTTCCAAAGAAGTCTGTATTATTACAACAAAAGGACTATTTTTCTATTTTAATATATTTTCAAATGTAATTTATTCTTGTGATGGCAAAGCTGAATTTTTAGCATCATTACTCCAGTCTTCACTGTCGCATGATCCTTCAGAAATCATTCTAATATGCCGATTTGCTGCTCAAGAAACAACAACAAAACAAACAAACAAACAGCTGTGCTGCTTAATACTTTTAAGATTAACATTTGTACAGCTTTCTTTCAAAATAGCAGTATTTATTTGAAGTAGAAATCTTTTGTAACATAAATGTCCTTTTGACACTTTTGATCAATTTAATGCATCCTTGCTGAATATAAGTATTACATTTCTTTAAAAAAAACACCACAAAAAACACCTTACTGACCCCAAAGGATCTATGGGCAGATAAATGTATGGGTTTTTTCAGATCTTTCGGTGTAATGGACAAAATAAGCTTGCGCAGTTTACATATAATCGACCGGAAAAGCCCGAAAAACATACTGAGAGCATCAGCTTAGTTTCTGCTCTGACAGACCATGCCAAACCCTGAGTGTGTGTTAGAAATCAGGAATGGTGAGAGAAGATTGTGCTTGGTTTTTCATCTTCAAACTAAACTTGGGTCTTCAGTCGACAAAGTTTAAATATCGTCTGGCTAGCGAGCTTCCCATAATGTTCAAGCATTAGTCTTTTGTTGTTGTTCGAATGCATTTGACCACATGAGCGTCTACACTATACAAAAGCAATCCAGTTGAATGCATTTTCAGCTACATCTGAAAGTGGTCGAAAGGGGACAAGCTCAAAACGTTTTAGACCCCGTTTACACCTATATTTAGCGTCGTCCACTTGTGATCTCATCGACTAAAACGCATCTTAATACCAGGAGTAAACAGGGCCTAAAACGCTATAGAGACTCACTAAGTTTTGTAACAATGCTTGCACGTTTTGTGTGTGTTGGCTGGTTCTGTCTATACGTATTACTACCATCATACTTGTGTGTGTGTGTGTGTGTGTGTGTGTGTGCAGTGAACAGATGTAATGCACACCACTCAGGCAGTGAGAGATGTGCTGCAGGAGTCACAGAGGGCAGTCTAGGGGGTGACAAGCTAACACATTCAGCCATGCACATGTAAGGAGATCTGTCTCTCTACTCCATATCCCTATGGGCACTCTATGTGTGTGTGTGTATGTGTGGAGTGAGAGAAAAGCCAAGCATTTGACAGCCCCACAACCTTGCAAACTATGAACAGATAACAAGGCAGTGGATGGTGTGAGTGGACACCAGGCTCTATCAATGCTAAGCGCTATACAAGGTAATAGCAGGTTAAAAAATGAACGGCTGGTTTACAAACAAAACAAAACATGGTGAAAAGATAGTCAAACAACAATCATTGAAAAGCTACGAGCTCAGAGAATGAAGTGTGAAGGCGGATGAGGTAGCCTCTAGCTGTTTTTTACAGTTTTGTTTAGGGCAAAAGCCAAGAGCTAGTGTTGCTTTAGCCTGTCTTTATAAACTTTTTTTTCTTAGCTGATAGATTAGCGAGTCTCTCCAGAATGCATTGTTAGCACAAAACTCTGAAGTGGTCAGTCTGTAGTTCATGTGCACACACTTGCAGATCCCTTTAAACTATAGTGGTCAAGTTAATTTAGTATGATTAATTAAAAAAACACAATGTGCTCTGATTGGTCGGCTGGACCAGTGTGTTGTGATTGGTCAACCACTTCCCGTAATTTTAGGTCAGTAGGTGGAGAGTAGGTGGTCTTTTGTGGCTGTTCGAATGCATTTGACCACATGATTGTCTACATTACGAAAGTAATCCAGTTGAATGCATTTTCGACTACCTCTGCAAATGGGCAAAAGTGGACAATCTCCAAGTTTATACCTGTACTTAGCATCGTCCGCTTGTGATACCAAAACGCATTTTAATACTAGGTGTAAACAGGGCCATAAACTAAAGACAAATGTGGTTCGGAAATAAACTAAACTAAATTAAATAATGCACAACTACACCATTGTTACCTCCGCTTTTGGAAAAAGAGAGAGAGGAAGCACTTTGACAGGTTGGCTTGCTGCATCTGGCTTCCAATTCCCCCAGCCTCTTCCAGCAGAACTTCTCTCTTCCAACAGCAACTCATGCTAAAAAATTCATCATCTCGGACTTTTGTTTCAAATGAAAAACAAATAAGGGACTGTGGCTTCTCAAAGCAACAGTTTTTTCAAGTTGAGATTTATGGTGTGGTTTAAAAAGCTCTGAGGTGAGAACTTAAGAGATTGAATTCTGAAAACTACACTTTGCTACGCTGACTTATGAAGTGTTTACACAAACATGGCACCCTTGAAAAGTTGAATGAATCTAAGAAAGAAGCCTCTGGCAAAAAAAGAAAAGCCATCTTCTTTATAGGCAGGAAATACCTTCAATGGAGCAAACAAAAGGAGTATATTCACATTACAGTCAAGCTACTTGAACTTGACACTTCGGCTAATTGTTACCGTAGCCTTGGGAGTAAAGTTATACAGCGCGAGATTCAGTGCAGCGTAAAGTGCCTTTGCAATCTGAGAGCTAACGACAGGACAATGGCTTATAGACACTCTCTCTCTCTCTAACATGCACTAGTGTACCAAACATCGACCTTGTTAGACAGGCAGGGGTAATAGTTTCCATAGGCTGATAGCAAACGTCTGCTGCGAGCGAGGAGTGATTTAACACACACTTTTAGGGACGTACTACTTTAATTTCTCCGTTTAACAGGAGCGATTTAACGGATGCTGCTTATGCCAATTAGAGTGCATCCGGAAGCTCGGCATGTGGGAACTGTTGATGCAAGCACTCTCAATGGGCAATGTAGCTCTCTATAACTCGGTTGCTTTATGCTTTTCGCTCTAGTTGTCATCGGAATGAGAGGAAAAACCCTTAAAAACATGAGGCATCACAATGACTTTACTTGCAAGTCCAGACAAGAGGATTTGCTCTTCCTCTACTGAAGTAACGAATGAAGGTTCATTACATCCCTAAAATTGACAAATGAGGAGATTCAACAGACAATCAGAAAGGGACAGATGGCACAAAGGAAACCTTACTTGCACAGTCATTGGAGAAGCCAAGCCCCGGAGAGGAACAGATTCATTTCTCCTTTAGGGTTATCCATGTGCTCAAGTACCGGAATCGCACCACTTAAAAGGAAAAGAGATTGAGTTTTTTATTAGTATGGCACACTGGGGGATCCTGTGTGTGGGGTGAACACATTGTCCTTGTTCTGTCAGCAGTAAATGTATGCAGGTCAGGACAGTTTGAGGCAATGTGTCACACAGATTTCACCAACCTAACGTAATGACATCTGACAGCAGAGGAAACGAATCTCACCTTCAATGGCGAAGTATAAAATTTACAGTGATACTGTCTCCTATTCAAATTGAATGTACAACTATGAGAAGGCCATTAGTAAGTTATATTCCCGCACAGCAGGGCTGGAAATGTATTTATTCACATACATTTCACAATTCTGGAGACGTATGATGTTGGGTTCAGTCAACGGGTCATCGCACTTATTGGAACATCACACTAAAATACTCTTTCAGAGATTCTTGCACTAACATTCAGTGGTGCCACAAAACTGCTTCAGAATCTACAGCGTAAAACAGGTGGTGTGATCAGCGTAGTCAGATTCCCGAATGAATGACTTTTATGAATGTTTTTTAGTCAATTTAAAACACATTTAGTGTTCTGTTCAGTTCACCTACCAAACGAGTGACTCATTTGATTTGGTTCTTTTTGGTGAATCAAAAACATACAGCACGAGCAGTTCAGTTCGTTTCTGTATTGAATGTCTCTGAGTCGGTTCTTTTTAATTAATCAAAAACATACAGCACAAGCAGTTCAGTCCGATTCCCGAAAGGGTGACACGTATGAGTTGGTTCTTTTAATGAACTAAGAACATACAGCGTGAGCATCTAGGTCCGAACTAATGACTCGAAGTCAGTTATTTTTAGTGAATGAAACATATTGTTCAAACCTTAATGACAACCATTAAAAATCCGAAAATACCCTATTCGCTCAACTGGCTAGGGAAAATAAATCACACCATTTTCATATTTAATAATTTTTGCTCTCACCAATTGGTGTTACAAGTGTCAAAATTACACCTTTAATGAGAAAGTGACAACTGGAAATAGGGGTGGGCGATATCTCGATATTTTAAATATATCGAGATATTTTTGAAACACGATATGGATTTTGACATATCGTATATATCGTACTCGGTTACTAACGTAACCTCGGTTCTCTCTAGAGAGGGAACGAGTACTGCGTAATATCTTACGCTATGGGGAAAACCTCTTTTCCACGAGATATTGAAGCCAAAAATTATCCTTAATTTTGAATTAATGCAAAACGCTGTGCAGCAGCATGCAGACATAGGCAAGACGGCTTGCGTGCCTATTGGCTGCCCTGCGGCAACAGCAGCAGCCTATCGAGAGTGGCCCTGCGTGACACATACCCAATGGGGGCACTTCGCGCCCATTTCGTCATGTCCCGCCAGAAAGGGCGTGGTCCCGCCCTTATAAATACGTCTCGATTAGGCTGGTATACTGGTTTTCATCGCCGAAGCGAACCAGAGCTGTGTATGCACGGCAAGATACGCAGTACTCGTTCCCTCTCTAGAGAGAACCGAGGTTACGTTAGTAACCGAGTACGTTCTCTTACGAGAGTATCTCTCGTACTGCGTAATATCTTACGCTATGGGGAACACAATGCAAAACGCCGTGCGTACTGGGATCCGACACCAAAGTCCCAAGGGCAGTAGCGCGGGGCTCATATAGTGCATAATCACCATAGACTCACAGAGAGTCGGAGAAGAGAGGCTGCAAGCATCATTCCCCATAAAATAGCATCCTACAGGAGCTAGTTATGTTAACAGTGTTTCACGCAGACAGGGTGAACGTGTTCAGCCTGAACTGGGTAATAGTACGGGTTATTCAACACCCAAGGGGCAGTTTCTATCGCTCAGTGAGCGATGCACAGGCAAACTCAGCATCTGGGCCGCACTGCGGGGCAGATAGCACTGAATTCTAAACCGACAGAAGCTTGGCTTGTAAGGCGGGAACCTCTAGGTTATAAAACCTTATAAATGTAGACGGCGAGGCCCAGCCCGCGGCCGTACAGATATCTTGCAAGGTAACCCCACTATACCACGCCCACGACGAGGCCACGCCTCTTGTGGAGTGCGCTCTGACACCCAAAGGACACTGCAGGCCCTTAGAAGTGTAAGCCAGTGCTATGGCGTCGACTACCCATCTGGATAGGCTCTGTTTTGATGCGGCCAGGCCCTTGGAGCGTCCGCCAAACAAAACAAAGAGCTGCTCGGTCTGTCTGAAGACAGACGAGCGGGACACATAAGCTCTCAGTGCCCTGACAGG
The DNA here is from genome assembly GCA_026230005.1 of Gila orcuttii. Lineage (NCBI taxonomy): Eukaryota > Metazoa > Chordata > Actinopteri > Cypriniformes > Leuciscidae > Gila > Gila orcuttii. The sequence continues at coordinate 40,118,526 of JAPDVR010000011.1, forward strand.
GCAAAGGAGACTAGCATCTTTCTCCTCATCATGAACCGAGAGAGCGCACAGGGAAATGACCTGGGCCCTGAACGGTGTGTTGAGGGATTTGGGTACGTACCCGTGCCTTGGTTTGAGTATGACCTTAGAGTCATTAGGCCCAAACTCCATACATGACGCGCTTACCGAAAGCGCTTATAAGTCCCCTATGCGCTTCACTGAAGCGAGAGCCAAAAGGAACACCGTTTTGAAAGACAGATGCTTCATGTCTGACAAATGGAGTGGCTCGAACGGGGCACCTTTCATGGCTTCCAAAACCGTAGAAAGGTCCCACACCGGGACTGAAGGAGGTCTGGGAGGGTTCAGCCTCCGAGCTCCCTTGAGGAATCGCACGACTAGGTCGTTCTTCCCCAGTGACTGGCCAGACACAGGTTTTATAAACGCTGCTATGGCCGCCACGTACACTTTGAGCGTGGATGGGGACCTGCCCTTATCCAGCAGCTCTTGAAGGAAGGAGAGTACTTCCGTGACCCCGCAGTCTACAGGTGAAAAGCGCTGAGCTTGACACCAAGCAGAGAACACAGACCATTTCGAGGAATAGAGCCGTCTAGTAGACAGGGCCCTTGCCTGCGTGATCGTGTTTAGCACTCCCTCCGGGAGGCTAGCGGGTACCCGTTGATGGCCCATGCATGTAGGGACCATAGTTCCGGGCGAGGATGCCAAATCGAGCCCTCGGCCTAAGAGAGGAGGTCTTTCCTCAACGGTACTGGCCACGGGGCAGTGCTGGTCAGCCGCATCAGGACTGGGAACCAAGTCTGGTTTGTCCAGAGCGGAGCCACAAGCAGCACTGGGCATCCATTTTCCCTGATTCGTTCCAGCACTTGAGGCAGGAGCGAGACGGGGGGAAAAGCATAGAGGGGACAGCGGGGCCAGACGTGGGCCAGCGCGTCCTTGCTCTTGGAGAAATATTTCGGACAGTGAGCGTTCTCGTGGGACGCGAACAGGTCCACTTGCGCTCTGCCGAATGTCTCCCACAGCAGTTGGATCGTCTGCGGGTGCAGCGACCATTCCCCTGCTGGGACATTGTTTCTGGACAGTCTGTCTGGTCCCAGATTCAGGTGACCAGGCACGTGCGCCGCTCTCAGTGAAAGCAGGTTGTGCTGAGCCCAGACCAGGAGGCGTTCCGTTAGCCTGTAAAGGTTTCGGGACTTGGTGCCGCCCTGGCGATTTATGTATGCCACCACTGACATGTTGTCCGACCGGACCAAGACGTGGTGGCCCATTATCTGGGGACAGAAGCGCCGTAGCGCGTTGTCGACTGCCATCATTTCCAGACAGTTTATGTGTAGGAGCTTTTCCTGTTCTGACCACTGGCCAAAGAACGGTCTGCCCTCGAGCAGCGCTCCCCATCCCGAGGTGGAGGCGTCCGTGGACACCACCTTCACACTCGAGGGAGTCCCCAGACTCACACCTGACTGATACCAGTCGGTTATCTTCCAAGGTTCCAGAGCTGAAACGCATTTCAGATCGACCCGGAGGCGAAACCGACCAGCGGTCCATGCCCTGGGAGGAACTCGCGCTTTCAGCCACAGCTGCAGTGGGCGCATGCGAAGCAGACCCAGCTGGAGCACTGAAGCTGCTGAGGCCATGAGGCCCAGCATTTTCTGAAACCTTTTGAGCTGGACAACCGAGCCGCGGCGGAAGGATTTCGCGGCGCTCTGAATGTCCCGTTCGCGCTCTGGCGTCAGACGCGCTGTCATGGATAGCGAGTCCAGCACTGTTCCCAGAAAAGAAATTTTCTGGCTGGGAAACAGCGAGCTCTTCGCCCAATTGACTGTGAGACCCAGATTCTCGAGATGCTCGAGTAATGTGGCCCTGTGTTCTATGAGCTCTGATCGTGATCGAGCTAGAATCAGCCAATCGTCCAAGTAGTTCAAAATTCGCATGCCCTGGAGTCTCAGGGGTGCGAGAGCCGCGTCCATGCACTTCGTAAATGTACGGGGTGCCAGGGACAGGCCGAACGGCAGGACTTTGTATTGGTATGCCTGGCCCTCGAAGGCGAATCTCAAGAATTGCCTGTGACGTGACGCTATTTGTATTTGAAAATAGGCGTCTTTCAGATCTATTGACATAAACCAGTCTTCCCGGCGAACTTGCGCGAGGATTTTCCTGGTTGTAATCATTCTGAACTGGCGCTTCGCGAGCGCTCTGTTCAGCTGTCGCAGATCTAGAATGGGTCTGAGACCCCGTCTTTTTTGGGTACCAGAAAATACCTGCTGTATAAACCCCCTTCGCTCTGAGCCTGAGATAAAGGTTCTATCGCCCCTTTGCTCAGTAGTTTCGCTATCTCGGCTCGAAGTAGATGAGATACTTCGTTTTTTACCGTCGTTTCGACTCGCGCCGCACAACGGCGGGGGCGTCGAGCGAACTGCAGCGAATAGCCTCTTTTTATAGTGTTCAGCACCCATTCTGATACCCCGGGAAGCTTTGCCCACGCATGTGCGTGAATAGCTAGAGGTAGAATGAAATCTGGGCTCTGGCCGCGGCATAGCGGCGGCCGGAGAGCTCCGGTGTGCTGAGAAACAAACACTGTGTTTGCAATGCGCGAGGCGGGGGGTGCGCTGATCACAGCGGGCAGCCCGACCGCGCTCGGCTTCTCTCTGACAGATTGTGGAGAGAAGGCGAGCGGGACGAACCCCGTGGGCTTCGGCATGTCTGTGAGGGAATGTGGGCACGGGATAGCGGGCACACTCACTGCACTGAGAACACTGTCGGCTCGCGCCGACTGAAAATGTGTTGGTTTCGTTTTTACAGAAACCGTGGGACATGCTTCGTGTAGTGTTTGTGGGCACTGTGTCGTGGGCACGTACACTATATTCATTGCACAATCGACATGAGTCGATTTTATTCGTGCTAGCCCTGTATTGTGGTGGGCTGTGTCTGCGTGTGGGAATGGGCACTGAGACGTGGGCATTCTTACAACACTCATAACACCATCGGCCGTGGCCGGAACACCAGAAAATACACTCTTTATTGGATTTATCTGGGTAGCCGTAAAAACGGCTTTTGTGTGCAGGCAAGCGGGCAAATGGACCGGCTTGTTGACTGCTAAGTGCACTGGAACAGTCACATTGCATGGGACTGGACGAGCGAAACGTTTCGGTGAAAATCCGGCCGCAGCGGGATTTGAACACCGTCGCTTTCCTAGCACGGCTAGGAAGGCTTTGAGACCTCGGGCTTGATCTCGATCCTCGGCCGGGGCCCGCGCTGAGGGGGGCGGCGTCCAGCAGAGCGAGAGCGCGGTCTCTGTTCTCGGGCCTGGCGGCGTTGAGAAGCAGCGGCGGCGGGTGGTGTATGCTGCGGCTGGGAGCTTCGAGCAGGCGGCTGTTTAGAGCGACCTGCTGCGGAACTCGAGCGCTTCGGGAGGAAGTGCTTCATCGCCTGCGATGTCTTTTGAACCTCTTGAAATCTGTCCGCGAAATCCTTGACGGCAGATCCGAAGAGGCCAGCTGACGAAATGGGCGCGTCCAGGAATACAGAGCGCTCCGCCTCAGTCATTTCAGACAGCGTTAACCACAGGTGTCTCTCAGCCACGGTGAGAGAGGCCATGTTCCGCCCAATGGCCTGTGCAGCGGACTTTGTAGCGCGTAGAGCCAGGTCCGTAGCGCTCCTTAAATCTGCGACGCTGATCGATTCCGCGCCTTCCTCGTCCATTTTTCGGAGAAGGTCGGCCTGGAAGATCTGCAGAATGGCCATAGTGTGTAAGGCTGACGCGGCTTGCCCGGCGGCGGTGTATGCGCGACCGTACATGGCTGACGTCACTCGGCAGGCTTTAGATGGTAGCGTTGTCTGCGCTCGCCGTCCAGCAGAGGGCGGGCAGAGATGAGAAGCTACCGCTGCTTCCACTGGGGGAAGAGAAAGGTACCCTTTGTCTTTCGCACCGTCCACAGTGGAGAATGCAGCTGAGACAGAAGTACGCACCCTGGCCGAGAGGGGGGCGCCCCAGGACCTCGCGACTTCTTCGTGAAGCTCAGGAAGAAAAGGCGCGGGCCTGGATTGTGACGGCGCGTGGTCCTTCTTGAGGAAGCATCCGTCCAGTCGGTTGCGCGCGGGCTGCGCGGGCGCCTCCCAGTCGAGGCCGAGGTTGTCGACGGCTTGAGAGAGCAGACGCATCAGCTCTGATTCAATGCCGGCTCGTTTTCCTGAAGGCTCGCGGATAGCAGAGGGGAGGTCCACAGAGCTCGCCCAATCCTCACTATCTGATGCCAGGAGAGAACAGGCCTCGGCTGTTTCGTCGACCTCTATGGCGGAAGCGGCGGCGAGCGGCGGCCGCTGTCCGTCGGGGAGGGACTCGAGCGACGCCGGCGAAGCTGGCGGGCGAATCCGGCGAGCTTTCGCGGGCAGGAGAAGGCTCGGGGCCGCGCTGGGCACGGCGCTTCTTGCGGCGCGGCGCTACAGCGGGCTGAAGTGCAGGCTCTGAGAAGGATGCCAGGCGAGTCCTCAGAGTCACCATAGGCAGTAGCTCACAGTGATGGCATCCGCCGTCGACGAGAGCGAGAGCCGCATGATCCTCACCCAGGCAGGAAACGCAGATGACATGGCGATCCTCCTCACTGAGTGTGGCTCGACACGAGCCGCAGGACCTATGCATCTTGAAAAAGACGCAGCTCTTTTAGGAGAGAGAGAGAGACAGTGAAAAAATGTGTGTCGCAGCGGCGAACACACACACACACTTGCAATAAAGGATATGACGCCGGAAAGCGTAGCAGGTACGGCGGCTAAAGGCGGCGATGCCAGCGACTTCAGACTCAAAGGCTCGTCCCGCTGTGTGCTTATCTCAACGGCGCGGCTTCTCACTCCGGATCCAGCGATGCGTGATGCTTCGCTGAAGAGATGAAAATCAGTATACCAGCCTAATCGAGCCGTATTTATAAGGGCGGGACCACGCCCTTTCTGGCGGGACATGACGAAATGGGCGCGAAGTGCCCCCATTGGGTATGTGTCACGCAGGGCCACTCTCGATAGGCTGCTGCTGTTGCCGCAGGGCAGCCAATAGGCACGCAAGCCGTCTTGCCTATGTCTGCATGCTGCTGCACAGCGTTTTGCATTAATTCAAAATTAAGGATAATTTTTGGCTTCAATATCTCGTGGAAAAGAGGTTTTCCCCATAGCGTAAGATATTACGCAGTACGAGAGATACTCTCGTAAGAGAACGATATATTGTTCATATTTAATTCTGATTTCGCCACTTTGCTTGTTTGCCTTCTCTGTGCTGTGTGTGCTCGCCCCCGCCTTCTTGCTTTTGTTCCCCCTCCCTTCACGTGTTGTCTCATTCAAAATGTAGGCGCGTTGCGTGCATGGTTGCGTGTGGTAAGGGCGCTCATAATGTAAGAGACGCCGGCGCGACCACAACATTGCCCAACATCAAATGGCAAACGTAAAACTAGCGGAATGAAACTGCTCGTTATTGTGTAGACCAGTGCAGCGCGAGTCGATCGTGATCACGCGACACTAGCTGCGTTTACATGGACACTTATAATCGGATTGACGGCTCAATCGGACTAAAAAACCTTCATGTAAACACCTTAATCGATCCGATTGAGCTCGATCCGATTGAAATTTAGATCCGATTGAAAGGGGTGGTTTACTCCTTTTGTAATCCGATCGAGAGAACATGTAAACACTTGATCGGATTGAAAACCGAAACTAAAAGGACTGCGCATGTGCAAAGACGTTGAAATAGCGTAATGACGTATGACGCACGGAACGAGCTGTTCTTCCTGTTGAATAAAGTGAATATAAAATGAGTGTTCCGTTATTAAAAAATTCTCATTTCACTCAGCGTCTGTGAAGTGAAGCAGGACAACGTCCCACCAGTCCTTGTTTAAGATTATCATCCATAGACGACTAGTTTTGGGCGCAGGGTTTTACTGCGTGATCAATATAAGCAGCACGGCAAAGCGGTTCATGCTCATCGTCTCCAAATCATGACCAGAGATGGATAAATATTAAGTCTGCTGTTTAAAAAAAACAAAGAACCAATAGAGGAGAATAGTTATGCAATAGAGGAGAATAGTTATGCGCGAACAGCAGTGTGTTCGTGCAGTGTGCGCATGTCAAAAAATCAATTCCGATTTGAATCTTGTGACATATAAACGCGCACATCAACCCGATTACTTTATTTATCGTTCATGTAAACACCGTGTTCGGATTCATCAATCGGATTGATTTCATTCCGATTGAACCATGTAAACGCAGCTACTGTTACTACACAGCGCTAATAAGAGATCCAGTAAAGAAAGCATTTGAATTCCCCACAGAAGTAATAACATCGCTGCGAGATCTAGTGAGAAACATTCACATTTCTCCGTTATTAACGGATCAAACAGCGCTGACGTTGAGATTGACATGAGATTGTGCCATGAATTAACTATCCAGTGTCCACAAATCAGCAACATTCACTATTTATTTACTGTAGTAACACTAACTGCAACCATGGAAGTTTGGCAGGAATAGTAGGCTATAATGCCTTCAAGTAACATTACTTCGGTTTTATTTCGACATTATGAATACAATTGCTGCCCTCAAATGTTAATCTGAACTAAAATAAACCTTTGTTTATAACTACTACAATATTACATTTCATTTTTTCCAAGGAGCTGTTTTGTTTTATATGCTAAGAAGAGTCAACTATAGCTCCAGAATTGCTCAAAGTAAAAAAATATATTTATGAAAAAAATTAAATCAAGGAATTTTTTTTTTCTGGCATTTCTTTCTTTTTGATGTATCGAAAAGGTACCGAACCGAACCGTGACAAGTGTATAGTATCGAACAGAACCGTGAATTTTGTGAACCGTTACACCCCTAATGGAGATACTTCGGTTTTAGGCGTCGGACGAACAGCAGACAGATGTCTACTGCTGTGAATGCCGAAAGTTGGTGCCAACCAAAGCTTCTAGCAAAAGAGTTACACAAACTTGTTTTTTGGCTATTTGTTGATGGCTACAACAGAGTTAATGCAAAGATGAGCTTGAGTTGAGTTGTTTTATTTTTTAATGAAAAGAAGGCAATATGTACTATTATTTCTTCTTTTATTTTACAGTTAAATTATTATTTTTGTTTACAGGAATTTTTTTTTTTAAATGTCGCAGAAGCACTTTGTTCCTACATGAACTGCCTACCTCTTTGCACTTCAATAAAAAAGACTTTGTGGTATTTGACATATTTGTTTTTGCAGTAGTTTTTGGGGGGTTATTTTTCCTGTAAAGATATCGAGATATATATCGTATATCGAGATATAGCAAAATATATCGAGATATATGTTTTGCTCCATATCGCCCAGCCCTAACTGGAAATATTAGTACCTTGTTTGTGCATTTACGAGCTGTTAAAATTCGATTTGAGCAGCAGAATACCAGCAAAACTAATTTGGTCACTCACTGTTATGAGCTTCCAAATGACAACATGTGCAAACAACAGTTAAAAGATGAGACATATATGGACTTTAATGAGGAGCTCATCGCAGTGTCAGAGCTGCTCATAATTACTGCACAATGTAGAGAATGGAGGGGAAAAAAGCCTCTTGAAACACGACGGCATTCATCCAATTTTGTCAGCTGAATACATTTAAAAGGCACAAATGTCCCCTTAGCTGCAGGTGAAACCTATTAAAAAACTTGGCTGGAAAACGCTCAAGCTAGCATACGTTGTGAAGCACCAGCCTGGCTCCCATGGGTGGGCATCATAATGGGAAATATAGGCACCTCTTTACCACGAAAAACGACGATTCAACAGTGTCACTTAATCAATGGTGGACCCCACAGGGGAGAGCCGGCTACAGCCTGTGGGCTCCCACAAGCTACTGAGCAATGAAGTGAGAATAAAAGATGGAGGCATAAAGGAGGAGGGTTTGATAGAGGTCGGACAAATGATTAGGCTCCCAAGGTGCTGCTGGAGAGCTCGCTCGGCCCCTCTCGGAGGGAGCTACTTTAACAACATCATCCATCCTCAACACAGTGCGACAGAAAAAGAGAAGGCAAAAAAAGGAGAACGGCGAAGAGACTGAGCGATGGCGAGACGGACAGAAATAAAGAGCTCTAGTTACAGACAGAGACAGCATCTGTCTCCAAGGTATCAGACAGACTCAGTCAGACAGTGAACAGGGTAGACAGCCAACAGGAACACACGGCCTAAAACAGCATTTCGTCCAAGCTGCTCCTCACTTTAACAGCTACCAAACTGTCAATAACAAACTAAACGTGAAACGCCATTTGTAGCCTATTTTACTCCCATACTGAGACCTACTGTATTTCTCAGCAGAATCTTGATAGACGGGAAAAAAATTAGGGTGGGACTTGATTTTATCCATCAAATTATATCATGAAAAGTAAGTTACATACCAGAATAAAGCAAGAACTGAATGCGATCGTGTGGATTTGCTACCTTCCTGTAAAACAAATGGCCTCATAAGAGCAGAAAAAAAGGGTCAAGGAGGTCACATTCAACTTTAAGAGCATCTTGACATATCCCAGTGTTAAATCTAGCATTATTTGCTGCTTGGAATTAACTACTGTATGGGGACGATTCTAGAAAGGCTCTTTACTTAATGGCTTTGCATGTTTAATCTGAACTTGTTACCTCCTTCAAAGCTGTTGCAACCCAATTTCACAGCAAAATGTAACTGTTTCATGAGAAGGAGATTTCGTTTCAAATTGAATAAAAAAAAAAAAAAGGTAAGCATGAAAGTCCACCCCTAAACATCACCGCTGTTTAGGCGGTTTTTAATAAGCAAATAGTATGAAAACGTGCAAATAAAATTATGAATTCATACGAATTAGCTACCAACATGCCAACACATAAAAGAGACACGAATTGCCAAGAGATTGTGTTGGTTGTTGCTTGCTTTATTTCAAAGCTCTTTAGTAGATAAAACGTCTGCTAAAGTGTGGTGTTGCAGTCGGTTAAACTGTCTGCTTTCTGAAGTGACAGAGGCAGAATCTTACCACATTATCTCCTCACTTTCCACTTGCACATTACACAATCCCCCATCTATCTGCTTGACAAGTGCTTCCCTGTTTATCTCACCTCACAATGATTGATCTGTTTTCTCCTGACTTCTCTGTTCAGGACCGATCAATCAATTCAATCAACTGCACTCAAAACCAATGCAAGTGGAGCAGATCTGATCAAAATTGGATTTGTATTAACAGATAGTAAATCTAAAGAGAAATAAAGAACTTTATACATTACAAAATAAGCTTTAAGAACTTCCCATAGCAATTGAGAAAACCTTTGGAAGCACAAAACAATAAATTAGCACAGCAAAAAACAAAATGGTACCCAAAAATACATGTCTTTAGTTTTCTTGATAGCTGGATGGCAACAGAAACTTTTTTTCTCAAGAGAGGGCTGTAACTAAGATTTCCTGTCGATATACCCCCACCCCCACTTTATGCTATCGTCAAAAAAAACACCACCTACTCCTTGACTTCCAAGGAAATGACAACGTGCAACATGCTAATCTCAGATTCATCAGAAGGGAGGACTAACGCGCTGGATCGCGCTTCACCGCAAACAGGATGCATGTAAATAATAACAGCATCACAGACTGCAGAAACTCACTGCAAAAGATCAGTTTGTACAGACAAAAACCCTAAAAATCTCTCTGAAGTACCACAGGAATGCAGACGTTTGCCTTGAACGCGTATTTCTTTGAAGACACTGTATATATGACTGTATTGTTGAGTAAGCCTTTAAATACCATGAATATGCTTAAGGTATCTTTATATGCTTTTTATACATTTATACACACACATATACACACACTTGGCATTGTGTAAAAAGCAGCATATACAATAAAATATAATTACAACTTTTTTATTGGTATATTTTGCAACAAACTGAACTTCGGTGTGTGCAAAAAAAACTACCCAGAATTACATAAATGTACAGTAAAAAAAAAAAAAAAGTCTTATTTTCAAAAGCAGCGACACTGCTACAAATAAAACCATAATTTTTCACAATATAAATCCATGAAAAAGCAGAAGCTCTTAGATAGACTTAAGGATACATCCGTTACTCTTAGTGTGAAGGAATCGTAAAATCCAAGCAATAATGTTTCCACTACGGTCCTTCTTTTACCACTGTAAGAAGTAGATCTCCATCGTCGTCACTGTCCAATTCATCAGTGCTTATGATACGCAGTGGATTCCTCTGAAGGCACGTATCAAGTAGCTCTCTGCTGGTTGCTACTTTCGTGGCTTCTCTTTCCGTCTCAGCTGCAAACCGATGGTAATAGTCTCCCTCTCTCTTTCGCTCTCCCTCTCCCTCAGTGTTACTGCCGCTAATAGAGCGTCTTCCCCGAGGCACATCCTCCTCCATCGTCAGCCCCTCCTCCAGCCTCTCTCCCAGCTCTTCAATCATCCGTCTGGACTCAACACGGAGGGGGGAAGCTTCAGTCAGGGCTTCTTCCTTCAGAACCTCACAGATGACATGAGGTTCAAGAGGTCGGAATTCTGTTTGGTAATTTTCTGTCCTTTCTACAGCTTGCGTTTCTTCAGGCTGCTGCTCTTCACTCTCTTCTTTCTCAGAGTCACTGCCACTGCTGGAGTCCTCTTCATCTTCTTCCTCCTGCACCGCAAGTTCAGCAGCTTGTTCAAGCAACTCCAGCTCTAGTTCTAGATGGTTTTTCTGCAGTTTGGCATTCCGCAGGGATTCGGCTAGTGTGAGCACATGCTTGGATCTGGTGAAGAAAAAAGAAACAATATTTAACTCTTTATTTTAGAGTGTCTTTGTTATATATGTTACATGTAGTTACTGTAGTAATAACCCTACATTATGTATAATTACTTGCAACTAACCAAAAAACAAACCCTATTACTAACCCTACAGTAAGTACTGTACATGTAGTTCATTCATATTACTCAGTACTTAAATGTATAATTACACTCTAACAATGACACCTTAAGGATAGTTCACCCAAAAATGAAAATTCTGTCAGTATTTACTCACCCTCATGTTGTTCCAACCCTGTAAGACCTTCGTTCATCTTCGGAACACGAATTAAGATATTTTTGATGGAATCTGAGAGCTGGATCACTCCTCCATACTAGTCCATAGGCTTCTTCAGGGATTGAAACTTGACAGCCCCGAAAAGTTATTAAAGACATCGTTAAAATAGTCCAAGTGACTACAATGGCTCAATCTTAAGTTTATCAAGCGACGAGAATACTTTTTGTGCGCAAAAACAAACAAAAATGACGACTTTATTTCAACTATTCATTTCCTTCTCTGTTGGCCTCTAGTCAGTTAACTTAGTATGATTGCGTAGAGCTACGTCACACGTAGGCTCACTATTGGCCGACGCTGGTCATGTGTGTGATGCGTGTGACGTACAACAACAGAAGCTTACGCTGTTAAACTAGTGAACTGACTCGAGGCCCAGAGAGAAGGAAATGAATAGTTGAAATAAAGTAGTTATTTTGGGGTTTTTTTGCACACAAAAAGTATTCTCGTCGTTTGCTAAACTTAAGATTGAGCCACTTTAGTCACTTGGACTATTTTAACAATGTCTTTAATAACTTTTCGGGGCTGGCAAGTTTCAATCCCTGAAGAAGCCTATGGACTAGTATGGAGAAGTGATCCAGCTCTCTGATTTCATCAAAAATATCTTAATTCGTGTTCCGAAGATGAACAAAGGTCTTACTGAGTAAATACTGACAGAATTTTCATTTTTGGGTGAACTATCCCTTTAAAATAAAGTAAAACATTTTGCTCATCAAAAGAAGATATATTTGTGACTGGACTTCTGCATCTAATAAGGGATTGTTATTCCACCAAGGAGCTCACGGTCAATTTATGACATAAAATATATTGAAAGATACATGTATACTCAAATGTAAAATTATTATTTTTCCATGTACCACAAAATTAGATTAATTCATTGTAAGAGCAATATGTTTTTGCAAGAAGTCTAATTTTCACCAAGGCTGCATATTTTGAAACATTAATGCAATTTAGAATAACACAATTTATTCCTGTGATAGCAAAGCTAAATTTTCAGCAGCAGCCATTTACATGCACACCAGTACGCTGATAACTCAAATAAGAAATAACCTGTTGTCCGTATTTACATGCAAACCAATAACCCGACAACACAAGTAAACCACGTTTACAACACTTTATTAATAAATCAGGTTATTTCCCGGTAGTGACGTCAAAGTGTTATAATTTGCATATATGACTCAGAGTACTTATTTTATTATGTTGATTGCGATGTCAAATAAAGCATTAAAAACTGAAGAAGAGTATTACAACATGTCAGCGGGAAAATTACGGCTCATATATTGCAGTCCCCTCATGCAGTTACAGATTCAGCATTTTGACTGTACCACCACTTCTCCTGCACGGGATTAAGAAAAGAGTGTGATCAAGAAAGAGTGAGTGTGCAATCCATTTCCTCCTCCCTTACTGTAAAACACTCGCTCTGTCTGGATGCATTTAAATCCGGTTCCCATCACATATCACACATGTGCACTTCAATGAGCCGAAAGAAAGCTAATGCGTTTAAGTTACATGCTGGGCGAAATCGGCGTAAGGGGCAAAAATCTTGCTGTGACGATCGGTTATGCTTTAGCCATTTATGACCTTATTCCGATACAGGAAAACGGGTTAACGCGTTTACATGATCATGTGCATTGTCGGCTTATTAAGCATAATCATGTTAAAAACATGATCCTTGAGAAATCATTCTAATTAAACGCTGATTTGGCGTTCAAGAAACATTTATTATTATCAATCTTAAAAACAGTTGTGCTGCTTAATATTTTTGTGGAAACCGTGATGCACTAACTTTTGACCAATTGAATGCATCTTTGCTAAAAAAAAAAGGTAGGCTATTAATTAAAAAAAAAATCGTACTGACCCCACACTTTTGAATGGTAGTGTAACCTTTGCATTCCATTAAAGAAAAAAAAAAAACATACAGGTTTAAAATGACATTAAGGTGAGTAAATGATAACAGAATTTTTCTTTTTTGCTGAACTAATCCTTAAATAATTATTTTACAGGCAACATGTTTGTTGTGAACCAAAAAATTGGGGTTGGCTGTTGAGCGAAATGTGGCAGAGGATATTTTAGTATTCAGTTCACAATACAGATGTCTCCATGGCTACTGTTGGAAGAACTCTAGGACTTCAGCACATGCTTAGCTAGAGGAGAACTCATTTTAAAACAGACATTTCAAGCACGTTTTTATAATGACATAAACACTAACTAGAAAAGCTAAGCATGCATGTACTTGGCCCGACAATTTAACAAGGGGTGTAGAGATAAGCTGAAAATTAGGGAATACTCATGGCTTGTGAATTTTAATTAGATGATGCAACATTCAGCCCGTAGTCATTGCAACAGCAAGCAAGCAAAAAAAAAAAAAAAAAAAAAAAAAAAAAAAAAAAATATATATATATATATATATATATATATATATATATATATATATATATATATATAAAAAAAAAAAAAAAAAAAAAATATATATATATATATATATATATATATATATATATATATATATATATATATATATATACATACACATACAGGTTCTTCTAAAAAAATTAGCATATTGTGATAAAGTTAATTATTTTCCATAATGTAATGATAAAAATTAAACTTTCATATATTTTAGATTCATTGCACACCAACTGAAATATTTCAGGTCTTTTATTGTTTTAATACTGATGATTTTGGCATACAGCTCATGAAAACCCCAAATTCCTATCTCAAAAAATTAGCATATCATGAAAAGGTTCTCTAAACGAGCTATTAACCTAATCATCTGAATCAACTAATTAACTCTAAACACCTGCAAAAGATTCCTGAGGCTTTTAAAAACTCCCAGCCTGTTTCATTACTCAAAACCGCAATCATGGGTAAGACTGCCGACCTGACTGCTGTCCAGAAGGCCATCATTGACACCCTCAAGCAAGAGGGTAAGACACAGAAAGAAATTGCGGCGTGGCATGGAGGCAATCAGCCTGTGGCACTGCTGAGGTGTTATGGAGGCCCAGGATGCTTCGATAGCGGCCTTAAGCTCATCCAGAGTGTTGGGTCTTGCGTCTCTCAACTTTCTCTTCACAATATCCCACAGATTCTCCATGGGGTTCAGGTCAGGAGAGTTGGCAGGCCAATTGAGCACACTAATACCATGGTCAGTAAACCATTTACCAGTGGTTTTGGCACTGTGAGCAGGTGCCAGGTCGTGCTGGAAAATGAAATCTTCATCTCCATAAAGCTTTTCAGCAGATGGAAGCATGAAGTGCTCCAAAATCTCCTGATAGCTAGCTGCATTGACCCTGCCCTTGATAAAACACAGTAGACCAACACCAGCAGCTGACATGGCACCCCAGACCATCACTGACTGTGGGTACTCCAGTGCTGCTTCTCTGTAGCCCAGGTCAGGCGCTTCTGCCGCTGTTTCTGGTTCAAAAGTGGCTTGACCTGGGGAATGCGGCACCTGTAGCCCATTTCCTGCACACGCCTGTGCACGGTGGCTCTGGATGTTTCTACTCCAGACTCAGTCCACTGCTTCCGCAGGTCCCCCAAGGTCTGGAATCGGTCCTTCTCCACAATCTTCCTCAGGGTCCGGTCACCTCTTCTCGTTGTGCAGCGTTTTTTGCCACACTTCCCACAGACTTCCCACTGAGGTGCCTTGATACAGCACTCTGGGAACAGCCTATTTGTTCAGAAATTTCTTTCTGTGTCTTACCCTCTTGCTTGAGGGTGTCAATGATGGCCTTCTGGACAGCAGTCAGGTCGGCAGTCTTACCCATGATTGCGGTTTTGAGTAATGAAACAGGCTGGGAGTTTTTAAAAGCCTCAGGAATCTTTTGCAGGTGTTTAGAGTTAATTAGTTGATTCAGATGATTAGGTTAATAGCTCGTTTAGAAAACCTTTTCATGATATGCAAATTTTTTGAGATAGGAATTTTGGGTTTTCATGAGCTGTATGCCAAAATCATCAGTATTAAAACAATAAAAGACCTGAAATATTTCGGTTGGTGTCAAATGAATCTAAAATATATGAAAGTTTAATTTTTATCATTACATTATGGAAAATAATGAACTTTATCACAATATGCTGATTTTTTTAGAAGGACCTGTATATATATATATATATATATATATATATATATATATATATATATATATATATATATATATATATATATACACACACACACACACATGTTTTGGGGTGTTCAAATGTATAATATATGACCATTTAATATTTTGTCATTTTGTGAATATGTAATGCACGCAATATTAAACGTCTGAACACCAAAATAAATACATCAATCAGAGTTTTAGCATTTTAGAGGCAGCATTCCACCACAAAGTTCCCCTGGGGTGAAGCAATATGCAAATCAACCTGACAAAGCTTCCCTGAGAAAAAAAAAAAAAAAGTATTGCTACAATACACTCAATGCAAAGATCCCAGTACTACAAGGGGCCTTGAGACATACATTATTCATGTAGCAAATGCGATCGGGTGCTGCCAAAACTCAAGTGGCTACTATTCAGATGTGCAAGCCGCTCAAATCCTTCATCACCATGGTGATTAGCGAGCGGGAGGGGTGCTAGGGTTTGAGGTCGTGGTCATTCACAAAAAGGATAAAGCGTTCTAGTCTGAGCCGCCCTGTCTCTATTGACGTGGGTCGCTGAACTCTGTGCTTCAATTAACACTCCGCTGAGAACCAAGATGCCTTGTTATCACCGCACAGGCCTAATGATGTCCCGGGCCGCCAGCGGACAGGGATTCCTAGCAGGAGAGCAGCGCTACAGTCTCAGGAGGATACAGTGTACACACAACACTTTAGTCACAAGTATGCTTGGCGCCTTCAGAAAGTGTTTATCTGAGATAAAGAGGCAGACTGTGATATGTCAAGGAGAAAGACGGAGAGGCTAAACTGGTTTGACACTTTTCAGTGGCTTTACAAGGTGAATGACATAACATACAAACACTTTTTTGAGAAAACCACACATGAAATGTCCCTACAATACCATAGATCACTGAAATATATGTCTTGAGAAAGTAAACAGAAAAAAAGATGTTAGTTCTGTGAACGGGAGTAGCCGGCACTTTTTTTAGGCAATCTGAAACGGAATCTGAACAGAAACTGCTTGTGCATCAATTCAGTCAATGTTGTATCCCTACACTTCTTTTCAAACGTTTTTAAAAATCAATATGTTCTAAAATATTAATACTTTTATTTAGCAAGGATGCATTAAAACGATAAAAAAGTGATAGTAAACAATTTTATGTTACAAAAATGCATCAAAGAATGTATAACAGTTACCACAAATATATTAAGCAGCGCAACTGTTTTTAACATTGATGAAACATGTAATAAGAACAAAACATGAGCAGAAAATCAGCATATTACAATGATTTCTGAAGGATCATGTGACACTGAAGACTGGAGCAATGATGCTGAAAATTCAGCTTTTCCATCACAGAAATAAATTACATTTTGATATATATTTAAATAGAAAAGAGTTTTTTGTTTATTGAAATATTATTTCAAAGCATTCTGCACACTCATAAACAGCATATTTTCCAACACCTTATGATGAAAGAGGTCTAAAAATGGAATGGAATGACAGAACTCATGCATGTGACCCAAATTGCTATGTTAATGAAATGGCAAAAGTAATAAAAGTTGGGAGGGGGGGGGGGGGGCAGCATAAGAGTTCAATGTGATTATGCTTACTATGCTAACATAATCAGTTTACAATTTGTACTATTTTCAGCATAAAAAAAGTTTGCCATCAAAGACCTGAAATCATCTGATCAGCTTCAAAAAATGAAAAATGAATGAAAAATGTTCCAATGTCTGAAATTGGTCCCTTGCAATTGATTTTCAGTAGCTTTTTTTAATCTTTATGAGGGAATTTTTCCAAAACCATTTAACTGAAATTATTAGTAAATAAACAATTATGGCTGGTCATTATGTAAATCAAAATCAAATATCTATAAATAATAGGCCAGCCCAAACACAAATGCTTTGCTGGAATACATTTTAAATAATCCTCCAGTCACAGTTTGTATTTAATGGGAGTGGTTATTCATGTTCAGTTGTTTTCTTAAAAAAAAAAAAAACCTTATTAACAACACCTGCTTCTGAGACAGATAGAAAGATGACAGATAAAAAACAAAAAAAACAAAAACATCCTTTTTCGGGGCATTTTTGGCCCAACACCAGGTTCATTTCTGACCCTGGACAAAGAAAATTCTCTGAAAAGCACCAAACACCATGTGCTCTCAGACGAAGAAAGACGGTCTATAAAACTATTAAGCACTTCCTGGAGTAATGTGGTTGGTGGAAATCCTGTAGCAGTGGTGGCGGCGCTTCAAACATTTGCCATATTCGTTTTCTCCCTGTGGGAAGTCATTATTGAGTTAGGATTGTAGAGGCTCACTTGTTTTCTCTGTCTCCATCTCTCCCTCTCCTCCACTTCTGCGGTGAGAGAATGCACGCTTGAGGTGGAAACAAAGGCCCCTTTTGGGCGAAGGATAATGTTGTACACAATTCAGTCATTACGATGACACTGTTTTGGTTCGCCTTAATTAACCGAGAAGGGCCGGCTTTCAAGGTTGGGAGAAGGGGGAAATAAAAACAAGCTTGCTGCAACAAAGACACACTAGAGGCAGCTTGAGAAAATCGTGGAGACCTTTATGTCTAGAGAGATGGGGTGAACCTGTGGTGAATTACTCGTCTACTTCAGACAAAGCTCTCAGGCTGCGTCTACATTAAGCTCTTAAGATATACAAATCAAGGACACAAGGACGAAATGTACCTTTTCAATGAGATTCGTCTTTAAGAGCATTTAAAATGGCATAAGATCACTTTCACAGATTATCACAGATTCATGAAGTCACTGAAACGAAGTAAATGATTCATTATAAGGCTGAACTGTGAGTTGTACACATTTCAGTCAAGTCCTTACCACATTTAAGTTCATTCATTTGGCGGGTTCTTTTATCCAAAGTGACTGCATGAATGGTCCATTCTAGGTATATATTTAGCAAATTGGTGGCATGTTTCATTCAGCCTTTTGCATATTACCGGAGAGGATTCTGGAGACTGGAAGCACCGTCACAGATAAGACTGACATTACAAGTCGAAGTGTTCAAATGCCGCTAAACCACACACTGAGAGTGTATATGATCCACTAATCTGTTTGAGCTCTAAGACCGGGATCACTTTCCTCACACCAGCGGGACACTTCAGTCCTCTCTTCTCTCTCTCTCTCCCCCACATTCTGTATCTCAGAACTGCGCTCAAACAAGAACATGTTGATCACATATTATTGTAGCCCAGTTTGTGCTGAATACAGTGTAATGAGACTTTATTAATATGTTTATAAACAACTGAAAAAAGCACGAATGTGCCTGACATGTCAAAAATTCTCAAAACACCCTCAGACCCCAGAGGGTTACTGTAGTTGGCTACGGTCACTAAAAACTCAATAAATTCGCAGTATACTCGCGCTTTCAATGCAGGCATTCACTGGATCACTTACAAAGACAAGCCACAGGCACAGACTCTCCCGGTGCTCGCTATGACCCGCCTCTTCCGCTATTAATGCACTTACATGATAAGAACAAACCATCTAAAACGCTTACTAATACTAAATGTGATTTAAATAATGTTTGTGCTTTCACTTCGAGGAGTTCCGCTCCAGCATTTGATCAATGCAATCAATCACAGTTCTAATCGTCTGAATGACTATTGCCAAACTTAAAAGTTAGTTTATCCAAATATGTTAATTCTGTCTCCATTTACTCACTCTCATGTTGTTCTCGCATGCCACGCACACATTTGAACATCCGTGTTTACCCAAATATTTGTGTTGTAAACCTGTTTATCATACAAAGCCCTCATGTCTCTTCAGAAGATTTGGATATGGATTAGACTGCTCTACAGATTATTTTTATGATGCCTTTATGACCTTTTTTGGATCTTTTGAAATGAGGGTGAGTACATGATGACAGAATTTACAATTTGGGTGAATTATACCTTATAAATACAGTAAGCAGAGTCTTGGATATCATACCATTTGCATCACCGATACATATCGTTGCATTTTTATATTGCAATATCTTGACATAATGTAGCCTATAGTTACACCCCTACTTGATTGTGATAATCAAACTATTGAAAGTTTTTGCATTTTGGTTATCGAATACTTACACAAAAATAATTTGTATCATTATTGGTTATAAAAAACAACATTTAAATCAACCTTTACTAAGTAAACCCCTATTATTTAGACAATTTTAGTTACAGAATACATCAATCATAAGTGACAACGACACCTGCAGGTACTTATATACTTCTATATAGTCCAGTCCAATACTATTAATTACTTTTTTACAATCAAGATGCAGTCATTACCCATTTTTTCCAAACAACACCCAAGCTGATCAGTACGGTCATAAGTAAACCTCTCGAATCGGACGGAAAGCTAGTGAAATGTCAGAGAACAAAACCAAAAAGGTCACGATCAAACTCAAAGCCATCCAAACTGAAGTGACAGGAATCCTTAATAACCTAAACAGTGCTATTAACCAGCACACACACACCAAACCGAGATATTTTAAGCCTGATTTCCCTCAATGCTAGAGAGAGATTTCACAATTCACTTGACTACTGATGCAAGAAGTGAAAACACGGTTTCTCACACCTCTTTACTCTGTCGTGATTTAACACTAACTGACAACAGTAATGTCCACTCTGGGGCAACTGACCACAAAGCTTTACGAAACCCCTGACCCATGTGGCCCCTGGAGACCTCTTTACCCTCAAGCAAGGGGCTCGAGTCCCTGGAGAAAAACAGTTGGCTGAGCGTCAATACTCTGACAATGTGCCGTTTCTCAATTACCCCTTTTCCACCAAAGCATTTTGAGAGCCGGTTCGGAGCCGGTGCATACTCGCGAACCAGTTCTTTGTGTTTCGACAGCCAAAGAACCGGTTCTCGGCCAGGAAAACTGGTTCCAAAGCTGCACCAACTCTTTGCTGGACTAGAACCGTTCTTTTACCACGTCATGCTTACGTCGGGGGCTGGGGGCGGGTTTAGATGTGTTCTAAACATCTTTTCTGACCGCAAAGCCAGGAGAAACATTTGCAGAAACACGATGTAGTCCGCCATTGTAATTGTTATGCTTGAAGTTGGCGCAAGCGTTTCTAGCTTTTTTTATCAATTTTTTTTTTAATTGAAAACATTATGTAAGCAAAGAAGAAAACAGTCACAATATAGAACAAATAAACGGAAAGAAAAAAAAAGACACAAGACAGGGGTACATAACTAATCAGAAAAGATTACATATCAAAAGGAAAAGGAATTGTTTTTAAAGCCTTCTTGGTACACGAGTAAGAGATAATCCCAAAGTAATGTTGTACTTGCAAGCGTTTCTAGCTAAGACGTATAGCGACGTACACAGTGACGTAACGACGTCGTTCGCTGGGCGCTCTAGTCAGTGGAAAAACAAACAGGTTCTGAGAAGGTTCGCAAGTTGAACCAACTCCGAACCAACTTTGAACCAGCACCAGTTCTGAACCAGTTCTTTTTTGGTGGAAAAGGGGTAATTGACAGAGAAAGCAACTTTCTCATCTTGTCAAAAGATAAACCCTTAAGCTCACCTTTAACAGGTTGCCATGGTTGCCGTTCGGAATCCGACTGACCCAATTAAGGAGTTTGAACAAAGGGAAAATGAAAAGCGAGGCTCTGTCAGATAACAGCTCCATTGCACTTAGTGAAACACAGTAAGTTCCAAATTATCTTATTTGCTTTCTGAACTGGCCAAAGAGTCGACTCACTGGAATGATTCTGAATGCTGGATGGGAGGGGGAAGAAAAGATAAGAAAATGCCAGTGGTCTCAGAGTATGGCATCAGCGGCACACATTGAAGCCACATTGAAATGTGTAGCAGAACCTCATCTGCACTGATTGTAATTGATTGCAGACCTGCTGTAAGGTGACTTTTGAAACGGAGGACAACTGTATATATTGTATGGAAGTTTTGCAAGCTTAGCTAATGTCTGTAGGCAAAACATGAGTTTTCTTTTTGTACAAACGAGTTGTTTTGCAGCCTCTCTGGACCACAGAGATCATTCCATGCATACATTCAAAGATATTTGCTAATGCAAAACTGCTTTTCTTTGTCTCCCCCATGTCTACTGTTTTGAACATGTATGAACCTAAGAATACAAACAAAACAAAACTATTTTAGTGGTCTTTAGTACTTTTCATTCCCAAACTTGCAATTTTCCCATTTACCAACCAAGATTGTGCTAGAAATTCCTATATAAGTTAGTAAACAAATTCAAATGCTATACTAAAATAAATTTAAAAAAAAATTCTAATTAATACCATCCAAATGGGACATATGCATCTATCATTTACTCATCCTCATACAATTCCACAAAAACTGTGGTTTCAATGCAACCATCTTTTTACAGTGGCCAAGGAATGTCAAACTCTAAAGAAAAAGTCCATTCCTTAGTCCTCTGAAAACTTTTATGGTGTATATAACTATTATGGTGAAAATATTTGTGAAGCTTGACAGTCTGTTAAATGAAAAAAAAAAAAAAAAACAACAACAACCATATGAAGAGTCTTAAACTAATGTTTTGTGTTCCAAATTGGATTTCAGAAAAATGCAGGGTTGAAACACCCTGATAAGTAACTCATTAATGAATATTACTTTAATAAACAACTTAGGACATATAGGTTCAGCTAAGATAAAAAGTTGGGAACATCTGCAATAGCGGATGAATATGGGACAATTTGTAGAGACACTATTCCAACCATACATAGAAGGACTGAGTGATAGTGGCGATTGTCAGGCATGTTGCCATCAGAATGTCAAACAATGATTCATTGAGCCGTGTCAGTCAAAAAGCCAGAAAGAGGAGTGTCCAACTCAATCCACTTTGTTTCGTTGTTGATCGGAGGGCCAGTACAGAGATTTAAATCACACTTGAAGTTTAACATAAATTTGAGCATGACATTCCGGCAGTCTAGAAGACTTCAAGAGTGAGAAAGCTGGTCAGATTGGAGAGAGACACTATAAATCATCCCTCAGGGGCAGTGTTTATTAATCCCAGCATTCATCACCAGCAGCAGATCATGTCTGGCTGCCGATAAGAGATTTGAGAAGGAACTGCTGCCACAGATGAGACTGGATAACATCTATAATCCAGAGATCTCACAAAGGCTACGTTCACACAGTCAGGGGCAAATTCACTAAACCACATTTCACGCCAAAAAACCTATAGGAACAGGATGAAGAATTACAATTCAAAATTGGAAGCAAGTAAGTAGAATTATGTAAAATAACATTTAAATAAACTTAAATGCTTGTAATTTTTAACTAGAAAAGCCAAGTTTGGATGCCGTCTTCAAGACTCGTTTTGAAAAAAGTTTGAAAATCCTTAAAGTTTTACGGTTAGGTAGATAGAGCAATAGAGATACCGAATGAAAGATAAGACAGACAGACAGAACGATAGATGGATTTCAATGTCAGAATTTCGATCGATCAATCCATCCATTGTTCTTTCTGTCGATGAACTGAATTTGAAAGCTATCCATAGATACAGAGACAAAAAGATAGATAGATGAATGGATTTTAAATTAAGAAGTTCCACCCATTCATTGATCCAACGATCATTCTATCTATCTATCTGTATGTATGTATGTATGTATGTATGTATGTATGTATGTATGTATGTATGTATGTATGTATGTATGTATGTATGTATGTATGTATGTATGTATGTATGTATGTATGTATGTATGTATGTATGTATTTCAAAATCAGAATTTCCATCCATCCTTTCGATTTCAAATTTAGAATTTTCATTCATCCATCTATCCATCATCCTTTTGATTTCAAACTCAAAATTTTCCATCCATCCATCGTTCTTTCATTCTATTTATCTGTAAGTCTGTGGATGGATGAATGGATGGATAGAAATTCTGAACAATTTTGCATTCTAAAACAATGCTGACAACTGCATTTTGCCACTGTGAACGCAGCCAAAGACAACTCGTTTAGATAACTGGTCTGGGGCATCCTTCTGGAAGCAGATTTTCTATAAGAGAAAATTGTTTAAATAATCTGACAGAGGATATGTCAGATGTTGAAAACACTGTCACAACAAACCTGCTATGATAACAGGGAGTTATCAACACAAACCAGAGCAGTGGGGATTTGATCAAATGCTCCAGCACTTAAAAGGAGGAGAAAGTCTCCTGCAGTCACTTCCCATGACAAGAGGGGTTTTGTCTCCACTCAAAGGAAAAGTTTGCAGCACTGTTTCAAGACAACTAAAGATACTCTAACAGGAAGCAAACTGGAAATCAATTTTCAGTGTGATGTTGAGAGATGTCAAATGCCTCAAGGCAAGCATGACTAAGACACATCAGCGGCACTAGAGTGCTGTCACAGATCCTGCAAGTTGCGCCTTTCAACAGCTCTCCGGTCTGTTTTTCCTCAGTTCTGTTCAATAAAGTACCAAAGACGGAGAGGAACAGAGAAACACAAGAACTCAATTGCAGGTCAATGGTATTGATGCCTCAGATGATGCATTTAGTGATCGATGGAGAACACTAAGGACACCCATTTCCCTGCCTTTTAATATTTTATGTTCATTTTACTTTAAATATACTGTAAGAGGAAGGGAATAAAGACATGATAGTGCTTTGCCTTATTTGCTATTTCTTCTCAGTAACTAAGAGGCCCAGCAAGAGTGACTGAGTTTTCCAGCACATTGACAGTGGAACTGTGCAGTTCTCTGTGGAGCATGGACAAAGAGTCTCTGTACCCACCTCTGCTCTCTCCGTCTCTTTCCCTCATTTTCTCCCTTTGTCTCATTGAGAAAACAGGCACATTTAAACTCCGTCATTTTACACATCCATTATTAATTAGCTGTCAAGGACATTTTCTTGCCAGAAAATCTACACTTTGCCAAAACACTGGACTGAAAAATTTCTGCGTAATCCCCGCAGGACGTATATCACGTCTGGGCACCAGGCCTACAATTTCAGAAGCACATTTTTCAACTGGACTCTTTATAGACAAGTGTACAACTTTAGCTGAATACCAGCCGGGAAGCAGAGTATATCTCATTACTGAATTATGCAATAGTTCGCATTTTAAACGTGGAAGTGATTACAAAAAATGGCGAGCACAATCATGATTGCGATACCATTCATCATGAATCAAGTTTAAGCACTGTGGTTCTGTTTAACTAAGACTGAACTAAAACAAAAAAATATATGAAATGGACCATTTGGACTCTAACTTCATTATCTGTCATACTGTCATATTATTGCTTGCTGGTTTTAGGCACTCTGTTTCGCATTGTGCCGAAGAAGGTAAATCTCACCAAACCTGTCAAAAACATTTATGGCGCTTCAATCAACCCAAAAAAGAAACAAATAATAAACCTTTTGCCTTAAGAAAATATAGCCTATTTTGACCATTTTGACATTTTTCATGACAATTTTCACGCAAATTCTCATTACCGTAATGCAAAAATATCTCATAGAATACAATTTTTTTATTAAAAAAGTTATTTAAATATGTTACATATTAATTAAAAAAAAAATCATGGTAGTATTAGTACTTTAATTGATGTGGTGAAAATGTGGTTAACTGTCATGGAAATGTCAAAATGCAGGAATCTCTTTATGCGAAACAATTTCTTATTTTCATCTTTTGATTTTGGTGTGAAATGTGACCTGGACTTGATATTGTGAGATTCTGAAAAGACCTCTTACCCCTAGTAAAATCACTTTAACACTATCTCTTGAGGCTCACTGCTTTAATGAACCTGCGGTTTAGCTCTCAGCAGGGATTCATCAACACGGCATGATTAGCAGACGATCAGATTTTGGACCTAGTTCATTTCAGGTTGGATGATTCAGGCTGGACTGGACTGAACATACTTGATCCTCTGGATCCAGATGCAGTAGTCTGTGATGTAGAGGTCATTGAGGATATAGGCTGGATCGTTCTCCCGGAAGATCTTATGGATGGCTAGCAGAGATTTCAGGATGCAGGCCTTCCCTGTGACAAAGAAAACATGCACTGAATCAGCCTAAACACAGAAGTATGCATTTATTAGCAAGGTTTATGCTTAAACCAGTGGGGAAACAAACACTTAACTGAATCTATATTCTATGAAAATAGTTTGCCATTATTTTTTATAACAGTAAATTCATCTTTATTTTAAAAAGATATTTTAAGCAGTAAAGAGAGTGGAGTTAGTAATTAACTGTGCAACTTTTTTGGAGCAAAAAAGGGAAATCTGTTCGAAGCAGATGCTTTTTGAGATTATTGTTTTTTCCATTCTGGCAGATGCTTCCACAATACACAAAACACACCCACATACACACAAACACCTTAAGGGCACCATGCCGCTGCAATGATATTTGTTTTCATAACACCCGTCTCCCAAATAAGGTGCAAAAATATCCCCTCTGCGCAATACAACGGGCTCAGTTGTGAAGTGAAAGCAGGACCCCGAGGATTCTCAAGCTGCCCACAGAATAGCCTGGCAGCCAGTGGAGACATTCCAGCCGCCTCAGAAAACAAACAGTGCACTCGCACCGAGGAAAGCCTTACACAAACATTTGGTTCCCATTTAAGCTGGAGCTCTTACCCAGAGCAGCCGCCGTGGCTTCCAGCTTCGGGACATGCGAGAAAAACTCCAGGAACTTGAACCGTACTCTGTCTTTCTCCATTCTTCCTCCCTCTCTCGCTTTCTCTGACTTTCATCCATCTTTAATTGAAGGTTTTTCTACTTTTCTTCACTGCTCCCTGGGAGAGTGGAGGAAAAGAAAGCTTTTGGATTCTTCCAAAGACCAGCTGTGGCACTGTGCGGTGCAGTGTGTGCTGGGTTTAGATTGCATGTTGAGCCAGTTAATCATGTGCTGCAATCAGGCGTCTCAGGGGAAGAAGTTGAGGAGAGGAAAAGAGAAGGAGGAGGAATGGGGTGACAAGATGAGATTTGGGCCCTAGAAGTACAGATGGTAAAGGTCCACAATCTCACAAAGCTTGCCCAAAAATATGCCTAGGTCATATTTCATCCAAAAATTCAAAAGAAAGTAAATAATAAAAAATTAGCATTAAGAAAATAAAACCCATTATCAGTCTTTCACTAGCTACTATCTTGATTTGTGACATCAAAGTCACTGGTAAAACTTCTGTAATATAAAGATATATTTGTGATTTATATGTTACTTGCAAAACATATGTCATCATACACCGCTACATTTGAGGGGAGAAAGATGTCTGTGTTTAATTGTCATGAGAATACTGTAAAATGCCTAACAAAATAAAAGGTCAAACAGGCATCATATTTTTCTTTGATTTTGGTGTGAAATTTGTCCTGGATTTGTTGTTGACAAACTTGGTAAGATTCAGCCTTAAACCATCAGTTTATTAATCATACAAAGGGTAACACTGACTGCTGTCTGTGTGGAAAAACCTAACACGAGTGAACAAAGGAGCTATACTCGTGAAACAGCTGCAAAAATCACGTTAAAGAACATTGACATCAAATTATGCCGCATCAAATGGCCTACATCTATCATCGTGAATACGGCAATGTACTTTTTAAGATTGATCACGTTGGCTTAAAGATGACAATTCCTGCAGAGGCAAACAATGAATCTCAATAAGCTACGACAGAACTTAGCAAAAAAAAAAAGGTAAAGCACTGAATGATGTAGAAGGGCTTTTAAAATGCCATGAAAATGAACCTGCTTACAAACCAAAAGATAAAACAATGTATAAAGTAAAATTGATCAAAAGTTACAGTAAATTCCTTTATTACAAACTATTTCTATTTCAAATAAATACTGTTCTTTTGAAGTTTATCCTCAAATTAAAAAAAAAATATATATATCGTTTCCACAAAAACTGTTTCCAACATTGATAATAAAAAATGTTTCTTGAGCAGCAAATTGGCATATTAGCATGTAATTCAGCTTTGCCATCACAGAAATAAATAATATTTTAAAATATTTACAAATAGAAAATTAAACCTGATATGAATCCTAGAACATATAAGGGGTATTTAACATGGTGCTAGGGTGTAACGATGGCAAAAAGTTGGGAAACACTGTGCTAACTGATAAAGCCCATAGCAGTGCAGAGCAAAACAAGTGGAAACTGAATCCAAGCTATGCAGTTAAATGAAATACAGGCATGCCCCTGAACGTTCAGATTATATATGAGTGTTTATATTTGCCCACAGTGCATCTTTTAGGCCGTTATCCATAGTCTCCCTCCTCAATCTCCTTGAGGGCCGCTGACTTCAGCAGGATCTCTCGGAGAACAACCAGACAAGCTGCCAGAGGGCTGTTCAAATATTTACCCCTGGATAGCATTTCCATCATGGCTTTTCTCGTGCAGGATCATTAATGGGTTTGTTTTCCTACTACCTACAACTGTTTGCTTTCACTGCTGGTTAAACGAAGTGCCTCAAATTAGAGTACACACACATCAGATACACACCTCCATTCATGTTCCGCCGACAAATTAATTACCCAGGAGTCACAGTGTCACAGGATATCCTGCTTTCCGGGGGGGTCACACCGCTGTTACCGTTCATTAAAGGGGAGTAAATCTCCAAATTGTAAACAGGAGTGAAATGTCACAGATTCTGAGTGAAACCCAGCGGTGTGTTTAGAAATCTGTACCTTGAGAAAAAGAGTAAGAGAACCAATTTCAACTTCAGAGAACAGATGGATATGATACTATCCTGTAAAATTTAAAAAGGGGCAGACTACTTAACTAAAAATACAATTTCAACCCAATTACAGAACGTTCAACACTCATTTGCTGATGTCCTGAGATTAAATCACTGAGTCTGTACTGTTGGTTACTAGCAGGTGTTCCTACATACTTAATATGGCAGATCACAGCGATGCTCTCCCATTGGTTATTGCTGCTCATTTGCATACAGTTGAAATCAGCTTAACATTAAAGTTAGACAATGTTTTTCATAAACACTTGTGCTTATACTGGTTTAAATTCTCTTCACATCCTGAATAGCAATCAATAATAGAGGTGGTCTAAATTATATATATATATATATATTTTTTTTTTCTTTACATGCATCTTAAGTGGAAGTCTCAGGACTAATATAATGATATTATAGGAAGTCCTACCTGCCTGTCAACATATGCATTTGCATACCTCCGCGCACCGTGTTCGCTCAGACATCACACGTCATCAGCGCATTACACAAGGCTATGCAGAGGTGTCATAGAGCACCCGAAAACAAACAGCAGCTGCCTTCTACAGTTCCTCCTGAACCAAAACAACGAGCTTATGTTGCGTTAACAACCGTAAATAAGAGATGGCAACCCTGTGACATTTTACCCGCATAGAATTATGCGTTTCTATACTATCAATGCCGAAATGAATCTGCAGCAGTTAGGTGGTACAAGTCAACGCTCTAAGTTTTATTATTGTGATGTTATGTGACATTAGGTAATTTAATGCCGTCTCTCATCTTGTGATACTTTGCGGACTCTGCTCTGCCGTGTGCGATCATGTGTTTTAAAGGAGGTGTGGCTTTGGAGTCCTTTTTTCGAAGGGAGGGTGGGATCTTATGATTTCAAAGCTAGCTTATTGCTAACCTCTACGAAATTGCCTACCCTAC
Source organism: Gila orcuttii (assembly GCA_026230005.1). Classification (NCBI taxonomy): domain Eukaryota; kingdom Metazoa; phylum Chordata; class Actinopteri; order Cypriniformes; family Leuciscidae; genus Gila; species Gila orcuttii. The sequence goes on from JAPDVR010000011.1 coordinate 40,147,249, forward strand.
CTTTAATAGTTGCCCTGTATATTGTTGCACTAATTCATCAAATCTCATTGAAAATGAGACTTGGTTATTGTTAATGTTGTCTGTGTTTAGTTATGATCCTCAGGGATCAATTAAACATTTACTGTATATCCAAATGTATGTACATCTATTATTATTATTATTATTATTATCAAGGTTCAACTTTTAAATGTCTGACTTGTATAGTCTTAAAAATACAGCCTGAAATGGTATTCCCAAGCATTAAAGAATGAAATAACGCAGGGTGGGACTTTGTAGGCTTTATCCATCTTGATTTGACTGGATCATAATTTTTTATCTGGTCTTTAAAGTCAACCTGAAAGCTAAACCGATCCTACTTACTTTCTTAATACACATCCCTTGTCTTAATGGGAAAGGTTCAGTCGTGTAACATATTCCATTTCACCAGAAAAAATTGAATGTGTTTTTCATCAAAATTATTTTTTTTTTTCCAGTTGACATCTCCAAATTTATTCCTTTTTCAATCAATTCATAAGTAGACAATTTTTCACAATTCAATCAGTTCCTAATGGAGAAACATGCTACCTTTTTTTCTCAAACTGAATAACCATTTATGGGTCTAAAATGTGTTGCAAACAATGTTTCTTTATGAAATCTTCCATCAGTACATCATTCTCAGTCAGTGCAGAAAGCTGTCAGTACCTGACATGAACCTGAAATCAGTGAAGTGTGATTTTGCTTATCTAATCTTGTTTTGTCATGTAGTCTCTGAACCATACCTTGCTAATCCCAAACCTTACAAGCTCTTTAATTGCAGTTATTTATGAGCGCTAAAATCAACATGTGTTGGATAATCTCACCACACACGCCCTAAAATGTGTTTACACAGCGCTTCTGTCTCTCCCACAGATGGCTTCTTTGATTTAAAGGTTGCTCCTCTCGCAGAGATATCAAAGGCAACAGTGTCTACTCGGCAGATTTGCTGATTTCTTCAGAAGTGAGGATACATCCCTCTCGGATTCCCTCATTCTTAACCCCCTCTCCCACTTACGCTGACAGAACAGCAAGACTAAGCACACCAAGACATGACCAATCTGTTGACTTACTTGTCATGGAAAATGTCTTTTACCAGAGCACCCTGCTGTTCAGGGAGGGTTGGTGAGCGTTGTTAAATTTGGTCCAGAGTGAGCAACACCGTCTGCTGTGGGTAAATTTAGGTTGCCTGTCAAGCTCTCGTTGTCATTAGTCTCTTAAAGTCAACATGAAATAGCATTCGCAACTCGCGCTTCTGTAGTGCGATGCATTTCCGAGATTTACTGAGAACAAAATATGTGGGATGGGACTTCATAAATTCTTTTACAGTAAAAAATATCTAAACATTCTTATTTTTTTTTTTGTATGAATAATATTGGATTTCATATTATGAATGTTATTATAGGCATAAAACAACAACAATAATAATAATAATAATAATAATAATTTATGTAAAATAAAAAAAAAAAAGGTCAGATAGCTACATTTTTTAAATTTAATTTTTATTTATTTAAGATGTTTATTATTTTACAAAATAGTTTTTGGAGAAGGCTTTTTGACCAAGACATGAAGGTTGAAGGTCAAGTTCATCTTCAAGAATATCTCAACATATGTCAATGTTAAAAAAAATAAATAAATGACTGCACTACAGAAAAGTCATTAAAAGCAAAATGACCTATAACAGAAGCCTAATACATTATCAACTATTTTTGTGCTATTGGTTACTAAAATGTAAAGATTATAAAGATCTATAAAAAACAATAAAAAAAAAAAATTATATATATATATATATATATATATATATATATATATATATACACACACACACATATATACACACACATACATACATTTTGATTTCATGTTGATTTTAAGAGTTGTTTATTTGTCTGTCGTATGACTTGGTCAAACAAACATCAATGGGATCATTTGAAGAAACCTGCCTTTATGGAGATATGAAGTTGAAAGAGATACGCTTGCTTTCATTGGCAGGAGGGATTCTTGTAATGAGGTGGAAGTACTGCAGGGTTTATAGGGTGAGGATTAGGTCAAGTGTTTAGTCTTGACCCTCAACCCGATCTTTTGGTGGCTTGGAAATGGCTAAGGGGTCTGTTTTTAACTGGGAAATAAAAAAAGAGGGACAGGACTCACCAGACTGAAAAATGCAAGCGACGTCTTTCACAGCTCTTGTGATCAGGGAGAAATGCCGATAGAGCGGGTAGCACAAAGTCCTCCTGCCGAAAGACACCAGCACATCTTGTACCGAGTGATACGTCTGTAACACACACACAAGCGTGGTCTGTAAATTGCTCCAGATCTGTCTAGGCATATTACATCAATCATTTCTTAACTCCACTGGTAATTACAGCAAATTGCTCTAATTATTCCCAACGACTTCTCGTTTTATTAGCAGGGTAAATAGTAGGTCAACTTTTAAACACCTTGGCAAGCAGCGTTCTTAATTGTTGACAGTGTTTAATCGCTTGCCTCAGAGTTCTCCGTAGTCTAAGCATCAACAGACACGTGCTTTGGGGGGAAAAACATGTCTTTATTCTCTCTCTTTTTTCGCTTTGCGTTTTCCAGCCTCCCACTCTCCCTCCCCTCCGCTATTCTCTCAGCAGCTTGTTAAGAATGCACCCGGAGCCATTCTAGCATGTCATCATAGCTCATGCACTCCCCCAGGCTATTAAACACTGGTGTAACTGTGTGTGTGTGTGTGGGGGGGGGGGGCTGGGGTGTCTCAAGGAGCACTGGCTTTACAGTGGTTAGGCAAAACACAGGGTGGAGAGGAAGAGAAATGAAGGAGATTGAGAGAGAAAGAGAGGAGGAGACAATGATAGGGTGTTCAGAAACTACATTAGCATTTCCTGAAGGAAATACCAGTGATCGCAAGATAGCTGAAGAATAGCACTGAAGTTTTAGGACGCTTCAGTTTCAGGCCATTGTTGTGTGTAAATGAAATGCCTCAGAGGCAGTGTCTTGTTCTACTGGCTGTGCATAAGAATCGTCACATATTGCAACACTGTGTTTGTAGCAGTAGGTGGCTTTAAATGGTTTAATAGATGCATGAATGAAAAGACCAATCACAAGTTAGCATAATTTGTTTTACAAATATTTGAATGATGCTCTGTCATCATTTACTCATCCCATTTCATACAAGAGAACCGAATGAATCATTCAGCATGATTTTGTGAACTGGATGAATCAATTCACTGAAAAGAAAAAGAAAATAAATAAATAAATTAATTAAAATAAATGCCAGCGTGCTAAACAATTATTAATAAATATAATGATAAACAATTTTACAAATATTTATATAAAAAACAATTCAAGACAGAATTGCCATCAACTTTATTACATTGACCAAAATGAAACTAGTGACAAGAACGAAAGAGCCAGATAAATCCAACTTGTCAACAAATAATTCAACCTGGTTTTGTGAACCAGATCAACCAAAGAAAAGTCTCAAAATTGTCTGCTTTTCATGAACTCTCAAGGAGAACTATGTCAAGAGTGTTCAGTGTATAACATGGACAGAATGTTCTGTTCCTCACACAAACCTTTCATATGATTTCAAATGGCTTAAATAGGTCATATAGACAATACAAATAAAAACACATAGCAAACATAAGGCCGAAATGATCCACAAATCAAAGTTTTAACAGTCTGTACTTGAAGACATTCAGGCAGAATAAATTGCAGAAGTTTAACACGAGTGTTAATTTTGACAGGAAATTTTGATTTAGTTTAAATCATATTTTAGTCATCTGAATTGTTTTAGTTTTAGCCTAGTTATGGTTGACAAAATATAAGATTTTAGTCAACTAAATCTACAGTCGATATAGTCAACTAAATAGTTGTTCAATTGTAATGCATCAACTAATATAAAAGATATTAAGGTTTCAACATGCAATACAGACACAGATTTAACTGCTCTGAAACATATAACATGTCTTTATCTTAAAATTAAATAAAACCACTTCTCATAAAGAAACAAGAACATGGTCTTTTTAATCAATGATATGCATTCTTTACAACAACTTGAATACAAATTCTTCATTCTTTCAAGCAGACATATATATTTGTATAAATATAGATGAATACTTAAGTTATTCAGTCAAGAATTTTTCTTTTGTTATTTGATTAACATTAATGACGGACAGCAGCAGGTTTAGACTGCTGTCACTTTAATTCTGTCAGTATTTACTCACCCTCATGTTGTTCCAACCCCGTAAGACCTTCGTTCATCTTCGGAACACGAATCAAGATATTTTTGATTAAATCCGACTGCACAAATCCAATACATAATCCGATTATGTCCCTTAAAATATAACCAACTGCGTTCAAGTGAATACTCACAAAATTATGCCAAAATGTCAGTTTTGGCGTGCATTTGTCTGTTCAAGCGTGGGAAGATGCGAAATATAGCTCAGTTGAGTAGGCTCCTACTCGTGCACTGACGTCTGCGAGGCGACTTTCTGTGAGTGCACCCAAAACCGTTCTGAATTAAGCTCTCTTTCGCGTCGTCACGCTTTTTCAGATTATTCCATGTCTGCTCTTTTCTTTCTCCCACACGTTTACATTTTTGAACGTTTAATGAGACATGCAGCAAGTGTATGCCAACTTAGGTCCCGGCGTGTAGATCAGCACGTTACAATTCAAATGTGTGCATCCACCACGTAGGACATCAGTTCCCAAATCGTCCCTCCCTAACATTTTAGTCTCGTTTTTATCCGTTGATGAAAATGTCAATAGATTTTTGTCATTCAAAACTGGTTATTTAGTTATTGTTTCATTTTTGTCACTGAAAAAAATGTCGTTGACGAAACGAAATTAACACCGTTTAATACTTTAGAGGTCAGAGGTTTGGGACAGAACCCTAACATGAATGTTTGCGGAAGATCAATAAAGAGCTGCCATAGAGCTGCCTTGCAAGCACTAAAAAGGAAAGAGAGAAAGAGGAAATGAGGGGGCAGAGGGTTTGTGTTGTTTTGTGTGTGTGTGTGTGAGCAGGCAGTTGGAGAATGTCATTACCACCCTTCCATTATCAGTATTGCAGCGGAGTGCTGGCTCTCAGCACGCTGAGCTTGGAGAGGTGTCGGGTTACTCGTCCTCATTGTCACACTCACTGTGGAAATGTGGGGGATTTAGGGACTGCTGCCGCCCCAGGAGTCAGGATACGCATACACACACAAACCTTAGAGCTCTGCTAACCACACGCAAGCAGTTTAAGGTTAAATTTGTCCCTCGCTTTGGTGTCCACTTTGGGACAGGATAGATTATGCTGATGATGAAAATGTAAATGCCTGTCTGCTACATTTCACTATACACACATGCAAGTTTATGCAAATCAGGGATAAGCAGGAGTAATCGAGTACTCGGAGGAGACACCAATGATCAATCATTGTTTTTCTACTTTAAAATATTTATTTTTAAATTTCTGCAGTACCCTATATCCCAGAATGCACATTGTTTTTGTTGTTGCGTTACTCATTTAGACCAATTAATTGATGCTGGAAACTTGGTGTCTTGCATCTGGGTAGGACAAGTGTTAAGAGCATGCCTTAAAAAATGGCTGAGCTTAGAGATGGACAGTGGTATAATCTGCATGTATTTTAATATCAGCAGTGGTTCATAGGATGAACCACTTGTTCTCTTATGTAATGTAACCGGAATGCTGCATACCCTTATCTTAAGCTTCTGTTCAGGTAAAACTTGCGATGTTAAGGCGAGACACTACAGGTGAATAGGGTAAAAATTTTAAATTACAGATATCACCATGAAACTTTACCAGTTGATTACTCGCATGAATAGGAGAAAAAAAACGTATTGCAAGTTTTCTGTAATTTTATGTTTAAATAAGCTAATCGGGCTATATCTAATTAAATATGCGCTAATTTGGATATATTTAATTTGAAGTGACGAATCTGACCATTGGAAAAAACAAGGTTCAATTTTTTTTTTTTCATTTTGTTGATATATTCAATGAAAATACATTACCAGAGGGGACTATGAATAGACATTACCAGAGGGGATTATGAATATCTCCTTTTGTTACCCTGTAAATAAGAAAATACAGCCCATAGCCTTAAAAAATTGATTTCCGCCCTATTTTTAGGCATAAAATGCCATATAAATCAGGACAAGAATGATATATCAACAAATCCCTCTGGACAAACCTTCACAATATAATTAGGAATAGGACTGTAAAGTTTGGTGTATGTAGGTGCTACAGAAGTGGAAAATCGTCACTAGGAGTGTGAGAAAAAACTAATTTTGAGAAAATGGCCTTTAAAGATTTTTATGGCAAAATTCCACTAATTTCTATTGAAAGCCATGAATTACAGACAAAATATGCTTTAGGTCCAAGTAAAATCCATGTATCACACTGTTTAACATCCAAAACTCATTACTGCTTCATCCATCACATTCAAAACAACACTTCAAAACAACACATCAACAGTCCATCACACAGGTGAATATGTATCTGCCTGAGGGACTCACAACCACTTTAGGATCCCACAATTACAGATTTGTTTAGTATTATATAGTAATTATCAGAAATGGGGGACTCGAGTCACATGACTTGACTCGAATCTGACTCGAGTCGCAAATTTAAGGACTTGAGACTTGCTTGACTAAATTAAGAAAATTACTTGACTTTGACTTGAGATCCAATGACTTGAGACTTGACTTGAACTGTATGACTCGAGAATGACTTTATATAAATGTTTATATAAAAGACATGTTATTGAAGACAAATAACCCAAAATCTCAAAATTGATCAGTGAAAAAAAAACAATATTTTTGCCTGCCGTGTCTCGCCTTAAGCACAAGTAACGTCACACAAAGTGTGCAATACTGTCTAGAGCTGCATCCATGAACACTCCCTTTATCATTCCTCGTATAACAAACCAGTGTTATTTTAGTATTATTTATTTACTATTATAGCATTTATGAATATTTTGAATTGGATTTTTATATTTTCAGTTTTCTTTTTTAGTTAAATTTTCAATAATTTTGTTATGTGCTTCAGATTTTTTTTTTAGTATTTGTTTTTTTTATTTCTGTTTAATCTTCCGTTTTAGTAATTTTAGTACTTCAACTGATTTCCTCCTAATGTTGAGAATTTATTCCATTCCATCATTATTTAAATTACTAAAATGATTTTTAATTTATGATAACACTGTATAGTGAACGGTGAAAACTGTGTAGGGAATAGTGAAATGAAGGAACAAGTCAGCAGTATCTTCATGAAAGTGTAAAATCTGTTGCTTATGTTCTCTCATACACCTTGAGTTCAGCATGACGGACATGAGCAGAGGCAAAATCTCCATGTTTTTCGACCTTTCTTTCTACACTGACAGCTACTCTCACTTGTAGTATGAGAAAGTATCTTGGCATTGTGCTGATGCTTACAATATTACTATAGCAACTGAAGTAGATGCACAGGACATTGACTACATTGTTTGAACAAACAGATCAGATTTAATCACTTGCAGAATGACAGAGCAGACGTTCAGTCCTAAAGCTCAGCTTTGAACAAAGCCAGAATCTCCACATATGTGAACCCTGCAAGTTAAAATCTTGTTAACGGTCACACGCTCTTTCATTTGTTTGTTGGCGCCTTCAAGGCCATGTCGTGTTTTGTTATGCTGCTAAATGTATGCCATACCTCTAGCCAGCTGAGAGTACCGCTGAGCTTCCTGATGGTCCAGGCTGACTCTACCTGGAAATCACAACAGCATTGATCAATATTGCCATCAACAATCCTACACTCTATACAAAACTGAACTGATGTCAGACAGTATACACGGCAGACTATAAAGCTGGTCAAATGATAGCATAAAGCTGTTGTCACACTAGACTTAAAGCATGCCAAAATTTCTACAGACACTGCAACAGTCGTACCATGATGCCACGCTCTTTTTAAAAAATGTAATTCAGCATATAATAAATGAACAAATGTAAAATATGTAATATACTCTACTTTATTGCAATGCTTCATTTCTGCAGATTTAAAGTTTGCATTATTTTATTTTAGCTAAGAGGTCACTCAGATCATCTACAGTGGATAGCATAAGTGTACACACCCATGCTAGAGTTGACTAAAAAGAGGAATATAAAAAAAACATCTTTGGAAATTGATCTTAATGACTTAATTTAACATATGACGAAAAATCCAACCTTTAGGACACCAATTGTATTTGTGAATGAATAATGTATCGCGAATAAATAAATGTTCTTCCTTAAAATACAGGTTGCATAAGTCAGGACACCCCTATGTTAAATTCCCATAGAGGCAGGCAGATTTTTTATTTTTAAAGGCCAGTTGTTTCATGGATCCAGGATACTATGCATTGCATCCTGATAAAGTTCCCTTGGCCTTTGGAATTAAAATAGCCCCACATCATAACATTCCCTTCACCACACCTAGAGATTGGCATGGTTTTATTTCAGTTAGCCTAATAGCTGGTTTGATTTGCATTGAGAGATGATCTTATGGATCTTATGGAAAGTGCCCCATGCCAATCTCTAGGTATGGTGAAGGGAATGTTATGATGTGGGGCTATTTTAATTCCAAAGGCTAAGGGAACTTTATCGGGATGCATAGTATCCTGGATCCATGAATAACTGGCCTTTAAAAATATAAGCCTGCCTCTATGGGAATGTAACACTGGGGTGTCCTGACTTATGCAACCTCTATTTTAAGTTAGAACATTTATTTATTTACGATACGTTATTCATTCACAAAGAAAATTGGTGTCCTTAAAGGTTGGATTTTTCCTCATTTTTTAAATGAAGGCATTAAGATCAATTTCCAAATTATGATTTTTTTATTCCTCTTTTTAGTCAACTTTAGCATGGGTGTGTACACTTATGCTAGGCACTGTATTAGTCACATGTCTTTATGTGATATGAAATTGTAGGGCACAGTTCACCAAACTTGAACTTTGGACCACAGCAATATTCACATTAGCTTATGTTTTCTTGTCTTCTGCATTTGCATTTCTATGAATGGAAGTCAATGGAAGGAAAAGTGCAGTGTGACCGTCCCTTAACTATGACTAGCAATTAACCAATATTAGAGTTTAATATAACATAAATCGTGTTATTCAGTAAAAGCTACAATATTGACCATTGCTCAAAATACACTGACGTCAGAAAATGATTCATTTAAATTGTAATATTTCACAGTATTTCAGATTTTACTGTATTTTACAGTCCTGTTCCCCATGTAGCCCTGAACCTACCCCTAAACCTAACCCATGTAGTTACCTTATATTACCCAGTACTTTCTTAGGTAAGTGCATGTACTGTGTATAAAAAATTTTAAAAATTAAAAAAAAGTATTTTTAATGCAGTGAGCATAAAATACTTACCAACCCCAAACGTTTGAATGGTAGAGTACACAAAATAATATCAAATTTCAGCCTTTTATCGGTTATCAGCCATAAAATAACTATAATTAGTGGCTTATTGATATCGGCCTGAATATTGATATTGCGCATCCCTATTTTGACACTTTTCATTAAGTCAACAGGGTTGAAAGAACAGGAATTAAGGAAAAGAGAGGAAATGTTGCTGGATTCAAACTCCCGTCACTCAAATGAGCACCACGGCTCACTGAGCACAAGCGCTAACCACAAAGACACAGCTCTGATGCTAAATTGATCACTTTAGACAAGAGAATGTTTTAAGAAGGTTTGATATGTCCTCTAGCTATTATGATTGAATGGAAGCCCAGTTTTCTACTGTACATTTAACATATGTTGAAAGCTTGGGAGTCAATCCAACAGACCTCTTCAAAAAACGAAGCCCTTGCAAAATTCTATTACTTCAGTTTCGGAAACTGTGTTTCAAAACATAACCCCCAATTTTATATTTTTCATATTTATTTTTACAATTACTACCATGTGCAGTGGCCTCCAAAAAGACTATCTGGAAAACATTATAGGAATGTATAAACTTCCTGGAGCTTTAGTGCATGTGAAAATGCCAGGACCTGCACGCCAAACCCACTTACTATCCGAGAGAGTCATCTGTGGCATTCAAGCGTGCACTTACATTGTGCTCTCCCTCTGTAGTGCGCACATCATAGACATACGCCAGAATGATGTCCACCAAACCCAGCCAGACGTGGAAGCGTGCTTTCTTATCCAGTAAGTACGAACGGTTTGTGAATTTCCTCATCTGCTCCTTTTCCTCTTCTGTGAAAGTTATTGCTGAAAGCAAAGAGAGAAAAATAGAAACATTCAGTGTTGTTTATCAAGTTATCTCAGGGAAGTACAGTCAAAGTCAATCTCTGACAAATTCTCCCCGAAAAACAAGTTTAAATGCAGGGCTCCAGCAGTGAATGATGGATGCCTCTGCTCCGCGGAGAGCTTTAAGAAACAAAAGCATGTTCGCCGCAATTATTTTTAAATCAGAGTCGGAGACGAGGCTTTTGAAGCATAGTAAAGTTACCGCACGGGAAGAGCAAAGTTACACAGCTTGATTGATGCCCTAAACTGACTTGATACTGCACCAGGGAGGAAGGAGTCGAAGGCAGGGCAGTGAGAGAGAGAGAGAGAGCAAGTCAGCAATTTAGTAGCAGCTGAAAGTGATCCCTTCCTTGGCTTCAGTGCTGCCCCTGATAGAGCCCCTCGTGTGCATGCTTGCATGTCCATATAGACACACACACACACACACTTTAAGCCAGAGCTGGCAGAAGTCAAGCTCTGGCTCTGTTGGGATCTGCTGGATTCCAGCGACATGACGACTGAACAGCTCCCCCATTTTCTCTCTCTCAGTCTACCTGATTTACCCTCTAACACAGCTGCCTCCACCTGGCAGAAAACACTGACTCCTGTGAGACCAAAACCAGGAGCTGAGGAGGGGGACCCCCCCCCTCCCCTTTTTCTACACATTACAAGTGGAAGGTGACCGCAGTTTGCAAATATTAGTAATATTACTGAATATTACTAAAATAACCCATTTCTATTTTAATGGTAATATATTTTCAAATTTAATTCATTTCTGTGATGGCAAAGCTGAATTTTCAGCATCAAGTCATCAGTCACATAATCCTACAGAAATCATTGTAATGCGCTGAATGTTAGTGCACACAAAGACAAAATCTTGTCTATAGCTGGCCTATTGACAATACATCTGAAAAACAATTAGGTGTGCAGTTTCTTCACCACCACCTCATTTTTCTACGACATTGTATTTCCGGCTGTATGCAAACAAAGAAGTTCTCATGTACCGTGAAAGTTCCAGATTTGAACATATGTAATAATGAATATTGGCTTGTTCCTCACAAAGCAATTCAGAAGACTTACACATTTAGTATATTGGGAAATAACATGGTTTCTGGTCACCATCCACTTTAGTTTCATCAAAAGGAGCAACCTGGACATTCTCACTTTTTCACAGTAACACAGAACATAAACAGGCTTCTGTTTAAGAGTGAGTAAATAATGACAAAATGTTCTTTTTTGAGTGTACTTACACATTTCTAATGTACAAATACTGGATATGTCTTTGAGGCAATAACAGTCTTCTTTTGTTGAAGTCTTTATAGTTTACCCTTCACTTAAAAGGTAAAATCTGCAAAAATAACATCTGACACCACACAGGTGCCCAGATCACTAACACAAACAGCTATTGGAGTGAGATGGGGGAGCTGAATAATGAAGTGCATACATGCATACGCATACGGTGAGGCTGTTATCTCCATTGGGACCTAGAGTGTGAAGTTACCCGATACACATGGGAAAGCAAGTACACCACCACATGTATACACACACACACACACAAAATAAGGGGGAGAAATTAAGACACAAGGGAAAAAACTCAGAACCAGATATCTTGAATTAGAATCTCAGGCAGTTAACGAAACATTATGCAGGAAAGTTTCTCACCATTAAGATAAAGAGGCAGAGAAAGAGTGAAGTCTATTACTATTCCATGACATTTGTGAACGGCATAGAAAGTACATAGTCTGTCAAGAACATGTCTGAGTTTCTTTCTTCCAGCAACATATCATGTCCTGCTGGGAGTAATTAAACATGACCAGAGGTCAGATTGTTCAACAGCAGATTTGACATTTTCTTCCAGTTTTGGAGCAACATGATAGTGGATAGATGGCAGAATTTTTAGATATAAAAGCAAATGATCCATAGAAGGTGCAATTTGATTGGACTGACCAAATTTAGCCATGTGACTGTGATCAAAGATACAGGGCACATTGAATAAGACACTTGTGTATTGACTAGTCATGGATCATGTGACTTAAGCGGTTACAGTAGGAGGAAAACTCTTCAGTTCACAAATTCTGGTAACCTGTGACGGCCAAATACAGGCTCTCAGACTGCGGTCGCTGCATGGTGTGATTTACATTTACATTGTGTGCCATTGAGTTGGTTAATGAATGTGCTTAGTCATGAAAATATATTACGGTTCAATACTACACACTCTGGATTATTTTTAAGCAAAATATAATTGATTCAGTTTGTTTGATTTTTAGGGTGAAATATGACCCAGACATGTTCTTGACTGGTTGTGTGAGATTTAACCAATGACCTCAAACCATTACAAAGAAAAAAGCCAACCTGTTTCTGATATAAGCGAATAAGCTCACCCTAATACCTAGCAAAAGCCTAATTAACTTTAATGGCTTAACGAGCTACATCCAGTCGGGAAAAAAAAACGTATAAAACAGCGAGGAGAAGATATTTTGGCAACGATTTGCCCACTTCAGTCAAGATGTTCAAGACGGTCTGTCCAAGCAATTACTACCAATTAATCTGCCCCATGCATCCAGTGTACTGATGAGAACACTGAAAAACGAAGGTGTATAGAAGCGTCTAAGTCCTAAGTAGATAGTAAGTAACAATATTACTTGATTGATTGACAGCAGAGACAGACAGCTTTGGAAAGCATATCTTGAAATATCTCCATCTCTCCATGTTTAATCCCTCCTCATCCTCTTCTTCTGTGATAGGACCAGCTGTATAACCCCCCTCCCCCACACCACACCAACATATGCTTGCAGCTCAGAGTAATTTCCTCATTCTGTAAACGGGCACTAAGGAATTAGCACACTGCTCTAGTGATGAACGTGCTGGTGTGGGACACATTCACTTCTCGGCTGTCCATGTCTGTGCTGCTTTATCACACACACGTCAATAATCCATGCAACTTTAAACGTACCAGATTTCAGTGTTTGAAAAATTAAAACAGCTGTGCCAAAAAAGACAAAGACAGGCAGATAAGAAAGAAAGATAGATAGATAATAGAATGACTAATAGAACGACAGAAAATACTGATCAATAGACAGAATAATAGAACAATAGATAGAACTAACGAATGAATGATAGATGATAGGTAGATAGAAAGACAGATAGGTAAATAAGATGAAAAAGATGGAAAGAAAGGGATAGACAGACAGACAGATATAACTATAGACATATAGAACCATAGACAACTATAGATAGATAGATATATGGATATAAGGAAAGATGAAGAAGAAAAAAGAGAGAGAGAACAAATGGGAAAGAGAGCACATTTCTTTGTGGGCACAAGTGGGCTGAGAGATAGTTTGTGCCTCGCTGACTAAACTAACTCAGTGACTCACACACAGCCTCATCAATATGACTCAGCAGTTATGAAACAACGACAAAAACACACATAAAGCCGGGGACACACTAATCACACAAAGAGTAAAAGAATGAGTTCTAAAACAACACTCCAAATAGTTTCCAATCTCCTCCTAGCAACGTGTGAACACGACGCTGTCGCTAGTTGTCTCTTACGAAATGAATGATCAGTTTCCAGCAAAGGCGCGCCACCTGCTGGTAGAAACTAGAAACTGCACTTCTGGAAATATTCCAGTTTACATTGTAAACTTGGCAACCTCAACTTAACCTGACCCAATTCTCCATAACGACCCACTGAGACACACACACACACACAGGACAAAGCGGTAATTATTCACAGAATGTGTAAATACATTTAGAGAGTATAACTTCATATATTTAGAGAGTATAACTTAGTGAATCTGAGGAGGTAAAGGTCTCACAGGTGTCAGAGTTTGCTGAAGAGTCGGGGCTCAGTTCTCTCCACCACGGTTTAAACTTCAGCAGGTTTCTGATCTCCTCCTCGTCCTCATACAAATTTACCCTGCATCAAACAAACAGACCTGTCAATCAATCAAACTGACTACCAAAACAAATTGGGTCAAGAAACAAAGTTCTGGATGAGTGGATGTTCTGTTGTGTGGGAGATGTTGAATGAAACGTTTTAAATATGCATGTCATTGTACTATTTTTTTAGTTTTGACAGATTTGATGACATTCAACACAGGAACGGGGAATGGTGGACTTACATATAATGGTCAGCACAAAATATTGAAGTCTCTGCATCTAGTCGATTGCGTCTTCTGAGCTCAGGAGCGGTGTTGTCGGGATCCTTCATGTCAATCACCTCATTCAGCTCCTCCTGATTGGCAAAACAATGGGTTGTCCACAAAAACTCCAGGTCATTTATATTTCTTTTTTTATTGATATTTATCAAAGGGTTAAAGAAAGACTAACCACAGTACCATCAGGGACAAACGTTCTTACTTGCAGTCTAGTGAAGACTCCAGACCTGAGGTTTCCAAAGCCATACTTGTAGTATTCTTTCAGCGTCTCCGGTGAGGTTTCGGTGTAAATCTCCTGTTCTATCTGCCAATCAAACTCCTCCTCTTCATCTTCCTCCTCACATCCTCCACCACAGGCCTCTGAGAGAACACCTTCAGAGGGCGTTCAGAGAATACAGAATGAGACGAAATTGAAATGAAAAGAAATGCCACAAGAAGACGATCAGCTTTTCATACCCAAGTGAAAATTAAACCTCACCAGTGTCCTCCACCAGAGGTTTGGCTGATCTTGAGCCTTTAGGAGCCAGGAGACTGGTGAGCATCTCCAAACCCTCAAAGTGCTGTCCAGCCGTCTCTTTAGGGACATGCAGCGTGAAGAGACCTGATACATACAGTACACACATACTTAAAGTTGTTATGCAATTGAAGTAGAGACAGATCTTTTTTTTTTCTGTATTGTGACATACATTCAAGGCAGACTTGAATGTAAACATGCATTCGATTGTAAGAAAAGGGTTCAAGAAAATTAAATGATTGAAGGAGTCTGGTATGTGTCACCAGAGAGAAGTCTGTTGTTTCACTTGAAAACTGAGAGATATAAACAAGGTAAATCCAATCACCATTGAATCAAGTCCCCGGCCTAAATTTGTGTCCTCTTTCTCAATTTGTTTCACTTTAATGTATCAAGTGAAGTATTTTTCAAAATATAGTCTTTTGTCTTCTACAGAAGAAGTCATGTGAACACACTCGCTGACTACCACTGGTGGATCAAACAGATAGTCCCGCCCCAAATTTATGCCATTGGTTAACACTGTTGCCGTGTAGGGCTGGTCGGGATTCTTAAACAAAGAGCAATGCTTTGAAAGCAGACACTTTTTTCTGGTAACATAACCTACATGTGGCTTTCTTATAGTTGTCTCTACTTATTAAGCTGGGACAGGAAAGAAATATTTTAAATTGAAAAAATACACACATCATCATTAAAATGACAATAATTGCCTTGATTGTAGTCCTTAAAAATGTGTAAATGATTTATAATTTGTAATGTAAACACAGAAAGCAATTAGTTGCTATATGATAGGAGACTATTCATTTATTCACTGGCTGTCCATCAAAGAGGACACGCTGAAATGAGGCCAATGAGATGTCAAGCAGAAGATCCCATGGCGCTAATAGGCAGCTCATTAAAAGACATGTCGGGACTACGGCAGAACGGTCAGACAATCACAGCGCTGCTTCTGCTGTTTCTTCCGGAATAAAAGATTGATAAGTACCATGAGAGAGAGAGAGAGAGAGAGAGAGAGATCAAAGTGAAGGTGTATCCAAAAAAAGAAAGAGATTGTTATGATGCTGACGGCTCAACCGGCTGATTAAATGTGAGAGTTTTGTGCTATAATGAAGTCTATCTTCAGAAAGAAAGACCATGAGAGAGATTTCTAAACGTGTGTTTATTACTACATTGCTGGAACATTTTCTCTTATCCATGCTGGGGAAAAAACAACAACAAAAAAACATTTTAAACCAGCCAAATCAGGTTGCTGGAATTAGTTGCTAGTTGCCTAGCTAAATCAGATTAAATATATAAAAAAAAAATAAAAAAAAAACAGCCCAGGTTGGAAAACCATCTTAAACCATCTAGCCAATTAGACTGGTAACAGGGATTTTTTCTTTCTCTGCTTAAAGGGATAGTTCACCCAAACATTAAAATCATTTACTAACCCTCATATGTTGTTCCAAACCTGTATGACATTCTGTTTTTCTCTTGAACATAAAGATAATTTGAGAAATGGCCTTAGTGTTTTTTTGACCATACAAATGGAAGTCAATGGTGACAGTTTGGTTACCAATATTCTTCAAAATATCTTCTTTTGTGTTTTTACAGAATAGAGAGAGTCATACAGCCAGGTTTGGAACAACATGAGGGTGAGTAAATGGCAGAATTTTCGTTTTCCATTTTTATTTTTATTTTTTACTTTTACAAAAAGAGAGGACAGGAAATTATGAGGAACAACTCCAAACCCCTGTCTTCCACATGAGCACGATATCTGGAGTATGTGCAATAATCACTAATCCCACCAGACTGGTTTTCGATCGTTTTCTTATGCAAACAGGAATTTGTGGAAATTGCAAAATTGTAGGGGTAAAAAAAAAAAAAACGCAGTAGGATTATATTCCACAGCCACACATTATGTGTCAAACGGTTACAATCTCAAAGTCTGTGTCTGACATCTTGCAATAAACAACATATCATTTTAGACCCTAATGGAACAATAAAGATTAAAATGGTGTTCTTTTAAAATGACAATAATTCCTTTGACTGTAGAGCTTACAGATTTATAAATGATTTATAATTACTTCTTACTCTGTGCAAACACAGAAAGCAATTAGACGTTCTTTATGATAGACTACTGCAAAATTTTTCACTGGTTGTCGATCAAAGAAGATAAGTAACTATGCGATGCCGTAAATTCCTTAATATTTCATCATTTAATTCGATTTTTTTAAAAAGATACATTTTAGAATTTATTTCCACAGGACAGTAAAGAGAGCCTCTTGACGACAATCCAGAACTTGAATCAGGTCGCCCTGAAATTTGTATTCTTTCCATTTTTAAATGAAATCGTCCTGTGAGTTTTGTCATCCTGTATGTGTGATTTTTCCCGAGTGAAAACCCCACCCTGCAGCCGATTATAAAGATTATTGTCGCAAATAAGTATGATGAATAGTGCTTTTGTCTCGTATTGTGCTGCCGCTGACCCAGAGAAAGCAGTTATCATGTATTAGTTGAAACAGCTTCACAAGCAGTGGTCTTTTCAAACACACAGTATCATTATTTGCGTGTTACAAATATTTGCATTATCACAGAAGTACTGGGAAGTTAATAATTCGGTTAAAAACACTGCTGTCTACGGAAGCACCTTTTGAAAGTAACTTGGCACTTCAAATAACGATTTTATCCATTACATAGTTACGCCACCAGGTGTCGACAAGTGACTGTTAAAAATGTATTTGTCATTGAATTGTTATTTCAAAAGATTCGTTCAAAAGCACTGATTCATCCAGTAATGAAACAAGTGAAGTATTTGTGAGTCATTGAATCATTCATTCAAACAGTTTTTTTTAAAGCAATTAATTCGGATTAATTAAACATTTTAAATCGACTGCAGCAATTAACATTTTGTCTGAACCTCTTACAAATTTCATGTTATTTTGTCCAGTTGTCTGTTCAGAATCATGAGAAAATCGTGATCTCTGTTTAAAAAAAAAGAAAAACATGATTCTTAATTCATCCAGAATCGTGTAGAAAGGCCAGGACACATCAAGCCGGGCTGTTTTTTTAGCGTCGGTTCAGCTTTATTTTTCCGGTGTGTTCTGCACCGTTGGCCCTAGCCGGACACTGTCTGGGTTTTTTGGGCCGATTCAGCATCTTGAATCGCCGTCTGTGAGAGAGAGAACTCTGATTGGCTGTTCAGCTTAGCGAACGAGTCAGAATAAAAGCGAAAGTGATTAAAGGGGTCATGAACTAGCTTTTAAAAAAATGTTATATTGTTGTCTGAGGTCAACTTATGACGTTCGCTTGGTTTTTACATTCAAAAACATCAAAATGAATAAGTAATAGGCTATTTTCTACCCTAGTTTTGAGCCTAGCTCAAAAACGCTCGGCTTTTATGGGCGTCTCGCATTGAATACTTGGAAGTAAACGCCCACTGCTGTGAGTGGATAACAGTTTTGCATATTATAAGGAGTTTCAACTCACTCGTCAGTAACGATTAGACTGATACACATGTACACATAATTATTAGATATCAAACGATCTGTAACAATGCAATACTAGCCTATCAGATTATTATTATTTTTTAAATAAAAATTTTACTCACATAAGTGTGTTGCACCATTCCTGTCGGATCCAATATAGAAGGCACAGCACCGTTTTCTAATCTTAATCGGTCTGCAAATCCAGTCTCGACCTGTGTCTTGTTTACAAAACAATCCTCAGTGAAATGAAGCGAACAAACGGACAATGTTTTACCCACATCAGCTGGAACGTCATTAAAAAAAATAAAGTTTAACCAAGCATTCCTATTGGAATCCAGAGGAAGCTTATGCAGCGACTGTCTTCTTCCACAACCAGGCACTGCACAATATTTTGTAAATGTCATGTTTATTGCTCGGTAGCTCGATCCGGTTTGTCATCACGAGGTAGGCCCATGTTATTTAGCTATGCGTGTAATGCGCGAATCGGTGGGCGGGGCTAAAGAAGTAGGCGTTGATCTTCTTCAGCGGGGGTGGTGTTTTATCCTCTTTGACGTCATAGTTCCCCACTTTGAAAAACGAGTCGTTTGCTGAGCCTGGTGTCAATAAAAGCATTTATTGGACTAACAAGGACGTTTTCAGTTCTGAAATTTACAGGATATTCTTATAATATGATGACCTCTTAGATGTCAAAAGCTCAAGGAAAATTTGATTTCTCAGTTCATCACCCCTTTAAAGCGAGCAAAGATGTCAAGATGGTACAACAGAAGGCTGCTATAATTTTACATCATCTTACCTGAGCATTCAAATGCATGAATATTTTAATAATAACATGAGCCAACTGGAATGAAGAAACTGATTGATATTCAAAATGGTAAGCAAGCGCTGCTGTTTACGGTTTGTATATCTGCAGTCCTAATTTCGGTTTCCCCTTTGGAATAACAAAAATAGACTATTGATACCTGCTAGACAGAGATTCAGAACGCACGTGTTAGTTGACAGTCTCCTTTAGTCCTTTTAGTGTGTTTAAGTGCAGCTGTTTGGCCGAGGCAACAACACAGTCAGCTTTCGCCGCCGCTAGTTCTTTGACATCGGCTTGGTGTGTCCCGAGCTGTGGAACCTTTCTCTAAAGGCTTTTCTGCTGAAGTTTGTGAGGTATTGAATGGGAAACAAAAGCAGCACAGGTTTTCTGAGATTATAAAACGTGTCTAAAGAGTGATTGTTACCTTTATCAATATTGAATGAAGCTTTTTCCCGACCATCTTCTACTATTCTCCCAGGCAGAGTCAACCTTCAGGGTAGATGATTACACAAGATTCATAACGATACAAAAACATTTTTTTATGTCCATTATAATATGCGTATGCATTTATCTTCAATACGCATTTGCCACCAAAAACCACATGCATATATGTTCCTGCTAATAATCAAACTTAAATACAAGTGGCATCTACAAATCATTCCAGGCATTTTATCAGAACTTGCAATGGAATTTATTTTATTGTGGATGAGGTGTCCAAATGTATGTTTTTGGGTGTCTGTATTTGTAGGTAAAAAGCTTTGTAAATATCCTATATTAAGTATTTTCCAGTGTTTTAGCATAACAGAATATCAATCATGGAGTTTGCAGGTGAGTCACCTGAGAAAGTATGGCTTGGCATAGAACTTCAAATCCTCTCCTTGGATGTAGATGTCAAACTCAGATGTTCTGGTGTAGGGTACACGAATAATCACAGTAAGGTAATTGGCA
Organism: Gila orcuttii; assembly: GCA_026230005.1. Classification (NCBI taxonomy): domain Eukaryota; kingdom Metazoa; phylum Chordata; class Actinopteri; order Cypriniformes; family Leuciscidae; genus Gila; species Gila orcuttii. The sequence goes on from JAPDVR010000011.1 coordinate 40,167,390, forward strand.
TCTTGGCTCAGTTCAAACGCTGGTGTTATCATGATTACACACAGCAAAGGACTGCAGCAACAAGACAGAAACATTTAGACAGATTAGAAAAATTGTTATTCAGACATTTTAAAATAGTTGGCAGGGGGGGTGGGGGGCACTAAAGGAATGCTAATGAAATAGTATTATAATTTGAAACCAATTATAATGGGATTAAACTAAATATTCTATCAATCAAAAATGTTCTGATTTTTTTCAGAATTTCGGTTTCGTTTCTGATTTAGCATTAAAAAGGTAATATAATATAATTTAATATAATGCACAATGTACAACACAATCCTATTAGAATTAAACAAGGATCATCTAAGAATCAAATAATATCTTACTTACAAAATCCCAGAAATTTCTATTTTCTTTTTCATATTTTAAGAGCACCATTTTATCCAGTAGAATATTATTTGATTTAACATTAAAATGTCTTACAAGATCATTTACCTTACAGTCCAAAAATGTTTTTTTAGTCTGGTAATCGATAGCATCATGTCATCTTGACACAATTCCACTTAATAAACTAATATATTAGCAAAATTACAGTTCAGGCTACTCAACTCCCTGTCTGTTTGACATGCAGTCAATTTCTGAAGAAAGGAAAGAATAGGGCAGCTTGTAACTCCACCTTGTGGCTATTTGATTTGAACTCAATGGGACATAAAACAACACACAACCAACTAGTACATTATAAACATTGGATGTGATTAGTTTAAAATTAAACTTTATTCTATTTCAGTTTTATACAACACTGTTATTCACCAGTTAGGATACAGTCTAATAATATTGAGGACTAAAATGAAAGAAAACATCGATAATTGTCATGCAAGTAACCAACGTCGTTAAACTGATTTGATGCACACCTTAGAAAACAAACCCAAAATAATAAATGAAATGATAACTAAAGCCCTCTGCAGGTAAACAGCTGTCAAAAGTCTGCCTGTGTTGTTTGTGCATGCAATGTTTATCATATGCCATCATTAGACTGCCAAGCAGTTTTAGACTTTAACGTTCTCAAATGGTATAGTACGATATAAAGAAGGAAATGGCAAATAATTTAAACATTATATAAAAAATCATACCTTCACGCCTCGTCTGTGAACACTTCCATGCGCTAAAACAGCATCAGAAACACATATGCAGCACATGGCCTGCTTCAGTGCTTCCTGCTTTCTCTGTTGGCCATGTTTTACCGTAATTCCACATATAAGGAGGACTACAAACTCACTTTGACATTACACTCAATTTCTCATGGGATACTACCTGCACATGGTAAAGCTGAGGGAATATTGCAATTAATGTAATTTCAAATAAAATATTTATTGATCAGATTGCAAAATTGGAACAATTTTATTTCAACAGATTACTTTTATTTGAGAAATTGATCAAGTTAGACGCGTAAACCAGTTGCTATCATCATAAAATAATGAACATACAACAACGTAATCTATAAAAATAACATTATTTTGTCAAACACATATAACAAAAATATATAAATTATTATTAATAATATAAGTGTTAGTCCTAATATCCTCCTGACAGCCAGACATGTGTATAGTAACATAATATCATATAATATTATAATATAATTGTGAATATGAACAAAATAGAAAAAAGTTGAATATATTTTCATATAGGATGGAACGCTAGTTTACGTCACAGAATTAAAACAAAATTAATTGCGACCTTTTATCTCGCAATTCTGACTTTTTTTCTCGCAATTGAGAGTTTACATCTCTCAATTCTGACTTGTTGCCTGATATAAACTCGCAATTGCGTGTTATAAAGTCAAAATTATCTTTTCAAATGTTTTGTTCTGTGGCAGAATCAAGCTATATTTTCTCCTACTTTTCGTATTCAATTTACGTTAGAAGTATTATAAGTGTTACGGTAAGGAGTGTAAGGTCCGCCTTCAGAGATTCATATACGTGTGTGATATCGGCGCTAAGCTGAGCAGCATCGTCTTCATCATCACACAGTACAAATGAAGAAGTATGGCTGCACACAACAAATATGTCCCCATGTTTTAACCAGAGCCATGGTTGAGACATTTCCACGCGGACAGAGCACTTTTTCACCATGAGAATTCACAGCAAGATCGTGGCGATCGCGGTATGCTTTGGAGTTTTCCTACTTTTGTACTTTTTCGGGGGGAACGCTGCGGACGAGCCGCCGCTTAAAGAAGTTGCGAAAGAAAAACATTTTCCATCCTTCAATCATGTCGCGGATTTTGCTCCGGCGAAAGAATCGAAACAAAACCCAGAAGAGCCGCAAAAACCACCGAGGCTAATCCGCAAAGAGCCGAAGTTGAGCAGCAGAGGAGGAGGGAATGTCATCGCAAAGACTCGGTAGGAAATTCTTCAAGTGCAAAATTATTGATGATCAACAACTAGTTTGACCCAAAAGAGAATGAATAAATATGTGGTTCAAGTTGTCAAGATGTTTTCAAGACGTTTTGAATAAAATGTGATAGCCTATAATATAATGTAATAGAATAATATAATGCATGTTTTCCCTTCTATTAAAGTTGATACATATACTTGCTTTCAAATCCCTTTTCTGCAAACATGATCAGTGCATTAGTTTGATTCTCAAGAACATTTATGACCTCGCTCAGTGTAATTTGCAGTCACTGCAAATCAATGCATGTATGTTTTAATAACAACCCATAAATCATTGGTCTTTTCCTGGATGTCAACACAGCAAATCCAACCAGACATTCTTGTCATAAGCCTGCTGCTGTGATAATGGAGATTTTAGCAAGAATGTCTTGAGCTGTTTGTGCAATCTTGTTTCTTAATGTAACAAAGAGGAAACCATGCATGACACAATTTCTGCACTGTCCACATCCAGATTACTGTGCACTAATGTCTTAAATCTTACCAGATAGCCTACCAGTGTGCATTGCACATACAACGCCGAGTCTAAGAGTCCCCTGTGCGCACTGCGATTATCTCAATTGTATTTTAATTATGACTTTATTAAAAAGGTCACCTTGAATGCAGTTGTCTCGTTCCCAAAGGGTCTCAACGAACGAAGGACAAAATCAATGATTGGTTGTACTGAGCGAGTGCACACAGTCCCATGTGACTCGAGGATGGAGTAGTTTATTCATCAAGATGATCCGCCCTTTCTGAGACATAATTAAAAGGAGCTGTCACATTTATCCTTTAGGTGAACTGACGATTGGTTCATTTGTGTCAGTATTTTGATAGTGTGAAATCTTTCATGTAAAGGTAGGCGAACTATAGATGGATGCCTTTTTTAAGTATGAAATCAATTCTGCAGTGAGAATGAGTTTAATATTCATTGCTTGCCTTCTTGCAGCAAGCATATGTTATCACCCCCTGACAGGTTCACATAAACGCCACTAATTGCAGTTGTGAGATATCTCAACCCTTTGACCCTCCTGTTGGGTTTCCAGCAGTGATCCGTCTTCATGTCCACACCCCTGTGACTGCTCTCTGCTGATAAACCCACAATGCAAAGGGCCAATGCAGAACGGGGAAATTAGTTAAGCAGATTCACCGTACAAATGGGAGGGATGAGAGGGTGTGATTTGGAAAACGCTCTATGCGTTTAATTCCTGGCTCCCTATCCATCTCCGCAGAGGAAGGGGGAGGGGCAAAGCCATCTCATCCCGTTTGACCTGTTGTTTTATTTAGAAGTGATTAACTCTTCCGCACAAGTTTTTCCTTTTTTAAGCGCATCCTCCAGACGTGCTTCCTGCCTCACTGCAAAACAGACAAATGTGTCCCTGATGATACGTTTCATCACGTTCAGGGGGCCCGAAGGGTTTGTTTTGTCCTAAGGGCTCTAACAAACACAAACCTTTTGATCCCAGACCTTTTTTTTTTCTTTTGATTTTTCTATTATAAAAAGAATATATCACCAAAAAGTGACAATTCCTTCATATATTCAACCTCATGTCACACCAAACCTGTATTAAGATATTTTTAAGAATATAGTCTTGCAGGTATGACATTTTTGTTGGCCCAACCGGGAAATGAGTTAGCATTTTAGTACTTTCAGTTCCCTCATTCTGAAGTCAATGGGTTTGTGGTTAAATGCCTAAAATAAGGTCTGTGGTTAAACAAGCGCAATATTTTTTCATGTTTTATTCTACGACATTAAACGTCATCATGCCGAACAGGAAAAGCACTCACTAGTCCAATTTCACAGCCTCGTTGTGTTTATAATGACGCTCTTGCAATCTAACTCAACCTTTTAGGGAAAATGCTTTAAATTAAAGACTAAAAGAGCTGTCGTAATGGTGGTGACGTTTAAGTCATGTGATCGTGATGTAGTTCGTTTATAGCCTACTGTAGCTTTTTGCTTCCTGCATTTAGTCTTCAAAATTAATAAAATGTGTTCATTTGTGAAGATTATCATAATGCATAAAACGTAAGAATCATAAACTGTTGTTGGTTACAAAGCTCTTTTTCTGCAATGATGCAAAAGCCAATCGAAAACTCCTATTGGGTTTTTGTCAAGGGAACCAGTTGGCCAATAAAAATAATCAAAAAAAGTCATCACAAGTCATCACTCATCATTTTGAGTCTTTTGTTGAACTGTTTAAGTTGAAACAACATTGGCTCCCAAAAGAAAATAATTGTTCAAAACATTGCTCTAAAGAACAAAGAAAGTCATGCAGGTTTGGAATGACAAGATAAATAATGACAGCAAATAATGACAGAATTTTAATTTTTGTGTGAACTATTCTTTTAGTATAATAATGAATTAAAATGACAATGAAGTAAACTTGCAGCAGTACATTCATGTTTCTATCACATCCTTTCCCAAAATAACCTGCATTACTGGAAAGCTGAGTGCTCCTAACACCTTTCTCTGCCAGAATCACAAAACACCACTGTACCCGTTTTTGCCGCACCTAGGAATAAATGTCTACTAACTGTCAAACGAATAGCTCGCTCTGTCATCTGTAATGCAGGTATGACTAGAGGCAACTGCTGCATGGCAGATACATTATATAAAGCCATAAACATGTCATGGAGGAAGACTAAGAGCCTTCCATTTGTGTGTGTGTCTCTCTCTCTAGCCTCTTTTATCTCTCCATTGCCATCCGTGCCTCTCAATGAGTTGATTCCTCCTCTGCAGTCTTTATCTTCTAACCTGAAGCAATAACACTACCGTTTCACTTCAAGTTTTAAAGTCAAGGTGCCACTGAAAACCTGGCTCTGCCAGGACAGGTATAAAGACATTCTGAAGAGGGTGAAAAGTGCTAATAATTTGGTCGTATAGATTATGGAGTGCGGTGAATAGCTATAAGAAAAGCACTGGCTGAATTCCATACACGCAGCCATGAGGGCTTGGCTTAAATCAGACAGCGTATTTTTTCTGTATATGTTTTTTTTGGATCTCTCTTTGGTGTTTTCCATTGTTTTGTTCAAGTTTAGTTTAGCGACTGCAAGATGCACAAACCACTAAAGCTTCCACAATCCAGTGTAAAGTACAGCATCATTTTGATTTCCAAATCCTATTGGAAACAAAAATAAATAAATTTCAGAAAAAAGATACTATTAGTGTTTATCTCATCTCATTAAAGGTACAGTATGTTATTTCTCAAAGTCATTGCTGAACACTGTTGATATTTGAATTGAAAGAAAACAAACATATCCCTCTCTTCTCTGCTCCACCTCCAAAGCTCACCCTCCTCCAATCCTAACCGCCCTGCTCCGAATCGGTCTAGAACCCCAATCGCTGGCATGCGAGGCGGGTGCACTAACAAGGACACTTAACAGTAAACACCAAATTCTCTAGCAGTCATCAGCCTGCACAACTCTCACTAGCTGGCCTCCGTTACACATGCAATGCAAGAGTGGATGTCTGTTTATCATAGCAGAAGCGCAACAAAATAATGCTTCACAAAAAATAAAGTGAAGATGATGAACGAATGACAAGAGAGCACAAAAAATTAACATGCATACATAAGAGTAAATACAAACAAGAGTTCGTTGTTAGTTGCCAACAGCACAGCAGCTCCAGACAAACAATGACACTCAAAACCAGTGTTACTCACATGTGGAGTCGAATCAAAGCAACCTCATCTTTGGAAAGCTTTTCTAATATTAACCCTTATTTTTCCAGTAATATTCTTATGAGCTTTTCTCTTTTGTAATGTCTCTCAGCCATCTCTCTTTCTACAGTCTTTCTTCAAATGTCCCTCTTGCTTGTTTTCACTCCTCCTCCGTCATACGCCCCCTAATGTTGATTGACTACACGTTTGTTTTTGTGTTGGTCCGACCAACTTTCAAACAGCGTTTTTCAAATATCACTTACCCCATCTTTAGGTCTATTCTGACAAATATCATTGTGGAGAATAATTGTCCTTAATCTATTTTATCTATTAAACTATTAAACTTCAATACTGTAATAATATCATTTTGGCGAAACAGATGTGGCAAACACTATAGTGTGTATTTGTGTTGGGCTCTGAAGAGCGTCAAAGGTTTTTTATTTACAACACGTTTTTGTTATTCACACTAATAATCAATAATGATCTCATAGAAGCTAAAGTAAGAGATACACTTCATATTGTTTAAAAAGTTAGAGAGGAGACACAAACAATAAAAGTCCACCCTATTTTATTTTCATTCATTTTTAGATCACTTTTAAGTTGATTTCATGTTGCAAGTTTCACGTTGTCCACAATAAATTGTATCGCTCAAAGAGGAACATCAGTGTCAGCATTAACTTTTGCTCTGTAAGGAGTGCAATAATTAATTCAGCCTTCACAGTCTAAATGTTTCCAGATGTTTCCACACAGACTGCAAGAATTTTTATAAGATCAGTCAGAGCATGTGAATATTCCATTTCGATTAAAAAAGGTACCGAAGTAAATGCCTTACTAGACAAAATCTTAGACAAATAATTAAAAAAATGAAAAGAATAAATCGTTTGATATCATTCAATCAGACCATTGATGCAATTCCTGTTGCCTAATTTGCCGTGGTGTAAACAAGGGAAGCTTTTTCCACAGGAAACCGCAGCCTTCAAAGCAGATTCTACAGTCTTTTATGATACTAGTCTATAAAAGGCAGAAAAATCTGAAAATTAACTTTCAGGTGTGAAAATATCCATGCTTCCCTGTTGTCAAACCCTAAGGTGTTCCATGTTTTTCCTTTTCTTTATTTCACATCATACCAAAAGGTCTGTGGTTGAGTTGAAAAGAGAGCAAGAGTGTTTTGCACGTCCTTGGCTTAATGGAAGCTCTTTGATGTCTGTCTTAAAGGCTGCATGCTTTTCTTGCGGTATGAATTTGTTTCCTCCTCCAAAGCCTTGGATAAATGGAGGACTTTTTTTCCCAGAGGTCATCTCTTGGGTAGAGCTTAGAGGGTTAGAGAGCTTACTTCCCTGGAGTGATGGAGACTCAACATGAATCACAAAAGCAAACACCACACCAATAACAATTTTGTTAGAGACTCAAGACAAGGAAATGTGTATTCAAGTGAAACACCGGGTGTCATGACGAGCAAGAGTGCTACTCATCTACATGTTTAATGTCTCCTATTGTCTTTGAAAGTAGGGCTGGGCGATATGGCAAAAAATATGCTCACTATATTTTTTTTCCATATTGATCAATATCGATTTTTATCCCACCTTGGTTGGAGCCGACCAAGACATATTTTGCAGACTGTCTGGGCCGGTTCACACAGAACAGGTTTTTGCATTCCACTGTGGTCATTTTCCATAGTTTTTCTATGTAAATGTGTTAGACGGACGTCTTTGACCGCTGTGTTCACGTCTTTTGTATCGTCTCATGCATGACATGGCATTCTAAAAATGTGGCGCTTAAAGGTACACCATGTAATTTTTAGCACTCTAGCGGTTAAAAAAAACTGCATGCATTTTTGCGGAGGAACATTGTTTTGGTTGTGCTTTGGCTCTGCGTGACTGCAAATGAATATGGTTAACCTACTACTAGTTTTAAGAGATATAACTGTAAGGCCGCGCTGGATCAGGCCAATGAGGGTCTTCTGATCAATGGGTGAAGGGCTCTGCGTGTTACTGTCTTTTCTTGCGGCAAAGTATTTTTGGTTAAATGCAATACATTTTCTCATGTATTGTCTCGTTATTTCATCTGACTCCATAAATGAAAAGGTTTTAATGATATCTGTGCATCATTAAATGTGAGCGAATGTTTTACTATTCTTTTTAAACTCTTGAATGAAAATAATGTCAAAGTCAATTAGAATAATCAAATATAACAATTTTTGTCAGGTAAATGTATCATTACAATTTCATAATCAATTCAAAGATAATCAATGCAAAACATCAAATGCTCTAGAATAAAGAGGAAAAATGTTTACCCGACATTAGAAATGCGTGAGGCTGAGAGACCGCTATCAGCCTAACGGGCTGATCTGAGATACAGAAAAGGCCCTGAGCTCTGGTTGCATTTCATTATATAGACAGACCTCATTTCAAATGTAAACATGAGTTCACAGTGGAAATTTACCTTACTGTCCCAGGCTTACTGGGGGTAACCATTTGCTAACAGTGGGACACTGTTAACACCACCTGAGAGCAGAGGGCCATTTGTCTGGAAGACACACCCTTCTGTGTGCAAGATATTTCTAAACTATTAAGAACTTTATTACCTTTTCTACTTTGGGAATGAGACATTTGTACCAGTCGCACTGATACATTTAAAATGATACCAAACATGTATAAACTGTATGATAATTGTTCACATTAAAACCATATTGAGTATTGTGTGAGTTCTCTCCACGAGGTGATCTCACCATGAGGGAGGGAGAGTGGGGGAGAGGGAAAGAGATGTAGATTAGAATGATAAGGTGAGACTTGCGTCTCAAATGGTACACAAGAGTGAGTTCAAATGATAATTTCCTTTGTTTTCTCAGAGTAGCCCTCTCTTACAGTTCTTCCAGTTTTTCCAGTCTTACATAACCAATTTGGATGGAAGAGATCTCAAGCTGACTAGCTGAAGACAGTACTGTAGCTATACCCATTAACCATAATGAAATGACCCTTCAAAATAGATAATGCTTCTGATAGAGAGCTACATATGGCAGTTTACCTGTTTATCTCACCTGTTGAGTAATAATAACGCCATCTCCGCATTGTTTTTATAACATTTCAAATCCCTCAGTTCATGCCATCTCCAAAAAGCCAAGCCAATGTTGATTCTCTTTTTTTTTTTACGAGCTCTGTCGCGTTCTCTTTTTGCCAGCAGACTCTCCACTGTTCAGCGTTTCTTATAAAATGGGTGATTCCCCGGAGGTTCGACATTAAGCTGCTCTTTCAACCTTCCTCACTCGTTGTGACCACTAACCTATGCCACTCGCTCACCATACACGCATCAAAATCGCCGGAGCAACTTTTCTCTATTTACGGATTTGACAAGACACGCTTGGACACGTGATATGTATGCAATTTCATGCGAAACCATCCCGCTAGGTCTAAAATATAAACACTTACAATAATAAGCTTACCATTGTGAATCTGACCTTCGTCTCGCATTTGTAAGCACACAAACGCATTCTTCTCATTCTTTTTTAAAGACGCTTGCCCTTGTGTGCTCTCTGATCAAGTTGGTTGCAAATCTGACTCTGACTCAGAATTGTTTACCCTTGAGTCATTCCATGTGCCTGAGGAACCGTGTACAGAATAAGGAGTATTTCACGACCATGTTGTCTCATGGTTTGACCCAGCTGATTTGTACCAGATGTTTTTTTGTTGTTGATGTTATGGTTCGTATGGATTTAAGCTTTTTTTTCTTTACCCTCTAGGCAGAAGAGTGAGGTGGGGCACCCTGTGTCAAAGGTCACACGAGCAGAGGATGTCATGCACCTGGCAGTGGTGGCTTGTGGGAACCGTCTAGATGAAACGCTCAACATGGTGAAGTCAGTACTGCTCTTCAGCATAAAGAAGATCAAATTTCACATCTTTGCAGAGGAGGACCTGGCCGAACAATTTGAAAAAGGGGTGAGAGCATGTCCCATGATTATTTCATCTTGACTGTGGATGTATTATTTTTTTATTTGATTGTAATGTCTAGCTGACTGGTGACCTAAAATATGTGGGTTTTTTTTCATCAGACGTTTATTTTCAAGGGGTTTGAGTATCTTTACTTATTTAAGGCATATCTTTATTCTCTGGAAAGCATTGCAATTGATAACTGACTTTCAGACAAAGTTTCATCCCCTAACTATGCAACTCGAAAAAAATCTGGCACACATTTTGGGACTCTTGCTTCACTCGGATTCTTTTCCTTGCAACTTAAATCTTTAAATGTAATATGCCAACTCCAACTCCAACATAACTAATGAGACTGTGAATATTTGTTCTGAGGACAATTCAGTTTGATTACTGTTTTTCTATATTAAATGATGCAGTGTATTTATTAATTTGGTACTATTCATAATTTTTCCAGGGATTTGCTAAGGCAAACTCACTATAATTATTGCTTAAATTAGGGGTAATTAACCATTTGCAAACCTCCAATAACAAGCTCTCGCTCATATCATATTCATTATAGTAGGCTAATTGATTGTCTTTTTACATCCTTAGTAAGGTATACAGTTTGTTCCCTAAGATTTCTCAGTGTATTTAAACCGACTTTTGACAGAACCGTGATTGTCAATTTGATTGTACTAGTGGCTTTGTGGTAACCCTCAGACAATGTCTGGTGAGGAGGGTAATGTGAGAAACCTAATGAATCTATCGATCTCTTTACCATGCTCTTAACACATTATTTGGTTTCTAGAGTGGTCTTTCTCTACAGTCTTAATCGTTCACAATGTTTCTCACCACAGAGGGACTGTTATTGAAAATAGCACTACATTGTTTTCTACATTTAGACAGTTGATGCTTTTTGAGAGGTGCCCTCTGGCCTTGAACTGATCTTGATCTAGGCCTATTCCTGCGCGTACTGCTGAAGATAAAAGATCTGAAGGCTTTGAAGAGATAAAGAGAAGGAATGCAATGTCATGTTTGTTATTCAAAAGATTTCCTCTGTTTTTCTGCAGCCTCTTCAGTAGTTATTTGGCTATCAGCAGGATATTATAAACCAGTGGTTCTTAACTGATTTGTTATGATTCAAAAATGGGTTGAAGGTCTTTTCTGATGGGATCACGGGCGGCTGGAAAAAACGAAGCTAAATGAGAATAATAAAATCCAAGTAGATAGGAAAAAATGGCTTTCATAACTTTTGTTGTTTACATGCATCTAAATAAATGTACACAGTCGAATTTACAACAAAATACTGTCAAGTTTAATATTTGGTGGTATTATGGCTAATAATAAGTAAGGGATAATCCACAGCTAGCTGTGCATTAAATTATTTTAATGCATGATGTGGAGGCAAAAACCACCCGAATCCCGATGCTAAGCCCTGTTGTGCTTGTTCCATGTGTTAGAGTGGAAAGGCATTTGAAAATGATCTGTTTTTCTATTCTGAATAATTTTACATATTGCTGTGCCTGTGAAGTTTATGGTGTTGCGTATCTTTTTTGTTGGCATTGTAAAAAAAATTCTATAATTAATATGGGTTGTCACTTCCAAACTTGCATGAACCAAAGGGGTCATACATCTCCCTTAGGTTTTTTTTTTTCTTTATCGCTAGACATAAATGCAAAAAATGCAACAACAAAAAAAACCAAGTAGCTAAATGTGTTACTCTTTGTGCAGAAAATAGTAAAAAAAAAAAAAAAAAAAAGCATTAAAACATAAAATGACAAATAGGTTTGTGCCAAAGCTGATAGTGGAGATTTTGATCCTTAAGATATTAAAGCCTGGTTTCACAGACAGGGCTTTAGATTAAGCCAGGATTAGGCCATAGTTTAATTAGGACATTTAAGTAGCTTTTATAAACATGCCTTAAAATATGTCAGTGCCACTGTTTTGGTAATGTTTTTTTTCTAAGATATGTCAGTGCAAGTTGCTTTCAGTTAAAACAGCTCAAAGATGCATTTTAGTCTGGAACTAGGCTTACGCCTTGCATGTGAAACCGGGGGTAAAACATGCCATGTCCTACTTAGTTAAAACAAGGTATACCACTATGGGTAGATCTCTTCAGGACTTCTAAATTACATTCTGTAAATCACAAATCTTACAAAAGATACAAAATGTTGCTCTTTTGAACGATTGGTACAGGTTTCTCTCACACACTTCTCTTCGCTGACACCTGTAAGCAATAGATGTGCAGTTTACTGAAGGCTGACAGTCATGACACTGACTGATTCTTTCAATTTCTTCTCACAGTTCAGTGTGTGGCCTCAGACGGTGTCCTCCAGGTTTCTCTACAGCATATATCCAATCACCTTCTCTGTGGGGAATGCAGATGAATGGAAGAAACTCTTCAAACCATGTGCTGCACAGAGGCTGTTTCTTCCTGTAGGTTCCTGCTGCTTAAGTTTTTTTGTTCATTTGTGTGTGTTTTCCATCTCACCACACTGACTGTAACAAAGTATTTCTTCTGATATCAGGTAATCCTAAAGGACGTGGATTCGCTGTTGTATGTGGACACAGATGTTCTGTTTCTCCGCCCTATGGATGACATCTGGAAGTTTCTGAAGGCTTTCAACAGCACTCAGCTAGCTGCCATGGCCCCAGAGCACGAGATCCCCAAGATCGGCTGGTATAGCCGCTTCGCAAGGCACCCCTTTTATGGAGTCACAGGGGTCAATTCAGGGGTCATGCTAATGAACCTCACACGGATTCGTAGCACTCTGTTCAGGGTAAGGAACAATACAATTGACTTGACTTGAATTTTGATGTCAATCTGTAGCTCTGCTTATGGTGAAATTTCAGTGGTCCAAATTACTAGTCCACATAGCTGTTTTTTAAACTTCAAATACTAGAAATTAATATAAATCTGTTCCATACCAGTCTTCATTTTATATTAGAGATTTTTTATTTTATTGACAGCAAAGGTAATCTTTAAAAGCACTAATCATTTCAAATGTAATCTTTAACAAATCAATATCCACTTTTCATACTGTACATTATAATGTGATGCCTATTATCTTCAAATTCAATTATAGCATTTAAAATTAATAATTTAAGTTTTTAGTTGTTTATTTTGAATTTATTTAGACATAAAAATCTTAAATATCTGGCATTTATCAGTTATCTACTATAACTGGAAATGATTGTCAGCTTATCAGTGTCAGCAAAAATGTTAATATATGTGCATCTCTGTCAAATGCATTTCTGATTTACCATATACACGTATTACAAACATAAAATAATGAATGCAAATGTTTTAGATTTCATAAAGTGCTATGTTATTACTAGATATTGCCAGTCTTTTCCTTATATAGTTTATTCCTCTTGGTAGTGGGCTGAGGCTTTGGTGTTCACATATCTTCTGAGGTTTCTTTGCAGATTTAAACCCTTTTAACCTCAGGCTGTTTTTAGTAGGCAGTGATGGAAGTCTACTGATTGCCATCCGTTGAGAGAAAGAGAGAGAGTGGGTGACAGCAGTCTGGATTAGCATATTTCTGTAACTCAGCTAGAACTGTAATTTCCAATCCAAGCACATTTTCAAGGCTGTCTGAGAGGACAAAAAGAACACTTCTTCTTCTGAAAAAAATTTCCATATCAACAGCTGTCTGGAAAGTGGCTGCCAGACTCACTGTTGAGGAAAATAACCTGCCACTATTGATTTTACAGAACAGCATGATCGCCAGCGGTTTGTCGTGGGAAAATCTGCTACACCCTCTCTATCAGAAATACAAGAACCACATCACATGGGGAGACCAAGACCTTCTCAACATCATCTTCCACTACAATCCAGGTACAAAGAAATGCTTGCACAAAGAAATACTTGATTATGATGGGTAATATTAGACAATATTTAGGTAATATTCATTTTTTTGGACATGTACCATGGTGTTTTTAAAGTATCATTAAAGTATGTTGTAAATACAATGGTATATATCAAAATATGCACTATATTAAAATCAGGTTTTTGGATATGTGCCATGTCAATACCATGGTATTGTTTGAAGCTCTTAAAGTGTTTTGTAAAATATAGAGGTATAGATAACTTGTTTTTGGTACTACACAAATAGTATGCTTCGAAGTCCCATTTATTAATTACATCTTTAAAGTACCTTGCATTATCTTGTAAATGCCATGGTGCATGTCAAAATACTTTGGTTTTACCATGTTTTTAGACATGTAAGGTAATAATACTATTACATTTTTCAAAAGCTGGTACATACTATGGTAAATATCAAAATGGCAAAATTATGATATTAGCATATGTGATACCATCACTGTACGTTACACTGGCACAGTAGAAAAAAGTAAGAGAAAGTTTTTCGGTGCATCATTTAAACTCTCATATAAACCTTTCTACTTTCTTTATTTTTGTTGATTTGCACTCTACATTGTTACAGCACTAGTTTAATTGTGTTGTTTGCTGGAGGATTAAATACAAGTTGAAAAGCTGTTATTCTACTTGTGAAGCCTTGCCGGTTTTTATCATGTACATGACAACTAAACTTTCCAACTCTGATTGTTGTTTCTTGTGCGGGGCTTGAAGCTACACCTTTCCATTTGTACTCTTCCCAGAAAAAAAAAAAAAGTTTTAACTCTCTTTCCTCGCCCTCCTGAATGTTGTCGTTTTATCTGGGTTTTATAGAGATAAGACCCTTTTTTGTAGATTAACACTTCTCTTGACTGGAACAGGTGTGACAGATACTGACAGGTGCAGTAATTAAAGTCTCTAAATTGGTGAGACATTTGTCAAGGGTAGTGCTTGTTTGACAACTGTAATGGTACAGGTCCAAAAGACCTGTACTACAAACACCAACAAATAGAAGACAAATGAAGATTCTCTGCACAAGTGCTGCATAGCTATGCTACAGTTTGGTTAAAACATTGAATATTTTTCTTTGTGTCTACAGAGTGTCTGTACATATTTCCATGCCAGTGGAACTACAGGCCAGATCACTGCATGTATGGAAGCAATTGCAAAGCTGGTGAAGAGGAGGGAGTGTCTATTCTTCATGGTAACCGTGGAGTGTACCATGACGACAAGCAGCCTGCATTTAGAGTGGTGTATGATGCCATACATGAGGTGAGACATTTTCAGGAGACATTTATATGATAGAACTAATAGAATGGCTATCAGATTGATGACAATTATATATGTACACTACCATTCAAAATTTTTGACTCACTTAGATGTACAGTAAAAAGCATATTCTTGCAAAATATTCTTTATAATAAAAAAAAAGACTTGTCTATTTTCATACATTCTTAAATGTAATTATTCATATGATGGCAAAGTTGAATTTTCAGTAGCAATTACTCCAGTGACCCTTCAGAAATTATTCTAATATGCTGATTTGGTGCTCACAAAACATTTCTTATTATCATCAATGTTGAAAACAGTTTAATATTTACTGATTAATAACCGCTTAATATTTTATGGAAATGGTGAAACATTTTTTTTTTATCAGGATTCTCTGATGAATATTAAGTTCAAAACAAGAGCATTTATTTTAAGTAGAAATCTATTGTAACATAATAAATGTCTTAACTGTCACAATTTAATGCGTCCATGCTAAAAAAAATAATCTTACTATATATATGTGTGTGTGTGTGTATATATATATATATATATATATATATATATATACAGATTATACACACCTGCATAAAAATGACTAAGATTAAGAAGTATAATTTGTCATTTGTCTTTGCTTGCTTAGGCCACTAATTCTTCAGTGCTAACTAAACAAATCCTGAGGGTGTTGAGTCATATGAGAATAAATAGAAATGTTGCCATGTGCATTCAGAGTGCAGTTTACTTGAAACTCTGCTTTAAGGCTAATAGCAGGAAAGCGTCTCTCCCACAAGGAAGCTTTTTGTATGGTTGAGTCTCGTAGGCCCCTCTGCTGTTCAGAATTCAGTCTCATATGATGTGGACCTTGTTCATTGTGCCTCCACAATTATACCGAAGCAGTTCCTCAAACTTGTATTTTGTCTTCTCTTTCAGTATCCCTTTGAGGAGAACATGTTCCAGTCTTTGTTTTACCCTCTTCAGACTAAGTTCCTAGACACAGTTAACACCCTTTGTGGAAGAATACCACAGGTGTTCCTCAAACAGATCGAGAAGACCATGAGGGCTGTTTATGAGAAAAAAGTGGTGCGCCATGTCCGACTGCCACATGAGAAATGAGCCTCAGCTGCATTTCAACATCATAAGGAAGAGTCTCTGCCTGCTTCTTGGATCAGAGTGTTGTTTTTTTTTGTTGTTTTTTCATTGAAGACGAGCAATGCCAGAAACAAGCTACATTTGGTCCATTAGGCCCAGTATGAGCTTCATGAGCCAGCGGAGTTGGAGATTTAAGCAGGAGCGAGAAGCAGTTTTGGTCTGCTGGAGGGAGACAGAGAAGTAACCAAATGCATTGAGTGCCTCCAACTGTGGGTTATCAACCATCTGAATGTTCCTGAAAGAATATGAGAGACTCGTTGGCAAAGCTGTTTTCAGCAAATCCAAAAATATGGATTCAGAGCTATTTATTTACAACTGTGTTGTACCATTTTTCAGCATCTAGTTTGTCATCATGTCTAGTATTACAAAATTAGAGCATTTGTGTCAAAGTACACTTTATCTGATTCTTGTACTTACGTGGCTGCACCAATTTGTTTGTGCATTCTGCTGCTTAATTGCATGAGATATAACGCCTTGTTTTCAAGCCACAAAAATGAATGTAGCATGCAGAAACAACCAAAGAGAATTAGCCTGTCAGCCTTTAGAACTGAAAGATGTAGAAAGATGTACATTCAGTTTAGGCACAGCCTTAATGGTGGATGTTCACACTGTTTACATTGAAGATGACTTGTTAGTGAGATTAGAAAGGAGTCTGATGTTGTAATTTTTTCTTTGGGGTTGCATTTATATATATATATATATATATATATATATATATATATATCACAAAGCCTTTTTGTGAGAATTCCAATTAAGTCAGGTGTCCTGTATTTTGATGCGACAAGCCTATTCTGATGGACATAATGAATTTGATGTTGAATATGTGGCAGAGTTTCCTTTTAGGATAACCTGCTGCCCAAAAGGTCTAAGTGTTAAAATATATTTTTAGCAATATACTGTCAATTCCAGAGAACACATTTGGTTGTTTTATCCTGTGCTTTGTTATTAGGAACTTTTGCCATAGTGGGATTAAATTAAAGTGGTCATTTAAAATAAAATACTGCCAATTTGAAAGGTTTGTACATCATGAAAGTATAATATGAATAAAAACTGTAAAAAAAAAAATGTAAAACAATACACAGATGTACAGTTTGCAGTTAATTGCACTTTTTTAAACAAATACTGAGTTTGGAGAAAGTAAAATGAAAGATAAGTTAAAATGGCAATAAGATTTGTTTATCAAAACAAACTCTTTGGACCCAGTATGATCAGTTTACCCATTTTTTATATATAAAAAAAGTACATTCTACAATCATTTTAAGTTTGTGTTATCGCAGCCTTTTAATTTGTTTGTTGACTTTCTGTGTGAAAGTACAAAAATAAAGGGGAGAGTGTGTTGTAAGTGTTTTGATGTGGGTTTTGACGTTCATTTAGCACAATGTGCTTAATTATGTGTGACCAGTTTCCAGCCTCCTGTCACTGGTCTGGGATCAGTGATGAGATTTATTTAACTGGAAACTCAGGAGACTATTATACATCTCATGTTATCTCTGTGTCAAGAGATGCACCAGCGATGTTCAAATTTGTAACAAGTGTGTTTTTCTGTGTTTCTGAATGTCTTCTATTATCTATTGTCCTTTTATACAGAAGCGTGTTTGTCAGAAATGTAATAAATAAATATGCATTTAATATTAATTTGACTTTATATTTTTTATATTAATTTATCTATTATCAAAAACATTACATTTCAATCTATTGGTCAGACAATATATGTTTAGGCAAGACTTAATAATGATTACTTCAACATTTTAAAAAGTTATAAACCATAAACATTGTCACTGTGTGATATTTTGGTGGGCTGGTGGTTACTATAGTAAAAAGTAAATTTTACAATTTTAAAGTAAATTCAAATTCCACAGCGAGATAATTAATACTTGTTTTTAAATAAAAAGGGAGATGAGCGTTCAATTATAATTATAAAGAGGCTAGTAATTCCAGTCAGACTGCACCAGACATTGAGACTGTTCAAAACCTTGTGAGCTTTCACAGCATTTATGGACATATTCTTTGCTCGAAACGCGCCTATTGTGCTCCAAAACTATGTCTACGTAGGCAGATTACTAAGTGTTTTTGTACATACCGGTATACAAAAACACTGCACCCGTACGGCTACAAGTGATGTTTAGGTAGGCAGCTGACTGCTGGGACTGATCTCTAATACCACACCGGCAGTGACGTCGCAGTCGCCGCCATATTGAAATGTTTCCCCTGTCCTCTTCTTCATTGAGCTCAACAGCAGCCATCAGCTCTCGATTTTCAGTTGGAGACAGGGACAACAACACAGACATGGAGATAGACACTCTTCTGGAAGCTCTTAAAGGTACTCGGTTGTGTGTGTTGAGGTGGTCTGCGTGAGTTCAGAGAGGAGTTATATGTGCTTATGAGCTTGTAATGTGAGTTAGCTCATGTTAGCATGGCCTGTGGCTAAATGGCTTTTACTGTTTTTCGAGGTCTGTTGTGTGTTAAGAGCAGATGAACAGGTTACATCCTTCTGCTTTATGACTTCTGTTACGTTAATATTTCCCTAATAATGACGGGATTGTCAAGTAATAAGTTAATAAACAAGACAATTTTTTTATTGAGATTAACTAGTTAGTGGTTTGGGATGATATAGAGCTGATTCAAGTATATTACACACCGGTTTATCCAGGGTTAACTCTAAACTAGTGAATAATTTAATAATGACATTTATATAATAATCATTTTCCTTTATAGCGTGATTTTTGGGACATTTATAATAACTAAAGTTGTACTCTCAACTCTACGCTTCTTGCGTAAATATCATCTATCTTTTTATGTGTGTGTGTGTTTGTTTATAGTAGTGTAAATAGTTTTGGTGATTAAATTACATAATTGTGATTAAAAATACATTTATTTTACCTGAATTAGCTCTTATGTAAGTGTGTTAGGAAAAGGATTTCATATTTTTCATGAAAGTTCAAGGCTGGGCTTGTTGTAGTTATTCTCTTGAATGGTGCCATAAAATATCACACTTGGAACTTGAAAATGAACTAAAGACTAGAAAACAGATGTTTAGGATACATTTTCTCGTAATTTTCATAGAAGCATGCATGCTATTCCAAAACTATTTTAGTTATTTTCTGAGTGCTCTAGCCTAAATATGCTAGTTGTTGAAAAGATAATGCTGTCTAAATTTGAAACTTGTAGATGAAACATGCACCCTTTTTTATTAAAACGGGTATAGGGTGAGAACTAGAATGGACTAACTAGGTTTAGAATTGAAGGTATTACTAGATTGTGCAGTTAAATGCACTCCAGAATTAAGATGATCGGATTGTATCCAGTACAGATTTTCACATGAAATTCACAATGCAATCTTATTATTGTGTTTTCTGTAGATTTTGACAAGAAGGTGAAGAAAGAAGCGTCTCCACCGTTGGACCAGTTTTTGTGCCATATTGCGAAGACCGGGGAAACCCTGTAAGTACCTCCAGATATCTGTGCATGATCTAAGAGTGGCAAAGAAACCCCAACTACCTTTGTGTGACCTCTGTTTTAGTGGTTTGTTTAAAATCATCACTGCTTTTCTGGGTAACACCACAAAGTGGTTTATTATAACACCACAGCACTTTTGGTTTTGTTCCAAAACACACTGAACCTTGTCCTTATCGACTAGATCTGCTTTACCCCTCATGTCATGAAGTAATTGTGAGTCAGATGCAATGGCGCCACCAGGGGGTGGCCGTGGCCACCCCTGGCCGACTCCTGGCCACCCCACTGGCCACCCCAATGGCCAGTATAAATTTTAGTAGCATCAGTTATGCATTTCATAAATAAGTCAAAAATATTCTTTAGTAAAAGAAGACGGAATTATGTGTCGTGACGTGCTTTTTAAGTGCCAAACGGTTACAGTATACTGTTACAGCAGCTTTTTGATGTGTCTTTGCCACGTTTTGACAAGCAGGGATGCAAACAGCGCGCTTATCGGCGCCTCCCGCTTTTTTCACGTCAGTTTGGGTGACAAAGTCATCTGAAGTCATTCCATAGCTTAATGTGAGGGACAGAAGTCTATTTACATCATTAAAGTATACGGAAACTCGTTTTCCCTCCTCTGCGGCAGTCAATCATTCTCCATGCATATTTAAACAGCGCGCGCGCCTCTTGGATGCACGGTAAAACTCTCTTCAATATTATATATTCACATTATAATGCATGATCTGTAGATAAAAGGCTGTAGATTCGCATAAAATTACTTTATTTTGTTGGAGTTTGTTGCTGTTTTTAAACGACTCACTACCGTGTGCTTGCTAGATCACACACGACACATCACAAGGACTATGAATCGGCATCAAACGCACGATAACTGGAATTTAAAACTGTGAAACAAAGGAACAAATTTCACTAGGATTTGTGCGCTCGACATTTCTTCGCTTTGTGACGTGAACTTTTAAATGCGCACTTATGCAGCGCTGCACACTGTGACTCCATGTTGCTTTGAGCACATCATTCTGCACCCGCGAATCCCGCGATGCGCATACACGCTGTGTGCGCTCTGTGCACTCTGTTTTTCATGTTATCATGGGTTTGCGCACTGAAATATTAATGAAGTCAATATATTTTGTTATACCTAGCCTGCTCAATACATTTAAAATAAGCATATTTAATTGTATATTATATCTTTGTAGTGTAGGCTATATATGCACTTCTGAATTCTTGACATTAAAATATAAATATAGAATTGTGAAATGTATGATTGCCTGATTGAATTTTATAAGAGAACTAATAGTAATTTGTTTTTATTAACATATTTAGATTTTATAAAATTACTGTGCAGATTTTTTCAAGAATTACTTTTTGCTGCTGATTTATTCACTCATTAAGTTTATTAAAAATTCATAATACATTTATGTAATATTTAAAGGTGTTAACTGTAATCTTACACTGCAAAATAATAACTTAAAATTAAATTCATCACAATTATGTAAGTATCTGGAAATTTGCCGCGGGCGAGGGCCCTTATATATATCATATCTATATAATATATATCATTATATATAATATAATATATATTAGTAGGGCCCTACTAATATCATTAGTAACATTAAATATAAAACAATAAACCAAAGTATATCAGTAGGAGTTTCCTTAAGTCTTTCTGATAGTTTTCTACAGGCCGGTTTACTACAACAGTAGAATAAAATTCTGAAATTATGGTTTATAGTTTTGTTGTGCCACCCCAAGATTTTAAGTGGCCCCATCTGGCCACCCCTAAGAATTTCTGGAGGCGCCACTGGTCAGATGTAGAGATGCACCGATTGATCGGCTGGTGACCGGAATTGGCCAATTTTCACGTGATCGGCCATGACCGGCGACCGGCCGGTCAGTCTGACATATTCCGATTTTATGCCGGTCAAATGCACTCTGGCGCCACATGATTAACATCGCGCAACATCAGCATCACATGCGCACATGGAACGCACATGTAGGAAACCTCGTGAATTGCGTCCGTTTCACACCACAGCGCGTTTTTTTTTTCCCCGCGTGCATGTTAATCAATGAGTGCATTCACACCGAGAGCAGGAGCCGCGCGTGAGCGTCGAGCAGGAGCGTCGCGTGAGCAGCAGTGAAGCGGGGTTTCGGCGCAGAGTCTATTTGGCAGACGAGAGAAGAACTGTTTGCGAAATAAAACTTGCCATTGATGTACAAGTGATTGCAATAGGACTGTGTGTGTTTTTTGAGAAATATCTTTATACTGCAAGGCTATATTTATTTTATTTTTATTTGCTATTTATATATTATTTTATTGTTTTAGTTTAAAAGTTTAGTTTCCTAAATAAGTAAATATATCACCTTCTGTTTTTAGTTGAATAAATGGAAATGAAAATGGTTCTTCCATACCATAACACTGCACTTAGATATGTGTGAATTTCCCACACCAGGAGTAATAATTTATATAGTTCTATTTTATTTAATTTGTTCAAAAAATGTTCTATGTTCTATGTAAAATGTTCTATTAAAGAAAAGATAGAAAATAAATATTTGTGTTTGCTGTAAAGTGGTTAGAAAAAATGAAATCGGAATCGGCTAAAATCGGTATCGGCAGGCCAAACTCATGAGAAATCGGGATCGGCCTAGAAAATTGTAATCGGTGCATCTCTAGTCAGATGCATATCGAGAGATCAAATGTATCTATAGGTGCGTTTCCATTACAGATTTGAGCAAAACTTTTGCGAGATTTATTTATTTTAAAAATAAAAAATTCTAAATGACGACGAACTATTGCGAAATGACGACGTTTCCATTAACCGATGTTATGCGAGTATAACTTAATTTTTTCCTCTCACAATAAGTCATTCCAAAAATCATAGCAATGGACTTTGGTAGGTCTATGTATATCCCAGCCACCGAACTGGCCTTTATTATAAATCGAAGGATACGTGTGTGTGTTATCCAAGCATTAATGGAAGGAAAGACCCTTATAGTCTACTTGTGAGTGGCACATATGAGGTGTTTCTCCCTCATATCTGCTTCGAGGTCTTGATTGTGGCATTTCTTTGAGGTTTAGAATCCTGTATTCCTGTAATTCTTTTGTCTTTTATGAATTTAATAAAGAACTCGGTCTCGTATTCTGTCCAAACCTACCGCGTCATCCACGTCAGGTGACCTGTAAATGCGCAAAAACTGTTTTCATTGCAGTTTTGCGAAATATTTATTTTTCAAATTGCCTGAAAAACCACCTCATGCGAGCATAACTTTTTTGCGATAAATGGTTTTTGCAAATTTGACGCGTTTCCATTGGGCGTATTTTCAATTTGCGCAATTTGAAGGGTAATGGAAATCCGGCTTATGTCTCTTGAAATACCTGCTTGGGATTGTTGCATTGAATCCTGTAATTAAATATTTTTTACATAATGACCTCTGAAATGTGTGGCTTTTTTCATCCTACATAGCTGTGCTAGTTTCATGTCTCTTATCAGCCTTGTATTTTCTCACATAATAAAACAATTTCAACTGAATTTTTAATGCTCATTATTTTGGTTGCTGGCCGTATAATAGAGAATCATGACCGGCGGATCTTGTCCCTTACAAATTATAGTTGTCTGTGTGATTGAGTTACTTATGTTCCATATTGTCACCTCTCCAGGGTGTCCTGGTCTCAGTTTAAAAGCTATTTCATATTCAAACTGGAAAAAGTAATGGAGGATTTCCAAGCGTCGGCCCCAGAGCAACGAGGGCCTGCCAACCCAAACGTGGAGTCAATTCCCTTCGAAGAAATGAAGGAGAGAATTCTTAAGATTGTCGATGGATACAACGGGTTAGTAATACTCTTAATTAATTGCATTGTGTGCTGCTATCACCATTTTACTTTTAGAAAGGCACTGGGGTTTGTACTTGTAATAAGTGTAAGCTGTTTCGGATAAAGAGCAAGCCTGACTCTTTACCCCAGAGCAAGTGTGCCATCTTCTGGCTGTTGAATATAACCAAGCCTACATCATTCCTTGTTATATATGTGTCAGGATAGAGTGGAGAACATTTGCTACTAGTTCTCTGTGGTCTGTTGTGGAGATTTCACCAGCTTATTCAAATATATTTTCTCTATCCAGGATCCCATTTACTATCCAGCGCTTGTGCGAGCTGCTCACGGAACCTAAGAGGAACTACACAGGAACAGAGAAGTTTCTCAGAGGGGTAGAGAAGGTCAGTGTGTGATGCATTATTCAGTTTAAGAACTAATAAGGCTAATACAAAAATTGCACTTGCTACAAAATACTTTTGTCAAGTCATCTTTATTTATATAGCGCTTTTTACAATAGAGATTGTTTCAAAGCAGCTTTAGAGTGATAACAGGAAAATAATGTAACAAAGTTTTTAGCTGTGCAGCAGATCTAAAAGAAAATAGTGTCGTTGTCCAGCTTAAGTAAATTGTGGTTAATTTTTGTCATAAAAAGTTATTAATTTAGTTAATATATATATATTAGCCGCTCTGGAGAAAACATTGATGTCATCGTCCCGTTCAGTTGTCATATAATGGTGTCAATGCAGGCAGATCAATAATATTGTTGAATATTAAGTGTCCCCAACTAAGCAAGCCAAAGGCGACAGTGGCAAGGAGCCAAAACTCAGGTGACAGAATGGAGGAAAAAAAAACCTTGGGAGAAACCAGCCTCAGTCTGGGGTCCAGTTCTCCTTTGGCCAACGAACGAACAGTATATGATTCAGGCAGCATTACAAGTCAGAAGTCAGATTGGATCAGAACATTCAGAATATTTATCCAGTTCCATCTGGTTGAAGATCGGAGTCATCACGCGGTATGGAGACGGGTTTGTTGAGGATCAGTGCCACTGGCTGTCGTGTTGATGAAGACTTCACAGGGGAGAGTGTAGTTGACAAAATCTCTGCTGACTCTTCAGAGATGCGTTGTGGTCGTGTCTAGGTGCAGGTCCACCATCTGATTTGGATACGGCTTGGATCCTGCTGACTACATGTGTTGTGGTCATGTCTAGGCACAGGTCCACCATCTGATCTGGAAACAGCCTGGATGCGGCTGACTTTGAGGCATCTTCTTCACCATGCTCTTATGGGGCTGACAGTCCCTGTATGTTCCCAGTATGTTTTCTTTGTATTTGCATTTTTATTGTTTTGCTACTTTCCATCTGAAGTCAGATGTGGGATATTATTACATGCTATCTCTGACTTCCATAAAGGTACTCTGTTGATTTCATGGTCGCTTGCATTTGGTTTGCAGGTGTGCGATTATCGATATAGAAAATTGTTTACATTGCTTTGCATACTTGTTTCTTCACTGTTTGCTAAATGGGTTTTATTATTATGTGATGGAGGAACTTTGACACATTGATGTGTTTTATGTGCTTAAAAGTGATTTGATTATCATTAAAAGGTCCACATCTTAAAGAAATACAAGCAAGAAGTTTAACTTTCATTTTCACCAAGTAGGTTGTAAATATAGAATTTGTTGCTTTTGTTACGTGATATTGATTTATTTATTTTTTTCTCTCTCTCTCTTTGTCAGAATGTGATGGTGGTCAGTTGCATTTATCCTACATCTGAGTAAGTAATTACTGTTCAATATTAAAATCATAAAGCTGCTACATTTTGATTTGATCACCTGGATATCTTTAATTACTGTAGACAAATGAAGAGCTATTTTTGGCCTTTGTAGGAAAAATGGCTGCAGTGGTGTCAACAGAATGAATGGAGTCATGTTGCCAGGGAACACATCTGCCTTTACAGAGAGGTTAGGAAAATTACCTTAGGACCAGCCATTTATAAAAAAATAAAAAAAAGAGCTTAACTTGATTTTTCTGTTTATTACAGGAAAGTAAATGGTCCAGGAACACCCAGACCATTAAACAGACAGAAACACTCCATGGCCAGTTCGCTGGCCACAAACGGCCTTCCGGACAGTACAGAAAACAAAGAGACAAACTCACCACAAGGACATAGCAAAACAGCCAGGTAGTCTAAGTTTGCCATCATATCTCAACTTTCATGATTTTGTTTGTGTAAAATGCTGATGGTTAAATCAATGAACATGTTCACTTATCTCTCACATGATGAATAATTAAACAGCTTGAACTTCAGCAGCCCAAAATTTCCTTTACATTAGAGAAATGCATAATATATCTTTGTGTTTCAGTGATGCATCTGTATCAGGCATTGGTGGGCCTCTCACCAGCTCTGTTAAAAACAAACACTTAGATGATGAGGAAGATGAGGGAATGGAGGAGGAGGAACATGAAGTAAAGAGACTCAAATTCAACGAGGATGGCAATGAAGAAGATGAGGATGATGTAGACGAGCAGGTTTTCGAGAAACCCAGATCTACGTCGTCCAAAAGCTCCTCAGATAAGTCGGAGGATGCCGAATCATCGTCATCCATGTTGCAGGAGGGGAGTGAAGAAGAGGAGGAAAGTAAACCTCATGTTTCAGTTGAAGGCTCTGAGGACCAAGGTAGTGTAATCTGTTTCTCCACTTTTGGGGTTTTAACACTCTAAACAATGCTGTAATATATTCTATTCCTTGCTAACATAGAGCCTTCCAGCACACAGCCTGAGTGTCCCGCCACAGATTCCAGAGAGGCTTTTACTGAGAGAGAGGTTCCTTGTGGCTCAGATGACTCCTCAGAAGAGCCCAGTGATATGGACCAATCAGAGCAGAGAGCCCCGGCGGGTGTGGCCTCTAGCCCTGAGGTGAGAGAAGGGGAGGAGTCAAGCGAGCAGGTCAGCAGCAGTAGCACTGATGAAAATGCCTCTGGACCCACATCCAGCAGCAGTAGCGTAGAGTCACCCACAGAGGGCGACTCCGGGTCAGGGGCCCTGGACTCAGAGAGCGCAGAGGAGGAGCCTATGGAGCAGGACTAAAAGCCTGCAGACTACTGCCCTAAACAATAACTGCGTTCTTTTGTGGAGATTAAAACGGCACACACTTAAGTGGCCTTCCACAAAGGCCATCAGAAGCAACACCCAATCTACCACCATGCGCCTTTTGGTCGAGAGTCCACCTAACTTCTCCAACCTTCCCAAACGGACACTTTATGCAGATGTACATATGATTTTATTGCTGAAGTCAAGACTTTAAACTTTTTTTTTTTTCTTTTTTTTTTAACAGTCTCTTTCCTTTTAATTTCATCCATGACATCGGTTTCTGCCAGTCTGTCAAAGCGGTTCGACTGAAGTTCTTTGGTGTCCTGTAATCACACTGTCAACTCTGACACCACTAAACGGCTAATTAAAAATAATATTCATGGCTAAATACAAGTTGAAGTCTATTGACAAAGCTGTTGGATTGTTATTACAGGAAATAATTCCGACTCATTGTTCAGTAAGAAAAAGCAAAAGAGGATGTTACTTGCCCGTAGACTTCTATAATAAATGTGATTCAGAGACAAAATATTTTGTTGTAAATGGCAGCATGTCTCAGCTGTTGTTAAAGCTTAACTTGTATTTAACCATATTTTAGTCTTTGTTAAGGAGAAAGTTTAATCTGTATCTTAAGTTTAGGATACCTGCTAGGACGTGTCGTCTCTGCATTGGTGTATTAATATTTTAGTCACAGTGTCAAACATCAGGGCAGTGGAGTTTATCATCTTGCTCTCTGAAGAACCATAACTGGCTGCTTTTACAGTTATGTTCAAAGCAAATACAAGCCATACCTATCTTTGTTCTGTTAAATGATTCGAGCCTAGCGTAACAATTTCTTTCTGGTCCTTTGTGTGTAACTGACAGGATGTAAAATCTCTTTTCTCACACTCTACCACCTTCGCTTTTGTATTATTGTGCAGTCTGCGCTGCATTGAAAGTAAGTGGTTTATGTCAGGTACATTTACCTCTTGATTTAAACTGATTTCATGATTCACGTTAATTTATACCAACATTTTGATCTTCTGTTTTATGAGAAGTTGTTTTCATTAGCTGTTTTTTTTGCAGGTGGTTATTGACTGCTCCAACTAGCTCAATTACAATGTCATTTGTGACAGTCCAACCCTGAGTTGTCCCACCGATAACAGCTGGCTGCCGTTTTGCAGCTGTGTGATTTTTGATATTTAGAATTTTTAAATTTCTGTAGTGTTTTGTAGAGCATTGTGTTCACTGCCTTTAGTGCATCCATGTATAATTTTTTTGGTGTATTACTGAATGCGTGTGATTTCAATACAGTATTCAGATGAAGCAATAAATGTTATTGTTTTAAATGTTTGGAAGACCCTTTAATTTCTTTGTCAATGTAATTTTCATCAATGTAAGTTTGTGGGCTTTTTTCGCCTGTTTTAATGACATCAAAAGATAACACGCTTCT
Organism: Gila orcuttii; assembly: GCA_026230005.1. Taxonomy (NCBI): domain Eukaryota; kingdom Metazoa; phylum Chordata; class Actinopteri; order Cypriniformes; family Leuciscidae; genus Gila; species Gila orcuttii. The sequence continues at coordinate 40,195,408 of JAPDVR010000011.1, forward strand.
CCTCAACAAGCCACACAATTTGATGCAGCCATGTTCACAGTTTGTGCTACGGGCAAGTTCTACACCAAAGTTAAATACTAAGCACCACAAACTAGTAGGGATGTTGTTCATAGGAGGATTATCGTTACATAACGTCTCTTATTCTTTCATCCAGGCCTTTTCATAATCCTTAATCATGTTCCTCAAATGAATGCATGCTAATTCATTTAGCTGTTATTAAGCTCTTGCACAAATTTTTCTGCTTCATTTCCCAAATACAAGTTTCCTTTTCTTGTCACAGTCATATGCCTCTAACAAGCTCCTGCTGACTCAGAACAGAACTCACTTACCTGTGCTCGTATTGACTGGATAATTTCAGAGGTCGTATGAGTTAGTGATGTTACGTTCGTGAACGAATCGTTCTTTTTGAACGAATCTTTTAGGTGAACGAATCATTCTTGTTCACGTTATCCATTGACTCATATTTCTCGTTCACTGAAATTCCTCCCTCCACCACTGCGCGCCGCTATTGCGCGCATGCGCAGCTCAATGAACCGTGTAGCTCTGTGGACCGTTTCATCTGTCAAAGACAAAGAGTGACTAAACCTCGAGCCAATAGCCTTCGAGTATGATACGAGGACGGAGCATGTGATTTGTTGAATCTAGTGAACGAATACGCCCTTTATTGGGTTGCTTTGAGTTTGAACGAGTCAAATGAACTGTTACATACATCTCGTTCGTGAATGAAAGATTATATCATATTGCTCTGTTTTGAGTCTGAACGAGAGAGAGATCTCCCGTTCGTGAACGAATTGAACGAACTATACCCAGTTCGTTCGTTCGTGTACCAGGTCGGCCATTCTGTCAATCTAGTTCATCAATCAGCAGAAAGTGAATGCAAAGCGCAGGTATCCGTACTGTGCACGCGCAATTCATATCTTACATACAGAACATAACTCCTCGTTTAACTCGTTCTGACCAAACAAATAAAATGTTAACTAGCCTGCCTAGTATGCAAACAAATTAAAAAACACTTGTGATTTGGTCATCCAAAAATAGTGTAATTTAAAAGATAGAAAGAGTGTAACGACTTTGATCGCTTATTTAGACTTATTTTATCCATTTAATGAGTAGGGCACCATTTTTAATAAAGTCAAATCAGTTTTTATTTTGTAACAAGTAAATACGTTCGTTGAACAACACATTTTGCCGCACCTGCTGCTGACGTATTTGTGTAATATGTGAAAAAAAAACTGAACATCAGTGAACGAATCATTTTGGTGAACGAACTAAAAATGAACGAGTCTATGGAAAGAATCAACATTTCCACCACTAGTATGAGTATGTGCTACTGAAATTTACCCAGCCCTCTCGGAGGAAATAAAAAGTGGATTTTCTAAATCCTGCCATGATGCGCAGTGAGAGGTTACGTTTAACTGACGTATTTGAATGCCCGTCTCTTGGGAAATAACCCTGCACGCTGTGGGAATAGAAACAAGTCTTAAGTAAATGAATTGTAATTTGATCCATGAGACCAGGACCCCTGCTTATTAATAATGAAGACGAGTGACTTTTAAGACATTTCTTGTGTTATGTGTAGTCGAGGAGCTCAGCTAAAAGATACTACTGCTTCAGGCTCTAAAATAGGTGAAATATATGTAGGTGAAATCTGAAGTATGGCTGTATGTCCAGGTCATCTTTAAGCCAAAATCAAAAGAAAAATATTTATTTAAATAAAAATTAAGCCTATCTTTCAGACTACACTATTAAAATGGCATCGCTGTAAAAAATAAATAAAAAAAACTTTTGGAACCTTTATTTTTTAGTGTTTTTTTTTTTTTTTCTTATTGACATTTAACATAATGCATCCCATAAATTAAAAATGGATTTGTAACATTAAGTAAGAACATCAAAATGTGGGGGGTAGAATGTGCCTAACTGTTATTAGGATAAGCATCCTAAAAATAGGCTTCATTTTCTTGTAAGCAATATCATTTAAATTGAAAACATGTTTCACTAAACAGGAGGACGTTCAAATAAACAATCCAATTAACTTGTCATCAACAATCATCATGACTAACCCATCAGCATGAGAGGAAGCATATAGGCACTCAGTCGACTCACCTACATTCCTTGACAGTTTTTCAGCATCCTGACACTTCACTCTCGGCTTGTTCCTTCCACAGCCAGGAATACAGGGGGAGTACTCTGGGTTCGGGCCAAATACCGAGCCTGGAGCCCTCTCCTCGGACAGCACATTGCATACCAAATATGCATACCATTTATTCTATCTGACTTATTTGTAAGTGTGAACTCGTGAAATATGTACTGGGTATGTTCTTGTCAGGATTCATGAAATTATAGATTGAAATGATATGACATGAAGTAATGGGTACCCTAAAGCTGTATCATATTCTGTCATAGCAGCATATGACAATTAACATCAACCCTAGTGTGCTGACTCCCAGTCTCATTACTTGAGGATAAAGGGATAAGAGTGTAAACAACCACAATAATGTCAGATTTGCATGAGAAAACAAAACCATATGCTAAACATGATCTAAAACACAAAATTTGCTCATTTCTAGTAAGCTGATGCATTGATTGAGATAATGTGAGAATTATTGACTTTTTTTTGCACTCTTTTAATTGTTGGTCTGCCCCCATGTTATAACTCAAAATGTTTATGTTATTTACAAAGCTCAAGTAAAAGACAGATGTCAGTCATAATGTTATTTTCAGTGGGTGGCAGCTGATGCACAGGATATTGGTGGCCAGACACTGGATCTTGATTCTAAGCTTTCCTTACAATGCACCTCTGTAGAGCAACATCTAAGGTGAAACAACTTATGTGAAGTTCAACATTAAAACAGTTGACCCCACTGCAAACCCGAATAATTTGGCAAAACTCAAATTTGAGGTAATCAGATACATACATTTTTTTAAGTTAAGAAATTAAAAGTTTAAGAATTTTATTTTGTACTCAAATATTACAAGTTAAGAGCAATTATAATGTATGAGTAAGCAAATTCATACATTTAACTTAAAATTATAATGTAATCTCAACTTAAATAGTTTTAGTAGTGGAAACTTGGCTAGCTTTAACTAGCTAATTCAGTAAATGTCAACTTACGAATTGGTAACACAATGCTTTAAATACTCATCCAGCAATTGCCATGCTTTTCCAATGCTAAGGCAATATAGAATATTTAACATATATCTGTTCTCAAACCAAACTCATCACCATGATGATGACCATTATAAAAAGCTCATAACAGAAACTCTTCTAAATTTTCATAGCAAAACATTAAACAGTATTAAATCTCCCACTTCACAATAATTTTAACATTTACTCTCCCTTTAGAGTGCCATGGCAAAGCATGCTGGGAAATAGGAATCCCAGCCCAGTTTCAGTTAAATTCAAGTTTGTCTAAATTAAAAGAAACAAGTTCATACAACTCAAAACAATGAAACCATTCAGATTACTTAAAATGTGTACATTTTGTGAACTTGAAAGAAAAATAAAGCTCTAAATACTTCTAAAAGTTAATTAGTGTTGTTTAAGTTAACCCAACTGAAACCAATTGATTATTTTGAGCATTAGGGTTTACAGCCCTTAATAATTCACACACTGGTGTCTTCTGTACTGAAGTAACCAAGGAGACCGTCTCTGATCCTTCTGCATAACCAATCCAGCCAAGTCATAATTTGCAGTTACCATGTGGGCTTCATAAGAGGCATGTCTAATTTTTTATCCCCAACAGAGGACGTGTTAAAAGTGTCTGAGACTTAGAGAAGACGAAAAGTGTTCAAAAGTTCGAAACAGGTCATTGTGGTGAAAGGGTCCTGCACATCTCATATCCTAAAGCAGAAGCCATTATCCAGTAATGAGGACCAAAGAATAAATGCAAAATCATGAATGCATCGGGCTGTTAGTTGGTGTCAACAGTTCTTTGAATTTAAAGTCCTTTGTAACAAGGTTAGATGAGGTTATGGGAAGGAGTAGGGAACCTTCGAACATTCAACAAACTTTAATATTAAAAATAAAAAAAATACAAAATGAAAGTAAAAGACAGCAGCCCCTCACGGACGACTGCTGTCACATATAACAAAACAAACACAACACAATTCCAGGCCTGGCCTCTCTCTATCTTCACTGTCGTCGCTCCTCCTTTTATGCTTCCGCTCCTCCGTGAGAGATACAAGACCGGTGCGTCGCACAGGTGACGCTCATCAGTAATCACACCACTGGCCTCCTGCCGCTCTCTCACGGCCCTCGGCCTCGTCCTGCTCGCCACATCCTTTATGTTAAATATTTGATTTCTTAATGCAGGTTTTTGGTCTAATTGTGAACAATTCATCAGTGCATGTTATTGCAAATAAAACAAAACAAAACAAAGTTGTCTTCAATAGAGATGAATTCTGGTTGATTGAGTTGTTGATTGTTGATTGTTGAAAAAGTGTCCCAATTAACCTGACAAATGTAACATTTCTAGTCCTTTTTGTAGGTGTCACTTATATGGGGGTATTCAAATTAATTAACCGATCATACCATTGATCAGCTTACCAAACTTGGATGTCTTTTTTCCAGTAATAAACAAACATTGTTAAGTTGTGTTGATTGATACTGTGAAGCAGCTTTGATACAATCTGTATTGTGAAAAGCGCTATATAAATATATTTGACTTGACTTGACTTGACTTATATAAAAAAATATATATAAAAAAAATTATATATATATATGGGGTATAATACCGCGTGGGTATAAAAGGAGGAGCGCTGGCAATCTCGCATTATGTTTTTGCTTTGGAGCCAAGAGCATCTCTTCACTCCTCTGCAAGCCTTTATCTGAGATCTTCGATACAACGAGACGAGCGGCTCTCCAGTGTGTTGGTGTAACGGCGCGTTCCAGCGAGATCACATTGCCTGCTGCTGGTCTGTACAGTGATCTGCCATCCGTGTGTGTGCTTCTCCCTGGGCGCTTCATCACTCTGCTGAGCTTTTTCCTCTCACAAAAAAGAGCTTGCGCATGGCACATCTTTTTAAAGATGTCTCGCCCGTACACTTCTGGGTGCGGTCGATTTGTTTTGTCATCTGATGGGCACAATCGCTGCCTTGCGTGTTTGGGCTTAGATCATGCTAAGGCAGCGTTTGTGGATGACACATGTTCTCGTTGCGGGAACATGACCATCGCGGTGCTTCGGTCAAGACTCAATGACCTCTGTGGAGGTAGAGACCCCTCTGCCACACCCCATTCTATCCCCTCCGTGAGAGGCAATACTTTGGCTAGTGGCCAGGGTGACCTGAGGGTTATGGTGTGGAACAGAACCCCAATGATTCCTCCTCGGGCCACACCCCCCTCTTGTGCACTGCAACCCGCGAATGTGCAGGATGAGATTGCCGGCCGGTCTTCAGACCCCCCCCCGCGTCTCATTCGGCACTCCAGATGATGAGACGATGTTGATCGCCGCATCACAAGGTGGGCTGGAGTCTTCCGGAGATGACTCCCGTCAGCACCCGCCCCCAATACCTTTCTTCCCGGAGGTGCATAAGGAGGTCATGAGATTGTGGAAGTCTCCTTTGACTTCTCGCCAATACTCAGTGGCTTCTTCTGCCTTCTTTGCCCTCGATGAGGCCGCGGCCAAACGTTACACTGGGGTTCCCCCCGTGGAGTGTTCTGTGGCAACACAACTGTGTCCCCACAGCGCCTCCACCTGGCATGGCGACCCTAAGCACTCCTCCAAAGCCTTAGGTCTTTGTCTACTCTGGTGGCAGAGACCTATAGAGCTGCGGGGCAGGCTGCCGCCTCACTGCATGCTATGGCCATCCTTCAGGTCTACCAGGCCAGGGTGGTCATTGAAATGCACGAGGGTAGGGCTGATCCAAGGCTCATGGATGAGCTACTTGCCGCCACCGACCTCGCTCTACGGGCGACGAAGGTGACAGCACGCTCCCTGGGTCAGGTGATGTCCACATGTGTGGTCCAGGAAAGATACCTCTGGCTTAACCTGGTTGATATGCGCGAGGCTTAGCAAACCCGCTTCCTCAACTTCCCCATATCCCAGGCTGGCCACTTCGGCGGCGTTGTCGAGGACGCTGCCCAACAGTTCTCGACCGCCCAGAAGCAGACTGAGGCAATCAAACATGATCTGACCCCACGGCCAGCTGCTGCCACCCAGCCGCCGGCTCAGACACCTCAGTCCACTCGCCGCAGAGGGCGCCCTCCTGCTACTTCCGCACCTCCTGCCCGGCCCCAGAAGCAGCCTTCACCCGGGCTGCACCGCGGAGGATGTCGCAGAAAGGCGCTCCAGCCCGTACCAGCCCCGCAGCCTGCCGAACGCTAGGCGATGCGGCGCTCCCGTTACGGGCAGCTCAGAGATGGGTTGCCATTCTTTCCAGGAAGTGGTTGCAGGGCCACTCCTTCCCCCGGTGGAGGGCCGGGGGAGAACCTCTTCTTCCAAAGAACTGACATTCCCATCTCTGAGCCCTCAGAGGCCACGGATGGCAGTGTGCGCCCGCTTACGAGCCTCACCACTCTCATCCCCCTCTGTCGCCAGAACCCTATTAGAGCAGGCCCCAGTGGAACGTAGTCCTTCCCAGGACGCGGCTTATGACCGTTCCCCCACACCGGGACGCTCCGCCTCCCACGTCCGGGCCGGTCATTCTGCCTCGCTACCCCATCGTGGGTACGTCTGTGGTTCACATGACCCCGCTGGTTCAGTTTTTGGAGCTTCCCAATCTGTCCCACTGGCTCACGAGAACCATCAGGCTCGGCTATGCGATTCAGTTCGCACGGTCTCCTCCCTGCTTTACCGTGGTGGGTGGCAATGCCCCTGTCATGCGTGCAAATGGTACGATCGGTACCGCCTCTCCAGCCGAAATGAAATCCGGCTTCTTTAGCCCCTACTTCATTGTACCCAAGAAGAGCGGTGGGTTATGGCCAATCCTGGACCCTTCACAGGCTTCTGTTCAAGATGTTGACAGCCTAACTCATTTTCGAATGTGTTCGTCTGTTAAATTGGTTTGCAGCGATCGACCTGAAGGGCGCGTACTCTCATCTCTCCGTTCTTCCTTGACACAGACTGTTTCTTCGGGTTGCTTTTGAGGTGCAGGCATACCAGTTCTCCCATTTTGGAGAACCCATTCACGGTTCTCCCATTCGGGTTTAGCCCTGTCCCCTCGCGTCTTCACAAAAGTCGTCGAGGCAGCCCTTGTACCACTCCGGCAACACGGGGTTCGCATCCTGAACTATCTCGACGACTGGCTGCTCCTAGCTCACTCTCGAGACCAGGATTGCGAACGCAGGGATCTGGTGCTTCGGCACCTCGCCCGTTTGGGCCTTCTGGTCAACTGGGAAAAGAGCAAACTCTCCCCCATGCAGAGGATCTCTTTTCTCGGTATGGTCGACTCGGTCGACTTGAGTCAATTCCAGATCAAGAGAGTGGTCCACTGAAGTTTTTTTTTTTCAGAGGCTCCTGGGGCATATGACGTCCGCAGTGGCAGCCCTGCTTGGACTGCTTCATATGAGACCGCTTCAGCACTGGCTTTGCGATCGAATCCCGAGATGGGCATGGCAAGCCTCCACCACGGGCTGGGGTGCCATGTGCAAGCGACATGCTGTGCGGGCTCCAGGACAGGACCCCAGCGCCTTTGGCATGTCAATTGCCTCGAGTTGCTGGCAGTACGCTTGGCTCTACACCGCCTCCGGGCGTTACTCAAGGACCAACACGTACTAGTCCGTTCAGACAATACGGCCACAGTAGCATACACCAACCAACAACGTGGTCTACGTTCCCGCCGTGTGTCGCAACTCGCCTGCCATCTCCTCCTATGGAGTCAAAAGCATCTGAGGTTGTTTCGAGCCATTCAATTCCCGGGAGACCTGAACCATGCAGCCGACGAGCTATCATGGTTTCAGCCACTTCTGGGGGAATGGAGACTCCATCCCCACTCGGTTCAGCTGATTTTGGAACAGTTCGCCGACGCACAGGTAGATCTGTTTGCCTACCACGACTTTTCCCATTTTCCCATTACTCCCTGACCGTGAGGACACTCGGCACAGATGCACTGGCGCACAGCTGGCTGCGGTGCCTCCGCAAGTATGCGTTTCCCCCAGTGAGCCTTCTTGCACAGACATTGTGCAATATCAGGGAAGACGAGGAGCAGGTTCTTTTGGTTGCGAATGTGTTAAGTAGGAGTCCTTCGTCCGTGCTAGTCTCACGACAGGGAGCTCAGACTTACGCAAGGCACTGGAAGACAGCCGATGTGGCGTGATTAGATTGGGACCGATAGATTGGGATTAGATTGAGATTCACTGACGTAACTCACAGTGACTGAACGAAAGGGAACGTCTCGGTTACGTATGTAACCCTCGTTCCCTGAGGAGTGAACGGTGACGTTACGTCCCTCTGCTACAACCGCTGTACCGCTGGAACGGCCTGGAGTTCAGTCTCGGCTCATCAGCAGGAAAACATAATGCGAGATTGCCAGCGCTCCTCCTTTTATACCCATGCGATGGGGCAGATTCGGGCATGCAAATTCCGGAGGCCCAAGGCATTTTCATGCCATTGGCTCGTTATCTAAAACTCGAAGGTGAATGGCTTCTAAGCGAAACTCCCATTTCGTCATTCACTGACGTAACAGTTTTTTTTTCTCATCATATAGCCTGTTTCACTAAGAAATGTCAACTTCTGCACGTAAAACTGCAAACAAAAACAAGAAATTGATTTAAGCAAACAAGTTTGAAGAATTCTAAACCCATCCTGTATAATTTCATTCCAGAATGAAAAGTAGCTTACCTTCATGCGCATTATCACATTTTGGATTGACTTGGATCGGATCAGATTGGAAGTTCACTGCTTGGTCACTGTTCTCATTGCTGTAAACCTTACCATGGTTCAAGCGAGGGTCAAGCCTCACCATGCACAATCTTTGTGTCACCCAATAGAGGGTAGTGTTTAGTCTCCCAGCCAGGCCTAACAGGTTTATCCCTCCCCAGAATGAGGAGACCGACTGACAGCCCCGAGGCTGTAGATATGGGATGCCATCGTCCTCTGTTCCGCTTCCCCTTTATCCTTCTCCCTGGCATGAAGTCTCGATGACTGCTCAAATGCTGTGAGCACCATGTCCAATGCAACCGTCAGCTGAGACTCCCACGTGGCCATCAGCTTAAAGAGCTGTTTAAAGTATGTGAAAGCTGAAATGAGGGAGCAATTGAAAACTCTTTTTTTCACTCAACTTGGTTAAAGGATAAAGTGTGAGTAGCCAGACTTTAGACTAAGTAAAGTCTGTTCCACTTTCCAATTGATCCTGGACAAAAAACACCAATTAAACAACAATAGACTGTTTGAGCAGCATGCAAAGTGACCAGTCAAAGAATGGTCAGTTATATAGTACACTTTTACATTACATTTAATCTTGATGAATGGGATTTTTTTAATGTGTGTCATATTCAGCACATGAATGACAATTGGCAAAGGGCAGGTGGATAGTGGAGCGAAATGTGTTTGCATATGGCAGTTCTAGTATTTATGCGATACAGACATTTTAACCTCTTGCTAAATATTCATTTGTTTAAGCAGCATCATTCTTTTTTATATCGTGTGGAGGGATGAGTTGTCAAGTGCAGTTCCCCAACAAAGCTTGAAGTCTTGGAATTGCCAGACTGTTGAAGAGGTGTGATGGAAAAAATACCCTTTCTCAGGTAAATGTTATTTGAACTACCACTGAGTTGTCAGACAGGCATTGACCAAGACTGTTCTGAACTTCATATCCAAGGATGAGGCAGAGCCAATGGATGAGCTTTTAGTATCTAAAGATATATCATTAAATGGGAAAATAACTTACAAATCTTCCCACGTGTGCTATTTGTAATTTGAGACTTGAAATAAAGCTTGGCGAGAGATGAAGCTACAAGAAAATTACAGCTTTCATATTGCAAAATGCATCCGACATCTGCTTTTTGCCATCTGTTTTCTCCACATAAACAGGTGAGGGAACATATTGAACACAGTCTGCCAAGCCCATTTTCTTGGCTCAACTCTTCACAGGGTAGTTACGAGATGGAACCAGTGGCAAAATGCCTGTCATGTAAAGTCCCCTGCCTATTATGCATGGTCCTATTGTATAAACCCTTACAAAAATGTACCATTGTAACCTAGTTTCTGGCTAAATAAATAAATGAACGGGATATTCCACAAATAGAATATTTCAGAATCTTTCTGTCATTATTTTTTGTCGATAATAAGTTATACGGTTTTCTGTTATACCAGATAACTGTAGTGACTTATTTTGACAGAAGCTTATTATCATGGTAAGTTACTTGCAGTACTTGTTGTATTTACAAGTGTAATCTCACACTTGGATTGAATTATTCTTTAAGGGAAAACCAATTTTAGCAAATAAATATGAGTTTATATAACTATTATAAATAGTGCTACAATGCATTTCAGACTTTTATCAGTATTTATCAGGGCACAATCTATTGGGGTTTGACTCTCACAAAGCAAACTGTCATTTGGCAGCACTAGGACACTTAGCTAAATCTATACAGTTAACTTTACGTGTATGTATTTTGTTTTTATCAAAAGCAACTGTCATTGCATTTTTTATGTGTATTATTAATGATATAAAAGTGATAAATGAGAAGACTTGTCATGTTTTTTTTGTTTATGTACTGGCCCGATACGGTTTGCAACAGAAATTGTTTGTAGTGTAGCTAATGCTTACATCAGGTGAATGGGATATCTTGTCATTAATATCCATTTGGCATCTGATAAAAATGCACACCTTAACTTGTATACAATGTTCTGTCATGAAACTCTAGATGATACAGGCTGATAGGTCCTTCCAATCACATCGTTCTCTGTTGGTTCCTGCTGTATCAGTAGCTACTTAATTTCACTATAAAAAAATATATATTTCAAGTTTGTTTTATGAAGTATACTATATACTTAATATATACATATATTTTAAGTATACTTTATGTAGTAAGTATATTAATATCAATGTAGGCCTAATAGCAGGACACCTGTACTGTTTCAATGCTCGGGACCAAATTTGAGTGTAAAAACAGTGCAACAGTAAGATAAAACAACTAGTTTACAAAGTTTTTCATTTGTACTGCAGCTATACTACAAGTGAATTTACAAATGCTGATAGTTTTCTAGTTAAATACTTGTAGAACATTTTTTAGTTTATGAAAGTACACTTTGAAGTATACTCTCATTAAACTACTTGTTTCTAGTTTAGTAGTTTTATACTGCAAGTATACTAGTAAGTTTTGTTACATGAACTTAACATCATAGTTTACTATATATATATATATATATATATATATATATATATATATATATATATATATATATATATAGTAAACTATGATGTTAAGTTTTCAGGGAAACGCACGGCTAAAGTAGTTTCAGGCAGGTTTGACCTCATTACAGTTCCATATCACTGCGCATAGTTAACCATAATAACGGAAAATAGCATAAAATTCATAACAAGAAAAAACATGCAGCCCCATGCACTTGATGTGCAATTTTCGATGTATAACTTCACAATCAATGGACACATGCAGTTTAATTTTAATAAATAAATAAAGTATATAGTCCTATCTATAATAAATAGAAAATTAAACTGAATATATAAAATTAATTGATAGTCCTGCTGCACAGGTTTTCGTAATTATTCGAGATAATATAACAAATAAATAATTATTGACAGGCCTACTTGTTAAAAGGGCTTTGTGTGTTTCATTTACTAGGTTATCTAGGCCTACTGTCAATATTAGAAAACAAGAATGAACGAATGAATTAAAACGAATTGAATAAATAAATAAATAAATAATATGACGCATATGCTTTTCTGTCTCATTATTGCAACATCCCTCTCTCTCTCTCTCTCTCTCTCACCGCAAATGTAATTCTTGATATCAAGAATTGTATTTTCACTAGTGAAATGTCACCATAGGCTGCCATTCAAAATCAATTGTTGATATCAAGAATTACATTTGTGATATCAACAATTACATTTTTGATATCAACAATTACATTTTTGATATCAAGAATTACATTTTTGATATCAAGAATTACATTTTTGATATCAAGAATTCAATTGTTGATATCAATAATTATATTCCTGATATCAAGAATTAGATTGTTACTAGTAAAAATGCAATGTTTATTCTTGATATCTGAAAATGTATTATTGATATCAATATTATTTCAGATATCTAAAATGGCTTTCTTACTAGTAACAATCACATTCATGATATCAGAAATTAGCATTGTCACTAGTGAAAATGTAATTATTGATATCAAAAATGAACATTGTTACTAGTAGCAATTCAATTGTTGATATCAAGAATAGACATTTCAACTAGTGACAATTTAATTATTGATATCAAAAATGTAATTGTTGATATCAACAATTGATTTTGAATGGCAGCCTATGGTGACATTTCACTAGTGAAAATACAATTGTTGATATCAAGAATGCAATTGTTGATATCAAGAATTACATTTTTTTTATCAAGAATTCAATTGTTGATATCAAGAATTCAATTGTTGATATCAAGAATTCAATTGTTGATATCAAGAATTAAATTGTTGATATCAAGAATGCAATTGTTGATATCAAAAAATATAATTGTTGATATCAACAATTGCATTCTTGATATCAACAATACATATCCTGGAAATGAATAAAAGTTAAAACGGCTTGCCATAGTTATGAATGTAATTTGATACTTAAGACAATATGACAGATCATGCCCAAACGCGTGTTCAGCGCGTTCAGTCTGTGTTCACAGTCGGTATTTAAGACCTGCTACAGTCGATGGAAACAGTCAGTCTTCGAATGTTTCAGCAAGTCGTAAGTGTGTCCCCATCATTAGTCTGATATCAGTGACTCAAACCTCCGTTACTAACTCTAAAATGACGTTTTGGAATTAGCAACGGAGGCATGGGATTAGATGCCTAAGAAATTAGTCCTATATACATACAAGAGCGTTTTAATGACAAAAACTTGATAAACGTCTTGAAATGCATCATCTGAACAATGTTTCGAGGTGTGGTAACTGTAGGCTAGTATAAGCGGAATAATTTACTTCAGGCCGTTGAATTATTAGAAAAATAATGCACACTCGAGGGTTAACGGCCACTCCGCTTCGCGTCGTGACCGCATTACCACCCCGGGTGTGCATTATTTTTCTAATAATTCAATGGCCCTATATATATATATATATTATTTTTTCACTTTATGTATACTACTATGTTCCTTTTTAGGTATTAATTTTTATACTTGATTTATACCTTTAAATGTACTCTTTACCCTGTAGCATTTTTTTTAAGTTGCCAGTCAGTGTTTTTGATCATATTCACAAAACTTTTATGGTCCCCAGAATAATTTGTTTAATGAATATCTGAACATGCAATATATAAAAAAATATCTTCTTTCAGAAGATGCACATGTTTGCAATGAACAAATAGAACAAATGTAATTGAAATAGCTCAACACAACAAATATTTCAAGTGGTTTCCCCAAATCCAACTGAAAATGCAACTTTTAATGACTTTTTGTAGTCTCAAAATTATTTAACCCCCTGAAAAGAACCCCTTACAGCAGCACAAATGTGCAAAACAGCTGTTATCTCAAGCACACCTGGTGCAACTAATCAAGGGCTTCATTAGCTGCACCAGGTGTGCTTGAGCTAGAACACATGAAATATCTGAACTGGCTAGGTTTGTTGAGTGTCACGTTTGACTGCATGTTAGAAATATAGTCAAAAGAATGGTCCAAAAAGTGAAGATATCATCGACCTTCACAAACAATGAACAGGATACAACAAGATAGCGAAGGCACTAAATCAGGGGTGTCCAAACTCGGTCCTGGAGGGCCACTGTCCTGCAGAGTTTAGTTCCAACTTGCCTCAACACACCTGCTTGTAAGTTTTTAGCATGCCTAATGACCTTCAACAGCTAATCAAGACCTTGATTAGCTGTTTCAGGTGTGTTTAATTGGGGTTGGAGCTAAACTCTGCAGGACAGTGGCCCTCCAGGACCGAGTTTGGACACCCCTGCACTAAATGTTCCCAGAGACACTGTTGGATGTATAGTTTGCAATTTGAAAGTTAAAGGAACAGTGGTTACACTACCTGGACGGGGCAGAAAAAGTAAGCTATCATCGGCTGCAACCAGATTTCTGAGAAGGCAAGTTCAGAAAAAGCCTTGAGTGACTGCAAAAGACCTGCAGCAAGACTTGGTGGCAACAGGCATTAAGGTTTCAGCTTGCATAGTAAGGCGAGTACTAAACACAAGGGTGTAACTTTGGTTTGAGAAGTGGGGGGGACACAAAATGGGGGAAATTTTTTTCCGATTTGAATCCCATTTCCTGCATTTACATACATTTAGGGACTATGGTGATACAAAATCCAGGAAATAAGTTGATTGTAATGATAAATTCTGCCAAGAATAAAAGTAGGCTACTAAACTATGTATAACAAAAAGATTTCTTACTTTTTTATTGTTTAATAGGGGCTGATTGCCAAGACTTGAGAGAATAATTTTATAAAGTCAAAAATGTTCACCATTAATGTTTTGTGTGTAAATAAAATTGAAATTATGTGAGACCCAATTTCCACTGTAATGTAAAAACAACATAAAGACAGTATATTTTTAATAATTATTTAATAGCATCTTTTTATGAATGAAGGCCAGTAGGCCTATCACTGATATTAATATAGCTACTGATGTCTTGATGAAAAGGATTTCCCCCCCCCAAATTTGAAACATTTATTAGGCTTCATAAATATAACAACTTTTAACTTAAGTGAACTTTAAACAATCCTCACAATAAACCCATAATAAATGTCATATTTACCTGTGCGCTTCCTGTCTAACAGGTACGAAATATACAGAAATTGAATAAGGTTATCAAATAGTCTGCACTGCATAAATTATATATAGATTAATCCTTAATAAAGCTACAAACGTTCTTTAGACAAGATCAGTGAGTAATTTGCTCTATTCCCCTAAAGTTCTCTGGTTAACTTTACTGACAGAGAGAATTGGCTGCTGTCCCTTTAAGATCTGTCGCTGATGACAGGATCTTTCGCATTTAATTTTCTCATTTACTCTTGACGTTCATTTAAGATTTTATTTAACTCATTTAAGACTGTTCTTGTGAGGATACAATTGACAAAACGGACATTCTGGCATAAATGTGTGTGTTATTATTCAAGCGCGAAAGAGAACTGGATTCTGGCGCGCTGTCTGTGAATGTTCTGACGCACACGACGCACAGACAGCGCGCCAGAATCCAGTTCTCTTTCACGCTTGATATGCGCGATACCTGTTTATTAGAACTTTCAGTGAGCTATTTTTAGAGTGTAGACTATCGGTGTGTGGACGCGACGTACCTGGACGCGGACGCGCGCATCGGCACAGACTATCTCCTCCTCCTCCGTGGCGATGACGGCGTGTGGTTAAAAAAATCATACCAAACGAACTTGAAAGTGGGGGGGACACAAACGGGATTTTTGAAAAGTCCCCATAGGAAATTACGCCCGTGACTAAACACATGCCAGAACTCCAAGACGTACACCACTACTGACCCAAAAGCACAAGAAAAGTCGCTTCCAATTTGCTCAAAACCATATACATAATTCACAGATGAAATAAGTCACAGATGTTTTGGGATTCTGTTATGTGGAGCGATGAACTTCTTGGCCCTCTGGATCAGTGGTATGCCTGGAGAAAGAAGAATGAAGCATATGCTGAAAAGAACACTCTGCCAACAGTTAAGCATGTTGTGGCTCGGTGATGCTCTGGGACTGCTTTGCATCCTCTGGCACTGGAAAACTGCAGCATGTGGAAGGCAAGATGGATTCATTGAAGTATCAGGAAATCCTAGGAGAAAACGTCATGCCATCAGTAAGGAAGCTGAAGTTTGAATAATTTTGAGACTGCAGAAGTTGCATTTTCAGTTGAATTTGGGGAAACCACTTGAAACATTTCTGTTGAGCCATTTCAATTACTTTTGTTTGATTTGATCAAACAGCTGAAATTGCCAATAAACCTGATTTGCAATGGGGGTTAAATCATTTTTAGTACAACTGTAAGTCAAGTATACATAAGTGTAATTTTACATAAAAACTAGACTGAAAGTATACTTTCCTATTTTAGTCTATAAGCAGGCTATATAGGCTAATAGCAAACTTGAATAAACTTATTTTTTGTAAGGGTTTAGCCTTCTGACACTACCTTTCAAACATAAAACTCACTTCATATTTTGCCATACTTTCTGGCTCATTATTCATATTAGCATTAAGATCTAGCCCTGCTTCAGGCAGCTGGTGGCTAATTCTGAGTAATACACACATTGATTGGCATCATTACTGGGTTCATGGGCCTGTGGCCTCTGTTGAAGTATTGCAGTCTAATGAAGTGCTTTAATTGACTCGTGTGGAGGATGTTCCATCATCGCTCCATTTATAGATGTACCCTCGGCCTCTCAGGCTAATAGCAGCTGAGGGCCTGGTTTACTACACAGCTAGGCTTTTAGCAGCCATTTTGTGCAGGGAATGCTGCTTTTTGCAAAATGCTGTTAAAAGTGTAAATGGGAGACTAATAAAGGGGCAATTTGAGCAATTTTGCCCCTGATATAACAGGAAAAAAGGTGCATGTCTTGAGTGTATTTTCATGAGGACTTGAGAAATGGTGGGGAACATTTTGTTTTGTGTTTGTGCAACATACAACATATCATATGTTACATATGTAATAGATATGTAAAAAATAGATTTTTAAAGTCAAAATCTCTATGATATTCCGTGTCCCACCATTAATGCACATTTAGTTTTTTTTTGTCTATTTTTTTAAGTCCAATATCTTAGAAAAGTAACAACAAACCTCTCAGTAACACACTTGGCATGAAAACTGTGTGTTGTAATTTAGCAATGGAGAAATGAAACCCCATACTGTCAAGGTACAAAACAGGTCAATCGACTGATCTTGACATCCAATTTGAGCATGTGCAATAGTTAGAGCTGATTATTGCAGCGAGTGCACAATCATGTGGACAAGTCTTTGAATCCCTCATGCATTCAATCAATTTCCCAGTGTGATTGCATAGCGGCTCATACTGTGACTAAACAAGCTACATATAAGCAGAAGTTACTATATGATGTAATCATCACCATTACAGCTATACGTGAAATAGCAGATTTATCATAATAGAGGTTGGCGGGTATTAAATGACCTGACAAGTGAAAACCAATAAAATCAATAACGTCTAAATACAGTAAGTGAATTGATTTCGAGAAAGCTAGCGGATTGTGCTGCTGTTAAGCTGGTCTTTGAACCGCTGTGTTGCCATCAGCACTGCATCATCCCCTGAGGGAGCTTTTATTAGTTCTGATGGTCAATAAACCAAATCTCCCATGATATATAATGTGTGAGTGACTCACTGTCGCTACACTGATCCAGGCCACCAAATGTGAAAGTCTCTAGTGTAAAGATATTTCTTAATAACATGAAATAAATAACTCCCCCGTAAAAAAATACAATATACCCCCCGTTTAACAGACAAAGCTTTAGCCTAGTCCCAGACTAAAATGCATTTTTGAGCTGTTTTAACTGAAAGCAACTTGCACTGGCATATCTTAAAATATTTGAATAAAGCGCAAAAACAAAATCTAGGTTTTAGCAAACAGCACGAAATCATTCAGTAGCAAGTGCTCAAACTGATCTTGCTCTTTCAAAGGCACAACATTCCACTGAATCCTTAGAATTCCATTCTTTCCCAACACACTCAAAGGCAGTAAATCTACAACACTTTTACTCTAACGTACGAAAAGAGGGGTAGTAAATTAAATGAGATGCAATACCACATTGTTACACTGTCAAAGACCTTTTAACATAAGCCACTTGTTTGTAGCAGTAAGGGCATTCAGCATGTTTTCTTCCATTTAAAGCATCTAAATGTATCGATTTAAAACATTTGGCAATTTTGGAAACTTCATGCTAGTGATTTTTATCTACCGAATTTATTTTGGATTCCATTACCCATGTTACAAATTTAAATTACCAATTTAAAAATTAATAAATTGGGTAAATAATTACTCAAATTTATTAGGCATCATCATATAATATGTTGGCTTGTTGACTTGCTTAACAAAACTGAAATTTGTTTGGCACAGCTCATCAAAACTCAATTATGGCCCACCAAGGCGTGCAAAAGTCATTTGCAATGGGGGAAAGAAAATCTGAAGGATCTACAATAGAATTCTCATAGCAACACAAAGGAAATGCATATTAAGCACTGTGCCTTTGAGGTTCAACATGATGTTTTGCTTCTCAAAGAGAGGGAGAATGCTGAAGAAACGGGTCTTGGATCGATGCTTCGAGGTACTCAGGGTAAACATGATGGAACAACGCCGTACAGTTGGTACTGCCAGGGGAGAGCAGAGCGACTCTCACCACATTGACAGTTCCGACACAACAGTGCCTATGGCAGACAACAGTGACAGGAACACCAGGAGGTTGAGTGTAACGTTTACATTGCACAGCACTTGTTTCACCACTGCTCTCACTTCCAATATTTTGATATTGACCAACAGGTGTGGAAAAGTGTAAATCCAAAGAGAATATCAAGGGCTGCAATTCTATATTTTATATATATATATATATATATTATTATTATTTTTAATGATCTGTGAACTATCATGAACATTTTCATTAACTAACATTAACTAAGATTAATAAATGCTGTAAAAATTTTGTTCATTGTTGTTTACATTAACTAATGCATTAACATTAACTTTTTCCTGAATCATGTGCTGATTTAATAGGCCTTTTTAATGATGGGATCATGGGAATAGAGTTCTGAATCCCTATAGGTAAAAATGCACTATGAGTTACTGCAATACTAAGCCATAAACAACATGGCTAAACAGACCTTTGAACCTAACAAGTCCGTGCTAAGTTCAAGGGTCAGGTGACTAGTGAGGGTAAATTTTGCTTGCGGTCATGCACAGGGTCAAGGACATTCTTCACCATTTGTGTGTTCACAAAACAAATGCATGAATTGCAGATTTTCTGACTTGGCCTCATTTTAATTTAGGACAGATGTGAAAGTCACAACAGCATTTGAGATATAGTATATTGCAACAAAACCATAATCCACCAGGCAAACAAAAAAATTAACTGTGATGCTTGTGTTGATTTCTCACTTTTGAAACCACTGCCATTCATTCCCTGTAGTCAAATGGGAGAAAGCACAAGTAGGCTGCTGAAAAATTATTGCATAAATGCAAAGCATCACTATTGAGCGCAATTCCCCAAAGTACTTGTCTCAAACAACGCTAAATGAATTGGTGGCAGGCATGTTTCTTCAAAATGAGAATCAAAGTGATTCAATCATCTTTTTCAAAATCTGTCATCATAGTCAATAGATCTAGAAACAAACACCAGATCTCACTCTTTGTTGGATGTGTTGCTAGGCTACAGCTGTCCTCCACACTTCCTAGTGTTCAAACCACTGGTCCAATTGCGTCTACTTTCCAGAGGCTGAAGGATAATGGTGTAAGCTGTGTGAGGAATGTGTGGATAAGGAAAAGGTCAGTGTGACTGAAGTGTGAGTTTTTTTTTTCAGCTGATGGGAGAGTGACAGATCTGTGTTTAAAGACAGAAAGATTTCTACTATTTCTACAGTTTGGCAGAACTAGTGAACATCACACCATAACTAGAGAACAGAATAGAATGAGACTATGGGTGGCAGTCCAGTGATGACTTTTGTACTAGTTCGATTCTTGAACGAATCATTCTTTTAAG
This sequence comes from Gila orcuttii, assembly GCA_026230005.1. Lineage (NCBI taxonomy): Eukaryota > Metazoa > Chordata > Actinopteri > Cypriniformes > Leuciscidae > Gila > Gila orcuttii. The sequence goes on from JAPDVR010000011.1 coordinate 40,215,216, forward strand.
CCTGTAACCTGTTGAGCCAGTTCACAGAATCGAACTGAATCAAACTTTAGTTCCGAGTTGATGACTCAAGAATGAGCCAGTGAGCATGTCCAGAAGGGTTATCCAACCAAAGAACAGGTTTGAAATGAACAAATCAAACCTACAGGAAGTTGAAAGTCAGCTTTTCGGTCATGTCCGATTCAAAAAGAACAAAATCAGATGGTTCTAACTGTTGAAGTTTTCATAGGTTATCCTTGGAAAACGTCTGACAGAACCAGCTCATTCGTTTCTTTTTGAGTCTGTTTTTTTTTTATTGGTTCATTCTGAATCAGTTCTTTGTTTCAATAACCCATCTAGGCTACATTGGCTCATTCAGTCCTACTTCGAATGTGCGTCTTGCACCATCAACAACGCAGAACTAAAGTTCGATTCAGTAAATTATTCTTATCAAATAAACAGTTTTTTTATCCCCAAGCACATCAAGACAGTGTATCAGAAATATATTAAAACTATGGAAGAATGGGTGCTCACATAAAAAATAAATACATTTAAAAAAAAACCTCTCATAAGATAAATTTGAATGTGTGACCAGGTATTATTCTATGTTCCTTTGAACGGAGACTCTGAAATTGTCTCTTGCATTCCTATACTCTTTTACCAATGCACTTTGGAAATTACACATAAACTCTTACTGCACATTTCAACTGATTGAAGTGTTTCAGTACATTGACAGCTGAATATTGATTGCTTTTTTAATAAACTACATCTTCTTAAAAATAATGAGATGTCTCTATTCAGAATTCATGGATCTAGTGAAACGGACAGCCCAGCTGAGGAGGTTTAATTGAATTGGGCGCATACTTCATGTTTTCTCTGACATCATCCAGTTGGAGCGTCTGTGGGAGTTTTATATGGTAAATGATCAGATGGGAGTCTACATTCCTGCTATCAGTCATTGTTATGTCTGATGCCATTTCACCTGCATAATATATGAAAAATGATATACAGTTTATGGCATCATATATTTACATACATGTTTTTATTTTCTTTCTTCTGATATGCCTGGTCCATTGTGCTGTTTTGGGGACATGACAGTGATGTTGTATTTAATATATATTTGCCAACAAAGAATTGTAAGCTAGTAAAAATCACATAATTAACAACAGACAAAAAGAAACCAAACATGGTTCTACGGCAATGTAAAAAATTAGTAGGCTTAAGTTAATTAACATTCACTACGTTTTCACATTTTCATCTTGTATCGTGACCTTTTTGGGACTTGGAGAAGTGTGAAACAGAAAACCCTAAGGGGTTTGAAACGTGAACAAACTATTAATTTTAATGGAAAAATTACCAATTATTCAGAGTTGAATGTTTTTTAATTGATAGCCTATATATTATAAAAAGGATAGTTCTGACTTTTTGATAGGACCAACCATGTTTGAAGCAGTTGTAAATAAACATGACAGCATACATGGCACTATTAAAGGTTCTCTAAGCGATCCTGGGTGACGTCACTTCTTATTGACGTTCGAACTATTGTCAAACAAAACGAAGGCTAGCTAGACCCTCCCTCCTCCCCATCTCGACTCCTCCCCCTCCCTTCCGTGCTTCCTGAAACAGTTGTGAACTAACTAACTAACTAACATAAGCATCAATTTAGAACAAAAAAAAAAGAATTTAACGTTACCCACCTGTCCAGCAAAAACAGAGCAACCTGAATGTCGGACTGGAAGCCCTTCTGCCGGCGGAGTTCTCGCCATCTTTCGAATGCTTTACCGATGTAAATTCGGTACTTCGCGCGTTCTTTATCCTTTTCCCTCTTCTTTGTAAGTTGATCATCGGAACGTCGTCTCTTTGGTCGTGTGTCGGCCATTATTCAAACTTCCCTCTTGATGCTTCTCTCTCCTTCACACACCCCCTTCATGTGCACGCGCACTAACCCCCCAGACCCACCCTAAAATACTTCTTGCCAGTGATTGGCTGGAACACTGTTATGTTTCGTGGTGCGGGTAAGCCAAGTTTGTTTTTGTTGCCGTTGGTGGAGCCTGTGGTGTCTAGAGAGACCACGTTTTTTTACAGTGTGTTCAGGGGACAGGCAGCTAGCGGATAGTGAGGAGATGTTTGCTGTATGAGACAAAAAATATTTTGGCCTGACATCACTTAGAGCACCTTTAAGTTGATGTTGCTTGTTAACCTTAAATAATGTATAGTACTATACATGACTACCACAAAGTGACAATATTCAATGACAAGTGTGCATTTTTGTCTGTCCAGTCTTTTTTTTTGTCTATGGTCCAGTGTGTTAAATGGGGTGGCAAGACGCAGTAAATAACAAACAGCCAATTAGAATAATTCTCTCCGTTTGCGCGGTCTAGCTCTCGCAATGCTCTACATCTGTGACCGGTTGCATAATCTGCTTAGACTAGTTTTACAAGTTAGTCAAATCATTTTTTTTCTTCAAGACTGGTCATAACTTTTTTAAGTCAGTAACATAAAAGGTAGATCGGTTTATTTTGATTGGTTAATTTGAATCTAAAAAGTAAGTGATTATACATGGAGTGATTTTCACCATATTGCTGTTGCCACATCAAGACCTTGTCTTACAGTGATTTTACCACAGTTAATAGTGGTAAAACAAAAACAAAACAATAAGCTCACTATTGCCGATCTCCCAAGCGGAGAAGGCCCACCGGGGTTCATTCTCATTCTTAACACTAAACCCATCCCGCCAGACGGTTTCCTCTCACAAAGCTGAACAAGAGCCAAGGACGCAAACAGTGGTCTTATCGGTCAACAGCCGATTTACTCTAGAGCTTCTCCTTTTCTTTTGCCGTGGCATTTAGACAAATGAGAGGAGCTCCAAAACTACCAGCGGAGGACGGCCGGCCGTATCACACGCTGCCCACCTTCATTCATTACCAATATAAAAACAAACCAGAGAGTGTGATCAAAGCAATCTCCACTTCGCCCCTCTTCCTGGCCCGGGAAGGGAACAACTCAGAATTGATTGCTGTTGCTTCTTTTTGTTTGTCTTTGCATAGAACGCTGTTATCTCCTATTAAAAGTGTGTGTGTGAAGAGATCTCTGTGGACATAAATCACATAAGCAGTCCTCCTTTAGGCAAGCAGAAAGGCAATCAATTACATACAAGCAGACAGAGAGGAGGAGGGTGACAGCATGTTCCTTCTCCTCCCTTATTAACATAATTATTCCCTTAACGTTTGCACAAAGATACACAATGGTATGGGCTTTTTTTTGTAGATTATAAATATTTATAGCCTACTGTATATACAGTGGTTAAAGTGGGATTTGGTAGGTGGGGGAACCCTTAAATTTTGTGTAGGTGCAACAGGGAAAAATGACTCACCGTGGGACAACATATCGAGTATCGTGGTATAGCAATACTTTTTGAGACAAGAGTCTGACTGTGGCACCACATATCACAATACTTATTTACTTGATATTTTAATGGTTTTATTTTGGTCCATCAACACTGATATGATGACAATACTATGTTAAAATTGCTGAACACTGGGCCAAAAATTGAGCCCTGGCATTGTAGCCACATCAGCCCACATTACCCCCCACAGCAATGTGCATTTAAATGTGAGGTAGTTATGGGGGTTCGGGGGGATGCTCCCCCGAGAAAATTTTGATTTCTCTGACCTACATTTGTGCAATTTAAGACTTTTGAAGGCCAAAAAAAAAAAAGGATAATAAATAGCTTTAAAACCATGTCAGTGTGTAGATTATTTGACAATACTTGCTCTCTCATCTTAATCTTTCTTTTTCTCTCAGTCTCCTTATCCTGCTGTATTTCTTCCCCCCCTAAAGCTGAACTTTGACTGATAGTCTTTTCATTTTCGTCTGTGTCAGTGAAGAAAGTAAACGTAGGCTCAACTGATGAGTTTTATGAAGCATTTTCTTAGATAAGTTAATTTACTCAAGGCTACCAGATCAGCATTGCCAATAGGAACCTTCTACAAGCTTTGTAATTTGAAAAGTAATTTTAAATAATACAAATTATAGGCTACGTTTAACGCAGTTAATGGAATTGGCAGACGTTCCCTCAGGCATGCGTTGTGGAAACGCGTCAATTCTCAGGTATAAATATGCAGCATTAATGTACGCAGTGCTTGAAGTGGGAAAAGAAAGGTGCCGGTACTCTCTTGCATTAGCAAATAATGACATTTGAGATTTCCACAGTGAAAAAGAAAACTTGGAAATATTGCTGGTACAACAAGTATTTATTAACAACATAAATGTATTAAAACAAGTCGCGTGTGTGTGTGTGCGTGCGTGCGTGTGAAAACGGAAGTTTGCAAGTCCAAAAATACACTTGTGGTGAGATTACTATTTTATTTAATTAAATGCATTTATGGTGAGACTATTATTTTCATGTCAATCTGTGTTTTGACCACGATCCATGTGCTGTAACTTTAATTCAGTGCGTGCAGCACAGCAAAAATAGACTCGGAACAATAGCTGCAATACACACCGCACCTGGAGCACATTGCTGGACCGCATCCGCGTGCAGTATGCAAGCTCTAACCTGTTAACGTGTGCGGAAAAAAATACGCACCACATACGCACTGCAAACGAGTATGTGTGAAACGGGCTTGACACTGACGGGTTTCCTGTCAGTGGTAGAGTGTCGGCTACATGCGAGAAGTAGCGGTACGCAAGAAAAAGTACAGGTACGTAGAAGAGTAAAATGTCGAAGTGCCAGTATTGCGTACCGGTGAGTACCGCCCCACTTCGAGCACTGAATGCACGGTGATTTTGAACGAATATTTAATGTCGATTATGGTTAAATAATATTAAAACTAATCCTGCTATTGGTATCTTTGTAAGATTGCCGACCCTATAGAACAGTGGCAAGGGAAAACAATGTCCGGCGAAATATCGAACATTAAACTAACTTTACCGCGCTCAACCACCGTGAGTGCATTTCACGCATTTATAATCACTCGCGTTCAGCGGGGAGGAAGGGAGGTTGGTCGGCCGGCCAGTCGGTCCATCTCGGGACCAGCGAGATTCGTTGAGATTAATGAATCTATTTATTTAATAATTTATCTGAGGTGCCGGAACACAGCTCCGGACCGTTCAGGTGTTGTGCCGAATTTCGACTCCCTGCCAGGATCCGACTCCCCCTCGCGTGCACGCGCAATGACATCACTACACTAGTCGCCGAATTTCGACTCCCTGACAGAATCTGACTCCCCCTCGCTTGCACGCGCAATGAGCTTGGTGCGACTGTTTTATTTTTCGTCTGTTTGTGTTACTTACTTAAAGTTTGGTGTCTTTTTTTTTTTTTTTTACAGGTGTTTATTACTAAATATAATTATCAGTGTTTTCCAGAAAAGCGTTGCAAAAACCGATCACTGGCATACAGGATATTATGTTTAAGTGCACTATACTTACCAAGTCAAATATAAAATGTTAATATTTAACATTTATTCCCATTGTGCACTGTTTACTATACTATAGACAGTCCAATAATACCATGTGCAATAAGTTCTACTTAATTCTGCACATAGATTATTCTTAGATACTCTGCCAGTACATTTTATTTTAAATCAAACCCCAGAATTATTTTCGTGTCCAAAGCACATGTGTAAGCAAAGTATATAGTATATAGTGTATATAAGTATATATATAGTGTGTGTGTGTAAATTAATAAATAACAAATGCATATAAATAGGAAGTGAAATTATAAATGATAACTATTTTATTTATGCAGTGACACACATAAAATCACAGTAATTTTTAAACACAGCACCTGCTGAATTTAAACTCCCCCTCCAATTTCAGCTTTGCAAGAGAAAACACATGAAACTCATTTTGATGACACCTTTGTCCATGGAGGATCCTCTGCAGAAAAGCACAAGTCTGAATGACTTCACAGTTATAGGCGTTTTACATGTATTTCTGTTGTTTTTTTTTATCACCGAAATGCAGTTAATCATCCTGGAAACAGAAAGTGTGCACCATCAAAATACATTTAAAGTTGTAGGTAAATGTTGTGGACAAGTGACAAGACAAATCTGAAGTGGACAAGTGTTATGTCCACTTCAGATGACTAGCCACCCAGTTATACAGGCAAATGTCAGCCAGAATGAACTGAAAGTGCCTATCACAATACAATATCAAATGTAAAACACAGAAATTATTTTACCATCCATAGTAAGAGGTGTAACCAGCATGAATTTCATGTGTCTTTGACTTTGTAAACCTAAAAAATTAGGGAAGTATGATTTATATACTTTGCTTACACATGTGCTTTGGACACGAAAATAATTCTGGGGTTTGATTTAAATAAAATGTACTGGTAGAGTATATCTAAGAATAATCTATGTGCAGAATTAAGTAGAACTTATTGCACATGGTATTATTGGACTGTCTATAGTATAGTAAACAGTGCACAATGGGAATAAATGTTAAATATTAACATTTTATATTTGACTTGGTAAGTATAGTGCACTTAAACATAATATCCTGTATGCCAGTGATCGTTTTTTGCAACGCTTTTCTGGAAAACACTGATAATTATATTTATTAATAAACACCTGTAAAAAAAAAAAAAAAGACACCAAACTTTAAGTAAGTAACACAAACAGACGAAAAATAAAACAGTCGCACCAAGCTCATTGCGTGTGGAAGCGAGGGGGAGTCAGATTCTGTCAGGGAGTCGAAATTCGGCGACTAGTGTAGTGACGTCATTGCGCGTGTACGCGAGGGGGAGTCGGATTCTGGCAGGAAGTCGAAATTCGGCACAACACCTGCCCACTTTAACCACTGTGTATATAACAAAGAGACAAATAAGTGGCTTTGATACTTTATACCTTCATAACTGTGATTGTGTTTTATTTTTGAGATGTGTGGGGGGAGGATGTCAAGGGAAGAAACAGGTATTTTCAGTTACATTTGTATTGACAAAGTCTTTAGATAATACAGTGGTAAATCGTAAATGCCTAAAAAGCCTATTTGCTCCATACACAATGACTTCACAAAGTAGGCCTATACACTTAAGCCATATTTAAAAATGAATGAATGTTATTGTAATAGACAAAATATGTGGCACTTATAGATGGCACACCTTTCAAGCCAAAGAAATACACACACACACACACACACACACACACACACACACACACACACACACACACACACACACACACACACACACACACACACACACACACACACACACACACACACACACACACACACACACACACACACAAAACTTTCTGGTTGTCAAACCTTGTGGAACATGTTCAATATAATTTATATAATATCAATTCTGAACTTCATCCCTCCACTAAAAAGACTTTGACAACAGTTGGTTAAAACAAACTACAAAATTAACTAAGAAAAAAGTTCTGGGAAAAGTTCGAGCATCATTTGTTTGCACTCGATTTGATATTTTGTTATCAAATACAAAATTGACCAGAAAAAGATTGAGCTAGTAAGTGTGTTGGGAACAGAAGTCTGCGCCGCTCACTGCAGCTGTGGCATCGCAGACCTTTCAGTGTGATTGTAATGAGATAGAGGTCTGTTCACTGACCTGAGCTCTATGTTTCAGAGCTACACACAGCTGGGGACAGATAAGCAGAAACAGGGGCTTGGCTGGGTCAGTGGCCCTGAGGTCGAGTGGTCATTGAAGTGTGGACATCATCCACCCATAACCCCCCTAAAAGACTTAGACACAAACAGAAACTCACACACAGTCATTTCAATTGGTTTGAAGAAAAACCCAACTTATTGTGGCTGCAAACTGAAACCTCTTTTTAGTAAAAATGTACTGAAAATAAATAAAAAAACTTAACAATATTTTGAAAGCTCATCAAATATAAAACAATAATTTATTATTTCTCTCATTTTACAAGACATCAAATTGTATTTCTAACTAATGATTTGTTAAACTGAATTATCTTGCTGTAATAGAATGAAAACCTATACAAAAGGCTTTTTGTCTACAACAAACATTGATATCAACAATAATATGAACAAATTTAGATTTTAATAAATGGTTTCACTTTGATGCATGTCTAATGTAACAGTAGCTGAGTGAAGTATGAACTTTAGGAATAACAGCACCTTTTCTTTCAAATCTGTAAAGCAAAGTTAAGGTTTTTGTTGTAAAACCTAATAATGACTGCAAAGTATATAATGACACATGCCAAATATTCTGTGATGACCATGAAGCTAAATATCTGCATTACTTTAATAAGCAATATGTATGCATAAAAACGTACAATACTGCTGACAGTTAGTTACTTGGTAGAAAATAAAAATGCTGATGGTTGTTTATGGTTTTTGTATTGTTTTCCAAAACTTTTAAAGAGACTGAATGGTCATGAATCAGTTCCTTAATATAATATTTCAAACCACAAGCTCAATATAGAAACGGACAGAGCAAATAAGAAATCATTTGTATAAATCCATCGTCCTATTCAATCTCTGAGACTCTCATTGTACCTACTCTTGGCAAATGGCAAAGTTCCTTCAGACAAGGCATTCATATTTTCTATTTACAAATGTTGCCGCATTGAACGAGGCAGGATTGTCTACCCCAATCGGTAGTGTCCTATATACAGAACGTTACAGAGCCTACACCGTGGTCACGGACAGTAGGGAGTTGTACACTCGTGTCCCATCGGGGGACTTTGTACCATGGGTCAACAGTTCCTGGATAGTCATCCAATTGTCGAAGATTTTCTTGTTCCGCTTCTTCATCATCTTTTTGTGACTCAGTTCAATGATGTTGAGCTCCTTCTTGTCTTCAGCGCTGCCTCCTTGCTCCTTCAGACAGTCAATACGGCTCTGCTTCATAAACTCCCTGCGCTGGCGCTGCTCTTTGGCACGAACGGCGTGTTGCTTGCGCTCCTCTTTGCTCCAGTAGCGACCCATCTTCATTTCACTGATGGCATCGTCATCTGTAGTCATCCCGCTGCGCTCCTCTCGGATCCGTAGGGCTCGCTCTTTCAGAAGCTTGTCCCGGACGGGCCGCTTGGTAATGTAGCGTGTGCCATCACTCCGGATCTTCACTTTCCATTCCATCTTGGGTCCCAAGTCAGCAGAAGCGACGGGGTCCCGGCACATGCTGACCAGGCTCATCTGGCTTTGGGCGTACTCCACTGATTTTTGCTGGATCAGTTGCATGTAGCTCTGGTAGTGCTGGGCGTGGGCCGGGATGTGTGCGTGTTTGTAGGGTGATTGGGGCTGGGCATGGCGACCTACTTTGCGCTCTCGGACTTCAGGCTGGATTCCAGCTTCCGACTCTTTCAACAAGGTTGGGCAACCCCTGCTGGGGCTACAAGCCTCTTGGACGGGCGATAGCAGAGGTTTAAGAATTCTACTGCCCCCCGATGTACCGCTACTTGCCCCTGCCTCCGCCTGGTTTTCATTTCCACGCCGCAAGGAGTTGTCCGGGGAGAGCTCTAGAGTGAGTGGCGTGCTACGGCAACTTTCTCCTGTGTTGTACGCGCTGGAGCTGTCCTTGTCAGACTTTTCTGGGAGTTCGCTGATGTCCGTCAGCTCGTGGCGTCTTGCATCCACGCTCGTGTTGTAGTTGCGGAAGCCGCTGTTGTGCAGCATCCAGGACTGTTCACGGCACTGCTCACGCAATTGCTGCATGCGGTGCGCTCGGACTATGCTCAGGCACTCAAGCTCAATGCTGCGGAGCTCCTCGTTCAGAAGCTCCAGCTCTTTGTCGACGCCCTCCTCGCCGACGCCACCCAGTCCTCCACCTACACTGCCACTGGGCCAAAACAAGCTCTGCTCTGGTGTGCCACTGCTGCCCGTGCTCTGTATCTGGCATTTGAGCTCCAAAAGCTCACGAAACCGTTCACATTCGTCAGCAGGAAAGTCACCCAAGAAGTCTGCGTCCCCATAGTCTGCGGAAATGAAAGACTCGCTGCTGAAGGGGAGGTCGCCACTACCTAGGGTGTCTTGACTGTAGGCGAGCCTGCGCCGGCTGCCTAGCGTGGTGGAGGCGCTGGTTTGGTCGTCTGCAAGATTCTCCTGCTCAGAACTCTCATCGTTACGAGTGCTGTCATCAGTGCGGCCCACTCCACTGTCCTTCTCATGGTGGTGGGAGAGCAGCGTGGTAGTGTCTGTTGTACCTCCATCTTCCTCGCGCTTCTTCTGAAAGAAAACAAGTCAGGGAATGTCATTACCCTGATTTGTGTAACTACATACTGCAAATTTGATGTCAGTCAGCTTCATATTAATATTAAATACTAATAATTATTAGTTATCATATCAAATATATCCATATTGGTGCATCCCCATCAAAATATCTCGTGCACATACACTGCCCGGCCCAAAAAAAAAGTCAGTGTTTGGATTTAAATAGGCAAATCCTTAAGAGTCAATGATTGGATCATTATTGCAGTGATTATTATGTTTCTAGCATGTTATATGTTTGGCAACAGTTCTTCAAAACCTAATTGATGGAGTGTGTAGCTTTTCATTTCTAAAACAACCATGTATGAAGACACATAATTGCCATATTCCAGGATGACAATGCCAAGATTCATCAGGCTCAAATTTAGAAAGAATGGTTTAGAGCAGTGGTTCTCAACCTCTCCTGCAGGGACCCCCTGACAGGACATGTTTTTATTTTCACCCTGAAATGGCACACCTGATTCAATTAGTCAAATACACATTAAGCCTTTGAACCTTTAATTAATTGAATCAGGTGTGCCATTTCAGGGTTAAAACAAAAACATGTCCTGTCAGGGGGTCCCTGCAGGAGAGGTTGAGAACCACTGGTTTAGAGGAAGCATGAAGAATCATTTTCACACATGAATTGGCACCTCTGAGTCCAGACCTTAAACTCATTGAAAGTCTTTGGGATGTGCTGGAGTAGACTTTAAAGAGTGCTGGACTCTTGCATTGTCAATACAAGATCTTGACCAAATATGGATGCACCTTTGGATGGAAAGAACATCACAACATTTATTTCCACCAAGAGGTGAATCAATTTTTGATCAAGATCTAAAGTTATGCTACAGTTATGTACAGGATGTTTTTTGGAAGCCTTAGGCGAACTGGCAAAGTTTCTAGTTTTGGCATACATATTATAAGAGTAAGCAAGAGTAAACAATCATTCATTACTGTTTGGGATGAATCAGTACACATTAGTGCTTACATTACAAAATTTAAAGCAGCCTTATGAGATCTGACACCTCCACATTTAGTCAAGATGCATTTGACCCTGTTTACACATGTAAATTGAACGGTCAACTTCAGATCGAATCACCTGAAACAGATGTTAATACCAGGTGTAAATGGGGCCTAAACTAGTCATGCTTTATTTAAACCAAAGTTCTGGCTTGCCTGCTTTATCTCCTGCTCAGTGACGGACACAGAATTTATGATTGATATGTTAGATGTTATGCAATGACAGGCTGAGATATGATTGACTGATATGCCTCCTGACGGACTCCACAAGTGACTTTGTGATGGATTTACTGTACCTGCTGGAGCATGCTTGCGGTGAACTGCATCGCCTGATGGTGTTGTTGCTCCAACATATCCATGTGGAGGTCATCCAGGTAGTCGTTTCTGTCATCATCCATCCAGCCTTCATCCAGCTAAAACAACAAGGACAGGAGAAAAGCTATAAGCTGTCCTTCAAAGTTGGTGAACAGCATGGATGTCTGTAGAGTAGCTTGGGTCTCTGACCTGTATCTCTGGTCGAGCCAATAGCAGGCACACATTTGGGTGTTCTTCACTGGTTAAAAGAGCCACTGCTTCCTCACGGTTCTGGATCTCAATGCCATTGATCTGAATTGTGAAGTGGAGATTTTTTTAGATAATGTCTGAATATGATGGAATAAGACGAATTACATAAATGAAATAAAGCAGACCTGGATGATTCGATCTCCCTCTCGAATTCGTCCATCTCTTGCAGCAATGCTGTTCGGATCAATCTGCACATTGACGAAAATTGGTGACCAAGAATATAAACCCGATAAAAAAAAAGTGATTTACAATTGAAACCACAGGTGTTTTAAAGAACGTACCTCAGACATTCACAATCAAAAATAAGGCTATTTTCATGATACAACTCACCTCACTGACATAGATCCCCGTCTCATCCTCATCATCGGTCCTGTAGCACACAGTAAACCCCAATTTATCCTGGACATTAGTTCTGTATAAATCCACTTCCTGAAAGAAGAGAGTGATATTTTAATGCATAGAAAAATAGAAGTCATTTGTAAGTTGACTTGCCAAACAGTGTAAACAAAGCAGTTTAATCAGAAAAATGTACACAATCTGTTGTCTTGATCTACACATTTGAATAATTTGCCCAGATTAAAGAGTGCTGCGACAGAACGACATACTGCCACAAACATGTACATGAACAGAGACTCGTTCATCTTGTGTCAACACCTGTAATCTACAAGATACATATGGAGATCACAGCTCTCATGGGGCTGGTATCACAGCAGACATGAAGGAAGAGGGTGAATGAAGCTGTTATTGAGCAATCAAATAGTTCACTACAAAAAATCCCCTGTAATCTACTACACCAACCAACAAATGCTCCACCATCAGTCTTCGTCAATGTAAATAGGTGACTCACATGAATACATGCCCAGGCCAGGAAACATATGAATATGCTACAGTTAAAAAATTTAGTGTTGGTTAGAATTTTGTTTTTTTAAAGTTAAAGTTTTTTTTTTTTTCATATGATAGTACTGAGAATAAGTCTTTTTTGTATTGTGGTAATGAGAATAGTTGGTAGAAATGTCACAATGTAAAAACATCTTCATAGTCCTAAACATAGACTTAATTAGTTTTTAAATATAACTGAAAAAAATATAATTCCTTACTTATTATTTCCTATGGGTTTGGAGTGAAATATAATCGTAACATTCTTGACAAGTTTCATGAGATTTGGCCAAGCCATAATTGTCCATTATAAATCCCTCAGACTTTTTTTTTTTTTTTTAAATCGATCTTTTCTTTGAGCATGGATTTGCTTGTGACCATGCTGATTAAGTATTTGATAAACTGGTTAGTTCATTACATAACATGATTACAAATGTTTGCCAACACTACACTATGGTATGAAAAGACCTCAAAACACTGTGTATTAATGCATTTCTACCTCACAGCATCTGAAACTCTCTTTCCTTTGTCCTTCAAGTGCAATGGAGAGCATTAATCAAGGTAAACAAGTCAGGAGGGTGGTGGTGTTGTTGGGCATTCAGATTGGCCCCATCCTGGTCGTTGATCTCTGTCTTCTGGGCCCCCAGTGCCGCACCTCAGAGGCCAATGAGAGGTCGTTGAGAGGGCTATGTGCAGAGCATCTGCTGTTTTAAGTCTCTGAACTTCATCTCTTTATGAACTCACTCGTGACCCCTCATGACTCACTGCCTTTCCACTCTCATTACAGTGTAATCTGTCTATGCTCATTGCACATTCAGATCAATCACACCAGTCTAATCACAGATATATAAGTCAATGACAAAAGTAAATAATGATATCCTTGTCTTGCATCTGTTCAAGGGAACAAGGCTAAAAAGGCTACTTGATATCGGTACAGCTGACCACTTCAGTGTCAGTGTGAGGTTATGGAGGGTATGGTTAGTCAATTCACCAATAGATCAGTGGAGACAGTTTGCATCAGGCCTGGCGTCAGCATGTTTTAATTCATGTTTCAGGGACGAGTAAATAGAGAGATTCTGTGGCATCACCTCATATTCTAGCTCCTCTCTTTCCATCTCATGCTGCATTCCCTCGAGGAAATCATTGGGGTCAAAGTATTCATGAGCAGGAGAGTGTCTAGAAAACACAAAACCAAAACCATATCATACTGTAAAGAACAATAATATAGAGGCACAGTATTTATCAAATTAACCCTGTATTCAAGTTTTAGACGGTTGATTAATACATACGTTCTATGAAATGCTAAAAGGCTGGCTGAGGTGTCAATTTCACATCTCACATCTAAGGGATTTTACTCTTAGTAAATAGCTGGAATATGTGGTTTCTTGTGGATAATTGCTTTATAAAACAACCTAAATAGTGATAAAAAATAGCAATGTTCAATAAACATTTTAATTTAGTAATAATAATAATAATAAGGATAAAAACATTCTTTAGACAAATAAAAAAAATAAAAATGGCTCATCTAATCGATTTTAGATCTGTAACTATCAATTTTATAAAATGATGTTGAATAACACCGATCATAATCTATTTTGACAACTAAACCCAAATCTTTTAATAGTAAAATAATTAATAAGATAAAAAGAAGCATCTGCAGAAATTAGATATCAGCAAGTTCTTTTTTAATTTTGGTGTGTTGGGAAAAAATCAATTAAATTATTTTCTCTTGGCTACCAAGTTCCTGTCAG